>CM062242.1:7725945-9050766 GCA_031216285.1 Syzygium syzygioides
TCTGCAAAGGCCCCAGGTGTATCAATAAAAGTGATGATTGGGAAGCCATGGTGGTCAGCATAATACATCATTCGTAGAGCCTTCCTGTAACTGAATTACAAAATGAACTAAAACTTAGGCAGTTGCTGAACTTTTGCTAACGGCACCATTCATATGCGAAATCGATAGTTGGTGTTTTGAAGATATTATCCATAATATTGTGCATACCCATGGGGAGTTGGCATCCCAAAGTTGCGCTGAATGTTCTCCTTTGTGTTTCGTCCCTTCTGATGGCCCATGAACATGTATCTCTCACCGTCAATAGTTCCAATCCCAGTGACAACAGCAGGATCATCATAACCAGCCCTATCTCCGTGAAGCTCCACAAACTAGCGAACAACATAATGCAGAAGGCATATATTTTGCAAATCGTGTCAGCTGACCATGATAGAATTAAGCAAGCAATAAACAGAAGCAAAAAGGCAAATTGAATTCGACAAGTCAAAGTGAGCACCTTGTCAGTAATGTTAAATACATGGTCAAGAAATGTAGGTCGATTCGGATGTCGGGCAATGTTCACACGCTGGATAGGAGTCAGATGCGTATACAAATCCTTCAAAGCCTGTGAATGCAAGGAAGTACACCAAGACTAGAACATGTTAATAGCAAGAAAAAAATAAAATCTTACAAAGTATAGCAATTCTTAGTGCAACTGAAAGTATCAAAAGATTGGTATAAAAGTGGCAGTGCTGATTGTACTAATATGAAAACCAGGGTTCAATCAAGTTGTCTTCTACGTCAGATTCTAAATAAATTCACTATCATTATTTGTAAGGCAAGTAGACAAAAAGTATTGCATATGATTTGCAAGAGTCTATTAAACGTGTTTCCAATTCGTCTAATATACAGAACAGGTAAAAATCACCCAGATGAATGAAAGATGCTTTTTGAAGTGTGCCCTATCAAGATAAAAAATAGTAACCAGTCAAGAAAATAAGTTATCTAAGGTCTAGCCTGTAGCAAACAACTTATCATCTATCTCGCCTTGAAAGTTCATATTGCATTAGACTCAGGTCTGATCAGAGAAACGTCCAGTCTGAGCTTTTAGTAGGATTGATGATTTCATAGAGATGTCTGATATACTGCAAGTGCAAAGACAAAGAATGGCACCGTTTGCAGGAACCATTGCCAACTTTTATCTTTTATAAGAAAAGAGAGATAAGTCAACCTCCAAATAAAGGAGAACGACTTTTTTCTTAAACCAAAGTGCCAATTTGCTTTGGAAAAATACAAGCCATGCCCATAATAGTGACAGTTGGTCTCAAAATTAACGAGACCTGCTATTACTATGGAGTGCTTATGGTCATGTGCGCAGTAAGCTCTGCAATACTGGCACTTAAAATGACATTCAGGACAGGAACTGAATCGAAAGAATCAGCGAAAAAGATACCAATGCGCCAATTTGCAAAAGTTCTTTTTTCTATTTACTCTTATGTGTGTAGCAGCCATGGAAGTAGAGAAAGATTAGACAAATCCCCTAGTTTTCTTTTAACATCACTGCATGTTCCAGTACCGATGATCACATCAATCATTTGCATCCCCCGGAGTTTTCCAGCTTAAGAACAGAATTTCTTTTCAACGAGATACTAATATCCTATTGCAGTGTTATCTCTAGAGGTTCTATGAGAGAGAGAGAGAGAGAGAGAGAGAGAGAGAGAGAGAGAGAGAGACCGATTTGGTATAACTTGGTCATTAGCCAAATTTAGGATGTTAGAAAATAGGGGAAGAGCTCCTCTAGGAATGGATACGGTCTTGCAAGATGATCTAATTCACGACCATTACCACCAGAACCAATTAACATGAGAGAGAGAGACGCGCAAAGCACATGATACGGTGTAGAGAATTAGCAAGAGATTCTGCGGACTTAGCTACCATTTACTGCTAGAAAAAGCAATGAAGCTAAACCTGCTGATACTTGGTCTCCAATGAAATGATCTGATCACTGAAGTCCAAGCCAGTTTCATCGGCCATCTTTCTCACCTGAAGAGTAAGTAAAGAAAAAATTTTGCATTTTCGAGCAATTAGAGAGGCATTCCCGAAATCAAAAACCTCATTTTTAAAACCCCGCCCAACAACAAGGCACGACAAGAACAGCAACTCACATCCATGATCTTCTTCTCGAACAACATGAGCGGCTTCTCGAACTCCAGCGTGACGGGCTTCGGCTTCTCCTTGAGCGGCTTGAAGGGCGAGAGGTGGCTGAGGACGCCGCCCTTCACGTTGGGATCCGGATCCTCGGGCCACGGGTACTCGTGCTTCTTCACCTTCCTGAGCTTGGCGGCCACCGCGAAGCCGCCCCGCCTCCCCCGAGCCCCCAGCCGCGCCCTCCCGAGGGCCCTCAGCGAAATGTCCCCGCCGCCGCCGCCGCCACCCCCGCCCCCGAAAAGGTCGGAAGCCGTGGCCCCGGCCAGGGACACCGGCGGCCGAATCAGAGAAGCCATCATTGCCGCCCCTCCCGGCGCGAGAGCTCAACTCGAGAACCAAATCAAGAACTCACCCAGGAAACCGCCGAGGCAGACAGAGCAAAGCCCGCATTCACGCTAGCACGGCCCACAAAGAAGACGAGGACGCTTGCAGGCAGGACCCCGCAAGCGAAGGAGGAAGCAGAAAGAAAATTTCCCGGGAAGAGGGGAGAGAGGGGAGGGGGAGTCAAATGAGAGGGGAGTACCGAGGGGGTGGGGAGGTGTTGTTATGGGAGAAGACGAAGTGGGTACGCTGAGGGAGAGAGAATTACAAAGGGGGAAGAGAGCATTGGAGAGATCGTCGCGGAGAAAATGAACCTTTGGCGATTGTGTCGTTGGGCGGTTGGCGATACTTCTTATGCGAAGTGGGTCGTGCGAGGGAGAGAGACAGAGACAGAGACAGAGGAGGGAGTTGGCGTTGTTGGTCGTGTTAATAAGGGCGCGCATGAAATTTATTCTAGAATAAAATTTTTAATTCAGAATGCATTTCGAAATAGAAATATATTTATTAAAAAAATTTCAAAATATATTCTGGAGTAATTTTTGCATTCTGAAATAAAAATGAGTTTGATAAAAACATGTTCTTTTTTTGGTTTCAGAATCAAATTTTGATTCCGGAATGAGTTTTCCACAAAAAAAAGAAAAGCTACAAAAAGTAACTTCTCTCTTCCCGACACTCATTCTAGCCTTAATTTCTTTTTCTTTCTCTTCCATCTCGTTCTCTCCTTCGAAATTCATTCTGGCCCTAATTTCTTTCTCTTTCATCTCGTTCAACTCTTCAGTTTCATGCCCTCTTCTTCCCTCTTCGCGACTGCACCGGAACCGCCACCTCACACAGCGGCTATCGATTTGGCTCTCCCTATATCTCTGCTGCTTCCGTTTTTTCATGCATAGCTGGTGAGTCTTCGATTCCTCCAACTATTTCACCTCCTCTCGTTAGCTTTTTTCTTCGGTGCAATCTGCGGTGGACGACGCGGCCGCTCGTTTAGGGCACGCTGCCCACACTAATCTCGTTCGATCGAGTCAGAACGAGGGAATGAGACGCCGTAAAGTGGTATGGCGAGAACTTGATTAGCATGTTGCAGATTGAGGTTGAGGTTGAAGTTGAGCCGCGGGATTTCGGTTTCAAAAGGCTATGATGTGTGGGTTGTGTGGCTAAATCGGTTTGTTTCATCATTCGTGTCTAGCTCTGCGGTTCGCGGCAAATTGCCGCAAGTAGTTGGCGCTTTTGTCTCATTTTTATCTAGGTTATCATTTCTGGACGGAATCTCGAGCATTGGCTTTGGTTTTAGCACAAGCACTAGATGATGGGTTTACCCCTGAAGGTTAAATTTTATGGATTAGGAGGACGGCTTACAAGTGAAAGATAGCTTATCGACCTGAGATAGGTTAAGATAAATAATATATTGCAATTGAGTTTGAACTATCTTTGTTGCGGAAATAGAACTGACGCGCCGTTATCAAATGTATTTCTCATTCAAAAGTAGAAATTTCCTCTCATTTTATCAAACAGATTTTTTTTCCCAGAAATCAATTTCTGAAGCAGAATTAGTCATGTTTTATCAAATAGATAAGAATTCCAGAAATCAATTTCTGGCAAGAATTTGATTTCTAGAACAGAATGGTTACCATTCGCATCCTAAGGTGCCACAAGCACACGCACGCCTAGCTTCGTCCAAGTTGGCCGCTACCACGTTGCTGAAGAGAGAGAGAGAGAGAGAGAGAGAGAGAGAGAGAGAGAGAGAGAGAGAGAGAGAGAGAGAGGTGTTTGAGAGGGGTGATGGTCGGCCCAACCAGAAGATGACAATCAATGAGCACGAGGTCTCGGGTTCGAATCCAAGACGGGTCAAACCGTGCCGAGAAGAAAGGAAAAAAAAAAAAGAAAAGAACGGAATATGCATCGGACTCCTCCGTGTGGACTTTTCTCTTGACTCCCGGAGACCGGTGGCTCGGTCCGCAGAGACGATTCGATGATCGATAACATCCTCCTCGGCCGACACTCATCCCCGGTCATCCGAATGGCTCGTGAAAGGGCTTAGTGGCCGTGCCCTGATTTTAGCCATGATGTTATAGAAAAGAACTCTTTTGACTTGTTAAGGGTTCCTATTTCATCGACCGATCGATTGGTATCTTATCGGAAATTATCATGGGGCAACTTAGAAGGCTTGCTTTTAATGTTATGGGGGCATAAAAAAATGGTCCGGTAGCCTTGAGCTTGCATTTAATTTCCTCCCCAGATCACACGACTATGGAGGACTTCCATTCTAAATCATACGGCGGCTTTAAATAACTTCCGTTGTAGATTGATTCGACATCATTGCACTTAAAAGACGACCTTCCTTCTAACTCTTCTCTGTTTATTACCGGTCCCAACATCTCATTTTTATTGGTCCTTCTCTTTTTAAATCAGTTTCGCATGCCCTGATGGCACAGAGCCAATTCGTCCCGCTTTGTATATCTCTTGACACTCCTCGATCGTAATCCTTTTAGATGTTACGCTGCAGTAACTTGATTTTGAAACACGGATTGCTGTCGTAGTTAAACAATGGAAGGGAAATTCAAGTGGGATTTCACATTACCGACGTTGGAGAAAAGCTCTTGGACACCATGCAGCATTTGTGGTCGGTATTCGACAATGATGACAGCCTTGCCCACGTTATGTTTTGGCTACAAAGTTCACGGAAAAGGATAGTCAAATGAAGAAAACGGTCAAACGCAACAGGTAAGGTGTAGGTCAACTAATTAGATTTTGTTTAAACCATGTCCGGTCCACTACGTTATATGGCCATATTTTGTGAGCCAGATGCAGGATAAACAAAGGCAAAAACTGCTAAATTATTTCTCTATCCCCCCGTGTGTTCACCTATTTTCTGAACAAGCATCGAGGAAAAATGTCGGAAATTTCTAAGGTACATTAGTGTATTCATTCTGTATACGATTCAACATGTCAACTATTAGACAACTCAAGACACATAAGGACCCTAACCATATTTCGACTCGTAATACATCCAATTTTGTGTGCAACTATTTCACACTTGGTTGTGACAATTTTTCCTGAAAACTAGGATATTATTGTACTTAATCATGACGACACATCGTGATGTCATACGGTACATCTGAAACATCGCAGCAGTGCCCAAGACAAGTCTACATCGAATTTTGTTCATTCATGCATGATGCATCGAGACCCTTTTTAAGTACGTTTGCACTCATTATATTACTAGGGCAAGTTCTCTTTTTCTTCTTTTATTTCTCAATGCCTTGTGCGCTTTCATGTCATCAATTGACAAAAATCTGAGATGAGGTCACGAAGCCGCAAGAAATATCTCTGATGAAATTAGATGAACCCTTAAACAGAGTCAAAACCGTGCAGTTTAAACAATGTCAAGTTCCCAAGTATTTGGGAGAAAAGCCATTGTCAGTTAGGAATTTGATTTGGTTTGGTTTGGTTTCATATCGAGTGGGAAATTGACTGGGCTTTGGGCGGGCCAACCCCAAGAAGGAGAATGTTCAGCCCAAGATGGCCCATTTTTTACCCTTTTATCCGATTGGGCCTGGGCGGGCCCATCAAGCAGACCATCAAGTGTCACCTAAAGTTTATACACACTGCTTTCTTGAATTTCCTGACCGACAATATAGTACTTGAACGGGTATTATGCGTTTCAATCGTGCAAATAACGTCGTTCCTAGACTTTCAACTTATCTAATGCGGCCCCCTAAACTATTCTCGAATGTTCAATGTAATCCTATTAAATGAAGCCACAAATGAAGAACCCTGATTGATGAGCCGGATTATCATAAATCAAGTAGGATGTGACTGCGATATGCTCCCGCGTTTCTTCTGGACCATCTTCTTCAATTTTTCAGTAGACAAAAAAGTTAGAGATTGTAAGAAAAAACAAAATCCATTGCTCATAAACCAAGGCTTTCATCTTCTTCCTCAAAATCAAACTTTCAATATGGGATGATTGGCCGTGACCGCGGAGTCGAGACTCGGACATGGATTGCTCGCAGCCTCGTGAACGTGGGAAGAGAAGTTTATGTGTCGAGGCCGGTGGCCACAACGGTGATGATCTAGGCGTCGGCCAGCATGTCTGTTATGCTATGTTGCACTTAGGGCCCAAGTGTACTCCTGGCGTCGGCATCGATGAGAATGCCATGGGAGGTGCTCCAAGAAGGAGGAGATCAGAGACGGACCTCATCTGATAATGAAATGCCACTTTCCTTTTTTTCTGTTTTTTTTTTCTCTTTCTGTCATGAAAGAGAAACACATCCATGTGTATCAAAGTTCTCCAAAAATAAACTGATAATATGACACCTAAGACAGTCCACATGTATTATTTCGACGTCCATCGTTAGGACTCAACAGATTGGAGTCCACATCAGCAAATTCTTTAAACTCAATGTTACATTGAAAAGATTAAAATGGTTTAAGGACTCTATTGACTATAGATCCGAGACCACACCGTTTGCGTCATTGTCCCTCTACATCATTATCCACTATGCGCATACCTTCCATCTCATAAAAAAAAATAAGACTACATTTTCAAACCAAACGAACCAAAACGAAAAAGAAAGACAACTCTATATATAAGGCAACTCACAAGAATTTTATTGAATCGAGCGCAGTGTTTTTAAGTATCACCAACACTCAGCACAACATATACAAATGTTCTCTATCTGTCATCTCATGGAAAGGAAAATTAAGTTCTCGATTGCTCGATTTCAGTTAGAAGGTGAATGGACTCTTTGCCGATAAACCGAAAATACTCTCGACATAAAAAGGGGAAGTATTTGAACGGATAAAATAAGAAAGCCCAATCTGTCCCTGGTACTTGTGCGTGCATAAATGCAGTGGCAGGACTGAGATGCATCAAATGCTTAATAAGGGCATCAAAATTTGAACGCGTTTCAACCTGGAAATAAGTGCTGCGTTCCTGCCCGGCAGAAAACGAGTGTCCCTTCCTTTCTCACTTTCCCAGTTGCATCCGGAGGAAGGAGACAATGCTGCACAGAAACAACATTGCAATGACAACTAGAGAACAGGGAAGCTATCTGCTGTTATCTAGGAGTTCGAACAGTGAATAGAAATAGGAAAACCCGTCCTCTATCGAACTTTGCAACTGGTAGTTGCCACTACACAATAAATACTGAAACGGTAGCAGTTTATGACTTCAAGCCATGCCAAATTATTTTTATTTCCCTTAGCGAAAAAAAATCTGAATAATTACACAATTATTCTATTTAAAAGATAAAAATGCAGCACCGCAGGTAAAAAGTGAATGAACAATTTTTGAAAGGGAAGAAGCAAATTGAGACCAGAGAAACTTAAACTCACCCTAAACTAGTTGCCATTTCCTCCCACATTGGCCCCTATTCTTGATTCCTCAGGCTTGGGACTTTCTTCACCGCTGGAATTTTTCAAACTTCCATTAGATCCTCCAGAAGATTCCAAAACCTCAGAAATCTCAGCTGTCAGCTCTTCATGTTTCTTTCTCAGTTCTGAAGAATTTATTGCCTCAAAAAGCCTCTGCTTAATTTGCTGCTGTAGAGCATCGATCTTACTTTTCGACGACGAATCAGGCGCCTTTCCTGCATTCACAATCTCCATCTTCAGCATCTCCATCAAATTTTTCAGGTCTGTTGAGTGGACAACTTCTTCGATTTTGTTGTTTATTTCTTTATTTAGATTACCCAACTTAGCACTTAATTCTGATACTGAAGTTTGTGGACTAATATCTCTGCTGGTAGGTTTAATGGCCTCAACATGCAGTCCAAAAGATTCAAGGGCGTTGGCCATTTCCATGTCTATCTCTTTCTTCAAATTGATAAGTTTCAACTTCAGGCCTTCATCTACATCCTCAGGAGAAGTTGCCCCGGAGTCTTCAATTTCAGCATTCAGAGCTTCAACCTTCTCCTTCAAATCAGGACGTTCTAATACCTCTTTCAGTTTCCTATTGATTTCTTCCTTCTGTGAAGCAACCTTTTCAACATTCTTCACCTTAGATAACTCATTCAACATGTCAAGCTTACTCTTGAGGCTCTCATAATTGGGAGCTCCTGGCAAACCTTCATTGAACTCTTTCTTTAGCTTATCAATCTTATCCATTAAAATAGGATGCAGGGGTTGCTCCTGTTGCTTAGCTTTCACCAATTCTTCTCGCAATGTCGACATTCTTTCATCCAAGCCCAAGGCCTTAATTGCCTCAAAGTACTCATGATCCACTTCCTTTTTGAGTTTTTCCATCAATTCACCCAGACCACTATCAGAAGCTTCAGCTGATGATTCCTTAGCTTTTACAATCTTCTGTTTCAGCTTTTCCACTTCACTCTCCAGTTCAGCATTAGAAATCTTTCCTAATAAAGGTTCTTCTTTCATCTTCATGTTCATCTTCCTCTTGGGATCCACCGGAATTCCTTCTTGAAATCCACCAATTTTTCGGAACTTAAGCATGCGATGCTTTAGGAGCTCTTGTGTGTCCATCTTCTTGAGCTCCTGAACAAATCAAGGAGTCAGTACTCATTCAGATAATGATGCAAACAGACTAAGAGATACTGACATTCATAGCTTCAACCACTGCAATTTTAATCTGTTGTGAGGTCCAAGATGGATCTGCATGGGCACCTCCAAGAGGCTCCTGTTAAACCACACACAAGAGTAAAACCTTCTTGTCATGACATCCAAACAAAAAAAATTAATGATGTCCCAACAACACAAGGTGATGACTTCAATAATTTTCTTCCTCATCAAATATCTGCAAGAGAATATGACAGTATTCATTAAATTAGAAGATGACTCCGTGGCATGAATATTAAAGCTTGACTGTTTGCTTTTTATGTGACATTCTACCAAACTATTTTATGAGTCTCACTTTGAGAAACATTTTTCGATCATATTTACCTTCAACTTTTGTTCATTAGGGTCTCTGTCTCTGTAAGCTGTTATTTTCCATGCAAGAGTGCCATTATTCACTCAGAGTTCAACTTATCAGCGAAAAAGCTCTCCGCCCAATTATTTTAAACTATTGACCAACTTCTTATTTAATTCATAATGATTTTGGAATACAAAAATGATCAACAAAATTATTACGAAAAATGGTAGCAAAATGGTACGTATAACTGTTGAAATTTTTTATCACATTGATTAATGCATCAATCACCATCATCAAATAAAGCACAATCGCAAAGTATCATGACATTCAAATAATTTCTGCTAATGAAACATAAAATTAAATCTGCTATCTTCCATTTTCCGCTTGGTCTAAATATCTTTGGCACTGACTATTAGATCAATATTAAGTATGCCAGAAAAGGAGTGGAATTTCTTCTTTTTTTTCTATATTATGAAAGTAAAAAATCCCTACAGAAAAATGGTATGTTCCAACCATGTTCTTTTAATCGAACAGCCATGTTGAGCAAATTCAAGAGCACCAAGAGGATAAGAATTGCAATTGAAAAGGAGTAATCACATTATCCAAATTTAAAGTTGTGGATATATGCTTGTTTTTATTTTTTGTGTATACAGGGACGGACCTATGTTCATAAGACGGAGCTCTTGCCCCCACTCATTTTTTTCAAAACAATAAAAATACATTAAAGTTTCAAAGGTTATACTAAATGATTTTGACCAAGAAAACAACTTTTGCCTCCATTACACTTATCAAATAATAGACAACTAAGTCAATAGTAAATACTTTTATTTCAATATGCCCCTCCTAGTCGATGAAATTTTATAAAAAATCATAGAATCATGAATATGTAGTTCCTATATATAGAGAAAACCTATATATAGTATTAATTTTAGCATATTTTTTAAGGGTAAAAACTATATTACTTACTAAATTATCAACCCAATTTTGCCCCAATTAAGAAATATTTCTAGATCCATCCCCTCATGTGCGTTTATACAATTTCTGGACCCCACTGTAGTGGCTCACAGAAGCAGAGTATATAGGGTAAAGAAACATACTGGAATGATCCCATCAGCAACTTGTAATTTGCATAACTCCGTAGCTGTAATCTTCAGCTTCTCAGCAGCCTGAAGGATAGGGGATAGTTAAGTGTTCATCTATAAAACCTTTTCTTGCAGAGAAACACGGCACTAAAAACATTGTGATCACCTTCGGAGAAGCTTTGGCAGTCTTCCACAAGATTGCAGCACAAGCTTCAGGACTAAAGAGAAAACCAGAGAGACAGACAGACAGACAGACAGAGAAAGAGATAAAACCATTATTTTTAGGAAAACAAATCACTTAGGTGCAAGAGATAGACATAATTGCAAAAAAGAAATGGGAATACAGCTTCAGCATTTCAAAAAATCAACAGCATACTGTAGCAACTTAGACTCAAATACTGGTAGGAAAATACTGGCATTCAAGAACAAAGACAAACAGAATGATTCAGGGCATTGATCATGCAGGAGCATTAGGCAACCGTCTTGGTGATAATAAACGCATCAAAGTCCTTGTCATTGATCATGCTAATGGTGGTTATGAGCATCCTACTCTCTCTGCTTATGCATGTGTATATACACTTATATGCATCCATATTTGCATAGGATTACACACACGCCCATGTGCAATTTACATTTTGCACAAATCTGTCTCTATGAATACAGAGATAATGCGAGTACATGTTGAATGAAGGAAAAACTTTTGCCTGTTTTCTGCCTTTCCATGAGCACAGAAACAGAACAGCACTGTAAGAATGGAAATCTACAACACCAAGACGAAATTCCAACAATTTCCTTACTTAACCAGAAAATATGTTCTTCGGGGAGACTGAAAGAAACAACTCTTAACAGTTTCTCAAGTTTACTTCTGAGTTCACTACAAGGAATTAGCCATCCCAAAAGTCTAGAAGTCATCTCAAAAAAGCATATATATAGTGAATAATGTTTGCTACACGATCTAATCTCATCTTCAGGATTGAACAGAAAGAAGTGTAGGGAAAATCGACTTGAATGACATCTCTTATATTAATCTTGGGAACTTAGTAGAGGACGAAAGAAAGTCGAGGTGGTGAAGAAGAGAGAAATGAATGAAGAGGGACAGACACCTGCTTGCTCAATTTGTGTCTGGATAAATATGATAGAAGAATGAAAAGTGAAGAAAAAGTTATAAAGGAACAGAACCAAAAGGAAAATTACCATGTCAGTTACAGTCATACTTCCAAGAGAGTAATCTGTGCAAGCATATATTACGCGTAATTTCTAAATCAGTAGTGGGTAAAATGGGCGAATGGAATTTCTTTCCATTTTGGTAGGGAACAAAACTGGTGTGCCCACTAGATAATATTTCTCTCAGAATCATCTATTTCATTTTCCGCTCTTATCCTGAGAATTGGGAAACGATTCTTTCATCTAACTTCCCCTTCTCCACGTACTGTCCCCTCTCTTTTCCCTCCTCCCACCAAAACATGCCTTCCATGCTCAAAACAGCATAAATAGAATTTTGAAAATAAAAAAAGACACTTAGCATTCATTTGCCCGACGCCAAAGCATATTAGTTATTGGAAAAATGTAGAGTTTTTTTTTTTTTTTGGGTAAAGGGAAAAATGTAGAGTTCCTCTATGCATAGATGAAAAACAGAAGCAAACAGGAGAACAGCACAAGTTGAATGACTAAAATATGGGACACCAAATCTGCCCCATATAGCACATGATCACCAACTCATGCACATGATAATATGATGAACATACTTCCAAAAGAAAATTCTGTCATAGATTAAGCTGCAAAAAACAGAAGTATGCATGCTTAAATTGACATAACAACCCACTAACATTTCTTAGCCATCTATCCATATGGAAAAGGGAAGCAGGAAAAGGACATCTAGTGATGGAATTCATTCCCCATTTGCAACGGAAGCAATGATACTCAAATTACCTGGCAACATAGAAAACTGCATTTTCAAGCATTAACAATTTATTTGCACAGCCAATGGCAAGAGCACCACCAGAGCCACCTTCTCCAATAACAATAGAAACAATAGGTACTTTCAGACCAAACATAGTCCTGAGATTGTGAGCAATGGCTTCACCCTGCACATAAATGAAGCAAACAGAACTCTGCAGTTATATTTGGAAGTGAGCAGTGCAAATTGGGATAAAAGTGTATTGTTTCACCTACTTGGCCAAGTTCCTCAGATTTAAGATCTGCATAGGCCCCAGGTGTATCAATGAAAGTAATGATGGGGAATCCATGGTGATCAGCATAATACATCATACGTAGAGCCTTCCTGTAACTGTAGTAAAAAAACAACTTGATTTAGCATCAAAATGTTAGTTTCCGAATTTTTAGAAATGTAAAACACAAGTGACAATGCAATGTCCAGATGCCAAATCTACTCTAAGGTTGGTGGTATATTGAAGGTATATCCATCTTATCGGCATTACCCATGAGGAGTTGGCATTCCAAAATTGCGCTGAATATTTTCTTTTGTGTTTCTCCCCTTCTGGTGGCCCATGAACATGTACCTCTCCCCATCAATGGTTCCTATACCAGTAACAATGGCAGGATCATCATATCCAGCTCTATCTCCATGAAGCTCCACAAACTGCAGAACACATAAATCTTGAGTAGTATGTAAGCATCGCAGGAAAGAATCAAGCAACATATAAACAGAAGCACGAGGCCAATTTCCAATCGATAAGCCAGAGCATGGACACCTTGTCAGTAATGCTAAATACATGGTCAAGAAAGGTTGGCCGATTGGGATGTCGGGCAATATTCACACGCTGGATAGGAGTCAGATGAGTATACAAATCCTTCAAAGCCTGTATACAAGACAATAAACCAAGAAAAGAACATTTTAGTAGCATCCAAAAGATTAACAAGTAGAAAAAAATCAATTTTTAATGAAACTTAAAATTCTAAAAATTGGCAAAAACTGGGGTATATATGTCATAATCATCTGAATCTATGTAACACAAGTATTGTAGGGCATTCGACCTGAAAGAGTCTTTTCACGTCTTTTGGGTTTCCCCCAACCCGTCAAATAAAATATCACTTAAATGTATGAAACAAGAAATCCAACAAGCACCCCATCTGAAAAAGTAATCTAAGGTGCGGCCTATAGGTAATGCAAAAGAACTTAGTTTTTCTCCTTCCCTCGAAAGTTCATGAAGAGGAAAACAGTATGCTTCCAAAGTCGTTCATGGTCATGTCAAGACAAGTCGAAAACTCATCAGGGCATACATCTAAGCTAGGTCATACAAATAGCATTCATTTTCAAGCCAAGGTGACTGGTTAGGCTTACGCTCAGGTTGATAATTTTCAGAAAATCTTAATGTAAGGCACTAGAAACAAGCACAAGTCCTGTTTTTGTGGGAAGTTTAGTTCGCCTCCACGTTTTTTTCCCCTCTATGTTCATAATGTATTCTTTAGGTGAGTCACTCTCCAGATCCTTCTGTTCAGTTTTCTAACCATGTCATTTCGAATTTTAGATCCTCCGTGGCCCATTGCCAATAAGTTTCAGTTCGAAAGACTCCATTTCATGTCCATCCCACTTTAAATGAGTTTTTAGAATCTATTATCGATCTAGGCAAGATTACTCCATCCTTGACAAACCATTAGCAACAGCAACCATATTCCTTTTTAACTCTACAAATCCACTTTCACGGCACTAAACACGGGAGGAAAAAGTTTTGACAAGTCTGATAATATTTCTTCGCACCAACTCATGTTCACATAGCAATATTTCGCATCAATCATTTGCATCCTCGAGCCAGGTTGCTACTTCATAAGATACAAATAAGCTGACTGGTGGTGCAAATTTATAGTGCAAGAGAGAGACCAAACTAGTAAAACTTTGATGTTATTGGCCAAGTTTTAGGAGCCAAAAACGGGGAATATCTAATCCAGAATTGTAATTGGTATATCCAGGGAAGCTCTCTATTTGTTTCAGATTAGCTGGTCATTGCTCCAGCATGTCAAGACGAGGACAATTTAATTTTAATTCAGATTGTGAGCATCAGATTCTACTTGTTAACCTGCAAAGCTATAAGCAGTAGAAATAAAAAAAAATTCTGGGTCAGGAAGCGGCAGCACTACTCTAGGCTATAGGCAAACGACCACCTTTCGATCCCCGCATGAACCGCTGGGTCCTAACCAGTTATAATTGATTGCCATTAATCGTACGATGATTGATACTAGTGAGCCAATCTAATATATGGCCATACTCCCAGAGCACATTAACATAGTGATGCGAATTACATGTTACCGTGTGGAAAAGGTTCTACACGAGAGCAGTGATGCCAAACCTGTTGATATTTGCTCTCTAATAAAGCAATCTGATCGCTGAAGTCCAAGCCAGTTTCATTTGCCATTTTCCTCACCTGCAAAGAGACCGAAATTCGCGATTTTCCGAAGCAATCAGCCCACGGCACGGGCGGTCACCCTTGATCAAAATCACACGTCCCACACGACCCAGAGAAGCAAACTCACATCCATGATCTTCTTCTCCAGCTCCACGAGCGGCTTCTCGAACTCCAGCGTGACGGGCTTCGGCTTCTCCTTGAGCGGCTTGAAGGGCGAGAGGTGGCTCAGCACCCCGCCCTTCACGTTCGGATCCGGATCGTCGGGCCAGGGATACTCGTGCTTCTTCACCTTCCTGAGCTTCGCCACCACCGCCCCCGCCGCGCCGGCGCCGCCCAGCCGCGCCCTCCCCAGGGCCCTCAGCGAGAGGCCCCGGGCGCCGCCGCGGCCGGAGCTTCCGAAGAGATCGGAGGCCGCGGCCCCGGGGAGCGACGCCGGCGGCCGGGTCAGGGAAGCCATTGTTCTCCCAAGGGCTAGAGAGAGAGAGAGAGAGAAAGAGTAGAACTAAGCAACGGGAGAGGAAGAGAGCATCGGGGAGATCGTCGGATTGCAAGGTGGACGGTTTTGGAACCGCGAGAGGAGAGAGAGAGAGAGAGAGGGAGAGAGCGTGTCTCGATACTTCCTATGTTGTGGGGGGATGTGATTGGAGTTTCTCGGCAGCTCGAGCTGTGGTTCCGATTCGGCCGTTAAACACAACGGGGATTTTGCTAGTGGCGAGGTCCGAGGGACCTTGGGTTCGGGCTCGAGCTGCGGGTAGGTCCCACCGGCGCTCGGGTCAGAAACTCTACGTCTTGGACATGGGAATCCCGACCCTCGTTCCCAAGTCTAAAGGTCGAGGCCAGGTCTGCTAGGATCTGTCGAGGGCAAGCTCGGGTCGATCGAGGCCAGGCCCGAGACTTCGGCGCCCGAAACCGAAGCCACGAGACTCAAGCCACGATGACTCGTTGTAGAATAAGAACTCGATTTTAAATTGACAGTACCATTTATCACTTTTCCTTGAGCTACATGTTCCTGTATAGCTTCTGTGCATCCAGTGGTGCCAGTCTCGTATGACATTGAACATCCAACGGTGTCGTGCCGGTGTATAATTGTGAAGTTAAGAGCTTGCTTTTCTTTATAGCATTGAACATAGAATTTGGATCGTTTTAGTAGATGAATTAAATTATTAAAATCTAAACTTAAGAGATTTACAAAATTACACTCACCGTTATCTTTAGCATACCTAACCTACAATTTCGTCTATTTTGCAATAAAATCCCATTAAAATTCACGTTAACATGGAGGGCGAGTTTTAATGATTCTTTTTGGAAAGTGTAAAATTTAAATTTTGCCCTACCCAGAGCACATTAATCTTCGAGTACAATCAAATTTTCCCATCAAATACCCTTACCCAAGCTCGTCCAAAGCATACCTTCAAGTCGAGCCTACCTGGCTCGCGAGGCCATCGAGCTCATGATGAGGTTTGCCTTCCGTGCTTTGATTACTCTGATTACGAGAGTTTTCTCGCCTTTCTTGGTTAATCAACCATTAGAACAAAACCTATTAAAATTTACGAGCTACTTTCGTATACAATATAGAACACGAATAAATCTGAGGGAGATTTCGAAAATCTTGAAGGAAATTAAATTCTGAGCGATGAAAAAAGAAATACCAACTAAACAGAGATATATATCACAAATTGATGAACCATGTCTTTACGCGTTAGAACTGACCCGTGAGTGGAAAATTCGAAACTAACAAAAGCATTAAAAAATACCAAAATAAAAAAATAGAGTGATGAAAAATAAAAAGAGAGAATTAAAAAAAAGGATGCCATTATATTATAGTAGAAGAGTCTTTTTTTAAAAAGGGTTAATACCACGTAAAACTCCAAATTAATACATCTATGACAAATTTACTCAAAACTAATTTTTTTATAATGAAAAATCCCAAACTAGTACACGCGTGACAAATTTACTTGTACTAATTTTTTGAGCACAAAAAACCCCACAATTACCCTTTGTTAAATTGAATTAATATTACGAAAAATGACAAAGTGGTACATATGTGATAAACGGAGGGTAAAACCGCAAATTGGCACAAATGTCATCCAATTCATGATTTTAATAGAAACTAACGGAGGGCAAAATTATCACAGATATATCAGTTTAGAGTTTTTTGTGGTCAAAAAATTAATTAGGGGTAAATTCATCAGACATGTACTAGTCTGAAGTTTTCTAGTGATATTAACTCTTCAAAAGAAAAAGTATTAAGAACCGTAGAAATTAAGGACTAAAAGCCTTGTTCGGACCTGCATTTCAGAACGCAAAGCATTCAGCAGCATTATCCACTCTTCTTCTTCACTTGCGCAGTTGCTCGACTTCCATGGCGGAGAAGCCTCTCAATGGTGAATCTTGCAACAGACAAGGTTTCTGTGTAATGCCACCATTTATGCTTTGGAGCGGGCGGTTTTGATAGATTGGATCCAAGAGCCTTCGACGTCTCTTATAATGGTTTTGGGAAGTTGAGGAATGTGATTTTTGTTGCGTTGTACGGTGGCGCCAGCAACGACAAAACTAGAAGGGAAGGGTACCTCAACGAGTCATGAAGTTTGCGTATCCACAAGTCTAGCTTGACGTGCGTTCTGATAGTTGATCTCAAGGAGCATATAATCATTAAAAAGGGATGGAGTTGGTCCTCTACGGAAGAAATTCATTTTCCGTGTGCTTTGCTAGATGTGATCTTCAGCAAGTTTGGAATGCTTTGCTCTCTCTTTTTTTTTCGTGTGTGTACCTGCAAGAGGACATATGTGTGAGGCGTGTGACTGTACCTTGATGGTATTTTCTGAGTGCGGTTGAACATTGTTTTCACATTTAATTTGCATGTGAAAGCATCGTGAATATGATGCTTCAGATGCGTGCGTACTTTGCGCGTCTTTTGCGGAGCAAAATTGAACGTGATTGTTTTGAAGTGCTCAATGTTTTTTTTTTGGTTCAAAGAAGTGCTCAATTGAAAGAGTAAATTTGTTAAGTGTAATGCTGGTGATAGGAGATCACCGATTATATATATTCAGTTGACTCTAATGATGCAAACGGAGGGGCGAGTGCTTCAAATGACGATGTGTCTCCTCCTAACATAACACATTTACGTGATCAAATAGTTAAGAGTTTAAGAAATATTTAAGGAGATTTGTAATATTTATGGATAACACATTTCTTTTTTCGAGACATATGTGACCATGTTTATTATAATGAAATTACTCTCTTTTTAATTGAGAAAGATCCACTTTAATGTATGATTTTTTTATTTATAAATTTTTTAATATGATTGTCTTACGTTATTCTCAACGAGAAAATATAGAAATTACAATCATTATTTTTTTTCAATTTTAAACAAAGTAAATTAAAAAACTTAAATTGATCACACCAAAAGACTTTTCATATATATGTTTACCAAACAGCATTTCTCCAAAGTCACGGCACCTTTTCAATTACGGTTACGGTTTACTAAACCGTCTTTTTATTTCAACGAAAGCCAAACCATACGCACCCTAAGTGTGCTATATAAAGCCTCAAGAGAATGTTTAGATGGGGCAAGCCAAGTCTTACTCCCTCTTTTGTTTCTCAATGAGATCAGCCGACGCAGCGGAGTGTATCCCATGGCGCGTCAGAATTGCAGAGGTGGCAATTTTAGCCTTACGATAGTCGAATTTAATTACCTTCTCATCTTCCAAATCAAATCGTATGCTGCCGCCTTTGGGGCGCTCCACAAGCCGGTACAGATGGCTCAAATTTTCAATTTGAATTCCATTCACCTTCCTCACCTGTCAACCACAACATAAGAGTAATAGTTAATACTCAAGACTCGCAAAAAACCAGGACAAACTTCCTAGTGGAGAAGAAACCAGCGGCCATAACCCACTGAGATCAGATGCATATCGGCTTCAAATTGATACCCCGGAGCAATTTGTAAGTTGGCCAGGCTCAAAATTGACTGCATTGATTTTCTTCATAATGCTTGTTTTGATTTTCTTTTCTACCTTCATTTTTTCCAAATGGTCGGTACTACTAGTAAAATGGTGAGATTGACTGTACGCATTACAAAGAAACCATAACCGTTGAATTCTAACCTTCCAATTTCTTGAAGTGACCCCAGGAAAATTTCCTCTGTTTTTTAACACACAAGTTCAATAATGAAATTCATCCATCCCAGGATGCAGGTACCTGTACCCCGCGTTGATGTCATCCATCAGGACCTGTAGCAGTCAGCATTTGTTAGTAATTCAAATATAGCCTTTAGACTAACCTTTCTAGTCTTCTTTCATGTCCTATAATAATCTCAACAGATACATTTTTTGGGACATTATAATAGTTTGAGATATCTGGCTATTCCCCCCACTGCCACCTCTTGCGCATAATGAAAAGGAGCATGGATCCCAACCAGTATTACATCTTGCAGTCACAATGACAAAGTATCAGACTCAAAGAAAGGCTTCTCATATCACTTACAACATTCATTGAGTTCAGCATATACGTCCCTCATAGCTTTTAATCAAACACAGGTTCTCGATCATCCTATCTATCAAAAACGCACTGCTGATAAAAGGAGTCAACAGCCTCTAGTAGAATGTGGAAGAATACAAACCTGTGAAAGAATAACAAGTTGTTCGCCAGCATTTCTTGGAAGTTCCCTTAGTGCACGTTCATGCAACCGTTGAAACCATGTGTAATAATACCCGTTTTCACCATATTCATCAAGGAAGGGTTGGGTGAGTGGAATGAATATCAGACCCGCAAATATGTAATAACTCGGACGCTTGTCAAACTGATGCACTGGAACTAAATGTTGCAACTGCGAAATCCATTATTTTTCAAATGTTAACATCTGTAACAATCTTCCTAAATTCTCTCCATGCTGACGAGGCAAGCACAATGTTATGACCAATGTGGAAACTACTACGAAATTGAAACCGAGAAGAATAAAAGAACACGCAGATTTACATGGAAAACCCTTGCCAGAAAACCACGGGAAGAGGAGAGGCAAAATCCACTATGAAAATTCAAGAATTACAAAAGGTGGTTCGAAAACCTTAAGACTCTTTCTATCTCTACTTCTAAACCTAATAACTAGAGAAAAACAACACTTATACTGCTCCAATGTTGGTAGAGGAGGGCTTGGGTAAACCTCCATTTATTTTTTCTCAAGTCGGATTGCCACAACTTTCAATTCGGGTATCAAAACTCAATTTGGGTCGAATACCCAAAACAGAATTCAAGACACACTCAACACACATATACGTACAAAGATCAATCAACATATACTCAGTACACAAACAGGTGGTAACTGTAGGGGCTACTGAGTACATCCATCATTGCTCCATGCTATGCAGTTAGAATGGGCTGATGTGAAATGCAAAGAATGACAGAATTATCCAATGAGGGCAAACCTTGGAGGGTAGCAAATTATTTTGATCATTCTTATGCTTTACCTCAGTTAGAGATCAATGAAGTTATATCCAAGAAATCTTTCAAGTACTTCTGGACAAATCATGAGGAGTATAAGGGAATTGTGCATTCTGATTGGAATAAAGTGGTGACTCATAACCAATGTATTGCTCATTGCTCATTAAAAAAGAGGTTTTTTTGGTTCTGTGCCTGCGAAAGTGGAAATAAAAAAACTTGAGCTTGCTGCTGTCCAGCATGCTCTTAGAAGTAATCACTCTGAGAGTTTAACCGAGGAAGAGCAGAAAATCAGACTTGAATTGGGGCATCTGCAGCAAGCTGAGGAAGCTTTCTATAAACAAAAATCTAGAATTACCTGGCTAAAGCTTGGTGATCCACGTACTCGTTTTTCTCTTTAGTTGGTGAAATTGAGAACTTTGGGGAATGCTATTAGATCTCCGATGGCCAGTTATGGAAGTATCGTATCAAAAACATGATCTAATTGTGGCAACCTGTGGGCGTTTAATAAGACTTATTGGGTGCTCCAGATGTTAATTGCTCCAGTGGAATCATCTCTTAGCTTAAGGAATTGCTCGACTATAACCTTTCTGATGATCTACAGGACCTCATGGGTACAGCCGAGGAAACCCAAGCCTCTCTATGGTCTGGTCCTGATGGGTATCCCTCTCATTTCTTTAAAGATTCTGGCCTATCAATGGTAGGGATTCTAGTGCTGCTATACTTAGCTTCTTTCAGGATAATCAATGGGTGAAAGCGGCTAAGTTTACTGGTATCACTTTGGTCCCTAAAGTCCACAATGCCTCTAAAATGGCTGATTATAAGCCTGTCTCCTGCTGGATGTTGTCTATAAATGCATGACTATAATCTTGGTCAAAAGATTGAAGATAGTGCTCCCTTATTTTGTTAATAAGTGTTAGACTTATTAGCAAGTTGGGTATTTGGGTTATTTGTGTAATAAGGGTATTTGGGTATTTTTATGTTTTAGGTTAAGGCTTAACCTTAAGCCTATAAATACCGTATGTATTTCTCCTCTTTTGAATACAAGTACTCTTTTACCAATTACATGGTATCAGAGCCGGTAACAGCACAGATCAAGGAAGACCCACGCCGGCGTTCCTCGCCGGCCAGACCACCGCGCCACTCAAGACTTCGCCCAGCCTCAGGCGACCTCGTCCATCTCGCCTAGCCTCGCGCGACCTCCGGCGCGACTCCAGGGGCTCCAGCGCGCGACCCCCGTCGCGCGACCTCGGCGCGACCTCGTGCAGCTTCAGCGCGCGACCTCAGCGCGCTCGGCGTCCCTCTTCGTCGCGCGTCTCCTCTGCGCATCTTGTGGACTCGCACGGACTAAGTCCAATCTGATGTAAAGTGTGCGAGTCCACTTGATGATTACTGTGCCGTGTGTTGATTAGTGTGGTGGCTTGCCACATGAGTTCAAGTGTTCTTGCTTTTATGTGAAGTCTGTGAAATTGGTAATATTGTGAACTGAGGATTGGTGTCTGACGTGAACCGAGAGTGGAATTAATGGTGATTTGGTGATGAGGTGATTAAAAAATATATATATATTTTTAGTGGTGTTTTGGGTGAGATTTGTGTTTGGTGGTTCTAAATCTCACCCTTTAGTGTGTTTAGTGATAGTTTGGTGACTTGATTTGTGAAGATGTCTACTGATTCGACAACTTCGGAGGTTCGTTCTGGGGTGATTACTCCAACTATTACAGCTGGAACCTTTGGTATGAATAGTTTACACACATCATTGGTAAAGTTGGATGGTACCAATTATCCTCGTTGGTCTATGGCTCTTTCTACATTTATTTATGCTAATCGTCAGTCACGATGGCTTGAGGAGGAACCCCCTGAAAATCCAACTGAATTGAATGAATGGAGAGTTACTGATGCTGCACTGCGTACTCTGTTATGGGGAAGGATGACTGATTCTGTACGTCATCTTTTCATGGATTGCATGACGGCTCGTGAGGTATGGAGGAAGTGTGCTGTTCTTTACTCTGGTCGGAATAACATGAGTCGGATTTGTGATATGTGGGAGGCTTTATTTGAAGCCAAGATTGGTGATTCTGGGTTGGCAGAACATTATGCTAATTTTACATCTTTGTATCAGCGACTCAGGTCCTATCTTCCACCTGCTACAACTGTCACTCAGATGCAGCAACGAGAAGCAGATATGTTGGTGGTTCTCTTTCTTCGAAGCCTGGGTCCAGATCACAGTGCTCTTAGGCAACAGGTTACCTCTCTGGATACTTTACCTTCCATAGAAGAAGTATATTCTCGTGCTGCTCGTTATACTCCTAGTTCTAGATCTTCCACTATATCAGATAGTAGTGCTATGGTGGCTCGTGGAAGTCCAGGGACTCGTGGTCGTGGAAGTTGGAACTCTACTGTTAATCGTGGTCGTGGTCGAGGAGTTCCAGGTCGAGGTGTTCCTCGTGGTAGTGGTGCTACTAATTTCAGCGGAGGTCGTGGAGGTCGTTTCTGCACTCATTGTCAGCTTCCTGGACATACAGTTAACTACTGTTATGATCTTCATCCAGAGTTGCGGGGTTTACATGCTTCTGTTGATACTGAGACGAGGTCTCCTTCCTCGGTACCACGATCTGATCAAGGTACTGTGAATTTGACTAGGGCAGAATATGATGAGTTGATTAGAGCACGACAGCTTGGTGATCCATCAAGTCCTGTTGCTACTTTGGCACAACACAGCGATGCTACCTGTCTTTTATCTACTACAGCTACTTCTAGTCCTTGGGTTATTGATTCTGGTGCCACTCATCATATGACTGGTGATACGCGTCTTCTAACCTCCACTTCTTCCATTCCTTCCAAATCTTCCGCAACTGTTACCTTAGCAGATGGATCTAAATCCAAAGTGACTGGTTCAGGTTGTGTATCATTGAGTTCCTCTGTGTCTTTACCTCTTGTTTATCATATTCCATGCTTTCCTCATAATCTGTTATCAGTCAGTTCCATTACTCGTGACCTTGATTGTGATATCATTTTTTCTTCATCTTCGTGTGTTCTACAGGATCGGAAGACTGGTAGCCGAATAGGTGGTGGGCGTGAGGCTGGTGGATTGTACCTTCTGGACCCGGAGATCATTGCTGCTACTGCTACTGTTCAGAAGAAGGTTGTAGATGATGTCTATCAGTTACATTGTCGTCTTGGTCATCCCTCCAGAGATACACTTCTACATTTTCCTTTTGTGTCTAGTTCTTCTATCCAGTTTGATTGTGAAACGTGTCAGTTGGGAAAGCATCATCATGTTTTGAGTCGTGCTTCTCAGCCTTTTGAGTTAGTCCATTCTGATGTTTGGGGTCCTAGTCGAGAGTCGTCATTTGGTTTCCGGTACTTTGTTACTTTTATTGATGATTGTACTCGAACCACTTGGTTATATTTAATAAAAGATCGTACTGAGATGTTTTCTTCTTTCCAAAGATTTTATAATGAGGTTTGTACTCAATATGGATATCCTGTGAAATGCTTGCGTACAGATAATGCTCGTGATTATTTTTCTTCTTCTACTTTTCTTCCGTTTCTTGAGTCTCATGGTATTTTACATCAGAGTTCTTGCGCTCACACTCCACAACAAAATGGGGTTGCTGAACGTGAGAATCGTCATTTGTTGGATGTTGCTCGTTGTATTCTTCTTCATAGACATGTGCCTAAGTCCTACTGGAGCTATGCTTTACTTGCAGCATGTTATCTCATCAATCGCCTTCCTTCTTCTGTGTTAAAAGGAGCTGTTCCTTATACTCTTCTTCATCCTGATCGTCCTTTATGGTCTATTCGTCCTCGTATCTTTGGTTGTGTTTGCTTTGTCCATTCTTTGTCTCCTGGATTGGACAAATTATCACCTCGTGCTGAAAAATGTGTTTTCGTTGGTTACTCTCGTACCCAAAAGGGATATGTTTGTTATAGTCCTCTTCGTCGTCGTGAGTATATTTCTGCTGATGTCAGTTTCTTTGAGGACCAAACATATTTTGGTAGTGTGTCTTCCTCTCCTTGTGAGTCCATATTAGTATCTCTTCCATTAACTCAGCAGGAGTCCCAGTCTGTCTCGCCTTCTCGTATTCCATCACATTCTCAGCCACTTCAGGTCTATACACGTGGTCCTCGCCGGGTTTGGAATCAAGACTCTTCACCAGTGGACGCCTCACCACCATCTCAGGCACCAGCTTCTGATTCTACTACACCTCCTCCAGTCGATTCTCCTATTGCTCATCGTACTAGATCTCGGTATCCTCTTTCCCATTTTGTCTCTTATCATAATCTATCTCCTCAAATGTCAGTCTTTGTTTCGTCTCTTGCATCTGTGTCTGTGCCAAATAGTGTGCAGGAAGCTTTGGCTCATCCAGGTTGGGTTTGTGCTATGGAGGAAGAGATGGCTGCTCTACATCACAACAAGACTTGGGAACTTGTCCCTCTACCTTCTGGTAAACAATTAGTGGGTTGTCGATGGGTGTTTGTTGTTAAGCACAATCCAGATGGTTCAGTTGAGCGCTTAAAAGGCGCGTCTTGTTGCGAAAGGTTATACTCAGAATTATGGAATTGACTACGATGAGACTTTTTCTCCTGTAGCCAAGATTCCTTCTGTTCGTATTGTTATTTCTTTGGCAGCTCGTTCTAAGTGGACTCTTCATCAGCTTGATGTCAAGAATGCTTTTCTCCATGGTGATCTTCAAGAGGAGGTTTATATGGAGCAACCACCTGGGTTTGTTGCTCAAGGGGAGAAGGTGTGTAGATTGCGAAAAGCTCTTTATGGGCTCAAGCAGTCTCCTCGAGCTTGGTTTGGTCGTTTTAGTGATGCAGTTGTTGGCTTTGGTATGCATCGGTGCAGTGTGGATCACTCAGTATTTAGTATGTCATCGTCAAAGGGGTGTGTTATTCTTGTTGTCTATGTTGATGATATTATTGTTACTTGAAGTGATGTTGAAGGTATACAGCGACTCAAACAGTTTCTACAGAAGGAGTTTGATACCAAAGACTTAGGTATTCTTCGATATTTTCTGGGTATCGAAGTTGCCTATGCTGATGATAGTATTGCCTTGTCTCAAAGGAAATATACTCTTGACATTCTTAAAGAAGTTGGGTTGCACGATGCAAGACCTGGAGATATTCCTATGGACCCTAATGTGAAGCTTGATAATGAATAGGGAGAACCTCTTCATGATCCAGAGAAATATCGCCAGTTAGTGGGTAAACTGAATTATCTCACTATTATTCGTCCAGATATCTCATTTGCTGTCAGTGTTGTGAGTCAGTTTATGAGTTCTCCTCGTACTACTCATTGGCAAGCTGTCCTACAAATTGTTCGGTATTTAAAGGGAGCTCCTGGTCAAGGGCTTATGTTCAGAAATTGTGGTCATCTTCATATAGCTGGTTATTCTGATCCCGAGTCGTTGGAGGTGACTGGGTTTTGTGATGCAGATTGGGCATGTTGCCCAGTGGATCGTAGGTCTATCTCTGGGTATTGTGTTTTCCTTGGAGGTAATCTTGTGTCATGGAAAAGTAAGAAACAGTCAGTTGTCTCTCGATCTAGTGCTGAAGCGGAGTATCGTGCTATGGCTAATGTTACAAGTGAACTTCAATGGGTTCGCATGTTGCTGACTGAGATTGGAATGCCTATGAAAGAATCATCTACTCTTCATTGTGACAATCAATCTGCCGTTCACATTGCTAGCAATCCAGTGTATCATGAGAAAACTAAGCATATAGAGGTGGATTGTCATTTTGTTCGGGAAAAGGTGTATTGCGGTGATCTGCGATTGGTACATACACGTTCTGAGGAGCAGTTGGCGGACATCTTCACAAAACCTCTTCGGCGTGGACGTATTACGTATATTTGTAGCAAGTTAGGTCTTTTTGATATATATGCCCCAACTTGAGGGGGAGTGTTAGACTTATTAGCAAGTTGGGTATTTGGGTTATTTGTGTAATAAGGGTATTTGGGTATTTTTATGTTTTAGGTTAAGGCTTAACCTTAAGCCTATAAATACCGTATGTATTTCTCCTCTTTTGAATACAAGTACTCTTTTACCAATTACAATAAGAATCAATGAGCTTTCATAGAAGGTAGGAAAATCGCTGAAAATATCTTGCCCGCTCATGAAGATGTTAAGCACTATCACAAGAAAGAAGTTGTCTTCTAGAAGTACTATAAACGCAGTTGTTATGAAGGCCTTTGCTTAAGTGCATTGGCCTTTTATTTTCAATGTCATGGCTGTGTTGGGTTTCCCTAAAAATATTTTACATTACTTCTGCATGCTTCTCTCTGATACTATTAATGGTGGCCTCGAGGATTATTTTCAAGGTGGTAAGGATCTCAGGCAAAGTGACCCAGAGTTTTCTTATGGTGATTGAAGTGTTATGTAAGGCTGCTGAGCAAGGAAAGCCGAAGTTTCATTCTTTGTGCTAAAAATAAAGCTCACTTATCTTTGTTTTGCTGATGACATTTTGATACTAACTGACGGGAGTGTTGGGGCTCCAAAGGAGACATTGACTGGGATATTTCCAATCCATTTTCTATACATTGACGTCAACGCCCCCGTTTCAGCATGACGGTGTGTTTTGATTGGTGTTGAGTTGTCTGTGGTGATGTGATAATTAGATCACAAAGTTGTGGTGGTTTGGGAGAGATTCATGTATGCTCGTGGTGCTGTCATCGTGGTTCCTGATTAGTCAATTAGGTTTCAAATAGTCGACTACCAATAAGTCTGAAAAGCAAATCTTTGAATCTCACCCTCTAGTGCTCTTAGTGGTGTTGCGGTAGCGTGTGGTGTTTTATTCTTGATTTGTGGATATGTCTACTGATCCACCAAGCTCTGATACCATGTTGTTGGTAAAAGAGAGAATAATGTTTTATTGAGATTAAATGAAGTATTTATAGGCTTAGGGTTAAACCTTGTATAATGACATAAATAACCCCAACTTGCTAACACAATAGAATAATAAGTAATAAACTCGACAGAAACATTTCAGTGCTTCTATAACCTTTCAAGGTTAAAGTCGAATCCAACAAAAACTGCAATGTACACTTTTGGAGTCTCTGAGGCTAATCTAGGGGAGATGGTTCAGCTAAGTGATTTTAAAAGAGGTTCTCCACCTGTTAAGTATTTAGGGCTTCCTTTAATATCTGGGAAGCTATCTGAAGCTGATTGCAAACCCTTAAGTGAGAGACTTTTGAGTTAATTAAGAAGCTGGACAGCTAGGAGGCTGTCTTCTGCTGGCAGGTTACAACTCATAAGCTCAGTCCTATATAGCATTGTCTCTTATTGGTGCGTTATCTTTACTTTGCCCAAAAAAAGTCATCAAAACAATAGAGAGGTGCTGTAATTCCTTTCTTTGAACTGGTACTGATGGTAAGTTGAGAGGACTGAAAGTCAAATCGGAGGTTGTTTATTTACCAAAGAAGGAAGGGGATTGGGATTGAAGCAAATATACCACTGGAATGAAGCTGTAGCCACAAAGTTAACTTGGCTGCTATTGGTTGAATCTGGATCCCTTTGGATAGCTTGGGTTAAGGCTCATCTCTTGAAGAATAGCATATGGCAGGATGTTTCTTCTGCTATTTTCTCTTATGCTTAGGGGAAATTGCTCAAGCTTAGACGTAGTTTAGACCTTTTATTCAATATGTAATTTGGGATGGAAAGAGTACATTTCTGTTGCAGGATCCATGCCATTCATTGGGCACTGGTCTCTCTCCCCAAGCCAAGGATGCTGATGTTATTGAAGATATCAGATTAAACTGGCCTATCGCAAGATCAGATGATTTGGTCTTGATTCAATCATCTTTGTGCGACTCTATCTACCAACTCAAGGCAGCCTGATAAGGACCATTAGACTATTTTATCTTCAAAGAAGCAAAGAAAGTGGATTGGCACAAACTAATTAGGTTCTCCGCTAATGTACCAAAGCATAGCTTGATATGCTGACTGGCCATTTTGAACACACCCTATCCACAAAGGATAGGATGAGAAAGTGGTTTTCTTTTATGAATGACTGGTGTTCTCTTAATGAATCTCACTCGGAGTCAAAAGATCATCAATAATGGAATGTGCAGTTCTAAAGAAGCAAAGCAGCAAGTTATAGCAGATGTGTTGTCAGGTCTCTGCATTGTTGGAATCAAGAATTGCAATGGGCTTCTAGAACTTGGAGAGGCAAAGCCATCCCTGCTGTGATTTTCAAGTTAGCATGGTGTGCAACTATTACTCATATATGGGCTGCAAGGAATAAAAAGATACATGAGGACTCTTATGTTGTCTCTAATAGCTTTGTCTTTTCTATTGTTCAGCACAATGTCATGATTAGGCTAAGTGATACTGCTGCTTGCTCTCAGCATCATTTGTAATTTTGTTGTTGCTGTGTTTGAGCTAATGCCATACTGCCCTAATCTATTTCATGAATAAGAATGCTTGCTTACTCAGCAAAAAAATATGGCTCAAATATATTTTCTTTTTCTTTATTGAGGTAGTTGATCGTTTCTCTGACCAACTCGGAATTTGTGACAGCTAGATTCTTTGCTTCCCCTGTCATAATTTCCAGCCAGAAAAGTCCTCAGTAAAACACTCTTGAATCTAGTGGAAGGTAGGCTCATATTTAACCCCCCCACCAAAAAAGGAGGTTGGAAAGTGGTTGTACGTGCTTCATCCGGTTTATCACCAGATAATAATTGTGGGAATGGTGTGAATAAGTTTGGATACCTAACTTTTTGCTTGAGTAAGAAAATAAGTTCCCCTAGACTCTACACAGACAATTGTTAGATGAGGTTTTTTTTTTTTTGTGGAGGGGGGGGGTGGGGGAGGGGGCAGAGTTAGATGAGTTCAAATGGCCGTTTACAGGCTTGACATTGAATCCTTCTTAAACATCGAAGAGGATGTTGTTAAATGCAAGTTCATTGATGTCCATTCACCGATTTGTTATAAACATTGATGAACATATCATGAAAGTGGGAACAGAACAATTGTGCAAAGTTTTAAGTGACCCTGAAGGTGCATGAGGGCTAGAACTTAATAATTCTTCAACTAGTTTCAACTGCTCTGAATAAGTTGAACAACTGGACAGTGAAACCCATTCACAGAGTGGCATTATATATTTTTATAGAAGAGAAAAAAAAGAACCTTCATAAACTATGAGCATTAAGGCTGCCAGGATAAAATAGTATCAATGTATGTCTAGAATAAGAAAAAAAAGGATCGGCCAAGATAACAACATAAGGAAAATGTGATGAAGTGCCCCTAAGGGCCAAGGCACTTGCTTAGGGCCATTAATTGTGCTTTGAAATGTATTAGTAATCAATTTTCAAAGCGTTCTTACGCATAATTACTATTTTTAGTGGTCTTAACTAGTGCCTCTCAAGCACTCGTTAACAAGACCAATAGCACAAAAATATAGAAGCCAATAAGAGATTGACTCTATTTCAGATGGTTTCTGCTGCATATCAAAAGCTTTCCTTATTGATACTGAAGAAAGGGGAATGCTAAATGGAATTAGAGTTGCTTAACAAACCACTCTTGCTCATTTTGAGTGAGGCGGTCATCAGTGCACCACAGGACAAGTTGGGATAGAAGTAAGCCTTATAACACTCAGCCAACCACCTTGGTGGTTAAAGCTTTGCTCATTATTATGCCATAGTGTGACTAAATCTATTCATGCCTATGCTCCAAGGTCATTTTAAACAGCAGTGTAACAAATTTTGCAAGTACCAGATCTGTCAATGTTCTAGTTCCAAGCACAGTCCTCTTGTTGTTCACAGTCGCCTTTCAGTATTTGCATGAGAATGATTTCTATTTTATTAAACTCGTTAATGATATCATTCCATCATAAGCATAAATAATAGTTTCTCCTAGCCAATCAAAGAAACTAAATCTCCATCCTCAACCCAAAATCATCAATCCACAAGATGAAGTAGGGGATCATCAATCCGCCTGCTATTTCTCGCTGCGGAATCATCTAAGGTGAACAAACTTTTAACTATTTTAATTTGGCTTTACATGTTAGGAGATATTAAACTTTCTTTGCCATTCATGAACTGTACCTGCTCACAAATATATGGTATCATACAGCCATAACTGAGACATATATCGAAAGAAAACAATGTCAGAATGACTCACTGGTTGGAGTTTTATGCTGAATTCATTCTCTTTTCCATCCCGAAGAACTCTGATTAAGACCGTTTCATTGGGCTTCTTCATGTATGCCAAATGATCAAATGCAACGCGCACTCCGTTCCAGAAAGAAACTGCAATATGCATCGCGTGAGAGGAACATTAGGTTCAACAAAAACACATGCCAAAAAAAGCACAAAAAAAACAAAAAATTCAAAACCAAAACCATTAGAAAAGCCCAATGTCACATAGACGAAAAGCCAGGTACACGGTTCTAACTAGAACAAACACAAAATGATTGAAATCACTGAGATGCCAAAGACTAAAAAAATGCATGGCCCATTGAGGGTGGAAACCAGTAAAGCCAGAGGGTGGTTATGAAATTCGTGCTATCCATGTATTTTGACTAGCATGAATTATATTAACACGAAAATATTCACAGCTATTGCCATGATGGTAAACTACTGCTGAATGCTATAATTGTATAAACGTACTTGTTCCGTCATTTGCCACAGGCACATTATCAAACGCAAGGATGATATCATCCTTCTTGAGGATCCTATAAGCATCTGAAAGAGGGTTGATGCTGTTTACAAGAACTCCAGTCATTTCTGGTAGCATTCCGAAGAGGATTCTCAGGTCATAATTTTCAGTTGGCTGGTAATGAAAGCCAAGGGAGCATAATCCTGGGTATGCTCCACTTTCTCCAGCAACAGAAATGAAGTGTTTGATTACTGGAGTCGGGATTATGCATCTACAAACCATAGATAAAAAAATAGTGGAGAACTAAGAGAAATAATTTATGAGAACTACAAGAAAAAATACCTCCAAAATAGTGATCACAACTTCTTAGCAATTCCAACCACCTACATTCACTATTTTGGCTACTAGAAGGATGGCAGCTTCAAAACCAATCCAAGATAGAAAGAATTATCTTTTAAACACTCACATGTTCAGTTGTTGAGATATATACAAATATGATCTTTAAGATATACGTACTTTATTCTATGGCATATAATGATGATGATCTGCATGAAGTACTCGCAGTGATATAGTTTTGTGACGGCAATTAAAAAAAAACGAATTCATTAAGTATCCACATGATGCCTTTCTGTGCACACAACCATGCATATGAAGCTAGAAGGAGTACAACAGCAAAGGCAACTCTATGAGGCAAATCTAAACCCTCAGGTATATGATAAGATGCTCATGCTAAGAAGTTGCTCTATCCTTAATGTTGCAAAGAGTGATCTGCTAGCCAAGCCTCAGTACTGGAACTTTTTGCTTAAGTGACATCCGAGAAAGGGTTTCTAGCCACAGGAACACTGGCAGGATACAAGAAGGTCGATGATTTGCCGTTAAGTGGATAGCTTTCTCCATCCTTGAAACAGGACAGATATCCACATGATCATGTGAAATAGAAAATATTCATCAAGTACAATTATAGAGAAGCGGAGCATGAATCAACAACCCAAGCACATTTTGTCTAGGATTCTCGATGCATACTAGATAACAATCAAATAGGACAAACAGGAATGAATGGTTTAAGTAAGTACATCTCATCGATAAGCAAACAGCTGATTCTACTCAAATGAAGTTGAAAGTGTCTGGGGGAAAGTCAAAATAAGAAATTATTCATGTATGAAAGCTTTACACAGAACACAAACTGAGTGAATTGGAAATCAACAAGATAAAAGGTGTAGCATAATTTTTAAGTTCTAAGTGTATGAGGATGTTCGAACAGAATAAATGCTTAGATGAGAAAAGAGGGAATAAAGCAAGGTCATTGCAATAGATGTCCGCTCCAATGTTCTCATCATAAAAGGAACAGAATAACTCACCCAATATTCTTAGGACTGGTGAGGCTCTGGAAAGCTACACCGACAACTTTATCACCGATGAGAGCAGGGCCCCCACTATTTCCCGGGATTATAGCTGCATTAATTTGGATTGCCATAAGTTGAGTCGATCCATGTCCATATTGAGTAGGCTCAACTCTGTAGACGATGTCATTGGTTACAGAAATACCGTCCCCACCTACAGCGAAGTAAGATTTAACTTGTTACTCACTATTAATGTGATATAGGTCGGGAATTGAGCGGCAAGTACCTTCAGGATACCCAACAACAGCTATAGCTTCTTGTAGGGACGGAATGCCCCCGAGCTTCAAGAAACTCATGCCCTCCCAGAATTTTTTATCGTCCACCTCCAGAATGGCCAAGTCACATTCATGACCAACAGCAAAGACACGGGCCTTAAACTTGATTGGCGAACCATGCTTTCTCACTCGAACGGATGTCTGGTTTGCAACAACATGAGCGTTGGTAATAATTCTTTTCCCAGCAATGACAAATCCTTCAGTTCAGTCAGCAGGGAAATAGATTAGATATTAGACGGGAGAGATAACAATGGTCAAACAGGAACAAGCGGAAGGGCACCCACCAGAACCACAAGTCTCGCACGAGGCCTTTTTCTGCCAGGGCTGCAAGAAGTCGGGTTCGCCGGAGACGGTATAAATCTTGACCACCCGGTCCCATACCGTTACTGTCTCCGAAAATGCGGCGCTCCCGTCTTCACTTGCAGTGCTCGAGGAGAATGGCCGGAAATTGGTGGGGAAGGCGACAGGATGATGGTAATTATCAGGATCGGGAATGGAAGATTTACATAAGGAGACCGCGCAACAGCCGGCATCGCCGTTGGACTGGTGATCCATCTTCAACAAGTTTGGAAACAGCTAGCTGGTGTTTTGAAACGTTAAAGATGGGAGGGGAGGGTGACCGGCTCTGGCTGGCAAGCTGAAGACTCGAATGAAAAGCAAGAAGCCAAGGGTCGAACAGGACATCGAAAAGAAGCCGATCATGGCGGCCGACAAGGGGGGGGAGGGGGGAGGGCGGTGGGGTGGGGTGGGGTGGGGTGGGGTGAACACGAAGTCAAAAACAGGAGGAGCCGCCATCTGCCGGTCCCTGGTTCCACTCTCTGTCCAATGAAGCGAAGGCATCTGCGTTCTCTCTCTTTTACTTCATTCCAAAAGACTTCTGATTCCACTGTGTCCCTCTCATCTCACACAAACAAAGATTTCCGGGATGACAGAGAGACTGAACCGTAGTACCTTACAGAGAATTCACAGTAGCGGGCGTGACCATGGACCGATTCTTGCCGCTCTCTTGTCGCCATTGCTGCAATGTGTGCATTGTACGTATCATGATGCCGTTCGTTCGTTGAGTTGAATGTCCTTGGTTGACTATGGGATGCTCGCATCTTGTTTCGGGAAACAGAGCTGAAGCTGGGGTCCAATGCAGTTTCTCGAGCTCTGTCTGTTCTCTCTTTTTAATGATGATGAACCTGAGCGGAGTTGCACAAATGAAAGATTTTGACCCTTTGGAACAACCCGATGAATTTAGTATATCTTTTTAGGAGGACCAAAGGACCATAGATCGAGCCTGTCCAATGTTTACGGTGCGATGATTAGCTGTTTATGGGCTAGTTGTACCTGCTGTTTCCATTTTAGGGTCAATATCAGCAATGCAGTTCATCCAACAACTATAGAAACATATTAAAATTAAAAAAGAAAAATTAAGCGATGAAAAATGAAAAGAGAAGATTAAAATTAAAAAAAAAATTCTCGTCCAAAGGACGCTTTCAAGTCGAGCCTAGTGGGCTTATAAGGTTGTCAAGCTCATGATCAAGTCTACCTTTCGTGCTTTGATTTTTCTAATAACTAGTGTTTTCACGTATTTCTTGATTAATCGACCACTAGAATAGAACCTCCTACCGTTTACACACTACTGTTATATATGATATAGATACGCAAAGAAATCGAGGGAGATTTCGAATATTTTGAAGAAAATTAAATTCTGAGCTACGATAAAAGAAACACTCACTAATATATATATATATATATATATATATATATATATTGAAATCATGTTTCTAAGGGTTGGAACTTACCCATGAGTTGAAAATTTTAAACAAACAAAAGATAAAAATTTTAAATTTTAAAAAAATAAAAAGGGAAAATTCCAATTAAGGATCCTAAGTATGGTCTTTTTCTTAAAAAAGGACTCCAAGTGAAGATAATATTAAATAAAGGCTTGAAATGTCCAATCAATCTTAAATAAGAATCCGAAGTGCTCAATTAGTCTCAAGTAAGGGTCTGAGTTCGCTGGCCAGTCAAATGCTCACCAGTTGACGAGCATGTTACTGTTTCAGCGACCGAAACGAGGGTATTTTCGTCTTTTTCTTCTTTTATTTTTCCTTTTTCTGTTTTTTCTTTTCCTTTTCCTTTTTTTGTTTTTTTTTTCCTTCTACCCTCCGCTGACCTCGGGTGAAGGTTGCCCTTGCTGGCGTCGGGCGAGGGCAAAGGTGGCCCTCGCCCAATCCGACTGCCCTCGCCAGCGTCGGGTGAGGGTGGCCCTCACCTGCACTAGGCCGGCGAGGGCGACCCTCGACTGGGCTGGGCGAGCGAGGGCGACCCTCACCAGCCTAGGCAAGGGCAGGCCTCGCCTAATGCCCGCAAGGGTGGCCCTCGCCTAATGCCGACAAGGGTAGCCTCCATTGGCCCCGGCTATGGCCGACGGAAGGAAGAAGGAAAAAAAACAGAAAAAGGAAAAGGAGAAGAAAAAAACAGAAAAAAAAAGACGAAAATGCCCTCGTTCCGGTCACCGGAATAGTAACGTGCTCGCCGGCCAGTCCAAATGCTCACTAATTGGCGAACCCAAGTCCTTACTTGAGACTAATTGGGCACTTTTGATTCTTATTTGAGATTGATTGGATACTTCAGGCCATTATTTGACACAGGGCTAGTTTGGTTCAGCATTTAAATTCTGCTTTGAGGGTCTAAAGTCCCTTGAACAAATGTAAAGTTGTTTGGCAAGCTTTGAGGAGGTGCAAAACTTTTCAAGGGCCTTTGGCTAAATGGAGTCCATGAGGAGCCTTAGCAAGTTGCATTTTCAAAATGCAATCAATACTGTTCATCACCACCGTTCATCCTCTTCCCGAGCAGCTGGTCCGGCGGTCAAAGACTGCCGCCTGGGGGCTAGCGCCCTGGCGACCGTCACTTGGGGGTCGTGCGACCCGGCGACCGCCACCTGAGGTCGCGCGACCCCATGCGACCATCGCATGAGGTCATGCGATCCTAGGCAATGGTGGTTGGTGGCCAGCTTTTTTTTATTTTTAAATATCAGCAAAAGGTCTTTTACAAATAATTTTTACCAAACTGTATTTAGGCCAAAGTTGTTTTTAAATGTAATTTTAAAATATACGTTACCAAACACTACTTGCATTTCGGAAAACCCTTTTAACTCAAAGGTCTTTACATTTTGCCAAATACATTTCCCAAAAGTTGAACCAAACAGGCCAACTATGTCCGCTTGGGGTCCTTTTTTGAGAAAAAGATCCTACTTGGGGTCCTTAATTAAAATTTTTCCAAAATAAAATGATGAGAAATGAAAAGAGGAGATTAAAAAAAAGAAAAAAGATGCGTTATGTTATAATAGGAAAATCTAATAAAAGGGTATAAAACCACATAGATAAGAAGCCTTGTCTACACCTCCATTTCGTAACGTAACGGCTACTCTCCCCTTCGCAAAGCATCCAGCAGCATTATCCACACTTGTTCCTCTTCTTCACTTCCGCAGGCGCTCTTCTTCCATGGCGAAGAAACCTCTCGATGGTGAATCCCAACCTCCTCAACTAGCTCTCTCGCACTTCTGCTTCCCTTCTTCTCCGGAAGCTCTCGCTCCGGAAGCTTCATCCTCCGGTCAATCTCCTGGCGGCCGGGATCGACTCCTCCTCCTCCTCCTCCTCTTCCGGTTATGGCTGAAATCGAGTTTTTCTTTCTTGCGCGGTGCGCAGAGAGCGTCCTCGAGCAGCTCAGAGACGGCACGGCAAGGTTCGAGCTCCTCTCCTCGCCGGCTCCTTTGATTTCGGCTATCGCGGCGCAGGGCGGCCACCTGTTCTTCGCGAGAATCGCATCGTCCGTGTATGGTTTTTGGTCAGCGGCTGTGGCCTTTTGATAGGGTCGAGATTGCGCGCGTTCGTGCGTGTTTCGTCGTGATTGCATTCTGCTGGACTTGCTTTTGTTCGATTCGTAATCGGTCGGGTGTTTAGGATTGAGCCTGCGCATGTGCGTTCGTGAATCGTGCCGTTTTGTGCCTTTTCCAGACGAGTAGGATCGCCACCGCCGCCGGCGAAGAAGGTCGAGCATTACTCGGTGCAGAAAGTCACCGGAGATGGACGATGTATGTTCCGTGCCCTGGTAATGTCAACTTCTCGGAGGGTTTCGAGGCTATCTTTTATTGTGCTGTGGTTTGAATGGGCAGCTTCGTCGAGAATTTTGGCCGTAGTTAATAGCGAAACACCTTCTCATTATAGAGCTAAAAGGCTACATTTCTTTTTCCGAGTGACCGGCATGGGCATATCAGCTGATAAATTCGTGGTGCATGTTTGATAAGTTGTCATTTGTAAATAGTCCTAGATCCTTATTGGAAGCCGTCGTCTTTTGTTGATTGCTACAGATTGTTTCTTTCTAGACGCTAGAGATTCAATTATCTCATTTCCAGCTTCAATGAGATCGCCGTTTTCTGTCCTCCTCCGCGAATGCCTTGATTCTACTGCATCATAGTGGGACTTAAGCCTCCGTGGCATGTCCTGGGGCGGGGGCGAAATTCGAGCTGTCTCGCGAGCTCGAGCTGGTTCCGATTCGACCGTCACAACGGGGGTTGCTAGTGGCAAGGTCGAGTGACTTTGGGTTCGGGCTCGAGTTGCAGGTAGGTGCCGGCGCTCGGGTCAGAAACTCTAAAGGTCGGGGCCAGGTCTGCGAGGATCTATGGAGGGCAAGCTCGGGTCCATCGAGACTTGGCCCGAGACCCCAGCGCTCAAAACCGAAGCCACGACACTCAAGCCACGGTGACATTGAACATCCAACGGTGTCATGCCGGTGTATAATTGTGAAGTTAAGAGCTCGCTTTTCTTTATAGCATTAAACATAGAATTTGGATCGTTTTAGTAGATGAATTAAATTGTTAAAATCCAAACTTAAGAGATTTACAAAATACACTCATGGTTATCTTTAGCATACCTAACTTACAATTTCGTCTATTTTGCAATAAAATCCCATTAAAATTCGCCTTAATATGGAGGGCGAGTTTTAATGATTCTTTTTGGAAAGTGTAAAATTTAAATTCTGCCTTACCCAGGGCACATTAGTCTTCGAGTGCAATCAAATTTTCCCATCAAATATTCTTACCCAAGCTCGTCCAAAGGATACCTTCAAGTCAAGCCTGCTGGGCTAGCGAGGCCATCGAGCTCATGATCAGGTTTACCTTTTGTGCTTTGATTACTCTGATTACAAGAGTTTTCTCACCTTTCTTGGTTAATCAACCATTAGAACAAAACCTATTAAAATTTACGAGCTACTTTCATATACAATATAGAACACTAATAAATCTGAGGGAGATTTCGAAAATCTTGAAGGAAATTAAACTCTGAGCGATGACAAAAGAAATACCAACTAAACAGAGATATATATCACAAATTGATGAACCATGCCTTTACGCGTTAGAATTGACTCATGGGTGGAAAATTCAAAACTAACAAAAGCATTAAAAAAATATCAAAATAAAAAAATAGAGTTATGAAAAATAAAAAGAGAGAATAAAAAAAAACGATGCCATTATATTGTGGGAAAATTCCAATTAAGGATCCTAAGTGGGGTCAAATTCTCAAAAAAGGGCCCAAAGTGAATATTGTGTTAAAGAAGGGCATGAAGTGCTCAATCAGTCTCAAATAAGGATCTGAAGTGCTCAAAAAGTCTCAAATAAGGACCTGGATCCCCGGTCGGCCAAAATACCTGCCGGTCGGCAAGAAAGTTACTATTCTGGCACCGGAACAGTAACTTTTTAATTTTTTTGTTTTTCCTTTTTTTTATTTTCCTTTTCCTTTTCTTTTTTTTCCTTTTCTTCCTCCGTCGGCCGTAGCCAGGGCCGGCGGAGGTCGCCGGCCTCAGGCGAGGCCGCCCTCGCTGGCGTCAGGCGAGGGCCACCCTCACCTAGGCTGGGTGAGGCTAGCCTCGCCAGTTGCAGGAGAGGCTGGCCTTGCCAGTAGCCTCGCCGACCGCTGGCAAGGCTCAACCTCGCCCGCAACTGGCGAAGCCAACGTCGCCCAGCCCAGGCGAGGGCGGCCCTCGCCTGAGGCCAGCAACCTCCGCTAGCCCCGGCGGAGGAAGAAAAGAAAAAGGAAAATAAAAAAAAACAAAAAAAAATTTAAAAGTTACTCTTCCGATGCCGAAACAGTAACTTTTTCGCCGGCCGGGGACCTAGGTTCTTATTTAAGATAGTTTGAGCACTTCGGGTCCTTATTTGAGACTGATTGAGCACTTCAAGTCCTTATTTGACACAATGTTCACATTGGGCCCTTTTTTGAGAATTTGACCCACTTGGGGTCCTTAATTGGAATTTTTCCTTATATTGTAGTAGAAGAGTCTTTTCTTAAAAAGGATTAATATCATGTAAAACTCCAAATTAGTATATCTATGACAAATTTACTCTAAACTAATTTTTTGATAATGAAAAACCCCAAACTAGTACACACGTAACAAATTTATCCATACTAATTTTTTGACCACTAAAAACCCCTCAATTACCCTTTGTTAAATTGAATTAATACCACGAAAAATGACAAAGTGATACATATGTGATAAACGGAGGGTAAAACCCCAAACTAGCACAAATGTTATCCAATTTAGAATTTTAATGGAAATTAATGGAGGGCAAAATTATCACAAATGTATCAATTTGGAGTTTTTGTGACAAAAAAATTAATTTGGAATAAATTTATCATACATATACTAGTCTAAAATCTTTCGTGATATTAACTCTTCAAAAAAAAATATTAAGAACCATAGAAATTAAGGACTAAAAGGCCTTGTTCGGACCTCCATTTCAGAACGCAAAGCATTCAGCAGCATTATCCACTCTTCTTCTTCACTTCCGCGGTTGCTCGACTTCCAAGGCGGAGAAGCCTCTCAATGGTGAATCTTGCAACACACAAGGTTTCTGTGTAATGCCACCATTTATGCTTTGGAGTGGGCGGTTTTGGTAGATTGGATCCAAGAGCCTTCTTTTCTCTTATAATGGTTTTGGGAAGTTGAGGATTGTGATTTTTGTCGCGGTGTACGGTGTGCGGTGGCGCCAGCGACGACAAAACTAGGAGGGTACCTCTACGAGTCATGAAGTTTGCGTATCCACAAGTCTAGCTTGACGTGCGTTCTGATAGTTGATCTCAAGGAGCATATAATCATTCAAAAGGGATGGAATTAAGGGTGAGCAAGATGACCAACCTAAACCGGAATTAGACCGGACTAGACTGGACTAACCTGTTTGTTCCGATTCTCTGAAATATCGGCATGGTTCCTGGTTCCTAAAAGTGGAACCGATTTTCGGGCAGTCTGGTTCCCAATTCTAGGATATGAACCGGACTGGACCAGACCAATAAATATATATTTTTCTAATTTTTTCATATATATTTATTTACTTTTTAATTTTTTTGAAAAAAATAGAAAGCTTAATCTAATTTCCTCAATTTTCATTTACTTTTACCAATAAGTGATTGGTCCCATTGGAGCCGGACCAGATCATCGGTCCGGTTCCCAGTTCTTGGGTTGGACCGGACCGGACCTGGAATTGCTTACCCCTAGATGGAATTGGTCCTCTACGGAAGAAATTCATTTTCTGTGTGCTTTGCTAGATGTGATCTTCAGCAAGTTCCGAATGCTGTGCCCTTTTTATTTTTTTTTTTGTGTACTTGTTTACTAATTGTTTAGAATAAAGATATCGAGGTGCAAGATGACACATGTGTGAGGCGTGTGGCTGTGAGTATGTTGATGGTATTTTCTGAGTGCAGTTGAACATTGTTTTCACATTTAATTTGAATGTAAAAGCATCGTGAATATGATGCTTCGGATGCGTGCATATTTTGTGCGTCATTTTGCAGAGCAAAATTGAACGTGATTGTTTTGAAGTGCTCAATTTTTTTTTTGTTCAAAGAGGTGCTCAATTGAAAGAATAAATTCATTAAATATAATGCTAATGATAGGTGATCACCGATTATACATATATTCAATTGACTCTGATAATGTAAATGAAGGGGCGAGTGCTTCAAATGATGATGTATCTCCTAACATAACACATTTACGTGATTAGATAGTCAAGAGTTTAAAAAATATTTAAGGAGGTTTGTAATATTTATGGATAACATTTTTTTTTTCGAGACATATGTAACAATATTTATTATAATAAAATTAATCTCTTTTTAATTGAGAAAGAGCCACTTTAATGTGAATTTTTTTATTTATAAATTTGTCAATATGATTGTTTTACGTTATTCTCAACAAGAAAATATAAAAATTACAATCATTATTTTTTTTTTTCAATTTTAAACAAAGTAAACTAAAAAACTTAAATTGATCACACCAAAAGACTTTTCAAATATATATTTACCAAAGAGCATTTCTCTAGAGTCACGGCACTTTTTCAATTACTGTTACAGTTTACCAAACCGTCTTTTTATTTCAACGAAAGCCAAACCATGCGCACCCTAAGTGTGCTATATAAAGCCTCAAGAGAATGTTTAGATGGGGCAAGCCAAGTCTTCCTTGCTGTTTTGTTCATCAATGAGATCAGTCGACGCAGCGGAGGGTATCCCATGGCGCTTCAGAATTGCAGAGGTGGCAATTTTAGCCTCACGATAGTCGAATATAATTACCTTCTCATCTTCCAAATCAAATCGTATGCTGTCGCCATCGTGGTGCTCCACAAGCCGGTACAGATGACTCAAATTTTCAATTTCAATTCCATTCACCTTCCTCACCTGTCAACCCCAACATAAGGGTAATAGTTAATACTCAAGACTCACAAAAAACTGGACAAACTTCCTAGCGGAGAAGAAACCAGCGGCCATAACCCACTGAGATCAGATGCATATCGGCTTCAAATTGATACCCCGGAGCAATTTGTAAGTTGGCCAGGCTCAAAATTGACAGCATCGATTTTCTTCATAATGCTTGTTTTGATTTTCTTTTCTACCTTCATTTTTTCCAATTGGTCGGTACTACTATTAAAATGGCGAGATTGACTGTACGCATTACAAAGAAACCATAACCGTTGACTTCTACCCTTCCAATTTCTTGAAGTGAACCCAGGGCAATTTCCTCTGTTTTTTAAAACATAAGTTCAATAATGAAATTCATCAATCCCAGGATGCAGTTACCTGTAATTTTGCAAGACATTTATACCCCGCATTGATGTCATCCATCAGGACCTGTAGCAGTCAGCATTTGTTAGTAATTCAAATATAGCCTTTAGAGTTACCTTTCTATTCTTCTTTCATGTCCTATAATAATCTCAATAGATACATTTTTTGGGACATTATAATAGTTAGAGATATCTGGCTATTCCCCCCACTGCCACCTCTTGCGCATAATGAAAAGGAGCATGGATCCCAACCAGTATTACATCTTGCAGTCACAATGACAAAGTATCAGACTCAAAGAAAGGCTTCTCATATCACTTACAACATTCATTGAGTTCAGCATATACGTCCCTCATAGCTTTTAATCAAACACAGGTTCTCGATCATCCTATCTAACAAAAACGTACTGCTGATTAAAGGAGTCAACAGCCTCTAGTAGAATGTGGAAGAATACAAACCTGTGAAAGAATAACAAGTTGTTCGCCAGCATTTCTTGGAAGTTCCCTTAGTGCACGTTCATGCAACCGTCGAAGCCATGTGTAATAATACCCGTTTTCACCATATTCGTCAAGGAAGTGTTGGGTGAGCGGAATGAATATCAGACCCGCAAATATGTAATAACTTGGAAGCTTGTCAAACTGATGCACTGGAACTAAATGTTGCAACTGCGAAATCCATTATTTTTCAAATGTTAACATCTGTAACAGTCTTCCTAAATTCTCTCTTTGCTAACAAGGCAAGCATGTCATGAACAATGTGGAAACTACAACGAAATTGAAACTGAGAATAATAAAAGAACACACAGATTTACGTGGAAAACCCTTGCCAGAAAAACCATGGGAAGAGGAGAAACAAAATCCACTTTGGAAATTCAACAATTACAAAAGATGGCTCGTAAAACCCTAAAACTTTTTCTGCCTCTACTTCTAAATCTAATAACTACAGAAAAACAATATTTATACTGCTCCAATGTTGGTAGAGGAGGGCTTGGGTAAACCTCCATTTATTTTTTCTCAAGTCGGATCACCACAACTTTCAATTCAGGTATCAAAACTCAATTTGGGTCAAATACCCAAAACAGAATTCAAGACACTCAACACACACACACACACATATATATACAAAGATCAATCAACATATACTGAGTACACAAACAGGTGGTAACTGTAGGGGCTACTGAGTACATCCATCATTGCTCCATGCTATGCAGTTAGAATGGGCTGATGTGAAATGCAAAGAATGACAGAATTATCCCATGAGGGCGAGCCTTGGAGGGTACCAAGTTATTTTGATCATTCTTATGCTATACTTCAGTTAGAGATCAATGAAGTTGAATCCAAGAAATCTTTCAAACACTTCTGGAAATATCATGAGGAGTATAAGGGAATTGTGCATTCTGATTGGAATAAAGTGGTGACTGCATATCCAATGTATCGCTCATTGCTCATTAAAAAAGAGGTTTTTTTGGTTCTGTGCCAGCAAAGTGGAAATGAAAAGGCTTGAGCTTGCTGCTGTCCAGCATGCTCTTAGGAGTAATCACTCTGAGAGTTTAACCGAGGATGAGCAGAAAATCAGACTTGAATTGGGGCATCTGCAGCAAGCTGAGGAAGCTTTCTATAAACAAAAATCTAGAATTACCTGGCCAAAGCCTGGTCATCCAAATACTGGTTTTTCTCATTAGTTGGTGAAAGTGAGAACTTTGGGGAATGCTATTAGATCTCCAGTGGCCAGTTATGGAAGTATCATATAAAAAACATGATGAAATTGTGGCAGAACCCGCGGGCGTTTAATAAGACTTGCTGGGTGCTCCAGATGTTAATTGCTCCAGTGGAATCATCTCTTAGCTGAAGGAATTGCTCGACTATAACCTTTCTGATGATCTACAGCATTTCGTGGGTGCTCGTATTACAGTTGAGGAAATCCAAGCCTTTCTTTGGTCTGGTCCTGATGCGTATTCCTCTCATTTCTTTAAAGATTCTTGGCCTATCACTGGTAGGGATTCTAGTGCTGCTATACTTAGCTTCTTTCAGGATAATCAATGGGTGAAAGCAGCTAAGTTTACAGGTATCACTTTGGTCCCTAAAGTCCACAATGCCTCTAAAATGGCTGATTACAAGCCTGTCTCCTGCTGGATGTTGTCTATAAATGCAAAACTAAAATCCTTGTCAAAAGATTGAAGATAGTGCTCCCTTATTTTGTTAATAAGAATCAATGAGCTTTCATTGAGGGTAGGCAAATCGCTGAAAATATCTTGCTTGCTCATGAAGATGTTAAGCACTATCACAAGAAAGAAGTCATATTCTGGAAGTGTTATAAACGCAGATGTTAAGAAGGCCTTTCCTTAAGTGCATTGGCCTTTTATTTCAAAGCCATGGTGCATTGGGTTTCCCTAATAATTTTACATTACTTCTGCATGCTTCTCTGTTACTATTAATGGTGGCCTTGAGGATTATTTTCAAGGTGGTAAGGATCTCAGGCAAGGTGACCCAGAGTTTTCTTATGGTGATTGAAGTGTTATGTAAGGCTGCTGAGCGAGGAAAGCTCAAGTTTCATCCTTTGTGCTAAAAATAAAGCTCACTCATCTTTGTTTTGCTGATGACATTTTGATACTAACTGATGGGAGTGATGGGGCTCCAAAGAAGACATTGGAAACACTTCAGTGCTTCTATACCTTTCAAGGTTAAAGTCGAATCCAATGGAAACTGCATTGTACACTTCTGGAGTCTCTGAAGCTAATCTGGGGGAGATGGTTCGGCTGAGTGGTTTTAAAAGAGGATCTCCACCTATTAAGTATTTAGGGCTTCCTTTAATATCTGGGAAGCTATCTGAAGCTGATTGCAAAGCCTTAATTGAGAGACTTTTGAGTTGGTTAAGAAACTGGGCCGCTAGGAGGCTGTCTTTTGATAGCAGATTACAACTCATAATAAGCTCAGTCCTATATAGCATTGTCTCTTATTGGTGCGTTATATTTATTTTGCCCAAAAAAAGTCATCAAAACAATACAGAGGTGATGTGATTCCTTTCTTTGAACTGGTACTGATGATAAGTTGAGAGGACTGAAAGTGAAATCGGAGGTTGTTTATCTACCAAAGAAGTAAGGGGATTGGGATTTGTTAGAGTATAATTATTTTTATTTTCTAGGTTTTATTCCTTTTTACATATATAAGGGCATTATGGTCATATACAATTTATACTTAATATAAATATATTATGATGGGTGTAGGGTTTCTGTTACACACAGAAACCAAGAGCCCCTTTCTTGGATTTTACAATCTCTTTCTTTCTCTCTTCTTCTCCTTTCTTTTTCTTCTCTCTTCGTTCTTTTCTCTCGTTATTTTTCTGCGGGTTCTCTAATCAGCTTAGTAACATGGTATCAAAGCACGGTTTGACTACCTGATTACCTAGTCCTATTGCTGGTTTGAGAGTCCCCTAATAACCCTATTCCTTCTCTGGTGCGTAGCCACCTAAAGCTGCAATTTTTACCTATTTTCTCTTCAAGTCCCGATACATATAAGATCAGGAGAAATCAGATTTATCAGGTTCTGTTTGTGACAATGGATTACAACACTTCTTGATCAGCAGATTCAAGGATCAGGGTATTTCGTTGATTATGCAGCCTATATTTATAAGATTTCAGCATCCCTTTGTTTGATTGATGGAGCCAATTGCATCTGATTATATGTTGGTATTACTGTTTTATTTCTTGCACTGAAGTTTCGGCCTTTGTGATCGGTGGTAGATATATTATATTGAGATTTTCACCATGAATGGCACTAAGTCTTCTACGGACAGTGTCAATGTTCAGATTACCACCATTAAATTGAATGGATCCTCCAATTACTTGCTATGGGCTCAAGCTGTGAAGGTTTATATTAATGCCAAAGGGAAACTTAATTATCTTACTACAGAACCTCCTGCTGAAAACTCTAAAGACTATAGTGATTGGATGAGAGAGAATGATACACTTTTGGTGTGGTTATGGAATAGCATGGAACCATCCATTGCTGCTAATGTCATGTTCCACACGACTGCCAAGGGAGTGTGGGATGATCTTATGGAGAGTTACTCACAAGACAAAAACATGTCTAGAGTCTATGAGCTCTATGAGAAGATCTTTAATTTTAAACAGGGGGACAAGTCTCTTGGAGAGTATTATAGTGCTTTGAAAGGCATGTGGGAAGAACTTAATCTTTATCAGCCCATCACTACTAATCTTGAGACACTAAAGACACAACGAGCTGAATTTCAGGTGGCCAAGTTTTTATCAGGCTTGAATGCTGACTTACAGCCTATGAAGAGTCAACTTCTTGCTGGAGAGAAAGTTCCTTCTATGAATGAAGCATTTTGTCGGATTCAGCGCATTGTCCCTCCGTCTTCTACATCATCTAAAGATAATTCAGCATTTGTGGCTAGTAGTGGTGTTCGTGGTCGTGGTGGATTTTCTAATAGAGGTCGTGGTTTAGGAGGTCGCAGTCGTGGTGGTGGACGTAGTGGACAAAATTCTGATCGAGATAACCGTCAGTGTATATACTGTGGCAAATCTGGTCATATTGTTGACACATGTTGGGCCAAGCATGGCAAGCCTGAGTGGGCTCAGCGAATAGTTACTGCAAATGCTGCTATGTCTGAAGGGAGTGCTGGAAATGTGTCTTACGGCGACACGAATCCGTCTATCCCAAGTGGGGGTAGTTCTTCTGAGTCCGCGTCTCGGGATGATATGGTCGCACAACTCATCAAGCGTGTCCAACAACTGGAGGCTTCCAATTCCTCATCCACTGCCACTCTTGCATGTACAGGTAACATGGCCTTTTTCTCTACTTTGTCTCCTGGCACCTCTTGGGTCATTGACTCGGGAGCTTCTAGTCATATGACGGGTAAGCAAGAATTATTTTCTTCACACCATAACTCTAGTCCTTCACCTGAAGTTATTCTAGCTAATGGTTCCTCTACTCAAGTGGTTGGATCAGGGGCTGTCTCACTTACACCCTCCTTATCCTTGTCCTCCGTTTTACATGTTCCCCAACTTCCTTTGAATTTGTTATCTGTTAGTCAGTTAACTAAAAATCTTGGTTGTTCTGTTACATTTTACCCCTCCTATTGCATTTTTCAGGACCTTCAGACAAAGAAGAAGATTGGTGGAGGGCATGAACATGATGGACTCTATTATCTGGATGGTGTCTCCACTGCTGACGCCAATGGTCTAGCTGCTAGTCCTATTACCCCGCTGTTATGGCATTCCCGTTTGGGGCATTTATCTTTATTTAAGTTACAGCAAATAGTTCCCGAGTGTAAATCAATTTCTACTCTTGAGTGTGAGGCTTGTGAACTTGGGAAACATCATCGTAGTTCTTTTCCTAGTCGTAGTGATTCTCGTGCATCTACTTTATTAGAACTTGTTCATTCGGACATCTGGGGACCTTCCCGTGTTGCTAATAGAAATGGTTTTAAGTACTTTGTTACTTTTGTGGATGATTATTCTCGGCTAACATGGCTCTATATGCTTCATGATCGTTCTGAATTTTTACAAGTTTTTCAATTATTTCATCGCGAGGTTACTAATCAGTTTAATACATCCCTCAAAATTTTGCGAACAGATAATGCTCTAGAATACTCACAAAAATCAATTTCTTTGTTTTGTTCTAGTCTTGGCATTATACATCAAACAAGTTGTACTTATACCCCTCAGCAGAATGGTGTGGCCGAGAGAAAGAACCGTCACCTTCTAGAAGTTGCTCGTTCACTCATGTTACATATGCATGTCCCAAAATCATTTTGGAGTGATGCTGTCCTTACTGCTTGTTACCTCATAAATCGTATGCCTTCCACTGTCCTTAATCAACAGTCACCAATCAGTATTGTATTTCCTGACAAGCCGTTATTTCCTCTTACCCCGCGCGTCTTTGGATGTGTTTGTTTTGTCCATAATCTACGACCTGGTGCTGATAAACTATCCCCTCGTGCTACTAAATGTGTTTTTCTCGGGTATTCACGTACTCAAAAGGGATATCGGTGTTATGATCCTATGACTTGTACTCAATATGTCAGTGCTGACGTTACTTTTTTCGAGGGCACACCATACTATTCTACTGAGGGTAAAGAGTTTTCAACTGACATTGTAGTTGATCCTCCTATTCCACAACTTATTCCCTTAGATTCCGTTAGTCCTTCCGTATCTCCTCCCTTGCAGGTATATCAGCGGCGAAAGCAGTCTATGGCACCACCAGTCTCCAGCTCTTCCATGCCCTCCGTTCAATCTCCCTCCTTGTCTCCTGGTCCAGACAATCTTCCGATTGCCCTTCGCAAAGGTACTCGTTCTTGTACACAAAAATCCTCTTTTGCTTACCCTATCGAGCGTTATGTGTCTTTTTCACATCTTCCTCCTCCATTGCATGACTTTGCTCTATCATTACATACTCACACAATTCCTACTTCTACCACTGAGGCCTTGTCTCATCTCGAGTGGAAGAGAGCTATGGATGTAGAAATGGAAGCTTTGGTGTCCCGCCAAACGTGGTCTTTGGTTGATCTTCCTCTTGGGAAAGATGTGGTGAAGTGTCGTTGGGTGTACACTATCAAGTATAACCCGGATGGCTCAGTTGAGCGTCTTAAAGCTCGGCTCGTTGCTAAAGGTTTTACTCAAACTTATGGAGTGGATTATTTTGAGACTTTTTCCCCCGTCGCACGTCTCAATTCTGTTCGTGTTATTATTTCTCTTGCTGTGAATTTTGATTGGCCATTATATCAATTGGATGTCAAGAATGCTTTTCTTTATGGTGATTTGTCTGAAGAAGTATATATGGAGCAACCTCCTGGGTATGTTGCCCAGGGGGAGGATCGCAATAAAGTATGCCGGCTACATAAAGCCATTTATGGTTTGAAACAATCTCCTAGAGCATGGTTTGAGAAATTCAGTTCAGTGATCTCCAAGTGTGGTTTTCGCCAATGTTATTCTGATCATTCTGTTTTTGTTCGCAAGGAGTCGGGAGTGGTCATTCTTGTTGTTTATGTGGATGATATAATTGTCTCCGGTAGTGATGCGACCGGAATTTCTGAGGTTAAATCTTTTCTTCAACAACAATTTCAGATTAAAGACTTGGGAGCTCTTAGGTATTTTCTAGGTATTGAAGTTTTACGAAGTAGGAAAGGTATTAATTTGTCTCAGCGAAAGTATGTTCTTGATCTTTTATCTGAGACTGGTACACTAGCTTCCAAGCCAGTTGATACTCCTATGGATCCAAATCAAAAGTTTGGAGTTGATGATGGAGATGACATTGAAGATAAACATCGGTATCGGCGTCTAATTGGGAAACTGATTTATCTTACTGTTACACGTCCCGATATTTCTTTTGCTGTTAGTGTGGTGAGTCAGTTTATGGAATCACCCAAGAAGGCTCATTGGGATGCTGTTTGTCGCATTCTTCGATATCTTAAAGGCTCTCCTGGTAAGGGACTGATTTATAAACCGAATGGTTCTTCCACCTTAGTTGGCTATTCTGATGCTGATTGGGCTGGGTCAAAGTGTGATCGGCGGTCTACGACTGGGTATTGCACCTTTCTTGGTGGTAATTTGGTTACTTGGAGAAGTAAAAAACAGACTACCATTGCCAGATCTAGTGCAGAGGCTGAATATCGTGCTATGGCACAAACTGTGGCTGAATTGCTGTGGTTGAAATCTCTTCTCCAGGAGCTTGGATTTTCTATTAATCATCCTATTGATATGATGTGTGATAATCAGGCAGCTATTTATATTGCTGGAAATCCTGTTTTTCAAGAGCGAACTAAGCATATAGAAGTTGACTGTCACTTTGTTCGTGATGCTGTGAAGCAGAAGTTGGTTGCCACTCCTTACGTTGCCTCTAGAGATCAGTTTGCCGATATGTTCACTAAAGCGTTGTTTCGTCCTACCTTTGTTGCTGGTTGTTCCAAGCTGGGCATGGGTGATCTATATGCTCCAGCTTGAGGGGGAGTGTTAGAGTATAATTATTTTTATTTTCTAGGTTTTATTCCTTTTTACATATATAAGGGCATTATGGTCATATACAATTTATACTTAATATAAATATATTATGATGGGTGTAGGGTTTCTGTTACACACAGAAACCAAGAGCCCCTTTCTTGGATTTTACAATCTCTTTCTTTCTCTCTTCTTCTCCTTTCTTTTTCTTCTCTCTTCGTTCTTTTCTCTCGTTATTTTTCTGCGGGTTCTCTAATCAGCTTAGTAACAGGATTGAAGCAAATATACCACTGGAATAAAGCTGTAGCCACGAAGTTAATTTGGCTGCTATTGGTTGAATCTGGATCCCTTTGGACAGCTTGGGTTAAGGCTCATCTCTTAAAGAATAATAGCATTTGGCAGGTTGCTTCTTCTGCTAATTCCCCTTATGCTCAGAGGAAATTGCTCACTCTTAGACATGAGTTTAGACCTTTTATTCGATATGTAATTTGGGATGGAAAGAGTACATTTCTGTTGCAGGATCCATGCCATTCATTGGGCACTTTGTTGGAAATCTTTGGAAGAAGGATTGTGTATGATTCTGGTCACTCTCTTCAAGCCAGGGATGCTGATGTTATTGAAGATAGCAGATTAAACCGGCCTATCACAAGATCAGATGATTTGGTCTTGATTCAATCATCTTTGTGTGACTCTATCTACCAACTCAAGGCAGCCTGATAAGTCCATTAGACTAATTTATCTTCAAAGAAGCAAAGAAAGTGGAGTGGCACAAGCTAATGTCGTTCTCTGCTAATGCACCAAAGCATAGCTTCATATGGTGACCGGCCATTTTGAGCACACACTATCCACAAAGGATAGGATGAGAGAGCGGTTTTCTTTTATGAATAACTGGTGTGTTCTTAATGAATCTCACTCGGAGTCAAAAGATCATCAATAATGGACTGCGTGGTTTCTGAAGAAGCATAGCAGCAAGTTTATAGCGGATGTGTTGTTAGATCTCTGCAGTGTTGGAATCAAGAATTGCAACGGGCTTCTAGAACTTGGAGAGGCAAAGCCATCCCTGCTGTGATTTTCAAGTTAGCATGGTGTGCAACTATTACTCATATATGGGCTGCAAGGAATAAAAAGATACATTAAGACTCTTATGTTGTCTCTAATAGTTTTGTCTTTCCTATTGTTCAGCACATGGTCATGTATAGGCTAAGTGATACTGCTGCTTTCTCGCAGCATTATTTGTAATTTTGTTGTTGCTGTGTTTGAGCTAAAGCCATACTGCCCTAATCTATTTCGTGAATAAGAATGCTTGCTTACTCAGCAAAAAAAATATGGCTCAAATATATTTTATTTTTCTTTATTGAGGTAGTTGATCTTTTCTCTGACCAACTTGGAATTTGTGACAGCTAGATTCTTTGCTTCCCCTGTCATAATTTCCAGCCAGAAAAGTCCTCAGTAAAACACTCTTTAATCTAGTGGAAGGTAGGCTCATATTTAATCCCCCACCAAAAAAGGATGTAGGAAAATGGTTGTACGTGCCTCATCCAGTTTATCACCAGATAATAATTGTGGGAATGGTGTGAATAAGTTTGGATACCTAACTTTTTGCTTGAGTAAGAAAATAAGTTCCCCGAGACTCTACAGATAATTGTTAGATGAGGGTTTATCCTTCTCAAACATTGAAGAGGATATTGTTAAATGCAAGTTCATTGATGTCCAATCACTCATTTGTTATAAACATTGATGAACATATCATGAAGGTGGGAACAGAACAATTGTGCAAAGTTTGAAGTGACCCTGAAGGTGCATGAGGGCTCGAACTTACTAATTCTTCAACTAGTGTCGACTGCTCGAACAACTGGATAGTGAAACCCATTCACAGAGTGGCATTATATATTTTTATAGAAGAGGGAAGAAAGAACCTTCATAAACTATGAGCATTAAGGCTGCCAGGATAAAATAGTATCAATGTATGTCTAGAATAAGAAAACAAAGGATCGGCGAAGATAACAACATAAGGAAAATGTTATAAAGTGCCCCCTGAGGCACTTGCTTAGGGCCATTAATTGTGCTTCGAAATGTATTAGTAATAAATTTTCAAAGTGTTTTTAAGCATAATTACTATTTTTGGTGGTCTTAACTAGTGCCTCTGAAGCACTCATTAACAAGACCAATAACACAAAAATATAGAAGCCAATAAGAGATTGACTCTATTTCAGATGGTTTCTGCTGCATATCAAAAACTTTCCTTATCGATACTGAAGAAATGGGAATGCTAAGAGCTTGTTTAGTAACGTTTTTGTTTCTTTGTTTTTCTGTTCTTTTGTTTTTCGGAATAGAAGAAAACATAAATCCGTTTAGTAAGGTCAATTAATTTTTTTTGTTCCCCAAAATCCGAAACACTAAACCCTAAACCCCAAAACCCCAAACCCAAAACCCGAAACACTAAACCACAAACCTTAAAAACCCAAAGCCCCTAAACCCTAAACTGCAATTTCCTTGATCATTACCTAGTATTTGCTTTGTCTATAAGGAATAATTTTCTTTATGATTGTATTAAGATCATCCAATTCCATGTCATAATATATTTTGATTCTATTTCTAGTCCAGTTTTATCCAAACATGAATTGTTAAGTCTCCACTGAAATTTTTATAATTAAATGAAAAAATTAGGAGTAGAAATTTTTAGGGTCGTACTAAACGCATTTATGTTCTTTTTCTATTCTGGGAGTAGAAATTTTATGCAGTTACTAAACGCGTTATTCTGCTCAGAAACTTGTCTAGGGAGTAGAATTAGAAAAAACTATTTCTGAACAGAAATTATTTCTGGGAACAGAAACGTTACTAAACAGATCCTAAATGGAAGTAGAGTTGCTTAACAAACCACTACCCCTTTGTCACAGAGAGAGAGAGAGAGAGAGAGAGAGAGAGAGAGAGAGAGAGAGAGAGAGAGAGAGAGAGAGAGAGGAATCACAAAGTTTTAACATGAAAAACACTATCCGAATGTTAGGTGTGAGTCGTAACTCTTGCTAATTTTGAGTGAGGCCGTCATAGGTGCGCCACAGGACAAGTTGGGATAGAAGTAAGCCTTGTACCACTCAGCCAACCACCTCAGTGGTAAAAGCTTTGCTCCTCATTATGCCCTAGTGTGACTAAATCTATTCATGCCTATGCTCCAAGGTCATTTTAAACAGCAGTGTAACAAATTTTGCAAGTACCAGATCTGTCAATGTTCTAGTTCCAAGCATAGTCCTCTTGTTATTCACAGTCACCTTTCAGTATTTGCATGAGAATGATTTCTATTTTATTAAACTCGTTAATGATATCATTCCATCATAAGCATAAATAATAGTTTCTCCTAGCCAATCAAAGAAACTAAATCTCCATCCTCAACCCAAAATCATCAATCCACAAGATGAAGTAGGGGATCATCAAGCTGCCTGCTATTTCTCGCTGTAGAATCATCTAAGGTGAACAAACTTTTCACTATTTTAATTTGGCTTTACATGTTAGGAGATATTAAAGTTTCTTTGCCACTCATGAACAGTACCTGCTCACAAATATATGGTATCATACAGCCATAACTGAGACATACATCAGAAAGAAAACAATGTCAGAATGACTCACTGGTCGGAGGGTTATGCTGAATTCATTCTGTTTTCCATCCCGAAGAACTTTGATTAAGGCCATTTCATTGGGCTTCTTCATGGACGCCAAATGATCAAATGTAATGCGCTCTTTGTTCCGGAAAGGAACTGCAATATGCATCATGTGAGAGGAACATTAGGTTCAACAAAAACACATGCCAAAAAAAGCAAAGAAGCAAAAAATTCAAAACCAAAACCATTAGAAAAGCCCAGTGTCACATAGACAAAAAGCCAGGTACACGTGTCTAACTAGAACAAACACAAAATGATTGAAATCACTGAGATGCCAAAGACTAAAAAAATGGATGGCCCATTGAGGGTGGATACGAGTAAAGCCAGAGGGTGGTTATGAAATTCGTGCTGTCCATGTATTTTGACTAGCATGAATTATATTAACATGAATATATTCACAGCTATTGCCATGATGGTAAACTACTGCTGAATGCTATAATTGTATAAATGTACTTGTTCCGTCATTTGCCACAGGCACACCATCAAACGCAAGGATGATATCATCCTTCTTGAGGATCCTATAAGCATCTGAAAGAGGCTTGATGTTGTTTACAAGAACTCCAGTCATTTCTGGTAGCATCCTGAAGTGGTTTCTCAGTTGAGAATTTTCAGTTGGCTGGTAATGAAAGCCAAGGGAGCATAATCCCGGGTATTCTCCACTTTCTTCAACACCAGAAATGAACTGTTTGATTACTGGAACCGGAATTATGTATCTACAAACCATAGATAAAAAATTAGTGGAGAACTAAGAGAAACAATTTATGAGAATTACAAGAAAAAATACCTCCAAAATAGTGATCACAACTTCTTAGCAATTCCAACCACCTACATTCACTATTTCGGCTACTAGAAGGATGGTGACTTCAAAACCAATCCAAGATAGAGAGAACTATCTTTTAAACACTCACATGTTCAGTTGTTGAGATACATATAGATGTGATCTTCAAGATATACGTACTTTATTCTATGGCATATAATGATGATGATCTGCATGAAGTACTCATAGTGATATAGTTTTGTGACGGCAATTAAAAAAAAGAAACCATTAAGTGTCCACATGATGCCTTTCCAGGTACACAACCATGCATATGAAGCTAGAAGGAGTGCAACAGCAAAGGCAACTCTATGAGGCAAATCCAAACCCTCAGGTACATGATAAGAAGCTCATGCTAAGAAGTTACTCTATCCTTAATGTTGCAAAGAGTGATCTGCTAGCCAAGCCTCAGTACTGGAACTTTTTGCTTAAGTGACGTCCGAGAAGGGGTTTTTAGCCACAGGAACACTGGCAGGATACAAGAAGGTCGATGATTTGCTGTTGAGTGGATAGCTTTCTCCATCCTTGAAACAGGACAGATATCCACATGATCGTGTGAAATAGAAAATATTCATCAAGTAAAATTATACAGAAGCGGAGCATGAATCAACAACTCCAGCACATTTTGTCTAGGATTCTCGATGCATACTAGATAACAATCAAATAGGACAAAGAGGAATGAAAGGTTTAAGTAAGTTCATCTCATCGATAAGCAAACAGCTGATTCTACTCAAATGAAATTGAAAGTGTCTGGGGGAAAGTCAAAAAAAAGAAATTATTCATGTACGGAAGCTCTGCACAGAACACAAACTGAGTGAATTGGAAATCAACAAGATAAAAGGTGTAGCATAATTTTTAAGTTCTAAGAATATGAGGATGTTCTAACAGAATAAATGCTTGCATGAGAAAAGAGGGAATAAAGCAAGGTCATTGCAATAGATGTCCGGCATGTACGGCGTGACCAATGTTCTCACCGTAAAAGGAACAGAAGAACTCACCCAATATTCTCAGAATCGGTTAGGTTCTGGAAAGCTACACCGACAACTTTATCACCGATGAGAGCAGGGCCCCCACTATTTCCCGGGTTTATAGCTGCATCAATTTGGATTGCCATGAGTTTAGTCGCTCCATGTGCATATTTAGTAGGCTCAACTCTGGAGACGACGCCTTTGGTTATGGAAATATTGTCCCCACCTACAGCGAAGTAGGATTTAACTTGTTACTCACTAATAGTGTGATCTAGGTCGGGAATTGAGCGGCAAGTACCTTGAGGATACCCAACAACAGCTATAGCTTCTTGTAGGAACGGAATGTCCCCGAACTCCAAGAAACTCGTGCCCTCCCAGAATTCTTGGCTGTCCACCACCAGAATGGCCAAGTCACATTCATGACCAACAGCAAGGACACGGGCCTTAAACTTGGTTGGCGAACCATGCTTTCTCACTTGAACGAATGTCTGGTTTGCAACTACATGAGCGTTGGTAATGATTCTTTTCCCCGGAATGACAAATCCTTCAGTTCAGTCAGCAGGGAAATAGATTAGATTTTAGATGGGAGAGACAACAATGGCCAAAACAGGAACAAGAGGAAGGGTACCCACCAGAACCCCAAGTATCGCTAGGGGGCTTGTTCTGCCAGGGCATCAAGTAGTTGGGGCTGCTGACGACGGTGAAAATCTTGACCACCGAGTCCAGTACCGTCTCCACGCTCTCGTCTTCACTTGCGTTGCTCGAGCGGGATCGCGAGGTAGAAGACGGACCCAAAGTGGTAGCGGTGGCGAAGGCTACACGATTAGGCTCGGGAATGGCAGAATTACACAAGGACCTCCTGCAATCGCCGGCATCATCGCCGTCGGACAGAGGTAGCCGTGTCGGAAATTCGCCATCCATCGTCAACGAGTCTACAAACTAGAAATCCGGTGTCTTGAGATGTTAAAGATGGAGGGTGGCCCGGCTGGCAAGCTGAAATAATACTTACGTGGGAAAGCAAGAAAACGGTGAAAAGGGTCGGACAAGGAAGGCAGCGACAAAGCAAACGCTCGTGGTTGCCGAAGAAATTCACGAACGTGGGGGGGGGGGAACAAGAAGTCAAAAGCTGTGGGGGAACCATCTCGTACGGAAGAAGAGTGAAAAAACGTGGCGCTGTCGCCTCTCATCCCCACAAAACGTTACGCACGCCGATCAGGAGGAGGCGCCATCTGTCGTCCCGGGGTCCCATTCTCTGTCCATCGAAGCGAAGCGAAGGGAAGGCGTCTGCCATCTCTCTCTTCCTTCGTTCCAAAACGAGTTTCTGATCACGAGAAAAGACTGAACCATACCTCCGGAGAATCCACCGACAGCGGCGTGCGTGACTTACTTGTTTCGGGAAACAGAATCCAATGCAGTTTCTCGTGCTTCGTCTGTTCATCTCTGGTTTTTATGTTGACGAGGATAAGTGGACTTGCACAAACGAGAGATGATCGCGCAAAATAGAAGAAGGGTACGTCAGCACGAAAAACTTCAAACTAATATATTTATAATAAATTTTTCACAAATAATTTTTTGACCATCAAAAGTCTTGAACTGATATACATGTGACAAATATATCACAAACTTATTTTTTGACCACTAAAAATCGCAAACTGATGCACTTGTAACAAATTTACCCTCCGTTTAATTTCCGCTAAATTGGATTAATATCATAAAAAATCACAAATTTGAACACTTATGATAAATGGAGGGTAAAACCCCAAACCTGTACACCCGTCGACTGCTATACGTCGTCCAACTTAACAATTTAACTGTAAAACCTAATGGAAATTAATGGAGGGTAAATTTATCATGAATGCACTAGTTTGGCATTTTTAGTTTATGGTAAATTTGTCACAAGTATATCAATTTGGAGTTTTTCGTGGTATTGACCCATAAAAGAAAAATACTATTAATTGCATGAGGTTTTATATATTTTCTTTACAAATTCCTAGCCTTTCACTTAACCGGTTGTACTTTGGGATGGAAAATATTTATCTGGATCCATTTATTTCGCTGAAAATCAACGATTTTCCTTAAAATGATCGCTTGCTTTACTTACAAAAGTGAATGAACAAAAAATATTCATATCGTCGAGACGAAAATGGTTAAACGTAAATTGCTATAAGTAATAAAAACGATTTCCTTTGGCCATTTATTTCGAGCGATAGAAACGATTATTTTTAGAAAAAATATTTTTCCATGTCATTCATTTTCATAAAACAAACGAAGTTTTTCTGATGCGCGAATAACTAGATAATAACAGCAACACATAAAGCAACCAAGTGATAGAATAAATAAGCAAATACAGAAGAAAGTACAAGCAGAAAATCTACTGATCCACCCCCGTCCATTCCTCTCCTTGAATTCGCTCGAAAGGTTTTGCCCAAAGGCCCAATTTAAATTTGCTTTACACGGTAGGGTCGAATTTTCTCATCAAATACCCTTTACCCAAGCTCGTCCAAAGGACGCCTTCACGTCGAGCCTGGCGGGCTTGCGGGCCGCCGGACTCATGATCAAGCCTCCCTTTTCGCACATTGATTTCTCGAATAACGTGTGTTTTCTTGCCTTTCTTGGTTAATCAACCATTAGAACAAAACCCACTAATGTTTACATACTACTTTTGTAGATGATATAGATACACGAAGAAATTGTGGGAGATTTCGGAAATTTTGAAGGAAATTAAATTCTGAATGATGACAAAAAAAGAGAGTTAATATCACGAAAAATTCTAAATTGATACAGTTATGACAAATTTACCTCAAACTAATTTTTTGGCCATCAAAAAATTTCAAATTGGTACAATTACGACAAACCTACCCCAAACTAGTACATTTCTCCATTAGTTTCCATTAAATTGAATTAATACTAGAAAAAATCACGAACGGCTACAGTTGTGACAAATAGAGGATAAAACCTCAAACCGATACACTTGTCAACTGCCGCGTGTTATCCAACTTAGTAATTTGATAGTAAAATTTAACGGAAATGAACGGAAGGTAAATTTTTCATGAATGTACCAATTTGAGAGTTTTTGGTGGTTCAAAAATTAGTTTGAAGTAAATTTATTACATCTGTATTAATTTATAGTTTTTCGTAGTATTAACCTTAAAAAAATACCATCTAAACAGATATATATATATATATCACAAATTGATGAAATATATATAAACGGAACCATGTTTTTACCTTTTAAAACTGACTCGTGAGTTGAAAATTTTAAAACTAACAAAAAAAATAAAGTATTAAGATAAAAAAAACAAAGTGATGAAAAATGAAAAGAGAAGATTAAAAATAAAAAGATGCCATTATATCTAGGGTTAATACCACGAAAAATCTCAAACTGGTACATCTGTAATAAATTACTCCAAATTAATTTTTTAACCACCAAAAATCCAAACTGATACACTTTTGACAAATTTACCTTCTATTAGTTTCCGTTAAATTTTACTATTAAATTGCTTGATTAAATGACACGTGGCAATTGACGGATGTACCAGTTTGGGATTTCACCCTTCTCCATTTGTTACAGGTGTACTAATTTCTGGATTTATTTAATGAATGATTAATTTATCGCAAATATATCATATTGAGATTTTTAGTGGTCAAAAAATTAGTTCGAAATAAATTTGGTACATATCGAGATTTTAGTTTAGGGTAAATTTACCAGAAGTCTATCTGATTCGAGGGTTTTCGTGATAGTAATTCTTATTTTTATCCTCACAGGAGAATAATGAATTAAAAGGTAATAAAAACCCATAGAAACAAAGGACTAAAACGAAGCCTCGTTGCCTCCATTTCGGACCGAAACGGCTTCCTCCCCTCACCTTCGCAAAGCATCCGGCAGCATCATCCGCTTCCTTCTTCTTCACTTCCGCAGTCGCTCGTCTTCCTCCATGGCGGAGAAGCCTCTCAATGGTGAATCCCGACTTCCTTTCTCTCTCTCGCACTTCTGCTTCCCTTCTTCTCCGGAAGCTCACGCTTCGAAAGCTTCGTCCTCTTGTCAATCTCCTCCTCCTCCTCCTCTTCCGGTCATGGCTGAAATCGAGTTTTTTTCTTGTGCTGCGGTGGGGGCAGGGACCGTCCTCGAGCAGCTCCGCGACGGCACCGCGAGGTTCGAGCTCCTCCCCTCGCCGGCCCCTTCGATCTTGGCTCCCCGCCTTCCCGCACCGCCGCCGCCGCCGCCGGAGCTCGCGGCGCGGGGCGGCCGCCTGTTCTTCGCGAGGATCGCATCGTCCGCGTACGGCTTTTTGTTAGGCGCTGTGGTCTTTTTTATGGGGCCGAGCTTGCGCGTCCGTGCGTGTTTCGTCTCGCGATTGCGTTTTGTTGGAGCTTGCTTTTTGTTCGATTCGTAATCGGTCGGGTGTAGGATTTGAGTCTGCGTGCGTGCGTTCGTGATTCGTGCCGTTTTGTGCCCCCTTTTTATTTCTTTTTCTTTTTTCCAGGCGAGGAGGATCGCCACCGCCGGCGGCGAAGAAAGTCGAGCATTACTCGGTGCAGAAAGTCACCGGAGATGGACGATGTATGTTCCGTGCCCTGGTAATGTCAACTTCTCAGAGGGTTTCGAGGCTATCTTTTATTGTGCTGTGGTTTGAATGGGCAGCTTCGTCGAGAATTTTGGCCGTAGTTAATAGCGAAACACCTTCTCATTATAGAGCTAAAAGGCTACATTTCTTTTGCCGAGTGACCAGTGTGGGCATATTAGCTGATAAATTCGTGGTGGATGTTTGATAAGTTGTCACTTGTAAATAGTCCTAGATCCTTATTGGAAGCCGTCGTCTTTTGTTGATTACTACAGATTGTTTCTTTATAGACGCCAGAGATTCAATTATCTCATTTCCAGCTTCAATGAGATCGCCGTTTTCTGTCCTTCTCTGTGAATACCTCGATTCTACTGCTTCATAGTGGGACTTAAGCCTCCGTGGCATGTCCTGGGGCTTTAAAGCCTGCGGTTCAAAGCATGGTCACCACACTGTAGTTCCTCCTAGAAAAAGCAACCAAGTGAACCGGTTGAACTCTCTGATGTTACTGGTTCAATCTGATTGGGTCAGTGTTGATTTAATCCTCTTTTCCGGCGTTAAGGGTTCGATCATCCAAGCCAAGTTAGACCTCAATCCAAGGCATAGTCCAACTGATTGAACAGAGCGGTCCGCCCCAACGTTTAGGACACTTGGGACTTGGTAAATAATTTTTAAAAATGCATCATGGCCTGACATCCATTCCGAGAGGTTTCTTCCTATATTAGCCGCCTGTAATTCTCAAAGTGTTGCTAGAATGGGCGAAAAGATTCTGAGCTAGCTTGTGAAAGTTATTAGTTTCTTGATTTTTCTTGTTAGAGAATTTCAGTGTGAGTCCATTGGCATTTAAACGTAGGCAACGCCTTACTAGTCAAGAATATTAGTCAATTGTATCCTTAACCATAACTTTTGACTGGCGGTTATGATTCCCATGGACCATAGCTGCTATATCACTCAAGTGCTCTTTCCTCTCCAGTCTCCTCCAATGTTGTTTCTGCTCATATCTTATAAATTGACTTGGGTTGGACTAAAAGAACTTGACCTTGCCTCAAAATAACTTCTGCTACTGATAATTTCAGGTCAAGGGAATGGCCTTCAACAAAGGTATAGGCCTTAACCCACGAGAAGAGAGAGAAGATGCAGGTATATTCATTGTGCTAGTAGCAACATTAATTTTTTTTAGGATATCATTTCTCAATGGTCTATCTCCACCATTAACTATGTATATGCTGGAATAGAACTGAGCCTATGGTATACCATGATCTAATGATAACAGGATCACAATTCGTTTTCTATTTAAACATTTCCAATACGTTTTCTTCCTGCCAAGCATTTCCCTGATATAATTTCTGGTGTTCGTCTAGTTTAGCCATAGTCACTTTGATTACTTGTCTTGGATTTCGTCATACTGTTATTCGGTCATTGTGGTGCAAGATCTGTCAAACAAGGGAGAAACTTTTTTATGCTGTATATAAATATATAGCCTAATTGGTTAGATGTTCTGTTGTAATCAAGTTCGTTAAAGTCAAGTTAATGTGAGAACGGTATGTAGTTGGAACCTGCTGAAATGGAGCCCCTGCAAATAAGATCAAGGAGATGGTTCAATTCTTTTACCTTGATACTTGAGCAGTTATCGGAGAATCTACTTAGCAGAAGTTGAACAAAGTATCTTCTCTCTGCAACATATTTGATTAATGGACTGCCTGAAACCATGGCTGGGGAATTTTTTTTTTTTATGCATGGTTGTCCTGGTTAGTTGAGCATTGTCATGTAAAATCCACTACTTGTAGTCCCGTGGAAAGGGTTTGAACCTGCTTTCTCATTTCTTTCTGAATGTCAAAATTACTTGATTCATCGATCATTCTTGCAAGTTCATGAAACAGGAGCTCATCTCTCTGTTGGTTAGAAACAAGGAATACGTCCTTCTCCTTCTTGGTTTTAAATAGAAAAACTGATTCAGAGGAAAAAATAAAACTCTGTTTCTTCTTGCAAATGCTGTCTAATTGAGACGAAAGTTGTATGCTTGCTTAGTGGTTGAAACTCAGGTGTTTACAAACTTCAGAAAATAGCAATGTTCGATTTTTTATTTTGCATGTTGTCATTGTGGGTAATGCATATCAATCATGTGAACGTCAAATTCCAGATGAATTACGGATGGCTGTTAAAGAAATTATATGCGACTCTGGTGAAGAACGTCGTCAATATGAAGAAGCATTGGTGGCAATTACCGTGGACGAGTCTTTAAAGCGGTAAGGTGCTCCATCTCAGTTTTTAGTAGCTTTCCAAGTGCTTAATTAGTATGTTTTGATTGATGTATGTCTTGCCACATTCTTTACGGAGATAATATTGATGCTCTCCAAATCTTCTTTAGGTACTGCCAACGAATTGGCCGACATGATTTTTGGGGAGGAGAATCAGAGCTGCTGGTTGGAAACTGTTTCCATTCTTATTAAACATAATCTACTCCTCTGTATAGCTTACATTTGTCTCCCTATTTTGTTCATTGTACAAAGAACTGCAAACTGATCAACTATGCCCTTGGTAAAGACAGAAATAATAGGGGTTGGCTTCTTTTCTTCCTTGTCTCTTGGGTAGAATTAAGAGTTGACTATGGTTTCAAATCGAGCAGTACGATGGATCATCTGGGGACAAATGTAGTAGTCTTTTGTTTCTGTAAAGTCTTCTAGGTTTCTTAAGCGCTAATTGGAGCTGGTGTTGTCTTCTTATTCTCTACATTTTGACAGTGTCATTTGCTACCAGCACTCCCTTTATTTCTTCTCGAGCTTCTGATCAGTTCCCATCATAATTTCATTTCAGGTAATCTCGAAATTATGCAAGCAGCCAATCGTTGTTTATATTCCAGAGCATGAGGTGAGTTTTTTCTAAACTTGCATGGTCTCTCACATTTGTTGGATGGTAGAGATCAGATTGAATTTAGAAACCATTTATCGCCAAAAAAATTCCTGAAACCCAGTAATTGTATTTCCAAATTCTCCTTTTAATAGGAGATTGCAATATATAATAGTGTCATCGAAGTAACTACTTATCGGCTTAAGTTGGTACTCTAATTGTCATGGAAGTAATATAATGGTTAAGATAGGAACAGCAAAATCTAGAGTGCTTGAACTGATCTCACTCTGACAAAAAAAAAAAACAGAACTGATCTCATTGACATTGAAAAGTGACCCATTCTGCCATTTTCAGCTGACTGAAAGTTATTATGCGTAAAAAACTCAAGCATGTTCCCTGGTCCTTGGAGAGGACTTGGAATTGGTTTCCTGATAACAGTGGAAAAAGGATTATCAAAACAATCATCTCCCATTATGGTAATTTCTAATAGTTTTCATGCTGTGCCACCAATCAGTCACTCTGTTGTGACTAGATCAGTTGTGCTTATAGAATTTAAGTATGTTGGTTATCGCATATAGACGCATTGAAAGTTGAATCTGCGTGTGTACTGGTATATCGGTGGATAAGATGCAATGCACTAGGACAGTAAGATTGAAAGTCTTATCTCAATATGCTTATACGACAGTGTTCAGGACTTCTCTGAGCAATAAAAACTATATGGCATACTCTGATGTTGAAATTATTATCAAGTATATTTATGCAACAGAAGATAAAGCGGCTTTTTATTTGCTAACCTTGACGGATCTGTGTTTTTTACTGTACCGCAGCATACAAGGGGCGGATGGGGCTCAGGTTTTATCCCCATTGCAGAGTATGGATTAGAATTTCGGAAGGGTTCAAGAAAGGGAAAACAGAGGGAAGTTGTGAAGCTTCTCTACAGCGGTAGAAACCACTATGATCTGCTCGTCTAAGAAGAGCGACATAGATTTGCGCATGGTTCCGAGCTATAACTTAAGGAAATGGAGGCCCTATTCTTGCAGAACTTGTACAGGATTTTTAATTTACCTTAAACATTTCCTGAGGAGATCGATCTACACATTTATCCTGGAATTCCAGGAGGTTTCCTCTTCACGAGAGATTTCTTTCTGGTAGGTGCATCTTTAACCGCGTATTGTACTGGAGCAGAAAAAAATACCCAAATGATTCAGCATTCTGTATGAGTCATAGCTTGCATAGATTTTGCCAAAAAAAGTTCGGGCTTTTGCCGGTTAAGAAGCAATTGTAGTGCATGAGTTCTCAAACTGATTTTCTTATGATTCAATGAGATCGTCTTTCAATCACGAGCTGAAGTAATAGGCTTTATTATTTCGGCACTGTGCAGTGCATAATGGGGATCTGTTGCGAACCTCTTCATTTTTGTTCCTCCTCGCACACTTTGAACGATGACTTGGAGAACACTTGAATTTTTATCCGATCTGTTCAGTGCTAATCTTATGAATCTTTCCTCCAATCATACTCGTGATGGGCTCTCAATCACCAGCTTCAAGACCTTGTAGAGCGCATGTGTTCACCGACGGTGAAGTAAATCTGACTGTGATGAGAAGTCCAGTTTAGTGTTATAACTAACTCAATTGAAACTATATCCCCATCATTTTTGTCTCATTGCTTGTCCTGTCGAATTGTAGCAATGAAATTTGATGTAAGATGAAAGTGTTTGTTTACTCAACGGATTACGACATCTCCACCTCGGCCTCCGACGGGTTTTGTGATTACAGATTCGACTTTTGCTACGACACCGATTCCTCCAATACAATCGGGAGACAGCACAAAAACAGTAAATGAGAAGACTTGCATCAAATGTTAAATCTAGTCATATTATTTATCGCACTCTTATCTCTTATTAAATTCAATAGAATTTCATACCGTATCACAATCAATTGTCCAGAGTCGAAAATTTTTCCCCTCGCCGGCATTTAAACTAACTCTATATCTCAACCCCTCCGAATTTTTATCCCTTTTTTCCCCTTTTGATCACACGGTCACTCCATCCAAATTAATTGTATAGAGACCTCTCTCTTCCTTCTTAATATCATCTATCAAACATAGTGTGAAGAGTACGATTCGCTTAATATTCCAGGCACGGTACATTTCAGTGAGGATGTAATTCTATAATATGATCCTTTCATCAACCGGAGGACTGAAAGATAAGAATGGTGATTACTTGATCATCTTCTAAAACCAGAAATCAAAGGTTCTTTGACGTACTGTAGCGACGGATGTTGTGAGAAAGCTCATGCGAGAACTGCTATGAAGTAAACAGTTCTTGATACTACTTTTGAAGCTTCGATTGTCTCTCACTTTTGTCCGAAACAGAAATAAAAGAGGATGAACTGAGCAATCAACACGTGAATGGAAAGATCACCGGAAGAAAGAACAACAAACTTGCGCACCATGCGCAGCCCAAACTACTAGGTGAATACAATAACGATTTGACTCCACGATTGATATCTCGATTTCAAATTAGAAAATATCATTTCGTCACGTTTTTTGTTTCTTCCAGCATGTTCCCGTGCGATGCATGCGCATCCGGTGGTGCCAGTCTCCTGGCCCTTCTCGCACTAGATGAGTCGGTACCGACCCTGGGCCCGTCCCGATCCTTGATTACGCGGGATCCAGACTAAGATAGGATATTTTTTTGGGGGACGAAAAGTATCGAGCGAAATTCACAAGCGAAGAAAGAAAGAACGGAAGGAAAGAATGGCGTGCCACTTTGGAAAAGACCAAAGTCGGAGGAGGAGCAACAGCGAGCGTCAAGCGATTCCCCCATCAAACGACCGACCGACCGGCCAAAGACCGACCCGACCCGACCCGAGGACGGACTGTTGCTTCGGGCACGTGCCCGGCACGTGCCGACCCGCGGTCCGCGACGTCGCGGTAGGGGGGCAAAAAATCGGGGGGAAAGGAAGGCATCGAATTGATCGTTGACGATAAATATTCCCCCAAAAGAACAAAATCGCCGATCAGCTTCGCATCAGATCGCAGTCGCAATCGAGAGTTTCCCCACGAATCCAAATCCAATCCGCTAGGGTTTCGTTCGATTCTTCGGGTTCCCCGATTGGTTTCTGCGGGAATGGAGGGAGCGAGCAACGGGGGGATGCTGTACCACGAGGTGCAGGAGTCGAAGCTGTGCGCGGTGCACTGCGTCAACACCGTCCTCCAGGGCCCCTTCTTCTCCGAGTTCGACCTGGCCGCCCTCGCCTCCGATCTCGACCGCAGGGAGCGCCAGGTCATGATGCCCCAGGGCGGCGGCGACTTCCTCTCCCAGGAGTCCCACAACGTCTCCCTGGGCGGCGATTTCAGCATCCAGGTTCGCTCCCTCCTCCTCTTCTCCCTCCCCTCCCCCACACCGAAATTGACCTCCTCTGGACCTTGATTCTCAGACGGGGCTCTTGGGAATGATATCGATCGGTTGAGTTGTCTTTGTTCGTTAGAGCTCTCGCTGCATGACGGATGGCCAGGTGGTTGGTTTGTGATCGCATTGGAAATCCCTTGTCAGTGCTCCTTTCGGTATAGATGGAGCTTTCGCGGTTTTCGACCGTGGGATGAGTGTGATGGGTGATTATTCATGCAGATGTCGGTCCTGTGGCAAGTAATTAGTTTCCGACCGCTCGGAATGTCTTATTATTCTGCTAGTGCGCCTATATGTCGGTGGTTTGGATCGTTTAGATCATCCTCGTACTAACTAATGTCTTGTGCGTGCCGTTCTCCGTATCGTGGATATAAATGTTTTTTGGCCGTATCCGTGTAATATCGAGCACATGACGTATCGGGCTCCTAGATTCGCACTTCCGATGCTTGTAAGCTAGTACGCAAACTTGTTGGTATCGGTGAAATGGGTGCTATATTTGACGATCCTGCCGAAGAAAAATTTTGGTACGTGACAACACTAATACACTTGCTGTCCTAGATTTTGAGGCAAAATTGAAAATGTGAACTTCACTAAATCAGAAATAAGTCAAGTATAGAATGGCTACCAAAAGGATTTGTCTTTGGATGGAAGAATACCCCTCAATGTATGGACATAATGCGGAGAACTTCCAAAAATCAAGAAATGGCAGTATCTTGCTCGTCAAATGCTTAATAGCAGGCTTCTCTCCGTTCTTTGCAATGTGACTATACATTGAGTGAATTGGAAGGCAAGTGTAAAATTTTCTTCTCCAACCCCATTCCTAGCCTGTCCTATCTCCCGAACAAAAGTTAAGGTTTCAATGCCTAATGACTAGATATGCAACTTAACTCGGTGGATGATGTGGATGTTTTGATGGGTTATGTTTAATATGCCTTCTTATAGACTTATATGATGACACTTTGAAAATATGGGTTTGTTGGCAAGTAAACATGGGAATAGCATAGCATTTTTTTAAGGATATACTAATTCAAATTGCCCAAGAAATTGCGAGCGACAACTTTATGGTCGTGGAATTTATAGCTCTAGTTCCGCCTTTAGGCACATATTCTCATATGCACAAGCAAGCATTCTTTGGTTATTTATGGTTGCACAAATCTGCCTTAGAGCGCAGTTCATGTGCGCATGCATATGCTCTTGTGCTGGCTGTGCAACCTGTCCAATTTTTATGTTAATTATTATTTGTTCGTCTTTCTTTGGAATTCAACTTATATGCCGTCCTTTTTATCCCTGGAATTCCACCCCTGTTTGTTATGCATGTGGCATTTATAAGGTTGACTAGAGTTTTGTGCTTCAGTTAGAATAACAATCCTTCCATGATAGATATCTACAGAAATTAATCACATGGGCTTGTTAGGTGGTTTAAAGCATCCCAAGAGTCCTTTCCCGAGTTTTTCCTCTTATTGCCCTCACAAACCATATATTGAACTATAAGATTCTCTACATATTGTTGGGCAAAAGAAGTGCAAATGAAGATAGTTGCTTAAGTTCCACATTATCAGAAGAGAAGACACGTATTGGTAGTTGAGTATATTTATTTGTATGGCATTGACAAACTCAAGCGGTGCATCTCGTGAAGAAGCTGTGGGTATAAATTCAAAAGTTACTGAATTTCGTGTAGAAGATTGGGGAACTCCTCATTAATGTCAGTCAGTCTGAGAGAAAAGGGACATTTTATTTTCCTGGAAAAAGAAAACGAGCGTATTTGTCAAATTATATATGAATATGGTGAGGAAAGACAGGTGTCATTATGAGAGAGAGAGAGAGAGAGAGAGAGCATTTGAAATCTGAGACACAAAAGAAAGTTGCTTTTTTCTCAATTAGGATAGACTGACTGATCATCATACTTGACTTACTATAGGTGTACTTGTGATTTAACTCTGATCTGCTCGATAGTTCTATTGCTACCAATTCTGAAGTTTTTATCAACTAAGAATTCTTGTTGCTTTTATCCTGATATAATTGAGGCTTTGTGCAATTGATTTCATGAATATTAGTAAAAACACGCTGTGGACATCACAATATTAGCTTTGAGTAAATGATCGTCTCTTTGGGCAGCTTTTTGAACCCATAATTTAATGCGTAAGTAATCTGACAAGATCTTTTATCAATGGAGTTGAGATAGTGTTATTTTTTTTTTAACTGCGATACCTCTCTCTCTCTCTCTCTCTCTCTCTCTCTCTCTCTCTCTCTCTCTCTCTCTCGCTCTCTGGTGGGAACATTTGGAGAAATGGTAGGACATGCGACTATCTCTTGATTTGTACATACGATAACGATGTTGCCAAGAGAACTCCTGCATTTGAATGATTGAATGTGAAGATTAAAGTGGTAATAGTTGCATTGCTGATTCTTTGTTGTTTGTAAAAGTGATCGTCAAAGGAGTTCATCATGAGTCATTTCTTCAGAGTTGCCTATAGACAACAAGATTTTAACGTCTCATTTTAAATTTAAAGGTGAACCCCACCCCTTCTTTCCTTCTGTCCTTTCGTTTCCGGAACCTCCTTCCTCCTCTCTTTTCTTTCCTCCTGATATTCCTGTTGGATTCTGAGGGAGATGTGCTGACCTTTTCTGATTATTTGGAAAGGATTTGTCTGTAAATAGTTAGAGGTTGTTTCGACTCATTTGATTTTTCGTTTGGACAATCTTATATGATGTACACTTGACACCAATCTTGAATGTGGGCATACTGCAAATACATTAAATAAAGCTTAATTAGTGCCCTAAGGGTAGTTGATAACAAATTCCATATACTTGAGAACTGGCTGATCAAGCTTTTCACCGTAAAACGTTCATCTGGGTGCTTGGACATACATTGTTCTGGTTCTTAAAAGAATTTATGAATTTGAGTCAAGTATTTAGAGTGTATGCTTCCAACTTCCAATGGAAGTGTGAGCTGCCTGGCCCTGCAATTAGAGCAATAATTCATGTACAATGGTCCGAACATGATGGTACACGTTAACGGCACCTCTGCCTTTGGATTCTGATTTTGTGCAGTGTTAATTGATGTCACTACTTTCTGCATGACATGGTTGTTGCATATATAGCTCTAGTTCTGCATTTAGGCACATATTCTCATCTGCACAAGCAAGCATTATTTGGTTTTTTATGGTTTTACGCATCTGCATTACAGTGCAATATGCCATTGCTCTTGTGCAGGCTGCGCATCCTGTCCAATATGATGCAAGTAATTATTGTTTTATCTTTCTTTGAATTGCAACTTATATGAAGTCTTTTTTATTCCTGGAATTTTGCCCTGTTTGTTATGCATGCAACATTTATAAGGTTGACTGGAGTTTTGTGCTTCAGTTAGATTAACGATCCTTCCGCGATAGATAATTTGCAGAAATTAATCACTTGGGCTTGTTAGGTGATTTAAAGCATCTTGAGAGTCCTTTCTTCAGTTTTTCCTCTTTTTTTCTTCACAAACCATATATTGAATTGTACGATTGCCTACATATTGTTGGGCAAAATAAGTGCAAATGAATACTTGCTTAAGTTACACATTACCGGAAGAGGAGACGCATTTTTGGTAGTTGAACAAATTTATTTGTATGGTATTGACAAACTGAGAGAGAGAGAGAGAGAGAGAGAGAGAGAGAGGAGAGAGAGAGAGAGAGAGGGAGGGAGGGAGCATTTGAAATTTGAGTGCATAAGACCGACTGATCATCATGTGTGACTTAGTATAGGTGTACTAGTAAACTAACTCTGATCTGCTTGGTAGTACTATTACTACGAATTCTGAAGTTTTCTTCAACCTTTTTTGTCAATTAGGAATATTTGGTGCTTTGATTCTGATATGGTGGAGGTCATGCCATGGAATTCCATGAATATTAGTAAAAAATGCTGTGGACATCTTTATAGTAGCTTTGAGTCGATGATAGTCTCTTTCAGCAGCGTGACTTAGTATAGGTGTACTAGTAAACTAACTCTGATCTGCTTGGTAGTACTATTACTACGAATTCTGAAGTTTTCTTCAACCTTTTTTGTCAATTAAGAATATTTGGTGCTTTGATTCTGAAATGGTGGAGGTCAGGCCATGGAATTCCATGAATATTAGTAAAAAATGCTGTGGACATCTTTATAGTAGCTTTGAGTCGATGATAGTCTCTTTCAGCAGCGTGACTTAGTATAGGTGTACTAGTAAACTAACTCTGATCTGCTTGGTAGTACTATTGCTACGAAGTCTGAAGTTTTCTTCAACCTTTTTTGTCAATTAAGAATATTTGGTGCTTTGATTCTGATATGGTGGAGGTCACGCCATGGAATTCCATGAATATTAGTAAAAAATGCTGTGTACATCTTTATAGTAGCTTTGACTCGATGATAGTCGCTTTCAGCAGCTTTGAATGAGTAATATAACTCGGAAGTATCTGACAAGTTCTTGTTTTTAGTTAATGCATCCCGAAAGCTGCTATAGAAGAAAGAATTAAGCATTTTGTTAAGATAATAACTGTGATCCTTATTTTCTGTTTCCCCAGGCTCAGGAAAAGATTTTAACACTTGTAGCGGTTGCTCATTTATCAATGAGCTAGGTGGTATAGCTATATTGTGAGGCACTTAGAAGAGAACTTTTACTAGGAAAAGATATCGATGTAATTTGAGATACTGTTACTTGTTTTACTGTGATGCCTCTCTCTTTCTCTCTCTACTGATTTGTGCATGCAATGTTGTTAAGAGGATTCCTGCATTTGAGTGATTGAATCTGAAGCTTGAGATGGTAATATTTGCCTTGCTGATTCTTTGTTGTTTCCAAAGGTGATCATCAAAAGAGTTCATGGGTTACTTATTCAGAGTTGCCTATAGTCAATAAGATTTCACAATGTTTCATTTTTAAACTTAAAGGTGACCCCCTCCGCTTCTTTCCTTCTGTCCTTGCATTTCCTTCCTCTCCCTGCCTCCTTTCTTTTATTTCCTACTGAAATTCCAGTTGGAATCGGAGGGAGATGCGCTAACCTTTTCTGATATTTTGGACAGGATTTGTCTGCGAATGGTTACTTATAGGTTGTTTCGATTCATTTGATTTTTTTCGTTTGGACAGTCTTATATGATGTATACCTGATACTACTCTTAAATGCACTCATGGGTTAGTAACTATTGCACAAATCTTTGGTTGCAGGTTTTGGAAAAGGCTTTAGAGGTGTGGGACCTGCAGGTCATCCCCCTGAACTCACCAGTTGCCGAGCCAGCACAGATAGATCCGGAGCTGGAAAACGCCTTCATATGCCATTTGCAAGACCACTGGTTCTGCATTAGGAAAGTGAATGGAGAGTGGTACAACTTCGACAGCCTATATGCCGCGCCACAGCATCTCTCCAAGTTTTATCTCTCTGCCTATTTGGACTCTCTCAAAGGCTTTGGGTGGAGCATTTTCCTAGTTCGGGGGAATTTCCCGAGGGAGTGCCCGATTTCGTCTTCCGAAGCTCCCAGTGGCTACGGCCAGTGGCTATCCCCTGAAGATGCCGAGAGGATAATAAAATCTTGCAATACAACACAACCTCCTCCTCCTCCTCAAAGAAGCGATCAAACTGATCAAACCCTTGCTGATATGGAAGACGAGGACTTCAATGCTGCAGTAGCTGCCAGCTTGATGGATTTCGCCGCTGTGACCCCTCAAATAGGTGAAGTTGCAACCAGCCAAGCTGAGAAGGAAACAAGATAGAAGGAAAGATTGTTTTGACTTTCTTAATTTTTGGGAAGAAACTGGCTATATTCGAGGATGTAGAATTGAAAAATTGCATGCGCGAGGCACAAAGTTCATTGTAACTGTGGAAATAATCTACCGCAGCTCCTGATAGTAAATGTCTTCTTTCTTACGTATAATTCAGAGGGGAGGCGTGTGGGTGAATCTTGGGATCATCTTTAGCAGATTACTTAACATGGATAGACCCAAAAGCTACCTAGCATTCGACTCCATTGTCTGTTAATCATGCGGGTTCTACATGAGTTCCATAACGATCCATGAACCATGGTCTACGCAAGTGTTTTTCCTGTCAAATTGGGACGAATTGATAACGAGCGTAGTTGGTCCAAGGATCGCCGAGTCCATGACCGGACCGAGAGAGCACGCTCTTCGGAATGAATTATCCTACACTAATTTCGTCATTTCCTCATTTAGTAAAGGCAAGGGATAGAATATTCTACTGCGGTTCGCGGACAGTTGTGGCCCTCAGTGGGAGAATAAGGCATTGATGGGCCAGTGGGTCTTCTTCCCCGGTCTTGACCCCATCTCAAGTTGTTCAATAAATGAACCGCTGAAGCGTCGTTGATTGAGCAAACTATGTCCCCACCTGACCATTGCACGGTCCCACTTGCTTAATTCTCAGTAATTTTGTTAGGAGTTTGTAGTTTGAAGAAGCACTGCTTCCCTAAAATCTCTACACGGAATGTCAACAGAAAACGCTCAAGTTATTGGCACACGAAAGAACTTAATTATGTAACTAATCACATGCTGCGCATTCGATAATAGCTGTATAAATTATATTTTATGGATCGGGCGGACTTAGAAATGATATCCCGACATTTATTTTCAATAGGTAAAAAAAAAACAATGGAAAAGTTGGATGTGAACGTAGCTGATCATGATCACCCTTATTAGTGCACTACTTCTTATTAGTTTGCTCACAAAGAAAGGAAAGAGAAAAAAAGAGAGGATGGATCGAAGCTGAGAGAGAGGCCATGAATGATGATGATGGCCGATGGTCTTTTTAGCTTTTAGGCTGGAAATGGGAGACCACCAGCCAACCAATCACATCTTTCAACATTCATTCATCCCCTGTTTCTGTTCTTTCAAGATTTTCGAGCAATACTTTAATTCCATACCACTAAAAGTCAGTGGTTGCAATAGACAGGAAACACGGAAAAAGTACGAAACTTCAGAGAGAGTCCAAGACATGGCATTACGGCTGCTCCTCTGAACTGGTCTCGGAACCACGCGCTGAGATGTTCTAGGACAACGGGTCTCCAACGGGTCTCCGAGGATTCGATCTTTCTTCGGAAATGGGTTCGTCTGACCGATTGTTCAACAGGCAGAGAACTGTCCATGAGGTGCTTGGCGGAGGTCTTGGTATGACTATTCTATCTTCTTCCTCGTTCCAGTCTGTCTCTGTTCCGATCATCGGCGGTGCGATCTTGCCCAGCTGCCGATTGTTTCCTTCATCCTCTTTTCATTAGTAATCGGCTGTGAATGCTGTGTTGTATCGTTGATGGGTCTTTCTTGATCTTGTCAAGCATTGATCTTTCTATGCAATTGATACTTACCCGATGAATGTATTATGACTATCATGGATTATGCCTCTGATCCATGCGTTTTGGCTTTATATTGATTTGAGAAATTAATGGTGGATTTCCGTTTTTGTTTGGTTTGAGTTGGAACAGTTGCGGATGTTATATTATGGAGGAGGAACAAATTGACGTGGGGGATACTGGTAGTGACTCTAGCTGCTTGGGTTGTGTTTGAAATATCTGGATATACTCTATTATCGCTATCCTCCAGTGTTCTGCTCCTACTCACCACTATTCTCTTTCTTTGGGCCAAATCTGCAGCCATACTCAATAGGTAAGTCTAATGTAAAGTGCTTTTGTTAACTGCACTAAGCGTAAATGAGCATTATTTTCGTTGTGCTGTGATACTTCGGTGTTTGTCAAACTGCATCTGACAGAAACATGGATTTCCTTCTGGTGGTTGCGTGAGGCATTAGTTATGCGATGACTCGGATGTGAATCTCTTGTTGTCTATGTCTGCAATATGCAGTTACAATCTTGAATGACATTGGTTGAAGAGATTCGGGCGGTGCATTAATTCTGATTGAGAATCTGCAAAATTAGGATCTTACCATTCACTGTTTCCTCTTTGTGATCCACTACCGCAATAACAGTCTTTGATCTGAGTATATTCGCTGTGTAAGCCTTATAAATCTAGACCACATTTGCTACCTCTACCCACTACAGATCATTTAAAAGAAGAATAAAACAAAAAGAAAAGCGGATGCTCAATGGTGCAAGGGATTGATGGCACAATGTACTGATAATTGAAAATTGGGAGATTTCTAAAGAGTCAAATACCTTGGTACTCTCTTCTACTTCAAAGTTCTACCATGTAAATTGTAGTTAGTCATTAGAAAAGTGTTAAACCTGCAAATCCGTATTACAATGCTCCAAGAAGAAGGTGCTTACTGCTTGAAAATGAATAAACTCGATTACTGGTTAGTTTAAAATTCATGCTGCAAAGTTTATTAATTCAGGATCCTGATGAAAATTAACGAGCCATTATGATTTGCTCAGCAGCATGTTTCAGCTACAAAGAATATCTTGAATAAGGAAAGGCATTGGGCATCTAATCCAACTGTTACCAGCAGGCATAGTCTACTCTGTGTCGTGAACACATGATGTGCTGAGGTTGCATCTAAGATACGGCTTCCCAATGACATTGTTTGCTATCGATTCAATAAGTCAGAGAAGATTTGTGTCGCAAGTGAAGTTGAGATACTTCATTCTTGTTGGTTACATTTACCTTCCGAATGAAATTGCTGCCGAGTAGTATCTCCTTTTTGATGACATATGAGCATGGAACCACTGATGACGTTGTACATATGAGCATGCCACTGATGACGTCAAAACTTTTTATTTTGTGTTTGTTTTTTCTTTTGCAGACCTTCTCCACCCCTACCAAAGATGCACATATCAGAAGATATGATGAACGATGTGGCAGCTTTTGCCCGAACTCATATAAATGCTCTGCTCTTGGCTTTCCAAGATGTTGCCTTGGGTAAAGATACGTGGATGTATTTTAAAGTTGCTATATCCTTGTTGCTGATTTCCATAGTTGGCAGCTTAACTGATTTCCTCACATTGGGATACACTAGTAAGTTTCATCATCATTATCTTTTTCCGTGATCGGTAGTAGAAATTGAATTTCAAAATGCGTATTGCTATAGTGTTGTATTAACTGACTCATTCCTCTTTAAATGAGAATCAAGAAGAAATATATAACTCTTATACCTACCAAATGGCAGGCCTTGTTGTCATCCTCACGGTTCCAGCTCTCTACGAGAAGTATGAAGAACATTTTGATAAGTACGTCATGGCAGGTTATGGCAGTGCTGTGCAGTTTTACTCAAAATTATCTGAAGGTTATATCAGCAAAGTTCAGCAATGGATTGCAGAGCAGAAAAAACTGAGTTGATGTCCTACATCTCTCGCCTTTATTCCCGTTACTTGTGTCTTCTCTGTAACCACTGTATCTTCCTTTTCTGTCTCTCTGTCTCCCATTCCATTCCATTTTTCCAAGATGCTGGGGTGGACAGGATTATTAGTGAGTTTTGAGTGCTTTTTTTTTTTTCCCTTTCTCTATATGCCTATTTTTTTGTCAATATGTTTCGTTTATTGAGTTTTAGTCTGGAGCTTCAGGGTTATGAGGAGTCTGTCTTCCAACAATATCTTTCAGCTGGGGCGAAAATGTTGTGTTGAGTATCTGGAGAGAATCCATCTTGTTAGCGGAACAAATGAAAAAGGAAACTTGTATGTACTTACGATTTGTACAGATTTTAATTTCTTTTGGGGCTAGGCTTGAAGTATGATACACATTCGTGCCTCTCTTACTCTTAATGCGTTATCTGATTGACCAAATTGCTTTTGCGATTGATCAACTGGTGTGTGACATTGGATCGTGCGAGTGCAAGTAGATATCCTTGGGATTGATATTTGTGATGGTTTATGTAGGCGAACTGCCATAGACATTGTGAACTAGAAGCTATCTACAGTTAATTACTGTTATCGTTCCCTCCCTTACCCTAGATTGGAATTACTTGTGGAGAAGTACTAACAAAACCAGCGGCGAAACATTTTCAGTCATGTTGAACAATGGTATAAGAGCAGGATCAAGGAAGCAGCTTAATTATGAACATTATTGTGATTGCCTACCGACCATGAGGGTTGGAAAAATTGCTTAAAAAGTTCTAAACCTATTTACCAATTAAGTCCTAAACCTTTTTATTTCTCATTAATTGAGTTCATCCGGCCAATTTTGGTGACCTGGAGCTGACATGGACATCGGCCGGCACCAGCCGTCCAACCAATACTGATGTGGCAATTTTTAAATATTTTTTTTGAGTTTTTTATTTTTTTTCAATTTGTTTCCTTTTTTTTTTTGGCCTTCTTTCCTTTGGCCGGTGAGGTAGACCTCGCCCAGTTCTGGCGAGGTAGACCTCGCCCAGTTCTGGCGAGGCCGACCTTGCCATTGCCTAGGTCGGTAATGGCCAGCAAGGGCAATCTTCGCCAGAGGCCAACTAGGTCGACCCTGTCAGTCCTTGCTTCTGGTTAGTCACTGGACCAATCAGAGGGAAGAAGTCAGAAAAAAAAATATATATTTAAAAATTTGAAAAAAAAATTAAAAAATTATCACGTCAGCATTGGCCATACAGCCGGTATCGTCCAGCCAAAATTAGCCGAATGGACTCAATTGACGAGAAGTGAAAAGATTTAAAGCTGAATTGGCAAACTTAAAAGGTTTAGGACTGAATTGACAAAAATAAAATAGATTTTAGGGCTTTTTGGATAATGTTCCCATGAGGGGCTTCAAGTTTCAAGCAAATGAAAACATCCTAGCACAAATCGTCCAAGGTTGTGGTTGTTCCAGGAGCATGAATTATTCCTATACAGGATCCCAGGACATTTTAGTTGACACCTCGTGATCCAGGACATTATTTGACATGACTGATTTGTTCTAACAGTGCAAGTCGGTACAATGTTTAGTGCTCATTTTCCTGAATGGCTATAATTCAAGCACGCTCTAGCTCAGTCTGAATACCAGCACTGACGTAAAATAAGGTAATTCTCCATTCCCCAATGTGAAACCTAGAGACAATCAAATCGTAAAGATTGTATTTGAAAAGAAGACAAAGTGCAATGGGAATCCGTGGTATCGGCGATTGTTGAAATAAACAGTCAGCGTGGTAATAATAAAAAGGCGAAAGTATTAAATGGGCAACCTTCTTTGGCATTTGAGGGTGGCTTCCAAGCAAAATTAAGGAACAAAGCCAAGATTATAGTGACCAGGGGCCAATATTGTCCAACAGCCTTACAGATGAAGCATCATCAATCAGTTCAGTGCTATAAAAAAAGAGGGATACATAAGAGTATGGAAAACTGGCTTCTCTATTCGTGACTGCTCCCGAAGCTATCCCGGTTCTCGTGCTGCCACCCATAACCCTGTCCCTCATGCCCCATATCGCCTGGATAGAACTTGCCCCGCTGGATCTGCGAGTGCGACATATGAGATGGAGGTCCCGGTGGCGGTGGTGGTGGAAGTGGCAAGGGTTGTGGTGCCAATATTCCCTTGCCGTCTCTTACATCGACACTACTACCTCGAGCAGTTTCCAAACCCTTGCCAGCTAAAGGAGGTGGGGGAGGAGGATTCAAAGGCAATGTTCCTGAATTTCGCATGTAATCACCCTGGTACAACGGGACTCTTCCTTGGACATCTGTGGGATTTGCATAACCATCTCCAGCTCCTTGGCCTCCTGTTGGAGGTTCGAATGGTGCGGCCATCCCAGTGTTCCATGGCTGAGGATATCCAGCCATGAAATTCACACCACCAGGTGGACCTGGTGGGAATCCCAGCAATGAACCTGGCTCTGGACCACCTTCAGGAGCTGAATCCTGCCGCACTGTATCATAGGGTGGAGGAAAAAATGGCTGAGCTCCCTCCATGGGGAAAGGAGAGAAACTGAAAGGAGGTGTAAGCATTTGATTTGACTGTAATGGCACAACAAAGTTCGGTTGTTGAATAGAATGCATAGGGTATTCTTGAAAGGGAGAGTCTGATAAAACTCCAGGCTGTTTCTCTGGGAAATGGCTAGGTTCTTGTTGGGGTCCACCCTGCAGATCCACATGGAAGCGCCTATCAAACCCCGGAAGACGTTGGTTGTCTGCTTGCGAATCAGAAGGATTGTTTTGGACCTGCCCTAAGAAAGCTGGTGGCTTCTGGTGCATAATTGGCCTTGGAGGAGGCTGTTCTCTACCATGCTGATGACGAGCCTTGTCGTCACGATCATGAAGCTGTGAGGAACCGGGAGAAAAGACAGGCCTTGGTGGAGCTCGTGCAGTAGATTCGGAAGCAGTAGATTGTTTGATACCGCGTGCATCTGATTCATTTCCATCTTCCTTTTCAGCATTAGGCTGAAGAAGGTCACTATGGGTCTCATGTATATGAGATTCAAATTCACTTTTCTTTAGAAAAGACTTCAGACAGTGGGGTGCTGCACATATAAAGAGTCCCTCCATCATCTTTATGGTCTGAATTTTCTGTATACGGTCATCACACCTGTGGCACACAAAGAATTAACCATTTATTCAGCTCACTCGTCAATATGATCTCATAAAGTTTTCAAAGCTAGAAATGATTGCTACAATTTAAAATATAAACAGGTAATCACTGTCCGTTGCCATGAGCGCTATAATTTCTGCAGCTGCTATGTCTTGATTAAGAAACAGGTGAAAAATAGTAAACACCACCACCAAGAGTTTGCAGATAGCAACAAAGAAGCATCAGTCTACCCTTACACAAAGCAATTTGCTTCAACGATTTTCCCTTTTGCACGTACTCGACTTGCTTTTGTTCTGCCATATTCAACTATAGCTTGCAAATGGTAGCAAAGAAGCAATAAGTCTACCCTTAGACAAAGCAATTTGCTTCTTGTAAACATTAATCTGCCCATTGCTAGAATTTAACTTGCTTCATTAGTCTTCCCATTGCAAGTACTTAACTTGCTTTTATTCTGTTGTGTTTTGCTAATAGATCAATGCAAAGAGAGATACCTCGGCAGCCTGGCCCAAAAGCCACAGTCTAATTTACCAATAAAATCTGACCTACTTTTCTATCCCAACAAAGAAAATATTAACTAATGCATTGAACCAACTACAGCACCAAACTTAAATTGCATGCAACATCTGCATCACCGGTATAACATTGCTCTCATGTAGAGGGCAGACAGGGTATGGGTACATAAATCCAAAAGGGCGAACAAAAGTTCAACTAGGAGAATGTTCCTTCTGGACTCGCACCTTGTCATAGCTAGTCCATTCTCTTTCTCCATCTTACGACTTTTACTTGTTAGTCTTGAGAATCTAACATCTACCATAGTCAACATCACATACAGACCATTTGCTAATGAGAGTCAGACCAAAATTCCAGTCTTTCCGAGACGATCGAGAAACATTACAGTGTCAAACATAGAAATCAGTCTGAGAACCAAAGAATTTGGCAGGTAAAGATAAATTCCAGGTGGTATTACGAGATGAGGAAGATATGACAGAAGAGGTAGGACATGATGATTCTTAAAGCTAGGGGTGTGCAACCGGACCGGGTTTACCCGGAAACCGGACCAACCCACCCGAAAAACAAGTTCGGGAACCGGTTCTAACAAGAACCGGTCCGGGTACCGGTTCCATTTTTTGGGAACCGGTTAGAACCGGTCTGGTTCCGGTTCCAAGTAAAAACCAATCCAAACCTGTTTTAGAACCGGTTTTGAGATAATGTACAAAAAAGTAAAAAGCCTATATCACGTTACCCTACTTCACCGGTTTTAAAACCGATTTCCGGTTTAATATTGGAATATGTTTCACAACTATGAGTGAAACAGCACAATCCTTAAAATCATCCAAATATTGTGTGATTCAGATGAGAGCATATGCCTTACCACTAAGTCTCTTGATTTTTCTTTTAAGATATTTCATTCGGAAACGGAAGTGAGGAGTTATCTCATCATGGCGCAAAATAAAGAGCTAAACATGTTGAATAAATTCCCTGGAAATGTGACTCTTAAAGATTTATGCGATTGGACTATGTCTTGCCACATAGTGCTTTTGGATTGTTGATTTTGAAGGATTGTAATTTCAATTGCTCATTTTGAGGATTGTTATTTTTAACGGATAGTGGTTTTTGTTATTCATCTTTTATTTTGAGTTGTTTCATTGCTACCTATATTATTTTGCTAGAAAAAAATGAAACTAAAAAAAGGAACAAAAAAAAAAAGGTTCTCGGGTAGACCCTGAAACCGGACCGGAAAAACAGGGTTAGTTCCAAAACAAGGTATAGAAAAAACAGGGGGTTGGTCTCAGGTTTCAAAAATTGGGAACCGGTTATAACAGGGTTGGTTTCAAGTTCTAGGTCCGGACCCAACCCACCCTGGAACCGATCACCCCTACTTAAAGCAAGCAAGTCTTGTTTCACAATTGTTTAAATTGGGGCTCAGTTTAAGTTTCATGTATACATGGAGGCTGCTCTATCAAGCCAGAGTTTGCACTTGTCCTCATTTTCAGAATCAGCGGATCCACTGAAATCACATCAACCAGACAGCTCAAAGTGTACCTCATATTGCTTAAGGAGATGCATTTCGTAGTCGCGAGCAATGTAGGAAAGATGTACTTACAGATAACAGATTGAATCACTCCTAGCACAGTCAAGACAAAAGGCATGCTCACAAGGGCTCTGCCAACAAAAAACAAAGCAGAAAACCCATTAGCAATTCGACCAAGTCCTCGATATCCACCAACACTACTACGAGTCTAACGAATACTCCGAGCTCATCGAGGAACAGCAATAAGCATGCCCTAGCAGAAAGAGGAATGCACCCAATTGAGCACAGGCATCCTGGAAATCACTACCCAGTGACCCAAACTTCCTATATCGACACTCCTCAGAGCCAGCTACCCAATCAGTCACCAAATCAGTAACGCCGACTCGTTCGATCGAGGCAACGAAGAAGAACGCGTACCAGCCGCCCGTAGATGGCGATCGGGAAGTCGCAGCGGACGCAGAAGTGGACGCGCTCGCCGAGCTGGCGGCGGGACTTGCGGCCGACGGGCTTCGCGAGTGAGGCGGCGGCGGCGGCGGGCCCGAGGCCCTTCGCCACGGGGAGGTCGGCGAGGACGAGGTGGTCGGGGCAGGCGACGGTCACGGTCTCCGCGGGCGACGGCTTCAGCCCCCCGCCGCCCTCGGAGATCGGGTCCCTCTTCAATCGAATCTGGAGCATCCCGCCGCCGGAAACCGTCGCGGGAATCTCCTCCTCCTCCTCCTCCTCCTCCCCCTCGGCCTCAGATTCCGGCGATTTCCAGGAAATCGTAGGAACTTTCGCTTCAGATTCTTCGCGGAGATGAAATCTGTCGAGAAATGAAAAACCCTAATCTGAATGGTTTTGGGGGTAATAACACCGGTCACCGCCGGCGACGGCGACGGCGACGGCGACGGCAGAACTTTTTTTTTTTCCGAATTGGATAGGGAGAGAAGGCCGGAGAGGGGACCATAAAAAAAAAATATATATCGCATTTTGTGCCGTTGCACGAAGGCATTTTTATACTTAAGGCGGCGTCGCTTCATACGGGCCGACCCTAACTTTGTGTATGGTAAATGTCGGGACGAAGGAGGACGGGTTAACTTTGCCATACATGGACCGTGGATTAAGGAGACGTTGCTAGGTTCGATTGGGAAAATCGATTTATTTATGCGTTGCATGACGATATGAATTTTGTTGAAAAAATTATTTATTTATGGTACGTTTGGCAACCATTCTGTTTTCCGGAAATAATTTCTGTTCAGAAATGATTCTTTTTTATTCCGTGTCCGGAAATAATTTCTAAGAATTTGAAGGTGTTTGATAACTCTCCAAAATTCTATTCTTGGAATAGAAGGAAAAAACATAAATGCATTGGGCAATTAAATAAATTTTTTTTATTAATAATATTTTGAATTTTTTAATATTTCTTCCTTTTTATTTTTTTCTTCCCCTTCCTTGGCCATGGCCAAATTGCCGGCACCGGCGACCGGCCACATGCTAGGGGCAGTGAGGGTGTCAAGGCTCTCATCGACCACAAGCGAGGGTCACCCTTGTCGGCTCTAGCGAGGGCGGCTCGTGGCTTGGGCGAGTGCCACCCTCGCCAGATCCGGCAAGGGCAACTAGTGGCTTGGGCAAGGTTCGCCCACGCTAGATCTGGCGAGGGTAGCCCTCGCCCTTGCTGGCGACCAGTGACCGACCACAAGCCAGGAAGAAGAGAAGAAGAAGAAAACCAAGAAGAAGATGAAAAAAAAAACAATCTTTTTCATTTTTGATTCTTGTTCCCAAAATAAAGAAGTAACTTTTTGTTACTTTTTGATTATGTTTCAAAATTGATTCTGAGAATAAATTTTTATAAATTTGTGTCCGAGAACAAAAAATTCACCAAATGGATTTCTGTTTCAAAACTGATTCTATGAACAAAAAAATAGAAATAGTTACTATTTGGCCGATTGCCAAATGCACCCTAGTAATATGATGTATTTCGATTGTGAAAGCATTTTATTAAATGTAATAAGAGAAAAGCGGGACATAAAAAATTGTAAACTTTTTTAAAGCATGTGCTCAGCAAGTGCCCGGTGGACACACGTTATACGATCCGTGTAATACATAATGAGTGTAGACGGTAATGTTAGGCACAATCTATTCACATATAGGGAATATTATACGTGAAAAAACACAGCGTCCAAAGAGAAAGACACAAAAATGGCATGCTGAATTCGTATATCGTCTTTGTCGAAAGCCACGCTACACAATTTTAGCTTTTACAATCAAATTTTCATAGGGTTTTAGTTCAAAAGACAAATATAACAACCTTACCATGAGTGTTAATTTTTATCCAAACTTTATTTTGTCTCATAAAAAATGACCAACTTTCACTCGAGTCCAAAATCTAGCCCGTTGGTAACAATTCTAGCTCAAACTTCATTTTATCTCATAAAAGATCATCAACTTTCACTTAACTCCTAAATCTGATTCGAACAATTGAAACTTTCGCATCACGGAGGCTTAATTTCCTTTCATTTCTAACGTACTTGGAGAGGACGCAGTTCCTTACCAAAAATAAATAAATAAAGTTCTGGCCATAATTGTCGCTCAAGGTAAAATTGATGTTTTTTTTTTGAATTAACCTAATTTTCATATGTTGTTGTAGATACAAATTGCAACAAGTTACAAACATAATTAGGAATAATGACATAAAAAGTCTTTAAACGCTGACCCAATATACAATGTTATCCTTGAATTTTTAATTTAATGTGATTCTTGAGCTATTCATAAATATTCAATCTAATAAATAAATTCTTAATTTGTTCAATAGCTCATCTTCGACCCAAAAAAAAAAAACAAGTATAGTTCATTAACTTTCCCCCATATTAAAAAAGCCATTTTTAGGCCGAGAAAATTAGGGACTTTTACGGTCCCTGGAGTGATCTATCCACCATCTTAAGAATGCCATATCCAACCGCATTTCATGACACCTCCTAAATAGAACATCGTACTTTACAAATATTGAGAAAACGTTCGACAAACGATCGAGATTCGTGGTTTTGTGATCCGACAATGTCGATGTCGGCCCTGTGAAGTTTGGTGGCAACTTCGCGTGGATCGACCCATGGAAGTGAAAAAGAAAGTCTGACGAGTTTCTTGCAATCGACCCTTCTTCTTCCCACCGCGCGCCTTCTCAATCATATCTCTTCGATCCTGCGCGAATCCATGAAAGCGATTTGCGAGGACGCACGTACCGACCTCTGCAGCGCGTGGACCCTCCTCCATCTTAGCTACTTCGGCCTGAATTCGGACGAAAGGCGCTGACCCTTTTGGCTTCTCTTCCTTCCTGGTTAAGGAAACAAGTTTTCCCGCATTTATATTCAACGTCTACCTCTGTCTCTTCAGTCTCTCTCTCTGTGTGTGCCCCCTCCGAGACCCAGATGATGGAGGAACCGCTGCTCTCAGGTACGCATCCATAGCTCGCTGGGTTCGCTGTTTTCGTTTCCTTGCTTGCCTGGCATGTCTAGCCTCGGCCTTGTGACTTTCCGGGTCCTCTTGAAGAGATAAGGAGCGAAAATGGGGAGAAGGAGACCGACAAGTGGCGCTCGTACCAGTACCTGGGGAGGACCGGCTCCGTGATCCCCACCACCGCGTCTCTGGCCGGCACCGAAGTCAGCGTCGACGAGATTCGGTCCGCCGCCGCCGCCTCCGATCGCTACCCGCCCTCGATTCACGCCGCCCTCGTCTCCGAGCCCGAGCCCGATCCCGGCGGTACGTGCGTGGCTATCTCCGAGTTTTGGATTTTGGGTCGAGTGTATCTGAGATCGCTTCTGGTAGATGTTCATCTGAGTTCGCTTAATACCTCTCTGAAAAGAATGCGGTTTAGGTAATTACTTGCTAAGCGTTGTAAATATGATCATTGTTCGCCTTACGAAACTAAGGAAAGCGTGATCCTCTGGCTTTATTGATTTTGGGTTTGACTCTTCATGCTGGAAAGTCGAAATTTTAGGACGTGTGCAGGTTAGATTAGTTCTTGTCACTATCGAATTTTATGCTCTGCAGAGCAAGCAATTGTATATCAAGGTGGACATGGAGAGGACATTGGCGGAACCACCAGTGAGTTTCAGAGGTACGATCTGTTAAAGTCACCCTTGCTTTTCGTGAGGATCATTTTCATTCGTGTAATAGTTAGCTGAAACCATTTTGCTCTTCCACAAGCATACCCTTACGAGTTGCGACGCATAGGTTTCATTCATCTTCTTGTGCTTCCAGCCTTCTATACTTCAAATTACTTATGTTGTTGCTATAGTTTCAGTTGTCCATTCAGCTCAGCTGAAACATCTTCATCATGTTATATTTTCTGCTGCTCTCAGCCCTTTTGTTCAATCAGCTTGCAAGATCATGACACTTCTGTGGATTGCAAACATTTCATGAATTAATTTCTTTAATTTTCAGATGCCTATTGGTACATTCATAACGTTAATAGAATACTTTCGCAACATTTATATAGAAAGCTTGGTTTACTGGGAGTGCTACTGTTAACCTTGAGGAATAACCAAATCTCGCTGGCCAATTCCTATAGGAAAGTTTTTTTTTTTGTCTTTTGAAACTCCGTAAAGTTTCAGTCTTGTCCTGTAATAAAGCACGCTGTTGCGTCTCCTCAGGAAAGTTGGTATATCCAAAAAAGTGAGTTCTGTTTTTCCGAACCTTTAGTGGAAAAACGACTTTTTCCTTTAATATTAGGGATGGAGATTTTTCCTTTCATTGAACTTCTAAAAGGGTTTAGGTATTATACTGGTCAAGAAAACGCAAGGTCCCTTCTTGCCCTGTTTAATCGGTATAGTATGGACCGAGTACGTGATTTGCAGCATGCTTTCATACTGCAATTTGCAACCCATGCCTTTGTTCCTTTACGTTATTTTTCAAGAGTGATAACATTGGCTTATCCTCCATTCGTTGTGTGGAACTATAGCAAGTACCTTTTAGTAAGGCCAACAGAATCCCATCCTGTATTGAACTCGATTGGAAAAAGTTGAAGGGTATCCTTATTTCTTGCCATACGAAATCAGTGTTTGACATGGTTATAATGACACTCTAACTTGTAACTGCAATTATCCTTTTTTTAATGTTCTGTGATAAGTTATGTTAAAAAGTCTTGCCTACTGCATTCCAAAACAATGGTCTACTCACTGTGTCACCTTATGTAGGCAAATACTGGATGAAGTAGAGATACGGGAGTTGCTTATTGATCATGTTGGTCATCGCTGCTGTTGGGGAAGTCGTCCTGCTCGTACTTGGAAAATTCACGCAGTTGAAGATTGCAATGTTTACATGGGAACTTTAGATACCTTTATAGAGGAGAGAGAAATTTTAAGAGAAACAGAACCCCACCGTGGTGGCAACATCGACGGAAAGGATAAGGGTCCTGAACTGGGAATTTGGGAATTGGATCTGAGGTCTCAATTTCCTGTCCTATTTGTTCCCTACAAGGAGACACGGACAAAAGTTCCTCATTCTGAGACTGTAGAGAAATGCTCAGGTAGTTTTTAGGACAAATATTTTTTTGCCGCTTTTCAAATAAGGATGTTTCCATTTGTGATACTGCCCATCTTTATCCTTCTTCTCTGTAGCGTTTTTCTGTTATCTGCTGTGTGCCGTCTATGATAATCATTTTATGTAGGTTAAAAACAAGATATAAAGGACTAGGAAGTTCTACTTATGTCGTGATTATGATCAGTCATATGATATGTGGCTTTGTTTATGAACTAGCATAACTTGAGGAAAGTTGTGCAGGTTGTGGTGGACGGGGAGATCGAGTGTGTCCCACTTGCAATGCAGATCAGGAACATGGATTTTATAAAGAAAATCAGATGACGCCATGCCCTGGTTGTCATGGAAGGGGTTTAATTGCTCATAGAGATGGATCTGATTCCATGTAATATCTTTGCTCTGAAGCTTGCAATTTTGATTACAGATTCCTAAGCTTTATCTTGTTCTCGGGTCATCAGCATTCTTTTCCATCTAGACTAGGGCTTAATGTCTGCATAACTCAAATTTATGGTGCAAAATCTCAGTCCCATCACCATAGTTCATGATGTTAGGCAAGATGATTTCGGCAGACTGGTTGGTTGGTTCATCTGATGTTCCTGATGTATACTTGCATCAGAAGACTGGATGGCGTCCAGTGGATGGTGATTGTTTATTGTGGATGACATGGTGTTAATAATTCTATTTTCATAGATGTGCCAAATGCAATGGCAAGGGGAAGATTCCTTGTGCAACTTGTGGATCTCGTGGACTTATTCAATGCGAAACATGTCTCGGAAGTGGGTCTCTTCTCTCACGAGGTGTTGCTGTTGTCAAATGGTATGTGTGCTCACGTGCTTTTGGAAGTTTTACTACACTGTAGAACTAGTGGGTGTACTAACTGAACGCACAGAAGTCTTGATGCTGTACTTTTTGACAAAGATATGTATAATGCCTGCTTGCTCTCCCTCTGTTACGGCACAGTCATAACTATATGCGTCTTTTTCCATAGGAAGCAAACCTTCAATGTCTCCAGAGTGTTGTTGACTCTTGCTTCCACTGTCGGACTCTATAGTTTGCATCTTAACAGCAACTTAGCATGATAACGGCTACCTATGGCACAAATGGTACCTTATTAAGGGTTTAATGAGCAGCCATCGTGGAAATCTTTCGAGTGAAGGAACTGGAGATGCTCTTATTTGAGTACCTACTTAAATTCAACAATAGGAATTGTGTTGGATAATGTGCTTTCATGTTTTCAGCTGCGATAGTATGTTGTTATAAAAATGTCTGCACTGCTCAGTTGTGATAGCATGTTGTGAGGTGTGTGTTTCGTATAAGTGTATTGGTTTGCATAACTCTCGAAGATTTAGGTGTCCTTTAAACGGTAGAAGTAGAACCGTTTAACTTGCATGCCTCGAGTATACATCAGGTGGTTGAACAAACATTGGTTAAGATACTATTCTGTCATTATAGGAAGACTCTGTCAACCCGAAAAGTGAGTGCAACAAGTGGAGCCGCTTCGGTTCCAGACGAAGTTTTCCACAGAGCAAGAGGGGTCCAGTTGTGCAACACTCAAGCATATCAGTGCACTCCAGCTTTCTTTGCGGACTCGTTCTTCCTCAATAAGTTCTCTTCCGAAGTCATCTCTGATAGGGCTTCTGTGCCTCCAACTGCAAGGGTGATATGCGAGAGGCACGCGATCTCAGTCGTGCCAGTGACACGTGTGACCATGACGCATCATAAGAGGGCCTTCAGCTTCTACATCATCGGATATAGCAGGGAGGTCTATTTGAAGGACTACTATCCTGCTCAATTTTGCTGGGGACTCTGTCCTTGCTTGGAGTGGTTGAAGTTATAAGCGTGAAGGTCTCCATATTTTATGAACTTGTGTATTGTACATGCCGAATAAGGTCTTTAGCAAGTTTGACATCGTTGAGAGAGACTGCTACATGTTGGCTTCCTTCGTTTTGTCCTTATGGTGTGCTTTGGGTTGGTCGAGGCTTTTGAGGCGTACATTTTGTGTGATGTCTGTGTTCATCATGCGGTAATGTCATTGAATATTGAGTTTCTTGCTTTTACAAATTCTGGGTTGGAGTTGTTCCTTTATTTTGCTATGCATATAGAACATGTGGGTGCGAACACAAAAATAGGAACTTCCACATGGGGTTGGCATGTTGGAGTGAAGATTACTATCGTGTTTCTGATGTTAATGAAGTTGTCATGTTAGTTAGTGAGCTAACGCTGGACGTCCTTTACCTTCGTAATTGTGTAAAACTCCCTTTGATCACTGCTCTCTTATTGCCGCCTCTTGTCGTCTCGAGCAATCAAAGACTTGCTCATATAGAAAATATGAGAAGAATACCCATATTCTTTTGGGACATCGACCGATCAATGAGGCCTACATGCCTGATTAATTGGTTTTCCCCTTCAAATGTGTCTCAAGATAAACCCACTTGCCACAAGAGCAAATGCCAATAGGAAAGATTAATCGACCAACTAGTCAAGAAATAGGTGCACTTCTCTCTCTCTCTCTCTCTCTCTCTCTCTCTCTCTCTCTCTCTCTCTCTCTCAAGCATCGATTTCCATCTCGGCCTTGCCCTAGTCGACAAAATTAGGTGCCTTGAGATTATGTATTTGCAATTATCACTTGCGAGTCGATACCCAAGTAACAATATTCGTGGAATCTCCTCGAGACACTGCTTCCAAGAAGAAAAACTTCTGAATGAGGTTGGTGACTACATAAGAAAGTCGATGACTGTGGCCCAGCGAAACTTGTAAAGGATTTGGCGTTAGCCCATATAAAAAAGATCACAAAAAATGCTGCAAACACAAAAGCGTCATCACAGAGTACTGCAATGTTGTCCAAAAGACCAGTGTGCATTCACACCTTGTCTTCATATAGGAAGAAAACATAATGTGTAACAAGTTTTGATGTGAACCAGGTTTGTTTAGTAAGGTATGATGGTTTTCTCGTACCATTTTAATAGTAAATTATCGACCGATGTGATAACTCCATCATCTTATGCAATGACCCGTGAGCTACCATGTCGGCATAAGAATCGCCTAATGCTCACATGGGGTTAAGACAAATCAAAAAGCATCAAAGTACCTGGGCGATCGAGGTTTCTGTCACGAGTCTTGTGACTAATAAGGAATAGCTGAAGCATTAGGCTCTGTTTAATGTCTAAAATGAAAAAGAAAAAAGAGAAAAGAAAGATTTTGTTAGAATAATTAAATATTAAACAATACCTTCATCTAACAGTTTAAGTTTTTAAAACACGCGACAGTGGCGTACCAAAATTTCGCATGGTATCAGAACTAGAGCTCCTCAATTAAATATGTCCACGCCTAGTACTAGGCAAAAAGACCAGACTAAACGTGATAGGGAGTGTTAAAATAATTAAATATTAAATCACGTATTTATCTAATAGCTTAAGTTTTTACAATAGTCGGCTGTGGTCTACCAAAATCTCATGGATTTGTTACATGAAAAAATGACCAACTTTTGCTTATTATCTACAAGTGATAGATTATATAAAGCCCCATCAATCAATCAAATAACTTAATGTTTTTGCCTATAGAGATATGGCGAGAGCTTGGCAACCCTTTTGGACCACATTGAAAAAATAAAAAAATTCAGAAAAATATTAAAATTTTGTAAAATTTGTCCACAGTAGAGCCAGTTGTACTATGTAGGACAACCAGCATTCATGTCAACGATTCCTGATTAAAATTGGCCGGATGAAATCAAGCATAAATACAAAATGTTTAAGACTAAATCGATCAAATTGAAAGGTTTATAGACGAATTGATACCAATATAATATATTTAAGACTTTTTTGGTACATTCCCCCTACCGACTAATGACATCGGCCGATCTTCTTTGAAATCCGAAACAATCGAAACAAACACTAAACAATTCTATAAAGCTTTATGAAATAGATTATCTCAATCTACACCCGGAAATTAAAAAAAGGAAGTGCGAAAAAGTAATGCTCGCCCATTCAACAAGATGAAGAAAATGTAGTTGTAAAACATGATGTATGTATGCATGCTCCATAATTTCATAAAAAAATATGGGAGGACTAGAACCACCTAAAGAGCAAGTCGTGAAAAGAACGAAAAAGAATAGTACTGATCATCATTAGGAATAGTATCTCTCAGATAGTGTCGTGCATCATCGCACAATCTGTCGGGGCATCACGAATGAATCAGATCGAAGATGATGCCCTTTTCCAATATAATAGTACTGATCGGCAACACCGACCCCAGACAGAACCTAGACCTCGTACTTCTCCTGTGTTTCACGCAATGATCTTGCGCTCCAATCGTGTTGGCTTTCTTTTGTTGTTAAGGGAGACTGATATCGGTGCTCTTTATTCGAGGGGGCAAGAGAGCACTGATATGCCTTTGACACGTCGAAAGGTTGACCTGCGATGGTGGAGGACCAGTTTCTTGTCCTTTGCGTCGAAGCCTTCCCGGGTTCGCGCGCAGGAACTGGGGCGATGTGATGAGCACGAACGAGTACGGCGGTAGCTATTCAGTACAGTAGCACTGCTAACTGGCCCACGTTGTGAATGGAACTCCCTTTCGATTCCCGCCTTTTCGATGCTTCTGCAATCGAATTCAACATCAGATGGGGAATTTCGTTTGATTTTGACCAGAGGAAAGTACGGCCATGCGCATTTTTTCTTGCGCTAAGTTCCAAACTGCTTGCTTATTTTTCACGTTCTGTAAATGTTGGCCCATGGTAATACTTTAAGTTCCGATTCATAAAAACCATAGGACAGCTCGTGTGTGAACATACCCACCCTACTTATCTCAGTTGTTAGATCGTGCGAAACTAATGAGGCATCCCAAACCTAAGTAGTAGAATGCCGCGTGGGAGCAAAGACGAGATGGCCATGGAGCATGACACGGAGGGATGAGCATCCCTTGCGCTCATTCAGTAATGGGACGTAGACCCATCAAATGGATGGATCTGATTGAAAATAGTCTGACCCAAATTAACACAAGTTTAGTGCAATACAATTATAGTGATTTATAATCAACCCAACTCATATTGTTAAAGCATTTCCATATTAAATACAATCTTAAAACTGAGGTGAGAGTTTAGGGTGAGTAAGCGCGCAAATCAAGTAAAGGTAAAAGAGAATGAAGAGAAAATCGTAGAGGTAGACTGGCTCTAAGTAAGTTGTGAACCTATTTAATACCTATAATATTTTAGATTTTACCATTATAAACTCATTTATAACTTTATTTACTGAATATAACTATAATATAATAACTCAACTAATCAAATATGGTTAAAAAAATGAGTTTATGATCCATTTGGACAAGTCTAATGAAGCGGTTGTCGCCAATCTATGTACCGGAGAAAGAGAGAGAGAAGTCCTTATAGGTTTCCTCAAGTGGACCCTCCGACGCTTGAAGTCGATTTTTGTGAGGAAAATGATGTAAGAGAGAGAAAGTTGAAGTGATTAAGGTGGTGAGACCGTACCTCGAGAGAGTTGCTACTCAATGCTTAATCGCGTGTGTGGATGGCTAGCTCTTCATGTGTTGGCCACTATAGCCACCATATTCTGTGGGAAAAATTACCAAAAACCTAAATTTATTGTATTTGTGCAAATTCAATCGTAAACCTTTTGATTTAACTAATTTAATCTTAAAATTTTTGACAATTTACCAATTTAGTCCGTTCGGCTAATTTTAGCTTGAAATCGCTGACATAAATAATTTTTATAATATTTTTGATTTTTTTTATATTTTATAATTTTCTTTCTTTTTTTTTTCTACAAAGTCCAACAAGAGCCTAAGGGCTACGAAGACGAGGGCTGCAACCCTCATCGGGGTTAGAAGAAAAAAGGAAAAGAACGAAAAAAAGAAAAGAGAAAAGAACAGAGAGAAGAAAAAAATGTAAAAAAATTCAGAATCTTTTTTAAAATCATAAAAATTGTCCAAGTTAATTTTGGCCATACTACGTAAGACGGCAGACGTCCACGTCGGTAATTTTTGGTCAAAATTAGCTGGAATGAATTGACAAATCGTCAAAAGGTTTAGGAATAAATTGATCAAATTAAAAAGTTTAGAACTGATTGTCACAAATATAATAAGTTTATAACTTTTTTAGTAATTTCCCCTACTCTGTGCATAGCTAAAATATCTACCAAATAAAAGAACTGATAGACTATACCTGCTTATGAAACCACGCTCAGAGTGAGATACGTGACCAAATTAAATTTTTTCCCACATCATATTTTCTACTCAATATTAAATCATTATCGAATAATATGTTTTTTTTTATAATAAAGTTCCAATACTTGAAATGATTAGCATTTGATATTTGATTTTATTTAGTTTCAGTTTTACCAAAATATGGCCGCATAGAGAGGGGCGATCAGTTCCCAAGCAGTCCAATTCCCGAGTAGGCTAATGAAACCGTTAATGTTCAAGATGAAATTGAATATGTTCTTATTAATCAAGGCGTTTTTATGATTAATAAGTTACATGTAACATTGTAGGTGTCACAGATATTTTTCAATTTTGTGGCAAAACTTGGTTAAAATGGACAACTATTGTTGTGTTTTGATTTATTCTTATTATCTTACTCACATGCATAACTAAAAGTTAGTCGCTCCATTCTTAAAGGGTCTTCTTTTATGAAATGGGAGATAGATTATGATTTTTTTCACAGATTTTTAACAAACGAAAAAAATAAAAAAAAAAAAAAAAAACAAAACGTCACGGTCCAGGTGGCTCGATTGGGTGATTCCACACTGGATCCGGCAACCGGACCGAAATTCACCGGTTATAATTTTATAGAATTTGGAACAAGACTGATGCCCTCGAGAACAGCCCGAACTGGCTAGTTCGAGCGATTCCTCTTGCTCGCCCTTACTCCCGGCGTGTGTAATTATCACCTTTACAACAAACCAAGAGAGAAAGGGCCTCACCGACGATTGCGCGTGCGAAATCGTCCGGTCGATTCTCCGCGTGGAGGCCCGCGACTTCTTCCACCGACTCGGGTCCCGCTCCCATATGATTGGCCAGCCCACCACCAATCGCAGCGACGCGGACCCCGCGTGCGGCGGGCGGGGTCAATCCGGTGCGGCGGTTTGCACGTCCATCTCAGAATCACCGAGACAGCCCCACGCCCCTTCCTTCGCCACGTGGCCGAGAACCGTGCCGGGAGATCCGATCCGACGGTCCACATTTGTGGCGGCGGGTTTCGAGCGGGAACTTTTTTCTTTTTCCTTTTTTTTTTGTAGGGAAAAGGAACAGCTAAGCTAATGCGACAGCCGAGGGTATGACGGTGGGCGACGCCAGCGCCCTGGGAAGGCGACACGTTTTGACATCGATCGTTGAGGGAGAAAGCGGGAATGCCGTGAGATTACGCACCGTCGGATCAAATGATTATTGTTGTCTTTTCTTTTTAAAATATTTTAATAGATATTGCCTTTTCAAGGTCAAAGATGAGATGACGGTGACAGCGGAGGAAGGGGCGGGGGGGTTGTCCGTTTCAGACATCCAGCGAGAGGATCGAGGAACGTTCGAAAATTGTACTCTCCCATGGTATTCAGTCATTGCTCGCCTTTCGACATTCTTCTCTTGCGTAATTTTATGTAAATTTGTCGGAGGATCATTAGTTAATTAATTAGTTTAAATTACTCATCTTTCGAACCGGTATCGCGGAGGCGACTTTTAATTCTTTTATACCGGCATCGACATTTTATATCGCGATGGAAGCGTAGAAGATCATATGCTCGAGACTTCGTTTTCTCATCGGCTGGTCGATGTTGCTAGATGTGAAGTGCTCTCATAGGCTGTGGCTGAGGGTGCATTCGTGTCGAGCCCTTTCGGCGTCGAGTTTGAGGTCACGCTCTACTTAGTTTACATGCTAGGTAGTTTGACATCGAGTCGAGTTTGATTGAACATAAATTCCCCTGCTCGAGCTCGAGTTGATAGAAAATCAAGATACTTGACTTAGAATTTGCTCGGCTAAATTACAATTAAGTTATAAAAAAAAACTTGAGCTCGAGATTAATGAGTTCAAGTATAATTCCTCCATTGCCACGTATGGGACATGTTGTTAAATTTCAAGAATTTATGAACAGGTCTATTTTCATAACTATTAACTGTTTTAAAAGAAATAATAGAATCCCATTAGGCTCATGAGCCCATTGAACCGAGTATTTTGGCAAGCATGAGATTGAGCTCGACCGGGCATAATCCTTGAGTCGCTCGAGCTCGAATTAGGCAAGTTGATCTCGAGCAATCATCGAACTTCTTAGCTTGAGTTACTTGCGAGGGAACCCTAATTCACTCCTAATTATATCTTAAGACCTCTTTTATACTCATATACATCTTCAATTGTAGCCTCCCTCATTATCGCGATTAGAATATTTAATAGATTTTATGAAGTAATGTAGCAAATTCGTGTCAAATGCTTATGTGGGTCCCCACTAACTTAAATAACGCTTGCATTTAATCTTGTCACCTTATATATCTATATAAAACACCAGATTTGTATCTCCAAATTCACGATCTTTTTGTATCACCTCATAAGGTATTTTCGTAACAGCGAAATCCCTCCAAAAAAAAAAGATTTTATCTAGTTTTAAGAGGGCAGATAGGTGCTCATACGGAAACTAGCTAAAGTAGAAGAGAATTGCTGGGTATATACTAAAATTGACATACTAATCGATTCGTAAATTATAAGTGGGTGACATGTCTTTTTAGTACCCATTAAGTGAACTAATCTTGCACGCCTCGACTTCATATATGCAACCCCACGCATAGTGTCGGCTTTAGATGCATTTGAATGAGCGCATGACACGACACCAGTTCGATCGATTATTACTCGATTCATGAGTTTAGTCGGGTGTTTTGGGAGCCCGAGGGGCCTTACCTAACTTTGGCAAATGCATAAATGCCGTTCGACATGAACTTTGAAGGCGTGAACCGTGAACGTGTCGAAGACCAGGTGATAAGAAAAGTCGGCTGCCCCAGAACTTTAGAATGGGGTAAGAGAGTCATAGACGGAAAAGGCAATTTGGCTTTGAATGTCAATATACTATTTAATCGTGGGATCCAATTTTGACCCCAATACATGACCTCTCGCCAATGATCTTTCAATTAACAAAAAAAAACTACTAGTTTCTGCTTTTCAGTGCATTAAAATTGAGTAATGTACACCATATTCACCCCCAACAAGAAAATATTCTTAGGTTCCGTTTATTTCACAAAAACTATTACACTCTTAGGAAAATGTTTTTCAGGAAGTAAGTCATATTCCAGGAAAATATTGCTATTTTCCTAACCAGTATTTGGTTGAAATACGAAAAAGAACAATTTTTTTTTGTGTTGATTTTAAAGGAAAATATGATTTGATTTTCCCAAATACACAAACACTATTCAATCATGGATGCCGGGGACCCGGGAATGAGCATTAGGGTTCTTATCTCCAAGAGTAGAGTTTCCAGTCAAGCGTCGATATTTAGTCATTTTTTGGATTATAATTTCCGATTTCCTAAAAATGAAATCTTTTTCATGAATTTAAGCATACTCATTTTCCTAAGCGATCCAGACACCGAAAAATGAGGAAAATATTTTCTCGGAAAATTTTTTTCACGAAACAAACGGAGCCTTAGAATAATTTCACATGTTGCATTTTCCTTATTATAACTAGCCAAAAAGATTAAAAAAAACAGAGCTGAATATAAGAAAGAACATGTTTAAAAGAAAATAAGTAAATTATCTATTTTTTGGTCAAAATAATTAAATTATATTCAAAAACAAATTGAACTCAATTAAGTACAAAAAAATTCCACTTAGTGTCAAATGAGGGAGGGACTGCTTAATTAATTCATTAGCAAAAATAATTGATGGCAACAAAAGTCTTGTTATTCATATTGCTCAAACCTGCCAATAATTATCATTGCTCTATCTTTGGTGAGACATTGATAACATTTAGCTATTTCTTTTCAATCATCATCAAATAAATTTTTTTATTTATTTCTGTTTTTAGCAATCTAGTTTTTTTTTTTGGTCAGATCCAGCAATCTAGTTAGGCAGCTACTTTTGTACCCTTTAAAGTTACAAGCTTTGACCAAATGATATTGCCATTTTAGGTTTTGATTTAAATCCCAAAACCTCAATTTACTTTAAAAGGTTAATACCACGAAAAATCCTAAATTGGTACATTTGTGATAGATTTACCTCAAACTATTTTTTTTCCTACAAAAACCCTAAATTGGTATATTTATGACAATTTTACCTTAAATTATTTTTTTGATCACCAAAAACCCAAACTGGTACACTTATAATAATTTTACTCCGAACTAATTTTTCAATATTATTTTTTATTTTTTCGATTTTTTTTAATTTTTCTTATCTTTTCTTTTTTTTTTCTTTTATCTTCAATCTCTGGCTAGTCACTAGTCCGGCGATCGGCCAGAGGTGAGGGCTGGCGAGGTCGGCCTTGCTCACTCCTGGCGAAATTCGACCTCGTCAGTTGCTGGCAAAACCTCAATTTACTTTAAAATGCCACGTAATGTCACGGTATGCACCAAGTTCAAGGTCAAAGATGAGATGACGGTGACAACAAAGGGGGGAAGGGGGGGTTGTCTGTTTCAGACATCCAACGAGAGGATCGAGGAACGTTCGAAAATTGTACTCTCCCATGGTATTCTTTTTTTTTTTTTTGGCCGAACTCCCATTGTATTCATTCATTGCTCGCCTTTTGACATTCTTCTCTTGCGTAATTTTATGTAAGCTTGTTTGAGGATCATTGGTTAATCAATTAGTTTAAATTACTCATCTTTTGAAAGGGTATCGCAAAGGCGACTTTTAATTCTTTTATACCGGCATCGACATTTTATATCGCGATGGAAGCGTAGAAGATCATATGCTCGAGTCTTCGTTTTCTCATCGCCTGGTCGATGTTGCTAGATGTGAAGTGCTCTCATAGGCTGTGGCCAAGGGTGCATTCGTGTCAAGCCCTTCAGCGTCGAGTTTGAGGTCACGCTCTACTCAGTTTACACGCTGGTAGTTTGACATCGAGTCGAGTTTGATTGAAAATAAATTCCCTTGCTTGAGCTCGAGTTGATAGAAAATCAAGATATTTGACTTAGAATTTGCTCGGCTAAATTACAATTAAGTTATAAAAAAAACTTGAGTTCGAGATTAATGAGTTCAAGTATAATTCCTCCATTGCCACGTATGGGACATGTTGTTAAATTTTAAGAATTTATGAACAGGTCTATTTTCATAACTGTTAACTGTTTTTAAAGAAATAATAGAATCCCATTAGGCTCAGGAGCCCGTTGAATCGAGTATTTTGGCAAGCGTGAGATTGAGCTCGACTGGACATAATCCTTGAGTCGCTTGAGCTCGAATTAGGCAAGCTGATCTCGAGCAATCATCGAACTTCTAGAGCATGAGTTACTTGCGAGGGAACCCTAATTCACTCCTAATTATATCTTAAGACAGCCTCCCTCATTATCGCGACTAGAATATTTAATAGATTTTATGAAGTAATGTAGCAAATTCGTGTCAAATGCTTATGTGGGTCCCCACTAACTTAAATAACGCTTGCATTTAATCTTGTCACCTTATAGATCTATATAAAACACCAGATTTGTATCTCCAATTTCACGATCTTTTTGTATCACCTCATAGGGTATCTTCGTAACAATGAAATCCCAACAAAAAAAAGATTTTATCTAGTTTTGAGAGGGCAGATAGGTGCTCATATGGAAACTAGCTAAAGTAGAAGAGAATTGCTGGGTATATACTAAAATTGACATACTAATCGATTCACAAATTATACAAATTATAAGTGGGTGACATGTCTTTTTAGTACCCATTATGTGAACTAATCTCGCACGCCTCGACTTCATATATGCAACCCCACACATAGTGTCGGCTTCATATGCAAGTGAATGAGCGCACGACATGACACGAGTTCCATCAATTATTACTTGATTCATGAGTTTAGTTGGGTGTTTTGGGAGCGCGAGGGGCCTTACCTAACTTTGGCAAATGCATAAATGCCATTCGACGTGAACTTTGAAGGCGTGAACCGTGAACGTGTTGAAGACCAGGTGATAAGAAAAGCGGCTGCCCCACAACTTTAGAATGGGGTAAGAGAGTCATAGACGTAAAAGGCAATTTGGCTTTGAAAGTCAAAATACTATTTATACAAGGGATCCAAGTTTGACCCCAATACATGACCTCTCGCCAATGATCTTTCAATTAACAAAAAAAAAAACTATTAATTTCTGCTTTTCAGTGCATTAAAATTGAGTAATGTACACCATATTCACTCCCAACAAGAAAATAATCTTAGGTTCCATTTATTTCACAAAAACTATTACATTCTTAGGAAAATGTTTGTAAGGAAGTAAGTCATATTCCAGGAAAATATTGCCATTTTCCTAGCCAGTGTTTGGCTAAAATCTGAAAAAAAAAATTGAATTTCTTTTTCCGTTGTTGGGAAAGGAAAATATGATTTGATTCTCCTAAATACATAAATACTATCTAGTCCTGGATGCCAGGGACCCGGGAATGAGCGTTAGGGTTCCCATCACCAAGTATAGAGTTTATGGTCAAGCGCTAATATTTAGTCATATTTTGGATTACAATTTCCTAAAAAGGAAATCATTGTCATGAATTTAAGCATACTCATTTTCCTAAGCAATCCAAACGCCGGAAAATGAGTAAAATATTTTCTTGGAAATAATTTTTCACAAAACAAATGGAGTCTTATAATAATTTCCTTCCCATCTTTCAAAAGTGTATCGAGTGCAATGAAACACTACAAAAAAAACGCTTTTTTGCCACGAAAATTTTCCAACGAAAAATTTTCGTTGCAAATTTGCAACAAATTTTCCAACGAAAAATAAAATTCGTTGGAAATTTCCAACGAATTTTTTTTCGTCGCAAAATTCGTTGGAAATTTTCAACGAAAACTTTTCGTTGGTAAATTCGTTGGAAATTTCCAACGACTTTTCTTTCGTTGGAAAATTCGTTGGAAATTTCCAACGAAAAAAAATTCGTTGGAAATTTCCAACGAATTTACCAACGAAATTTAATTTCCGGGTAATTATTTTTGTGTGGACAATTTTCGTTGGTAAATTCGTTGGAAATTTCCAACGAAAATAAATTCGTTGGAAATTTCCAACGAATTTACCAACGAAATTTAATTTCCGGGTAATTATTTTTGTGTGGACAATTTTCGTTGGTAAATTCGTTGGAAATTTCCAACAAATTTACCAACGAAATTTAATTTCCGGGTAATTATTTTTGTGTGGACAATTTTCGTTGGAAATTTCGTTGGAAATTTCCAACGAATTTTCCAACGAAATTTAATTTCCGGGTAATTATTTTTGTGTGTTCAATTTTCGTTGGTAAATTCGTTGGAAATTTCCAACGAAAAAAAATTCGTTGGAAATTTCCAACGAATTTACCAACGAAATTTAATTTCCGGGTAATTATTTTTGTGTGGACAATTTTCGTTGGAAAATTCGTTGGAAATTTCCAACGAATTTTGCGACGAAATTTAATTTCCGGGTAATTATTTTTGTTTGGACAATTTTCGTTGGTAAATTCGTTGGAAATTTCCAACGAAAAAAAATTCGTTGGAAATTTCCAACGAATTTTCCAACGAAATTTAATTTCCGGGTAATTATTTTTGTGTGGACAATTTTCGTTGGTAAATTCGTTGGAAATTTCCAACGAATTTTCCAACGAAATTTAATTTCCGGGTAATTATTTTTGTGTGTACAATTTTCGTTGGTAAATTCGTTGGAAATTTCCAACGAAAAAAAATTCGTTGGAAATTTCCAACGAATTTTGCGACGAAATTTAATTTCCGGGTAATTATTTTTGTGTATACAATTTTCGTTGGTAAATTCGTTGGAAATTTCCAACGAAAACAAATTCGTTGGAAATGTCCAACGAATTTACCAACGAAATTTAATTTCCGGGTAATTATTATTGTGTGTACAATTTTCGTTGGTAAATTCGTTGGAAATTTCCAACGAATTTACCAACGAAATTTAATTTTCGGGTAATTATTATTGTGTGTACAATTTTCGTTGGTAAATTCGTTGGAAATTTCCAACGAAAAACAATTCGTTGGAAATTTCCAACGAATTTTCCAACGAAATTTAATTTCCGAGTAATTATGTTAGTGTTTACAATTTTCGTTGCAAAATTCGTGGGAAATTTCCCACGAATTTTGCAACGAAATACCTACTTCTCTTTATTCAAATTTTTCGCGCTCGTTTTTCCACTTTCACTCTCACACACTCTCTCTCTCTCTCTCTCTCTCTCTCTCTCTCTCCTCCCCCTCCTTCTTCTCCTTCTTCTGCCTCTGCGCTCACGTTCGTCCTCCCCCGCCTTCTTCTCCTTCTTCTGCCTCTGCGCTCACGTTCGTCCTCCCCCGCCTTCTTCTCCTTCTTCTGCCTCTGCGCTCACGTTCGTCCTCCCCCGCGTCCCCCTGCTCGTCGGTTCTGCTCCGCCCGACCAGGCCACGCCGCCGTCGCAGCCCGACCACTGCGCCGCGCCGCCGACCAGCTCCGCCGCGTCGCCCGCCAGCGCCCGCCGCGCCCGGAGCCCCCGACGCCTTCGCCTTCAGCTTCTCCCTCCCTCTTCCTCTCCGCCTCCCCCTCCGGCTCCTCCCCCGCTGCCCCCCCTTCTCCTCCGGCTCCGGTACGACGTCGGCTCCCTCCCCGCGGCGCTGCCGCGGCCTCCAGGGCCGCCCCCGACGCCGCCCCCGACGCCCCCGAGGACACCATCGGCCGCCCTCGTCGCCCCCCCCCCCCCCCCCCCCGACGCCACCAAGCCTCGTCGCCGGCGAGGGCTGAGCTCGCCCAGATCTGGGCGAGCTCGAGCTCGTCGCCGGCGACGGGCGAGCTCGCCCAGATCTGGGCGACGAGCTCGAGCTCGCCCAGATCTGGGCGACGAGCTCGAGCTCGCCCAGATCTGGGCGACGAGCTCGAGCTCGCCCAGATCTGGGCGAGCTCGAGCTCGTCGCCCAGATCTGGGCGAGCTCGAGCTCGCCCAGATCTGGGCGAGCTCGAGCTCGTCCAGATCTGGGCGAGCTCGAGCTCGTCGCCCAGATCTGGGCGAGCTCGAGCTCGTCGCCGGCGAGGGCCGAGCTCGCCCAGATCTGGGCGAGCTCGAGCTCGTTGCCGGCGAGGGCGAGCTCGCCCAGATCTGGGCGAGCTCGCCCCTCGCCGGCGACGAGGCTGGCCCTCGCCGGCGACGAGGCTAGCCCTCGCCGGCGGCGAGGGCGATTTTTCGAAAAAAAAAAAATTCGTCGGAAAAAATATTTCCGGGATTTTCAACCAAAAAAAATTGTAATTTTTCCAACGAAAAATTTTTCGTTGGAAAAAAAATTTCCACGATTTTTTGAACAAAATTTGTAATTTTTCCAACGAAATTTTTTTTGTTGGAAAAAAAATTTTCATGATTTTCTGAACAAAATTTGTAATTTTTCCAACGAAAAATTTTTCGTTGGAAAAAAAATTTCCACGAATTTTTGACCGAAAAGTTTTTTTTGTAATTTTTCCAACGAATTTAGCCACGAATTTTTCAACAAATTTTCCCACGAAAGAAAATTCGTCGCAAATTTCCAACGAAAATTGAAATTTTTCGTTGGAAAAATTTCCAACAACCTATTACCAACGAATTTTTTTTCGTTGGAAAATTCGTTGGAAATTCCCTTTCCAACGAATTTTCCAGAATTTTCGTTGGAAATTTTCGTTGGAAAAAGCGTGTTTTTTTGTAGTGAAATACAAATGTTGCATTTTCCTTATTTTAACTAGCAAAAAAGCTAAAAAAGAGAGAGAGCTTAATATAGGAAAGAAAATGTTAAAATGAAATATATAAATTATCTATTTTTCGGTCAAAATAATTAATTTATATTCAAAAACAAATTGAACTCCATTAAGTAAAAAAAATCCACTTAATGTGGCAAATGAGGGAGGGACCGCTTAATTCATCTATTAGCAAAAGTAATTGATGGCAACAAAAGTCTTGTCATTCATATTGCTAAAACCTACCAATAATTATCATTGCTCTATCTTTGGTGAGACATCGATAATATTTAGCTATTTCTTTTCAATCATCATCAAATAATTTTTATTTATTTATTTCTGTTTTCAGCAATCTAGTTAGGCACTTACTCTTGTACCCTTTAAAGTTACAAGCTTTGAGCAAATGATATTGCCATTTTGGGTTTTGATTTGAATCCCAAAACCTCAATTTACTTTAAAACGCCACGTAATGTCACGGTATGCATCAAGTTTAGGAGCTATTAATGTTTATTTGGTACTTATTTGTTGTGGCTCTAACATTACATGCCAGCTAAGTGACTCTGCTTTTCTGTATTATTGGACGATATCATGCATGTGATATGCGTGCTGAAATTGTGAAGAAAGAGGCTAGAGTAATTTTACATTGACGTCCAGACAAACGGACAAAGAAAACTATGTACCCGTGAGTTCGAAAGCGAAAACAATTAAATTCGATGCAGATAAATTGCAAAGTCATCGTGATTTTCGGAGATATTCATCAAAATTCGGGGGCCCTGTTCGTACGAGATACAACAGACGATAATCTCCGCATGAATCCGAAAGTCCGTCGACCAATTTACCGACCCTTTTCATCGCCTCTCCTCCTCCTCCTCCTCGTCTGATCCAACCCGGCGAACTTAATCAAACCCAAAAATCGAGAAACTTTATAATTTACTTTTTTATTTTTGGTACAACTTATCAGGAGTCAAATCTTACCATACGTAGAAGCTACCTCGAGAGGGCAAGCTTACAAATTTCAAAGCTCTTACCCTCTTTTTTTTTTTTTTATTTAGGTGACGGGCGCTTTAGGACACCACATCTAACATGATACGTGCATTTGGGTTGTATAATCAGTGCAACGAATCTGACGAAGGAGCCTCTCCGATCTAAACATTCCATGAATTTCCTCGAAATCCACCTTCCCAAATTCTGACAGAATCTCACCACCCAATCGATCGCCCTCCTTCACCCATCTGTCTTTTTCTCTTCCTCTCCCTTTTTACCTTTTCTTCCCTTCCCTTCCCTTCCTTTCCCACTGTTCTGTTCTGTCTCCCCATCCGACACGATCCTTCGAATTCACCACCCGAAGTTTTAATCGTATCTTCCCATGGCGCCTCGAACCTCGAAGGGCAGATCCGTCCCGTTTCGCCACCAGCGCTACGGAACAAGAACTTGCGCCTGTTGAAGAGAGAGAAAGAAGAGAGAGAAACAGAGACGAGAGGGAGAGCTTCTATATATAAACAGGGGGCGAAGGGGGGCAATTCAGAGGGGAGAGAAGACCATTGACGACGCGTCCGCCCGCCATTCATCACGGAGAGAGACAGGCCCTCCCTCCTCCTCCTCCTCCTCCTTTCTCTCTACCCCTGCAATACCCATCTCTCTCTCTCTCTCTCTCTAGTTTTCCCTCCCTTTCCTTCCCCTCCGGCCTTTCCTCTTTCCCGGAAAGAAAGAAAGAAAATTTGCAGAGTTTCAAGGACGAGGAAGGGCGGAGGGGGGAAGTTTGCATCTCGTTTTTCCTTTTCCTTTCCCCTTTATTTTTTTTTCGTGTTGACGGGCCAATGGTGTTGACGGCGTCGGGTGGCACCACGAACTCATGCAACGCTAGCCCCAGGCACGCGGGGCCCACCGCCGCGCAGAGGCGGCGGGTGGCGGACTCCCTCATGGACGCTTCCTTCTCCTCCGAAGAGGAAGACGACAGCGGCAACCCCAACGTCTCTCTGATGGGCGGGCCCCACCTCCTCCACAACGGCAATTTCGTCTACCACCACCACGGCCACGGCCACCACCACCCGGCCGTCCGGTACCTCCTCCTCCGCCGCAAGGTCCTCCCCGACGCCTGGGCCCTCAGGATCGAGGACGCCGCCGCGTGGGCGGCGCACGGGGTGCGGTCGCGGCGGCCCGCCGGACGCAAGGTGTTCGCGGGCCTGATCCTGCTCGTCGTGCTCTCGGTCTTCCTCAAGGCGTCGCTCTTCAGCGGCTACGTCGCCGACAGCGGAGTGGGCGGAGGAGGAGGAGGAGGAGGAGGGAGGAGGGCCGACAACGGGCTGTTGCGGTTGCAGACGTTCAAGGACGACTGGTCGTACGCCCAGCGCGCCATCGCCGCCGAGAATGGTGGCGGTGCCGGCCACGGCGACGGCGGCGGCGAAGGCGAATCTATGCCGAAGCGCGTTTTGGAGAAATTGTCTGTAAGTGAAAGTTTCCCGTTGAATTTTTTGACCTTCTCAAGGGAAAGTTCGAGAAAAAATGAATCTTTCTTCCCTTCGACAACTACTGCACGTCTTTGAACGATAAAGCTAATTCTTTTTCCAGAACAGAAATTTCTTTTGCCCCATTTGGTTGATCGTAACCGGATTTTCTGTGATTCAAATAAAGCTTTTTGGGATATTGCTCAGGCTTTGTTGAATGTCCCTTTCTTGGCGGATTTATACGTCAATAGAGGCTAATGCAATGCTGAATTGAATGTCACTTCTATAGCTTTCTGGCGATATTGTGATGATCTGATCTAACATAGATGATGGGTCTCCTGGCATTTTACAGACTCCAGAAATTTGGATGAAGCCAAACAGTGACAACTACTACAAGTGCGTCACTCGGCCGAAGAATCGAATAAGTCGGTTTGAGTTTTCCCTCCCTCAATTTTCTAGCATTGTTTTTCCTGTGATGAAATTTCTTCGTCAGCATCGAAACTGATCCTCTGCTTTTCTCCAGGGACGGGTGCGAAAACCAATGGTTATCTGCTAGTTCATGCTAATGGGGGTTTGAATCAGATGAGGACAGGAGTAAGTTTCTTACATTGGACAGATTTTGCAACATCTGATCGGTTCTTTTGTTTGATATGTATCTTTAATCTCTATCTACCCAGATCTGCGATATGGTTGCGGTCGCAAAGATTATGAATGCCACTCTGGTTCTTCCTTCTCTCGATCACGAATCGTTTTGGACCGATCCCAGGTATCATCTTTTCTCTATCTTGGATGGTTGGCATCAATCTCCCATATTATTGCTAGTTCTGGAATTCATTAAAAGCGAGATCGCTTTTGCAGCGACTTCAAAGATATATTCGATTGGAAGCATTTCATAGAGGTTCTGAGAGATGACATCGAGATTATCGAGTCCCTACCGCCCAAATATGCTGCAAAGGATCCCTTAGTGAGGGCCCCCATTTCATGGTCAAAGGTACATGGATCTTCTTTCCCCATTCCAAACTCTTCATGCTTTATGTGTCTGGGAATTATTGTATCTCACAATTCTTTTTTGTTTGTTCACAGGCCAGTTATTATAGAGGAGAGATACTTCCACTGTTAAAGCGGCACAAGGTGGTACAGTTCACCCATACTGATTCACGCCTCGCTAATAACGGCCTCGCTTCTTCCATTCAGAGACTCAGATGTCGAGCCAATTATGAAGCTCTTAGATATGCAAAGGAGATTGAGGAGCTTGGGAAGACACTAGTTGACAGGTTGAGGAACAATAGCGAGCCGTACATTGCTCTACATTTGAGGTACTGTCACATCGAGGGTATTAGAAGTTAAATGATTTAAACTGCTAGGGGAACTGCACATTTCCACGTTTTACACGCGCACATGATTATTTTTTGAGTGACTGATTTGTCTCACAAAATTTAGTTTTGCACGCTTTGGCGAACCGTACTTGTGGAATCCTTTTTTTCTTTTGGCAAATGGACCAAATGCAAGCGAGACAGTTGTTTGCTATCTGGAACATGATTAAGTTATGAGGGTCATTCTTGATTTTGGTTGCGGATATGAGGAAGTCATTATTGAAAAATTAAGCACCTTAAAAGAAAGGGCCCCCTCTTTTGGCAAATGGGACCTAATACAAGTAGGACTAAAGTCATTCTTGATTCTGTCTTTTGCAGATACGAGAAAGACATGCTGGCTTTCACTGGCTGCAGCCACAACCTTACAGCAACAGAGGCAGAGGAGCTTCGGATTATGAGGTATAATGTCAAGCATTGGAAGGAGAAGGAGATAGACGGCGTGGCGCGCCGTCTGCAAGGAGGGTGCCCGATGTCTCCTCGTGAGGCCGCTCTCTTCCTTAAGGCTATGGGATATCCTTCCACTACGACCATCTACATCGTTGCAGGCGAGATCTATGGAAGCAACAGCATGGATGCCTTCCGGTTAGAGTACCCAAATGTCTTTTCTCACTCCACATTGGCGACCGAGGAAGAGCTTGAACCTTTTAAGTTATATCAGAACCGCCTTGCCGCGTTGGACTATATTGTTGCCCTTGAAAGTGACGTTTTTGTTTACACTTACGATGGGAACATGGCGAAGGCGGTGCAAGGACATAGGAGGTTTGAAGGTTTTCGGAAGACAATAAACCCTGACAGGTTTGCATTTATTTCATGCTTATTCTTACATCCTCAGCTGGATATAGTTTGTTATCTACGGAAGCGGATGTTTAATCCTGAAATTTGTGTAATGTTTGCTTACTCAGCTGGCTTGTGCCAGTTCGTGGAGTTACTGGATCACTCCAAAATATTCTTTTGGAAATATAATTCACTTTCCTATTTTATCTTGCAGACAAAATTATGTTAAACTGGTGGATCAGTTGGAACAAGGAGATTTATCGTGGGATGATTTCTCTTTGAAGGTCAAGAGGTTGCATTCAGACAGACTCGGGGCGCCTTATCTCAGACAAGTGGGGGAGTCGCCGAGGTTCGAGGAGAACTTTTATGCAAATCCTCTTCCTGGGTGTATGTGTAACAAGCTGCAGGAGCAGATTAAGAGCGTGAGTTACTATGAGAGACAGAAGGTCAAGTTGCAGAGGTAGGTTACGAGGCTCTCATTTGTGTTCGTGCTCACTGCAAGAATCTGGGGACCTCTTTGCTGAGGTTGATATGACTCTGCAATGCTCAGTTGAATGGCCTAATCAAGAGGATTCACATGCAAACAAGAGGGTGAACTCCTAGGCTGTTCCTCGTGTGCTTGAAAAAAATATCCGAAGCTTTCAAGCGTGCCGAGTGATATGAGGAACGTGAATTCCGATTCTGGGTCACCTGGAGAGGGTAGATCAGTTTAGCTTAGATTGCAAGTTACAGGTATATACTGATACAGAGGGAACCCGCTGTCACTGAAGAGTAGAAACCATACCGATTCGTTTATTTGTTTGATAATTTTTTGCCTATTTGATGGTAAATTCGACGGAACAGCCGAATTTGGCTGTGTTCACAAATTGTAAGTTCCAGAGGGTGTATATTAGTGGAATCCTTTCACTGTTTCTTGCTATTTTTCACAACCATTTTTCTTCTGTTCATTAATTTTGTCCAAACATTTCCAATTTGACCAAATGTCGAGCAACGGATATTCATTGATCACGTAATCATACTCGTGGTCGGATGATCTCTTACGTTATTGGGCCAAGATGAGCTGATGGGGCCGATCAATTAACGTACCGACTTGCATTGCTCCATCTCAGGCATTTGGTGCAAATACTTGCAGATTCTTGAGACAATGCCAGAGTAATCAGTGCCCATTTTGGCGTGTAGAAAGTGCAAACATTTCCAACCTTTCTACATAGAGAATTTGCTTTTAGTTGCTGAACATTCGAGCGGTTGTGCATGTGCTGCTCTCTTCTGCAATTAAATCCCAGGTCACTTTATATGCCCAACAACAGAAAGTGATCTGTAAAGCTGGTTCAAAGTTCCTTTACAACATAGGACATGGAATGTGTGATAAGAGCCTTTTCTTTGTCGTTCTAAAAGGCACCTCTCTCATTCATTAATCTCCCCCTAGTACCGTTGACATGGATTCTTTCTTTATCAAAATTTATGCTTTAATGATCGATCATTGCCGGATGTTGCGGGGTCGGTAGGTGCTCAAACTTTGGTAACTTCACTGCTTTTGATTCTTTTGTCAGTGGCAATCTATGTGTCAATGATTGATCATAATCGGATCGCGCCAGGTCATTAGGTGCTCAAACTTTGATAAAATCGCTACTTTTAAGTTCTTTTTTGAATGACGACCCAAGTGACAATGACCAATAATCGTCGAATATTACGGGGTCATTAGGTACTCAAACTTTGGTAACATCACTATTCCTAGCACCATGTTCGAAAAAGTTTAGCGCATTTATGCCGTTATTGCTTCCAACAAAGCGTAATTACTCATACAATAATCTTCAAGTCACAGTAGCTAACAATACAAAAAGCTGCTCTAATTCTTGGAATGTTAGATCACACTTTGAGCCCGTTTGATTCAACTTTGCAAATGAGCCTTGAGAGAATGCAAATACCTTTAGATTAAAACCCCTTGGGGAAATGTAAATGATGTTTGGTAAAAAAACCTTTGTGAAGCTACTTTAGTCTAAGTAGTGTTTGCCTAACTTTTTTTTGCAAAGAGGGCTTTGGGATTTTCTTTTTAATTAAAAAAAAAGCTTATCCTTCGCTGGAGTCGACGAAGGACTACGGTTGCTGGTGAGCTAGATCTGGCGTCGGCGGTCATCACCTGAGGTCAGGCGACCCCTGGCGAGGATCATGCAACCCAAGCAATCGTCACCTGAGGTTAGGTGACCCCCGGCGAGTGTCGCGCGACCCAGGCGGCCATTGCTTGGGATCGCTTGACTCAGGTTGCCATTGCTTGGGTTGCGCGACCTCAGGCAGCCGTTGCTTGGAGTGGCTCGACCCAATCGATCGTCGCTCGACCTAGGCTATTGTTGCCCAGGTCACGGCGGCCGTCGCTCGAGGTTGGGCGACCCCCCACGAGGGTCGCGTGACCCAGGCGGCCGTCGCTTGGGTTGCGAGACTCCAGGTGTCGTTGGCCTGGTCGCACGAGGTTGCGCGACCTCAGGCGGCCGTTGCTTGGGATCGGGCGACCTCACCAGCCCTTCGCCGTCCAAATCCGGTGTCGTCAGCCCTTGTTGGACACAAGGAAAATGAACAATAATAAAGGGGCAAAATCGAAATATTAAAGAATAAGTCAGAGTAGTTTGGAAAGAAAAAAATTAGTTTCAGTATTTAGTAAATGCTGAAAGCCTAAAGTTGGTCCATACTACCTTTGAGCTTTGAGTATTCCCAATATTGGTTTTCGGCCGAGCATTTTCAATATTAGCTTTCAGCTGAAAATCAATATTGGGAATGTTTGTCAAACACTTTAATATTTTCTCGAAGGGCTTTCGAGCCCGAAATCCACTTGGGAATGTTGAATCAATCGGTGAGTTAAATATGCAACAGTGGAAAGAGAGATTCGGCAAGGACAATGTGTTAAGAGGCAAGTCACATCATATACATTTTTCTTTCCTCTATTTCTGTCTCGTTGGGAACTCCCCAAACATTACAACCACAAGAAAGGAGAATGCTGGCGGAGGAGACACGAGACGTGCGAAGAGAACTACATATTTTGGGGACAGATGGCCAGATCATACATGAAATTTTCCAAGAAACATCCATTGATTTGTTGTGTATCACGGTGCAAATTTATCAAATAGGCAGGCAATTGCCGTATCTGACTGATCTCGAGATCCTACGAGAGCCCATTAAAGTTCATGGCTCTTTCCATGCGGTCAAAGCGAGCCGGAGCAATTATTCCTTCTTCTGATGTACAGCTAGACATTGGAAGAACAGATTCCTGTGTATTTTCATCATTTTAAGATGTATAGAGGAATATAATATGCAAATGAATTGTTAAAGAATATATATCTTTTCCCTTTCAAAGATTCATTACAAAGGTCAAAAAAGGTTGACAATAAGAATCAACCGAGAGTTGCGATTTGATTGTGTAATCTTCACAAAATGATTGTTGAAAGACCACGGTTGGGTTTTCTTGTAAAATATTTGTTTGAAGATATCTTTGCATAATATTATCTGTGCAATGATAAGCATTATGTCGAACTGCTACCAGATAATTCGTGTTACTTGTTACTTTTGCGTAAAAATGAATGGAGAGAAGATAATAAAATCTTTTAAAGAAATACTTAGAAGGAAAAGTTGTGGGAAGTGCTGGAATTTTTCATAATCATCAATTACCAACATCAAAACTCATTGACGCCAATTATTATTCCGTTTTTTGCGGAGCGAAACTTATGATATCGAATGAGGCCACATCGTGACTGGAAGTGAAAAGGTGGAGAGCGCAAACGAACTACTTTTGTAACGAGAATGATCAAAACCTCTTGCTATCTAGAGTCTTCAGTGTCAAGTTTAAAGGCAATGCTTAATAGTTTGTAATTATATATATCTATATATATAGCCGAAAGTATATAATGTGTATATAATCACAGTCAAAGACCGTTTCGAGAGTATAATGCCACGTGTTGGCCATTTAGAGGTATTAATGTTTTGGGTGATAGTCAATGACAAAAACAATTTTTTCCGTAACCTGGCTAATAAGAAGAGATAGTTTCAAAATTTAAATGTAGAAGTTGGTCGAAATGCATAGTTTTTTTTATAAGGGACTAGAGTTGGTAAAATATTTACAAGGGCCTTTCTGCCAAGTGTCGCAACCCTCTTTTCAGGTTTCATCTTGGGAAAACGGGGAGAGAAAGAGTTTAGGAGTATTGCCTAATTAATATCGGCTGATGACCCTTAATTAGGAGCGGGCTCTTCCAAGCCTATACATCATGTGATGTTGGATTTTGTTTTGAGTTTTGATTAACCTATTGGATTTTTGGAGTTGTCACTAGCCATTTTGGAGCTGGCTAGGAACTAATCGAGACGCGAGAGTATTATCTCGATTTCTATGTACCTAGAGATTCTAGTTCAAAGACTTGATTACTCTACTATCTATTAGCCCCCTTTTGGCATCATTAACTTGGAAAGTCGTTATCTAAGTGGCCATACTTATTATGATCTTAATGGTATCAAAGCTACTAAGTGATCACGCACATGTTTTTGAGGGGTTCATTATGAGTCTAAAACTAGCCTTATTCATTCTAGAAAGGAAATTAACAAGCAAGCTATTGAAACGACATTGCAGTAATGAAACAACCAAGTATTTAAAACATATAAGTAGATGTGTGGGAAATAAAAACCCAATATAATTAGGCAAATAATACACATGGCATTGTTATTGAGTATTGGGACATGAACCCCATAAGCTTGAGATTAGAGAATAATCCTATCTATGGTAAGCCTAATTCCACTCACTAGTTGGCAAACAAATAAGCAAATGGGAATTGGATTTGGGCATTTGATTCTACCCATGCAATTCATTGACCCAACCATCTCCTAATTAAAGTAAGCATTCCTTAATTAAGTTAACGATTATTAACCCCCACTTGTGTTGGCAAAACAGTAGGCTATCATCATTAATTCCTAATTAGAATTCTAATTCCTCACTTAAGCTAACCACCGAAGAACATGCATAAGTCACGGACCGTGATCCTCTCATACTCCTGTATCTTTGTGGGTGGTGCTGAAATTATCGGGTGAAAAGTGAGTGATGCATAATAGATGAATACAACTGGATCAAAGGAGCGGTGGTAGGACAATTGGTACTAAGAGTTGTCGGATAGAAAGAATATACCCTTAAGAGCTCTGAAGGCGGGATTGGCCTCCTGTGCACAAACCGGTCAAGAGCTGATGCTGCTGTCCTGATGAGGCCATGGCATGACGAAACTAGTTGTCATATCTAAAATAGATTCGTGTGTCTCGCTCGACGGATCAGATGTCCGAGCTATGTTGGGCGTGACACAATCCGATACGAGGAAGGATATTTGCCATATTGCTCTTTCGAACAACCAGAAAACAAGAGGTGGCTTGGTGTGAGCGACCCGCCAGGCGTCGCACGGGCTATTCCGCGGTCAAAGAACTACCGGCCCGTGATACGGACATGTAAATTGAAAGGCAATCAAAGCATCCATGAGTAAGGACAATTAAACACTTCAATTTAAGCACACAAATCAAACCAGCGACCAACCGGGCAAAGACATGAATTACACTAAGAAAACAAGAAGCAGTGTTTTCCTAACTAATTTTCTAGCAGTTTTGGATCGAGAGACCCAAAGCGCCCATTCCTGCGCTCTTTTCCAAAGTCTCGGGCTAAAGCTGAGTTCCGAAGTTGGGCTTTCTTTTTAGAGTCCGACCTGTTCCAAATGCTTTCCTTTCTTGCATTCCTTTCGAAAGGTAAGATTGGGTGGGTTTGAGTTGCGGAAAAATTAAGGTGCCATCCCAGAGTTTTTTTTCAATTTATTTAATGAGCCTGGTTTTACGTTGTTTTGCACTATCGTCGCCCAGAAGGGCGTAAGACCTAGACCTGTCAAAATGGGTCATAAACCCATTCCTTAACCCACCCATTTGACGGGTCTAGTAAGACCTAAACCTCTTATTCGGGAAGAAGAAGAGCAGAGCAGATGAAGCATCTCCGAAAGTAAACAAACTGCCCGCGAGGTTTAACTCCATGATTTTCCAATGGTCCCAGTTTTGAAATCCCTTCTCTCCCGCTTCAGGGCGCTTTCGCATCTTCTTAAGGACTCGGGCCGGGCCCTATGGCCCGGTCCGGATGCAGGCCTCACCGGGCGTGGACCTCGCGGGTCCGGGTCACAGGGGACGCTAAAGGCCTTAAAACGAAACAGGCTTGTTTGCTCAAGCCCACTTTCTTATTGTGGCTGAAATTAGCCCAAGGCCCCCTAAAACGAACTGAGCCCATCTATCCGGCCGAATTCATTTCGACAAGACCGAGTGAAACCTACAATTCACTCAAAAAGGACGAATCCCATCGCTTCTTACTTCTCTAAAGGATAACGATAAAGACAATCTTTCAAAACTTTAATCCAATTTACAATATGAATTCTAAATTAACCTAATATTTAATATAATTCATGAATTTTTTCAATATAATTACTGAACTTTTAGTATATAATCTATAAACTATACGAAAATATTCAACGAATTAAATTAAACATATACAAAAAAAATTAAAAATAATATTAAATAAATCAAAAATTAATAAATTACGTTACTCAATAAATCAAAATTTAAGAACTGTTTGTGTCATTTTTCTCTTCGCTAAAACTTCACCAACGATAGTAGCGTCTTCCCAATGTCGGCTGTGAACAAGCAGCTAAATTGTTGTTTTTTCGCTCTCTGTTCAACTCATTGCGCAATTGACATAATATGCCTCTCGCACGTTACCTAATAAGTCAAAATTTAAAAATTATTTGTATCATTTTCCTCTTCACTGAACCTTCGCCAACGATAGCAGCGTCTTCCCAAGGCCGGCCGTGAACAAGCAGCTAAATTGTTATGCTTTCGCCCCATGTTCAACTCATTGCGCAATTGACATATAGTACACCTCTCGCACCCCCCGGGCAGACGAGAAAGAAAGGATTTCTTGATATCAAGGAAAATCCTTGATGATGTAGAGCTTATATATGGACCACCGGATTTATAGTTGAAGAATTCGAGACTTGCTCTGTTTTCATCTCAAATCACGTTCTCGACATCCTATACTGAAATAAGAAAAAGAACAAGAAAAATAACGAAAACAAAGAAAATCACAGATAACATATAACACCAGAAAGCCAAACCCCTTACTGCCAAGTCTTGTTTTGCTTTGCCCACACCCATTGCGTCGCCCTTCCTCACTCGATCGGAATCATGACCTCGTTGGTCCTCAACGGCGGCACCGTCCACGGCGGGTTGTACCTCGCCAGCACCCACTCCCCCGCCACCTTGTGCCCGTCCCTCTCCAGCCACTCCCTCAGCCTCTCCGCCTTGTCCCTCGCCGCCCCCTCCGTCGCCACGCCGCCGAACCTCACCACCCCATACTTCCTCCCCTCCTCCTCCCTCACCACCACCCTCTCGTCCAGCGGCCTCGGCGCCTCCTCCGCCCTCCCGTACTTCGCCGGCAGCACGAACCGCATCGTCACCGCCTCCTCCCCGCCCCCGGGCGGAGCTTGGGTGATCACCGGGGCGGTCATCGCGATCTTCTCGCTCTTGGTGATCACCGGGGCGGTCATGGCGATCTTCTCGGGCTTGGCGTTCTGGGGGTCGCCCAGGGCGCCGATGTAGCTGGCGAGGACGGAGAAGCCGCCGTCGCGCTTGCCGCCGAACTGGGAGGGGGTGTAGGTGACCTCGGCGACGACGGAGGGGGCGTAGTGGCGGATCTCGTACTCGGCGCAGGAGCTGAGGACCTGGTACTTCGGGGTCTCGACGGAGATCTTGCCGAGAACCGTGCCCATTTCTGGGAATCTTTAGCGAGAGTTCGATCCGACTCGATGCAGGTATCAAGAAGATTGAAGGAGATATGCGTAAGGTTCTGGAAGAGTGTTTCTGTGAAGGGAAATTTGCGTAGGGTTTGCATATATGGAACGAGACGAGTGGTGGCGGTTGGTCTTGGTGATTGCGGGCCGCGTTCTTCCACGACATCGCACTCGCGAGGGTTCGAGGAGGAAATTGCAGGGAAGTTTCATGTTTTTGTCCCAAGTAAAATTGGCTCGCGCTATTTCTGACCCTCGAATTAGTATAAACATACCGTAAAATTTGTGTAGTCTATAATTGCCCTCACTGGAAAAACCCGTTAATGGTAAGATTGATGAAAAGGGTTAAAGATATGTGGATCGATCAATTTCATAATATTATCCACATTCATGAGAAAATTATCAAAAAAGTCTTAAATATATTCTAATTGTGTCAATACAGTCATGAACCCTTTTTTTTTTTGTTAATCGAGTTCTAAACCTTTTGTATATATGCTGGTATTGTCTATCCAGCTAATTTTGATTGGAAATTACTGACGTTGCATCGTCAGCGAAGGTCATCCCTTTTCTAAGGCTCGACCTTGCCAGCCTAGCCGCTAGCGAAGTCCAGACTCACCCGGCCTGCAAGGGTCTCCAGCGACGTTGCCGGTCATAATGAAAAACATAAAAAAAAAAGGAAAACAAAGAGAATAAAATAAATAATAAAAAATCATAATTATCCACTCAACGCTAGCGGCGCCACATTAGCGATTTCCAGCCAAAGTTGGCGAGATGGACTGAATTGGCACAAATGTAAAATGTTTACAACTCAATTGTAAAAAAAAATGTATATGATTGAATTGATACAATTGTAATATATTTATGACTTTTTTGGTAATCTTCTTCACATTTCCTAAATTATTGTTTCTTCTTCTTTTGTCTTTTGTGTTCATACAAGAGAAGTTTACGGATTAATTCTCTCCCTCTCTCTCTCTTTTCTAACGAGCATCCACTAAAATTGGAGTATTTTAATCAACTTAATGATTAAAATTCCATTTTAAAAGAATACTTAAATAGTTACTGTGTCTAGAACATTTATTTACAATCTCTTTAAAGTTCAATCTCTAATAAAAGAATGTTTTATTCCACCACCTTATGTGTTTTTCCATTCATTTTTATACAAATTTCATTTCCTCTCATAGACTTATCAATGTGCTTAAGCTAAACTCCGGGAAAGATTTTATTGCAATGAGTCTGAACATTGATAATCTTCAGTAATTAACATATCTCTATCTCAATTATAATCATAAAGGGCTCACAACTTTAACCAAAGAATTCTACTAAAAAGAATGAACCAAAAAATTTTATATGTCCGGGAGTTATTAGATATTGAACTTTAGAGAGAGATTGTAAATAAATGTTCTAAACACCGTAACTTTATTAATATTCTTTTAAAATCTAATTCCAGTCATTAATGAATTAAAATACTAAAATTTTAGAGGTTTTTTAAACCCAAAAGAAGAACAAAACAATAGAGTTAGGGAAAGGTGGATAAAATTCCAAGATTGATTGATCCACATCAAATGTATGTTTTACCTTTTTCCGTTAATCTTACTATTAATGAGGTTTTAATGAGGGTTATTTTGGACAAATTAAATTTTATGGTGTTTAAAGCTATTTGAGGGGTGGAAATAGTGCAAGCCATAAAAATTTGGAAAGTAAAATAAAATATTATATCTTGCTATAGTCAAATATCTTATTGGGTAAATATGGGCATCTTTTGAAATCCATAGTATGCTTGTCCATTGAGGATAGAATAAGGGCATCCATAATCCTAAAATTTATTGCCAAAGCGCGGTCTTCAAGTTTTAAGAATTTTTGAATCATTGCAATCAAGTTCTGTAATTTGACAAAAATGCACAATCAAATACTTTTATCTTTTGACTAAAAAATGGTACTTTTATCAACCATGCTTAATTTGAATGATATTTCATGATATTTTTCGAAAATGTATGATGTTGATGTGATTCTAAATGGACGTTACGTAAAAATAATGTCAACATTACAGAAGAAAAAAAGAGTTAGAAAGAGAGAAGGAGCGAAAGGTGTTGGAACGGGTGATGCCGCCTCGTTTTTCCAGCGACTCTCACCGAATCACAAACAAGGCGTCGCCATCGCGTGAGCGCATATTAGCCCACTTCGCTAGAGGGAAGTGCCATTACTTTCTTTTATGATGCGGCGCTCGCTTGGCATGACATCGGCGTCACGCGTTTTCGAAAATGCTAACAAACGCGACATTAGATTTTCTTCCATCAACTCAAATTGGATGGAGCTAACTAAAGTACTCGATTAGTTCAATTCGATAAAGTTTTAGAACTCCATCGCACCGTTTAAATCTTTTCAAGAATTCGTGGCACAGTGAAGTTTCAGCATTTCTTTGGATACCTATCTCGTCATCATCAGAATATCTAGGGTATTGGACGAACATACACGAACAATTCAACTTCAAGATAAACGGTGAACGAAGAGCAAGCCATATGCGTCTAGCCATCCGACAATGCCTTGCAAGAACATGTAATGCTGCCGGGCCAGCGCGAACGACGTAGGTTTCCTCCGGAGGTTCTTGCACGCCTGCAACCTCGTTGGTTCGTCGACGAGTCTTTCGTGCGCAGCGGGGCCAAAGAACGGTTCTTGATAAGCGACGACCTCGCTCCATGCATCAACAACCCCATGGCTTTTCCGGCGGAGCTGAATCTCTCTCTCTCTCTCTCTCTCTCCCCACTTTCACGCGAGGGATGGCTCCGTAGTCCTAGACCAGAAAAGGGTGCGTCTTTGCCGTGCTCGAAGCCCGTCGATCGAAGCTTCCGCCGCCGGTGACGGATCGCCCGCAACCGTACGGTGATAGACGCGCGGGGCCCGGAGTTCCCGAAGCGGACAAGGTTTCCACTTGCCCAAAGAGTGGTATGGAGCGAGAGGGTCCCTTGACGACGCGAGCCTAGTAAAGGCGAAACACTCGCTTCGGTCCGTTGGCTGGATCGACCCTGTTACGTCTGACGCTTCCTTTTCAGCTCTTCGTGCACTTGGGGTTCGTGCATGGCGCAGTTTCGCTGTTACAGCTCTGCGCGGACTGTTGTGTGGTCTTCGTTTCATCAAAATGTTCAATGGTAGTCTACTGCGCCATCTACTGACTGTGAGGTTCGAAGCCACGTCCATGACTTCAAGAGCCTCGAGGAACATCCACACGCCGACCAGGTACGCGCCATTTCTGTTCGAAGGTCGTCGCAGAGACTCGATCACCGCATACCCCACGAGGCTCTTGAAGTTGTCGGCTGATTCGGAGAACTTAAGAATCGGCAAAATGATTCACGCGCAGCTGATCGCATCCAACGAAAATTCCCGAAGTAGTATCGTGGAGGCTAACTCTCTGATCAATCTGTACTCAAAGTGTGGCCAGATGTCGAGTGCACGCAAGCTGTTTGACGATATGCGCGAGAGAAATGAAGTCTCTTGGGGGGCTCTGATGGCCGGATACTTACGCAGTGGGTCCCCTTCGGAAGTTATACAATTGTTCAAGTGTATGCTGTCCTTGGACTGTGTCCCTCCAAACGAGTATATACTTGCTACAGTTGTGTCTTCTTGTTCAGAGTACAGAAGAGGTGATGAAGGCAAGCAATGTCATGGGTATGTGGTCAAGGCTGGGTTAGAGTTTCATCAGTATGTGAAGAATGCACTTCTTAACATGTACTTGAGGTGCTGGGACGTGAAGGCGGGAATTATGGTTTTGGACACTTTACCTGGCTATGATATTTTCACATATAACTTGGTTTTGAATGGACTCATGGAAAATGGGAATTTAATGGAAGCTTTGGGCGTTTTGGCTAGAATGGTGGCCGATCGTGCAGCCTGGGATGGTGCTACCTACTGTACTGCTCTTGGGCTCTGTGCTTCTCTCAAAGATTTGAAACTGGGTTTATCGCTTCACTGTCGGATGTTGAAGAGTCGAGTTGATTGTGATGACTTCTTTTGCAGTACACTGATCGACATGTACGGCAAATGTGGCAAGGTTATGAACGCAAGCAAGGTCTTTAGTAGTTTGCCGATTCGAAACGTTGTGACATGGACAGCCGTGATGACCGCTTACTTTCAAAATGGATTCTTTGAGGAAGCACTTAATCTCTTGCCGGAAATGGAGAATGAATGCGTTCCAGCAAATGATTACACCTTTGTTGTTTTGTTAAACTGCTGCGCAGCTTTATCTGCACTAAGGCATGGGTATCTTTTACATGCGTTGGTGCAGAAGTCAGGTTTTAAAAACCACACTAACGTTGGGAATGCTTTAATTAATATGTATTCCAAGAGCGGCGACATAGAAGCCTCATATGAAGTTTTCTCAAACACGGTGCTTCGAGACTTTGCTACTTGGAATTCAATGATATGTGGATACTCCCAACATGGGCTTGGAAGGGAAGCTCTATCAGTTTTTGGAGAAATGATGGCCGCAAGGGAGCTTCCTAGCTATGTAACTTTTGTGGGAGTTTTATCTGCTTGCGCTCACTTGGGTCTTGAGGAGGAAGCACTTTTTTATTTGAACCATCTGATGAGACATTATGGGATAGAACCTGGAGTAGAGCACTACACCTGCATCATTAGGCTTCTGACCAAGGCCGGTTCGCTTGAGAAAGCTGAAAATTTTATGAAGTCTACACCTGTACAGTGGGATACTGTTGCCTGGCGCACGTTGCTCAATGCTTGCCATGTCCATCGGCAATATGGGTTAGGCCAGCGTGTTGCAGAAATTGTCATCAGAATGGATGCTACTGATGTTGGGACATACATACTTGCTTCTAATATGTATGCCAAGGCAAAGAGGTGGGATGGGGTGGTGAACATTCGGAAGCTGATGAAAGAGAGGAGTATCAAGAAAGAACCAGGGGTCAGCTGGATAGAAATTAAAGACACAACACACGTATTTGTTTCAGATGACAATTCACACCCTGAGTATTTAAAGATATATGAGAAAGTTGGGGAACTTTTGGCCAAGATCAAAGATTTGGGTTATGTACCGGATATTGGTGGTGTGTTGCATGATGTGGAAGATGAACAAAAGGAAGACTATCTCAGTTATCACAGTGAAAAATTGGCCATAGCATACGGTCTCTTGAAAACACCGTCAGAAGCACCCTTGCGTGTCATCAAGAATCTAAGGATGTGTGATGATTGCCACTCTGCTGTGAAACTTATTGCAAAGGTCACAAAGAGGGTTATAATTGTCAGAGATGTGAATCGTTTCCACCACTTCAGGGAGGGGTTATGTTCTTGTGGAGATCACTGGTGACTCTTGTAGGAACTATATCACCCAAGATATATGAGTCAGAAGGCACATGCATTGGCATACTTATTCTAGGCCACTTGGCAGAGCATGGTGGCAGGGATGAAAGGGTAGTAAGGGTGGCAGCGGGGTGCTGGCCTAAGAACATGGGCCTGATATTTACCATAACAAGAATGACTGAAATACTTCTTCCATTCAGGTATCTATTCAACATTAGAGTTTCCTCTCGCTAGATGCTGCCAGCATGTTGAAACATTGACAAACTAAGGAGAGACTCTTGGGAAATGAAACCTGAGACACCTATATTGGGACGTTCCCTGGATTTTCCAGTTTCGCTAGATATTGAAGAGTTCCTGAGGTGGGGTACACCAATTGGTAGTCCTGGTAGTGGAGAGAAAACAGGACTGATAATCTCCTGCATCATTGATGTCGGGTCAGTAGGTGACCTCTGAAGGTATCTGTGATACCCTTGTAACTGTTGATTGAGGTCACTGTACTATAGTTCGGTTAATTTTCTCTATCACTGTATCTTCAGTACTTGCTTTGATTAGAAAAGAACAAGTTAAAAGAGAGATTGGAAATACATGAGATGGAGGAATGAGTCATCCATGAGGATATTCGTTGCTCAAGCATAGAATCCCTGTGGATATAAGAGGCAAGAGGAGGTCACAACTCGGTTTTGAACTGGACAATGTCTGAGGATGACTGGATAGTGGCTTGAAGGGCTGTTACAGATAATGAGGTGGCTCGCCGCTGAAGCACTCGTTAAGAAATGGCAAGTAATCTCAGAAGAGTTGATAGCCTTCTGATACCAACTGGTTTCCACACTGGGGTAATAGATTATCTGGTTATATAATTGCTCTCAAGCATCATGCTCTTTCTAATGTAACCATGCATGCGCATGTTTAGAGCAAAGAGCATAGAATAACTGTTCACAAGGTGAGTTCTCTCTGTAGAGGTGCAGGGTTTGGCCGTTCCTTGGATGAAATGGTTTTGGTTTTTCTCAAATTGACTAATGGCTACAGAATAGGTTGCTTTATTTGGCTAGACTTCGATTAATTTGGCTTTGGGCTAAAAGGATTCAAAGACGTTTGATGGAGTGTTGCTATAGTTTCTGCTTTTATGCATCTTGGATGTCATTTATTGGATCTGCACAAAACTCACTAGCAAAGGATGATACTAGATGTTCATGATTGTGGTCGTTATAGCAGCCTTTGTATTTCACTAGCTCTTCTATTTTTTATTTTTTCATTCATGTGAATTTCCGTATAAAGTTCTCCTAATAATATGTTTGGTCATCAGTTATGCCAGGAGCTGCTTATCAACTTATGTGGTCAATCTTATCAATGTGAGTATTTTTGTGCTTGATATTATAGCATTGTGCTGAAGCTTTACTTGGTCAATAACTTCTTTTACTTGTCATGCATTCTCTACAACTTCATGAAGGGACTGGTCTATCACTACCTCTTATTCAGTAGTTTGGATGAAGTTAGATGGTGACAAACAACCAATACAGAAAGCAAAGAATGCAATAGTTTAACTGAGTTTTCCACTCTAGGATCTCCTAAGTTTTCTTCTAGTGATCAGAAATTTGTAGGAAAACCTGTAATCAACTGTACTTTTTGTAAAACTATCAATATTGAATTTGCCAAGCCAACTACAGGTTAATTTTTATCCATGTGTTTCATGTGGTCTGCTCGTCTTCTTATGATTCAAAGGGTAATAACTTGGGGGCTCATCATCTTCAGAATCTCCAGCAATTGTGACGGCCATTCTCATGAACATGCAGGAAAAGACTCATGAGTAAATTTGTTTCAGGTCTAAATAAACATTGCAATAGTAAAATCTTTGACGAGAAAGGAATTAAATTTGAGTTTCTCATGTTTCACATTCTGTCTTAAGATATTCAACTTGAGCAGATATATTAAATTTTGAACCTCTTGAGTTAAGACTTAGATGGACCTAGATAATTGTGCTGCCGATTACCAACTTCCTCAAGGAGAACTTTAGTATAAGCAGATGTGGTGCAATTACAGTACTAACTGCGAGATGATCTAAATCTAATTGGCCGGCCCGCTCCATTCCCATTTGTTGAGTGTTTATTTGATCTAATGTAAGCATAGTCATTTTCTTCATTTCTGATGAACTGAACTTCTGAGCGATTGTTCTACAGCATTCCATCAAAGTCTCATTTGATAGACAAACATGTAATTTACACTCTGGATGCTATCCCTACAGGACTGACTGTTGTTTTTAGCTATGTCTCTGGGTGTCTTTGCTGGTCACTTGTAAAACATTTTTGCCTTAAAAGGCAGAGGTTGAAGATTGTATGACCGCGGGTATCTACATCTACATGTACATAAGCAGCAGAATGATGTCCTGTGCCTATGCCATTTCCAATTAGCTTGAATGAGAAACGTAATCGAAGTTGCAAAGTGTTGCTTTTCTTGTAGGAAAAAGCTCTCACCTTGCTTTTACAATTCTAAGACTTGCCAACTTTAACGAAATTCATCCCACTTGAGGCCACTTCGAGCACTTGGGGTTGCTAGCTAATGCCCGGACTTCCTTGCTTTATGATGCAACATCTTATGCCAACCACATCAGCGACAAACTGAGTCTGTATAATAATACTCCACAAGGGAGGCACCTGACTCAAGCCAAGTATTTCTGTCATTTGTCCACTTCATCTGGGCTTCCGACAAATATTGGTGTCCGCTGGTGGATCTGCCAATGGAAAGAAACCAATTGAAATGAATATGAGCTTTCTGTAAAATGGCTTTGTGCTCATTGATTCATGATGAAACAAAGTATTGGCTCTGCTGGGTCAAAGAACATAGCTCCTACTTACATCTTTATGACAGAGCTTATTGGGTTGAAAGTAATGTAGTGAGTCTGACCAAGAAACTGATAAAACAAATGTCTACAGTGGCAAGAGTTTGTCATGATACATTCTTACCTTTTCTGGTTTGATGTCGAGTATTCTCTGGATGCCATTGGTTACTTTTCCTCCGGCTTGTTCGACCATATAGCTCATTGGTGCACACTCGTACAGAAGCCTCAGATTCCCATTCGTAGCGTTATTGTTCTTGGGGTTCCCATATATTCCACCAACCAGCAGCATCTGATGGATCTCTCCGACGAGGCATCCGATGTAACGGCCAGAATAGGGCTTGCCATTGGAGCCTGGCTGCCTGAGATGGTCGAGGTAGCTCTTCAATTTCTCGTCCCACAGGTTGTAGTTCCCTTCATTGAACGAGTAGATTTTACCTGTTTTCGGTATCTTGATGTCCTCATGTGTCAACACAAATTCACCATATGCAGGATCTAAGGTGAAAGCGTACACCCCGTTCCCTATTGAGAGCGTGAAGACTACCGAGCTAGAGTAGAGGCAAGAACCGGCTGCCAGCAAGTTGCTGCCTGGTTGGCAGACGCTGATGATGCACCTCTCTTTAGCTTGGTCGAGCTGTGCCATTAGCAGTGTTTAGTAATTTGGCAGGCCGGATTAAGAGGTCAAATTACGATATGACAGGCATCTGTTATACTCTAGAGCAGACTAAAGATCTGAGTAGCTTCCAAGATGTCAGGAACTCGCTGACAGGATAGAGGATAAGCTTATTTGGTTTCGCATGAGGATTGAAAAAGCATACTTGTAGCCTCATGTGAAAGAAAGAATAGCCTGTTCTGTGCACACAGAAACTATATATGAGAAGAAGTATGACTTTTGGTAACAGAACGAAAATAAAATGGCGGGACAATACAGTTACTGTGGGCATTGAGAAGTCGTCGTCGTCAGCCAAGAGGCATTGCTTGTTCGGGCCGTAAATGCCAAAGATGGATCCCGTGGTCAATGCAGTGTCGATATTGTCGGATCCGTCAATAGGGTCAAAGACAACGACTTAGTTTCCCGAGTAGGTCTCTTCTACGGTGACAGGTACATCTTCCTCCTCCAATGCTATGATCCCCGTCCTTCCACTCGACCTCAAGCAATTGCAGAACACCTATATACATTTCCAACATTAGTCGAATTTCCACGGGAACTCACCAGAAAAATTGATCTGTCATGTTCTTACTTTTAAAAGGGTCCTGAAATTCTATTAAATCTCAGTTAAGGTCTGTTTAAAAAGTGCCTCAGCAACATACAAGGCTCGATTTGCATATGCAAAGTGCAATATCTCACTGTATAATGCTGGGGTATAAAACTTTCGGCAGATCACTTGATCAGTAGATTTCGGAAAGGTGTTACGAACATATCTGACATCGAGTCTCCGATGAATTCGTGAGACATGAGAACTCATAACTTGTGTTTGAATCATCGACAGAATGCTAAGCGAACTTTGATCTCATCGCAGTCAAAATGTAGCATCGAATTGTACCCTACATGAAATACAAACCTCACTGGACGCAACATCGTGCTTCTTCTGATCTTCCCTTGGACTTTGATGGTGCCCTGAGCTCCGGTGAGGTTGATGATGCTCGACCGCTGAAGCAGTGACACGATCTGCTTGCAGGCCAAGGAGATGCTCGAGAGCACAATGGTCAGCTCCGCATAAATGCGGCCTGCCTGCTGCCGCTTCAACAGCCACGTGGTCAGGTTCTCGATCTCGTAGCTGCTCTTCTTCTTCATCTTCGCCGTTAGGGTGGTTGTTGAAGTTCTGAGCTGCGGTGTCACCGTGGACTGTGTGGCCTCACATCGTGCGCGTGAGGCTGCGGCAGCGGTGGAAGGAGCATCCCGCGATTTCAGGTAGCGCAGCTTGAGAATGGAATTGGAGATCAAGTGAGGAGAGATGAGGACGTGCGAGGAGGAGGTCGAAACTGCATGAGCTATTCTTTCTCGCTCTCTTCTCCCTTTCTCTCTGGAGGCTTTGCCCTTTCTGGCTTATCCGGGGTTAGCACTTGCGTGACTGTGATTCGTCAGTGTGACTCGTTCTGTGATTCTTTGCAAGATGCTTTTGTCTGACTAAGAGGACGGCAACGGTCAAGTGGCGGTTTCTACTAGATCCCAAGTTAAATCGGGGAGGGGACAATTTGTCGCACATCACCTCAACAATAAGAAGGGATAACTTCACTGAAAATTCTATAACTTATCACTAAACTACAGTTAAGTCCTAAAATAAACTTTCAAAAAACATAATTAAGTTTTCAAACTTGTCGTAAAAGTACAATCGAGTCATAAAACTTTCAAAAAGTGCAATAATGTCTTAAAACTTGTCAAATTGATCTAATCAAGTTCTTTTGTTGATTACATTTTTTGAAAATTTTACGACTTAATTGTACTTTTGTAACGAGTTTCAAGACTTCATCACACTTTTTGAAAGGTCTAGGATTCAATTGCACTTTAGTGACAAGCTCTAGGACTTTCAGTGAACTTATCTCTAAAAAGAATAAGTAACTTCTTAGAAAAAGGGATTTCGAGATCAAATTATATTTACATTTAGAATTTTAAGATTTGATCTGTGTGTGCAGGTTGAGTCACCCAAAAGGAGCAGCCCATGTAAAACAAGTCGAACCGTTACGGATGATATCAAATCATGAGATTACCCAGTAGATGTGTGATTTGTAGGTGGAACAACTGTACCTGGTCCAATAAAGGTCGGGTCGATCATTTGGGGTGAAAAGGCTTGGATTGGGTATAGTTCCTAAGAGACTTCAGAAATGGTGGAATGGGCATGAATGGATTGGACGCAAATAAAATAGGGAAATATCGTTGGATGATATGAATCAACAGTAATGAAGACATTGTTAATTAAGTGAAGGAGTCTATAATATCTCAAAATCCTATATCAGGTGCGGAGCTTGTCAAGCTTGCAGCCATGGCTGCTCGAGCTTCATTGAGCTTGGCTTGGCCACAATCAAATCTCAAACGACAAAATGTTCTCCTTTTTATGTTCTCTTGCTTTGCTTGTTACCCGTATTGCTTTCGAACACTAAAACCAATCTTGTGCACATATACAGTGAAAAATACATAAACAGCATTTTCGTCTTCGGATTTCATGTCCTCTTTGGGTACCCTAGCCGCTTTAGTATTACTCGCTGTCAAAGAGCTCGATTTTGCTGGAGCATCATGGCCAACATCACTATGTTGGACATGATCGATTGCAACATTGTCTTGGTCGACCATCGATGGATGGTCTTTTAATGTTTGGGCTCATGTTTTATTTCAAGCCATGCCTTTAGCCCAACCTCTTTTAAGCCCATCTTCGTTACATATGCAGCTAGAAGAATCAAAAGAAGCAAAGGAGAGGGACCAGTCGGCAAAACAGAAAACGGAAAAATAAGAGCGGATAGAGAATCGCAAGCAAGAAAGGAGAGAGAAAGAGAGATGGGGGATATGCTTTGCGCGCTTCGAATGACTCGACGAGTCGTATTAATTCTGTTTCGTGGCACCGAGTAAGGATTTGCGCTACTTATTTGTCTAATCGAAGAATTATCGTAATAGAGCTGGAAATTCGGATCAATGTAGATTTTAATTTGCTTGGTTCATTCTAGAGTTTAGTAAGCTATTATATTATATTGTGAAGAAACTTTTGGGTGTCGTTGAGCCGTGGAATATTACGAAAATCGATCTGGAGTAATGATTAGGTCATGGTGAATCTTTGAAGTTTCGCGCGTTGCTGGGACTGGTTACGGGTTACTGTTTTCGGCGATGCTTTTTGCTTGTCTCCAACCATCTTTGGAGTCGGTGAAGTTTAGGGTCTTTTAATATTTGGAAGAGCTTTATTTTGATATTGAGCTCGCTTGAATTGAAGTCCGCTAGAGAGAAATATGGCGCAACCAAATTTGGTGCTTGAGCTGCCCATTTTAGCGGACAACAATAAATGTTCTTGCTATGGGCGAGTTTTTGTTGGCTCGTAGGAGTCATTTGGTTCCTGAATGAGTTTAGTTTAGTCAATCTTAATTAAGGTAGTTACTTGATCTTTGATATCCGCTTCACTTATTGATAGGATTTCGAGTTCGATAGCTCAATAGCTTTTGTTGTTTGGCTTTGCAACCCCAAGTGAGTTGTGTTTATCCTATTCTATGAATTTGTAAACTCATCTTTTGAAAGTGATAGGAATTATATAAATTATAAGTTATGTAAGGCATTGCATGGTATGATTTGTTAAAACAAAAAAGCGATGTTTAGAGCATATTTGCTGCACAAAGCCAAATCGGACACTTACTACCCTTTTGGTCATTTAAAATGACAAAGTATCTTTTGAAATAGTTTGAGCTTATTGTTTGTGAATGATTTGAAAAATGCTTTATGAAAGGATTTTCGAAAGCTTGTAAGTACTAGTTTATGAAACTGGATTAAGAAATGTTTTCAACTTAATAAATTGATTTGTGAGAGGTTGTGTTTTGGTTTGTGAAATTGATTAGCGAGATCGATTTTAGATTGGCTTTGAGGATTATTGAAGGATGATATTAGTGGTTTGATGTTCATTATTGCTATGTTGAGAACCCATTGAGGGTTTAATAGTATGCATACTATTTTCCAAATGTTCTTCTGAGCCGAGTCACTGATTGGATATATGTAGAGACCTAGCCAAGGGAGGGTATCTTGTTAGCCCTTGTCATAAGATTTTGTGTATCATCTTAATTGGAGATTGAGCATTAGATTGATTAATGGAATTGACCATTGATATTTGCTTTGATTTGTTGATGGAACAAGTAGGACTTGGTGAATGGACGGGGGACATAGGCACTCAGATCCGGGACACTAGGTTCCTAAAGCATGATTCTTGGTACTAGATGCCAAGTTTTGAGTGCTACACATGGGGACCTCGATTAGTTCCTTGAAGGCCCTTAGTTGCGCCCTCGAGTCCCAAGTCCGGCCTCGAGGTCTAGTGTCTTGTACTCTAGGTCCATTAGTTATAAGTAGGGGTATGCAAAGAAATCGAGAATTGCTCGAAATAGGACTGGACCGACCTAGAACCGGCGTTTCCTAAGGGAACCGGTCAGGTTCTCGATTCTAATTTATTGAAACTGGCAAGTACTAGTCCGGTTTCTGATTTTAGGTGTGGAACCACCCATTCGGACTAGACCAATAACATATATATTTATTTGGTGAGTGTGCTCTCTTGCTTACACACTTCCTATTAGGAAGTGTCAAAAGTTACTTGCATGAAGAAAACAAAATCAATAGAAATGGGTTAATAACCCAGGGTTATGCATGAGTACGTCCTAATGCAAAGAACAACTCAAGGCTCTTAATGTTCCTTCGAAAATCACATTGACATGAACCTGCCACAACGGTGCAGTGCTATATGGCTTCTTCACATGAAAAAGGAGTGGAAAGCTAAGATACTCCTAAATGTAGCTATTGCAAAGTCTTAACTTCAACAGCAGGTGACGGTTTGTGGTCCTTGGCTCTGGCTTGTTAGGAAGTTCCTAACTTGAACAACAGGCGAAGTTGTATTTTTCTGTAATTCTTCGTTGCTTATTACAATGCCAAAGTGTGAAGCTTGGTCGGACTGGTTCCATGGACCCATCTAAGAACTGGACCAGCCCGGGTGGATCCATGGAATCAATAGGTGGTTCTTGATTTCAATTTTTCCGAATTGGTCCTTAGTGAGTCGCCGGTTTTCAGTTTTAGGGTGGGAGCCATCCACCTGGATCATGCTCATCCCTAGTTACAAGCAACATCCCACCCCAGTTTACTTTTCAAAAAAGTTATGCCATTTCTTAAGTTTCTCAATCATGAATTACCATGATTCTCTGAATTGTAGACAAACTTTTTGCAGAGGTAGTCTTGAAAGAGAGATAACGACATGTTTACGGAGAGAGGATGCGCGGAATCATGTGACCTCGATTTGAATTCTTTCCACACTTTTAAAGTGAGGATTCACTATATGGAAATTTCATTTTACAACAAAAATTACCCTGTTCTTCTGGTAGTTCAATTTGCTAAGCAAGGTACTTTTCCAGTTTCTCAACTTCCTCCACGCTTCCAATGTACAACGGCACTCGCTGATGAATCTGTCACAAAGCCCACACAAAGCAGAGCCTGTTATTCATCTTCTGAAATCTACTCCAAAAACACTCTGCAGATAGCATGCCAAGTCACTAACCTCGACGGGTTGAATGTCTAGGACCCGCTGGTGACCGTCCGATCCCTTCCCTCCGGCCTGCTCCGCGATGAAGCTCATCGGAGCGCACTCGTACAACAGCCTCAGCTTCCCGTTCTTGCTCTTCTTGTCCCTCGGGTACCCGTAAATGCCGCCGTACAACAGTGTCCTGTGGAAGTCCCCCACGAGGCTCCCGATGTACCGGGCTGAGTACGGCTTACCAGTCGGGCCGGGGTCCTTGAGATCGTCGATGTACTTCTTCAGCTTGTCATCCCACAGCTGGTAGTTTCCCTCATTGAAGGCGTAGATCTTGCCGGCCTTTGGGATCTGGATGTTCTCCTGGGTGAGCACGAACTCACCGTACATCGGGTCGCGGGTGAAGGCATAGACACCTTTGCCGATGGTGATGACGAAGATGATGGAGCTCGAGTACATGCAGTAGCCCGCCGCCAGTAGGTTGTTCCCCGGCTGGCACACGCTCACCACGCACCTCTGCTCTGCTTGGTCGAGCTGTTCAAGTGATCACGGCGTGAATGAGAAAATACAGTGTGGACTTAATTAGCTTACTGACGATCCCGTGGGCAAAATCCTTTTGACCTTGCTCGGTGTGTGCTATTCTTTATTTCGAGTTATGTCGAACATTTCAATCTCCTTGTACTTGCAGTCGAAATCCATCGGAAATATGAGAAAAAGAAGGCGAGAAGGAAGCCTTCTCATCAGCTTGGTCCCTCGAATAGAAAGGTTTTTCAATACCTCGCCGGAAACTACTTCAAATCAAAGCAAGCCCTCAATGTCAAAATGACAAAACAGTAAAGGATGGCATCTTGCATTCACGCCTCGGATCGACTGCTACTCGGGGTCTCATGGATGTTACAATGGGGATGGAGTTGGGAAGAAGTAATCGTTCTTTCAGCGTATCTAACAGTATTTCTACCCCAGCACAGGACTGATCAATTAGTCAATAAGAGAGATTGGCTTTTATCGGTGAGTGTCGTGGGCAATTTATTCCGGTTGCGGGGGCAGGGGAGGCTTACGTTCTCATCGTCGCTGATGTGGGGTATGCACTCGTCGTTGGGGCTGTAGATCCCGAAGATGGAGCCGGTGGAAACGGCGGCATCAATGTTGGACGATCCATCGAGCGGGTCGAACACCACAATGTAGTTGCCGGAGTAGCTCTCCTCCACGGCTACCGGCACGTCCTCCTCCTCCGACGCTATTATCCCAGTCCTCCCGCTTGATCTCAGGCAGTTTGAGAACACCTGTGCAAAATCTCGAAATAAATGAACAAACGTAGACGTAGACACAGCAATATTATTGCTTGGACTCCATCAAAGAGCAATATACTAGGTTTGCGAGTCATGCTAGTAATCTTTGACCAAATTCAGAGTCAAGCCCTAAGCATCAATCTATCTAACCCGCTTCAACTTCAAGTACTGCTAAGTTTAGCGGTTAAAGAGCCTGACAAGTACGAATGGGATTACGGAAACGAGTCGTCATCTACTTAAATCGAACGCACGCACATGAAATATAAATCAGCATTGCTGTCAATGTTTTGAATGCTAAGGCAGAGGCCGAGCCCGAGAGAGGGCGGTTACGTACCTCATTAGAGACGACGTCGAGCTTCTTCTGGTCCTCGCCCTGGACGTTGACGGCCCCCTGAACCCCCGTCAGGTTCGAAATGCCGGCCCGCTGGACCAGCGACGCAATCTGCTTGCATGCCATCGAGATGCTCGACAGCACGATGGTCAGCTCGGCATCGATCACCCCGTCCTTCTCCTGCTGCAGCAGCCACGTGGTGAGCGTCAGGATGTTGTACCCGCTCTTCTTCTTCTTCGCCATCTCCACCGCCTCGGTCGCCACCGCCATGCACCTCACTCCACCCGCGGCGGCGGCGGCTCCGGCATGCCTCTTCTTCGACGAGACGAGCGCCCTGGAGTCGAGCGCGCACGTCTTGAAGGAGGAGACGCTGGAGAGGGAGCAGGACGGGTTTGAGAGGAGGAGGCGGCGAGGCGCCGCTGCCGACGTGGCTGCCGCTGCCATGGCTTCGGGCTTCTTCTACGAGTCTTTCTCTGTTCGGGGTCTCCCTCTGCGACGTGTTCTTCTCGCTTTCTTCTCCTCCTTCTTCTTCTTGTGCTTCTACTTCTTGCTGATATTGTTTTTGCTCTTGGCTCCGACGATGGAACGAAGTGAAATTGGTGAGATTGAGTAGAGCATTGAAGGAGGGGAATGTGAGGCCAGCAAAGGACTTTGTGTTAAATCTCGGGGCCCACTTATCCTTCGCATTGGCTTGCGTTGCGTTTTCTGTGATCGTGGTTGCCCACCGTGAAACTCGACTCTCTGTATCTTCAGAGCTCACGACAAAGAGTTCAACTCTACTCCATGAAGAAAATTTCAGAGACCTTGCCGGGGAAATACATGGAAATCGTCAAAAAAAATAAAGGGGACAAAAGCCACAGAAACCCCAAATTATATTCAACGTGACACGTTTATCATAAACTTTTTTTTCGTAACATGAAAAATCCCAAACTTATGAAGGCGTGTCTAGTATTTAAATACTCTATCATTCTCCCTCAAGCTTAGTTGACGTATTTAATTAGGGAGATAAATGGGAGCTCGAAAAGATTTGAATTCAGGACCTTCAGTACTGATACCATATGAGATTTTGTGGGACCACTTATAACTGTTTTAAAAATTTAGACTGTTAGATGAAGACGTAGTTTAATATTTAAATACTCTATTAAACACCGTTTAAAATCTGCATATGACGGTGTTGTGAAATAAAAATGGCGTTGTTTTGGTTAAAAAATCAACCGACGGAACATTGATGGAGGGTAAACGCACATGTGTACAAGTTTGGAGTTTTTTATGTCATGAGAAAAAAATTTAGGATAAATGTGCTATAGTTGGCATACTTTGAAGTTTTTTTTTGATGACTTTTTCCCAAATAAAAGTGCTTTCGGAACATGCCATGTATGTTCGCAACAAATATGCCCCTTGATCCCAAAGAGCACTTGCTTGCAATTGTTCGAGAATCTCTAGTCTTTGTCTCAGCACCAAGTCAGACGAGCATTGTATGATTTTCTTTCTCTTCGAGAGCGTGTTTGTTTCATGAAAAATTTTATGTTTGAGGAAATGATCTGCCCAAAATTCATTTTCAAGAAAAGTGACTGATTTTCCCTTATTTGGTTGCTAGTTGAAAATGAGAGGGAAGTAGTTTTTTGATGTATTTTTCACTTCTTAAAATATTTTCCTTAAGAATAGATTATGCAGTGCTATTAAACTATATAAAGGAAATTATAGACTGTTAAACGAAATATGAAGCTATTGGTTCGCAATTCTTGGTACAGAGAACCTCAAATGAGTGATTAAAGATTGATGAATTTCAAATAAAATCTTTTAAAAAGGAAATATCGAAAAAGGAGCAATAAAGTCTATAAACGCATACATACATGAAAGTGTTCAATTTCTTTATTCTTTTTCTCTGGTTCCAAAATTAGAGCTGGGAAGAAGTGAAATGGTAAGCACAATCTACTTTGACATTTGAATAAATGCCTTTTGTGCTTTACATTTCAATGCCATGAAATAAAATTTTATAGGGGAAATTCACTGATTGAAAGTATTATATGATAATAAATGAGAGAGAAAGAAAGAGCTTTATTGATGCTCTAAATTTAATTGAAGGTTCTTTTTTATGTCCTATGCGCTGAAGCAATGTGGAATTTAGCTAATGAAAACGTTTTTCTCTTATTAAAATGGAGAAATCTTTTTCCTCTTATTACGAGCGCTTTCATGCCTCTAATTTTTCCTGTCTAAAAAATGTCTCTAGTTTTTTTGCACCATGCGTGGTTAAGTTTTTTTTCTTTTTAAGTTTACTAAGAGAAGTTTTATATTCTTCCCTCCAAGGGACACTCAAATGCAAATGGGTTGGGCTTGGGCCAAGCCCATTATGGGCCGGCCAAGCCCAAAACCCGACAGACAGTTGCTCCAAGAATGTATCTGGGGAAGATTATCCGAAAAATCCTCAACTTGTTGCATTTTTGTCAATTCAGTTTTAAATCTTTTTACTTCTTGCCAATTCAGTCCATTTGACCAACCGCACAATCTAACAAATCAGAAAACTATATTGTTAATTCTCTCGTTGACCCATATTCCAAAAGGCATTAGGGTTTGAACTTGATGCAAAGCACATAAATTGATTGCCATATTAGAAAGAGAAACACCTGCTACCAATTGCTTTGTCGTTGAGCCTATTGTTATGCACGTCTCTCATACAAGCACTCGATCAACACTTACCACCCGGGCCCTTGACTTATTGAGAGGTTTTGCTGGCCATTCCTTGGCCCATTGCAGTAGGAAAACGAATTTAGTTGCTAAAGCCTAGCGCTTTGGAAGGTTGTGTAGCAATTGGATCTTGTATTTCCCCCCTGCTGTTTTTATTTCCTTTCCTATGAAGTTAAGGACTTGTATTCGCTAAATTCTTATAAGTGAATGATATTTTCTTCTGAAAAAAAAAAGCAATCAATGAGCACGTTTTAGTTTGATACCCCACCTACAGTTGTTAGCCTTCTTAGGCATGATGTATTTCTGGGTTCTAGTAGTAGCCGCCGTAAATTTGCCTTCGTGCGCATTAAAGTTGGAGGCTTGAGGTTAAAGAGGTGGCTTCATTGTGAATTTGCATCTTGGAAATATTCGCAGTGCATACGATCGCTCAAATTTTGTGGTAAGATTTAGCATTTCTTTTTTGAGATCGAGTGATTTTCTTTGATGAGAAATTGTGTAGGGCTAAGTATTATTAGATTATTAGGTATAATCGAAGAATATTGCAAAACAGGCTCAAATATGGTTGTAATCTCGTTGTATAATAAAATCTGGTGTTGTTCTTTTCCTCCCTGTCTCTTGTTTTCACAACAATCAGTATCGGAGGCGATGGTTGATTGATAGGCCACCAATCAATTTAGTTTTCGGTGGAAATTGCTATTACAGTTGGTCAAACGAAAAGAGACTGTGGATGGTCTATTTGACGATATGAAATTGTGACCCTGGGTGAAAGTATATGTTGGGCTACAGCAACATGTTGGCAATTGATGGTAGGGTTTATGTGCACAATTTCCGGATGCATTGCAACGATGCGTGGAGATTCAAGTTGGGATATGTTAATACAGAAGGATCTATGGATTAAGGGAGAGAGTATCCCTAACTTTGGAGCTCACACACGTCAACAAACATTTGGTATAATGCGGAATAGGTTTATATTACTTAATTAGGTCATAACTTATTACTTAAGTTTTCTAGAACTATTGAGCGAGTGCGCATCCATTTGATGACCAAGGTGTAGGATTTTTGTTACGCTTCCTGAAAAAAGGAATACTCCGCAATTCCAGGAGGACACGTATGAATGGGAACCTTCTGGCTTCTTCAACTGCCCGCCTACCGCCCTGGATTTCCACGTTTCACAATGGGAAGACTCGGTAACTTTTCCAACACGGTCAATTTGATAGCGATGTTCGTGTAGTTCGGGTTCTCATTATGTAAGACCGCCGAACCAACTCATAACTTGACCTTACTGCAAAGATATCATGTCTTTCTCTAACATTTTTTCTTGTTTTTTTATTTTTTTTGGGTGGTCAATGTTGACGCGGCAACTGCTTTGATAGGCTCCTCCGACGGTCCCTTCCTTAACTGTGCTTGAGCCGTGAATGCGTTGGCACGTTTGTTTTGTCGCACAACATGGACTAACCCATTAATATGACGATGAAAACTCGATCAATTACAAAGTGCCAAACTATGTTGAGCGTAATTTTAAAACTTGCAAATTCCGCATCCAAATCGCAAGAAGCGCATTGTCACTACACAGGAAAAGTCTTACCTGGTGCATGTGGACGAGACGACTCTCATCGATATACGGAGATGAATCGGTATTCTCACTGGCCATGTGGATCCGACAAACGGCAGATGAGTCCAAATCCTATGCTTTCCCCGAAAGCTAGATGCAATTATGTAACATCAATTGCCAATTTATTATATGTTCTTGGACGACCATTGACGGGCCAATTTCGGTCTTTATAACCACATTAAAACCAACTTCCACCACTAGGAGACTCCCCCAATATTCTTGCTTTGGCGTCCGTGGAGCACGGTCAATCCTCGGTCAGCAAATGAAATTACCCAAGAATTTTCATGTTTCTAGTCATCATCGACCCGAGTGACAAACCCAATTTCCTAATTTTTTACAATTGACTCGGTAAGCAGAAATTAAAATAACCCAATTACTAATTATATTCTTGTCCAACCCGTCCGCCACGAAACGTCAGCGTTCTCAGCTTCAAAGACGCGTTTCGGTTTACAGGTGACCCAATGCAAATCAAACAAAGCTAAGCACGTACGTCTATATATGGGCATGTTAGCCTCGTACGTCCTTAGATCTTGCGACAACAAACGCTACATTCAAGGACACAAAGGGCCAACCCTCCTCGTAGATTCTATCTATTCACCAAACGAGACCCGAGATTTTCTTTGATTGGCAAGGCTTTCAATGGCTTCCTCGAGCAAATTGGCATTGGTTCTTCTCGTCTCTTCCCTCTTCCTCCATGCAACATTAGGTACAACAGCACATCCAATGTTTTATGTTTCGGTTTTTCGAAACCCTCGATTATTTCCTCCCATGTTCTTGAATTGCTTGCGTTGATCGTGTCGTCATCGGAATTCTCTCCGTTGGGTCTTGCAGCGGAGATCGTGTGCGAGGAATTGCCGAAGGATCTGTGCGCGTTCTCGATCGCGTCCTCGGGGAAGAGATGCCTGCTGGAGACGTACGCGAACCGGGATGGTGGGGTCGAGTACCAGTGCCGGACGTCGGAGGTGGTGGTGGAGAGGATGGCGGGGTACATCGAGACCGACGAGTGCGTTCGCACCTGCGGGGTCGATAGGGATGCTGTCGGCATCTCCTCGGACGCGCTCCTCGAGCCGCAGTTCACCGCCAAGCTCTGCTCCCCGTCGTGTTACCGGAGATGCCCCAACATTGTCGACCTCTACTTCAATTTGGCCGCCGGGGAAGGTATGGACATATGATTGACCATCCACGTCAGAAGCATGAAAACAATGTCTTAGGCAAAATTAGGCTATAGAAAAAGTTTGTGCTTAGTCCTTTTTGCTTTCGCCACGGAAAAATTGAAACATTCCTTATTCGATCCTTCTGTTTGACCACAAGAATTATTCAATCGTGATATTTGACCAAATTCAATTCTTTTTTTTTTATGATTTTCCTTGGTGAAGAAGTCACCGTTCACAAAGTTAATAAAAAAGAATATTTGACTAATGTTTTCTTGCATCGGCACGATTTTGCAGGAGTGTTTCTGCCGGACCTGTGCGAGGTGCAACGGACCAACCCCCACCGTGCGATGATCGAGCTGTTGAGCTCCGGTGCAGCAGCTGGTCCGACGCCTAGCTCGCCCTTGGACGTCACGGCCGCTTCTCCGGCTCCGTCGCCCATGTAATCTATCGATGTAATTAAGCCATTCTTCACCTTGTTGGTGGGTAGTACGCTTCGTTGCCTTTGGTAATTACTGTTTTTAGTTTACGGAAGAGGAATTATTAGCTAAGAAGAGAATGAAGAGGTGTCTACTCTAAATTCTTTGTATCTGGGTCGGGCTTGTTGAGATCTCGTTCAAGAATACATACATATTATTTTTAGTTGTTTTTGTTCTCCTCATTTGTTTTCTGTTATGACAATAAATGGATAAATAAATAAATAAATAAAGACTTGTCATGCGCGAGACTTCCTAGAGAATAAGGGAAATAAACTTGGTTGTAAAGTTGTGGCAGTGGCAAACTATGCATGTTTTAAAACAAGAGGGTCAAAAATGAAAATTGAGTTGACCCCTACAATTTTGGAAGAGATGTGTATATTGATTCCTATTTTCCTAACATCGTAAGTTACGTGAATTATGATCTCAATTTTATGGAAGACATCAGGACCTATGACCCCTCCCCCAAAATGGTACGATTGAGGTGGAATTACATAGATCTATTAGGACTTAGAGTATGAAATTACGAGTGTTTTTAGTCGTGCTTGCAACGGGAGCTGGGAGCTCGCAATCATGCCGCAACACGAAGTCAATGAAAAATTCAACCTAGAACTGCTTAAAACATGAACAATTAGGAAATGGATTCTTATACCGATACACGGCCCAGATAACCTCCTTGTAACACAATCCGTTTTCATCGCCACTGATATGGGCAGTTTTAATTCAAAAGAGCGACTGAGTTCTTAGTCAATGGTGATGAACATGGGTTGTGTAATATATGGTTATATGGGCTGCATATCTAAGATAAATCCTGGGAAATTAGTGAATGATAAAACCGAAATCCTAAAACGGATCTAGCATAAATTCTAACCCAATAAGAAAAATCCAAAATAACACAAACCACAACATCGGTTGGAGGATTATCAAAAGCATCAATCGAACCCTCTGTCCTGCTTCCTACAACCATCGAATTCCGACACATGAAAAATTGTCCAAAAAATTCTGAACTTATTGTACGGAGGTCAATTCAGTCCTAAATCTTTCAATTATGCCAATTGAGTCCTAAACTTTTTGATGATTTGCCAATTTAATCCTAAACCTTTCAATTATGTCAATTTAGTCTTAAACATTTTGATGATTTGTCAATATAGTCCTTCCAGCTAAATATCCAAATAATAGGTTGACTTCCAAATTGGTAAATATTCAAAAAGGTTATGACTAAATTGACACAATTGAAAGATTTATGACTAAATTGGTATGAAAGACTTATGATTGAATTGGCCGCTGGACAAATGGTTTAGGATTTTCAAGACAATTATCCCTTCCAACACATGTTCCTTCCTTGTATAATTGTCCAGTTTCAACAACACAGAACACGTAGACCAATTCAAAACTCATGTAATCACGAACAGATGATAAATTGTAAACAAGTTTCACAGCAAGTTCAACTTTCAAGTGCCAGATGTTCAAAGACATTACCAAATCAAAACCATGTTCCATATACCAAATTTCTCGTCCATTCTTTAGGATTTAACATGCCTCACCAAATCTGATGTTTCAAATTCGAATTTTATATTTTTATTTTAGGCGACGACTATGAAATAGTTATTTCAAATCTCTTGATCTGAATTTGGCTGACAGGTCTTAAATCGGATAGATGAGGCAAGATTAGTCTGTTGTACAAATTGCCTAAATTATCTCCTAACTAATACGTAAAACAAAATTTAACCAATATCAAGATTATCATGAACAAGGCCCACAGTGGATCCTATAAAGTTGAACCATCCAACTTTAGTTGGGTTTCCACAAATAGTGGAACATGTTAAGATAAACGTGTAAATTAAATTAGAGAAGTCTCAGATGGGAGAATTTGTATAGTGTGGAGCAATTAAAAACTTTTAAGTGAGGGTGGATTCTATTGGATAAGTTTACGGGCTTAGACTTGGGATTTCTCTTGGCGATCTCCTTGAATGAAGGTATTGGGCTTATACTGCATGTTCCCAATAAATGATATTGGAGTCGATGGTAGATTGGTGGGCCCCTAATCTGTTTTGGTGCTTGGCGAATATCTCAAAGAAGGAATTTAGTGATCAACATGGTTTCCAGGCGATGGAAGTTGTGGTGTGACAACGTAGGCTTGATGATAGACTTCATAGTACGAGTGGTGGCCGTTGTGGTGTAACTATGCAAGCCCGATGGCAAACTTCACAGTTCGGTTTAGAGAAAGAGACCAGTGATGAAGTTGTGGGCCTAATGGCAGACTTCATAGTTCGGTTTGGAGAAAAAGACCAATGATGAAGTTGAACGTTGCTGGAAATTCAAGTTAAGATATCTTGATGTAGAAGGATACTTGGATCAAGGGGTAGTAGATCTAACAACGAGTTCACACGTGAGGAGGAGATTGTTGAGATACATGCATAAGTTGTGTTAGAGAAGTATCACATTAGAGAATTTGTGTGGTATATAGCAATTAATATATCTAAGTTGGCCCATAAATAATTAGTTTAAGCTTTTAAATGAGGGTGGGTCCAACTAAATAGTTGATAGGCTCGGACATAGGCTTTGTGACATCCCGGAAATTTGTCCATTTGGGATTTATAAACTATTGAGTTTTATAAATGTATTCGCAGTTGATTCTCGCTCGGAACTAATCATTCCTGGGATACTAACCATTGGGGAAAAGCTAATTAGGGAATTAAAATTCGCACGACTATTAGAAAATTCGATCGTGAATTTAATTTCGACCATGAAATCGCCGAGGTGATATTTTAAGCCACTGTTGGCCGATCTAAGGGTAGTCAGGGATCAGTTCGCCATTGTCATAGTAGTGGATTGCGGGTGATTTCGCTGGACCATGAAATGACTTGACGAATTATTCTGAATCTATACTGAATGATCGTACCCCACGGATCTAGCGATTGATCCTCACGATTTTAATGACAACAGAAATTGTCACGAATTGAACGGACTTGCATGTGACTCAATATATTATTAGTCACGAGTCGAATATGCGAATTTCCCCAACAAGCCGCCCGTTAGTTTGAGAAACGCTCGAGTTACATTTAATATAATTTAATTATTTAATTTAGCCCAAATTAGACACCGAAAAATTTGGAAGTTACAACGGGATGTTAAGACAACATTGCAGTTGTAAGGTGCAATTTTTGTTGTGCCCGAATCCTTCAAAAAAAATTAATTTTGAAGAGAAACGGAGAATCGGACCATTTTACCCTTGAGAATTAACAAAGGGCATGTTTTATGGGCAAATGGCGTTTTGGTCATTTTGCCTTAACTTTTTGATTGGACAATTTTTCCTTTGGACTTTTTGAGAAATTACAAGTATACCCTTGGATATTTTTGGTAAGATTCGATCTAAGTCGTCGATTTCAAGATAAGATTGAATCTGGACCGTCGGATCAAAAAGTAGAAAAAGGGGTATTTCGGTAATTAGCCACTTTGGTCAAATTGGACTAATTTTGTCCAATTTCTCTCTCTCTCTCTCTCTCTCTCCTCTCCCCTCTCCCATTCAGCCCCCCTTGTCATGAGCCCCCCCACCGTACTCTCTCTCTCTCTCTCTCTCTCTCTCCTGATCGCCACCCAAGCCGCCGCCGCCCGGACCACCGATCACCGGTCATGCTCGCAGGCCGCCGTTTGCTCGCTGTACTACGCCACCGCCACCCCCATCCCACCTTTCTCTCTCCCCTCTCCCTTTTGGTCTTCCCCTTGCCGTGAGCCCCACCGGCCACCGCCCAAGCCGCCGCTTGCTGATTGCCACCGCCAAGCCGCGCCGCCGTCCCCGATTGAGTGCCGCCGCTTTCCATTCTAGCCAAAAAAATCTAGAACTTGGTAAGTCGCGATCTAAACCCAACTTAGGACTTCGGGTATCGATGGGCAATTTTGGGTGAAACCGGGAATAGATTAGGTGCGGAATTGCATGATTTTAAGAGTGGAATTAGGTGGCGGGCCTTAGGATTGAATTCGGACAATTTTTATTGGAAATTTGAGGACAACGGCGAGCTGCGGATTACTGTTCATGGGGCTATGATGGGCCGATTGGGACGCAAGTTGGATTTTTAGAACCGAGAATTAATGGTAAGAAAGCCCGTGAAGGACCGGAATCGATTTGAGGCCGTTTGGTTAGAGAAATAACGATTTCTGTGTTTTACATGCGTTTGAAATATAATTGAGTTGGGATGGTAAAATTGAATGTATGATGGTGCAATTGGTTGATTTAATTATGCCTGTTGAGTGCACGCGTGGGCCAGATTATTTTAATTATTATTATTGGACACGTCAAATGCTAGGTGTGCATGGATTTCGTGTAATTAATGCGTGCACAGGCCACGAGTGAAGGGCCAGTTGTGTGTGGCAAATGCTTGTTGAGCATGTGCATAAGTAAGAAAGTGAATATGAGATGGCATGTGTGATCGTGGAATTCGTGCCATCCTGAGGCGTGTACTTCAAAGCGGGACGATGCCTAGTTTTACCGGAAAACTACCAGCATGAGGCGTGTACATCAACGTGGGTTGCGCAGTAGGTGGTAGATATCGAGCCTGAGGCGTGTACGTTTACGCGGGTAATAAACATGGCCTGAGGCGTGTACACGGGCCTAGAGTGTTGTGATAAGTTGGTCGCAATGAACCTTAGGCGTGTACTGTAACACGGGTCACTGGCGAGAATGTGAAAAAGGATGAGGTTGGATCGGAACGAGTATGCAAGAATGAAAATTTATCATGCATGTTATTGTATATAATGTGAGTGTGACTAACTTACAGGGCACAAGCAGGATAAGCGCAGGCAAATTAATTGATGTGCCTGCTATGTGATTATGTGGCGCATATGTGTGATTGTGTTTTATGAAATTGTCTGGAGGTACGTGATAGCCTAGGTGGGGTTTAGGGGTGTACTTACTAAGATGTAGTCTCATGGTTGTCTCAACCAACATTTTCAGAACCCCGATTGAATCCATGAATCCTCTGCCACCGCCATTACGTTTGGGTTACTAGTGCACACTGAGAATGAAGTTGCAGAATTCCTTATGCCCGATAACATGACTTGGATTAGGCATACTAGACTATTTTTGTAGAGGTAGGACTACCCTTGTGGGGGACTCATGTCTATACTGCTTGGTTTTTCCGTGATGCTGATGGAGATGAGTTCGGACCCATTAGAGGTTTTGATGTTTCATTTGACTTAGTAGGGGATTGGGATTCGTCTACCATATCCCCGATAGACGGAGAATTGACCAGTGTAGACACTAGTTTAGCTTAGTCGGGATTACATTCAGCAATCGCTGCTCAAGGATCTTCAGGAGCTGAGCATGAACCCGAGCCCGAAGCATCACAAGCTAAGGACGACCCCATGGATATAGACTTAGAACCAATTCCCAAGAAGGAACCAGAGGGGATAGAGCCCAAGGCAGAACTGGAGATTAAGCCTAACGAGTCTGAGGAGCCGGACTACATACTCCCATACGAGCAGTATATGGATCCCAATTTTGTACCTAAGTTCAATGTCTTCAATGGATTATTAAAGGAGGATCAGAATGAAGTTCGAGTCGAGTCGAGTGACTTAAATCACCCGATTGAGATTGAAGCAGATTCAGAATTTTCAGAGGAACGGATCGATCAGGAGAGTTCGGATCCAGCAGACGTGGAGTCGGACTCGGAATGGACGCCTAGCAAGGAGCATGGGGCTAGAGTAGAGTTTAAGAATATGTTTTGAATGTGTACCATTTTTGAAGTTAGAATACCAGGTCATCGAGTTCTTTTTGTTATCAATGGTTAATAGTAAGGTGTGTACATGTAAATGGCAGTTGTAAGTTGTAAATATTTTATAAGCTCGGTTATGGAAATGAATATGTGTATTCTTCCTTAATGCTTCCCCAGTTTTATATTGTCCGGGATTAATTGTAGTATCCGCTATGGTTGTAAATCTTTGATGATGATTAGAAGTTGGCGATATTCTTGGGATGTCGCATAAATCGACCAGTGGAGGATGTCACGACCTCGATAGGATTCGGGGCGTGACAGGCTTTCCCTCGGTCATTTCCCTTGGTGAAGGTATCGAGCTTTTGTTACGCACTCCCAACAAATGATATTAGAGCTGGTACTATATTAGTGGGCCCCCAATCTGTTCCGCTGTTTGGTGAATATTTCAAAAAAGGAATCTGGTGACCAACATAGTTTCCAGGCAGTGGGAATTACGGCATAACGACGAGGGCTTGATGGCATACTTCATAGTTTGGTTTGGAGAAAGAGACCAGTGATGAAATTGCAAGCCCAATGGCAGACTTCATAGTTTGGTGTAGAAAAAGAGATCGGTGATGAAGTTGGGTGTTGACAGAGTTCAAGTTAAGATATCTTGGTGCAGACGGATAGTTTGATGAAGGAGGACAAAACCTAACACTGAGCTCACACCTGAGATGAAGATTGTTGAGATACACGTGTGAGTTGTATTAGAGAAATTTCACATTCGAGAATTAGCTTGGTGTGGAGTAATTAATATATCCAAGTTGGCTTATAAATCATTGTCATAAGCTTTTGAGTGAAGATAGATCCAACTGTATATATTAACGAGTTCGAACTTTGGCTCTCTCTTGGCGATCTTCCCGGATGAAGATATTGGGCTTTTGTTGCGCGCTCTCAATAGAACATATGTTCATTAACGAAATTTTAGATACGATGTTACATTTAAATAGTGCTTTGAGATAAAACACCTGAATTCGATCATTAGGGTATTTAATTGAAATGAAGTTCACTAATCTGTTTGCCTTAGAATGTGTTATGTCTCATATGAAGCATATGTGTCAAGTCTCATTTCTTGAGTAGCTTTCTTTGACCTTAAAGTGTGAATGGCTATAATTATGAGCAACAAATGGTAAACCTTTTATTGTAACATTACCCTATATTGGACCTTTCCATGACTGAATGGTTGTTGTAGAAATAAGCGATTGAATCATAAAATAAACAGAATTAGGAAATAAATGGAACACCAAATTGACGTAATTTGGTCGATGAGATCTACCTCTATGGGAAGAACATCACAGAATTTCATTATATATCAAATGATACAACAAAGATAACATCCACACTCGAGTCACTTGAATAGTCTCAGTATTTTTCAGTCCCCATTACACTTTATTCGTCACGCATTATTTAGCCCTCATAATTCGTCACACATTATTTAGCCCTCATAATTCCTCACGAATTACTATGTTAATCTCACAAAACAATTATAAAAAAATCTTAACACAAGATTGATTGACTTCAACACTCTCGAATTCCTTCAATGTAAATAATTTATGAAGAAATAGACTCCTGGATACTCTTCACAAAGAAGCCACGCTTCTTATCTAAAAAATATTTAGATCCAAAATAGGAAATGTACTCAAACTAGGTAACCGCTCTAATAGAAAACCTACTTAAATTTGAAAATTTTCATTTTCGGGCTTAAACTTGAGACATGTTTTTAACAATTTCTACTTTGGCTCGATGTTTGAGTTAAGTCATAATCACTTCGCTAGATTATGAACTTCGTTGCTACTCTCCTACAACCTCTTTGGGCTTCTCAACTGTTACAAATATCTTCCAAGTCCAATCCGCTTGAACTTCGCCATGATCGTGGATCTCATCATAACACAACTCCACTTGCACCTTTAATCGCTCCGTAAAGATTCTTTGACGCTACCTCCTCTACCACAAACAGAGTGAAATAATCGTTGCATTCGCATGTTAGGAGATCGAAGGTGCACCTTGTCAAACTCAGTAACCGTTGGTTTTATAGGCTCCACCTCTCTATAAGCATGATCTGTGTTGATTATCGCACTGGAACCCATTACCTTAGGAGTTTTTTGTTACAGTTTTACCTTCAGTTGAACACCGTCCAAATTCATATAAACACCACCACAATCACCTCTATCTAGAAATATTGGAGACTCATTAAATGTAACTTCTTTGTTGATAACGGGTGAAGTTAATTTGAGGCACCACAACAAATAAACTGGCACTCCTTATGTGATATGAATATGTGCGGAAGATGATCGTTCTACGAAGATCTACAAGTTACGAATTGCTAACCTCGACCTCCAATCGAACCTGTGATTGGTAATCTCGGTATGAACGCGACCTGTTGACGAACCTGTGTCAACCAATCCACGCTATAACGCCACGAACAAGAGAATTTGCGATCTTGCTCGATAAGTTAAATTCGATCGCCACAAGGGAGCCTTGATAAGATCTAGTCCTCAAGAGAACTCAAGAAAAAAACTTTGCTAAAATAAAATTCTGCCTTCTTAGAAACATATAAGCAACCTTATATAGGGTGCTAACCCTAATCCTAATCCTACTAGGATTAAAATTACAAAAATAACCTTAATTATTAAAAATTCGTCCAAAAATAGAAAAATGCCTAAAAGTTCATCTAAACGACTCCAAATCGCTAAAAAACATCATCAATCACTACTAAAGTAGTGAGTATTGATTAGCGGTCCGTTTCTAAGCGTCCGTCCAAATTTGAGCCAATTTGGAGTTCGTCAATTCTAAGCTCTTTCGGAATTCGCTGGACCAAAGGTAATCATGTTACGCCAAGGAGTTTCAGAATCTTCAAGTTTCGAATCAAGATTATCTTCATTCCAAATATCTTGAACCATGATGCCGACAGCTTGTTTGAATTCCTTCGCTCTCGCTCGAGTGATCGGGCCTAGTGGATAAAACAACGGGTCCCTAGCGCCTCCTCCTCGATAAGGTTCGATGTCCACATCATTCCCTCCCCCATGCAAAGGATTTGCCCTCAAATCAACATCTGCATCAAAAAGAGTCAAATCAGTAACGTTGAAAGTAGCACTAATACCATACTCACCTGGAAGGTCAAGCTTGTAAGCATTATCGTTAACTCTTTCCAGCACCATAAATGGTCCATCCCCTCGCGGTAATAATTTAGAGTGTCGCTGTTTGGGAAAACGCTCTGTGCGCATATGAACCCAAACCCAATCTTCGGGCTCAAACACTACTTTCTTGCGCCTTTTGTTGGCTTGCTTTGCATACTGCTTTGTCTTAAGCTCAATATTCAACCGCGTCTTCTCATGTAAAGTCTTCACAAATTCAGCTTTCTTAGCACCATCTAAATCCACACGCTCAGCAATAGGTAAAGGGGTTAAATCTAACGGAGTTAAGGGATTAAAACCATAGACAACCTCAAACGGTGTGAATTTAGTAGCAGAATGCACGCCCCTATTATAAGCAAACTCAACATGCGGTAAACAATTTTCCCAAGACTTAATGTTCTTTTTAATAATAGCACGCAATAATGTCCCTAAAGTCCTATTAACTATTTCAGTTTGACCATTAGTTTGTGGATGACAAGTAGTAGAGAATAAAAGTTGTGTACCTAACTTCTTCCACAATGTCTTCCAAAAGTAGCTTAGAAATTTAGTATCTCGATCAGAAACAATGGACCTAGGCATGCCATGCAAACGCACAACTTCACGAAAGAACAATTCAGCAACATTCGATGCATCATCAGATTTATGACAAGGTATAAAATGAGCCATCTTTGAAAATCGATCAACAACCACAAAAATAGAATCCTTGCCATGCTTAGACCGAGGTAATCCTAACACAAAATCCATAGAGATATTAACCCAAGGATGCGTCGGGATAGGCAAAGGTGTATACAAACCATGTGGTTTAATTGTAGACTTAGCCTGCTTACATGCAATACATCTCTCGCAAACTCGTGTGACATCTCGTTTCATGTGTGGCCAAAAAAAATGTTCATGCAGCACTTCATAAGTCTTATTGATTCCAAAATGCCCCATTAAACCACCACTATGTGCCTCTCGCACTAACAACTCACGCAAAGAGCATCTAGGCAAACACAACTTATTTTCACGAAAGAGATATCCATCATGTCTATAAAAATTTTTAAACGCAGCATGCTCACAAGCTTCAAATACTCTTCCAAAATCATCATCGTCAGCGTATAAACCTTTAATATGCTCGAAACCTAGACACTTTGCTCCTAGAGTAGTTAGAATGGCATACCTTCGAGAAAGTGCATCGGCTACCACATTTTCCTTATCTTTTTTATACTTGATTATATATGGAAAAGTCTCAATGAACTCCAACCATTTGGTATGTCTTTTATTCAACTTTTGCTGCCCCCTCAAGTACTTTAAGGTCTCATGATCGGTGTAGATCACAAACTCCTTTGGCCACAAGTAATGTTGCCAATTCTCCAAAGTTCGCACCAAAGCATACATCTCCTTATCATAAGTCGGATAATTCAATGTCGCTCCGCTTAACTTCTCGCTGAAATACGCTATAGGACGTCCTCCTTGCATCAACACGGCTCCGATTCCTGTACCAGAAGCATCGCATTCTATCTCAAAAGTAGTACTGAAATTTGGTAAAGATAACAAAGGAGCATTAGTCAACTTATCCTTTAACAGATTGAATGCTCTTTCTTGCTCTTCTCCCCACATGAAACCCACGTGCTTCTTGATAATTTTGGTTAAAGGTGCGGCGATGGTGCTGAAATCTTTTACAAATCTACGATAGAAACTGGCTAAACCATGAAAGCTGCGCACCTCTCCTACTGTCTTAGGTGTTGGCCATTCACGAATTGCTTTCACCTTTTCTTCATCAACCTGTATTCCATCAGCACCAACAACAAAGCCTAGAAATACTAATTTGTCAGTTACAAAACAGCACTTCTTTAGGTTAGCATATAATTGTTCAGCCCTTAAAATCTGCAAAACAGCTCGTACATGCTCAATATGATCATCAAGGCTTCGACTATATATCAGGATATCATCAAAATAGACAACTACAAATCGACCAATAAAAGCACGCAGAACATGATTTATAAGTCGCATGAAAGTACTAGGTGCGTTAGTTAAACCGAATGGCATGACTAACCACTCATATAACCCGTACTTGGTCTTAAATGCAGTTTTCCATTCATCCTTCTCTCTCATTCTAATTTGATGATAACCACTTTTCAGATCAATTTTAGTAAATATGCAAGCTCCATGCAATTCATCCAACATGTCATCTAACCTAGGAATAGGATGTCGATACTTTACCGTTATGTTATTGATTGCTCGACAATCAACACACATCCGCCACGACCCATCCTTCTTTGGCACTAACAAAACAGGAACAGCACACGGGCTAAGAGACTCTCTTACGTATCCTTGCTTTAGTAATTTGCTAACTTGCTGCTGAAGTTCCTTTGTCTCTTCAGGATTGCTTCGATATGCGGGTCGGTTAGGCAATGGTGCACCAGGAATCAAATCGATTTGATGCTCTATGCCTCGAATCGGTGGTAAACCTCCAGGAAGTTCATCAGGAAAGACATCTTCAAATTCCTGCAATAAAGACACGACAGAACTTGGCAAATTCGGGTCAAGTTCGTTAGTAGTAAACAGTGCCTCTTTGTACAAAAGTACAAGTATCAGGCTGTCCAGAAACAAAGCTCTCCTCACTTCGCTCGATTTTGCATAAAAATTCTTTTCTCTCTTTTCTTTACTCTCTCTTTTTCTCTCGGTTTTTACCACTCTACTTTTATCTTCCTCTCCTTTTACTTGTGTCTCAGAGTTTCCACGCAGGCCCTCAGTTTTATCACTTTTTTTCTCTCTCAGCTTCACGTTGTAGTTTCAATTGATCTTCATACACCTCAGTAGGTGTCATTGGCACCAATGTGTATGTCTTCTGATTCATCACCAATGAATATCGGTTAGTGTACCCGTCATGATGTACCTTTCGATCATACTGCCATGGCCTACCAAGCAAAAGATGCCCTGCTTGCATAGGTATAATATCACACATCACCTCATCCTTGTATCGCCCTATCTCAAATGGAACTCGGACTTGCTTCGATACTTTTACTTCACCACTATCATTCAACCACTGCAATCTATATGGTCTTAGATGCTTTGTAGTCTTCAATCCCAACTTCTCTACCATGGTACAACTTGCTACATTTGTACAACTACCTCCATCAACAATCAAGCTACAAATCTTACCATTCACCAAGCATCTTGTATGGAACAAGTTATCGCGTTGCTGGTGATACTCCTCCTCTTTGACTTGAACACTAAGAGAATGCCTAACCACCATCAATTCACCCTTTACTGGCATCTCAACATCACTACAATCCTCCAATGGTGGCATGTCATCATCCTCTTCTTCCCTCTCACTTTCTGATTCAACATCATTATGTCCAGTCATGACCATCACCCTCCTATTAGGGCACTGATTTGCCATATGACCCCTGCCCAAACACTTAAAGCATTTAATATCACGAGTCTTAGTGTTAGGGTTTTCAGTTTTACCTGAAGCTGGATTTGAAACAACTTTGCCATCCTTCTCCTTCTCCTTCAAAGTTTCAGTCTTGATATTGTTTCCCTTCCAATTCGGCTTCTCGTCTCTTTTCCAATTAGACTTCCAATTCGAGCTTGAACCTCCACCACTCTTGTAATTTCGATCCAACTTCAATTGCCGCTCAACTTTGATGGCTTTGTCTACTAATTCCTCCAATTCAACGTAGTGTTGCAGCTCTACTACCCTTGCTATATCTCGACTTAAACCACACAAAAATCGTGACATTGTGGCCTCACGGTCTTCCACCACATTAGCACGGATCATAGCAGTCTCCATCTCTTTATGATATTCTTCCACACTCCTATTACCTTGTGTAAGATTTTGCAGCTTATGGAACAAGTCTCTGTGGTAATGACTAGGTATAAAGCGCCTCCTCATCACTACTTTCATCGCATCCCACGTTTCTATTGGTCTTTCACCATTGCGTCTCCTGCTAGTCACAAGTTGATCCCACCAAATTATAGCATAATCAGTGAATTCAACAGCTGCAATTTTTACCTTTTTGAGCTCCGAATATCGCTGGCAATCAAATACCATCTCCATCCGTTTCTCCCATTCTAGATACGCATCAGGATCATTCTTTCCTTGGAAAGATGGAATCTTCATCTTGATGTTGCCAAGTTCATCGTCTTCTCGATGTCTAAATCCTCGACGTCCGTTTCTCCTCTCAAACTTGCCATCTCGATCATCTTCTGTATCGGACACATATGCATCATTAAATTGCCGTTGCCATCTAGGTTGTGTCCTAGGCTCTTCTCGCTGATTTTGTGGCCTCCCTCGTGGTGGCTCTCGGTCATCTTCAAGTCTCGTCTCACATCTTGTAACTCGGTTGCTAAGTGCTTTAATTTGTAAACTCAATTGCTGGATGCCTGCTAGAATCGCATCATCCCTTGGATGAGTGCGATCCTCCCTTTGATTCACACTTCCCTGGCCTGAGTTTGACATTTTTTTTAAACCTGCAAGAAAATGTTAGAGATAAAAAAAAACTCACTAGTCACTCCCTCACGTTTTCCGCTCAAAGTGTTTGTCACTCCTCTCGTGTTTAACTCAATTTCGGCTTTTTCTTCCCTCAATTAAGCTCACACACTCTTGCCTTTTACCTCTCGTTTCCTTCTAGAAAGTTCTTTTTTTTAGACTTGAATATAGTCTCACAAGCTCCTCATAACAATCGATAAACCACCAAACAAGATCAAATTCAGCAATATACTGATCAACTCAGCAATTCAGCAAATTTTGCGAGATTCGGATTCAAATTCAATTTCTACAACTGAAATATATTTTTTTCTATTCGGTCCGACTATCAATGATAAAAAAAAAAGAAACGAGTCGTCCTCTTGAATTTTTTTTTCTTTGCTCTTTTGTTTTTGCTTTTTTTTTTGCTCTTTTTTTGCCTCTTTTTTTCTTTGCTTTTTTTTTTGCTTCTTTTTTTTTGCTTCTTTTTTTCTCTTTTTTTTTGACGAGCTCAAGTACAATATATAAAGAAAAAAAAAACTAGGACCGAAAACCCTAAATTCGATTAATAACGAAAAGCAGTAAAAAGTAAGATAAATAGACCTTGTAGAACTAGCTCTGATACCAGATGATATGAATCTGTGCGGAAGATGATCGTTCTACGAAGATCTACAAGTTACGAATTGCTAACCTCGACCTCCAATCGAACCTGTGATTGGTAATCTCGGTATGAACGCGATCTGTTGACGAACCTGTGTCAACCAATCCACGCTATAACGCCACGAACAAGAGAATTCGCGATCTTGCTCGATAAGTTAAATTCGATCGCCACAAGGGAGCCTTGATAAGATCTAGTCCTCAAGAGAACTCAAGAAGAAAACTTTGCTAAAATAAAATTCTGCCTTCTTAGAAACATATAAGCAACCTTATATAGGGTGCTAACCCTAATCCTAATCCTACTAGGATTAAAATTACAAAAATAAACTTAATTATTAAAAATTCGTCCAAAAATAGAAAAATGCCTAAAAGTTCATCTAAACGACTCCAAATCGCTAAAAAAACATCATCAATCACTACTAAAGTAGTGAGTATTGATTAGCGGTCCGTTTCTAAGCGTCCGTCCAAATTTGAGCCAATTCGGAGTTCGTCAATTCTAAGCTCTTTCGGAATTCGCTAGACCAAAGGTAATCATGTTACGCCAAGGAGTTTCAGAATCTTCAAGTTTCGAATCAAGATTATCTTCATTCCAAATATCTTGAACCATGATGCCGACAGCTTGTTTGAATTCCTACGCTCTCGCTCGAGTGATCGGGCCTAGTGGATAAAACAACAGGTCCCTAGCGCCTCCTCCTCGATAAGGTTCGATGTCCACATCATTATGCATAGCCTAGGAATATAAATTATCTATTAGGGTAAACAGTACAACCTAGAGGGAGGAGTGAATAGGTTGTTTGAAATTTAGCAAAAAAAAAAGAAAAAGAAAATAAAAGAAAAGATTAGGTTATTTGAAAACTTTAACAAGCTTGAGGAATCTAACAAGTTACATTTTGATAGTTGCATAAACATATTGAAAGTACCAAACATGTAAATGGTTTTATCTAATAGATTCAAATAATAATGAACATATAGATGATAACATACAATGATTTACAGTGATTTGACTTATAACCAAATCTACATTTACTTTCCACGCTAACAGCCTTAATAGTGGTTGGAATCCATTAGTAATCTTCAAGAGATGTAACAATTAGCAAGTATTTCTACCACATAAAAGATCACATTATAAAAAAGTAAACATTGCTATTAAATTTATACACTTCTCTTATTACTGATTACAAAGCAACAAGAACTCTATAACGGAGAGAATATCAAATAGATAATAACACAGTTTGCTTGAGATAGAAAATGAATGATGATAACAGAGTAAGCTTTCTCAGTTGTCCGTCCAATCCCTTCTAGCTTTCTCATTCACCCTCCAAACTATTCGTTGAAGATCCTTTTGAGGAGTTAAAGCCGTGGGAGTTGATTGGACCGATCACCAAGATCCAGGCTGCCCATACAGTCTGCAACTACTGACAAAAGCATGGTTTCCCAAAGTAGAGTCTGCTACCGCTGTTATATCAACTGTTCCTCTTATTGTTTGACCAAAATTTGGAGAGTTGTTCTGACTCGTTTCCGTCCAACCCTGGTCACCGGCTATTTTCTTCTCGATTAACGGTCATCTTGAGATGAATGATTTACCAGCACCTTCCTAGATTTGATAATGGTATGAAATGTTGATCCTTATCACCTGATAATAGCACATACCTTTATGAACGATCCATTGGTACTGTCCAAGGAATTCCTAGAATCATTAAAATTTCATAAGATTGTTTTGCCAATATTGCTGTGAGATGAAAACTCATTCATTTTGGTTGATCTCGATGCATCAACCCCAAGTTCGTTATCTTGAATATCTTCATCATGTCTTCTTTGAATTCTTAAAAAATGTTCTCATTCTTATTTGTATAAATGAGATCATCTACATACAGAGAGATAATAAGAGTATCGGAATTACTTTGAGTCTTAACGTAGAGTATTGGCTTGCTCATGCTCTTTCTCACCCGTGTTTGATGAAGCATCCACTAATTCTGCCATACCACACTAGCGGCGCTTGCTTGTCAAGAAAGTTCTAAACGCCGGCTGTCAAAATTTTCCTTTTGGTCTGGAAAATCTCTTCCTTTGGTTTAGTGGTAGTAGAAAGTGCATTACATTCATCTTGACATAATCAGATCCAAAAGTCCTGTGGCAAAACAAGGCCCGGTTGGAAGACAATAAGCTTTTGCGGTGGGCATTGGCAGACCAGTCAGCAACACTATTAGTATGTAAATTCAGCCATCAAAGTTCCACAATCCTCCATTGACTGGTTGAGCACCCGTAAATTCAGCAACACTATTAGTATGTAAATTGCATGTGCTTGTTGTAGAAATTGATGCAGCATTCAAAGGCGCTAATTGAAGTGGAAGAAGAGGAAAATGGGGGAAAGACTCCTTTTAGCTTTCAATCTGAAATAAAGAAAATTTGGTTGGTTGGCCTTGGCCCAAGTCGCATTCGACTTTGAGAACTTCAGTGCAATACAGATTATAGAACATTTCTTCTATGCAAGACGCTCCCATCTCTTCCAGTGAATGCCCTTTCTAGCTTCTGAATTCTTCCACCGAATGTAGGCAATATTTTTCTTAATGGCTAAACAAAAGGATATGGGTATTATCAAAACGGACATCGCATAGGCGGGCAATGCCTGAACAGCAAGGCTGCCCTCAACTTGACTGCTAAACAAGGAGTAACAGATGGAAAATCTCATTCATCATGACATTACTTTGTAATTAGACCTTCCCATGGGCCTTGTAGCGACAGTCTCGACAGCTTGCTAGGTGTGAGACCAATTTGGATGGGCTCAAGAAATGGTACTTATGTATAAAACTCTATCTGACCAGGTCTTGTTTCAATGCTTGTATAAAACCCATGATCACTTTTCAAGGATCTGGCAAAGCTTATGGTGTCCAATCACTTACTCCTACCACACAAGCAAGACTTCATTTCAGTTCCTTTAATTACTTGTTTTCTTCTTTACTTTTTCTTTTGGTACAACATATTAACCCACCTGGTTGCCGTAGAAGAACATCCTGCAACACATATATCGGATTTCAAATAGTTAGAGTTACAACCGAAGTGGATGCAAGAGACTCTTCTCTTTGCATCCTCTGTTATTGCGTTTTTACATAAGCCAAAAGCATTTGAACCGAAGGGTGGGAAAACATGAACTCTCTTCATCGTAACGGCATTTCGAAGAAACGAAGCGATGGATGACTGATCGTAATGGGGTTGCACGAGGAAAGAATGGAAAGAGAGAGCCGAGCCACCGGACAAATTAGAAACGTGTTCCGTGTGCTCTCGGTCCTAACACTGAGGCATATCAGGAGGAGGCGGAGGCAATGTCGATGACAGGGTGGGCCCGTTCTCGACTACGAAAGCCGTCGCCAGTCCCATCGTCAAGTGGCTGTCCAGATGACAGTGCAACATCCACACACCTATGGAATACACAAAAAGTTGAGATACATTAATCTTCCTGTTTAGAGTGATTAAAATAATCATGATTTTTCAGTATGTTATATTTTGCGTTCATCATCGAACTGGTCTGAAGGATTTGTTGAACCGTCACCATCCTTCAACTCGTTCCGTCTAATATTCTAACACCCTACCCTGGAAAACATTCATGCTTGCAGATACAAAAATGTGGGTTCAAGCCAAATGATATCAACGTATGAACCGTCACTATGAAGGACAAAATACAATGGTTGACGGGTTAACTTAAAGATAATGATTACATTGCTTCATGTTTCGTGGATTTAGTCCCTTTCATCTTGCTTAATTACTCCCAAGAAATGGTTCTATGTATCCGCTACACTTGCAACTGATCATTGATCACACCTGATTATCTTCTTTTTTGGCTAGGAAATAATCATGCTTAGATTATACCCTATATAGTTACTCGATTACACCTGTCAATCATACTTAAACAAACAATAAATCCCTCTTTGGACCCCAACGATATTCCAACATTATGATTTTGTGTGGTATATGCTATTATAATTAATATAATGAAAGGGAGAATACTATTGCCTGGATTATTTGCTTGGAATCTGATGGCAGCCCAACCTCCCACGGGCACACCGATCGTGTTACGTATCACCGGGTTGAAGAGATTGAATTTCTTCCGATCCTGGACAGGGTTGAAGTTCCCGAACCCTTGTCCCACCACGTGGAAGTTGTAGCCATGCAAGTGCATAGGGTGATTCTCCGCGCCGATGATGGTTGTGTCCTGGAACACGATCTCAACCGTCGCGTTGTACTTCACTTGCTTCACCCTTGTGCTTCGGGGAGCGAATGCCAACGTTAGGTTGTTGCTGTTGGCAGGGTTTGTGTAATCGAAGTTGAGAGGCGGCTGGTCGGGGAAATCAGTGGTGTAGATCCCTTTCACGTTGAAGAAGTGTGCTTGCAAGAGGGACAGGCTTGTCGGGGATTGGAACGACGCGTTGTTCATGTTTGCGGACAACCGGAGGGAGGGGATATTGGGGAGCGCCTTACACGTGGCTGTCACTCCGCACGGGGAGAGGCTCAGTCCAACGGTTATGAACATTTGCTCGTCCACCTTAGTCGGCACCGGCATCCAATTCGAGCTCCCCCTGAGGCTGGTCAAGGAGGAGGAGAACTTGTGGGCTGTGGGGGTGTCATTGAGGGCCGGCAAGAAAGGCATGATCGGGCTCGTGTAGGGCAGCTTGTTGTAAACGAGGATCCCAGTCGTGGTGCTGTTATCAGGTGGCGGTGCGTTTTGGGCGCTATCATACGGGCGGGCCGCCATGTAGTAAGCCCCCGGGGTCTGGTCCGTGGTGAGGAGCACGTCAACCGTTTGGCCCGGGGCCAGGACAGCGACGTTGGTGACATAGGGGTCGGTGTATGAGGCGTCGACAGCGACAACAGTGAACCTGTGATTGGCTATCTTGAAGAAGAGTTGGTTATTGAGTGCAGCATTGATTATGCGAAGCATGTAGGTCTTCCCATGCACTACCTTTACCTTGTAGGTGTCTGCGCACGAAAACAAACGTGTCTAATTATTAATTATCGATAAACCACCAATTAAAATTTCTCTGACCTTTGTTCCATTTCAACATTTCTCTGAACCTTGTGCAATTATTTTTAATCATCAAGGTGATATGAAGGAGAAAGATGGGGTACGTTGTTCGTGGTTGCTTACGCTTTTTGGAGCAAGGATAGAGATCTCCGGGCCTTCCATTAATGGTGAATGCATCTGAATTGCTAGGCGGCACGCCGAGAGCCTGTGCTTGGTTCTGCAGATCGATCACATTTCCGTTCCACCACTCTCCTGCGATACCACACATTTAACAGCTTGTCCAGCTTATATTGAGAGAGATTAATTCTGGAAAAATCGAGTCTAGCAAACTTAATTTGATTATCATGTTGACAAATCATCCGATCATGGAATACGCCTTCTTTGACTAGTCTAGAATTTGGGTGAAGAGTGATACCTAAAATAACAGGAAATTCTTTGTGGGGTGTGGGAAATGGGTAGTGACCCGACTTGGGGAGGATGATGAGAGCGCCGTAGACGGTGGTGCGGAGCAACGAGACATGAGCGTGCCACCAGAGCGTGCCTTCCTGTTTAGTGATAATAAATTTTTGGAGATAACTATGTTCGGGACGTATCGGACACTGCGTAATATAATTTGGTCCATCTGCCCAGCCACTCAATAGTTGAAACACTCCGTGCCTGCATAAGTCAAGCTAAGTGTCATCATTAGCAACTTTAGGGGACAAAGATGAAGATGAATGACATCGCAAAGGAGCCACTTGGGAAGTTCATCGGGACGAAGTTGTTTATTTCCCCCATTATTCTGATACTCATTTATTTTAAGCGAATAGTTTTCCAATTCGCGGGTGAGGTGAAGTCTCATGATCGCACGCCATCAACAATGGTTTAGTAAAAAGGCAATTTGCTGATTCCATCTTTCTTTGCCTCGTTAACAATTATAAACAGCTGGAAGGCAATGAAAGAAAACAACAGAAAAGAAAGACTATCCTTGTACTTTGTCAAGGTCAAACTTCCTGTGCATATGTAGTTTATTTGACGCAGTTGCATGGTCAAAACTGCTTACCAGTGAATAGTGACGTTGTATGGGGACTTGTTGAAGACGTGAACGACGAGGGTGTCACCTTCCGAGACTCGAATCGTTGGGCCAGGAAGAGCTCCATTCACTGCAGTGATGACATGCTTCTGGCATAATCTCGTCACCGTCACGTTCTCCACCTGAAACAAAACATTGCATCCATATATGAACACCCCCTTTAGTGGATAATTGAGAGGAAAGTTAATTCTAGATAAGAGAGCATCGACGTGATGAATGAAATTGATCATTGAAAGGGAGAGAATTACTCCCGTGCCAGCTTTTCTTTTTCGTGCAATTAGAGTTTAATCCATGCTTTCGCAGTCAGGGGACGCCTGGTCATCAAGAAGTGAGACTATACAGACTCTGAATGCTACTTCGATATAATTATTCCCGGAGAACTAAGAGATAGATAAATAAGCGATCAAATTAGGTCTTGCATGCATAACAAAATCATGCTGCACACGAAAAAGACTGGATAGAACAAGAATATAAAAGGGGTCGGCGCGTAAGACCCTCGTGGTGGTAAGTACATGGTTGGAAAAGAAGCTCTAAAAGGATGAAAGCACGTTACATTGAATATGTGTTCCACAATCGCAGCTGAAGCCGTCGAAGACATAACTCCAAGAGCAAGAGCCCATACAAGCAGAAACACAGCTTGTTGTCGCGCCATCATTCGGTACAAGCTTTTCGCAGGTCACGGAATGCTTCGACGACGGCGTTCGTGTTTGAATCACGAACCGTCCCAGGTTTCCTCTGGGGAACGAGATGTGCACATCCATAATCTTATACCAATCAAACTTTGTTGCGATTGGGAAAGGCTTCGATGGTGATTTTGTTTTGTTTTTTTTGTCAAGAATAATGACAATGCAGATCATGGACTTATTCTCAAGCTCTCACCCGGTTGCGTGAGGACATTAATTAAATGGAGAGAGGGTCCCTGCTGAGGGTGTGCTCTCAATGGCGGTAGGACAAACTTCGCTGTCCTGCAGTTTAAATGGCTTCTATTAATAGAAATAAACAAAGATGATCAAGCGAATAAGAAGAAGAAAGGCATGCAACTTATGGTATAGTTTTCGTAACATAGTCGGTCCTTTGAATTGGTTAATCCAACTACGACTAAACTAGGGGTGATCGTGTAACTGCCCGAATTTCAATGTAATTTCGGGACTAATAAAATTAACATTATTTCGCGTTTCATTTTAGTAAGTCTAGCTTAGAGCTGATCACTCTCGGGATACTAACCAATAGAGTATGGCTAATTAGGAAGCGGTACATGGACCAAGGGCCTGATCGCGAAGCGGACGCCGATCACAAGAAATGATGAGATAATATTATGAACCAATGTGGGTTGATCTTAGGAGAGGTAATGGATTTGGTTTGGCCAAGACCAACGATGTACAATCGGATCGCAGGTGATTCTGCATGATCGAGAGTGCACATGGCCAACCAATCCTGAACTTGAACTGAATGATCGTGATCTCTGAAATTAATGATAAATTTCTCATTCTCTCAATGATCAGGACCGTCATGACTCGGATAACCCTAGGTCGATACGTGTAACCTCTAAACAGCCGCCCGTTAATGAGAGACCCTGAAATTTGAAATCGAGCGAGTTATGATCACGAAATTGGGCTCGGATTTCGATATCGATTTTCAATGGCTTAAGAGACTATTTTTGGGAATCTGATGTCATATTATGCTGGTCACGCATATTTTTAGTTAGTATAGTTGAAAATTGGAATTTCGGTTCGATGGTGAAAAATTACGATTTTGCCCCTTGGAACACCGACTTGGATTTTGAGGCCATATAAGGTTATTTTTCGAAACCAATGTCATTTTGGGGTGGCCACGCACATTTAGAAGGGTTTCGGTCAAAAATTGAAATTTTGGCTCGAAAGTGAAAAAATAATATTATTTTATTTCCAGAATTCGGCAGTCGATTTTCAAGGGCTTAAGAAGCTATTTTCGTGATTCCGATGCCATATTATGTTGGCCACACTCATTTGGGGTTAGTATAGCCAAAAATTGAAATTTCACCCTGGGACCGGAAAAATGACAGTTTTGCCCTGGGTTATTTTTGGTTCCGAATTTTGGGAGGATAATTAAGAAAATTAATTAAAATTGAACTTATCCTAATTATTGCAGCAAATGACCAAAATGCCCATAAATTATTGGATAAGATTTAATGGTAGCCTTTGGATGAGGGGTAAAATGGTCATTTTTGCTAGATTTGTGACACTTGACACCCCTAGCTCCTAATATTTGACCATGTTGGACTGATTTCTCTCTCCTCTCACCTCATCTGACTAGAACACTCTCCCTCTCTCTCCCGATCACTCTCTCTCTCTCATTTTCTCTCTCGACTTGGTCTTGCCGGAGCTCACCGTCGGCCACCGAAGCGCCGCCGCCGGCCATCGTGCCTCACCGTCGACCACCTCAGTCCCTAGCCTCAGCCTCACCCGACCCCTTTCTCTCTCCCTTTCTCTCTCTTTCTCTCCCTTTTTCTCTCCCGAGTTAGCACCGCCGCCGCACCGGAGCTCGTACGGCCGTGCCGCTGCCACTATGATGTCCGTACGTCACTGTTCATCCGTCCGTACGGTGTCCGTATGTTTTCGTCCGTACGCCGTCACCGGGAAGGCCGCCGCCGGTTTCACTGTTCACCGGTGATCGGCTGCCGTTCCTCGTCGTCATGACCTTGGATTAAGTGAGTAAAATTTCTAAACTCGAATTAGGACTGATAGTGCAAATTTTCTGGACTGGTTTAGGAATACTAGTACATGCTGAGAGAAATTAGTGTACCGGTTGGTAGGAATTATTATCGGGAAAAATGTAGTGAATCAATGAGAATTTATTGGGGAGAATAATTAGACTAAATGGCCAATTTAGGAGCCCATTGGTGGAATTGCCGGGTATGTCTGTGTTGACTGAGTGTACATAATTTGTGCTTAATTGTGATTGATTGCGTACTGCCACATCACATGTTGTGTGGTTGACTAATGTGGGGTGCGATTGACCAAGGATTGGTTTGAAATTAATTATTGAATTGTGAATCGCACGTTAGGCCACACGGTATTAGTTGGGCTGATTGAGCACGTGTTGTGACATTGAGTGTTTAAATTAAATCGATACTCGTGGTGCATTGTACTGCATAGCATGGTCACGCATTATGTATGCCGAGAGTGAGGCATGTGATGAAATTGTGCGAGAATACGTGCTTACCATGAGCATGTGATCACCTAAAATACCCTGAAGTGTGTTACGTGGGGTTCAGATAATAATTGGTTGTGTGATCACCTAAGGACCTTCGGGTTATGACCTTCGAGTCGATACTGTCTTCATGCACTTTGAAGCATGACAATACCCGATACGTCTGGAAGACGACCATCCTCATGCACTTTGAAGCAGGTTCTGGTTCGTAAGGAGATCAGTGTTGCGTTCCATGCACTTTGAAGCAGGCTAGAGACACTGGGCCAGATCGGTGTTGCGTCTCATGCACTTTGAAGCAGGCTAGACGCACCGGGCTGTGAATATTGTTGACTCGAGTTGTAATAAATATTAATAAATTGGGCAATTGCCAGTGTGCTAGTGTGGGCCAGTGGGCCGAGAAATGCATATATCATATTGACGACATTTGCATGCATAAACATGCATGAATTAGCATGCGAGTGTGTGAGACTCGGTGCATGAGCATATGTTTGGCATATGTGTGACTATGTGTGCCACGTATGTGCTGTGATTATTATACGTTGAACTATCTAACTTGCAGGGTCAGAGACTTGTGCGATTATTGTTGTGTTATGCTTTTGAGTGTTTATTTCTGGTCAGGAGATTGCATGCTAGCTTAACCTAGGTTTAGGGGTTGAACTCTCTGAGATTCGTCTCATGGTTATGTAAACCGAAATTTTTCAGACCCCCGACCCTAACTATGCTGAAGATACACACACTTTTTGGGATCCCGACGCAAATGCAGCAGTCAACTAGTGTTTTTCCTTCTGGCAATGGAGAGGCATATATACGGTATCGATTTGTGCTTTTCATTGATGTTGGGAAGTATTTCTATAAAACTCAGGAATATATAGCGTGGTGTCTTCGGGATGCGAATGGGAACATGGGTCGACCCTTGAAAACCTTCGATGCCTCACTAGATGAGAATGGCTTGATGGAGCCCATACATGCGGATGGTGAGGTAATAAACCCGCAGGACGTTTATGAGGTTGATGGCGTTGACGAGGCCATGGATGAGGAACCTAATGTACTAATGGAGGACCCCGAGCCGATGGATGAGGAGGAAGATGAACCCGAGGCCATGGAGCAGAACGTAGTCGAGGACGAAGAGGTTGAGGAGTTAGGATCAGACGAGGAGGGGTTCGAGCTTTACCTTGACCCAGAGTTGGAGCCAGACTCTGAGGATGAACGAGCACAGGCCATAGATTCGGAGGAGTCAGGGTCTAGTGAGGATGACTCCAAGGAGTTGTCAGATAATTCTTCCGAGTCGTCCGACCCTGATTGGGAGCCTTAGGGTCACCTAATGTCCATAGCTAGTAAGGAGGGCCGTTACTTTTTGGACTGTAGGCCTCTGCCTGAGTTTTAGCCTGACCTCCCTAGCCGCTTACCCCTTTTTGACCAAGTGGCTGCTGATCGTCTGTATCTTTTAGTGGTACTCGTATACGATGTACAAATGGTTTTAATAGTAATGTAAAATGTGTAATTATTTTCTGTTATGGTGATTGATGCATGGCTATCCTTAACTTATATTGTTACTGTCTGGGTTTGTTTATTTATTGCTTTCGCTCGTGCTTGATCTTTGTTTGGGCATGGGTCGGCGATGCTTCCTGGGAGCGTTGCATCATAATTGACCAAGGTAGGGATGTTGCGTGCCGTGGGGTTCGAGGCATGACAAATCGATTCCAAGGTGAGTTGGGTCCAGACTTGAAATCTGAAACCAACCCTGTTATAACAGGTTTCCAATTTTTGGAATCTGAAACCTATCCTGTTTTCCCTAGACCCTATTTTGGAACCGACCTTGTTTTTCCGGTCTGGTTTCAGAGTCTACCTAAGAACCTGTTTTTTTTTGTTCCTTTTTCTAGTTTCATTTTTTTCCAGCAAAATAATATAGATAGTAATGAAACGATTCAAAGTAAAAGATGAATAATAAAAACCACTATCCGCCAAAAATAACAATCCCCAAAATGAGCAAGTAAAATTACAATCCATCAAAATCAACAATCCAAAAGCACTATGTGGCAAAACATAGTCCAATTGCATAAATCTTTGAGAGTCACGTTCAATATATTTAGCTCTTTATTTTGCGTCATGATGAGAGAACTCCTCACTTCTGTTTCTGAATGAAATATCCTCAAAGGAAAATCAAGAGGCTTAGCCGTAAAACATATGCTCTCACTAGAGAAATGTCTATATATCTTATTTGAATCACACAATATTTAGATGACTTTAAAGGCCGTGCTATTTCGCTTATAGTTGGAAAACAGATCCCAATATTAAACCAGAAACCAGTTCTAAAACCGGTGAAGTAAGGTAACGTGATTTAGGGTTTTTACTTTTTTTTACATTATCTCAAAACCGGTTCTAAAACCAGTTTGGGTCGGTTTTTACTTAGAACCAGAAACCGAATTAGTTCTAACCGGTTCCCAAAAAATAGAACTAGTTCCCGGACCTATTTTTCGGATGGGCCGGTTCGGTTTCCGAGTAAACCCGGTCCGGTTGCACACCTCTAGACTAAACAACCTCGGTGTTCTGCTTGTACCTAAACTCAATTCACTCGATGGTTCGGATACAATAATTTGGTTAACTAAGTTAATTTACTTGTTTTTGCATTCTTCTTGAATGGCCAATGAGATCTCATTGTGGCTTGGTGGATATTGATGGGGGAACCATGTTGAAAAGTTGAGGCTTGTCCCTACACAATTTTTTTTTAAATTATTTTGAAGGGATAATGATACGGGGCTTCGTTGAATTCTATTTTGAGTTTTATCTCGTGTACAAAACCGATTTGAATTGGAGGATTTAAATTGGTTTGTTAAGGCTGCGCATGGCAATCATTTTGTGCTCAAAAATAGAATCTGTTAAGAAATGATTCTTTTTTATTTCATGTCTGGAAATAATTTCTAAGCATTTGAAGGCATTTGGTAACTGCCCAAAATTTCTATTCTTAGAAAAGAAAAAGAACAAAAACGAGTTTGGTAACTACACAAATTTTTTTATTAATAATATTTTGAATATTTCTTTCTTTCTTTCCTTTTTTTAAATTTTTTTTCCTTGGCCATGGTCGGTCGCCGGCACTAACGCCAGTGATAGGCCACAAGCCAAGGACGACTACGGCGTCACGGTCCTCGCCGCCAGCCTCGTCGGTCGCGACGGTGAGGTCAGCCTCATCGGTTGCGAGGGCGAGGTTGGCCTTGCCCAGCCAAGGCGAGGCCGACCTCGCTGTTGCCACCCCCCACGATGGCGAGGTCAGCCTTGCCATGGCCGAGCGAGGCTCGACCTCGCTGTCACCACTTTCTGCGACGGCAAGGTTGGTCTTGCTAGATCACGGCAAGGTCGAGCCTCGCCCAGATCTGGCCAGGCCGACCTCGTCATTGCCGTCCCCCGCGACGGCGAGATCGGCCTCATGATGGCCAGGCGAGGCTGACCTTGCCATCACCTGGGGAGGGGACGGCGAGGTCGGCCTCACCAGATCTGGGCAAGGCTGACCTCACCGTCGTCGGGGGCGGTGAGGGTTGCCCTTGTCGGCCCTGGGAGGTCGCTGGTCGCTAGCGGCGGGTCAGTGGCAGATTGGGAAGAAGATGAAGAACAAATAAAAAAGAAAGAACAAAAATCAAGAAGATTTAGAAATGGAAAAAACTGTTCCAGAATCAAGAAGCTATCTTTTTTTGCCACTTGGTTCCGTTCCAAAACTGATTCTGGGAATAATTTTTTGCAAATTTGTGCCCGGACGCAAAAATTTTAACATACATATTTCTGTTCCCAAATTGATTTTGGGAACAAAAGAACATAAATTTTCATTATTTAGAAAGTTGCCAAACGCCCCCTAAACCTAACGTGTTAGAAAAATCCAGCATACTTATGCTCAAGTTTGTTTTAGGTAAAATTTGGCATTTTTTGAATATGTTTCCGAGAAGTCATTTTCTAGGAACATGATAATGTTTTTCAAGATTTCATTGAAATCTGAAATTGAATTGAAAATTATTTTCCTTCAATTGGAATGGAAAGCTTGTTTCTATTTATCTACAGAGATGTGCACTATTAGCAAGGGTTTCTCAGGTATAGCCTTTGTAGACCCTGGTTTGTTCACTGAGGAACTAGGCCCAACCTCGATAGACCTAGGCTCGGGTGCTACAGACATGGATACGAGGCCGGGCACCCAAGCACGGGCATTGGGTCCTAGACATGGTCTCAAGAGACCTGTGGCTGGCCTTTCTAGACCTGGGCTTAGTTGTTAATCACCTAAGCGTAGGAGTTGGGTATTTGACATGGCTGCCAAGGAACAGAGCATAGCAACAAGGTCTTGGGCCTAGCCACTTGGAACTTGGCCCAATCTTTGTGGACTTTGTCCTGGGTCCATTGTCTTGAACACATGAGTCTCTTACCCTAGTACGAGCACCGACGTCCTAGGCTTGACCTCTATACAACCAAGCTCGGCCTTTATGGATTCTTGCTTGGCTCAATAAACTTGGACTTGAGCACTAGTGACTTGAAGGTGGGAGTTGGAAATTTAGGCATGGTCGTGGGGACTCGGGCATGGAACTAGAGCCCTTGGCCCAGCCTTTGAGGACTCAAGCACAGCCTCGATGGGCTAGGGCCCGAACGCTAGTGATTTAGGTGTGGGAGCCGAACATCCAGACACGACTTCCTAAGACCCAAGCATGAGCACTGGGGTCTTGCACCCAATCTTGAGGGACCTGAGCCCTTAGCCCTTCTAGACCTAGGCCTAGGCACTACTGACTTGGGTGCATGAGCCCAGTACTTGGGCATAGCCCCCGCGGACCCAAGCAAGGGCACCAAATTCCCAAGCATGGCTACTAAGGACCTAGGCATAGGCACTAGGATCTTAGGCCAAGCCTTTGTGAACCTAGGCCTAAGCACTTGTGACATTGGTGAAGGAGCCAGGCATGGCCATTGGGAACTTAAGCATAGGCATTAACGTCTTGGGTCTCACCTTTACGGACTCTAGTTTAGTCTTGATGGACCTGAACCAAGGTGCAAGTGACTTAAAGGTGGGGGCTAGGTACCCAAGCATGGTCGTTGAGACTGAGCTTGGTCTTTGGGGACTGGAGCCCAACCCAATGTACTCAGGCTCCGGGGCACTAGTGACTTGGGCATGGACGTAGGGTATTGAGTCATGGCCTCCGACAACCCAAGCATGAGCATCAGGGTCTAGGACTCGAGATCGATCTTGATGGACCCAAGCTGGGACGTTGGTTAACTTGGGTCTAGGAGTCAGGTACTTGGGCATGGTTGCCATAGACCCAAGATAGGCACTAGGGTCCTAGGCATGGCCACCAAGACCCGGGCACACATAACAGGGTCTTGAGCCTAGGCTAAAAAAACCCAAGCCCAGCCTCTTTGCACTTGGGCTCAGCCTTGATGGCCTTTGTTGTGAAAAGCAAGTGATTTAACAATAAAATAAACAAAACAAAAACATTAATTAGACAACATAGTTACATGGTTTGGTTGGTGGAACCTACTTGTCGAGAAGAGTAGCCACAGAATTCTCAACCAACACAACAAATATTACAATTGCATTCGAGTCACTTAAATAATCTCAGTGTTTCGTGGACCTCAATCATACCAAATAACTCACGGCATTTTGTCCTCACAATGACTCACAAATATAATCTGTTATCTCTCAATCACACAAAGATATTATAAATTTTACCACAAGATTTATTTTCATTACTTTGGATTGCTTCACAGTGTAATTCATAATAAGTCGCCTTTTGGATGCTCTTCACAACAAAAACACTTCTTATATGGAAAAGAATTTGATCAAAAATAAAAAAAAAATCTCTGTTAAGAATCCTAGTCAAGCCAGGAAAGCACTAGAACTTGGAGATTTACTTGAATCAGGAATGCTTCCTTTTTGGACTTAAGCTTGAGACATATCTTAGTATCAGGCATGGGTCTCGGGGTTCCCATGCCTAAGCATAGAGTCCCCATGTCCAAGTGTCAAGGTCTTTGATGCAAGCACCGATGTATAGTCATAATTTGGTAATTAATTTCTTATTCTTAAAAGACTAAAGTATTTCCTGAAATTTTGCATAGCTTTTTGCATAGGTATAAGGTTTTTCGTTGACTTATTTTCCTAATTGATTGAAACACAAGAAAACGGGAAAAATTTCCATGAAACAAATGAAGCTTGAATATTAAACAAGGAGTAACAAATGGAAAATCATTTTTATGACATTACTATATGTTAGACCTTTCCATGGGCCTTGTACCTTGATGGACATGACAAATTGCCTGGTGTGACGACAATATCGATTGTACCTTGATGGACATGACAAATTGCTTGGTGTGAAGACAAATTGCGGGGTCAATCAAGGAATGTATTTGAACCAAAGGTTGGGAAAACATGAACTCGCTTCAGTGTATTGGCATTGTCGAAGCAATGAAGCTAGAGATGACTATGTATCACAATGGGGTTGCATGAAGAAAGAATGGAAAAATTAAATATAGCGTGTTCAGTGTACTCTCGGTCCTAACACTGAGGCAGATCAAGAGGAGGTGGAGGCAATGTCGACGACCGAGTCGGCCCATTCTCGACGACAAAAGCCGTCGCTAGTTCCAGCGGCAATTGGGCGTCCAGGTGGCAGTGCAATATCCATACACCTGCATAATTTACAAAAGGAATGAGATACAATAATCTTTTTGTTTGGGGTGATAAAAATGTAATTATTTTTCAGTAGGTTATATTTTGAATTCATCATTGAAATGGTCTAAGGGATTTGTTGCACTGTCACTATCCTTCAACTCATTCCATCTAATATACCAAACTCATTCCTTTACCAACTCCCTCCCACTGAGAAACATCCATGATGTAAGAGTTGAAGCCACACGATATCCGTAACTAGGAATTGGTAAACGACACAGACAAGGGGATCACGTGTTACATGTGATTGCAGAAGAATATCTTAATGATTAGCTTGCCCGATGTCTCGCGAACTTAGTCCCTTGTATCTTGCTTAATTACTTGCAAGAAATGGCTCTATGCGGTCGCTACATCTGCAAGTGATCGTTGATCATGATTGGATTAAACCCTATATAATTACTCAATGACGAACTATATCGACTTCTGGAAAAAGACAAACCGTCCCATGTTTTGTTTTGTGAAAAGATTATTATGTCTAGTCTTTTTTTCCAAACACCAATCAATCATACTCTTAAGAAACAATAAATTTTACTCCATATAGTATTTACTTTCATTAATATTACCTGGATTATTTGGTCGGAATCTGATGGCAGCCCAACCTCCCACAGGCACAGCGACCGTGTTACGTATCACTGGGTTGAAGAGATTGTACTTCTTCCGATCCTTGACCGGGTCGAAGTTCCCGAACCCTTGTCCCACCAAGTGAAAATTGAAGCCGTGCAAGTGCATAGGGTGATTCTCTGCGCCGATGATGGTCGTGTCCTGGAGCACAATCTCAACCGTCGCGTTGTACTTCACTTGCTTCACCCTTGTGCTTTTGAGCGCGAACGCCAACGCTGTGCTGTTGCTGTTGGCGGGGTTCGTGTAATCGAATTTTGGCGGAGGCTGGTCGGGGAAATCGGCGGTGTAGATCCCTTTCACGTTGAAGAAGTGTGCTTGCAAGAGGGACAGGCTTGTGGGGAATTGGAACGACGCGTTGTTCATGTTTGCCGACAACCGAATGGTTGGGACATTCGGGAGAAGCTGACACGTGGCATTGGGTCCGCACGGGGAGATGCTCAATCCGATGGTCACCAGCATTTGCTCGTCCAGCTTAGTCGGCACCGGCATCCAGTTCGGGCTTCCCACGAGGCTGGTCAAGTTGCTATAGAACTTGTGGGCCGTCGGGGTATCTTTGAGTGCCGGCAGGAGAGGCATGATTGGGCTTGCGTAGGGAAGCTGGTCGTAAATGAGAATCCCAGTCGTGGTGGTATTATCAGGCGGCGGAGCATTTTGGGCGCTAACATACGGGCGGGCAGCCATGTAGTAGGCCCCCGGGGTCTGGTCTGTGGTGAGGAGCATGTCGACTGTGTGGCCCAGGGCAAGGACGACGACATCAGTGACGTAGGGGTCGGTGTATGAGGCATCGACGGCGACGACGGTGAACTTGTGATTGGCTATCTTGAAGAAGAGTTGGTTATTGAGTGCAGCATTGATGATGCGAAGCATGTAGGTCTTTCCTTGCACCACCTTCAGCTTGTAGGTATCTGCGCGAATAGAGAAAAAAGTATCAAAAATCAACAAACCATCAATCAAATTTTCTCTAAACTTTGTTCAAGTTGAAATTGCAATATGTTGTTGTAATTGCTTACGCTTTTTGGAGCAAGGATAGAGATCTCCGGGCCTTCCATTGATGGTGAATGCATCTGAAATGTTAGGCCCCACACCGAGTGCTTGTGCCTGGTTCTCTATATCGATCGCATTTGCATTCCACCACTCTCCTGCAGTACCACGTAAATCATTTAACAGCTTGTCGAGTTTCCACAGAGAAAGTGATCAATTACAGCACAGTCGAATCTAGCAAACTTAATTTGATCATCATGTCGATAAATCATACGGTCATGGAATTCGCGCTCCATGACTAGTCTAGTCTGGTTGATTACTCACTCAAGTACTTAACCAAGAGCATATGAATGTAGAAATGGTTTTACTGGTTCTTGTAGATCCATTTGATGATATAGAAAGATATTTTACTTGGATGAAACAACTTTTTGGGATATATACATTAAATATTGGGGAAAGAGCAATACATCTAGAACAATCGGAAATTGTTTGTGAGGTGTTGGAAATGGGTAGTGACCCGACTTGGGGAGGATGATCAGAGCGCCATAGACGGTAGTGTGGAGCAACGAGACATGAGCATGCCACCAGAGCGTGCCTTCCTGTTTAGTGATGGTAAATCTGTAGGTATAACTGTGTTCGGGACGTATAGGACACTGCGTAATGTAATCCGGTTCATCTGACTAGCCACTCAATAGTTGAAACACTCCGTGCCTACACGAATCGAGCAAAGTGTCATCTTTATTGACTTTAGGGGAAAATATAAACAGTGAAGATAAACAACATTTCGCAAAGTAGCACTTGGGAAGTTCATCAAGACAAAGTTTTTTTCCCCCAATTTTCCCATTTTTTCATTTAATTTAAGCAAATCTAGTTGACAAACTCGTGGGCGAGGTGAGGTCTCATAGTCGCATGCCATCGTAAGCAATTGCTCAAAAAGCAATTGCTTAATCCATCTTTCTTTACCTTGTTAACCATAAAAAAAAACAGATGGAACGTCACGATAGAAAACAACATAAAAAGAAAAAACCTGTTGTTTTACTTTGTCAAAGTCAAACTTCCTGTGCATATGTCAGAGTTTTCATGCAGTCCTATAGTCAGGATTGATTACCAGTGAATAGTGATGTTGCACGGGGACATGTTGTGGACATGAATGACGAGGGTGTCACCCTCCGTCACTTGAATCGTTGGGCCGGGAAGAGTTCCGTTCGCTGCAGTGATCACATGCTTCCGGCATAATTTACTCACCGTCATGTTTTCCACCTGAAACGAATCACGTTGTACATGAGAACCATTGGATAGAACAGGAACACAATACGGGCCGATGTTTAAAACCCTCGTCCGTTAAAGTATAAGTTGCGTATAGCTTGAAAAGAAGCAGTAAAAGGAGGAAAAGCACGTTACACTGAATGTGTGTTCCCCGATTGCAGCTGAAGACACAGCTACAAGAGCAAAAGCCCATGCGAGCAGAAACACGGCTTCTTGTCGTCGCGTCATTGTCCAGCGAAAGCCTTTCGAAGGTCTTACAATGCTTCGACGATGCACGAATAGAGAGGATGCGTCCGTACTTAAATCACAAGCCATCGTTAGGTTTCTTCAAGGAACGAGAAGTGCACGTCCATATTTTATATTAACAAGACTTTCTTTTGTGATCGTGAAGCTTCTATGGCGATCTTTTTCTTCTTCTTTTTCGGGAAGAATAGTGATAATGCAGATTATGGACTTATTCTTAACCTCTCGCACGTTTGCCTGAGGACATTAATCAAATGGAGAAAGGGTCCTGAGGGGTGTGTTCTCCATGGCGGTAGCCCAAGCTTCGCTGTCTAGCAGTTTAAATGGCTTCTATCATATGATAAATTATCATATAGAAATATAAACAAAGAAAATAGATAACCAAGTGGATAAGAAGGAGAGAAACATGGTACTAAGTTATAGTTTCTTGACATAGCTGGTCCTTTGAATTGGTTAATTCAACTACGACCAAAGAACCTCCACGTTCCAATTATATCATTTTATTTCAGTTCATTCGAAGGTTCGGATGCAATAATTTGGGAGAAAAAAATCTTTCAATTTTGGCAATTGACCCCTAAACCTTTTCACAATTGAGTCCATTTAGCCAAATTTGGCTGAAAATTGTTGATGTGGACGCTGGTTGTCCGATGTGGCACCGCCAGCACAGATGTGAACAGTTTTTAATAATATTTTTTTATTATTTTTAAATTTTGATAATACCGGCGAGAGTACCTCGCGTGCCTTGGCGATCTCACCCCTACGAGGTGAACCTCGCTCAGTTAGCGAGCCCTCGCCAAATCCAATGAGGGTGAGCCTCACTGGCTCTCCTTGTGGCCGGTCATTGGCCATCAAGGAGGCTGGTGACCACAGAGGAAGAAGATGAAAAAAAAAATAGAGAAAGAAAAGAAAAGAAAGAAAATTTTAAAAAGTTAATATCGAAAAAATAATAAAATATTATTAAAAATTATTCACGTTAGCACCGCGCGGTGCCACATATGATGGCCGACGTCCGTATCAGCGATTTTCGATCAAAATTGGCCGGATGGACTTAATTGGCAAAAGGTAAAAAGGTTTATGACTTAATTGATAAAATTAAAAGGTTTGTGACTGAATGGAAAAAGTACAATAGGTTTAGGACTTTTTATATAATTTTCCCAAGTTCCAAATTCCAATTATATGATTTTATTTCAGTTCATCCGAAGGTTCGAATGCAATAAATTGCTTAATTAAGTTTTTTTTATCAAGAGATGTCTCCTAGGGGCTTGGTGGATGTATAGATGTGGGAGCCATGTTAGAAAGTTGAGGCTTGTCCCCACACATTCCCATTCTGTGGACCTATTGCTTACATATTGTATAGTTGGGAGGAGCCTATCAAATGAAGTTGCTTAATATAAAAATATATAGTGATGGGCACATTGAATAGTCAATCAAAAGTTTAGCTAGGGAATATCTTTCACTAGTCTTCGAAAAAGAAAAAAAATAATCTTCTACAGATCCTCAAGCAAACGAGAAAAAGGAGTGGGGCGGGGTGGGGGGAAGAATTGAAAAAAAAACAAGATAAATTACATTTTCGTTGTGAAGCCAAGCCAATCGAACACAGTAAATGTTGAAGGTAAAATCACACGACGTATTTACGTTGTTCATAGCTTGATGCGTGTTTATGTTGTTCACGGTTGATGTAACTTACTTTCATGGAGAGAAACTTCTTGAATCTCAACACCTTTGAATAACTTTACAGCCAAGTTTCTTCATTTTTTTTTTATATCTCACAAAGATTAGACGATACTCATATTGTATAGAACCCTCGCTATAGACCAAGTCAGACTCAAACTCACTTCTATGCTCTTTGCACACTTTACCGATTTTGTCATTCTTTACCAAATCAAGGCTTACTAAAGAAAAGAAGCTGAATATTCACAAGTTGGCTAATAACTCAATTGAAAATGACTATCTTTGAATCATGTAACATCTTCTTGGCAGGGTGAAGACCGTGGGAAGCGAGTCAAATTTGGTTTGTTTTTCTTATAACATTTATTCTTCAATATTAATCACTCGTTAACACTTTTTACTTTTTCATATTTCAATAGCTTTTTGTTAGTGGTCTGCCTTAGAAATCAACCAAAGTTGATAATCTAATATTAGTTGTGGATTAGGTTGTGTTGAAAAATCGACCTTCACTATACTTAGGTAGTCATAATAATGTCTTTCTAGAGACCGCTTATGACTTGTGGGCTAAAAAGGATTTTGAGCACAATGCTAATATTTAGTGAACTTACAGGGTAGCACACAATAGTGAACTGAGTTAATATTTTCTATGCGCCGGGATCTACTTAAAATAAGAAGTAGATTTTAATTTACTCTCCTATTCAATTTATTTACGCGGCCGTGCACGTTATGAGATAACGATTAAACGTACGATTAAAGGTGGACAGTTTGGCGGGTCCAAATTGCATGGCCCCACTTCTATTAATTTGCGTAGATAATGAGGCTATATATATATATATATATATATATATATATATATAGTATGTGGGTGACGAAAAACCCTAAGACAGAAAAAATGCCTCCAAGAGAAAACGAAGAGAATCGTTCTGTTCAGAGATCTTTAAGAGAGTCTCGAAGATCAAAGGCGATCAGGAAACAAAAGTCCAAAATCTTTAACTAGCACTTGGATCGTTGAAGACTTCCGTTCGTGTGTGTGGATGCCGGTAGAGGCGTAACACTTGGGGCGCTAATCCAGACACAATTGATTATCAATTTATCTTCGATCTGCAAAAAGTGTTGACACCTATTTTTATATTTGCCCAAAATAAATCGCACAAAATTTAGGAGTTAATTTCTATTAATTCCTAAAACAAAAATATATATTTTCATGCATTGCATATAGAAATTAGGTTTTTTTTATGTGTGTTAATATGATCTATTAATTTGTTAAAAGAAAAAATTTCCAAAAAATAATAATATATATTTTATTTTTACTTTTATTATTATTATTATTATTATTATTATTAATAAATGAATAAATAAAAAAAGAGAGGAAATGGTCGGGCCGAATCGGGGCCGGGCCAACCGGCCCGTTCTCCCCTTTTCTCTCCCTTCCCCCCACGCACGGGCCTCGGCCCTTTCCTTTTCTTTTTCTTTCCCCCCCCGCGTGGGCCTCCTCCACCAGCCCACTCCCTCTCCTTTCCTTTCTTTTTCTTTTTCTTCCCCGACGGCCCAGCCCGTCTCTCCTTTCTTCTTCTTCTTCGGCCCAGCCCGCTGCTCCTTCTCTCTTCCTCGCCGCTGTTCACTCCTCTGTTTTCCCCTGTGCGCGACGGAAGCGATGACGCACGGCGGCGCCGCTTCCCCTTCGACGTCAGCCGGTCAGAGCAGGCCGAAGCAGACACGCCACGGGACCGGCCTCAATGGCCAGTCCCGTCTCTCTCTCTCCCGTTCAGAGTCGCCCTTATCCTCTTCCCCCTCTCAGTCCCCTGTTCTGTCTCTGCCTCTCCGACTGCCCCTCCCTGCGCTAGCCTCTGCAAGCCTCGCCGGGGACGCCACCATCGTCACGCAGACGCCATGGGGAGAGGGAGAGCCGGTGTCATCGTCGTCCAGCCTATAAAAGGCCAGAGAGAGAGAGTGAGAACGGTCGGAAAAATTTTTACAGAACACAGAGAGAGAGTGAGAGAAATAGAAAGTGACCGAGTGAGAACAGAGAGGAAGAGAGAGAGTTTGGTCGTTTTTGCAGGTCCCAGTAGCGTCGCCGTCGTTCCTCCCGCAGCCGGAAGTCCCCCGTACGCGCCGTCGACGGTGAGCCTTCCCCCGGCCCGAGCCTCCCCTGTTTTGCTCTGTTTTTCTGCTCGGTGTGGCCGGGGCTCACGCCGGCCGTTTCACGCGAGTCCCGGCCCATGCCGCCGTCCTTCGTCGTTCACACGTTACCGTCGTAGGCGAGGTAAGGCCCCGGAGTCGACCGGCTCGCCGGAGGAGGCCAAAGTTCTCAGTTTTCTTCATCGCCCCCCACCTGCTCGACGGTATTCCTCAATGAAGCCGGTTTGTGAATCGGTCGCCGTCCGGCGAACGGCGGTCGGACGACGAAGCCGGAGGGTGGAGAGGATGGTCACAGGTGTCGGGGAGCCGGCTGAGGTGAGCCGCCGGTCTGGGTCGGCCGGCGATCAGCCAATTTTGGCGATCGCCGGCGAGCCCCCGCGGGTCTGTTGGTCGGGTCAGATCTGACCCGAATCAACAGATCCGACCCGGGTCAACGCCCGGGTCGGATCCGTTGACTCGGGTCAGCCCCGACCGACCCGGATTGACGGATCCGACCCGGGTCAACGCCCGGATCGGATCCGTTGACCCGGGTCGGATCGGTCCGACCGGATCCGACCCGGACCGATTTTTTTTATTTTTTTTTATTTTATTTTATTAAAAAAATGTTTTTTTTAAAAAAAAAAGTTTTTATTTCTTTTTCTTTTTATTTTATTTTCTTTTTTATATATATTAAAAAAAATATAATAAATCTTAAAAAAAAAAAAAAATTTTTTTTCTTTTTCTTTTTGTTTATTTCTTTTTCCGCTTTTTTTTTGTTTTGTAAAAAAAAAAAAACTTAAAAAAAAAAAACTTAAAAATTTAAAAATTTCTTAAAATATTTTTATTTCCTTTTTATTTTATTGTTTTTATCTCGATTTTTTTTCCCGAAAAAAAAAATTCAAAAAAAAATTCAAAAAAAAAAAAAATATTTTTTTTTTTTGACTTCTTTAAATGTTATAATCCTTTTTAATTATGCATGTTGTGGTTTTATTTAAATTAAATATGCATGAATTGCGTGATAGTATGTTGCGTGTTTATTTAATTACTGTAGTGTAGTCAGTATGCATGTCTTAATACAATTGCATGAACTGCCGAATTTTGAATGTCATCTGGCTTAGTTAGAATTAGAATCCTAGGCTGCATGACTTGTGTTCCTGACTGCTGGTCATTTTGATTATGCACTCGCTTGATCACCTCACATGTTAGGAGAAAGGTCCTAAAATCAACCTAAATTGCCTGATACATGTTTTCAAAAAATGAACAGGGTAAATTGGTACCGAAAGGGCATTAGTTACCCAACTAGTGTAACCAAGTCCCCGAATTCAGTTAATCTCTGGTTCGTAGGAATAGGGTGATTCTCCCATCACCCTATTTGGGTTTCTAATCGACCTACCACAAACTGATTAGTGGCGACTCTTGCATGCAAATCACCTACATGTTAAAAAAACTTAAACCCTAAGTCGCGATATGGTATGGGCTTGGGAGAGCCCGAGTTAAGTCCTGAACCTAGACTTAGCACATACCAGGCGAGCCCCCTCTCCTTTTTCCTTGTTATTCAAAGGAGGCCCGGGGAGTTTCGGTCGCGACAGACTGGCGACTCCGCTGGGGACTTGTTTTTAAAGTGGACTTAAACCAATTTTTTTACCCTATTCAAAAAAGTTTTGTTTGGCAGCAAGGACTCCAGATATGGGCCTGACATTAAGGTGTTATTTGTTTTGCAGGTTTGAATTGGTTGTTTATATTTTTTGTGCATGTTTTAATGATTTAGCACTACACTATTGCACACACAACCACGCTGCCGGACCCGGGCCGCGATAGGACATTTTAGGATGGTGTTAAGAAAGATACGACCTCGAACGCGAGTCCGCGATGTAGAGGTTGCCTTTCTTTTCCCCGATATTTATTTCTAAAAATTGTAAAGAAATATCTTTAGCCGCTATTCGCGTGACTATAAGGTATTCCTTTCGATTTGGCCGAGGTTAAAAGGACTTGACACCAACGCGAGACTGCGACGGTCAGGCACCCTTTTAATTTCACTTTGTTAAGCCAGTCTAGATAGAAATCGAGCCTCACTCCTCATGTGTATGTCGTTGTGATTGCCATGGTTTAAGGAAAGGTATATATTCTATCCCTTCTTATTTTATTATTAGATAGCCTACTGATTTAATTGATTTGTTGTTGTTAGGTCACTCCGTTGATTGCATTCTATACACGATGGGAAGAGGTGATGTCCAATTTGTCCCTATTCCTAAGAAAGAGCTTTTGGCATGGTGGGACCAACTCGATCAAAATGCCCAGCAGTATGTCAAATCGAGGATTGGTCGCCTACTCCCCTTGCTCAAAATCAACATCCATTCTGGCATGATGCAGGCATTAGGACACTTCTGGTGCCCACAGACATCCACTTTCATATTCGGTAAATTTGAAATGACCCCGACCTTGGAAGAGTATAGCGTTATCATTGGAAAGCCTTTGGGATTCGATCTCATCAAACCACTTTTGGGTATACCCCCTCTGTCTGAACTATCCCAATTTTTGCGCACCGATAGCAGCACTGTGAAAAGAGTTGTCAAAGCTCATTGCAACGCTTGCCCTTGGTTTTTTCTAAATGAACGTTTTGAAAGTCAACCTATGATCCAAAAAGCTAAAATTTTTATCCTTGCTTTTGTCGGGTGTGTCGTTTTTCCCCATCGCAAAAATTCCATAAATCCCTCGATTGCGTATGTGGCCAAACAAATTTGCACTGGCTTGGGCTATGTTAACTCGGTTTTGGCAGAAACATTTTTATCTTTAAACCGTTTTAAACAAAATGATGATAAAATCATGCGAGCCGCCCCAGAAATTTTGCAAATCTGGTTTTTATCTCATTTGAGGGGATTTGGGCATCTCATGCATCTTTTTGAAATAGATGACCTTACACATCCGATTCAAAGGTTTGAAATTTTACAAAACAATTCCCCTCATAAAGATTATTCCACTTGGATAAACTTTTTGAAAAACCCCGATCCCGAGGCTTTCTTATGGCACGCTAAGTGGTTCCAGGAAGGTCAGGCCCGTTTCGCTCATCGGTTTCATAACCCTGTCCCGCTGCTCGGCCTGTCTGGCGTTACTTCATACTACCCCTACCGGGTAGCTCGCCAGTACAGGGCCCTCCAAGAGACCCCGCCATCCCTCCAGATAGACATGTTTCGAATCCGGTTCACTCGCTCAAACTACAACTATGCTGAGGAAATTCATGACATTCAGAAAAAATGGACTCAGTGTCAACCCGAGAACATTCTCATACCCAAGCTTTTGAAAGGACAGGAAAAGGCTCACCACGCCTCCTCACACTACATCATACATCACCAAATCCCAGCCAATCTCCAGCCGAAAGTCCCAGATGTGACCAACAAGCCCAGTCGTCAGACACAAATCAACCAGCTAGAAAGGACAATGGGGACAAAGGATACGCTTATTGCGGAGCTTGTTCGTGAAAATAAGCGGCTTCGGGAGACTGTAGCTTCCCCATCGTTTATAGAATGAACAGCCGGGAGGACCGCCCTTTTGTAAAAAAAAAAAAAAAAAAAAAGGGGGGGCCTTGTGTTTTATTTTCTTAATTGTTATGTTAGGGATGTTAGTCTTTGTCTGTAAAAACGTTTATGGTTTGTACTAATGTTAATGTAGCTCGCGCCGTTTTTTTAAGCCTTAAATGATTTTCCCTGCCCCTTTGGGACACCACCGCGGCCTTTGGCCCAGTGGTATCCGGGAATGGGGAAAAGGTCCGAGGCGACCGGGGTTCGAATCCCGGGGACGCCGCTTGTAACCTATATATATATAAAAAAAATTTTTTCCTCATTCGTTCTCTCATTTTGTTTTGTTTTCTTTCTTTTCTTTGCAAATAAATAAATTATGCAGCAATAATATCATTAGATTATAGAATGATTATTAATTGAACATTATACTCATTTGTCTCAGCGTTTTCGCAGGTAGTTAAATAAAAATGGCCGAAGAAAACGTTCGTCTCAACACTATGGAAGAGGAAATGAAATTGGTTCTCAATGCAATTCAAAACCTCACAAAACAGGTGGAATCTATTCAGGGCAAACTCACATCCTCGCCTGCAGCTGTTGAGGTGGTGTTGCCACCACCTTCTACTGGAAAAGATAAAGCCTCTGCTAGTGAAATCAAAATGCCTCCGTTAGAAGACGATCCGCTTCCCCTTGCTGTCAGGAAGCCCGAATCTGAAGTTGCACCAGTAACAGAACATGACAAACGCCTTGCAAAAGTCGAAGAGATGCTGAAACAGCTCCAGGGTCCGCAAAATACTGTCCCACTCGACCTGTCTATATATAAACGGGTCAGAGTACCAGAGAAGTTCAAGATGCCAGAATTCGAGAAATATGATGGGACCACATGCCCCAGACATCATTTGCACATGTATCATGTGCGAATGACCCAGTACGTTGATAATGAACCCCTTATGATTCAGACCTTTCAGGCAAGTTTAACGGGGCCAGCGCTGACCTGGTATATGTCAAAGGATATTGATGCTTTCAAATCCTGGGACGATGCTGCTGATGCATTTCTCAAGCAGTATCAATTCAATCTCGATGTCACCTTTACTCGGGATGATCTGGAACGTACTGAAAAGAAAAAGAATGAATCCTTCAAGGAATACGCTACCAGATGGAGAAACTTGGCCGCCCAGGTTACTCCACAACTCACTGATCATGAACAGGTGAAGTTGTTCATAAAGTCCCTTCCATATGAATATAGACACCGCCTGGTTGGTGCCACTGCTGAATCTCTCAATCGTCTTGTTCCTGTGGGAGAACGAATTGAAATGGGATTGCGTGATGGATGGTTTACGGATCCCTCGTCTACGAGTAGAAGACTGAGTACACGAAAAGAGAAGGAGCCCCTCATGGAAGGGAACGTTTCGTACACTCAAACAGTTCATCCTCCCCGGACGGTCCAAGTAAATGCTGAGCGGCAGCCTACCTCAAGTCGTCAACCTCCAAGGCAGTATAAGAAAAGACAATTCACTCCGTTGCCTGGAACCCCTTCCCAAGTCCTGGCCATACTCCGAAAGAAAAATCTGCTTTCTACTGAACCAAAACGGCCCAATTCAGAAAGTTTTTCGAATTATGATCCGTCCAAAAAATGTGACTATCATATGGGCGAGGTAGGGCATTCGACGGATGACTGTTATACCCTCAAACACCGAATCCAAAACCTGCTAGACACCAAAGCTTTTTCCTTTCAGACATCTAAACCGAATGTTCAAAGCAACCCGCTACCCGAACATGAAAACAGAATCAATGTCATATCCACCTTTGATGCTGTCCGAATCAGAAGTGAGAGGGTACACACCGTTGATGTTTACAATGCTTTGGTGAGAGTAGGGTATTATCCTACTGGTGAAATACTACCTTTGTCCCTAATGAAAGAAAGGGTTGCCAGCATGGCGAAGGCAGGTTTGATCGTGTATACTGACGGTACTGGCATAGTCGCCACCATCTCTGAGGTCATCATCGACTGGGATAAAGAATTCTCAGCACTGAAGGCTGAAGCAAGTGAATCCACCCCCACGCTTGTGAACGAACATCTGTCTAAAAGTCCAGATGTGGAGGACGAACTAACAATTGAGGTACCCCTACCCGCGGAGCAAGTAGTGATCGAAATACCTCAGCCATACCGGTATGAAAATGACAGCGCAGTCCCGTGGTCCTACGAATTAGATGTGGACCTAATCACCAGGTCGGGACGAACGTATGCTCAAACAGATGCTCAACCTCCGAAGCCTGTCTCTGATGAGGAAGCCAAAGAATTCCTGGCCATCATCAAGACCAGTGAATATAACGTAGTAGATCAGCTACGCAAATTACCGGCTCAGATTTCCCTGTTAGAACTGCTCCAAACGTCCGTAAAACACCAGAAAGCCCTGATGAAAGTACTCAGTGAAGTAAATGTGCCGGAGACAATTGAGCATGATAAGCTGGAAGCATTTGTGGGGTCCATCCTTTTGAAGGATCAGATAACCTTCTCAGAAGACGAATTTCCAGCAGAAGGAAGGGGACATACCAAAGGTCTTTACATTTCTGTCAAATGTAAAAACGCCCACGTAGCTCGAGTTCTGATAGATAATGGGTCCGCACTGAATATTTGCCCGCTGGCAACTTTACACCGTCTTAATGTGGATACATCTAAGCTCCGCGCCGCCAAAACATCTGTCCGAGCTTTCGACGGAATGAAAAAAGACACAGTAGGTGAAATCGACCTGGATGTCCAAATTGGCCCAATAGTATTCAACGTCCTGTTTCAAGTAATGGACATCCCTACTGCCTTTAGTTTCCTGTTGGGCCGGCCATGGATTCACTCTGCTGGAGCTATACCTTCTAGCCTTCACCAAAGTGTAAAATTTGTAGCCCAGGGAAAACTGATCACTGTCCTTGGAGAGGAAGACCATCGAGTCTACCAGGAAACTGCCATCCCGTATGTTGAACCAAGTGGCAAAGTGGAATCTAGTTATCAATCTATTGAGCTCGTTTCAACTGTTCATGCTAATCGAGGAACTGTTCCTCTTATCCCTGATATGTCAAAAGCTTCGGTCATGGTAGGGAAAATCATGATTGGAAATGGTTTCACCCCAGGTCAGGGACTCGGTAGAGGAGGCCGGGGGATTCGAGAACCTATCCAAGTTGCCAAGAATCACCGTACCGCGGGCCTAGGGTATCGCGGAGGAAATTCACAATCCAGCAAGGGGCATATGACAGGTCAGGTCGGTTTGTTACCTCCCCATATCCGGGAAACTTTCCCGTCACCTGCTAAGTTGTTACAAGATGAAAAAATTTATCTTAATCCCTCAGAACGATCTAATGAGGGATCCAGGCGTCAGGCCGAAGGGGCCAGCCAGCAGAGTTCCTCTACGTTTCCCTTAACTGTTGCTGTTAATCTACATCAGAACCCAGATAAGCCACCAATTGAAGGAGACTGTGAACAAGAAGAAACGCTGGGTAACGTGGTCGCTCTATTTGACAACATCTTTATAGGGGCCATACACGAGGACTCGACCTCAGAATCGAGCACAAACCCGCCCGATTTGTTCGCGCGCTTGCAGTTCCAGTTAGACGAGTTAATAGAATTGCTTGCGTCACTGACAGATACCGTTCGCCAAATCTCAGACGTGTCACTACCGGTTCCCAATCACGAGCAGGTGACCCAGATAAACCGTCCCAAAGACAGTCCGTCTTCAGAAACTTTTCCCGACAGAACTTGGCAAGACCTCCAACTCTTACAGTGGCAGGGCAATGTACGACGATATTCGCCAGCCCCCAAATCCTTGGATGTCATATTTCCTATCCTTTTGCGAAAAGGACTAATCACAAGGAGGCCAGGCCATCCTACTCCCGAGTATTTCATTAATTATGATCCCTCCAGGGCTTGTGACTTTCACTCAGGAGAGATTGGGCACTCGCTGGATGATTGTGATGCTCTGAAAAATAGAATTCAGGACCTACTGGATGCCAGGGCATTTACTTTTCGTGCCCCGTGGCTATGTCATGGTGAAGATGACCTTTTGGTAGTACCCAGCCTTCGCGCTGCTGTCCCTGAATTTTCTGATAAGGCACGCAAAGGAATAGCTGTTATGGATACCCTGGGCCAACCCAGTGGTAAATTCGACTATTATGTTGACTACCAGATGCCATCTAGTTTTTATGAAAACGAGCAGAATGATATTCCTACCGGATGGAACGACTTGGAAAAGCTGACACCAGTGAAAAGAAGGGCAGATGAACTGGATTCCTGGAATGATGATTTGGGAGATTTCTTCGTCGGCGCCATAGGCGAAGGACCAGTGGAGGGAATGGGCGCAAGCCCGCCTGAGTAGAATCCCTCTTCCCCTTCTTGCATGAATCCCTGAAAAAGGGGCTATCCTTGCGTTTTGTTTTTTGGTGTTGTTTCTGTTAAAAGCAGTGTCTTTTCGAACTTTCCCTCTTTTGGGGTTGTAAATTTCTATAAATAAATAACGTTTTGAGGGCATGAGGTAGTATACCAAACCGGCCCGTTGATGATATCCAGCCACGAAAAAGGAAAGTATTCTGAGGCCCGGACTACCCCGTGCTTCCTCGTTTCTAAAAATTTTTTCGAAAAAAAATCTCATAATGTTTTCAAAAAAAAGTTTCAAGAGAAAAAGGATAATGAAAAATTTTTATATCCCTGTTTGTTTGTCTGATCGATTTACCTTGTGTTTCAGGCATGATCCTGCGGCTTGCAAGGGAGTTAGTACGGTCCAGCCTAACGAGATAAATGCTGACAGTAGCGATTCTGACAATTCAAGCGATGACCCTGCTGAAATCCAAAGAAGTTGGGAGCAATATGAACAAATCAAGCCCCTTACAACCGAGGATACCATTACCATCAATTTGGGTGACACTCAAGATCCAAAAGAAGTGAAGATTGGGACTAGTCTTCCTGAAGAAAAAGTCATGCAGCTGATAACACTCCTCAAGGAGTACCAGGACGTCTTCGCGTGGTCTTATTCTGATATGCCGGGACTAGACCCTCGGATTGTCGAGCATAGCTTGCCTACCAATCCCGACATGCCTCCCAAAAAGCAAAGGTTACGAAGAACCAAGCCCGAGCTGTCGAAAAAGATTGAAGAAGAGGTGATGAAGTTACTGAAAGTTGGCTTCATCGAGGTTTCACAATATCCTGATTGGATAGCGAATATCGTACCGGTGAAGAAGAAGGACGGTCGAATTCGGGTTTGTGTGGATTACCGCGACTTGAACAAGGCCAGTCCAAAAGATGACTTTCCGCTTCCTCATATAGATGTTCTTGTGGATAGTACTGCTGGATTCGAAATATTTTCTTTCATGGATGGATTCTCTGGGTACAATCAGATAAGGATGAGCGATCAGGACAAGGAGAAAACAGCGTTCATCACTCCTTGGGGGACCTTTCATTACAGAGTTATGCCTTTTGGTTTGAAGAATGCTGGGGCTACATACCAACGTGCTATGGTCACCCTCTTTCATGACTTAATGCACAAAGAAATTGAGGTTTACGTCGATGACATGATCGCTAAGACCAGGCGAGGAGAAGACCATATTGAAGCCTTGAAGAAACTATTTAGCCGGTTGCGTGAGTTCAAATTACGCCTGAACCCTGCAAAGTGCATTTTCGGGGCAACCTCTGGTAAGCTACTTGGATTCATCGTAAGTAGCAGAGGGGTCGAAATTGACCCATCGAAAGTCAAAGCAATATGTGAATTGCAGCCCCCATCCACAGTAAAAGAGGTAAGAAGCCTCTTGGGAAGGTTGAACTACATTGCCCGGTTCATCTCCCAACTCTCTGAGACTGCGCGACCTTTCTTCAAACTCCTCAAGAAAGGCGCTCAAATCAATTGGGGTGAAGATTGTCGGGAAGCGTTTGAAAAGCTGAAGCAATATTTGATGAATCCCCCGGTACTGGCGCCACCAGTTCCAGGATATCCTCTAACGCTCTATTTAACGATTCATAGTGAATCGTTAGGAGCCTTATTGGCCCAGAGTCACCCTGACGATGGAAAAGAACGAGCCATCTATTATCTGAGTAAGAAATTCACCATTTCGGAACAGAATTATTCCGAATCAGAAAAAACATGTGTTGCATTGGTATGGGTGTTACATAGACTCCGACAGTATACTTTGCACCATCAGACGTTCCTCGTGACGGAGAACGACCCTATCCGGTATTTGCTTAATCGACCGGCGTTAGTAGGAAAATTGGCTAAATGGCAGATTTTAATTTCTGAGTTTGACATTCAAATGTCATCACAAAAGTCAGTAAAAGGTCGAGTGATCGCTGATATGCTGGCTGAATGCCCTGGAGAAATACATGAGGATAATCTTCCAGATGATCGCATTTTATCAACAGAGGAACAGACGTGGACCATGTTTTTCGATGGAGCAGTAAATCTATCTGGTTCTGGTACTGGGGCAGTCTTGATATCCCCAGATGGTCAGCATTATCCTGTAGCCGCAAAATTGGTATTCCCTTGTACCAATAATATAGCCGAGTATGAAGCATGTATCCTCGGTTTACAAACAGCAATTGATATGAAAATCGCCAAGTTGAAAGTGTTCGGCGATTCTGCTTTAATCATACTCCAGACTGTCGGAGAATGGAAGACTAGGAACACTAAATTAATACCCTATCATGATTATCTGGAGGAGTTGGTTTCGGAATTTGATGAGATCTCGTTTGATTATCTATCTAGATCTCATAACCAATTCGCTGATGCGTTGGCTACGCTATCATCCATGCTACAGGTCACCAATGGTTTGGAAGTAGAACCTTTGAAAATTGATGTCCTGACCAGACCTGCCCACTGCATGACTGTGACTGAAGAACCCGATGGTAAGCCATGGTACCATGACATTATGAACTACATCAAGGAACAACAATTTCCTAAAGGGATTACCACTGCAGATAGGAAATATATAAAGAAGATGGCAACGAAGTTCTTCATCGACGGGGAGAAATTGTACAAGAGATCCTATGACTCTGTTTTGCTAAGATGCGTGGATGCAACTGAAGCAACGAGAATCATGCAGGAGTTGCACGAAGGAGTATGTGGTCCACACATGAATGGACACATGTTGGCTAGAAAGATAACCAGATTAGGTTATTACTGGCTTTCTTTAGAAGGCGATTGCATCCGACACGTTCGAAATTGTCATCGCTGTCAGATCCACGGAAACAAGATAAACGCTCCACCTACTGAGCTACATCAGTTGTCAGAACCGTGGCCATTTTCAATGTGGGGCATTGATGTGATTGGCCCAATTAATCCGAAAGCATCAAATGGGCATCGTTTTATCTTGGTCGCAATTGATTATTTTTCTAAATGGATCGAGGCTGTGTCATATGCCAATGTTACTGCTCGGAATGTGATGAAATTCATCAAGCGTGATATAATCGCCCGTTATGGCATCCCTGAAGCCATCGTTACCGATAATGGAACAAATCTAAATAACAAGCTTGTTGATGATTTGCTCAATGAATTCAAAGTCCGTCATTTGAACTCGTCTCCCTATCGTCCCCAAATGAATGGAGCTGTTGAGGCCGCTAACAAAAACATTAAGAAGATCTTAGCCAAGACCGCTGAAAACTACCGAGATTGGCATGAAAGATTGCCTTTTGCATTAATGGCATACCGAACATCCATTCGGACGTCCACTGGAGCAACCCCTTTTTCTCTAGTGTATGGTATGGAAGCAGTTTTGCCAGTTGAAGTAGAGATTCCCTCGCTCCGAGTTTTGTCCCAGGTGAAATTGTCTGAAGCGGAATGGAGGCAGCAGAGATTGGAGCAACTGAATATGATTGATGAAAAACGGTTGAAAGCTCTTTGTCACGGACAATGCTATCAACAAAGGATAGCCAGATCGTTTAATCGAAAAGTACGCCCAAGACATTTCGAAGTAGGTGACCTTGTCTTGAGAAAAGTACTACCATTACCCCCTGAACTTGGAGGTAAGTTTGCACCGAACTATAAAGGTCCCTACGTCGTGAAGAAGACACTTCCGGCAGGAGCCTTGATTCTGACTGAAATGGATGGACGCCAATTCTCCAATCCGGTCAATTCGGACGCTGTGAAGAAGTACTACCCTTGAAATAATTGCTATGCCTTGATTGATAACAAGGGAATTGGCAGAAAAGTTATTAATAAGAATCCTTGTTGGCAAATTTAACTGGAAATAACTTTGTACATGACAAAATTGTGTCAGAACTGATCTTGACAGCTATCGAGATCTCGACGTCAATCATGCCCACATTGGTCAAAGACCTTTAAAGTAGAGATTAGCTTTGCTGCGAAGATCTCCATGCAAGCAATTGCATATGTCCTGTGCATGTCGGGAATCAGAGGATTTTCGAGAAACTCCTCAGCATGCCAGAACCCTGATGGCACAGCATGCGCCAACAATAGGACTTTCCAGTGGGAGGCAACCCTAACTATAGAGGATCTCATTCGAGCTTCGACACCAAGAGCATGGAGGAGCACACTGAGATAGAGAAGGCTAAACAAAGTAAAGAGGATAAAAGACTCTGCTAGCTTTGAAGGCAAAATGGAAGAGGGGTAATCTGTATCGTTCTCAATTTGCCCTCAATCATTTCACTTCTAACAAAAGCTCATGTTTTTGTCAGAATGGAATCACTGACATCCGAGAAAACTCAAGGAGTTGTCAGTCAAATCTCCAATGAAGGGAATCACGAAGGGTAACGTTGTATCGTTTCCAATTCCTTCCCTTTAAAAAGCCCATTCATTAACGCGATCTTTCTTATTACCTTGCAGGTATGCCCCGTTGTCCCAGCATAGGTAAGTATCTCTCTCACTAAAAAGCTTTTCTCATTAGAGTAAAAAGAAACAAGAAGGAAGAAATAATTAAAGAAAATGGATACTATTTTCTTCCTCAAGTGCATTACAGGGAAGGGACTCTTGTATGGTAATTTTACCTGTTTAATTCACCAATTCCCTGTGAAAATTTTGACAATTCGACGAATGGTGTCAAACTGCTCTAGTGTATCGAACGAGGTGTGTCAGGATGATGAGAGGCAATCCTTGGTCTATACACATTCTCACGTACCAAACTCGTGCAAGATGAGCGAAAGAGCTTCATTTCTACAGGGTAAAGGGATTTCTCGCATAAGGTACGGTAGTCAAAGTGACGAGAGGCAGTTAATTTCCTTGCCTCATACACTACCATTGATCCTTTGCTTGACCATTTTTGAGCCCATACACTCAGAGATTCCTTTCAAATTACCCTTGTCAAGAACCACCCCACATTGGGGCAACTTGAGATAAATAAACCTCACAGGATGGATTCAAACTGAGAGGAAACAAGGAAAACATCCCTTCCTTTCGGCCCCCTGACTTCGACCTCGCTGTTTTCATGAAACCTGTGGTCCTCGACAAAGTCCTCCAGGACAAGCACTTCATCGACTGCCAAACAGTCGAGACTAAGAGGGCTTTGTCAAGAGAGAAGCAGCAAACTAATGCTTGCCCAGAATACCAATAATATTATTGATAACAGTGATGTTTTCACTGAGCAAGACAAGAAGGATGAAGAGTTTGTAATATCTAAAATTTTCTATGATCATCCGCTGCAACAGCTCGCACAAGGCGAAAAGATGTATAGAAATTTTCTTGCTCTCACTTGCATTCTTTGAATGTTTTTATTGCAGATGAACTCTCGCGGTAATCTAAGTGCCCCAGGATGATGAAGAGCAATTTTTCTTCTACCCCATACACTTATATCCTTTGCTAACCCAATTGAGCCGGCAATTTCATTTCGTACGAACCCAATTGGTGATCATCCCCCACACTGGGGCAAGGTATAAAGTCACCACAATCTGAGCATCACAGTCTCAAGTACCGAATGAAGATGAAGACTCCAATAGCCTAAAAACATTGTTCTGTTCGACTTTGTTTAGGCTAGTCCTGATAACATCAAGAGTACAGCAAGAAAATGCTGAGGAATTGGGGCATGAAAAAGCAGTGTGCCTGGTAAAAGCAAGGCCAATGCCCATGAATAAAAAGCAAACAAAAGAAGAAAAGAAGAAGAAGAAAAACGATGAAAAAGATGAGAAGAAAAGAGTCCTTATTTTCTGAGAACTCTGTCTTGGCAAAGATCTGCTACATGACAGATAAAATAGTGTCCAGGAAGATGTTTGACACAAAAGTTCCCCGAGAAAAAGTTGTTAAAAATGCTAAAACACGAGATTATCCGGGGAGTCTTCCAAAAGGATCCTGATGGTAGAGAAGAAGACTGGTGACAATGCCAAGATGATCACCAATTCTCACCCTTACACACACTTTTGAGCCCAACGATCATTTCGTTCCTCAACCTATGAACCAAGCCCATGTTATATCCCTCATGAAGTCTCTTCTGACTGGGGCACTCGAATTAACGCGGGATTTTAAATGTTTATAAACAATGCTCGAGGAAGTGCGAGCAAGACTATTTCTATCTCTTTTGCAGGGTTCTTGACTTGTAAACCCGGAGATAATTGCAGAATATTTTCTTTCATGGCCTTGACTTAAACAGTCACCTTTGTTAAGCCATTGACCAAGCCTACATTACGACCCTGAAGAAGATCTCTCAGATTGGCAGTGTCGTACCGCTTGCGAGAAAACTCAGACCCTTGTTGATGTGATAACGGTCAGATTGAGTGTTGTCGATGTTCCTGCACTAATGGACAGGACAAATAGCCCTTTTCAATGAGAGTGAGCGGAAAGTCCTCTCTGACTGAAAGTCCCTTGTTCATCATCTCTAGAAAGTCCACCTTGTGAAAAATTGTCTTGATTGACCCACGGTGGATGTTTGGTGATGCAAACATGGCAAAATCATCATACATAAACATACAAATGCACACTCTGGAATAGCCCAGCTTGTCTATCCTTGATGAATGCATGCATGTCTGTGCTAACCAACTTTGACAGCTCAGAATTTTAATCCCCATTGATGAAATACAAAATTCGGGCATTGGAGAAGCCCTCATTATCATCCCAAGAGAGATACCCTGAAAAAGGTTGGTTATTCAGCAGATGATACATCAAACCTCCAGGAATGTGCCCAGAAAAACTCGTCTGACAGGAGACATTTCCTTAAGAGGCAGGAACGCATCCAACATGGAACTGACTCCCTCTGTTCACAACAAATCCTTGGGCGAGGACCCTGAGGTGCTCATCATTTGAGTTTCCAAGACCTGCTACCAGAAGCCCAGCGGGCAAACCATCAAATCCTCGGGTGAGGACCCCGAGGTGCTCATCGTCTGAGCTTCCCAAGACCTGCTGGCGAGAGCCCCCAGGCAAACTGTCAAACCCTTCGGCGAAGGCCCTTAGGTACTTTGGCAAAAATCCAGACAGTCAAGGCGACCGAAGAAAGGTTCGGGTCCTAGACAAAATCCAGACAGTCAAGGCGACCGAAGAAAGGTTCGGGTCCTAGACAAAGTACAGTCAGTCAAGGCGACCGAAGAAAGGTTCGGGTCCTAGACAAAGTACAATCAGTCAAGGCGACCGAGGAAAGGTTCGGGTCCTAGACAAACGAAATCCAGTTGGCGACCGAAGAAAGGTTCGGGTCCTGCGTAAGCGATTTCTCCCCAGTCACGGCAACCGAAGGTAGATTCGAGTCCGTGACAAACGAAATCCAGTCAAGGCGACCGAAGAAAGGTTCGGGTCCTGTGCAAGCGATTTCCCACAGTCAAGACGACCGAAGAAAGGTTCGGGTCCTAGACAAAGTACAGTTAGTCAAGGCGACTGAAGAAAGGTTCGGGTCTTCGACAAACGAAATCCACCCAAGGCGACCGAAGATAGGTTCGGGTCCTAGGTAAGTGATTTCCACAGTCAAGGCGACCGAAGAAAGGTTCGGGTCCTAGACAAACATTCCCCCCGTCAAGGCGACCGAAGAAAGGTTCGGGTCCTCGACACCAACTATCTGGAATTACTCTACCCTTCGGCAAGGTAAGTAGCCCCAGGTATGTTTTTATTTGCTTTAGCACGCATCATCTTATCACATCATAAAATGAGACTCACAGTCTCGCCAAAAATAACATTCATGGAACATGCATGGGCTAAGTTTAGGTGTCATTTTATCTTTGAATGTAACCTCTACGAGCTCAATCTCTACGAGCTCACCTTCAAAGAGGGGCAGCTGTTGACACCTATTTTTATATTTGCCCAAAATAAATCGCACAAAATTTAGGAGTTAATTTCTATTAATTCCTAAAACAAAAATATATATTTTCATGCATTGCATATAGAAATTAGGTTTTTTTTATGTGTGTTAATATGATCTATTAATTTGTTAAAAGAAAAAATTTCCAAAAAATAATAATATATATTTTATTTTTACTTTTATTATTATTATTATTATTATTATTATTAATAAATGAATAAATAAAAAAAGAGAGGAAATGGTCGGGCCGAATCGGGGCCGGGCCAACCGGCCCGTTCTCCCCTTTTCTCTCCCTTCCCCCCACGCACGGGCCTCGGCCCTTTCCTTTTCTTTTTCTTTCCCCCCCCGCGTGGGCCTCCTCCACCAGCCCACTCCCTCTCCTTTCCTTTCTTTTTCTTTTTCTTCCCCGACGGCCCAGCCCGTCTCTCCTTTCTTCTTCTTCTTCGGCCCAGCCCGCTGCTCCTTCTCTCTTCCTCGCCGCTGTTCACTCCTCTGTTTTCCCCTGTGCGCGACGGAAGCGATGACGCACGGCGGCGCCGCTTCCCCTTCGACGTCAGCCGGTCAGAGCAGGCCGAAGCAGACACGCCACGGGACCGGCCTCAATGGCCAGTCCCGTCTCTCTCTCTCCCGTTCAGAGTCGCCCTTATCCTCTTCCCCCTCTCAGTCCCCTGTTCTGTCTCTGCCTCTCCGACTGCCCCTCCCTGCGCTAGCCTCTGCAAGCCTCGCCGGGGACGCCACCATCGTCACGCAGACGCCATGGGGAGAGGGAGAGCCGGTGTCATCGTCGTCCAGCCTATAAAAGGCCAGAGAGAGAGAGTGAGAACGGTCGGAAAAATTTTTACAGAACACAGAGAGAGAGTGAGAGAAATAGAAAGTGACCGAGTGAGAACAGAGAGGAAGAGAGAGAGTTTGGTCGTTTTTGCAGGTCCCAGTAGCGTCGCCGTCGTTCCTCCCGCAGCCGGAAGTCCCCCGTACGCGCCGTCGACGGTGAGCCTTCCCCCGGCCCGAGCCTCCCCTGTTTTGCTCTGTTTTTCTGCTCGGTGTGGCCGGGGCTCACGCCGGCCGTTTCACGCGAGTCCCGGCCCATGCCGCCGTCCTTCGTCGTTCACACGTTACCGTCGTAGGCGAGGTAAGGCCCCGGAGTCGACCGGCTCGCCGGAGGAGGCCAAAGTTCTCAGTTTTCTTCATCGCCCCCCACCTGCTCGACGGTATTCCTCAATGAAGCCGGTTTGTGAATCGGTCGCCGTCCGGCGAACGGCGGTCGGACGACGAAGCCGGAGGGTGGAGAGGATGGTCACAGGTGTCGGGGAGCCGGCTGAGGTGAGCCGCCGGTCTGGGTCGGCCGGCGATCAGCCAATTTTGGCGATCGCCGGCGAGCCCCCGCGGGTCTGTTGGTCGGGTCAGATCTGACCCGAATCAACAGATCCGACCCGGGTCAACGCCCGGGTCGGATCCGTTGACTCGGGTCAGCCCCGACCGACCCGGATTGACGGATCCGACCCGGGTCAACGCCCGGATCGGATCCGTTGACCCGGGTCGGATCGGTCCGACCGGATCCGACCCGGACCGATTTTTTTTATTTTTTTTTATTTTGTTTTATTTTATTTTATTAAAAAAATGTTTTTTAAAAAAAAAAGTTTTTATTTCTTTTTCTTTTTATTTTATTTTCTTTTTTATATATATTAAAAAAAATATAATAAATCTTAAAAAAAAAAAAAATTTTTTTTTCTTTTTCTTTTTGTTTATTTCTTTTTCCGCTTTTTTTTTTTTTTTTTTTTTGTTTTGTAAAAAAAAAAAACTTAAAAAAAAAAAAACTTAAAAATTTAAAAATTTCTTAAAATATTTTTATTTCCTTTTTATTTTATTGTTTTTATCTCGATTTTTTTTTTTTCCGAAAAAAAAAAATTCAAAAAAAAAATTCAAAAAAAAAAAAATATATTTTTTTTTTTGACTTCTTTAAATGTTATAATCCTTTTTAATTATGCATGTTGTGGTTTTATTTAAATTAAATATGCATGAATTGCGTGATAGTATGTTGCGTGTTTATTTAATTACTGTAGTGTAGTCAGTATGCATGTCTTAATACAATTGCATGAACTGCCGAATTTTGAATGTCATCTGGCTTAGTTAGAATTAGAATCCTAGGCTGCATGACTTGTGTTCCTGACTGCTGGTCATTTTGATTATGCACTCGCTTGATCACCTCACATGTTAGGAGAAAGGTCCTAAAATCAACCTAAATTGCCTGATACATGTTTTCAAAAAATGAACAGGGTAAATTGGTACCGAAAGGGCATTAGTTACCCAACTAGTGTAACCAAGTCCCCGAATTCAGTTAATCTCTGGTTCGTAGGAATAGGGTGATTCTCCCATCACCCTATTTGGGTTTCTAATCGACCTACCACAAACTGATTAGTGGCGACTCTTGCATGCAAATCACCTACATGTTAAAAAAACTTAAACCCTAAGTCGCGATATGGTATGGGCTTGGGAGAGCCCGAGTTAAGTCCTGAACCTAGACTTAGCACATACCAGGCGAGCCCCCTCTCCTTTTTCCTTGTTATTCAAAGGAGGCCCGGGGAGTTTCGGTCGCGACAAAAAGGTATGTGTCAAACTTCCATTTAGATTTCAATATGTGCATGGATCCTATCTAAGATTTCGATTTATAAATTCCACTACATTTTTAGCACTTGAGGAACCCTATAGTGGTATCAGAGCTACTTACGATATATTGAAGTTGAATAGGAAACCCTAATTATTAATACATATGATGTATGCTTGAATTGATTCTCAATTAGAGTTAGATGAATTGGGAATATGAATTGATATGATCAATTCGAGTAATTTCACATTGAAACGAATTTGAATTCCTGCAATAATGTGGATTAATGTGATTGATCCAAAGGTGTTTTGTTAAAAAAACCAGAATTACGAATTCTGTTAGGGTATTGCAAAGGAACGAAGCAAGACAACCTTAGAGGCAATTTAGTTGAAACTGCCCGCCCTAGTAGGGATGGTTTAAGGGGAGAAATAGAATCTTGAGAAAACAGAATTGAGAATTCTGTCTAGGTTTCGGGGGCGTTGCCCCGAGCCCTTGCAAGGGGCACTACCTTTTTGAACCCCACTTGTTGATCAGTCAGCGAGACCATGGCAAGGGGCTCTGCCCTTTTACCCCGCAAAGGAGCGTAGCCGCCTTGACCACTGCATGGAATTGTTCATTCCCATATGATTGATGTACCTTTGTTATGATAAGTGATGCTTCGTTTTTGCTCATAACATGCATACATTTATCACTAAAAAATGTTAATAGTCCCTAATAAAATTAAGTAATGATATGATGCCTTTCCAATCATATATCTATTAAGACTTGAATTGTCAAAAGATGGATTTGTCAAAGCAAGGTGTCTTTAACTATTTGAGCAAAATAGGATGGATAATGGTTATCCATAGGTCAAGATTGATTTACTTAATAAGGCTATCAAAACAGTTTTAGCCCTTGAGGCATAGTATTTGGGGATAAGATATGAGATGTTAACCCCAATAACCAAGATTTGTATTCAATACAATTGATAAAGAGTTGTCTACCTAAATAACTTAGTCTTCAGCGGTAAGCCAAAGTTTACTCGAGTCTTGGTAAAATATGGATCTTGATCCACTATACTTATTGGGACACATGTTATAAAAATATAGTGGGAGTTTATTATAAATAATATTAATGAATAATTCACTTTGCATATTTATTATAGATAATGGCAAATAGCTCTACATCAAACTTTTCACAGCGATATGTCCTTGAGAAGGACAAATTGAATGGTTTTGACTTCTTAGACTGGCATAGAAGCTTGAGAATTGTTCTCAAGAAAGAGAAAAAGGATTATGTTTTGGAGAAACCACTTCCCTAGAAGACACCTCCCTCCAATGCTCCCTATGATGAAAGGAATGCTTATTAGAAGCATAAAGATGATGCATTGGATGCATCATGTCTAATGTTAGCTGCCATGAATTCAGACCTTCAGAAGCAGTTTGAAAACGTAGATGCCTATGATATGATGATGAACCTGAAAAACTTGTTTCAGGAGCAGGCACACACTGAAAGGTACTAGACAGTAAAGATCTTAATTGAGTGCAAGCTAGCAAGCGGGAGCTCAGTTAGCCCACATGTCATAAATATGATAGATTATATTGAAAACCTGAAGCGACTAGACTCTCCCATTAGCTAAGAGTTGGCTACTGACATTATTCTTCAGTCATTGTCTCAAGATTATGACACGTTTATTATGAACTATAACATGCATAATCTGAATAAGTCTTTGACTGAACTTCATGGAATGCTCAAAACTGCCGAGCACAATATCAAGAAGGACTCTACCCCTAATGTTCTCCTGGTTCAAAAGGGGAAAGGCTTTAAGTAGCCAAGTAAGGTTAAGGGTAAGGATAAAGGTACTAAGCCCAAGCCCAAACCAAGACCAAACGGGGTCCGACTGTTGATGCTGTATGCTTTTATTGTGGCGAGAATGGACATTGGAAGAGGAATTGAAAGAAATATTTAGAGGATCTGAAGAAAAAGGGAAGTGAGACTTCCTATTCAGGTATTTATATTATAGAAGTAAATATTACTACTAGTTCTACTTCATAGATATTGGATACCGATTGTGGTATTCACATTTGTATAAATGTGCAAAAACTAAAACGAAGTAGAACACTTATAAAAGGTGAAGTGGAACTACGTGTTGGAAATGGAGCAAGAGTTATTGCATTAGTCGTAGGAATATATGATGTAGCTTTACCTTCTGGCATGATTTTAGAGCTAAATAATTGCTATTATGTACTTGCTATATGTAGGAATATTATTTTTGTTTCTTGTTTGAACAAGGAAGGTTTCTGTTTTGACATAAAGAATAATAGTTGTTTATTTTATATCAATGGATTGTTTTATGATAGCGCCCATATTGTGGATGGGATATATGTTTTAAATCTTGATGTGCCAATCTGTAATATAAATACAAAAAGGTTTAAATCTAATGATTTGAATCCAACCTACCTTTGACATTGTCGATTGGGCCACATAAACGAAAAACGAATTCACAAGCTTCATAACGATAGACTATTACATTCATTTGATTTTGAATCATTTGATATGTGTGAATTTTGTTTAGTTTAAAATATGACAAAAGCTTCTTTTACTAATCAAAGTGAGAGGACAAAAGAATTATAGGCCCTTATACATACTGATGTGTGTGGACCACTAAGTTCTACAGCTAGAGGAGGTTATCAGTACCTTGTTACATTTACTGATGATTTCAGTAGTTATAGATATGTTTATTTGATGAAACATAAATTTGACTTCTTTGAAAAGTTTAAGGAACTTCAGAATAAAGTACAGAATCAACTTGGCAAGAGTATCAAGGCTCTTTGATTTGATCGAAGAGAAGAATATTTAAGCCAAGAGTTCAATGACTATCTCAAAGAGTGTGGAATTGTTTCACAGCTCTCTTCCCTGGAACACCACAATGGAATGGTGTCTATGAGAGGAGAAATCGAACTTTGTTAGACAAGGTTCGATCAATGATGAGTCATTCAGATCTTCCATTATCTTTCTAGGGATATGCACTCGAGACAGCTGCGTTTATACTAAATAGAAGTCCATCAAAAGCCATAGAGAAGACACCATATGAGATGTGGACAAGAAAAGTTCCTAATATCTCTTTTCTAAAGATTTGGGGTTGCGAAGCTTATGTAAAACGTTTACTTTCTGATAAGCTTGGATCCAAATCTACTAAATGCTTCTTTGTGGGATATCCTAAAGAAACGAAAAGATATTACTTTTACAATCCATCAGAGAACAAAGTGTTTGTTGCTCGAAATGATGTCTTTTTAGATAAAGAGTTTCTTACTAAAGGAACTAGTAGGAGTAAGGTAAACCTCGAAGAAGTTATTATGCCACAAGAGGGTGTTCCAGTTCATGAGAAACCTCAATTAGATCTACAAAGAGTTGTAGAGTCGACTTCAGTGGCACTTATAGTTTGTAGGTCTGAAAGAACACATCGTGAGCCTATGAGATATGGTTTTCACATCACAAAACATCGTCATCTATTGTTAATAGAAAATGACGAACTTACGACCTATACAGAAGCTATGATGGGCCTAGACTCCGATAAATGGCTTCAGGCCATGGAATCCAAAATGGACTCAATGTATCAAAATAAAGTTTGGACTTTAATTGATCCACCCGAAAGTGTCAAACCTATAGGGTGCAAGTGGGTTTTCAAGAAGAAAACTAACATGAATGGAAAGGTTCATATCTATAAAGCACGGCTAGTAGCTAAAGGTTTCAAACAAACTCATGGGATTGACTATGACGAGACCTTTTCGCCAGTGGCCATGCTTAAGTCCATTCGGATTATCCTAGCATTTGCTGCATATTATGACTATAAGATATGGCAAATGGATGTACAGACAGCTTTCCTTAACGGAAAACTAGAGGAGGATGTATATATGACACAACCTAAAGGCTTTATATCACCAGATAGCACTAAGAAGATATGCAAGTTTCAACGTTCTATTTATGGATTGAAGCAGGCATCACAGAGCTAGAATATTCGTTTCGATGAAACTGTCAATGAGTTTGGCTTCATTAGAAACAAAGAATAAGCTTGTGTATACAAGAAGTCTAGTGGGAGTGCAATTGTGTTTCTGGTGTTGTATGTGCATGACATACTACTCATTGAAAACGACATTCTTATGCTTCAATTAGTTAAGATATCACTAGGAAAATTTTTCTCCATGAAGGACATAGGAGAGGCAAACTATATCTTGGGGATCGGGATCTATAGAGATAGATCTAAGAGACTTATTGGACTGAGTTAAAGTACATATATTGATAAAGTCATCAATAGGTTTAATATGCAAGACTCCAAGAAAAGTTTTCTCCTGATGGCACATGGCATAAGTCTTAGCAAGACTTAGTGTCCTTTAACACAATATGAGCGAAACCGCATGAGTAGGATTCCTTATGCATCGGCTGTGAGATCCATCATGTATGCTATGTTATACACTCGTCCTGATGCTGCTTATGCATTGAGCATGATAAGTAGATACCAGTCAGATCCAGAGGAACCTCACTGGATTGTTGTAAAAAAAATCCTTAAGTACTTGAGAAGAACTAAGGATTTATTCTTAGTCTATGGAGGTGAGGAACAAATCACTATAAGTGATTACACTTATGCTAGTTTCCAAATCGACAAAGACAACTTTCGATCGCAGTCAGGTTTTTTTTTTTGCGTGAATGGTGGAGCGGTGTGCTGAAAGAGTTCCAAGCAGGACACTCTTGCAGATTCTACGATAAAAGCTGAGTATATTGCCACTTCATAAGCATCAAAGGAAGCTGTTTGGATTTCGAAAGTTCATAGAAGAACTGGGAATTAGTCCCATTAGTTCAAATCCAGCGGACCTCTATTGTGACAGCAATGGGGCCATAACTTTGGCTAAAGAGCCTAGGTCTCACCAGAAGACCAAACACATACTTAGGAAGTATCATCTCATTCGAGAATTCATTGAAAAAGGTAATGTCAAGATGTGCAAAGTTGCAACTGAGTTTAATACAGTTGATCCGTTGACGAATGCTCTTCAACAACCTAAGCATGAGCGTCATTGTAACGCTTTAGGCCTTAGACACATTAGTAATTGGTCTTGATGTGAGTGGGAATACATGCGATATACATTTTCATTGTTCATTAATAAAATATATATTATATTTGATTTCGATTTAATTCGAGTATATAATTGAATGTGAAATCTTTATCCCCTGAATATTGAAAATCCTTAACAGGCAATTAAATATGTGATTTGATCGTGAAACTCTATTAATAGAGTGGATATTAATATTCTAAATGTCCCTAGTCAATTGCCATTGTGCATTGGGACGCCAATGGTGTTTGAGACTAGCACATGAGTCAACTAATTATCAAGTTTCATGGGTCATGAATATAGAGATATAAAGTTGATCACATGGAATACATGTTGGAGAACATTGTACTGGACAGACCCGCCATGAGAATATTGTAGAATTGTTATATAATGTCATCAGTATTTCTCATCATAGCTACAGAGTATAATCCTTTGACCTAAGTCTGCTATGGTTTCCTAAACGTGGATTAGCATGCTTTAACATTACTAAACATCAGTCATAGTAGGTGATTTTAAAGGTAATGGCTGGGCATGTCATGAATCGTGCTGAGTGATGTGAGTTGACAAGATGGGATTTGTTCCTCTCATATACCGAGGGTATGATATCCTGGCCTCCTGTAGAGTTGAGACTGTGAAATGCATGGCCATGCTCAAGTGAGTTGAAGAGTCAACTACTTGCTTTGATAGTCTAGCTACGGTAATGGAAAAATGAGTTTGAGCTATATAAGGATGACACTTGTCCTATCTTATGCTTAACTCGGAAATCAAATGACAAAGGGACTTAGTTTATATGATTGGTTCTAGTGCAAGTGGGAGATTGTTAGTGGTCTGCCCTAGGAATCAATCAAGTTGAAACTCTAATATTAGTTGTGGATTAGGTTGTGTCGGAAAACCGACCTTCACTATACTTAAGTAGTCATAATATCTTACTAGAGAACGCTTAGGTTGTGTCTAATATTTAGTGAACCCGCATGGTCGCATACAATAGCAACTGAGTTAATATTTTCTATGTGCCGGGATCTACTTAAAATAAGAAGTAAATTTTAATATATTCTCCTATTCAACTTATCTACGCGGTCATGCACGTTATGAGATAACGATTAAACGTATGATTGAAGGTGGACAGTTTGACAGGCCCAAATAGCCCGGCCCCACTTCTTTTAATTCGCATAGATAATGAGGCTATATATATAGCGTGTGGGTGATGAAAAACCCTAAGAGAGAAAACAAACGCTTCTAAGAGAATACAAAGAGAATTGTTCTCTGTTTAAAGATTTTTGAGAGAGTCTCGAAGATCAAAGGCGATTAAGAAAAAGAAGTCCAAGATCTTTAGCTAGCACTTGGATCATTGGAGACTTCCGTTCGTGTGTGTGGATATCAGTAGAGGCGCAATACTTGGGGCGCTAATCCCGACACAATCGATTATCAATTTATCTTCAATCTGCAAAAATATGTGTCGAACTTCTGTTTAGATTTCAATATACGCATAGATCCTATCTAAGGTTTCGATTTATAAATTCCGTTGCGTTTTTGGCACTTGAGGAACCCTACACTTTTTTAGTATTAAAAATATGTCTCGAGTGAGATCCCATAAAATAAAACCTATCCAAGTAAGTTTACTAGTTTGAGTAAATTTTCTAGCTAGTGTAGTTTCTTAAATTGAGTAGATTCCTTAAGAGGGTTTTCCTATTTTGGATACAAATATTGTAGATTTAAAAGATGAAATCCTACTAGATTATTAGACTCTAAAGTAGGCAAGAGGAGTGTTATAATTTTCTCTCTACAAGTTTCTGAGTGAGTTTTTTGTGAAAGATTGTGAGACAACAGTTGTGACTTTGACCTAGACATAATATAGGTTTGATAAACACTTGAGCGATTGTAAACTTCATATTCTCTAGATTTATAATGGATCTCTTGATGACTAACTCTCCCTATGAAATAAGTATCAACATTTGGACAGAACCATATAATTATTAGATATTTATCATTCTTCTTTGATTTGTATGGTACTTTCCTTTTCTCACTTTAAACTTGAATTGCACGATCCTAAACTTCGACACAATAATTGGTATCAGAGCTAGGGCTTAGGTCGCTAGAGTTTATTTGGAGTTTTTTTTTTGTCTTATCATTGCCTAGAAATGTTGCGCTCGCGATACATATAGAGCAAGACTTAATATTGAGAAGTTCAATGAGAGTAACAACTTTGAGTTATGGAGCATTAGGATGCGTGCCCTATCAACCACCAAGGTTTGGCCAAGGCGTTGGATGGCAAGTATAAATAGTCAGATTTGATGAAAGATCTCAATAAGTTAGGTTTGATAAAGAAGGCGAAAAGCATGATCCTGTTGAATCCATTGGGTGAGGTGTTGATTGAAGTGGCCAAAGAGAAAGATGTCGCAACATTATGGGAAGAATTTGAGTGAGTCTATTTGATGGAGAGTTTGAATAATCACTTGTATATGTTGAAAGAGATGTTTTAATTCCAACTAGTTGAAGGTGCATCCATCAGAGCTCATTTTGATGAGTTTAACAAATTCATTGTTGGTTTGAAAAACATTAATGAAGCCTTTCCTGATGAGAAACAAAGCATCATCTTGATGGCATCTCTATCGGATTCCTTTGAGTACTTTATTGATTCATTGCTATAGGGGCACATAACAATTAAGAGGTAAAGATTGGATATATGAAGTAGAGACAAACGTATAGGGTCTAGAGGTAGTAGATGAAAAAGCTATTGTAATTCAAGGTCTTACTTAGGAAACATCGATATTATCATTAGATGAAGTGGGCACTATAGGAGAGGTTGTTCGAAATACAAGGGTAAATGAGTTAAGATGGAGTCTATATGCGATGATAGTTCAGTTACTATAAAATCAAAACATGACAGGTCAATTTAAAGTTGCGCAAGACTAATCAACCGGTGCAATAACCTATATCTAATCGACGAGGGATCAAGGGCTTGTGTGAAATCTGACAAACAAATTCGAAGCTCGATTTTGTTTCACAGTCACCATGTGAATCACGTGAGCTTCATAGCTTTGACGGAAAGGTGCTACACTTTTCTGTGATTGCATGCATTGCATCGCATTTGTATCTAGATTTCGATGCTATTTTAGGTACATGCGTAGAGAATCTTGGATCCTCATAATCTCAGACATACATATCAAGCTTTATCCGAGAACCAACCTCAGTCATGTAGCTTAACTAGATGATTAAATTGATGGCGGTGAGTCCCTCCTAGGTTGAAACCTTTAAGAGGAAATGATTGATATATCTTTCTTAGTATTTTTCACAAGATTAGGTACCCAAGAAGAAAAGAAACCCAGTTGACTAGAATTAATCTTTGTTTGCTACAACGTTTGTGTGTATATATCTACATGAACTTGGCCACTCGCCTTGGGCTCAAAGGTTTACTTCTAATCTTTCATGGACATGGTTAACGATATATTTTTTGTGTCTACATTGTTACTTGGGACATTGAGTAATCACAAAAAGTAAGAAGAATAACAAGTAATCAAGAGCCTCAATCATTTTCTATTGGGATTTTAGTATCCAAAATCCATGAATTGTGAATGAAAAGTTAGGAATTAAATAGTCCTACATTGGATAGAAGTTATGATGGGAGATGGTTTATTTAGATAAGCCTCTCAAATGGGTTTTGGCTCTAAAGGGTACGCCACTTTTGTGGAAGGGAGACAACCTACGCCAAGCTAGGTCGGTCTCTATCGCCACCGTTCATTCGGCCGGCTCGGACTGGGCCTAGGTTCCATTCCATCGGTTTTTATTTTTTTCCCAAACAGACACATTTATTTATTTTGGACAAACAAACATGTCTGTTCGTGAGGTTCGGTTTGCTCGAACGAAAATCGCTTCAGTCCAAGCGAGTCTTCATTGCTTGCAACTGTTCACGAACTAAATGAAAAACACTTTGGTTCAAGCGACTCTTCATTTTTTCCATCTATAACCAAACTGTTCTATTCGGTCTTGTGACTCTTCGTGGCATTTTTTATTCCCACGAGACTTTTTTCCCGACGTACTTTAGACATTTTCATTTTTTTTGCATGGCATTCTGCTGCATTTTCTTCATCATTGTCATTTGTGCGATTATTCTGTGAAGCTGCGTTCGAACATTTCCTTTGAAGAAGTACCGCTTCTTTGGAAAGGCGATCCGTTCTATCCTAGGAGACAATTATTTAACAATCTTGGTTACCGGTACATGGGACAAATTTTCTTAAGGACAAAACGTGAATTCATTGGGCTTGAATCATTCGTCGACATTCGGATTACTCGTCAGAATGTAATTTCAGGTTTGTCAAATAATTTTGTTTTGCATATACAATTACTATTACGTGTCAATAATCTTAAGACAATTTTGTATCGTGTTTATATAATTGTATTTCTTAATCATTTCTGTCTTCGTGTCAGAAATGGATACAACATCAATGACACCTATTTCATCTGTTCTGACTCATGGAGAGAAGCCAGAAAAGTTCAATGGGGCTAACTTCAAGAGATGGCAATAGAAGATGTTCAATCTCATCACTTTGAACTTGGCAAGGTTCCTCATGGAGGATGCTCCAAAGTTGGATGAAGGAGAGACAAACAAGAAAAGGTTGCTGCTGTAGATGCATGGAAGCATTCTGATTTCCTGTGTCGCAACTATATCCTCAATGGTCTGGATAATTCCCTCTACAACGTTTATAGTATACTAAAAATGGCTAAGGAGTTGTGGGAAAGTTTGGATAAGAAATACAAAATGGAAGATGCTGAGTTGAAGAAATTTATCGTCGGCAAATTTTTGGACTTCGCGATGGTAGATTCTAAAACCTTCTTAAGTCAAGTTCAAGAACTTCAAGTGGTCATGCATGACATTCATGCTGAAGGTATGATGATTAGTGAATCATTTCAAATGGCTGCCTTCATTGAAAAGTTACCACTGTCTTAGAAAGATTTTAAGAATTATCTCAAACACAAGAGAAATGAATTATCAGTTGAAGACTTAATTATTCAATTGAGGATAGAGAAAGACAATAGGAATTCAAAGAAAAAAGTTGGTAGCAATTTGGTGGTCTCAAGGGTCAACGTTGTTAAAGAAGGATAAAAAACCAGCAGTAAGAGGAAAAATTATGGACACGGATCCACCTAAGGCCTGAAAAAATTCATTGGCAAATGCTATAATTATGAAAAGTCTGGACATCGTGCCAAAGACTGTAGAGCCAAGAAAAGAAAGATGACTTAGGTGAATGTTGTAGAAGAGATTTCCAATGGTGTTGATGATATCAATCTTACCGTATGATATCCGAGTACAACATAGTGGGAAACCCAAAGAATGGTGGATTGATACTGGAGTAACTCGTCATATATGCGCCAACAAATCTATGTTCTCATCATAGACACCTATGGAAGGTGATGAAAAACTCTACATGGGTAATTCATCAACCTCTAAGGTTGAAGGTAGCTTTAAAGATGACATCTAGGAAAGTTGTGACATTAAACAATGTGCTACATGTGCCAGACATAGGCAAAAATTTAGTATACGGATCTCTTCTTAGCAAAAATGGTTTGAAGTTGGTGTTTGTATCTTATAAGTTTGTGCTCTCCAAAAATGAGATGTATGTAGAAAAGGGTTACCTTAGTGATGGTCTACTCAAGTTGAATGTAATGACTATTGTACCCAATGATGTTATGAATAAAGTTGTTTCTACTTATGTGCTTGAGTTTCCTAATTTATGGCATGCTAGACTAGGACATGTTAATTATAAGTCAATAAAGAAATTAATGAAGATAGGGTTATCGCCAAAATTCGACTTTCCAAGTGAAAAATGCCAAGGGTATGTTGAATCAAAATTTTCTAAGCCTCCTTTTCATTATATAGATAATAGAATTACAGAACATTTAGATTTAATACACACAGACATTTTTGATTTAAAAGCAATACCGTCAAGAGGTGGTAAGAAGCCTTTTATAACGTTTATAGATGACTGCCTGAGGTATTGTTATGTTTATTTGCTTAGTAGTAAAGATGAGGCTGTAAATACTTTTAGAACTTATAAGTCCGAAATTGAAATTTAGTTTAATAAGAAAATTAAGATGATAAGAAGTGATAGAGGATGTGAATATGAATTTCTTTTTGAAGAAATTTGTTCTGAGTTTGGTATTATTCACCAAACTACTCCTCTTTATGCGCCACAAGCTAATGGAGTGGCAGAAAGGAAAAATCGGTCTTTAAAGGAAACAATAAATGCATTATTGAATAGTTCTGGTTTACCACAGAATTTGTGGGGGAAAGCTATTTTGACGGCGAATTTTATTTTGAATAGAGTACCCTATAAAAAGACATAATAAACTCCATATTGAAAGTGGAAAGGTAGAACGCCTAATTTGAAACATATCAAAGTGTGGGGGTGCTTAGCTAAAGTTGTGATTCCTAAACCTAAAAAGGTTAAAATAGGACCGAAAATCGTTAATTGTATCTTTATTGGATATGCTATTAATAGTAATGCATATCGATTTCTTGCTCATAAGTTTGAGGTCCTCGATATACATGTTAATACGATTATTGAGTCAATGGATGCTTCATTTTTTGAAAATATATTTCCGTATAATATAGTATATGAGCCAATTAACAATAATAAGAGGCCTCGGGTTACTACACCTAAGAGCCAATTTTAGGAGGTACTATAAATTTTCGCGGGTACTGTTCACCCGGTGAACATCTGGTGACTCCGGCCGATTCTGGTGGCCGTTTAGCCTGAAATTTGGTGTCAAGGTCCCTCGTCCGGCCTTCCTTCTCCTCTTCGAAGGGCTTCCCCTCTTGTTCAACACTGAAGCTGGATTTCCAGATCTGAGTGACGCTGGTTCTACTGCCCGTGCGTGCGTTACGTGAATGAATTGGACGCTCATCTCAGTAGGGATGAAGCTCCTCCCTGTTCTGGTATGAGTTGCTGGTGGGCTATGTAGTGCTGGGTTGAGCTGCTGGATAGCCTTTCTGTAGTTCTACTAAGTTTGTGTTGCTGAGTGTGATTAAGTGCTAGTTATTTATTGGGAAGCTGGCCGGTGCGAAACCTACCCTTCTCCCTGAAGCTGGCTAGTTGACCAGTAGGTGTTTGTATTAATGCCGAACAGGGAGGAACTTCTGGTTTGACTGCTTTTCCTACCTGTAATGGATATTGAACCTGTTCCTGGTGCTAAGGCACATCAAATGGATAATGTTGCTGTCCTGAACAATGTTGCTGCTGACCCTATAAGGAAATCAAAAGCTGTGCTCGTTGAACAGCCTTCTGGCCTGAAGGGCAAGTCCACTGCTATATCTAGGATAAGTCTCCCCCCTGGTTCTAGAGCAGGCCAGGATGGAAAAGCCAGACGTAGTCGCAGTCGAGGGCGTTCTAAGAGTCGTCACCCCACCTCTAGGAATGCTCCTGGTGTCAATCCTTCTGCTGGGACTGACCTAAGATTCAAGGCAGCTGGCCGTGGGAACATGGACAGTCTGGGAGCTAATACTCACACTGAGGAAGGTCAGACTTCTAATCGGCCTCAGGGCTTTGTTAACCGAACTCCAGCTGCTAGAACTTGGGCAAACATTGCCAGGGTGCAAACCAAAGGCTACGACCTATCCTTTGTTCCTCCGGTTGAGGAAAACGGAGAAATCATTGTCGATATAACCCCTGAAATAGTTGTTGATCAGAATCCCTTGTGGCTTCAGTGCATAGTGGGCCATTACATTGGCAAGAAAATTCCTTTTAAACTTACGGAGGAAGCTTTCAAAAAGACATGGGGAGATCAAATAGCGGATGTAAGACTACATGAAAATGGGTTTTACTTCATTCGTGTTCCGGATTCGGATATGCGCAAGAAGATACTCGATATGGGTCCTATATCTATATTTAGCAGCACCATGGTCCTCCAACATTGGCACCCAAAACTAAAGCTCATCAAAGGTGCCATGGACTCCCTCCTGGTCTGGGTCAGACTTTGTGATATTCCTTTTTCTCTCTGGTCCCCGTCTGGCATTGGCAGGATCGCTAGTGCTATTGGCAAGCCACTCTATGTGGACTCTCAAACGGAACTTATGACCAGAATTTCCTTTGCGCGTGTATGTGTGGAAATTAAAGCTAATAAGCCCCGGCTGGAATCTATCAAAACCAGATGGGATGGTGAGGTCTCTTTCATACAAGTTGAGTACGAATGGAAGCCGTTGGCCTGCATATCTTGTGGCTTATTTGGACACAAGATTGGAGCAGATGGGTTTGGTTGTGCTTCTGGTCATCCCGAAGCAACTAGGGAGTCTCGGCGTCCTCAAGAGGAAAATCTTCGACCTCACGGGGAATGGATTCAAGTCAGGAGAAAAAGGGGTGCCCTCCCAGCTAACAAAGACCCTGATGTCTCCCAACAAGCAGCAGGCCCGCCTTTGAACCCGACTGCAGCGGAGGAGGACCTTCTACAGACTGATTCTGTTCTAACCACAAACCAGCCCCTTGCAGGCCCTCATCTGGCACGTACAAGCGAAGAGTCACCTCTGCTGAATGGTGCTGCTTCTGTTATTGATCTTGGCCTTTTCCCAGCAAACAAAGACCCTTCTGCCTCGCATCAAACAGCAGACCCGCTGGTGAACCCGTCTGCAGGGGAGGGGCGTATACTGGAGCCCATCTCTGTTCTAGCCAAAGATCAGCCACGTACAGTCCCTCTGCTGTCTGGTGTTGGTACTATTGCTGCTCCAGCCTCTCAAGGAATTGAACCGACCTATGCCAATGTTTCAGTGGCAAGTACCAGCACCTCCCCCCCGCGCCCATTAGGCCAAGTTGGGGACCCCGATCTCAACCCACACTCTTCCTCCGAAGGCTATTCAGGCTCTCATGGAGGGGTGGATGATAGTGACTCCGATGACCTTTTGGTAGAGGAACTTGCTGTTTTTTCTCCTCCAACCACTCGGTCTCGCGCAATGGTATCAAATGCAGCCGAGGACAATCCTAAAGTCCCCCCCCCAGACTGTTCCTCGGATGATTGGCCCCGATATGGTCCCTGGTTCTTCCTCCTCTAAGAAAAAAGCTAAGAAGAAGAGGACCAGGAAATCTCAGAGATAACAATCCCCTTCACCCATATGTTTTTTGGTATCTGGTACATTAGGGGCTTGGTAGACCCCATTAGGCAAGCTGAGATTCGCTCTTTTATCAGGGCCCACCGCCTCTCTTGTGTTGGCATTGTGGAAAAAAAATAAAAGGCCACCTTTCTGCTAGTGTTTCTCGGGATCTTTGTGGAAACTGGCGGTGGATTTCCAACTACGACTCCTCCCCCTTAAGTCGGATTTGGTTTGGGTGGAACCCGGATGAGGTGGAAGCCATTCTTTTGTCCTCTACTGACCAGCTGATCCATGTTCAGCTCAGACTCTTCTCTTAAATAAGATCCGCCTTTGTACTTTTGCTTATGGTGAACACTCATTTGTTAAGCGGCGTCTTCTTTAGGCTGATCTCACACGATTGTCCTCCACTAGTCTACCTTGGGTCGTTGCTGGTGACTTTAACGCTATCAAAGAACCCAGTGACAGAGTAAGGAGTTCAACTCCTTGGATCCCAGCCTTCGATGACTTTGGGGATTGTCTGAACCAGGCGGGCCTTGAAGATCTTCGATATGTCGGTTGTAGATACACTTGGTCTCACTCTTTAGGGGCAAATAGGAAACTACGGAAGATCGATCGGGTGCTCGTTAATAATATATGGACTCAGCAGTTTTCTTTTTCGGAAGCTTCCTTTCTTCCCTCAGGGATATCAGATCACTCGCCTATGGTGATTAAATTATTATTGCCTTATAACTCTAAGAAGCCGTTCAAATTCTTCAACTTTTGGGCTACTCATCCCTCCTTCTTTGAGTTAGTTAAGCAAGCTTGGGAAACTCCGGTGGTGGGAACCCCTATGTATGGTTTTTGCTGTAAGCTGCAGGTTCTTAAGGCAAAGTTGAAGCAACTCAACAGAAGTTCCTTCTCCGATCTTTCTTCTCGGACTGAGCAGGCCAGGGCTGACTTACTTGCTGTTCAAACAGCTTTGGAACTCAATTCTTTTGACCAAGACCTGCTGAATAGGAAAGTGGAGCACACACGCTCCTTCTCTACTTTGAGGCGTCAAGAGGAATCCTTCTTCTGACAGAAGTCCCGGATACATTGGCTCAAGGAAGGTGATCAAAATACTAAGTTCTTCCACCACTTTATCAACAAAAGGCGCCTTCAGAACCGCATTCTCTCGGTGTCGACAGAGGATGGGCTTGTACTTCATGATCCGCTTTCTGTCAAAAACCACATTATTAGCCATTATCAGAAGTTGCTCAACGGCCCGCCTGTTTCCATACAGGCCTCGGCCTTGGATATCAGTGATTTCATTGGAAGAGCTTAAGATGAGGACCAGAGGAACTTCTTGATTCAACCGATTACAGATGGGGAAATTAGATCTACCCTTTTCTCGCTTGCAAAGGGTAAAGCCCCTGGGCCTGATGGATTTAGTGTGGATTTTTTCAAAACCACTTGGGAGATTACTGGGCCGTCTGTTCTTATTGCGGTCCGGAATTTCTTTGACTCTGGTTGTATGCTCAAAGAGCTTAATAACACTATTTTAACACTTGTTCCGAAGTCTCCTAACGCCTCTTCCATGTCTGATTTTCGGCCTATAGCATGTTGTAACACCCTTTACAAGTGCATATCCAAAATTTTGGCTAGGCGGGTTGCTCGCATTCTATCTTCTCTGATTGGTCCTGCTCAAACAGCTTTTGTCAAGGGGCGCAGAATTAGCGACAATATTATGATTGCCCAGGAGTTGTTTGCGAACTTCCACCACCACGCATACCTCCCCAAATGTGCAGTCAAGGTGGACTTTCAAAAAGCCTATGACACCGTTGACTGGAACTTCATTGAGAAGGTTTTATTGGCCTTTCAGTTCCCGGTAACCTTCATCAAATTGGTGATGGCCTGTGTATCAACGGCCAAATTCTCGGTATCTATTAACGGGGAATTGCATGGTTCTTTGGCAGCTCCCGAGGTATACGGCAAGGAGATCCACTATCACCGTACCTCTTTATACTTGTTATGGAAGTTTTCTCCGGTATTCTCATTTCCAAAACAGCTAGTCGGGACTTCCATTGGTATTGGCACTGTAAAAAGACCCGCCTGTCTCACCTATTTTTTGCGGATGACGTGCTCTTGTTTTCAGAAGCTCACCTCAATTCAGTGGAATTAATCAAAGACGCTCTTCATTTGTTCTCTGATTGGTCTGGACTGAAACCAAATCCTGCTAAAAGCAACGTTTTCCTCTCAGGGGGAACCCGGCGTTATGTGACCAAATCCTCCACTGTTTTGGATTCCAGCAAGGTACTCTCCCCTTCCGTTACCTGGGCGTGCCTGTTATCTTATCTAGATTATGCAGAGAGGATTGCAAATATTTGGTTGATTCTATAACCGCCCGTGCCCGGTCTTGGACTCAGAGGTTTCTTTCCTTTGCTGGACGTCTCCAATTGATCAATGCGGTTTTGTATTCTATGCAAGTCTATTGGGCCTCCATTTTCTATATACCGAAATCTGTCTTGGATAGAATTGAGACTATTCTTCGGCAATTCCTTTGGAAAGGGCCTGATCTGGGAGCAGGTGGTGCTAGAGTGGCGTGGGCTACAGTTTGCCTCCCCAAAGAGGAAGGTGGCCTTGGCCTTCGACGACTTGTTGATTGCAATAGAGCCTTGACCCTCAAGCACATATGGCTTCTCTTTACTGACAAGGAATCCATGTGGTGCAAATGGATTCATTCCAACTTTTTACAAAAGGCAAATTTTTGGGTTGTGTCCAAACCCACTTTTTGCTCATGGACTTGGAAGAAAATCCCGGATATGAGACCTGTTGCCCATGCACTGTTTCGATGAAGAATTGGGAACGGGTCCTCCGTTTCTTTCTGGTTTGATTGGTGGCATAACAGAGGCCCCATCTTTCGGCTTTTCAGCAATGCCGAGATATACCAATCAAGGATCCCTAGAGACATCTCGGTTAGGAGTTTTTTTGAACATCCTTGGCAACCATCGAATACTCTAGACGCTATTTTGGGCTGGATGGATTATCAAACACCTTCTATGGACAATCAACAGGATGTTCTCACCTGGATGCCTCATCCCTCAGGAACATTCTCGGTTGCACATGCTTGGGAGCACATTAGGAGAAAAGGTCACCCAGTTCCGTGGCATTCTTTTGTCTGGGATCGGAACATGGCTCCTCGCCATGCCTTTCTCCTTTGGCTTATTTCTACTAATCGGCTACCCACCCAGGTTTTCCTCTTACAAAACCGCAGGATTGCTGATGCTACATGTGCTTTTTGTGGCCTAGTTCCGGATTCTATTAACCATCTTTTCTTCGAGTGCTCCTCGACCAATAGACTCGCCTCCTTCTGGGCTACTAAATGTAGCCTCCCTTGGCGGAACAGACCTTGGTTAGATCACATTAGGTGGGCTATGCAAATATGTGGCGGTCCATCCTTTGCCCATCGCTTATCGAGGTTCTCCTTTGGTGCACTATGCCATATTATCTGGTCTGAACGAAATAATGCTGTTTTCAGGAGCAAGACCATCTTTATCCCGGGTATGCGCAAACACCTCCTCAAAGTGGTGATGGACAAAGCTATATCTGTTGGGACAGTTGATGATACACCAGTAAATCGTAGCTTCCAAAGAAAGTGGGGCCTACCTATTTCTATATTTCATATGAATTCGGACCCTTAGCCGGCGCTCTGAGCATTAGTGGAGTTCTGTTTCCTGGTCACTTTGACTATATCGGTCTCATGCCGCTTCTGAAGACAAGGGATGAACTTCAAGCTTCGGTTTGGCTAGGGTTCCTTCCCTTTCGGTTTAGGCCTTCTTGTATTTAGCTGGCGTTTGCCTTGTTTTTTCTTGTTCTTGCTGGACCACTCTTGACCTTGTCTGGACATTCTTCTGTCCTAATATGGTCAGGAGCTGGTTTGAGCCTAGGTTGTATTATGGTGTTTTGAAAAGTTATACAAACTCTTACCTTACCAAAAAAAAAAACCTAAACGTAGTAAAAGACAAAGAACTTCTAAGTCCTTTTGAAATGATTTTCTAATATATTTGTTAGAGAATGAGCCTTAGAACTTTAAAGAGGCTGTGACATCCCAAGAAGTCCCGTTCTGGAAAGAAGTTATCAATAGTGAAGTTGAATCCATCTTATCAAACCATAAATAGGAATTGGTTGACCTTCCTCCTGGTAATAAACCACTATAATGTAAGTGGATTTTCAAGAAGAAAATGAAAGTGGATGGTATTATTGATAAGTATAAAGCTAGGCTTGTGGTAAAAGGATACAAGCAATGAGAAGGCCTTGATTATTTTGATACTTATTCACCTGTTACTAGAATTACATCTATAAGGATGCTAATTGCCATAGCAACGGTGTATAGGCTTCAAATCCATCAAATGGATGTTAAAACGACTTTCTTAAATTGGGATTTAGAAGAAGAAATATATTTGGAACAACTTGAAGGGTTCATTATTCTAGGATAAGAGAAGAAAGTATGTCAGCTTATCAAGTCACTCTATGGATTGAAACAAGCACCAAAATAATGGCATGCTAAATTCGATCAAGTCATGTTGTCGAATGATTTTAAGATTAATGAGTGTGATAAATGTGTATATATTAAGAACACTCATAATGGTTTTACTATTTTGTGCTTGTATGTAGATTACATGCTTATAATGGGTAGCGATAGTGAGGTTGCCAATACGACTAAACGAATGCTCACAAGTAAATTTGATATGAAAGATATGGGGGTTGCAAATGTTATTTTAAGAATTAAAACCTATAAGACATATGGAGGATTAGCTCTATCACAGTCCCATTATATTGAGACGATTCTTAGAAAGTGTAAGAATATAGACACTATACCAATAAAGACTCCGATAGATGTTAATTTACATCTTTCAAAGAATATTGGTGAAAGCAAAGCTCAAAATGAGTACGCTAGTATACTATGTAATCTAATGTATGTCATGAACTGTACTAGGCCAGACATAGCTTGTGCTGTGAGCAAGCTAAGTCGATTTACAATTAGTCCAAATGAAAACCATTGGAAAGCTATAAAACGTGTGTTAGGCTATTTTAAGCACACTCAAAATTATGCTTTGCACTACACAGAGTATCTAGTGGTACTTAAAGGATACTGTGATGCAAATTGGATAACCGGCACAAGAGACACAAAATCCATAAGTGGATATGTGTTTATACTTGGTGGGGGAGCAGTGTCTTGGAAGTCATCCAAACAAACTTATATTGCAAAGTCTACTATGGAAGTAGAATTTATTGTTTTGGATAAGGCTGACGAAGAAGCTGAGTGGCTTCGAAATTTCTTAGAAGACATTTCTAATTGGTCTAAACCAATGCCAGCTGTGTGTATTCATTGTGATAGTTAAGCGGCAATAGGCAGGGCAAGGAATGTCATGTATAACGGAAAGTCCCGACATATATGTCGAAGACATGATACTGTAAGACAACTACTCTCTAGTGGAATTATCACGATTGACTATGTGAAGTCAAAAGATAATGTTGCGAATCCATTCACAAAAGGCCTGACTAGAGAGTTGGTCGTAAAAACATCGAGGGAAACGGGTTTAAGGCCTATAAAATAAGTCATCATAGCGGAAACCCTACCTAGTTGATTGGAGATCCCAAGATCTAGATTCAAAGGGACAACCAAGTTATGCAGGCGAAGTAGTGTACTGTCAACTCTTACTCATTCCCATATGGAGACAGTAATAACATGTGGAGGTTAAATATAAGTTTTTAATTATTCTGATTCGGGTATGTGATATACTACACAATCAGAAATTATCTATATGAGTATGAAGTGAGGGCCGCTTCTATGAAGAATTTGAAAGGCCAAATTCTTCAAAGTACTCACGAAACCAAGCGGTGTTCATGGCCAAAACGAATATAAACAGTGGGAACCAACTTTGTTTGAGAGATAATTGTGTGATTTCTATTGTCTTGACTTACATAGAAGATCGACAGTTCAAAGACATCAAGTCTACTGATTGACCGAGTAAGTTCGATAGGTTTCACTAGGGAAAGTTCAAAGCCTCGGACTACTTATCCCAATGCAACATTCTCTTATGGAATAATCGCACATTGCATCTCATGTATATACGAAAAGTCATGATATATGAACTTCTCATTCATGTGGGGGATTGTTGGAATTTTAGTATCCAAAATCCATAAATTATGAATGAGAAGTGTGGATAGAAATAGTCCCACATTAGATAGAAGTTGTGATGGAAAATGGTTTATTTAGATGAGCCTCTTAAATGGATTTGGGCTCCAAGGGGTACCTCACTTTTGTAGAAGGGAGAGGACCTACGCCAAGCTAGGTCAGTCCCCGCCGCCGCTATCTGTCCAGGTTGCTTGGGCCAAGCTCGGGTCCATTCCATCGATTTTTATTTTTTTCCCGAACAAATACGTTTATTTATTTTGGACAAACAAACATGTCTGTTCGTGAGATTTGATTCGCCCGAACGAAAACCACTTCGATTCAAGCGACTTTTTATTTTCACCATCTATAACCAAACTGTTCTGTTCAGTCTTGTGACTCTTCGTGGCATTTTTTATTCCCACAATACTTTTTTCCCGACTCACTCTAGACATTTTCATTTTTTCCGTACAGCATTCTGCTGCATTTTCTTCATCATTGTTATTTGTGCGATTATTCTATGAAGTTGCATTCGAACATTTCCTTTGAAGAAGTACCGCTTCTTTGGAAAGGCGATCCGTTCTATCCTGAGAGACAATTATTAATAACATTGGGTACCGGTAGAGGGGTCAAATTGTCTTAAGGACACAACGTGAATTCGTTGGACTCAAATCATTCGTCAACATTCGAATTACTCGTCAGAACGTGATTTCGAGTTTGTTGAACAATTTTGTTTTGCATATACAATCACTATTACGTATCAACATTTTCTTCTTCGAGAATTCATGACTTCTTCTTAGTCTTTTTTTAAAAAAAAAATTCTAATTTGCTTTACTTTGCTCACTTCTTGAGGGCCTTCGTCACTTCATTGGTGATGAGAGGATAGAAGGTCGCCTCCTAATCCTCCATTTGTTGTCATGTGACACTCTAAGCTAGTACACATTCATATATAAACTCCCCACATAATCACATTGCATGCATTCCTGTTCTTTTTCTCTTTAATTTGCGATATTCAGCCAATTGATGTCATTCTCTGGCCAAGGTAAGAATGATTTGACTTTTGAGTGCCCTTGTTTTATGTTAGCCAAGAGTAAGATGGAGATAATTTATCTTTCCAAACAAATTGTGAATTCCCAGCGGTCACAGATACACTCAATAATTATCACAACAAATCAGTTTGTAGTTCTTATAAACCTTGAGCGAGAAAGGCAGACACGCTTACCCCTCGAGCATAGTCCTTTTGCATTTTTTATAACTTAGCATGTGGCATCAGATAATGTGGTTCAGAAGCATTAGACTTGATCCAGGATCAGAACTATCGCTATCTATCGAAATAAGAAGTTTGATTAGGTGCATTTTGGTTAGGTAGGTTTAAGTATTGATTACTTGGTTAAAGTAAGGTCAGATACCTGAACTCCTGTCTTAAGTTAGAACCTAATCTGCATGCATCATCGTTGGCATTGTGGCAAAAATAAATCAAATAAGTAACATAAGACAACCCAAATCCCTACGTAGGAATGGGCTAAACGTTTGACCGATTTCGAACAACGACTACTTGAGAGCAAAAGTCACTTTTTGCCCAATTGCACTCGTTGGTTCTATTAGGTCACGGACCAAACTATACTACGACATAAAACCTCACAAATTTATCTTTTTTAAATTATCTTTAGTGCGGACATAAGCAGCGCAAATTTGACTTGAAGTTACATTATCGTGGATTTCTTTAAAACCCTCTCTTGCAATTTATAGAATAATGTCACACAAGAGTTGAATATTAAACGGAAAAACTATTAAATCCGGTACACATACTAAACAGAATCTAAACCATCAAATATGATGGAATCCCCTGATGGGATACACATAAAATCCACATGGGATCCATCATTATCATTGGTTTAAATCCAGGTTAGTATACATACTATACTCATTTAATAATTTTTCTGTTAAATAAGTAAAACATGAAAGAAATTGTTTGATGTGAAGACACCACATGTTTTGATTAGGAGTTGTTCATTTCATACCAAACCAAAATAACTTATCCCTATTGCACTCACGAATAGATTTAGAGGGCCGGGGGCTCATCCGCAAAAAAAAAGCAAAAGCAAAGTCCACTCGTACAGTTTGGGTACAATGAACTTTCCTAACGTGATTTCGGTCCCTCAAGCCGCTCTCTCGCTTCTTCTATCTCTCCCTCTTCTTCTTCTTTTCCTTCTTTTATAAATTCAAAGGGAAGGAGGGGCAATAGGCGCGAGTGACACCCCTCGAGCATTATCATAATGGTATCACGCCCGTTATGATATATTTGGTTTGAGTCATTATTACTTCTTCAACACTCGTAATTCGAAATTCTGAGATTAGCAAGCTTGCCGTCACAGCCCACCAAGATACTATAAGTCATAAAATATTTGCACTCGAGGTGTGAAGCAGTTAGGCAATGCAATATGAGCCATCCGTAGGCTTGCTGATGACGTAAATCGAACTCATGATCTTGTAAACGATAGGTGACCATATTAACTCATGGCCAACCACTTTTTGTCTCCCCCTTTTACTACTTAGATTGCATTTGATTGTCCAGAAATAAACTTCTTTCTTTACCATGGATGGTTGTGATACCTCTCGATTAACTCAGTACTGTTCACTTTGATCCATCCCATTCCGAGCCTCATAAATTTTCCTTCGGCGTACATGACACTTTTCGAGGAGGTCACCCCATCCTATTAAGGCTCTCATAAGAGGATCTCGGGTCGGAGACAATGAATGGTGACCGGTCTAGTTCGATTCATCTCGAACTAACCCCATAGTCACCATCTTCGAGCCGAGTAGGGGTTATTGCGGTTAGACGCTCATCCTCGCATTCGGACAGTCAGTGTATTTGTATCTCTTTTTTGCTGTGATCACAATGCATCTTCCCTTCTCTACTTTGTTTTGACGGGGTTCTCTAAATTAGATCCGAATCGACCATGTTTGAGTTTGTGCAGCTATTGCATTTGTTCTTGATCGATTTTGAATGAATTTAGCCTTCAATCTCGAATTAGTAATACCTACGTTCGACTTATATTCGACGCTTATAAACTCTTCGCTAAAATGCTTTGGAGATGATCATAAGAGGCAGGTCACATTCTTGTTTAATCCTAGGGCACGTTAATTTGGATTCCATGTAGTCAATAGTTTTGTTTGTATTAAGGCTCGCTTTTGGGCATGTTTCACTTCAATAAAAAGGTCTATGAGCATGTTTTATTTTTATATGTCTTGGGGGTTACTTCGGCAATCCAAAGGCGTGCGATGAGGATGTGTTCTGTCATACCCTGAAAACAACTAGAAATGAGGATGACACAACTTTTTCAACCTGTTATTAACATATATATCTTAAACTACATATATATCATAAACTACCTAGTTGGTTATAACATCAGAGTTTCTATAATCCACCAAAAAAGAATATGTACAATTAGAACTCAGCCAACCCAATAAACTTTCAACAACTATATATACAACTCTCAAAAAGCATACTCAAAATTTAACTCCCAAAAAGTCCCCGCGATAGCGCTATTGGACTATCAAAGAACTTGAAAAGATTAGAAAAGAGAGAGGTATAGCCCAGTGAGTAGTACATATCTTCTAAATAAATTGAGCTATCACTATGCATGTATACAAAGCCATACCAAAACTTCATAACCCAAACTTAAGGTTTTTTAAAATACATATCAAATCACATAAAAATTATTTCATTTTAACAAAGCTTTGTACAAGTTAGAAATATTTATTTAAATCCACCGTCACAATTCAAATATCAATGGTCAAAATCCATTGATCAATCTCTATAAAAATCACATCAATGGTCCATTCCATTAACTAATATATTGCTCAATATACTATCATGGTCGCGACACAATCCCTTGTCACAAGGCGACCAAGATTTCTCTCTTGGCAAGGTCTCCGCTTACAAAGTCGGTGGGTCCGGTTGAAAGGATATCCTAAATCGGTATGCATACCCTAAAACCCCTACCTAGGTTCATAGCCATATTAAGCATCAAACAATCATCCTCCAATAATCCACAATTCCGAACTCATAAATCATTTCATATATCGCAATATGTTTTGCAAACAATTTCATAAAATCACGTTCACAAAGCAATACATATACATAACCTATCACAGCACATTTCCTAATATGTTTCTCAAATCATTCTCTAATGGCCAAAGGTAATAAATACTTGATCCCACTTTATGCAACAAAAATAATATTTTAAGTGCAACGAAAATGATATATAACGAATCACTATTACTTCAAGTCATGGGTTTTACAAAATCAAGAAGAGCAACACCACTCATCTAAGAATACCCAAAACCAACAACATGTAGTTAATAAGCCGACGATCTCGTAGTCCTAATAATTAAACGAGAACTGATGTTACAACCAAATAAAATACTACAATAACTACAAAACAGCTATAGTTTAAACGCTACTGAAATGACTCCTACGTGCTAACAAAACTCTTAATTAAAGCGGATATTCAAAATTATCTGCAACATGGAGATTCAGTGCGAAATTCGATCATGCCATAACTCTCTTTACCAAACTCTGTTCCAAGCGATCTTACAGTCAAAAGGAAGATCTTTTGAAGCACTATAAACTCATAACTTAACCATCCCAAAATCAAGCCAAAGATCGTCGAAATTAGGATCAAAAGTCGTTGGCTGCACACTGTTCATCACTCGTGGCCAACTTCAAAATTTTGTTTCAAGCAAACCTTAAGTCTAAATCGAGATCTATAAAATTCCATGGCCTCACAATACTCTAAACTACAATTTATATAAAATATTCATAGCTCAATGACTCCCTAATCGAATCTCGTAATTCAAAATTTACAAAGCTCCAAATTTGTGCCCTAACCCCAAATATTATTCTAATTAGGTAAACGAATGATACGAGCATTTATCGAATATTGCGAATCGAAGTTGAATCGGTTTGGCGAGGAGTCTGTGGTGAGCATACTTAAAACCCCTCCTCTTCTTTCTTTTCTTTCTTTCCTTTCTCCTCTCTCTATCTCTCTCTCCTTTTCTTTCCTCTCGGCTTCTGCGTGCATCTCAACCTCTATATAATATTAAGAGTCCAACTTTTTGCTTCTTTTTCCTTTTTGTTTTTTCATTATTTAAAATTAGGTCCCACCACTAACTCTTTGACATGATAAAAGAAAGATATAAATATTACATGTTTTGGGCATGCTCGTCTAAGCTTCGGGTGACGCTTGAGACAAGATTTTGTTGCGCTAGTTCTTTCCTCCTCTGGCTCCTTGTGTCTATGTGGGGGTCGTGGCTATCGGCCATAGGTGAAACATTGTGTTCCAGGGCGATCCTCAGCGAAGCCAAAAGAAAGATGGGGAGGGGAAGAAAGAAGAAGGAACAGCAAAAGGAAGAAAGTGAATATATGGGTTGAATTGGTCTAATAAGATTTGGGCTTATTTGGTCTTGGTTAGTTCGAGCTGGGCTTGGTATTATTAGATTTGGATTGGGCCTGTTTGTTGATGAGTTGGTTTTGTTTATGATTAAGGCAAAGGACCTAGTATAATCGCCCATTTGTTTTTGTCTATGGCCTGATCCATAGGCCGGCAACAACCCCTGGAGGGTTCAGCCAAAGTCCCCACTTTCGAAATAAGTATTATTAAAAGAGATTGATTAAAAAATTAAATACAAATTTTTTTTTTGAAAAATCTAAAATTCAGAATGGCTTAGAGAAAGGTCTTGGCCTAGTCGCGTGAGTTTAGTAATAGATTTAGCCTTGTCTTATTTAGTTAGCATAACCTTTAGTTTAGTTTTTCTTTTAGGGGTTACCTTTGATAAGTTTAGTCTTAGTTGACTAATCCTTTAAGTAAGAGATTTAATTTGGTTTGAATTTAGCTTATCATGGATCATGACCTGGGGCTTGTAACATGGCCATGTATATTCTTTGCCCGATGAATATAGGGTTATCGTATGCACTTTCATTTCGAGCTTCTAAATACTTGGGTGTATAATTTTCATCATTACAATAGCTTGTTTGTTAATTTTTTTTTCTTAATTGGTTACGTCCAGTTTAGGATCATAATAAACCCCTCAAGAACATATGCATGATCATTTAGTGGCTTTGATACTTTTGAGGATCATAATGAGTAATCAAGATTGCAAGACCATTTAGATAACAACCTTCCAAGTTAGTGGTACTGAAATGGCATTGATGGAATATTAGCGTAATCAAGTCTTTGAGCAAGAATCTCTAGTTGTGTAGAAAACAAGATGAATCTTCCGCATCTCATTTGGTTTCTAGTCGGCCTCAAAATGGCTAGTGGCGACTCTGAGAAACCTTTAGGTAAAACAAAACTAAAAACGAAATCCAACATTGTGAGAGGTATGGACTTGGAAGAGCCCGTGCCTAATTGAGGTATGTTGGCCCACATTAGGCAATACCCCTAAACTCTCTTTCTCGTTTCCCCGACCATCGTCGCAAAACTTTGGGAAGTTCGTGACAAGCTATAACCAAGGTGGACACAAGAGACTCTTCTCTTTATTTCCTCTTTTATTATGATTTTTTACATAAGGGCAAAAGCCATCAACACCCTAAACTATGCTAACTGTGACACATATACCTTAAACTTCTTTTTGTAACACCAAAAATCTCAAAATTGCACATGTGTGACACATTTACCCTTTGCCAAAGTTCCGTCAATGAGAACGGTTAAAAATCTACCTATAAAGACGCCATAAAACAACCAGTGTCAACATAATGCCCACGTGAGTTAAGTGAAATAAAAACAACGATATTTTGATTGAAAAATTATCTAATGGAACCTTGACAAATGATAAATGTATCATGTAGGTACAAGTTTGGGGTTTTTTAGTCACAAGAAAAGTTTAGAATAAATATATCACAATAAACATAGTTTGAGATTTTCGATGTCACAAAAAAAAGTTTAAGGTAAATGTATCATAGTGGGCATAGTTTGTGATTTTTTGTGGCTTCTTCCCTTTACAAAATTAGATGACAACAGATAGATAATCATATATATTAAAGACAAAATCGCCAGAAAAGGCGGGGGATGTATTTGTTGGAAAAGTATGCGAAAAAACGAAAGACAGAACACCAGAAATTTACATGATTCGATCACAAAGTGATCTACGTTCACAGGCGAGGCAAGACAAAGTTCCACTATAATCAAAGAGAGTACAAATTTCAGAAGTCGAAACAACGACAAAACCTCACGGCTCACGAAAACTCTTTGAAAGCAAAACTCTCTGTACAACAATGAGAAAACCTAGCCACGGTACAAATAGGGTATGAGAAAACCTAGCCTATCGGCCCAACCCTTCGCGTCGCGAACCAAATCTCAATTTTCTTTTCACTTTCGGGTCGCACAAAAATATGTCGGGTCGGGTCATGAACCAGGCCGAGTACATAAAATTCAAGACATATTTAACAGTATTCGAACCGAAGAATAAGAAAACATGAAATTTCTTCATTGTATAGGCGTCGTTGAAGAAATGAAGCCATGTATGGCTGTGTATCATAATGGAGTTGCATCCAGAAAGAACAAATAGACAAAGCGCGCTTCCTGTGCTCTCGGTCCTAACACTGAGGCAGATCAGGAGGAGGTGGAGGCAACGTCGACGACGGGGTCGGTCCGTTCTCGATGACGAAGACCGTCGCTAGTCCCAACGTCAGGTGGGCGTCCAGGTGGCAGTGCAATATCCATGCACCTGTAAAAAATATACATGAAAAAAATGAGATACATTAATGATTATTGTCCGATGATTTGTGGACTTAGTCCCTATTATCTTTGCTTAATTAATCACAAGAAGTGGGTCTGTGTGTTTGCTACACTTGCAAGTGATCGTTGATCATACTTAGCTTATCTTCTTTTTTGGCTAGGAATAACCATACTTGGATTAAACCCTATAGAATTACTCAATTACGAACTATATTGAACTTCTAAAGAGGATGCACCTACTCATGTCTTGTTTTTGTAAAATGATAATTATAGCTAGTCTTTTCTCCAAACACTAGTCAATCATATTTTAAGAAACAATATACCCCACTTGAGATTTCAATCATAATCTAACATTATGATTGATTTTGTCTCCCCATGTCTTAGTGTTGGAATGCAATAGAATGATTATATATAATGTTTACCATCATAATATATAATAAAACAAGGCTGGCTTGTTTATAGGGATAGACTATCGAAAATGGAAACTGTATCGTAATGGATGCCTTTAGTTGATATCCAGTGTAATTTTTGTATGACCGGTATCAAAGACATAACTCATTTGTGCTTCCAGTGCAACTGGACAAGAAGTATATGGTGCAGTATCCTCACACAACAAGAGATCTGGCGTTCTTTAGAAGGTTGGACTGATGAACTTCAATGGACGATTAGGGCTGCTAAGGGCAAAGACTTCGTAGTGAGGCTCCTCAAGATATCTTTCCTAATGACTATTTATTGCATTTGGATGGAGCGCAATCACGGAAATTTCAAAACAATTCAATTGATTACAATTGATGTACACATTATTTCAAAAAGATAGAGCTTCACTTAACCAAAATTTTGGACTTTCCCACACAAATGTTTTACTGACTACCATATGCGGAGGTTTCTATCTCTATTTTCCCGCATAATTAGTTCTTTTGTAATGCTGGGATACCCCAAAGTTTATGTACTTCATCTAATTAATGATACTTACATATTTACCAAAAAAACCAATATTACCTGGATTATTTGCTTGGAACCTGATGGCAGCCCAGCCTCCCACGGGCACACCAATCGTGTTGCGTATCACCGGGTTGAAGAGATTGAACTCCTTCTGATCCTCGACTGGATCGAAGTTCCCGAACCCTTGTCCCACCACGTGGAAGTTGTAGCCGTGCAAGTGCATAGGGTGATTCTCTGCGCCGACGATGGCTGTGTCCTGGAACACGATCTCAACGGTTGCGTTGTATTTCAATTGTTTCACCCTCGTGCTCCTGAGCGTGAACGCCAACGCTGTGTTGTTGCTGTTGGCAGGGTTCGTGTAATCGAATTTCAGCGGTGGCTGGTCGGGGAGATCGGTGGTGTAGATCCCTTTCACGTTGAAGAAGTGTGCTTGCAAGATGGACAGGCTGGTCGGGAATTGGAACGACGCGTTATTTATGTTTGCGGACAGCCGGAGGGTGGGGATATTGGGGACGCCCGTACACACGTTGGAGGCGCCGCACGGGGAGACACTCAATCCGACGGTCCAGAGCATTTGCTTGTCCAGCTTAGTCGGCACCGGCCTCCAATTTGGGCTCCCCACGAGGCTGGTCAAGGAGGAGGAGAACTTGTGGGCTGTCGGCGTGTCGTTGAGGGCTGGCAAGAGAGGCATGATTGGGCTCGTGTAGGGCAGCTGGTCGTAAATGAGGATCCCGGTCGTGGTGGTGTTATCGGGCGGCGGAGCATTTTGGGCGCTAACATATGGGCGGGCTGCCATGTAGTAGGCCCCGGGGGTCTGGTCCGTGGTGAGGAGCACGTCAACTGTTTGGCCCGGGGCCAGGACAGTCACGTCGGTTACATAGGGATTGGTGTATGAGGCGTCGACGGCGACGACAGTAAACTTGTGATTAGATATCTTGAAGAAAAGTTGGCTATTGAGTGCAGCATTGATTATGCGAAGCATGTAGGTCTTTCCATGCACCACTCTTAGCTTGTAGGTATCTGCGCGGAACAAAAAGTGTAAGTATTAATTATCGATAAACCACCAATTAAATTTCTTTAACCAATGTTCCATGTCAAATTTATTTGAACTTTGTGCAATTATTGATAATCATCAAGGTGATACGAAGGAGAAAGATGCAGTATGTTGTCGGTGGTTGCTTACGATTTTTGGAGCAAGGATAGAGATCTCCGGGCCTTCCATTAATGGTGAATGCATCAGAATTGTTAGGCGCCGTGCCGAGCTCTTGTGCCTGGTTCTGTAAATCGATCACATTTGCATTCCACCACTCTCCTGCAGTACGATGTAAATCATTTAATAGCTTATCGAGTTTCTATTGAGAGATATTAATTACGGCATAATTGAGTTTAGCAAACTTAATTTGATTATCACGTTGACAAATCATACGGTCAAGGAATTCGCGTTTGATAACTGGTCTAGTCTTGTTGATCACTAACTCATGTACGTCCCCAACACTCATGAATATAGAAATTGTTTTATAGGTTCTGGTAGATCCATTCAGATATATAGAAAGATATTTACTAAGATTGGGATATATACATTAAAACTTAGGTGAAGAGTGATACCTAGAACAATAGGAAATTGTTTGTAGGGTGTAGGAAATGGGTAGTAACCCGACTTTGGCAGGATGACAAGAGCGCCATAAACGGTGGCACGGAGAAACGAGACATGAGCGTGCCACCATAGCGTGCCTTCCTGTTTAGTGATGGTAAATTTGTGTGTATAACTATATCCCGGACGTATTGGACACTGCGTAATATAGCTCGGTCCGTCTGCCCAACCACTCAATAGTTGAAACACCCCGTGCCTGCAAGAATCGAACCAAGTGTCATCCTTAGCAACTTTAGGGAAAAAAAATAATTAAGACAAAAAAAAAAAAACATTCATGGGTCAGGTGAGGTCTCATTGTCGCATGCCATCATCAATTTCTGGTCAAAAAGCAATTGCTCATTCCATTTTTCTTCGTCTTGTTAACCAAAAAAACAAAACAGCTGGAGGGTCACGTCGGAAACAAAAACAAAAGAAAAATTTATCGTTGTTACCCTGTCAAAGTCAAACTTCCCATGCATATGTCAAATTTTTCATACAGTCCTATAGTCACGATTACTTACCAGTGAATGGTGACGTTGTATGGGGACTTGTTGAGGACATGGACGACGAGGGTGTCACCCTCCGTGACTCGAATAGTTGGGCCAGGAAGAGTTCCGTTCACTGCAGTGATCACATGCTCCTGGCACAATTTCCTCACCGTCACGTTCTCCACCTGAAACAAAATCACGTCGTGCGTGAGAACGATCCGATAGAACAGGAACATTAAACGGGCGATGCGTACAACTCTCGTATGGTCTAAGTACAAGCTGCATGTGTTTGGAAAAGAAGCGGTAAAAGGAGGTAAGCACGTTACGTTGAATGTGTGTTCCACGATTGCAGCTGAAGCCATTGAAGACATAGCCGCAAGAGCAGAAGCCCATGCGAGCAGAAACACAGCTTGTCGTCGCGCCATCATCCAGCGCAAGCTTCAAGAGGTCAGGGAACGTTTCAACGATGTGTTCGTATTTAAATCGCAAAGCGTCACAGGTTTCTTCTAGGGAACGAGAAGTGAAAATCCATAATTTATTTCGATAAGACTTTTTTGTGATTGTAAAGCTTCGATGGTGATATGTTGTTTTGTTTTTGTTTTTGTTTTTGTCAAGAATAAAAATAATGCAGACCATGGACATATTCTTAACCTCTCGCACGATGATAATACGACAACTTAGTAAACAGAAAAATAAACAAATAAAATAGATTAATTAAGTGAATAAGGAGAAGAGAAGCATGGAATTTATATTATAGTTTTCTTCCTTCGAATTGGTTAATTCAACTACGACTAGAGAACCTCGGTTATACAATCGATTTATTATGTTCGTTTGTTCATATTGGCCATACTTTGAAACCCAAAGGAAAATGGTGTAATGGCTATTCAATTTGGTTATTCAATTTTCTTAAACTCAGTTTGATCATCCATTATTTTTTTATAAGAGAAAAACGTGTCCATTTTCGCCAATTTCCCATTAAACACAACTTAATATGCAATTTACCTTAGCACACCTCTGTTACTCTTTAGGAGACATCTGCCCCATATAACTACCCACCTCGCACCCGAATTCTTGGTAGCTTTACTAACTACCTTCTCATTCTTCTCCTTCAATGTTCGTGGATAAGTATCCAAGGACAGGAATGCTCTTTTATCATGTAAGTGGATCGTTTGGTCGATTACCTGATTGCATTAGTCTCATAGCCATAGCTGTCTCTTTAGCATCTTGCCATTCTTGAAAGTAGAGTAAAGGGTTGACCAATTCTTGATCGACGGGAAAATTAATTTGATTTACGATTCATGGCATGAATAATAAGAATTTGTGGTTTTTGCTGCGTTACTACCCATTAAATGTTATAAACATGTTCTACACATAATAAGTTACTTAATGGAACATTTCCGACGCATGCTAAACTAGAAATCCATATTCTTGGAAGATAGGAACAAGCTAAAGCGAAGATACAAGCAATGGGTCCACAAAAAGGATAGCGACCTAGATATATGTTGTATAGTTGGTGGGAGGCTATTATACAAAGTTGCATTCAAAGCTCATTTATGCATGGAAACTGAGGTAGTGATGGACACATGAAATTGTCAGTCAAAAGGGTTAGTTAGGGAAGATCTTTCGCTAATCCTCAAGCTAAACAAAGAAAAAAAGAGGGGAAAGAATAAGAAATAAATGATAGTTCTGTTGTCAAGTCAAACCTATCGAACACCATAAATTGCGAAACTAAAATCCTACAACATATTCACGTCGTTTATAGGTTGATATAACCTACGTCCACGGAGAGAGACTTCCCAGATCTCTATTGCATATAATAAATTCATAGGCAAGTTTTTTCATTTAAATACAATCTCACAGAAATCAGACCTAAAATACTCATGATTTACGTAGAGTCCTCGCTATTGATCAAGTCATGAGTCAAACATAGCTTTTATGCTCTTTGCACGCTTTACTGATGTCATTCATTACGAAATCAAATCACATATAAGCTCACTTAAAAAAGGAAGCCGAATATTCACAAGTTAGCTTATAACTCAATTGAAAAGGCAAAATGACACAAATGGTCCCTAAATTTTGGCTCAAGATATAACGTGGTCTCTGAACTTTTAATTTATTTAATGTGGTCCATAAACTTTAACCCAACGTGCAATGTGGTTCATAAACTTTTAATTTATTCAATGTGATTCCTAAGCTGTTAATATATATTCAATTTAGTCCTTATACTATATAAAAATGTTCAACATTGTCCCTGTTCTTAAATTAATGGAATCATAATATTGAACATTTTTATTTAATTCAAGGATTACATTGAACCTGTACCAAAAGTTCAGGGATCACATTAAATAAATTAAAAATTTAAGGATCACATTGCACATTGGGCTAAAGTTCAAAGACCACATTGAACAAATTAAAAGTTTAAAGACCACATTACATATTGAATCAAAGTTCATGTACCATTTGGGCTATTATCCCGATTGAAATTGACTCTCTTTCAACAATAGAACATCTTCTTGGTAGGGTGAAAACCGTGGGGAGTGAGCCCAATTTGGTTCATTCTCCTGGCCATTCGTTAACACTTTTTACTTTATAAATATTTCAATAACTTCCTCTAAATTCCCCCAGCCGCAACTTATTTGTTAGAAATTCCAATCCAAAAAATGTTTACTTTAAAGGCCCTCTCATGGGGCCACACATGCGAAATGAATTGGGCAAAACCTGACTTTGGTACTATGTTAGAATTGCAAACCCAAAAACTTAAGTATATAAATGTAAGAAGACAACATATATATATATATATATATAAAGAGTATATAAACCTTGTAAATAGGAGATGTAGAATACTTTATTATTATGGATGCTACCCAATCAAATATCTCATCCTAAAAAGCAAAACATTCCCGTCCATAGCCACTTCTCGATGGTGATTCCTCAATTTTGGAGTGAAGTATACTCGTTATTAGTAACATCATGTATTTTTGTGGTATAGCACATTCATCGTGAGTAAAATTAGCCAATTTGTGATAAAACTTATCATATTACTTATAAACCTGATTTTTGGATGATAAATATTTTACCATAAATTTCAAACGCTAAAGATAAAATTCATAAGTTTGTGGTTTTTCATTTCAAGTAAATATAGCGTCCAATTTTTTATTCAATAAAATAGAGTCATCATTAGTAATGTTAAATTATATTTTCTAAGAAAGAAGAAGAAAAAAACAATATTAATTAAGAACAAGTTACTTTACCACAAACAACTCTTTTTGTTACGAAGAACTAGTATTTATCAAGAACAAGTTGCATGTATCAACAACAAAAAAGGTTTACAACTACTTAGTGTAAAAGTAACTTATTTTTCACCCAAGAAAATAGTAACTTTCCCTTGGTAAATGCATGTTCTTCTCAGTAATCACAAATTGTTATCGATAAGTACGAGTTATTCTTTGTCAATACAAGTTGTTCTTTGTAAATACAAGATGTTTGTGCTTACATGACCTGTACTTAAATACAATTTTTTTCTTTTCTGATTTGTTTCGAAAAAATAACTTAACATCATTGATGATGACCATAATTAAATAATTAAAAACTTATTTGAATTTCTAGTCTCTTAAAATAAAAATATTTACCATAAATGAATACAATTCACCAAAAACTCACACAAATTTTACGACGGATAAATCAAGTTCATTGCTATCGTAAATATAACTCATTCTCGCTAAATGCAAGCTGTTCTTGGTAAATGAATGTAATTCTTGATATATGAGTCTTTTTCTTTTAATCAATTTTTTTATTTTTTTCAGTTTGGTGTTTCTTACTTTTTTGTTAGTTTTTCCTTTTTTTATTTTTTCATCTACTTTGGTCAATTGTTGTGTGATTTGGAGGCGTTTGATTCAAAAGTATTGCAACTCTCGTGTTCGATTACCAGGTATGAGATTTTTTGCCAGTCATAAGCTTGTTTAACAGATAATTATAACAAATATGAGATATATTTTTCTATAAGAGTGGGTAACTTGTTCAACAGATGGGAAAGATGGACATTTTTCTTTTTATATCATGGTTGGTGAGAGATCTAATCTCATCGTGAGGTCACCATGTAGTTAGAAGCCCCCAAGGGAATCAATAGAATAAACATTCCACAAGTTCCGCTTTATCTCTATCGAATATTGTATTTCTTAAAGAAATTTATTAATGAAAACAGTAGAATCCGACATTGTATATCTATAGAAAATATTGTATTAGAATATTTAGATATTAAACTATGGCTTCAGCTAACCATTTAAGTTTTTAGAACAGTTGGTGGTAATTCCACGAGATCTCACATAGTGTCAAAGAAATGGGTTCTAATATTGCTTTAGGTTTAGTTCAAAGTCCAGCCTATCCGTGAAGGTGAATGTTAGAATGTTTAAATATTAAATCACATGTTTGTCTTACACCTCAAATTTTTTTGTGCAATTGGTAAAGTCTCGCAAAATTTAACATATTGAATCCTCAAAATTTTGATACATATACAAGCTTTATTCGGGGACGGGGACCAACAAAAAGGCGATGAGTCCTTCATGGGTTGAAACTTCCAAGAGGAACTCTCTTATTGCTTTCCCAATATTTTTTCACGAAATTAGGTATAAAAAAGAAAAAAGCAGTTGACTGGAATTCATCTTTGTTTGCTACAAAGACTGTTCGACATCTTGCCGGTTCTTTTTTTGGGGCCTTCGCGACTTCATCGGTGATGAGAGCATAAGAGGCCGGCTCCTAATCCTCTCTTTGTTGTCACTCTCCAAGTCTCCAACATACATCTAGCCCTAACCGAGTCACTAGGCATTGAAATGAAATTGTAAACTCCCCATACATTCACATTGCATGCTCTCCTATCTTTTTCCTCTAGAATTTTGTAGTAGTCAGCTAATTGATGTCATTCTCTGGCCAAGATTAGAATGATTTGACTTTTGAGTCCTCCTTATGTTATATTAGCTAAGAGAAATATGCATGTCTCTTGATTTTAGGGATAACTGTATTGAAAGTCCTAAAACCTGTCACTAAAGTACAATTGAGTTCTAAAACCTTCAAAAAGTGCAATTGAATCCTAAAACTTTCAAAAAATGCAATCAAGTCCAACAACTTATCAAATTGGTTCAGTCAAGTCTTTCTGTTGATTACACATTTTTTAAGTTTTGTCATTTGATTGCACTTTCGTAACAAGTTTTAGAACTGGATTACACATTTTGAAAGTTTTAGAACTCGATTACACTTCTCTTATAAGTTTGAAAACTTGATTGCACTTTTATGACAAGTTTTATAGGACTTTCGGCACACTTATCCCTTGATTTTATAACCATGACTTTCTAGGGTTTCTTCCCCTGACAATGGGGTGTCCATGGTTTTTTCGGTCAAATGATGAATCCTCAGTAAATCCTTCGGTCGCGTTTCCACTCAGCAATTATCACGACAAGTGGGTTTGGAGTTTATGTGGTGTCCTTGAGAAAGTGCTTCATTGTGATTCTTTGAACTTAAAGCCTTGAGTGAGAAGACGGATAGCTACACCTCTTAAACATAATCCTTCAACCACTGGGGGTTTACCCCAGTGGCCACCCTTCTCATTTGAGAAGGGAGAGCTAGAGAGTTCGAATCCCTACCTTCACAGAGGGGTAGGGGTAGGGATAGGAGTAGGGCCGCGTAGTTTAAGATATGGGTTTCGACACCCATGCCCTGCAAGAGGTAGGACGTAAGTCTAAGTGTGTATCGTGAGTGAGAGATAGAGTAGGACCGACAAAAAAAAAACATAATCCTTCGGTGTTTTTTTGTAATGGACATTCCATATGAGCATGCGTAAATAAATAATGTCGTTTAGGAGCATTAGACTCGATACAGGATTAGAACTATCCCCATCTATCTGAATCTGAAGTTTATTTGGTTCATTTCGGTTAGTTAAGTTGAAATTTTAATTATTTGGTTAAGAAAGAGTTATGATACCCAAACTCCTATCTTAAGAGTAGTTAGTGTTGAGATATACGTGTGTCATGTTAGAGAAGTTCTACATTTGATTAAGCTTTTGAGTTAAGATGGGTCCAGCTAGATATGTTTTTTTTTTTCGGTTATCCAATTTGATTTGTTGATAGGTGCGGACTTGAGCTCTCTTTTAGCAATCTCCCCGCTTGAAGGTGTCAAACTTATGCTGCGTGCTCTCAACAAACAGTATTAGAGCTTATGGTTGGTTGGTGCTCCATCCCAATCTATTCCAGTGTATGGTAAATATTTCAAGAAAGAAATCTCAAAATTGATGCTTGTTTTGGGTGTAAATTGTTATCACGGTCAGTTTGATGAGAAGAGACCATGGATAGTTGGTCTAGTAACGTGAGTTTGGCGAAAAGAGACCATGGACAATTGGTTTGGTAACGCGACATAGAGACCATGGGCGATGTAATTTTAAGTTAGGAGTTTATGATGGTTGTTGTGCATAATTGCGGGTACATTACAATGACTTGAAGATTCAAGTTAAGATAAATTAATGCAGAAAGATATCTAAATCAATGGGAAGCAAACCTAATACTGAGCTCACATGTGAAGGGGAGATTGTTGAGATACATGTTAGAAAAGTCCCGCATCAAAAAATTGATGTGATATTAAACAATTAATATATCCTAATTGGCCCATACTCTTTAACTTAAGCTTTTGAGTGAATGTGGGTCTAGCTAGATATGTTAACGGGCCAAAATTTGGGCTCTCTCTTGGCAACCTCCCTGGGTGAAGGTATCAGGCTTATGTTGCGTGCTCCCAACAATTAGAGAACCAAATCTAGAAGTATCATCATTGCCATCTTAGCAAAAGATAATGATAATAACTACATAAGACAAAACTTAATTCCTAAGTAGGAATGGGCCAAACGTTTGACCGGTTTTGGACAAGGACTGCTTGAGGGCAAAAGCCACTGTTTGCACAATTGCACTCTTTTTCATCTTCCCCATGCTCATGTATGATGCATCAACGCGTACTGCTTGGCTACTTGGCTCTATGTGGTGACGGCGTAAACTAAATTACGAGGTAAAATTTCACAAATTGTTCTTATTAAGATTATCTTTAGTGTGGACATAAGGAGCTTAGATTTGACTTGAAGTTAAATTATCATTGATTTCTTTGAAACCTGCTTCCGTGATTTTATAGAAGGGAAAAGAGCAGATGACCGGCTTCGTCAATCTCACAAGAGTGACCGAGCCTTACCCACCCTCATTTTAGCTTGCAGCATTAAAACCCACTTGGGTGAGATGGGATTCAGCAAGCGAATCGCACTATCTTATTCTTTTTAAGAAATTGATTAGAGAAAAGAGGAAATGTAAGAAATCGAATTAAAATAAGATAGATCTTCTAATCCCACAGCTTTTTTATAATCGCAGTTGGCCATCTATCGTAATATAAGATTTGTGATCACTAAAGCATCGCTACCAATTCATTACAATGGTGTCATTAGGTTACTTGGACTCAAAACCATACGTCATGATCCTCTTAGAGGTGAACTACCGAGGAAATGATGATAGATTGCTAAGTCAAAGACCTTGTGCGGACTCTCCCAAGCCAAAATCAATATTAACCTTATGGTTAATACTATGAAAAACCCTAAACCGGTACACTTATTACAATTTTACCCCAAGCTAATTATTTGATCACCAAAAATCCCAAACTGATGCACTTGTGAAAAATTTACCCTCAATTTGTTTTCGTTAAATTTTATTGTCAAATTACTTTGTTAAATAACACGCGGCAATTGACTGATGTGTTGGTTTTATATTTTACCTTCTGTTTGTCACAGGTGTACCGGTTTGTAATTTTTTTGTAATATTAATCTAATTTAACGAAAATTAACTAAGAGTAAATTTGTCATAAATGTATCAATTTAGGGTTTTTAGTGATCAAAATATTAGTTTTAGTAAAATTTATCACAAGTGTACCAGTTTGGAGTTTTTCGTGATATTAACCCTTAAGTTATTGTATTGCGAGATATTATTATATATATTTGCGAAGTCACAACCAAGGTGGACACAAGAGAGTCTTCTCTTTATTTCCTCTTATATTATGCTTTTACATAAATAGATGAAAACAGGTAAACATTCGGATATGTTAAAGACACGAAATCGCCAGCCAAAGGCGGGGAATGTATTTGAACCGAAGGACAATAAAACATGAAGTCTCTTCATTGTACCGGCATTGTCGAAGGAATGAAGCTACGGATGGCTGTGTATCATAATGGGGTTGCATCCAGAAAGCACAAATAGACAAAGCGTGTTTCGTGTGCTCTCGGTCCTAACACTGAGGCAGATCAGGAGGAGGTGGAGGCAATGTCGACGACGGTGTTGGCCCGTTCTCGACGACGATGGCCGTCGCTAGTCCAAAAGACAAGTGGGCGTCCAGGTGGCAGTGCAATATCCATGCGCCTGCAAAATATACAAAAGAGAAATGAGATACATTAGTCTTTTTGTTTGGGGTTATAAACTAATCATCAATTTCCAATATGTTACATTTTAAATTCATCATCGTAGTTGTCTAAAGGATTTGTTGCACTGTCATTATCCTTCAACTCGTTCCATCTAATTACCAAACTCATTCCTTCACCTAACTCCCTCCCCTGAGAAACATTCACTCTTACAAAAAACAAATCGAGTTCAAGCCACATGACATCAACGTGTGAACCACACCAAGGGATTGGTAAAGGACACAAACAATGGGATCATATGTTGCATGTGATTCAAGAATGCATATGGTTGACGAGTTAACTTAAAGATAATCATTTGATTGCCCGATGCTTCGTGGACTTAATCCCTCTTGTCTTGCTTAATTAATCACAAGAAATGGTTCTCTGCGGTCGCTACACTTCCAAGTGATCATTGATCATACTTATGTTATCTTCTTTTTTGGCTAGGAAATAATCATGCTTAGATTAAACCCTAAATAATTGCTCAATAACGAACTATATTGAACTTCTAAAAACAATGCACCAACTCTGACTTGTCTTTGTAAAAGGAAATTATGTCTAGTCTTTATTGTAAACTCTAGGCAATCATACTTCAAGAAACAATAAATCTCACTTTAGAATACGATGAATGGTTGATTTTTCTCCCCGTATGTTAGTTAGAATACAATAGAATGATTTTATATAGTATTTACTGTCATAACTCAAAATATGAAAGATAGAGAATAACATTACCTGGATTATTTGCTTGGAACCTGATGGCAGCCCAACCTCCCACGGGCACACCGATCGTGTTGCGTATCACTGGGTTGAAGAGATTGAACTTCTTCCGATCCTCGACTGGATCGAAGTTCCCGAACCCTTGTCCCACCACGTGGAAGTTGTAGCCATGCAAGTGCATAGGGTGATTCTCTGCGCCGATGATGGTTGTGTCCTGGAACACGATCTCGACCGTCGCGTTGTACTTCACTTGCTTCACCCTCGTGCTCTTGAGCGCAATTTCCAACGCTGTGCTGTTGCTGTTGGCGGGGTTCGTGTAATCGAATTTCAGCGGTGGCTGGTCGGGGAGATCGGTGGTGTAGATTCCTTTCACGTTGAAGAAGTGTGCTTGCAAGATGGACAGGCTCGTGGGGAATTGGAACGACCCGTTATTTATGTTTGCGGAAAGCCGGAGGGTGGGGATATTGGGGATTGCCTTACATGTGGCTGTCGGCCCGCAGGGGGAGAGGCTCAATCCGATGGTCCAGAGCATTTGCTCGTCCAGCTTAGTCGGCACCGGCCTCCAATTCGGGCTCCCCACGAGGCTGGTCAGGGAGGAGGAGAACTTGTGGGCTGTCGGCGTGTCGTTGAGGGCTGGCAAGAGAGGCATGATTGGGCTCGTGTAGGGCAGCTCGTCGTAAATGAGGATCCCAGTTGTGGTGGTGTTATCGGGTGGCGGAGCGTTTTGGGCGCTAACGTACGGGCGGGCTGCCATGTAGTAGGCCCCCGGGGTCTGGTCCGTGATGAGGAGCATGTCGACCGTTTGGCCAGGGGCCAGGACGACGACGTCGGTGATGTAGGGGTCGGTGTATGAGGCATCGACTGCAACGACAGTGAACCTGTGATTGGCTATCTTGAAGAAAAAGTTGGTTATTGAGTGCAGCGTTGATCATGCGAAGCATGTAGGTCTTTCCATGCACAACCTTTAGCTTGTAGGTATCTGCGCCGAAAATAAAAGTGCCCAAGTATCATCAATAACCCCAAATCAAAACTTCTCTCAAATTTGTTCCAGTTGAATAATTCATAAAAAAAAAATCATCAAGGTAATATGAAGGAGAAAGATGCCGTATGTTGGTGGTTGCTTACGCTTTTTTGAGCAAGGATAGAGATCTCCAGGCCTTCCATTAATGGTGTATGCATTTGAATTGTTAGGCACTGTGCCAAGCTCCTGTGCCTGGTTCTGAATATTGATCACATTCGCGTTCCACCACTCTCCTGCATAATTGAGTCTAGCCAACTTAATTTGATCATCATGTTGACAAATCATAGGGTCATGAAATTCGTGCTCTATGATTAGTCTAGTCTGGTCGATTAAAAACTGATGTACGAGCCCAACACTCATGAATGAAGAAATGGTATTACTGGTTCTGTGGATCTATTCAATGATATAGGAAGATATATACGTTTTAAATCAGGTGAAGAGTGATACCTAGAATGATAGTAAACTGTTCGTGGGGTGTGTGAAATGGGTAGTGACCAGACTTGGGGAGGATGATGAGGGCGCCATAGATGGTGGCACGGAGCAACGAGAAATGAGCATGCCACCACAGCGTGCCTTCCTGTTTTGTGATAGTAAATTTATAGGTGTAATTATGTCCGGGACGTATCGGACACTGCGTAATGTAACTTGGTCCATCTGCCCAGCCACTCAATAGTTGAAATACTCCATGCCTGCATGATCGAGCTGAGTGTCATCCTTAGCGGCTTCAGGCTAGAAAATAGACAATATAAAAAACATTTCCCAAAGTAGGCACTTCGGAAGTTCATCAAGACAATTTTTTTTCTTCCATTTTTCAAATTTTCATTTGTTTTATGCAAGTGTAGTTCAAAAATTCGTGGGTGAGGTGAGATCTCATAATCGCATGCCATCATCAATTTCTGGTCAAAAAGCAATTCCTCATTCCATCATTCTTTATCTTGTTAACGATTAAAATAAAAACAGCTGGATGGTCATGAAAGAAAGCAACAGAAAAGAAAAACATAACGTTGGACTTTGTCAAAATCAAACTTCCTATGCACATGTCAGTTGTAGTTCTATAGTTCAACGTAATTACCAGTGAATTGTGACGTTGTATGGGGACATGTTGAAGACATGAACGACGAGGGTGTCTCCCTCCGTGACTCGAATGGTCGGGCCAGGAAGAGCTCCGTTCACTGCAGTGATCACATGCTGCTGGCATAATTTTCTCACCGTCACGTTTTCCACCTGAAACAAAACATGGCATCAAATTAGGTCTTGCATGTATAACAAAATCACGTTGTACACGAAAACCATTGATAGAACAAGAACGCAAAACTGGTCGACCCGTAAAACCTCGCATGGTTAAGTTCAAGTTGAATAGAAGCACTAAAAGGGAGTAAGCATATCACATTGAATGCGTGCTCCACGACTGCAGCTGAAGCCGTTGAAGACATAACTACGAGAGCAAAAGCCGATGCGAGCAGAAATGCAACTCGTCGACGCGCCATTGTTCAGCGCGAGCTTTCTAAAGGTCTTGGAGTGTTTTGACAATGGACGAAACAGAGAGGAAGTGTTCGTATTTAAATCACAAGCCATCGTTAGGTTTCATCTGGGGAACGAGAAAGTGCATCTTCATATTTTATCTCGATGAAACTTTGTTGTGATTGCGAAGCATCGGGGGCTAGGATGATAATAATGAAAATCCAGACCGTGGACTTATTCTTAACCTCTCGCATGTGTTTCCAATGGCGGTAGGACAAGCTTCGCTGTCTAGCAGTTTAAACATATTTTGGGTTAATACCATCAAAACACCTCAAACTTATAAACCTATGAAAAATTTTATCTAAATTAATTTTTTGATTACTAAAAATCCTAAACTGATATACTTGTGACAAGTTTACCATAAGCTAATTTTTGTTACCACCAAAAAACCTCGAACTAATACATTTGTGATAAATTTATCCTCCGTTAATTTTCATTAAATTGGATTAATATCACAAAAAATCACAAACCGATTCACCTGTAACAAACAGAGGGTAAACCCCAAATTGGTATACCCGTCAACTGCCACGTATCATTCAACTTAGTAATTTAATGGTAAAATTTAACGGAAACTAACGAAGGGAAAATTTATCAAAGGTGTATCAGTTTGGGTTTTTGATGGTCAAAAAATTAATTTAAGGTAAAAATATCACGGATTTACCGGTTTAGAATTTTTCGTGATATTAACCGAACATATTTTACACATAATAACCTGCTTAGTGGAACATTTCCGATGCATGCTAAACTAGGAACTAGCGAAAGCGATGACGCAAGCAATGAGTCCAAAAAAAATGAGGTGGGGAAGAGAAGAAATGATAAGAGTACATTTTTGGAGTCAAGTCACGAAACTAAAATCGCACAACGATTCACGTCGTTTATAGATCGATATAACCTATGTCCATGGAGGGAGATTTTCGAAATCCTGCTTACATAGAATAAATTCATAGACCAGTTTCTTATTTAAATATAATATCAAAGAAATCAGACCTAAAATACTCGTATTTCAGATAGAATCCTTGCTATAGATCAAGTCAATATTCAAACTTGAAACATAGTTTGAATAGCTTTTAAGCTCTTTGCATCACTGATGTCATTCATTACGATATCAAATCACTTATAAAGCTTACTAAAGAACATCTTCTTGGCGGGGTGAAAACCGTGGGGAGTGAGTCAAATTTGGTTCGCTTTCCTAGTCATATTAGAACTTCGATACAAGTCATTCGTTAACACTTTTTACTTTACAATATTTCAATAGCTTCCTCTCAATTCCCCCGGAAATCCCAATACGCATGTTGCGTTAAACAAGATATACATCCATCTAAAAATGTTGGGACAAACTTAATAGAGCCTGCGAAAATTCTGTAGCGGCTTATTTGTTGGAAACTCCTATCCAAAAAAGCATACTTTAACACCCCTCTCATAGGGCTGCATACACAAAATAAACTAAGCAAAACCTGACTTGAATACTAAGTTCGAAGGTCAAAGCCAAAAACTTAAGTAATAATAGAAAGTAGACAACATGTATATCTTAAGAGCAAGTGCTGAAGTTTTTTAATTTTCATTTCGACATATACAAAGCATCTTAACAGTGTGTATGTTTGGCTCGTTGAAAGTAGATAATCAATGAAAAAGCTTTTACAGTCAAGGAAACAGCAATACTTGAAATTGAGAAAAACAATTTCTCCATCCAATATAGAAAAATTCATTTTTCCAAGCTCCTTTTCCATATGCACACTGTCACAGAATTTGAATGTATTCTCTCTCTAATGGTCTTCACTCCTCTTGGATACCTTCTTGTTGTGACCTTCCTAGAGATAAAACACTAAAGGAAAGCTAATGGATTAATAAGTAAGCGCGAACAGTTACTCATAAAAGAGATGTGACATCGCTTAACTCAGACTTTCTCAAGCCCATACCAATCGCAACTTTAAAGTTTTAACTAAGTCATATTAACATGCAATTCAATTTATTTTGGAGCCACTACTAAACTATTATAGGTCGATTAAACACCCAAGTAAAATGTAAGAGAACATATTACTTCTACGAATTAGAAGGTTTCGTAGATATGGAGACTTAATTACGCTTGCTAAATCTAAAATCCTTTAAATACCTTTTCTCTTTATTTTAGAAATGTTTTGCAAGCAGTCTTGGTTAGTTTTAATTCAAAAGCACTAACATGGAGGAAAATGTCAAAAAAAGTCTTAAACCTTTTGCATTGATGCCAATGTTGTCCTAAACCTTTTTTTGATGCAAATTCAGTCCTAAACCTTTTATATTGTGCCAATTTAGTCCTAAACCTTTTTTTGGTGCCAATTCAATCCTAAACCTTTTTTTGATGCAAATTCAGTCCTAAACCTTTTGTATTGGTGCCAATTGAGTCCTAAACTTTTTTTTGTGCCAATTGAGTCCTAAACCTTTTGCATTAGTACCAATTCAGTCATAAACTTTTTACATTTGTGCCACTTCAGTCCTAAACCTTTTTGAGCTAAATTAAACAGAAGGACTAAATTGGCATCAATACAAAAGGTTTAGGACTGAATTGGCACCAAAAAAAAGTTTAGGACTTAATTGGCACAAATGCAAAAGGTTTAAAACTGAATTGGCATCAAAAAAAGGTTTAGGACTAAATTGGCACCAATACAAAAGGTTTAGGACTTTTTTGACACGTTTCCCCACTAATATCCGATGCGTGATCATGCGAAGGCGCAAACAAAAATGTAACAATTGATAACTAAAGCAAGAAACACATTGTTAGGAAAAGGGTAAAGAACTTCAATGTGTTATGCAAAGCAAAAGCGAAACTGTATTATCATCCTATGCACCAATTTTCTACATAATACTAACTAAAGACCAAGCAATGCACGCATGCCAATTTGCAAATACAATGTTTATTAATTTTTTTGCTCTTATCTTGTTCAAGGTAAACATGAATTAAATTAAATGATAGGGCTATATGAATTCTAATCTAACATGCATTGATGAACCAACATGAAATCTAAATGATAAGTATGCCAATAAATTGAATGCAGTCTATATGCAATGACATGAAATAGAATTAATGATAGAGTAATCCTATCATGTAAACTATATGAGGTTATTTTTGTATTTTTCATTTTATAAGAATAAAAGACTAAACCTTAGGACGCCAAATATGACTTAATGACTTTTATTAAAAGATGACCTAACAATGCAATACTAATTATTTTTGGTATTTTCTTTTTATGATTAAAATAGGAAAATGCTTAAAATGACTTTAACCAATGATGCTTTTCGTAAAGTACTACGTAATTCCTAATGCATCTAAGAAATGAATTTCTAAATTAGGAGACATGCATAAATGCAATCTAAACTAAATGAAATGCAATCTTATTTGACATTTTCTATGCGATGCATTTGCCTAATCTAATAACATATAAAATCTAACACCCTACATTATTGATTATATTTAATTTACATTATCACGCGTAAATAAGGAAATAAACTTAATTGAGGGTCCAATCTTTAGTCCCAAAGATCATATCCCCAATTATCAAACATATATGTGAAACGACTCAAACAAGAAAACTGTCTATTCAGTAACGCTAAAAAAATCAAATCAAATCAAATCAAATCGAGTTAGAATCAAGTAATCTAAATTTAGGCAGTGAAATATTCAATCGAGCATGTAAATTGGGAAACTATCTTAATTGGAATTTTGATTCAAATGACGACCAACAACGAAGGGCGTTCACAGCGATCGGCAAGGTAGCGTGACCTACGGGAACAGCGATCACAAGGGTTGCAAAGACAGAAAAGGGACTGTCTGCGATGATGGCTCGCTGAAAACCTGTAGAAAACTAGGAAAAAGAACGTTGTTGTCTCTTGAAGACACTGCAGGGCAGTAGCAATGCCTAGCATCGTTGGAATGCTTGCCGGCGGCTAGAGGTACTGTGGAGATAGCAAGACACTGTAGAAGTGGTGTCGGGAAAGGGTTGGCAAAGTTGTAGCTTCGCTCGATGACGTATGGAGGGGTACTATCGCTATGGTAATGATGGAATGACGCATGCGACGCTAGAACTTGCTGGCATTGATGCAAGAACACCGGAATAGGCTGGGCAACAGCAGTTGGGCTTGAATAGTGTCATGCAAAGCGAGGAGGAGGAGCTAGTGCAGGCAGTGCTGACGCGAGGTACGGTGGCAATGGGCTCCGATGAAGTGCAACAACCATGAGAAAAGAAACAACCTATCTCTATGTCTCTTGTTGGGGCTAACAATACAAACTAGAGGGGTGAATAGGTTAATAAGAACTAGGAACAACTTTTATGAATTATAACAAGTTAAAATTCACCAGTAGCAAAAACAGATTAACGTAATCAGGTGTGCTACCGATGAATAGATACTGATAATAACAAATAGGTAATGCTAACAATGAGAGAATGAAGATAGAACATTGAAATTTATAGTGGTTCGGCTTTATCCCTAAACCTATATCCACTCTTCACACTACTAGCTGCAACAAGGCCAAAATTTACTAGTAATGTTCAAGAGAAGTTACAATCCACTATTAGGACTCACATACTGCTATAACCATTGTACATTTTCTCTTATCACTAATTACAAGCAGCAGCACTATACAAATATTGACATCAAGAATACACGGCAAATACCAACAAAAACAAAACAAATAACAACTCTCAAAGAAATAGACTAGATTGTCCGCTTCCACCCAACCTCACTACTTCTCTTGGACTAAATATATAACCATCCAACCTGAGATAACCGTTTACAACTCAACTACGTGAAGTAGCCGTTGAAATATCGCCATCGGCAGCAAAACATCTCTCTGTCACTCCCCAACCTCAGACGACTCTCTCTGACGATGGCAGTTTTCTCAAACGAGTCAGACTGCTCTTGTTAGAATCTATCTTCTGCTCGATATTGTCAAAACTACTTCTAATCAACTCCAATGCTCCTTATGCGAATTCCAAGCCTTTGTAATGGCTATATTCATTGTTATCAACCTTCTAATCATTTGAGCAAGTGATCATTATCTTCTAAGACTCGATATCAACACGATCCTTTACGCATAATCATGATTGGAGATTATCATTGGTCTGTTGGTGCTGTCCACGATCAAATCGTATGGAATGACTTGCAATCAATCATCTAACGATCCTTTTGGCTTAGTCAGCATACAAAGTCTTCCAAGGACATCCGCATCCCCACTGAATCATCATCTTCACTGATTAACCATATCATTTGCCAAAGACCTCCAAGGACATCATCATTCTCGCTAATTCCTCATCTTCATTAAACTCACCAAGATCATTGGTATTGTCACAATCTTCCCACCTCATTTATAAAGAACTGCTCCAGCCAACAATATGTTATCCCGATAACATAGTGATAATTGTTAGTCAACCAAGCTGTTCACCTTCATGGTCTTTTCAAGCTTTACTGAACATCCCCTTCCTAAACTTGTTCACAAGTACAGTCCCTCCAAGCTTCAACGAACATCACAATTTTAGGCTTATTCACCATCACCGAGGTCCATCCAACTGTTCACATTATCTTGTTCTTTCCAAGCCATCACGAACATTCATGTTCTTGTCACTCTCGATCAAAGTCCTTCTAGGTTATTCACCTTTTTAGTAATCCTTCCGGCCTGTAGATATCTCAACGCTCAATACATTGTTCACCTCATATATTAGTACACTACAAAAAAATTGATTTTTTCCGACGAAATTTCCAACGAAAAATTTGGAAAAATTCGTTGGAAAAAGAATTTCCAATGAATTTTCCAACGAAAAAAAATTCGTTGGTAATAGGTCGTCGGAAATTTTTCCAACGAAAATTTGCAACGAATTTTATTTCGTTGGAAAACTCGTGACTAAATTCGTTGGAAAAATTACAAAAATTTTTTTGGTTGAAAAATCGTGGAAATTTTTTTTCCAACGAAAAATTTTTCGTTGGAAAAATTACAAATTTTTTTTGGTCGAAAAATCGTGCAAAATTTTTTTTCCAACGAAAAATTTTTTGTTGGAAAAATTACAATTTTTTTTGGTCGAAAAATCGTGGAAATTTTTTTTCCAACGAAATTTTTTTTTTTCAAGAAATCGCCCTCGCCGCCGGCGAGGGCCAGCCTCGTCACCGGCGAGGGCCGAGGTCACCTAGATCTGGGCGAGCTCGAGCTCGTCGCCAGCGAGGCCCAGCCTTGTCGCGGGCTGGCGACGAAGAGGCGGTCGAGAAAAGGAGGGGGAGAGGCGGGCGACGACGGGCTCGGGGGAACCGAGGAAGGGGTGGCGGCCGGGGAGGGGACGGAGGCCGGAGGCGCGGGGGACGAGGGAGTCGGGGGCGAGGAGGAGGCGATCGAGGTGGACGAAGTGGCCAAGCTGGAGGCGGTTGGAGAGGATGAGGTCACCGTCGCGGTCGAAGAGGGAGACGTAGGTGGAGTGGAGGGAGTCGGAGAGGCGAAGGAAGAAACCGTGGTTGGGCCAGAGGTCATCGGGGGCGGCGAGGGCGGGGAGGATGCCGACGACCTGGAGGATGGCGGAGCGGTGGTCGCTGGCGACACGAGCGTTGGAGGAGTTCATGGACTGGAGGAGCTTCAAGAGGATGCCCTGCGTGAGGGTCGCCATCTTCCCCGGTCTGCTCTCTCTGCTCTTCTGCTTCTGCTTCTGTTTTTCTGTCTCTGCATGTGAACGTGTGTGGTGAAGAAGGTGAGGGACGCGACGATAGAAGAGAGAGGAGAGAGAGAGAGTGAATCTATCCGTCACGAGATTCAAATTCAAAATCCCGCGAATATTACTAATTTTTCAGTGTGTACAATTTTCGTTAGAAAATTCATTGGAAATTTCCAACGAATTTTCCAACGAATTAAAAAAAAATCGGCCTTGTTCGGCATTTTTTATATTCGTTGGAAATTTCGTTGGAAATTTCCAACGAATTTTCCAACGAAAATAGCACACACTGAAAAAATTCCCCGGAAAATTGAAATTCGTTGGAAATTTCGTTGGAAATTTCCAACGAATATAAAAAATGCCGAACAAGACCGATTTTTTTTTAATTCGTCGCAAAATTCGTTGGAAATTTCCAACGAATTTTCCAACGAAAATAGTACACACTGAAAAAATTCCCCGGAAAATTGAAATTCGTTGGAAATTTCCAACGAATTTTCCAACGAATATAAAAAATGCCGAACAAGACCGATTTTTTTTAATTCGTCGCAAAATTCGTTGGAAATTTCCAACGAAAAAAAGTTCGTTGGAAATTTCCAACGAATTTTCCAACGAAAATAGTACACACTGAAAAAATTCCCCGGAAAATTGAAATTCGTTGGAAAATTCGTTGGAAATTTCCAACGAATTTTCCAACGAATATCAAAAATGCCAAACAAGACCGATTTTTTTTTTAATTCGTTGCAAAATTCGTTGAAAATTTCCAACGAATTTTCCAACGAATATAAAAAATGCCGAACAAGACCGATTTTTTTTTAATTCGTCGCAAAATTCGTTGGAAATTTCCAACGAATTTTCCAACGAAAATAGTACACACTGAAAAAATTCCCCGGAAAATTGAAATTCGTTGGAAAATTCGTTGGAAATTTCCAACAAATTTTCCAACGAATATAAAAAATGCCAACTAATACTGGGTTTTTTTGAATTCGTCGCAAGATTCGTTGGAAATTTCCAACGAAATTTGCGACGAAAAATTTTTCGTTGGAAATTTCCAACGAATTTTACTTTTCGTTGGAAAATTTGTCGCAAATTTGTGACGAAAATTTTTTCGTCGCAAATTTTCGTGGCAAAAATCCAGTTTTTTTGTAGTGGTAGTGATCCTTCCATATCGGCAAAGCATTGCCGATTGTGACAAAGCACTCAACATATCAACATCACACCTGATAAGATACCATATGCCTTGTAACTTGTGTATATATCACTTGGTACAAACTCAACAAATACACACATTGGTAGCCTTTGATTGCATTTATCATCATCAAAACAACATAGGGGATTTTCCCAATATCTCTCTCTTCTAAATGCACAGTGTGAACCTTTTTTCTTTTGTGTGTCCAACCTCCTCTAATCCTAAGAGAAAAAGTGTTTATATAGGCAAAAGCACTCTTGCAAGAATAACAAATATCTTAGTTTCCTAATTTGGATTAAGAGAATATGCGATGTGTCCAAAATAAGAAATCAAAGCACTTTTCCTTCATTATTTCCCATGACCATAATTTTTAAAGATATAAACTTTATTGCTTCAAAATTAAATTAGATGATGCAATATTTCCAAATTCGGCACCCTTCATGTGCAACTGACACGTCAAATTTTGATTACCATAGGTCTTTAATGGGCTTGGCCGAATTTTATACTTCAACGAGCATAATCCAAATAATTCTAATTACGCTCAAAGCCTCCTTTCTTAAGTCCATCGGCGCCAAACCAATTATAATGCAATTTATATGGGCTTATTAAATTAAAATGTTACACTAAGCAAATGCAAATTACTAATAATTTTGTTTAGGGGTGGAGGTCAGCTTCTAATTTTCTATGCAGTAAATGACTAAAAGAGTCACCAAAATAATTAGGTGTCAACACTTCTATTTGGATGCTTAGTGTAGTATCACTCTATGATTATTTTTTTGGAATGAAGAACCACTTCTCATGTGAAGATTCATGAGCACGGAGAGATTAAACTTTTTAATTGTTCTCATTTTCTCTTTTTTTTTTTTTGGCATCCATATTTTGGGTTTCTTTATTTTTATAATAAAAATAAAATTCATAGTTCATATATTTGTAATATCTTAGACAGGTATTTTCATTTCATCTTAGTATCATATATGAGGAACAAAATATAATAATAACCAATTAATTATTTTTAAAAGTAAGACCATTGTACGCCACCAAACAACTGAAAACTATTTCCCTTGCAAAAAAAATTTCATGAAAAATATTTTCCTTCGTCCAAAATTTTTTTGTGAAACAAACATGTCCTAAGTCGGAAGAACTTTGGCAAAATGATTTTTTTTGAGTGACCAGGGAACAAAGTTTGTGACAGAAAATTGATTTCATGATACTTGAAAATTTTAAAAGCTTCTTACCAAAAAAAAAATTTAAAAGCCAATTATCAAATTTAACTCCGGCATTATCCAGAAGCGAATCTTCATGAAGCATCATTCAAAAATTTGGCCATGGCATGGACATGTTTAGTACTTTTGACTTTTTAAAACTCGAGTCTTTTCCTGGTAGAGGAAAACATAGAGCGAAACACGATGGAGATTAGAAAGAAATTTGACGTGGATCTAACTCTCAATTGGGTGAAAATTTTAATCTAGAATTTAAATAAAAAATTTTCTTTTGTTTAAGAATTCTAGGTAACACTTTTTTAGTTTCATAAGACTGTTTTGTTCTAAATATGTTTTCACGCTTGATTTTCGAATATCTAAAGGAGCTGTTTATTAATTATGTTCAAAGACACTTTCAAGATTAATTCTCAGAATACATATAGAAAGGTTTAACCTAAAATTGCGCTTGCGATCCATATCCTGCGTGCGTGTATGGGAATCTATCTGTTCACACGTTGTCAATCGTTTCTAATATGTCATGCATGGAATAATCAACATCATATAATTTTGTGGTGTAGCACATTCATTGTGAGTAAAATTAGCTAATTTGTGATAAACCTTATCTTATTACAAATAAACCTTATTTATGAGGTGGAAAATGATACTAGAAGTGTTATAATTTTCGTACGACGCTCACTTCAATATCAAAACTTTTTCCCGGATCACTTAAAATGCCAAATCAAAGAAAAAATGACCACTTAAATTAGGGGTGAGCATGATTCCAGGTTCTACCTTGAAACTTGAGAACCTATAGGTTTCAGGTTCCAAGGTATGCAGAGTAGGTTTTAGATTTCAAAAATTGAGGAACTTATTTCGACCGGTAAGTTCCAGATTCCAGGTAGATGGAACTTGGAATCTAGAACCTGAAACCTAAATAAGTTTTTTGTGTATTTTCTTGATATATGCTTTCACGTGATCCTGTGGTATTTCATGGTGTTAGATAATAAGTGTATAATCTGGAACTGTTAATCTAAGTTTTTATTTTATGACTTGTTAATGTTTTATATTCATCGTGTGTCTAAATATAAGTTGTGGTCAGTGGATTAAAGCAGCAAGTGATGCAACCTGGGTAGACCCTGGAACCAACCTAGAACCTGTGACGGGTTAGGTTCCAAATTCCAAAAAATGAGGAACATATTCTCATGGATAGGATTCAAGTAAAACATGTACGGAACATGGAACCACTCACCCATAGTATCAATTCACCCAATAACTTCTCATTTTAATTATATTTATTTGAATCGTAATGTCATGAAAACTAGTCTTTTGTATTATTTTTGGTAAATGACAAGCTTGCTCGATATTATTACATTCATTTTCGTTTTGTTTAACTAAAAATGAAATAACAAAATAGAACCTATTAGATCCTGGAACCTACTCTGGAACCTGTGACAGGGTAGGCTCTAGGTTCAAAGTTTGAACAGGTAGGTTTTAGGTTCCAAAAAATGAGGAACCTATACCCGAGAGTAGGTTTCAAGTTCTAGGTAAAACCTATAAGGAACTTGAAACTACTCACCCCTAGCTTAAATGCCTCCAGCGATAGATTTCGACCATTCGTGGCACGTTACTTTCTTTAAGAAATTTTAATGTCTTTTTTTTTTTGGTAAGGAAGAAAGTTTAATGTCTGTGGCTTTCTTATATATAAAAAAAAAAGGATGTCCAATGTGGACAATGACGTGGCCTTAAACTCATTTTCTCTCTCTAATCCCATAATAGAGATTGCTTGGCTTGAAGCTCAAGCTCTCAGTAAGTCAGGATTCATCTTCAATGGTGACCAACCCATTCCAAATCGCCAAAATCGATTTCTACAGCTGCAACTCCACCTTTTAAAGCAAGCTTAACCCATTCCCCTCCCCCTTAAGCCCACCCTTGACATCATCACCTTCATCTCTTCCTAGGTTGAAACATTTAAGAGGGAAATATGTCATTGCTTTCCTAATATATTTCACGAAATTAGGTATCCAAATAAAAAAATAATAGAGCAGTTGACTGCATATCATCTTTTTGACTTCTTCTCGGTCCTTTGTTGGGGCCTTCGTGACTTCATTGGTGATGAAAGCATAAGAGGTCGGCTCCTAATCCTCTCTTCATTGTTGCTCACCGAGTCTCTACCATACATCTAGCCCTAACCGAGTCACTAGGCATTGATATGTAACTGTAAACTCCCCATATATTCGCATTGCATGCTCTCCTATCATTTTCCTCCTGAATTTGTAATATTCAGCTAATTAATGTCTTTTTTTTTTTTTGGTAAAGTAATTAATGTCATTCTCTGGCCAAAATTAGAATGATTTGCCTGTTGAGTGCCCCTTATCTTATATTAGCCAAGAAAAATGTGTATATCTCTTGATTTTATTGTCATGACGTGCTAGGGTTTCGTCCCCCGACAATGGGGTGTCCATGCGTTTTTCGGGCAAATGATGAATCCCCAGTGAATCCTTCAGTCACGGTTGGACTCGCAATTACCACAAGTAGGTTTGTAGTTTATGTGGTGTCCTCGGGAAAGTGCTTCATCGTGACCCTTTGAACTAAAGCCTTGAGCGAGAAGGGCGGATAGGCACATCTATTGAACATAATCCTTCGGCGTTGTTTGTAACTGACATTCTATATGAGCATGTACTAATGAACAATGTGGTTTAGAACTTTAGAAGCATTGGACTCGGTCCAGGGTCAAAACTATCACCATCTGTCTGAATATGAAGTTGATTTGGTTCATTTGGGTTAGTTAAGTTGAAATTTTAATTAACTGAACTCCTATCTTAGGAGTAGTTAGAACCAAATCTACAAGTATCATCATTGCCATCTTAGCAAAAAATAATGATAATGACTACATAGGACAAAACTTAATTCCTAAGTAGGAATGGGCCAAACGTTTGACCGGTTTTGGACAAGGACTGCTTGCGAGCAAAAGCCTCTGTTTGCACAATTGCACTCGTTAGCACGTATTGGTTGGCTGTGATGGACCAAACTAAATTAAGAGGTAAAATCTCACCAATCTATCTAATTAAATTATCTTAGTGTAGACATAAGTAGCGCAGATTTGACTTGAAGTTGCATTTTCATTCATTTTTTTCTGAAACTAGTAATAACGTCATACAAGAACCAAATGCAAAACGAAGAATTTATTCAACAGACCCTGTACATGTGCAAAATTTGTTAGAATATTTAAATAATAAGTCACGCTTTCATCTAACAGTTTAAACTTCTGACAGTTGGTAATGGTCCCACAAAATTTCACAAATGGTATCAGAGTAGAATCCCTCCAGTAGGTGGGTGATTCAAGGAAAGTCTATGGCCTGCCCAGTCCTATGAGGGCAGAGAGTGAATCGACGATGCAAAAGAGGCTCTAACAAAGTGCGGCTCTCAACTTGCTTCTAGAACGACAATGGAGGCACAAGGAGGAATTGAATTGCTTACTGAATACGAATAACGTTCCTGGATCAATTGACGAACCTCAAAAGGAGGTAAGTATCACGTTTCCAACAAGGGGTAAACCCTCTATTGGCCTCCTAAGATCAAGAGAAGTCTAGTAGATGAAAGAATATACTGCCAAGGGAGTGCAGTTAGCTCAGATGCCACACTTGTCAGGAAGCACAACTGACCAGAGGTGCATGAACGGCTTTGATTAGGGGAAGCTACTAACGAAGTAGAGTGGCTTGTTCTGTTGGGCAAGCATTGCCATTCAATGTATGACCCGAAGTAGTGCATTAATGGATGAAGAATGCAGGGACGCGAGAGAATAACCCACAACAAGGGCATTGTAGAATTGAGTGGGAGAGAATGTCACAGACCGTAAATGTCCTATATTCTTATACCCTTGTGAGTAGAGCTTGATGATGTCGGGGTGAAAAGTGAGTGATATGGAAGGGATGATACAATTGGTTTGTGGGAGTAACGTCAATGTGGTTTGTGCTAGGAGTTTTAGGTTATAATGAATATACCCTTAAGAGTTTTGAAGGCGGGGTTGGCTTCTCGTGCACAAACTAATCGGGAACTGATGCCGCTCTCCTAATGAGACCATGGCAACGGCGAAACCAATTATTGTGCATAAAGTGTCATGGGTGTCTCATACCCGAGCTAAGTTAAGTGTGGTACAATCTGATACAAGGATGTTATTCGCTATATTGTTATTAGGAGCAACTATAGAATGAAGGCTGACCTAAGGTCTTCTTGACTCACTAGGTGCTGCACGGGCTATTCTGCGATCAAAGAATTGCCGGCTCGTGACAGATGGTATCAAAGCTGAATGTCCTAAGTTTAAATCTTTCTAGTCTCTATTTGTCTTCCCAATTAAATATGTCAATGCTTAGTGCTAGGCAAAAAAGACTGGACTAAGCATGAGAGGGAGTGTTAGAATGTTTAAATAATAAATCGCGCATTCATATAACAGCTTAAACTTTTAGAATAATTGACAGTGATCCCACAAATTCTCATAAAAATAAATTTAAACAGCCAAATATGATGGGGTCGACGCGGGACCTATATGGGACTCGTCGGATTTAACGGTCGAAATTCAATTTAGTACATATATTACGACGACATAACAATTTCCTTTTATAAAATGGTGAAACCAATCTGGAAAGAAATCGTCCCATGTGACGCATCATGTTGTGATTAGCCGTTGTTCACGTCAGGCATTCGGTACGTATAATGCCTCCATGAGAGACCAGAACTTGCTAGTCCAATTTCCAGCAATTTAGCTAATAAGGAACGATCACAATTTATGTAGTCCAATTTGTAAGGATTTACCAAACAAAAGAATAATCACATTTCTGATTTTGAGCAAAACGGATGTTAAAAACTACTCTTTCCATGTTACCAATCTTTGGATTCCAAAACTTGACAAAATATGCAATCCCTCAAAACCACTTATAAACTACATTTGAGGCTTGAAGATAAAAGTGATTTCAAGTAGAGGTGTCAACAGAGCCCATGCAGGCCCGGCCCGAACCTCTCCGGCCCGACTCGGCCCTAAAATTTGGAGTATTTTAAGATCAGGCCTTAGTTTTCTTCAACTATGACCCTAAAATTTGGGGTATCATTAGGGTTGGGGTAGGGTCGGGCCGACCCATTGACACTTTGGGCTGACCCATCTCCCTCTCTCAGTCTCTCTCCCCTCTCCACGCACTGCGCAGAGCGCGAAGAAAAAACCCTAGACCTCTCTCCAATCGATGACGAAACCGATTGCCTCCATCACCGTTCACTTCCCTTTGTCGTTTTGCAACAGCTTCAAGGTTCTTCTACAAGCCTCAACAGCCGAACAAGCAGGTGAGCAATCTCTCTCCGCCGTGAAGCCGAAAAAGTAGGTGAGCGTCATTATTATTACTATCATCTCCAACTTAACTAGAAACTTTCTTTTAATGATAACAGCATATTCATCCTTCTTTTTGTCCCACATTGTACTTTATGAATGGTTGGTGAATGCTTGTTCTTTTGCTTTGATCAGGGTTGCATACAAAGGATATGCTGACACAATCAGATTACTTCTTTTTAGAGATGTATCCTAGGGAAGACAAGATAAAGAAGGTGTAGTGAGTATACGCATGGCAATCTTTTCTAGATGTCAGGAGAACTTCCAAATGTTACCTATTTACTCTTTTAAGTGGTTTCTTGTGGGGACTTTTAGTTGTTCTAGCAACGACTGGTCCAGAAAATGCTGCATTTTGGATTGTCTTTTCTCATGATGCATCTGGTTCAGGCATGAAGTTTCTAGATGAGCCCGAAGGGACCATACTGTTGGTAGTTGTGATAGATGGTTTGTGATGCATGATGAATTGCCTAGGCAATGGTATTTTAGGCTAATCGAGTCATTTCTAAATAATAATGAGATGAAAATATATTAGCTTAAAGTTTGGTAATCCCCATACAGACTATTAACTAGATAGATAAGTTTCTCACTGTTGTGGTGCAGCAGCTCAGAGGAACTTAATAAAGGTTTAGCAGCTGGTCTTCACAAAATTTGACTATGCGGACTAACTTGATCTTGTTTAACATCTGGTCTTTACAAATGGTGGGGCAATGTATGTTTCTTTGGTTTTCTTTTCCATTTTATGGTCTATTGCATGCAAATTATATGAACTTGTTGAGATTTTTTATCTGCTATCTTACTTCTGTTTTGTTGGTCCTCATGATGAGATGGTTTATCAGTTGCTCAAATCCATGTATAAAACCCATAAGCGCTTATGTTGGATAATCTTAGAAAATGTTGTGATTATTTTGGCATGCTGTATTAGGTTTTGCACTTTATTCAATCAAAGCAAGTTTTTAATGCTAAGAATGAGAGCAGTCATTATTTCTAATGTCTCTGCATATTGAGAATTGTCTCTCATACTTTGAATTGATCAAGCTTGTATCATACTAATGCACTACGTCTATCCACTTTCAAGCGACACTACGTCGACGGGGAAAAGAAATTCTGAGTCCAACCCTTTTGCATTAGCTTTATCTTTGGAATGTCAACCCATGATGATGTATTAGTAATTGGAAGTAAGCCAGTCTTGCTTAGGAGTGAAAAAATTCCAATCATTGCTGTCCGTTAATGTTGTTTTAGTTTCTTTCCTTTTTTTTAGTTACTTTGTACTACAAAACTTGTTATGCGATGGTACTCACATAGTGAGAGTGGGAAGAAAAGAGATTATGGCGTAGTGTTGGAAGTCGTCTCTATTATCATTTTTCCGTCTTGTGCATATGAAAAGAAAAAACAAGAGAATAGAACCAACCTAACCTGGTTAGTCATTTGATGATTCGGTTCTGTATTTGCGGCGTGTTCACAATTCCAATCTATTTGCGCCAAAAAAAAAACGAAAACTCGGCCCAGGCCTTGGGGTGTACGGTGAACAGGGTCTCGGGTGGGTCTGGGTGGGTCAAGCATGACCCTATAGGTTTCAGGTCGAGTATCAAGAAAGCCCGACCCGACCCGACCCATTGACATCCCTAATTTTAAGTTTGCCAAAGTCCAAACAAGTCGGATTGCAACCAAACTTGCTGAAATCTATGAGGAGATTCGGTGGTTATGTTATGCAAATTCCTGTAACGGTCTCCGCGGCGGAATGACGTGTATTTGGCAAACACCTAACGATTGGAACACCTCCAAAGTTATAGCAGCTTATACTAGCATTTAGGAAACTGTCTCGCCCACTTTTGAGGTGCTGCAGTTTTAAATCATGTATTACCAAACATAAAAGTCATAGCACTTCTAGCACCACTATATTTTAGCCACAGTTATACCAAACAAGCTGTTAATCCTCTTTTGATGGTGCAAGGGTGCCCCATTTATTAAATGAAAAATAGTGTTGGTCATGAGTGGACCCGCCCTTTTTGTCGAATCTTATCGAACGTTAGAAGTAACTTTTTTTTCATTTTTCTGCTAAAATCTCAAATATTATTTAAATTTCAAAAAAAATTATGAAAAATTACGTGCGAATTTACATGTCAACATTTATATATGATGAAAATTGCAAGTGTTTAAGACTAAAAACAAAAAGTCATAAGTCCGCCCGTCGCACTCAAAAACACTTTGCTAGAGAATCTCCAAATGCATGCTCGGCTGTTATTTTATAAATTATGTTCAAAAATACTTCGCAGTCAATTATATATTATGAAAATTGCAAGTGTTTAAGATTAAGAAAAAGTCATAAGTCCGCCCGTCCGTCGCAGTCAAAAATACTCTGCTAGAGAATCTCCATATGCATGCTGGGCTGTTAATTTGACTTTTGAATTGGCGCTCCCCAATGCATTGAATATGAGGCTGGCCGGGAGTTCGGGACCTGGCCGGTTTATTCAGGACAAACGTTTAACGGTTCAAGTGATAGATTGTCTTCGTTGATATTGTGTGTATGTATTGCATGCGAATCGCTTACACCTGGCTTGGGCAGACTATGGACAAGCATGCGCGGCGGTAGCCCAAATGACTAAGAATCTGTGCAGTATATGAAGCCGATTCCTCGTATCACCTCGTGTCATACAAGATTCAAGGTGTTGATGACATAGAATGCGGCATAGAATCACCAACTTTTTGTACGGGTTCAGCATCCTTGAAGCGAAATCTTTTGCATGTGCAAATCTCACGATGGTTTTCTTAAAAGCACAGAGGTTGACAGCAGATTTAGGAGAATCCAATACATCCACAAGAGCAGGACCTGTATGAATAATGGATTCACGGTCGTAATGTAACATTACCGTGGCGTGCTGCGAGTAGCATCTTGCAGCTGTCTCACTCTTATAATTTGATCACATGAACAAGCAGGCTCATGAAAAGGAGAGAACAAATTCCACTCTCCAAAACAATGATCTCTAACTCAGCACTCATAACTCAAATCAGGTTATTGTTCTCTTGGAATATATCTCTAGCTCGATTTGTTTATTTTAGTATGCTAAAGAATCCAAAAAACAACGTGCCTGAGCTATTTCCAATGCAGTACCATAACTTGATCCTCACTGGACCTATTCACAACAGTAAGACCTTATTTTGGGCAATGGCGGTTTGGAATACGCTACCATATACGATCAAGTCAGAAAAAGGGTGACCAAGGAGACATTATCTCAACAACATAAGGATATTCTGCTCCACAGAAAGCTTCAAATATACATGGCAACCGGGATATGAAGACAGGCAATCATAACGCCTCAATCTCATTCAGCAGCAGAAAAGGGTAATTTTCCGAGTGGGGTTCTGCAAAATTAAGGGCTCCCTAGACTATAAACAGCCTGACAATTGAACCATGATCCACAAACGAGTTACCAATTGGAAGAAGATAGTTTAGATTATAGTCATTGTCTACAAAGTGATATAGCATAGCACAGAGCTTACAACTTCAGCACCGTATAGGCACCCTCATAATCTAAAGGGCACCCACTGGTTGCACCATGGACACAAATCCTGCTTTCCCTGGCTGCCTGTTTCAAGAATATACTTGTAAATACCCTGTCAAACCAGAAATGAAATCAGAGAGGACACCCACATCCAGGGAAAATACCCAAATTCAACCATCCAAGAGTCCCCACCTCATAATTTGATGAAAGAATTAACCAACGGCACAAGAAAACTCAAAGGCCATGTTTGACGATGCAATGAAAATACAAAAAATAAATGAAGGAAGAAGTATACTCTCTTTCTCTGTATGGATAATTATAGGAGAAGGGAACATAATTGGATTACAGTAGAGAAGGTTGCTATGGACAACATATCTAATTAGCATCCTAATTCCAATGAATTCTCAGACTAGGCCATGCAAGACAAATTCCAATCAGTTCAAGAACTATACCTGCTATGGTCACGGTACATTTATCCACTAGTGGTTTCTTAGTGATGTTCATCAGAGGAAGAGTGGGCAAGGCTCCCACTTAGAACCTTGAAAATGGAAGTAAAAGTACTGAAAATGTGCACAAATCACTGCCCGTGTACATGGAAAATTTGGTCATTCTTTTCATGTACAGCGATGAAATGGGGTCATGGCAGGTTTGATGAGCAAGAGTGAGCTAGCCCAACTGTGAAAGTCCCATTCTGTGAGAGAGAGTTAGTCTATATGTTCATATCGTGGCAACTTCACAAATAGAGGAACAGAAAGCTTTTGAAGACAAAAAGTCTCTGTCTTCTATGTATATATTTAGAGACATATATAATTGAAAACTAAATACTTTTGAAATACCAGAAAGATGATTAACGATGCAAATCTTTGATAGTCGTAGCAAAATCTCTCTGGTAGATGAACTCTTTGGGTTTTGAGCTTATTTTCTATGTATCCCACCCCTCTATTATGCAAGACACTCCCATATTCCTACCGCATTCAGAAACTTCATTTCATACAAGAATGAACCACCTATGGGCACTGAAAATTAAGCTAAAGAATAACAAAAGATATATCTCTTTACCGGCTAAAAAAAGCTGCAATTTAAAGAAGCAAAAGCACCTATCAGAGCAAAACTAATGATTTGCATCAGGAGCTTTAGCATTAGCATTAAAACTGTCAAAGCCTCTGCTAGTTGGTCCTGCTGGATTCGTTTGATAGGTAGGAGGTGCAACCATTGAGGGGGCGCTACCAGAAGAGGTTAGGTTTGGTGCACTTCCAGGAACTGTAGGAGGGACATTAAATGTAGGAGGCCATGGCATGCCATTCATCTGAGGCATAGAGGGAGCACCAGGGGGTGGCGCCATTGGTGGCATCCCTGGAGGAGGAATGTAGCCTGCCAAAGAAATTACAACCAATAAAATTAGGTCCATGTTTCTCCTCTGATAGCCATCTTAAATAGAAAGTAATATCTGTGGAAATAAAAGACATCAGTAGAAGGCAGCAGGCTCTCTCAATTAATAGATGATACAAGCTTACCAGAATTATATCAAACTAACCATGAGAACATACATGGAACATACTGCTTGCTCATCAAAAAATTTACCACATCCAAAAGAAAAAATCAAAGCATTATTAATATGATGCGATGTTTTTGAATGGAAGGGAAAGGAACAGGAGAAAAGTAAACCATATCTAAAACTCATGAAAAAAAAACACGGCACGTTATAAAATACGTGAAGTTTGTGCCTAGCATAAGAACTAATTAAGTATGATACAATGTCTATTCCCACCAAATAATGACTATAATTTGACTATTGTCACCATTAGAAACAATTCAGAGTGAACTAACTTATATTTGTAATTGTCCTTGCCTTTCATAAGTAACCCTTTAAATGTTGAGTTAAAGAAATAACAAAAGAAAAAACACAAGAAGTCAGCATCTTCTATCCATCTGTGCCCATACATAGTATGCAGCATTTATCCTACTACATTTCCTACACCCCATCTTACCCATGTTAACACGAACACTTCCACAAGGGCATTTACTCAGCTCATAGCAACATCCACACCGCCAATGTCCAATCTAACTAACTTTAAAAGAGCTTTACTCTATTTATTTTTCCATATGTGAGCATAAAATACCGAAAAATTGATAGTTAAACAAAAGAACAAAAGAAAAATTTCAGTCTCCAAGATGGTATATGTTTCATTTGGAAGATCTTACAAGACAATAAGGCAAACAATACTAACAATTTCGTGAAATGCTGTGTCATCCAAAATGGATGATGCTAACCGTTTTAACATTATCTGCCAATCTATGTTCAGACAAAGTGTCTGTAGAAGATAGGCCTTCTTATACCATCCACAAAATGAGATAATGAAGCATAGACACTAAGTGGATAGGCATTTTTTCAATAAGGTTGGGAATGGCTGTAAAGGTTTGATATGGAGAAAGACAGTTTGTTTTTTTGGTAAGGAGAAAGACAGTTTGTTAAGGAGCGTATAGTTTCATAATTGGTTTAGGAAGATGTATAGTGAATAACAATGTCTAATCGAGGAGCACACAAGATTTGGCTTTCAAAGCAAATAAAGCATGTGTCACGGGAGTAGGCAATTGTAGGAAAACTGTGTCACGGGATGACAAATGCCTTAAACGATATATTTTCCGATTGGTTTGCATTAACAAGGATCATGACAGTTCATGCGGGTGATCATTGACACAGAAAAAAATAGACAATTGGGTGGAAGGTGTAATTTTTACATAGGACTCAAGATAAGGAGCTCAACGCTTTCTCTTAACTTTTTTGAGTGCTATTTTAGATGGCGCCAGGTGGGGGAGAGGACAACAGTCTATGATTGAAACTTTTGTGCATGTAGAAATTTATCTATTAAATCCTACTGCTCTAATCTCTTTTTTAGTCAACTGCAAGTGCAACGGAACACGGTTTCCACTTGGGAGAGTAAAGGTTTCTTTTTTCTCTTTGGAAGCAGCTCGGAGATATAATCTCAATTTGGATAATCTTCAAAGAAAGGAAAACATTGATAATAGATGTTTTAATGAAAGAATGAAGAAGAGAGTGTTGATCACTTATTGCTACACTGTCACTAGAGTAATTAGGTTAGGACCACGAGTTTTGCAGTTTCGGGAGCAAAGTGGATTACTTTATGCACAGTGCAACAAGAACGTTGGGCTTGGAGAGGGGCCATTAAATTCTCTGTTTAAAAGAAGAAAGTTACTCAGATAGTTCCTCTCTTCATATTTCAGCTCATTCCAAAGAAACAATAGGCATGTCATAGGTAGCTTTGTGATTCTTAGGGGCATTCTTTGTAACTGTTGTGTCTTTGAAGTTTTGTATCGGAGTTTTGTGTCCTTGTTTGATCTGAGAGTGTTGTTACTTGTCTGGGTTGTAGAGCTATACCAACTGTTTCTGCAGTTTGCTCGTGTATGTGATGATGGAGGACTGTGGCAACAACCTTTGAAGACTTACAAAAGGCGTGCCAAATGAAGATTTAGTTTTAGATGATAATTTGCTTAATTTGCCCTATTAGATTAAGAATCTTTATTAAGTGTTTAGAATCGTTGAGTCTTTTTAGAAAATAATCTTTCTTTTTATTTGAAATGGAACTTTGTGTTTCCTAGTTTCTAGGATATTATGTTTCCCAGTTTTTAAGGTAGGAGATATTCTTAGCTTTCTTATTTAAGAGTTTCCCAATTAGAATAGAGACTAGTTGAGTCTTTTAAAATGGTCTTCCTTTGGCTTATGATGTATCTATTTGATGAGTGAATACAATTTCAGCATTTCTTTGCTGAGAGTTGTACAGAGCAATTCTCCCCTAGGTGTGATGCTTAGGCACTTTGGAAGTGAAGCCTAAAGCATTTTCCTCTTCTCTCCTAACCTTTCTTACAACATCACCCAAACTCTTACCAATTTCTCCATCATTCACTTACCAGCCAATTTAAACCCTGCATTACTGTTCAGTGATTCTGTTCACAGCCTTAAAACAGTACTTCTGATTCAACCAATCAGATTGTCCTACATCATTGAGCCGTAGATTTGATAGTTTGTTGGGGTTGTACACATATTCCACTTGTATTTGTTCATGATTAGTAATGCAAAGCTTGCTGATGAATTATCGATGACGAAAAGAAAAAGAAAAAAGAAAGAAACGATAGGCATTTCAAAAAGCAGATATCCTTGGGATTCTTTTAGGGATAACTAAGTATATACCCCTCACTTTTGGTATTGTAGGAAACTTCAATTTTCATACTTACCTATTGTTGGAAATGTTCGAAACAATCGTATTGGCATAACTTTTGGCTTCCCTTGTGAAGCCGTACCGCATAGGGGCAATACCCCACAGCAACTTCTTAAATGGAACTTTATTTATCATTCAGAGAAAATGCAAGTAACATCGAGATCTCGGTTCCACCTATTTACAAGTAAGCTCTCATTGCTCACTATTGTTACAGAGCATCACCATATGGTTTAGCTAAAAAATCTACAACTCATGCCAAAAATTTCCACCAATAAAATTCAATACTTTAACAAAGCCCGGACACAAATGAAAATCATGGCCCCTAGTCAATCTACGGAGCAAAACACATGGAAGCTACTTGATCAAAGTATGTATCAGAATTCATGTATTAGCCAGTCTGGAGATCAACATAATACCTGGAGCACCAGGTGGTGGCCTCATTCCAGGAGCCAACTGCATATTCGGTCCCATGGGCATCATAGGTGTTGGTAGTACAGGTAATCGAGGCCTCTGAGCCATAAGATGTTGATTATAAGTGGCACGAACTTGTTGGAAAGCTGCTGCTTGCCCTAAATGTTCCTTAATCCTTTGGTTAATTAAACTTTGAGTTTGCTGCTCCTCAAATTGCTGATAGTAGATACGCACATTTGCCTAAAACCAGTCACAAATTCAAGTTCAAACCAGTAATTAAGAACAAGGCTTCTTTAAAAACCGAAGATAAATGCACTGAAAGGCAACATGGTGAAAGCTCGAAGCTCATTCGAAATATTACAACCAAGAAAAGAAAGAAAGGAAAGCAACGCAGGTGCTGCTAAGACAAAGTACCTTGTGCTTGTATCCTGCATTGTGCTGCTTTCTGACTGACGGCTGAAGTATCAAAAAACATAATTAGTTACGAAAAGCTTTGGGCAGCCTGAAGCTCTAAAGAATCAAAAGACTAGTGCACGCGAATCACGATTATAGTTTACCAAGAAAGTTAGTAAAAATAAACTTGACGTGTAGTTATCTTAGGCGAATGAACCCAATCTCATGAACACAAGGTCAAAAGGGCAGATGTCGTTAAACACCTGCGATAAGAGTCACTACCCAGAGCTAAGGTCCATGAGCAACTTGGAGAAAGCATGCAGCATTTCGGATATCATTTCAAAGTCCTTCCTTTGTTGTCCCCAAGTACTTACACTTCCCAACTCATAAACGGGTCAAGATTGCAAATCAGATACAGCACAATGCCAACAGGATTAAGAATTCGATCGACGACACTAAACAGGAAAATGAAAAAGACCCCAACCATCAACATCATTCGCCAACCGTAAAGAGCTGAAGATTTTACAAACGAAGATAGTGAAATTGGACGAAGCGAGCAGGGCTTACAGAGTCGTGCGTCAAGTAAGTATCGCAGGAGTCACAGTAATACCTGCCAACCATCACCCAAAAGGACAAAAAGTCAGCAGAAACCAAGCAGGGTGACATCCGGAGACAAAGAAAGACGCGAATGTATCGGATGTGTCGCACGTACCGGGGCATGGTGGCTTTCGAGCTCAGGGGAGGTTGCTCGTGGATCGAGGGCCGACGGAGAGCGGTTCTGCTTTCCTCGCGGGTCGCAGGTTGGCGGCGGACAGAGGTTGCTCAATGAGGGAGGTTGCTCGCGCCGACGGCGGCCGACGGAGCTTGCTCGGCGGCGGCCGGCGGGCGGACGGACGGCGGGAGGCTGCCGGCGCGGCAGCCGCTGTTCGAGACTGACGAGAAAGTTGAGCCGCGAGCGGGACTTCGCATTTGGGTTTTGGGAGATTCTTGAGTTATTTCCACAAGAAAATACGGGCAAATTTAGTCTAATGGTCGAATAATAATAACCTAAAAATTTGGAGAATCTTTTTCTTACATTTTACTAGAATTAATTCACATTTACCCAACTAATTTTTGTATCACAAAAGATTTCAAGTCAGTAAATGTGCCACATTTGCCCAAATTAATTTTCGTGTCATAAAAATCCCAAACTCCGCGCAGGTAACGAAATTACCAAAATGTGGGGAAAATTGTGATAAGATTAGTTATTTTAACAGATTTTCAAGATGTAAGAGAGCTCTTAGGGAAAAATTAGTAGATCTTCCACTCTCAGTTCATAATTCTTCAGACCCAACTTCCCAAAACAATGTGGTTTAGAAGACTCATTTATATTGAACTTCCACGTCGGAGCCATGTCAAGCACTAATCATCCAAGTCGTTTGTCACATATATTTCCACATCAGCAATTTACATGATATTGGACGGAAGGTAAATGGGTGGCAAATTTATCACCGGAATACCAGTTTAAGATTTTTTTAACACGAAAATTAATTTGGTGTTAATGATGCAAGTGTGGATTAGTTTGGAATTTTTGGTAATATGAACCGGATTTTATTATGAAGTGTCCCTTTTTAATTTATTTATTTTCCTTTTGCGATTTCCTTATCAGGTTGGATTGGCTAATATATGCAACCTTATAAGTTATAGAGTCTCAAAATTTTTTTTATCAAAAACAAAAAAAAAGTTATAGGGTCTCAAATTGTGATGTGATTTTTGTGTCAACGTTTTTCATTTATATGCCCAACATTTGTTATTTGTTCTCCTCAATCTTTAAAAGCATGCGATTGTTTCGATTTAAAAATTCTATTATAAACTCGTTGATCTTTTACCTTGATTCTAATCATATTTGCTGTCATTGTTTAGTGCATATAAAGATTGGTGATTCTAATCATAATAAGTAAAGTCATAATCTCGTTTGGTAATTTTATTTGGGCATTCTTTTTAGAGTTTTTTTGAAAAATTCCAAATAAGGTCATGAAGTGCTCTCATTTTCTCAAATAAGGGCAAGAAGTCGATCTGGTATCAAATAAAGATATGAAGTGTTCTTATTTTTTCAAATAAGGACATGAAATGAATTTTATATCAAATAAGAATTTGAAGTAGCCATCTTAATCTCAAATAAGAGCCTAATCTCACTTGAGTCAAGGGCAATTTTGTCTTTTAATTTATTTTGATTTTTTATTATTTTTTTCTTTCTTTTTTTTCCTTTTGTGTTTTTTTCCAAAAAAATAAACTCAAAAAAAAGTAAAAAAAAAAAAAACAAGGGAACCCTCCCCCGCCTATGGCTACCACCCCATCGCTAATGAGGCGGTGGCCATGGCCGACGACCCTCATCAACCTGAGGCAAGGGCCTAGTGGCCCTCGCCAGAACCAGGAGGGTCAAGCTAAGATTTGGCGAGGGTCGCTAGTCCTCACACAGGTCTGCGGGAGGGCCGTCGGCCTTTGCACTAGTCTGACAACCCTTTGCCAGACCTAGGCGAAGGCCACCCTCGCTTATTGCCGACGAGGGTGGTCCCTGCCAAATCTGGCAAGGGCCACCCTCGCCCAGCCCCTTTAGGGCTTCGCCGATGGCCAGTTCCGGCAACCGAAACTAGCCACCGGTGAAGAACAAAAATAAAACCAGAAAAAGGAAAAAAGAAAAATAAATAAAATTATTTTTGGACGAATATTTTGCCGGTCGATAAGGTCAAGCCTTTATTTGAAACTCTTATAGCCACTTTAAGTTCTTGTTTGAGATTGTCTTGCAATTTCAGGTCCTTATTTGATACAAAATACACTTCAAATCTTTTTTTGAGAAAATAAAGATACTTTAGGCCCTTATTTCTCAAGTTTTTAATGCCGTCCGCTCCCCGGGGAACCCTAATTTCACTATAAATGGAACAAATTGGGAAATTTCAACCGACTGATGAAGTTGCCGGTATCTTATTATGGTCAATGTTTACATAAGTACATGATATTTTTCCTTTAAAATGACCACTTTGACAAGACATCTTTTCTCGTTCTTTACATGGTACAAACGGCTTTCTTAAAATGTCTTAATAAAGAGCATTTTCGAAGAAGAATTTCTACTATTATAATGGTGAAACCATTTGCTCCCGAAAAAATTAAATATTATTTTTCTGTTTATCTTAATAGACATTCTTTAAAAGAGAGCATTTGTGAACAATAATAACTATTTTAGCCCACAATAGTATTTACGTGAACAACTATAACTATGCATTTGTCTAAGGAAAAGAGTTTTCCCAGAATTAGTTTTCTGAATTTTCGCTTGTTTAGTTCACCGAAAATGATTAGTCAACTGAAAATACCTTCCAGTTAAGGAAAGTATTCAAGCATGAAATTAGGAAAGTGAATTCATAAATCTAAAAAGATGAAAATGGAATTGCTCCTATTGAATTATTTAATATTTTCTTTTTTTTCTTTACTTTTTTTTTCTTTTTTTCTTTTCCTTCTTCCTCCTGCAGGTCACCGAGCCTCGGTGCTGGCTTGCAATTAGTCATAAGCACAGGTTGGCCTCGAATGAACTCAATCTTGCCAGCCTCGGGCAAGCTTGTGCTCACTAGCCCGAGGCTCACTAGGTTTGCCCTCACTAGTGGCCTGTCATGACTGTGCCAAGGCCCAGTGATAGATAGAGGAGGAAGATGGAAAAGAAAGAAAGGAAAGAGAAAAATAAAAATTATTTAAAAATTCAATTTTTTTTTTTGCTTGAGATGAATTTAGGAGATTGAAATTATTTTCTAAATGAGATCCAAACACTAGAAAACGTTATCAATCACATATCACCAAACAAAAGAAAACTAACCATATTTTAAAAATTGATCCTGGAAAGTATTTTGCTTTATCATGAAGTTTTCCCTCAAACAAACACACTCTAAGATCCTTCCACATTTCTTTGAGAAGAGTTTCTCTTAAGCAAAAATGAGTGTATGTTAAAAATTACGTGCTTTATGGACATTTTTGGATAATTTCCTTTTTTTGCAATTTAGAATATTATTTTGTCTAATGGAAGCTTGATTGAACAATCATTAACCACATCCTCCGCCGCTCGTACGGCCCCTATTTCAAATTAATTAACTTTAAGCTTTTATATTGATACGGCCTTGTCAATTTATTATTTATAATGTAACTCGTAACAATTTAGATACATATTATTATTAGGCCAAGCATGTGAAATACTTTATCCTTTGCTCGATTATTTGGGAAAGTACATGAATATAGAGATATTAGAAAAAACTTTGGCGTTTCAAGTGCACTTTTATGGTTTTGAAAAAGGAGTAAATTTTACATGACACTGGAATAAAAAGAATAACATCTACGTATATATAAAAAAAATGCCATCATTATTCTTGACCAAAACTAATATTGAGGATAACTTACCAATATTTTTCTTTTAAGCCAAAAGAGTAAAGTGATCAACTTCATTAGAAGAAGTAGGAAATTGCTCATCGTGGAAGTAAGACAAAAGAGGAAAAAGGAAAAAGGAGTTCTTCCTCAAAATAAGCGAATCTAATTATTTTCGGCAACTGAATCAATTAATTAAAAATTCTAAATTTATTTCACTGATGGTAGAATTCAGACTCCACCAGAAGTACGATAAAACCTTTTTTTAAAAAACTAACCAATTGAAAAAATTAGGAGCAATTTAAAAGAGTTTTCCAAAAAAAATCAGACTAGAAAAAGTGTACATTGCATTTATGCAAAAAGGAAAAAGTAGAATTAAATCTTTTTGCAAAATCACTTTATTATAAAAAAAATGGAAAGAAGTTACTGAGGCAATATAAAGACATTATATATATATGTAATGTATATGTATATGGAAAGAGAAGATATTTTAAGATTTGAAATTTGAAATATTTTGTCAGATTCTTAGAAGATGGAAAAGATCAAATTTAAAAACTGAAGTACGTTAATGGACTTAGTAATTCATGTAATTGTCCATAAACAGAAAATACATAAAATTAGCTTCTGGAAGGTATTTAGGGAAAGAAAAAAAAATGATTATGATCCCTTAAAAGTAGAATATCCTTTTTTTTCCCTTCATGTGATAGCAAAGCATAACTCCAACATCCTTACCAAAAAAAAAAAAAAAGAAAGCATAACTCCAACATTCTATCGACAGTTTTTATCCTTTTCTGTTTCGGGCCCGGATCCTACCATAAACTGCCTCTTCGCAAATCACGCGTTCCCGATTCTTTTACTATTTAAGGTCACGACGTAGTAAAAGAAGATACAAGGAAGAAACGGGTCTTTAAGATCGTCCGACAAGATGGACGACCCGTCAAAGTTTGTGAGAACCGGTCCGGACACCCGACCTGCTACACCAAAAACAGAGGGAAAAGAAAAACAGAGGGCCAATACAACTTGAGCTTTGCGCTGATTTCTACCAAGACCAAGTAAAATCCAATTTGTTAAAACAACACTCAAAAAACTGCAGCAAATCCCTCTGACGTGACCCTCCTTATAAAATTACATCCCTCGAAGACCGACTACCACCAAATACATCCGTATCCGAAGCACACGGGATCGCGCATTTGACGTCCCTACCCCTTGTCCCCGCCCCCGGCCGCGCCCGAGCCCGAGCCCGAGCCCGAGCCCGAGCCCCCCCTTTCGAAACGGTCCGGGGGGGCTCGCCCGTCTTTTCGACCCGGAGAGGCAAAAGTCTTGCTTTATGATGATAAAGGCAAAGTAGACATGGAAAAAGCCAAGAAGAGGGAGACGACGGACCGAGCAAATTCGTGCAGAAATTTTGCCCATTGACCGATCTCGATCCTTATTATAGTCCACACTCGACCCGCACCCCACGATCCACGTCCAAAAAGCGCACGAGATGCGCGACCCCAGTTCGCCATCCGACGCACGACAGATCGTCAATGATTCGGGGACTTTGCTGCACCGCCCCGCACTGCACAACGATCTCCCCTCCCCCACCAACACCACCACCACCACCGCCTCCTCCTCCTCCTGCTCTCAGGAATACTATAATACAGCAAGGAATCAGCAGGAAATCTTCCGTTTCTGTGCTGTGTAAGTTCTGTGAATAATGTGTGAATGAATCCCCACCCCTGCAAGTTTCCTTCTCTCGTTTCCCCCCTGTCCCCTCTGCCAAAAAAGCAAAAGCAACCCCATTCTGAAAAGACAGTTTCTTTCTTTCTTTGTGTCACTGTTCTTGTTCTCTTGCGCTCTCTCTCTCTCTCTCTCTCTCTCTCTGACATTATTCTCCTCCTCCTCCTCTCCTCCTTGTCAATCCCAAACCCCACTGAGATATTTTCATCTTTTTGTTTTTTTTTTGCTGATGCTCCATGGAGCCTCTCACAGTGGAGTAGAGAGGAATGCCACCTAATCCAAAACCAGTCTCCTCCCTCCTCTTTAAATCGAGCGCTTCGGTCGACACTGCCTCTCGGGGTCTCGCAAACTCGCCGTGTCCTTCTTGAATCTCTGAAAGTTCCAAACTTTGAGCCTCCCCAGGCTCCGTTGTGCCGAAAAATCCGTTTTTGAGCTTCTGGGTATGCCCCATGATGGCCTCCATTGAAATGTCCCGCGTCGATTTGGAGCGAGGCGAAACCCACGACCGCCACGTCGGGAGCAGCAACGACGACGACGACGACGACGACGACGAGAGCCTCTGTTTCTCCGACGCCGACGACGGCAGCGGCTCGAGCTACTCCCAGTTCTACTCCACTGCCGGAGGGTCCTACGACGAGTCCAACTTCTCCCGCGTGCTGGACGTGGACTACGACGCCGAGGGCGGGTCGGGGAGGCCATCGTGGGCGTCGGATTGCTCGGTCGTGGCCGAGGGAGGAGGGAGGGAGGTGAAGGTGCATTTGGCGAGAGCGGAGGGAGAGAGGGACTGCAGGATTTGCCACTTGGGGTTGGAGAGCAACAGCCACGAATCCGGGGCTCCGATCCAACTGGGCTGTTCTTGCAAGGGCGATTTGGGTGCTGCCCACAAGAATTGTGCAGAGGCCTGGTTCAAGATCAAGGGAAACAAGTAAGTACCAACAAAAGAAAAGTGACAGAAAGAGCCAAAAAAAATTTAACAAAAATTTCTGCTTAATGTTTTCTGATTGCAGTTTGTTCTGTTTCTGGAGCTGTTCTTAATGCAAATTGCTATTATTTGTTTCATCTTCTAGCTAGTCTCACAGGGTAGTTGATAGGGATTCGTGGAGTTGGAAATTCTTGATAATTGATTAATTCTCGTGCATTTTGAATTTGGGCTTTTCTACATTCCAGTTGACTTGTACGCAATTTTGTGTTACTGTAATTTCAATTATGAGTGTCCTGACTTATAAATACTTGAAAAAATTTAGAGGAATGGCTGAAATATATTTATTCATTTGTGATCCAATGATTACTATTGCTTTAAGAATGGTTCCTTGAGGATCATATAGGGGTCCCGGGAAATATAGCATTTGAATATGATGATATGGAAGGATTAGGAATCGGGGGTCCCGGGAAATATAGCAGTTGAATCTGATGATATGGAAGGATTAGGAATCGGGGGTCCCGGGAAATATAGCAGTTGAATCTGATGATATGGAAGGATTAGGAATCGGGATGTGATCATCTGCCATTATACCAGCTGGTAATATGTCAAAAGAAGAACTGGCCTTGTGAGTGGGACAATCAAAAGTAGACTTGCTGTGATTATAGAAGCAACAAATTCTTTAACCAAAAGAAAAAAGGAGGGATATAAATATGAAAAGGAAAAAAGGGGAAAAAAAGGGAAGAAGATGGAAGACTAAAGCATCGGAGTGACCAGATTGCGTGCCCAACTGCACCGCCCTATTATGCTTTTTTCTTATTTTTTCATATTTAGTAGTCGTTATAGTCTTTACTCTGTTGCTCTCTCAATATTCTGTTGCTTTTATAAAAGTGGAGGCGGGACCCTTGTGATTTGGTCATTTCTTAGGGCTGAAGTTTATTGTTCTTAACAGATTTGATCATAACATCACATCACTCGTTGGTTGTGTAGATTCCAGTTATTTACATGGTCCTCGAAACTGACATTTGTGGCACGGATATTCTAAGTTTCGAGGTTTTCGCTAGCATCATATCATGATATGGTTCTTTGTTCACGCATCAACACGTCACTCTGATCTATGTTGATGATGTGTCTTTTGGTTTTCTTAATGCATCGAGTCTTGGATCTTCTGCATGTTCTGTGGCTTTAATTCAATGAGATTAATGCTCATTAGTACCTTATTATGCTATAGTTGAAGCCACGAGAGGAGTTATATTTTTAAGGATAAGTTAGTTTCTTCTAAGATGAATGAATTCTTACTGATACTTCATGTTCAAATACTACTGAGGTCTAAAGAAATCTTTAAATGTAAAAGCTGCGGAAGTAAAGATGTGGGATTCTAAAGCTACTGGTTTAACTTTAAGTGCTTGAGCTTTCATTTACTTGGTCTCTGCCGGTTGGTGAGATGCTATAATCAGACCTGTAACCTTTTGAAGAGCTTTGCCAATTTGCAGTGAAGTCTATTTAATCCATGGGGTGATAGAATTTAATCGCTGCAAATGCAATGATTCAGCAGAAGAAAAAGATGAAAGGACATCAGTTCAAATTTTGGATTTTCGAGTTCTTAAATACATTGATGCAATTCAATTCAGCTTAATGGGATCTTTCATTAGGGTTGATTTCGAAAATCACGGTGTACATCTAAGCTCCCCATTGTTCACAGTATTGCACCTATGGCCTTCCTGATAGAAAAACCAGCTTCTTCTCTGTCCAATAGACATTAGCATACTCTCTAACCTCGTTCTGATGCCCAGCTAGAGCCATCTACATAATGTAATTTCTAAGACTATGCATGACATACTCTCTCCTCTATTTTTGGATATTCTTTGATTGGATTCATTTTGATCTCCCTGACTTTCTAGGACCTGCGAGATTTGTAACTCCATTGCGCGGAACGTTACTGGCGTCAGTGAGGTAGAGTCGGTCGAGCAGTTGACCATAGAGATCAACAATCCTGCAGCCTCGTCGGCCGTCCCAGCCACCCCAACGCTGTCTTCAGAGACCCGGAACTTCTGGCAGGGCCACCGCTTCTTGAATTTGCTGCTTGCTTGCATAGTATTCGCCTTTGTCATATCGTGGCTTTTCCACTTCAACGTGCCGTCGTCGTAGACTCAGGTCGCCACACTCTCTTCACACGTAAAAATTCAAGGGACTCAGCAGTCGCTTTTACGAGTAAAATTTACAGAAAGGAAAAAAGAAGGGAAAGTAGGGAATATTCCATTTACCATCGTCAAAGCAATTTACATATGGAGTCATTCTGTGCAATTTTAGTGTGCTCCTCCATGGACAATCAGAGGTACATGTTTATGGGAGTGTTTTCTCATGATTCAAGAGCATACGGCTATTAAATTTTCTTCCTTCTTGCGTTGACATTATATGAGGTTTGGCACTAAATGGAGTTCCCTGTCAGAAGGGTCAGGTAGTGTTCAACTGTATATATATTCATCATTGCTCTGATAATGCCCTTGATGATAGCTTATCATCATTGAAGGGTGTTGTAAAGTCTAATCCTTATTTTCAAGCCATTTATTGCGAATATTTAATGTTTTATTTGCTATGGTGTCTTCACTCTTTTAATCAAAGCAGTAGAGTAATTATGTATAGTTAGACTAGTTAGCTTAAGATAATTTAGGTTGAGTCTAATTTGTGTTTGAGATTAATGTAAAAAATTTAAATGGATATTTGAATGCAGAAATACTAACTTGGAAGCTTTTATTCCTGCTAAATCTATAAACAGATATAATTTGAAATTCAAAATGTACTTTGGTTAAATTTTTCCTGAAATATTGAAGGTTTGATCTACCAAAATGAAAAAAAAAATTGAGATTTTAGTTTGACAAGTGCTAGAGATTTAATGAATCATTGCGACGATTCGGAAGGTCAGATTCAATTTTCCTTTTGATTTGGAATTTTGTCCTTCGTTTTTTATTCTACTATAGTTCACTGCAGGCTTTTCATGAAATTTATCGGGAAAAGTTTGAGCTTACAATGTGTTAAAAAAAAAGTTCCTAATCATTTATAGAAAATTACCAACTGTAGTTTGAGCTTTTTGCCAACGTATCTTTGCTGAGTTACAATATAATTTTGTTTATATGAATTTTAATTTGAGTCACTTACCAACTTGTATTTGATTGTTTTTAAAACCTATTGCAATCATTTAGTATTTTGTATTTGTGGAGACTCCCAACTTGTTCAAATATAACTAACTCTACTTACCAACTTGTTCAATAACACAGATAATTTTGGATTTTAGCAGTACAAAGTCTTAAATTTACTAGTAATGCTTATTTATTAGTAAAAAGTGTCGATTGTATAACAATCTACCAACATTTGTTTGTGGGGTTTACGAATGACTTGAAGTAATCAAGGGTTACACAAAATTACCAACACTAGTGAAAATTATTGATCATTTCAAGAACATACCAACATTGAGTTGCAGAGCTTAAGTTACCAATTATTTCATCAAATTATCAAGTTTTATTTGAGTCACTTATCAATAATTGTTTGATTGTTCCTAAATTACTAACTACCACAATATTTTATCAACACTTATTTGAGTCTAGCTATCAATGTTTACTTGATTCTTTCGAAAGTATCATTGCAATGTTTTTACCAACATTTGTTTGAGACCTTGCCAACTTACTAAAGAGACCGATTTTTATAAGCTATTTTATGAGCTACTAACTTTTATAAGAAATTATAACCTCTTTCCATAATTACTAGCTATTATAATAATTTACTAACATGTTTTGCAGAGCCTAAGTTACCAATTTTATACGAAACTAGCAACTCTTATTGCAACTCTTATTTGATTTAGTCTCTAATTTTTATTTGATTTCTTTTTATAATTACCAATTTTTTCCAATAACTTGCTCACCTATTTCTTATCGTTTCTGAAGTAGGAACTGTTCCAATAGCTTACCAACAATCACGGAGTTTACAAACGAATTAAAATGACCACATTTGACACGAAATTATCAACATTGTCGAATCTTATTGACGACTCAAATGATTTACCGACATTTAATTTTGGAGCTTAAGTTACCAAGGATATATGAAATTATCAAATTCTAATTTGAACCAGTAGTTACCAATATTGTCTGCCAACCAGACAAACATCACAGTCAACATCGGATGCTTGTGCAAACAACCTATGAATATGAGATAAAAAGAGGTTTAGATAGATCCTATACCCAGGAAGCACCACTCCAATACTACTTCTAAATAAAAGAGGATTAGTTCTTCAGGTATGAAGACTGGCCGAGGCCCGGTCATGATGGCATAGTAGCTTTTGAGTGAGAAAAGACGATTGTAAATCTTCGAAATGAACTTTCATACATTACAAAAATGTAAGACCATTGCAATCAAGATTTTTCCAAAAGGAAAAGGGACAAAAAAAAGAAAGAATCTCATGGTCGTTCACTCCGATCGGAATCAGAGTAAATAAATACAGGAAGACAAGCATTACAACAGAAGCAAAGGGCTCGAACGAGGTGGCAGAGGAAGAAAAGTAGGTAGAGAAGCGGAAAAGAAGAAAAAACTATACATTTTATTAATGTTTGGTCCTTTTTGTTTCTAAGCTTGTGGCGTCCTTGAGAGATTCCTGTGCTTCGTTTTCCATGCCGAGGCTGAACATGCAGGCCGCTTGAAGATACAAAGCTGTGGGCCACTCAGGAGACACCACCAGGGCTTGCATCGCGTCGCCGAGAGCTTCTTGGGCCATATCAGTCATCATCAAGTATGATAAGCACCGCCTAGCATAGACGGTGGGCGAAACCATGGTCCCACAATCGATGAACTACAAACAAAGAGGCAATAAGAAGTTGGACCATTTTCTGTCGAAAAGAAGGGGCTATCTCTGCCTTCCTGGACAAAGTGCGGTTGAAACATAGCTTAAAGTACAGTCTTCTAATATACTCATTCCAGTACCCGTTACTCTTTCTTTTCATTTCTCCGCAACAAGCAGAAACAAAGGTCTAAACTCAATGGTTCCTCTCTTTCTAGTTGTTATCAGATTATGTAACCAGTCACCAGAAAAGGATGGCAACAGATCTGATTCATTTTATTCCTACCCGTAGCAGTCTATCCACATTGACGGGTCTACTAACAATATTATAGTTAAAAAGGTTTGGTATCAGAAAACTTACTTGGGTATAGCAATCAATAGCAGTTCCAAAATCCTTTGCTCGAAAAGCAGTATCGCCATGTTTCTTCGAATTCAAGGTCTCCTGCATTTGATTGGTCCACATTTGAAAAGACAGCTGCAGGAGAGGACTAGTCATCTCAGAGTTGGAAGTTGTTGACAGACCGTAGGAAAAAAAATGATTTACTTGGAGCATTTATGTTTATGCTATTGAAAAAAATAAACAATAAAGTTAAAACTGAATCGATCACATTTGGGGGAAAAGTTCTCATAATCGAAATCTAGGTCATTAATCTCCAACAAGAAATGATTACACAATTCCTACTAATGTGTGGTTGGTTATGCTCGTTTTGCAGGAAATGTGCTTGAGCCACCTGAAATTGATAAGCAGAATTCGGGGTTTTTGTAAAACAGCAACCAGATGACACTAAGTAGTGAAACTTGATAATCCTCTGTAAAACCTGAATCAAGCACTCAAATGTTGGATACTTCAACTAAGTTCTGGAGAGCCTGGTTGCCTTTTCTAGATTTGGTCAAAAGAGGAAACTATGCCAATCTTTCCAGACATACATCGATGTATGCCGTAAATTGTGTTCAGTGTCATCAAGGTACATTATTCATGGAGTTGGGTGAAAATTTGATACAGAAAAACAGGGATGTACCTCATTGGCAATTCCTTCATCGTCCTTGTATCCAATCTTCTCTAATATCTCATGAATTGCAGTGAGATCCATTCTCAAGCAAGCCTCGCCAAATGGTGTCAGTGACAACGGCTGTGCAGGAGACTGGTTCTCCTGTTGGATACCCATAAGTACATGTGATGGAACCTGCTAGAAAACTCTTGGAATGAGAGATAGCTTGTGCCCAGACAGGGAGTAATCAACTTTTGTCGCGACAAGCTGAAGTCAAGTCTCTTAGTGAGGCAAATAAAAGTTCGTAGGACATATTTTGGCCAAACAGAAAAAAAATCATAGGAAATATCCCTACACTAGTAGCATAGCCACGGGATGCTCAGACCAGCAGCTGGGACCAGGGTAGGGACTGGGTTTTTGCTTGTGCTCAAAGCAACAAACAGCAATTTTTGCACAAGCAAAATTGTTGTCTAATGGTGGTCACATGTATATGAAAGATTTCAACAAAAACATAGACGAACCTTGTAAGCACTGAAAAAGAAATGCTTCAAAGTAAAAGACAGTGTGCAATCAATCATACCTCCGTTTCCTTCTGTAGTGACATAAGGGCTGTGACAAGGGACTTTGCATTTGGCCTCTCACGAGCTTCATATTGCAAACAGCGGGAAGCTAAACGAACTAGCTCGGTTCCATCATCATTCGAAAAGTGACCCTCTAAAGCAGAATCCATCAGCATCAGGAAATTTTTGCCACGAATCAGATCAAGTGCCTGCAATTAGGCTATATTTCAGCAAGCCCGAATTTGGGAAGATCATCCTTAAATAACAACAGAACTGAAGCAGCAATATGGAAGATTAAGTAGAATCTCAGTGGATAGCAAGGAGGAGGATAGGGGGAGACTAATGAGAACAGATTCACAGAATGCCATGGCCCATTGTTGTAACAAAAACCTCCACCCATGGAAGAGAGAAATTCTCGAAATTTGTGCAGGCAGCCTTTTTGCCACTTTGTGAAGCAATATTGTAAGGGTCCGAACCTAGTACTAGCTCATAATACTTTGTCCCAAATATTGACCATTTTGATACTAAGATAAAGGCGGTCAAAATTTGAACCCTGACTCTAAAGTCCAGGGTCAAAACCAAACCTAACTATCGCTTCAAGCGAACAGTAGGATCAAGTATGTCATCAACAAAGCAACCACAACACAATGACATATCGGATACGATAGCAAAAGATATTTGAAGATTAGTTCATACATCTTGAGACGCAGCATAACCAGGCTAATTCTAAACTTACATGGCTCGGGGGTATATGTTTGCCACTTAGAACATCAAGTAACATGGTCCCAAAACTGTAAACCACACTTTCTGCCGTCACTCTGCCTGCAAAATGTAAAAAGATGAATGGTAATTCGAAATTATTCAGATTACAACAGAAACAAAGAATTAACATTATCCAATATTGGACATATTTTTCAGAATGCCGGCAGTACAATCAAATGATAGAACTGCACTGAAGATGTGTTTGTTATTCAGATTGTTTATGTGCTTGTAACACCTCTCAGTACAAACAATGAACATAGAAATTGAGTTTAGGCAAAAGGGCAACACACATATTTCTTTAATATCCATTAAGGAGACAAGCTGAAGCATTTTTTTCAGAAATCAGGGACAAGTGCTAAAACCAATCTAGACTGCCAGCTAAATCGAAGCTATTTGAAGACCAAAATATAGAGGAAGACACATTTAGCACATCAACTAAAGGGCCTCCACATAGCACAATTTTTTTTCCACTTCAGTCTAGGGTGTTTTTGGACCATTCAACGAAATACAGTGTAGTGCAATTTGGACAACTGTTCAAGCCAAAAATCCGAAGGAGACCACATTATCGGAAGTAAGAAGGTTGCACAAGCACAAACGATTGGGCATAAGGAGACCTTTCCAAACTTCTAAACCAGTATCAAAAGAGAGGGTTTGGGAGAGAATATTTTTTTTCATACGGTAACGGCATGAAATTTTTTAATTGCCATTAATGTGCACAACTCATCAAACTCAAGCTACAATCACATGTCCTCACAGCAATCGCAGACTCATTATCAAATATACTCAGAGGAGAAATGGATATACCTGTCCTCAAGTATTCTGGAGGCGTGAAGGCTAAGTTGGTACTGTAACTCTTGCCGTCTCTACTGTTTTTCATAAGGCCAAAAGAAGACAGACGCGGATTCGCATCCTGTCGAGAAAATCAAAGTTAACAATCCTCACAGGAGAACCAAACATTAGTTCAAGGAAGAATACACCTGTGAAGGGCTGTACCTGATCAAACAAGACTCTGTAAGCATTGAGATCGTGATATAAAGCCCGGCCTTTAATGCTGCAGTAATCCAGCGCTTGGGCCAAGTAAAATGCTACCCTCAGTCTCATTGCCCACTTCATAGGCTGGTTCTCCCCTGGAATCAACCCCCCCCCCCCCCAAAAAAAAAAAAAAGAAAGAAAGAAACTCATGTCAGAACAATGGCAAAATAGGTTAAAAATTCAAAATTTGGACACTGCAAGTGTTTCACCTACACCAAAATACCGTATTAAGTTCGTTTACACGTGTGATATTTTAACTTGGCGCAGTTCTACAGTGCATTTTTTGAAGTGTCAATGTGCCAAGAAAGAAATATAACAGCTCTGCAGATACCACTAATATCTTAATGAAAACAGAATTTGCAATTACCAACTTGTTATAAACACTCGAGGCAATCAAAACTAAGAAATTACAATGGGACGGATCCATTAAAGCCTAAAAAACATACTCTCTGCAATTAGAGGTACAAATCCACTAGCTTGTCCTAAAATGACAGAAGCATGACATACTGTTGAGACTGAGACTCCACATATAGATCATCATCATTTCACTCTTCCAAGAACTTTCATTGGCTTTCAATCCGAATTATGGCATATCACCATCACCGCATTACCAAGCTCGAGAATTTCAGGCATCGAATTAGCAGAAATAACTAAAAAAAAAAAAAGAAGAAGTGGCAGCATACAGTGAAACAAATGCTTCGCAAGCGTCTCGTTCGGCATAAACTCCGCCACCAGCAACCTCTCATCTCCTTCGCAGCAACATCCGATCAGATTCGCCAACCGCTCGCTCCGCAAGCTCCCGACGGATCTCGCTTCCTCCTGCAACCAAACATTCCCATCAAAGCAATCAATAAAAACCTCCACAAAAAAAAAAAAGCATTCCGATTCGGTCCGATCATTCAGACCAACGGAGAGACTCGAAGCGAGCGGCCGGGGGGGGGGGGGGGGAGGGGGAGGACGACGCACTAGGAACTGGCGATTGTCGGGCCAGGCGAGGCGGTTGAAGCGCTTGACGGCGATCCAGCGGCCGCCGTCGAGCTGGCCCTTGTAGACGATGTTGGGAGCCTTGAGGCCGTGCTCGGAGACGATGTTGTCGGGGGAGAAGCCGCCCGTGGCGGCCTTCAGCTGGTCGAAGCTGTACTCAGTGAAGCTAGGCCACGAGCTCTCCTTCCTGTCCCCGTTCTCTGCCCACCCAAAACAAAACAAACGTCAACGAAAACGCCACTCGATCGATCACCCTCCACAAAACACACCCTTTAACGCACACACGCACGCACACGCACACCCAGACGCACAGAGAGAGAGAGAGAGAGAGAGAGAGTGCGCGCGCGCGTATACCGAGATCGGAGGATTCAAGAACAGAGGGCTTGAGGTGCGAGTGGAACCAGCACAGAGAGAATTTGGAGCAGCGAGCTCCCATCGTCAGAGACAGACACGGAGAGAAAGAGAGACTGAGAGGGAGGAGGAGGAGGAGGAGGAGGACGGAGAGAGATCAAGCGGCGCCGGCGAGGGGTAGGGGGGGAAGGTCAAACGATCAGACGGCGCGCATTGCCGCTGCCACCCGCTGACCAGAGCAGCAGCCTCGCCTCCGCAGAGGAGCTCTCGCTCGTCGCCGTCGCCGCCGCCGTCGCCGCCGCCGCGGCGCTTCGTCCCAGCTGACGAGGAGCGAAGAGAAAGAGAAGGGGCGAGGCGAGCAGCAATGGCGATCCAACGGCTATTCACCCTTCGTTCTCTCTCTCTCTCGCTCTGGACACTGAAAAGGAAGGCGAAGCGAAGTGGTGATGGTGGTGGTAGTGGTGATGGTGATGGTGTCGTTCGGACAATAGTAATAATAATAATAATAATACTTTATTTATTTATTTATTATTATTATTATTATTGGAGGACACATTATTGTTCGGGTTTGTGTCTCCAACATCATGCGTGCATGTCTCGAAAAGGGCCACAAAAGCAAAAATAATAATATATTAAATTTTAAAGCCCCTCGTCTTTTTCTAATTACCCTTTTTCGACCTTTCCGATTTCGGCCTTTTTTTTTGTTGTTTTTTTTTTCTTTCTTTTGGGCATCCTTTCTGCAGTTTCCATCATTTCCCGTCCCTCTCCGTGTCTCGAATTTTATTTTTTTTTATGGTCACACCGTGTCTCGAATTTAAAGGCTTTATTTTTGGTGCGAGAGAGAGAGAGAGAGAGAGAGAGAGAGAGAGAGAGAGAGAGCGATAGGTGTGCGTCGTGCATGTAAGAGCCGCGATGGGTCACGGCGCGCACGAGATTTTGGTATGCACACCGTGGCGAAGTTTATATTCGGATGTTTTAACGCGAACGGGCCGTGTTCAATACTCGATAAGAATCGACCATACCGTTCGCTCCGGGGTAAATGCCATCGGAATTTCAAAATAGGCGCCGGCGGTCGGACGATTGCCAAACTAGCGGTCCGATGATTACGTTTACCGAAAATCTGGTTTTCATCGTTCTGTCCGATATCTATATGTCAATGCGCGAGGGGGGACGGTTGCTGTAACGACGGATCTGAAGTGGATAACCACGGGTTCGGGCGTGGAAAGTCCGAGCGTGTCGGCACATATGCATTTTGATGGATAGAATTGGATTGGGGATACTGGTTTGACATTTTTAGACGAAATTTAATTTGGGTCAAAAGCGTTATAGGATACTAGGGGCGATCGGTTCCTATTCCGGTCCGGTCCAGTCCAATGAACCGGTCACACTGTTTAACGTGAAGATGAAATTAAAAAAGAAAAAATAACAAGAGATTTCGACTTTTCTTCGACAAAAAGAAAGAGATCCAACCATTCAATAAAAGAAATGTTCCATGCTTCTCTCCGGCAAATTTCGGCCAACCGAAGGAATTTATTCCTCCATATTACGTAAAAAGGGGCAACAAATGCGACAGTGATCGAAGAGGGAACCAAAGGAGATTGTCTCCATTTTATTTTGGCAACAAATTGGCAAGGGAATCTGGTCGCAAGGGAAATAACATATAGAAATGGATATTCTCTTTGGAAGATAATGGGAAAGGTCGGTCAAGAGGGGACGAATAAAAGAAAAAATATGAATAAAAAGAAAGAGGGCGAGAGATTTAAGCATTAGTGGGAGCGAAGCAATTCACCGAGACTATTCACGCCACTCTCTTCCCAAAAATATATATATATAGTTCGTCCGGTTCTCCCTTGAAATCCGGAATCGGACTGCTCGGGTATCGGTTCCACTTTTAATAACCCCAAACCGGACCGGCATTCCCAGGAACCGAACCCAACTGGTCAATTTGGTCCGGTCGGTCCGTCTTGCTCATCGCTATGCGGTACTGGTTTGAGATCTTTTGCGAGCTCAAAATTAATTCGAGCTAAATGTGTTATGGAGGTACCAATTTGAAATTTTTAAATGGCATTAACCATTTACTTGATAAAATCCTATAAAGTAGCCGGCATGCCAAAGCGTTATCATGATGACCCGCGATTTTGATTTTAATGTCCGTAAGTCCGGGAATAATCCGGCTAAGTTGGACTTGCTGACGTGGAAATTCTCGTCGGTCCAAATCGTTAGTGGGACTTTTGTTAAATGTATAGCGTGAGCGTCCGAGTGGGGCTTTTGGCAACGAATGCGGGCATGCAACAGTTGCGCATTTGGTCAAAGTCAAACCGATTTACAAAAATAACAGATCAGTTTGATTAATCGCGGAACCGCCTAACCATTGCTTTGGACGTCACTTGGGTCAGGTCAGGTAAAGCGGCACTAATGTCGGATTAAGCAATTTAATTACGTGATTGGGCATGTCCTAATCGAGTTTGACAGCGACTCCACATCAGCCGGTGTTGAATAATTATTGATTAACGCGATTCCTGATGAAAAGACAAATAGAGTTGGTTAGTACGGTTTGGCTTGGGGCACCGGGAAAGACCAAAAGATTAGCGTCTTAAAATTGTTAACATGAAGTTGACGTAGCGTAGAAGCGACTAGCAAGTAATATAGACAAAATCTAGAATAACATTAAATTCCTCACACGAGTAGTCATGGCCACAGTTCGAAACCGACCGGTTCCGGTTCGTGACCAAGTATGAACCGGAACTGGCCGGTTCAGAATTTTCTTTTCTGTTTTTTTTTCTTCCTTCGTCGGCCATAGCAGAGGCCGGTGGAGGTCGCCGGCCTCAAGGGAGGCCGCCCTCGCCGGCGCCGGGCAAGGGCTGCCCTCGCCTAGGCTGGGTGAGGCCGGCCTCGCCAGATCGGGCGAGGGCTCGACCTCGCCGGCGTCGGGCGAGGCCGACCTCGCCTGCAACTGGCGAGGCCGGCCTCGCCCGACGCTGGCGAGGTCGAACCCTCGCCAAATCTGGCGAGGCTCGACCTTGCCGGCGTCGGGTGAGGCCGGCCTTGCCAGTTGCCGGTGAGGTCAAGGCTGCTGGCCGCCTGCTGCAGCTTTCTTCTTCTTTTTTTTTGTGGAACCGGGCCCGGAACCGACGGTTCCGGGCCGGTTCCAAATTTTCTGGAGCCGGAATCGGACCCGTAGGCCACGAGCCGGTTCTGGTTCGGAACCGCGGGCCCGGTCAACGGTCCAGTCCCGGGTTTGACCAGGCCGGTTCCGGGCCAAAACCGGCCCGTGGCCACCTCTACACACGAGAGTAGAAACTATAAAAAAAAAAAACATCGAAATTAATGCGATGACGGAAATGGATTCGAAGGGGAAAAAAAAGGGCTGTTATTTCGTTTGGTCCCGATATAAGAGAAAATTATCCGAAAAATCTTAAATCCATTTCAGTTTTGCTAATTCTGTCATGAATTCGAATATTTTTCATCCGTTTATCTATTTTTGTAAGCGATACAAGCGATTAGTTTTTAGAAAATATTTTTCAAATAATTCATTTTCAACTAAATAAACAAAAACGAAAACGAGTTTCAAATTGGTATGTTCCCAGCGCATTACCGCTCATATGTAGTTTAGACATTTATTTTTCAGACTCATTCCAACCTGATTTAAAATTTTCGGCAACCTGTTCACGACCCGACCCATCAAATGTGAGTTACAAAATGGATCCTAGTCCAATATTATCACCTCCAGAGGTGATGGCATCTTTATTTAAATGGATTCCTTTTATGGGACAGAATGTCATGGCATCTCCATTTAAACGGATTTCTTTATTGAAGATCACGCGACGAGTTCTTATCTCGAGCCCGCCTCTCGAATTTTTTCGCTAGTCCGATCTCTTTTTTAGAAAGTTTCCATGTCCACGTCAGAAGTCAAACACAACATTCTGCTGAAGGGGGGAATCATGTTGCATTGCCCTCTCCCTCCTAAATGCAATTGGCGTTCTCCTCGTGAAAAGTCACTTTCTGCTTCGGCGAAAGGTCAACTTTTTCTTCACAAGGATCGCACTACTCATGAACGGGAACCTGCGCACTGTACATACATGCCACGGCCTGTCGCTTGACTCGCTTATGGCGTGAACCGAACCCTCTTCCCGGTTTTGTGTCTTTTCTAAGCTCTCGATTTATGCAGGTCTTTTAACGGCCAAAAGAGAGAAAAATGAGAAAAAGAAAGGAAATAGGCAGGTCGATTTCCACCCCCATGCTCTGCAAGCTGAGGGGCACAAACGCATCTCCCCTTGGGCTCGGATCATTCCTCTTCTATTTGACACTTCGCCGTAGGAAAATTATCAAAAAAAATCCTAAATCTATTACACTATTATCAATTTAGCGCTAAATATTTTAATTATGTCAATTGAGTTCTAAACCTTTTTACATTTTGCCGATTAAGTCCATCCGGTCAATTTTGGCCGGAAATCACTGACGTGGACGCCGGCCATCTTACGTGATAAGGCCAGCGCTGACATGAAGAAATTTTAATAATATTTTAATTATTTCTATTTTTATTTTATTATATTTTATTTCTTTATTTTTTTTTTACTATGGCTGGCGAGGGCGAGTGTCACCGGACCCTCATCGGCCACAACCATCGCCTGAGGCTAGTAAGAGAAAAAAAAGAGAAGAAAAGAAAAAAGGAAAAAGAAAAAAAAATAAAAAAGTATAAAGTATTAAAAATTAAAAAAAAATTATCCACATCAGCGCCAACGGTACCATGTAAGACGACTGACATCCATGCCGGCAATTTCCAATCAAAATTGGCCGAATTGACTCAATTGGCAAAATGTGAAAATGTTTATGACTCAATTAGCACGATTAAAAGATTTAGCATTGAATTGGCAACGGTATAATAGGTTTATAACTTTTTTTGCAATTTTCCCGTTATTAAGTGTAAAACAGAAGAGGAGTAATCTAAGCCAAAGAGAAGATGTGTTTGTGGTTATGGAGCAAAGGAGATTTGGAGCTCGCAACCATAGCAAATGGAGCTTCTTCAAGCTTGCAACCATGGCTGCTAGAGTTTTGTCGAGTTCAACGATGCCCGCTTGAGCTTCCTCAAGCTAGTGGTCGTGGTTGCTCGAGTTTCGTCGAGCTTGGCCGTGGCAATTGGAGCTTTGTCAAGCTTCCTCCACACAAGTGACATTTCAAATCACCTCCATTGTGTGCGACCGAGTGGCCAAAGGACTTGATGTAGCAGGCTGGCGACTAGCGAGGTCTCGCCTTTTTCTTTCTAACTTCATTTTCAGTTTTTTTAGCTTTTTAATTCTTGCCGTTTTTCTTTATTTTTTTCTTTTTTATTTAATTTTATCCCTTTTTCTTATTTCTTTTTAAATTTTCAAGTATTTTCTGATGCAACCCTTGGTGGGTGCTACATTGGTGCCAAGTGTCTTAAGAAAGTAATGAAAAAAAAGCCTCGTTAGCATTTTTCGTTAGCCAAATTAGACGAAGTCAATAAACGAACTCGATTGCACCAATTTGACATATTTGAGAACTTGAGCGCACTTTTTGAGAGTCTTAGCACTCAATTGTACTTTCACGATAAGTTCTCAAATTTTTGATACACTTATCCCTAACAGTTAAGTTACTTTGAAAGTTATTGGCCCGCTTTATAATGGGTCCCTTACTTACGGTGCCCTTACCAAACCTGTCAAACATACTCATTAACCATAATTTTTTCAATTTAACGAAGCATTGACTTCAGATCACACACAAAAAAAGGGGATTCACAAACTCACCCTTTGAACTTACACGACAAGAGCCCCGAACCAAAACACCCGTCAACAAAGTCCTAAAACATACCAATATCAAAGGACACCCTTTTCTTCCTCCATACTAAATGTTTAGCATTATCCTTCACTAACATGCACGTAGCATCATTGCTTTTAAGGAATTAAGGAGGTGGAGATGATGAGGAGGATGTGGGCAAGAATGGAGTCATAATTGCTACCACCCCAACAGGGAGTCAAGAGGTCCCCCTTTTCTACCCCTCCCCACACTTTTTCACAAGGGGGGGAAAAGGAGGGAAGGGGGCAACGTAAAAGGGCAAAGCTTCCCCCGCAAGACATAGGCATGCCTGGAATCATGATCACGATATTCTCCCCTCCCCTTGTCTATCATAAGTCCCCCCACGACCTTTCCATCTTTATTGACCAACTTTACCACCACCACAATTTCCGCCAACATAATTTTGCCCGGGTCTTAGTCCACGGGATCTGCCTCACGCGTCGCTTTTCGACGTGTGTATTTATTCGTTCGGTTTCATGCGTCGTTTTCGGTCCCGTTTGCGTTCCAAGAGCATGCGTGAAGGTGTATCTCACATCGCTCCTCTATGGATTTTCGACGGGTCTTATGTTCATAAAATCTCACTTTACCCACCTACTTACAATTCTCGGGTTAAACTTCCTAACATATAAGTGCACACCGCTTTAAGAATTCGGTCCACCGTGGCTTTGGAAGGCCTAGTGTGCACCACATATTCATCTATCAAGGACTAAATTCATTAGCACAAGAGTGTCAGCTTGGCATCATCATAGCAACAGGGAGCATTGAAATTTTATTGACGACAAGATCTATATTTATATTTATTTATAATTTTTTTGAATTTTCTTTACCTCGTAGAATAAAAGCCTGCCCGACTTCACAATCTGGCTGGGGACCTACCCTTTTGTTATGAAGCGTGGCAACACAACGATTACATGTTGTTCTGCCTGAAGATGATCCCACGGGCCGGGCAACAATTAGCTGTATTACAGCTAATTGGCTCTGCATTCCATGGAGGAAAACATATCCAGAAGACAATTTTCTTTGGCATTAATTTCTCGAGCCAATAGTATAGTGGCCATGCATAGATATGATAAACAAGTGGTTCACTTTAAATGAGCGCTTGGCTAAAAAGTAGCCCCGACGGGGTACTCATTAAGTAGCCAAACGAAATTGTAATTTCCAGTGCAGTAATTATCCCCGTGGTATGGATAAATAATGTCTTGCAAAATCGGATAATTACTCATTAAGCATGTTTGACAGACACTCATTAACAAGATCTTAAATCAATGTACACCATAATATATAGTTATGACACAACCAGTTAATTAATGCCGAACTCATTGAAAGATTGCTTGAGAATTGATCTTCTTTATGTATATCCCGTGGTTGAGTGGCAAGTCACGGCGTTTTCCGGTCAAAATAACATCGCGGCCATGCCTCTTACTCCATGAGTAGAGTTTTAGTCTATGTACGGGGACACGGCGTTTTGTGTGTATCAATCTGGATTTGTCAATTCAAAAGTTTTGATATTCTATGTTACAATAAATATTTTTTATTGAGATTCAACTAATGCTTTAGAGAAACTACCTTTAATTAACCCAAAGAGTTAGTAGGGTAGTTAAACATTTGATTTAGATAAGATAGGTTCCGTGTACGTGTGGTAGAAGTTGAACCCCTACATCATAGAGAGACCAGCATGAGAGCATCAATGTCTCAGCTCATCACTATATTCAATTAGATATGTCTTCACTAAAAAAAACTTAAGCTAACAAGGTTGGGGCTAGTTAAGATTTATCACTTGTCCCACATCATATCAATTCTTCGATATAAGACTTGCCTGGCACCACTCAAATGCATATCTCGGCAATCTTACCTTTACATATGAGCTGATCCTATATTAGGCATGCTCCCACTTAATCCAAGTACCATTTTGCATCGATATATCTTAACTTGAAACTCTATCTTGTTGCACAGTTGATCTGCAACATTGCCAACTGGGGACGCATAGCCACACCAACCTTGCCTTATCCCCATGGCCTCTCTTCCGTCGCGGCAGGCCAAATGTGATGGGAATTTTCCCCAAGCACCGTGTGGATCACAAGATTTTTTTATATCGAGATAGTCATTAAGACATGAATTAACCTTGGTGGCTCACCAATCAACCATTGACTCCGATATTACTTATTGAGGAGCCGGTTACTTTCATATTAGCGAGATCGTAAAGAAAGAGCCCAAGTTTGGATGCACTAACACATCCAATTGAACCAATCTTCACTCAAAAATTTAAGCTAATAAGTCATGGCCAAACTAAGATGTATGTATTAACAGCTCACACTATATGAACTCTACAATATGAGACTTCATTTAAAACCCCTCATACATGCACCTCAAAACTCAAACTCAAGGCGTATTTTCAACAGCCACTCAAAGTAATTTTACGAGCCACACCCGCCACCCTATGATAGAATTTCCCATGATACAAATAAAGAAGATGATTCGTGTAATTTCATGAGATTTAGTCAGTACGAAAAGTTTGAATATCCCATGGTATAGAAATACAGTGGCTATAGTATGCTTGTTAAAAGAGTAGCATTTTGAACGATAACAGCATGAATATGGCTCACAATCTGTTCGAGCCATTAGATTAAATGGGTTCATCAAATTTGATAATTCGCACGAACTGAACTCACATGATCCAATGTAGACAATAAATTTTAGTGGAATTGTCGGGAATGTGTATATTGACAATTTAGAGAAAGAAAATAGTGGGGATAATAACACAAACAGTTCTTGAACTTTGGCCTAATGTGTAATTTGGTATCTAAATTTTTAATTTATTCAATGCAGTTCCTAAATTTTAGACTAATGTTCAATGTGGTTCTCGAACTTTTAATTTGTTCAATATCATCCCTGAATTTTTGATACATGATCTGGGACTATATTGAACAAATTAAAAATTCAAAGATCAAATTATATATTGAGCTAAAATCCATGGACTATTTGTGTCATTTTCTCAAAATAGTGCATGCACGAGAAGTTATTTAGTCAACTATAAAATCAAGAACTCTCAATTTGTTTTGACGTAGCTCGGATGGTGATGGTCAAGAACCGAAGGATAGGGAACTCATGTGCATTTTGTTTCTGGAAAAAAGATACGTTGTACGGGTTCATGTCCTCCGGACAAAATCTGTACCATTCTTACTTTTCTAAAGGCATTCTAAGTAAGGAAAAGCAAATCACCATTTGAGACCAAACTTGGGAATAAAAGCTATTTTGTCGATTCCACGGATACATGCCACCTACACACATCTCTTTTGGGAGAAAACTATTAGCTACATTCATATCATATGCACCTAGACATGGTAACAATTTAGATCTTGTAAACCTCACATGGGACTCACAGGATCTAGTGGATCATACATGACATCGAACGAATCCAGTAGCTTCTCCTTTTTGGGCTCGAATTTGTGCACAACTTCAATCCCACGATTTAATGTACACATGCTTTATTATTATTTTTTTGTTGAAAGAAAATTATATTCATTGTCCAAAAGGATACATGAGAAGTACAGTGACTTTCATGACAAAGAAAATCAAAGCGGAACAAATCCCAGAATACAACAAAACCATGCTTTATTAATTGAGATGGGTATTATTTTGGGGGGAAATTGCCCAAAAAATCCTAAACCTATTGTACGACAGTCAATTTAGTATTAAATTTTTCAATCTAGTTATTTTGAACAATTTTGACTGGCATTTGCTGATGTGAATGCCAATCGTCCGTGCCACACAGCAGGCGCTAACATAGACAATTATTTGAATTTTTTAAAAGAAATTATGAAATTTTATTAGTTTTTTTTTTACTTTTTCCTCTTATTATTTCTTTTTTCTTTCTTCCTCCACCGGTCACTAATAGCAATAGGCGACCTCGGCTAGGCGAGATTGACCCTCATCAGAGGCCAGGAGGTGGAGCTTCACCCAAAGTTAGTGAGGTTTGGTGAGGGCGAACCTCGCCCGAGGCTAGCAAGGTCAGCCCTCAGTTGTGGCTAGCCATTGTCGAGGCTCGGCGACCGGTGGAGGAAGAAGGAAAAAAAAGAAAGGTGAACTAGATGCATATTCGCTATCATGTCTTTTGATGTGCGATTTCGTTGCCAAATGGTGGATGCAACAAGCTCTGGTGATCGGATCTCATCATCACAAAAAACAAGTAGTCCTAAGTTTTACCTCTGGAGAATCCACCTATGTAAAAGTGAACTATGGTTTTTCGGCCTTGCCTTTGCAAGGAATTGTTACCTTATTATGTAGGTTTCGAATTTTGGACCCTACATCGGCAAATTATATCCATAAGATATAATAATTTGCAATTTAGGTTTATCAAATTGGGCCTTGAGTAGAACATGAGGCCAGTTAATTTTTATCCACATCGATATTGGAATCTAAACGTTATCTTAAATTGTTGTAGAACTATTATGAATACTCTTTTCTACATCTTAAGTACGTCGTCTAGTTCTTGCATGTGTAAGTCTTCAGATTATAATAAATATATTATTTCAGGAGGGATAAATAAGATAATGGAATATGAAAAGACTAGACGAAGGATATACAAAATGTAATAACGTGAGGAATAAATGTTTATATAAAAATACAGTTAAATATTCCAAGCAACTTAATAAAATTTCATCATAAAATAATAAGTATGGCAATAGATAACATAAAGCATCGAGTACACATTTATTTAGAAGAAGTAGTCTAAGTATTTTCATCTATATCTCAAATACTTTTACTTCTTCCAATTTCTATAATTTTCTATAACTTGTTATTTACAAATGCAAAAATATTTCATGAAGGATAAAGAGTTACAAATAAAATGATGAAATAGTGAAGAGAATGTGAGGGGTAAAGGTAATAAATAGACGAAATGTGAAAAGGAGAAAACATCTACTATTGCCAGTAGCAAAATGTCAAAATGAATAGCAAATTTACTAGGTTGCTTTATTAAAAGCCATCCTACGGTGTATGCGATTGGCGCGAAATTACATATTAAGCAATGAAGAGTTAAGCTCTTAATGAATTCAATATCTATTGTGGGTGGTCTATTTATTTTTAGTGTACGCTCGATAGATTAGAGACGCACTGATAAGATTCATGGTCGAATCTCTAATACACTCATGAATAACTGGCGATGTGCACGGGCTATTAGCGCAAACCCCCTTTGAAAGTAGAAATTGTGGAGATATAATATGGTTAGTGAGAACTCTCACTTACAACAAGAATCCTTGCTCTAAAGAAGCTATTAGTTTCACCATTGGGTCCGTAAGTTATGTCTCATTTTTCTATGTTAGGGTCATAGTCCAAAAGACACCAAATTCGATACATTGACATCCAATGTGAAATCGCTTTTTGTTCCTTCTCTACTTTGATAAACATTTTTTGAAGTATGTGGGAAATTGTTGTAGAAAATCATTTCAAAAACCCTGTTCCCCTTAGTTTTCCTTGCGCCACATTGCTTAAGAAGCTCTCTCTTAATCACTTTGTTAATGGGTTCACCTTATTAGTTTGGTAATAACAAGAATAAAGGCGTTGGACTCGCGTACATGAGACTGGGCCAAACCAAGTGTAAAGTTGGAGTCTACCCTCCCCTCCTTGCGCACAAAATATAGGTGAGACCCATTCCAAGGTTTCTTTCACATAGTTCTTATTTTTGTCTCCAAAGGGAAAAAATTATTATAGAGAACAATGCTTGCACGCATCGTTGCCACCTTCAACCAGACAAACACTATCCTGTCACCATCGTCCCCCACGTTACGGCGCCACCGTTGGTGGTGGCTCAAATAAATGACTACGGCATAGATGCAATGTGTTTGCCATGAAGATATTATTGTCCAATAAATGGCCCTAGCTCAATTAAATGACCTTGCACACTTGCTTGGTACCAAACATGGCACAGACGTAATGTGTGCGCCATTAATTCCTCTGCGTAATGTATCATTTAATGATGTCTGCACTTGTGTTTTTTCCTGTCCTGGATATCCAACAATCAATAACAAGTCATTCCAACATAGTATACCTTCAAGGGTTCACCCGACAATCCTGTGGGGCTTTTGATCCACTGATTTCGATGTCATATATCCCAAACGCATACATTTAAAAGAGATAAATATGTATAATCATCATATCGACTAATCTAATGGAGAATTATACTAGATCCCAACCACATAAAAACTAATGAATTCGTCATCCCGGCCTCTCGTTACATCTAGAATCTAAGTCATTTCTAGGAGCGATATGCATGATCAAGCAGTGAACAGAGATCAATACTTTCATCATAGCAACATCTCACCCATCGTGTTTGGATGTCCATGTAAGAAGAGCGAAGGGTGCGCGCATGCATGTGATGCAAGTTAAAATATTTCAGAGTCTTGAGGGAAAGACATGAACTTGCGAGGCATTGAATTGTCTTGTTCGTCGTATTAAATGAACCTTGGGACAATAATTCGTGTGAAGTGCAGACAAAGCAGCACATAAGTTGGTCCAACCGACGGACACATTAACGGGAAGAGAAGCCAGAAAAATATTGTTTTAAAAAAGCAACACTTGTTCACATGCTATGTCGTGAATCAAAGACATGTATGCAGACGTTCTCACCATCAATCAGTCAATTGAACCACGTTAGTCTCTTTCCTGTACCCACAAACATGTAGGGAAAATTACCAAAAAAGTCCTAAACCTTTTGTAATTGTGCCAATTCAATCATAAACCTTTTTTTTAGCTAATTCAGTCCTAAACCTTTTGCAAACTAGCTAATTCAGTCCTTTTGGCCGGCTGGCGCTGACGTGGCCGCCGGCCGGCTGACGTGGCGCCGATCGGCGTCCACGTGGCAATATTTTAATATTTTTTTTTTATTATTTTCGAATTTTTTTCATTTTTTCTTTTCCTTCTCTCCCTTGGCCTATTTGGCCAAGGGGGAGGCTCGCCGACGAGGGACCAGCTCCGACGAGGCGAGCTGGGCCCTCACCGCCGCTAGGTGAGCTCGCCCAACTCCGGCGAGGTGAAGCTCGCCATGGCTGGGTGAGCTCCGCCTTGCCACCCTTGGGCAAGCCTCGCCCAGCCAGATCTGGGCAAGGGCGGGCAAGGCCTGCCTAGGGGCAACGAGGGCCCAGCTCGCCCAGCCATGGTGAGCTTCGCCTCGCCAGAGTTAGGCGAGCTCGCCTAGCTGCGGCGAGGGCCCAGCTCGCCTCGCTGGAGCTAGACGAGCTCGCCTAGCAACGGTTTGCCTAGCAGCGGCGAGGGCCCAGCTCGCCTCGCCGGAGCTGGGCCCTCGCCAGCGAACCTCCCCCCTGGCCGAACAGGCCAGGGGGGAGAAGGAAAATAAAAAAAAAGGAAAAAAATTCAAAAAAATTTAAAAAAAATATTGCCACGTGGACTTCGGCCAGCGCCACGTCAGCCGATCGGCGTCCACGTCAGCATCGACCGGGCAAAAGGACTGAATTGGTTGGTTTGCAAAAAGGTTAATGACTGAATTGACAAAAAACAAAAGTTGAGGACTAAATTGGCACAATTCCCAAAGGTTTAGGACTTTTTTAGTAATTTTCCCCAAACATGTCTCTCCTTATGATAGTGAGAATCACATTCATTACATTTATCATGGTCCCTTTCTTGTTCACCCAATATTGAGTTTATTTTTATTTTATTTTCTTGTGGATAAGGAGGAAGAGCATAATATCTCCCCATCAATGCCGGGTTTGCAAAGATGATGATTTCCTTCAAAAATCAAATAGACGTTGGTGAATGACTTAAATAAAGTTACTAATTTCGTATAAAAATTGAACCTTTTGTGCATTGGTGACCTCTAAAATAAACGTTGGTAAATCTTCAAAATGGTTGTTAATATGAAGAATTAAATAATGCCAATTCCTTTCTAGAAGAATTGGCAAGTTACTAACAAGTGACAAACCAAGCAAGTTTAGAATCTTTTTGTTACGAGATCTATCACTTATTAGTGTTTTTTAAGAATCTATGGTCGTGGAAAAGATTTATTATTTTACATGCACAGAACACCAGAATCGTCGTCGTCGTCGTCCTTCTCCTCCTCCTTCCTCATTCTCGATGATCTCCTTCAATGTGCCTAGGAGACTTTGTTGTCACCACCTGTTGATCATCATTGATTGGGACTCCAACTGACCCGACTAGAGGTGACAAATGGGTCGACATGGCCGTGCCGTGCCCAGGCCCAAGCCCGAGCTTGAGCCTGAGCCCTCCGATTTCTTTTTTGATAGCCACAGGACAGGTTAGTAGCGCTGTTCAAGGCCTAAAAGGTCCTTTGGGGCAAAGAAAAAAAACCATAAAAAATTGACCAAAAGGGCCTAGAAAATGCTTGACATGAATGGGCAGGCCGAGCAATCTCCGCCCATGGGCCCAGCCTCGGCTCGGCCTACCACAGGTGCACTGCCATGTCGACCCATCAAAGCAAATGGGTTGGCTTTTTACTTAACCTCCTTTTTATTTCGATAACCACTCTAATAGCCAATCAAGTAGCAAAGAAATTCTATGATATAAAAGTCCCAAGGGGTTTTTATTATATTTGCTCACCATCCTACTCTTATCCTTGTCTTTGCGACCACACCTTGTCTAATATCTGTTTTTCTCTGTTTGAGTAGTTTTGCGGGATCGATCGCTCAAGAACGCACTCTTCCAAAGGAGGCTGCTTCTAGACAATGCCTCCATCTACCACCTCGGCTTAAGGGACGCATAACCACAACCACAAAGTTCAATTCATACCAGTAAAATCGGGCTATATTAACGTGTGCTATGTATAAGATTTTCAATCTAATTAATTTTCGCATTTAGTGACATGTTAAGCTCGTTTCTCAAGATTCGTCCCTATTCAAGTAGACTTCCATTAATAAGCCCACGTACTTCTCTATCATCTCTCATCTTCATTTTACTTATAAAAAGGAAAATCAGATATAAGACATGGTGATTCAGTGTCTCTAAAAGGCAAATTCCCTCCAGCTCCATGCAATGCAAATTTTCCTTTCTGGCATAAATAATCCGAAGTTTGGAAAATTGACTGAGGCTTTACATCACGTCTTGTCTAACCCATGAAATGAATACTACAGATGAGATATTGGTTCTCGTCATAAAAAACACAAAATAAGAGCAAATAGTATATACAAGTGTGTTAGTTTTCGTCGTTTCAAAGCAGGCGATATCACTTCGACCGAAAAAAAAAAGCAAGCAATTTCCAGGAGAAAGCACCTACGTAACTTGTTCTAACGACGAATTGTCGTCACATAAATCATTGGATAATGTTTTTGCAAGGAGACTGACGCTTCCGTTTGTTACACGAAAAATCTGACATTTCTGCAAACTATTTTATGAGAAATCTTTTTTCAGAAAAATGACAACATTTTTCCGGTGTTTTGCTAAGACCTGAAAATATACTAAAGAATATTTTCCATCATTTGGTAAGGAAAATCTCATTTAATTTTCATAAATAGACATGCACTATTCTGACGCTAGTAACTTGCATATGGGTGGTCAAGGAATCCGACATGGGCACCAGGGTCTCAAGCCTAGATCTCCAACTCCCGGGCTCGAGCACAGGCACTGATTTTGGGTCCATAGAAACCGAGCCCAAGAACTTGGGGTCGTGCCCAGCTCCCTAGCACTTCGGCTCGGGTCTACAAAGGCCAGGCCTAGATCCCTAGCGCTCGAGCTTGGGTCCATCAAGGTTGAGCCCTAGAACCAGCGCTCGGGCCCAAGACCCTAACGCCCAAGCTTGGGTTAATTGAGGCCGACCCTAGGACTCTAGTACTAGTGTACCCGCCAGGGTCCATTAAGGCTGAGCCCCAAACCTAGTGTTTGGGACTTGGTCACCTATGCTCGAACCCGATGCTCGAGACCTAATCCCCTGCGCTTAGACTTGGGGTCATCGAGGTTGGGTTCGAGATCTTGGTGCCTATGCTCAAGTCCATCAAGGCCTAGCCTTAGTCCCTAGTGCTCGGGCCTAGATCCATTGAGGTTGGGACTTGAGCACATGCCCGAGACACCGGCACTCACGCTCAAGTCCATCAAGGCTAGGCCCAGGCCCCTAACGTGGGCACCTAGGTCCATCGAGGTTGAGTTCGAGACCCCAATGCTAATGCCTTGGTCCTTGGCACTCGCACCTGAGTCCATCAAGGCCAAGCTTGGGTCCCCGACGCCTGAGCCCAGGTCCTGGATGGACCCAAGGCCTGGGGTCTTGAGCATGGGCACTGGCATCAAGGTCCCAAACTCGACCTCGATGGACTCAACTGCGGGCACTAGGGACCTAGGCCCAACATCAATGGATTCGAGCATGGTCGCCAGGGTCTCAAGCACAGCCTTAGTGGACCCAGGTTTGGGCGTTGGAGATTGAGACGTGGGTGCTAGGGTCCAGGGCCTAGGTCCAGGCTTGATGTTACCGGGCCCAGTGTCCCTAGCAAGGGCATCGGTGTTTCGAGCCCGACCTCAATGGGCCCAGGCCAGGGAACCGAGGTCATAGGGCCACACTCAATGGACCCGAGCTCGGGCGCCTACTATCAAGGGCTTGAGAATGAGCGTTGAGGTTCCTATGCCAAAGCACAGGTATAATCGCCGTTAATTAGTCATATTTTGGAAAATTATTTTATAATTTTTTAAAGAGTAGATCATTTTCTTTAATTTAAGCTTTAGTAGGAAAACCTTTTCCGTTGACTAGAAAAACATTTTCCGTTAACTCATTTTCTAGTATTTGGATCACTTAGGAACAGCCTAAAAGACTACGAATTTGCCTGTATATTGATGCTCTTCTTCTAGGTTGGCCGTCTTTTACCTGCTCTTTGCCATGCTACCAGTATGTGAGCAGAAGACCGATGTAGTGACAACGAGGACGGAAACATGACATGCCCAAGACGACCGACGCTTCTACTGTCGTTGCAGATTCGATAAAACCGAAACAGAACCCGAAACCGGGAGCAAGTAAAATTCCAAACTATCTTCATTTAGTTTAGGCAACTTAACTTGAACTTCAACGAATAGAACTTAAAATATGCCTTGTGGATGAGGAAACAAGCTACCAGTTTTCTGCAAAAGCCAACCGGAGGCTTATCCTAGACTGGAAAGCCAAAATTAGAACTATGGCATGAAACTATTTAGCCCTCTAGAAGCGCAAATATTTTTGTTACATCAAATACCTTAAGTTAATTCCTCTTGCACATGGGAATAGCCTGCGTACCATCAATTTCTTAGCCGAGGTTTTGACACAAAATTGTGCTTGACAATGAAACTTGGACATGAACCTGTCGTATGAATTGCTAGCAAGAGTGTATGGGCTCAGATGAAACAATTTCCACATGATTCTAATTCGATCTAGTAACCTAGAGGTTAATATGCCAAAAGAAGAAGCGTAAAACCTTCAAATGGTCCGAGAGCGATGAACTTCAGTCCTACCTCTTCCTCAAAGAAAGCAAATTTGAGAGACGACAGTAGGAAAAAAGTATAAGATTAGACCGTGACTTTCATGGTTGCCTCCCACCTTTAATCGAATTCAATCATAAAATAGCAGCGATAGTCCTCATATTGTATTGTAACTATCGTTCATCCACATCTTCAGAGTTGAGTGATAAGATGCCATCATTTCAGTACAAGGAAAACAAGTTTGCATACTGTTAATTTCACCTGGTTTGCCCCAGTGAAAGAGGTTGGACAGAACTATTCAGGTTTTTCATAATGCAAACATTATTTTCTTTGTTCTGGTACAGCAGCTAGTAAAACACAAGACACATAACAACCTGCGTCATCTGCCGTCGAACTAAACCCCTTTGAAGGGCTCGTAATTCGTTGCAATGTCCAAGTCCTACCATGAGAAATACGCTTCCGGACTTCGCTGGCAATCCTCTTGGAAGTCAAGGATTTTAAACATCTGGATGAAAAATCAGTCCACCCCTGCCTGGGATTAAACTCTATCAAGTGGTGAGAATGGGGAATATGGCGGATATTTTGGGGGAACTTCAAAATGCGGCGTCATGTTTGGCAGATTCACATCATTTCCGCTGACTGAATGTCCCCGCAAAGTTCTAGATTTGGACAGTTGACGCCAATCAGAGGGCTCAGAAGACATCTGGCAGCTTATTACAGCTAAGCAAATGGCAAATGCTTGTAATGACGAGATTGTAGGATTGAATTCGACCAGGTAGATTCCCGTACTATATAGTTTCAAGCTGAAAATGGCCTTCTCTTGTCGAGCTTCTCCCTGTAAACAAGAAAGTAAAAGGTGAAATCAGAAGCATAAAGTGCACAATGCAATTACCTGAAAAGATGAAGTATACATACACACCTGAACAAAAAGTTCAAGGTGATCTGACATCGAGCAAACACTTGATGTTCTTGATGTTTCCCAGAAGTCCTTCCGGGGAGAAAGAATGCACAATTTGCAACCTACATCCCAACCTCCACAATCACATGACCCACCAGTTCTCCATCTATCGATCAACGACGAAGGTTCTCCATTACTCGGCATACTATGATCACCCCCTGGAAGTATGACCATTAGATGATTGTTATCTTCATTTGAAAGTTTGGAAAAGCAATTTTCCCCTTGCAAATCCACTCTTAAAAATTTATGACTAGTTGCCTGTACTTTGCAATTGCTAGGCCTGTCCATAGGAATCTTGAATATGATGGCGGCAAGTTCCCTGTTCATTGGTGGATCCAGTAATTCCTTGTCAGCTCGACTCAATCCGAGTCCCAATAAAACATATTCCCTCTCGACAGTCCGCTCATTGCAGTCGTCTGAACAAGCATCACGACACGTCAACTGACCAACTACATTGTACACAAAGCCGCCACTTCTCATCTTACTTCCTTGTCCAATCCAGCTGTCGCTCTTCTTTATCGTTTCATCCACAGAATAGATTGTGTAATTCCTCGCACAATTGCTCTTTCCAGAAAATGTCGCATCTTTGGTGGCAGCAGCAATAATGTGGCTGTTCTTGCCAACCACAAATTTGAATAAGGGGAGTCCGTCAACACTAGTAACTTGGAGAAGAGCTTCAAATGTTGATGCAACATGGTTACCAATTTGAAGTGATTCAGTGGAATATTCATGGCTCAAGCTCAGGGAAGTTAAGCTCTGTTCTGATTGCCAAATGCTTTCAGAACGATGGTATGAAATTGCTGACTTGGACTTTAGAAGTGGGTCTAGTAATCTTCTCATGCCGGACCTCCCTTTGCTAGCAACGTCGGGCTTCTCTTTAGTAAGATTGCCACTGCAAGGAAAATCCCCTGAAGCCAATGGACCAGATCTATCAGTCACAGATGCTGAACTTCGGAGAGGAGCAGAAGCACTTTCTCTGAAACTGAAACTTCTGCTTATCCTACCGAAACTGAAGTTGAACCGGTGGTTGGGTGATGGATGCCTACTTTTCTTGCCAGCTGAGTCAACAGCTTCACGATTTAGACTTCCCATACCGTCCCCTATGCTTGAATTTCTAGTCTTGTCACTATCATTTGACTTTCTCATATTAGAAATATTACTGCTAGACAGCTCATCCCCCGACCTGCTGCAGCATGACAAAGACTCGTCAAATTCAAGCTCTGAACCTCTCCTAGCAGTCTCTCTCTGAGCATCAACTTTCGACAACATTGGACATGAGTGTGGTAATTCTGAGCATAGTTCTCTTGAGCGGAGCTCCCTGAAAAATAACACATCTGAGAAATAATTGCGAGTTGCATCTGTCAAACTCCGATCAAACAATTTGCTGGTGTCACTTTTCTGGGATGCATCCATTGAGCTATTATGTGGACGTTTACCGGTAGAAAGTAGAGCTATGGTTGCTTTATTCCACGAAGATTGTTTATTGAAGGTTTCTCTATTTAATGACTTCTCAACTTTTTTCTTAGTCTCGTCATTCTCAGCAGTAATCGTCTCCTTTAAACTGATTGATCTGGCATCAATACCCAGCTTTGATGATGAAGATCCAGCCACTGACATGCATTTCTGTTCTCTATTATTTCCTCTGGTGCCTGATTCAGCCACTTTCCCCACTCTGGTATTCCCTTCGCCACGGGAAACTGTCCTGTTGCTCTTACTAGGACTTACTGAAAACATAGAGTTTCGAAAGTCCAATGAACCACCTAACTCTGATACAATTCTCTGATTCAATGAGTTTATGTTGTCCTTTTGGAGCGCAACGTCTGTGCACTTTTTTGTCGAAGATCTGTAAGCCCTATTTATCTTTTCATGCCCCTCCAAAAAACTCTTAGAAGCACTTTCAACATCTTGAGAGCGCACCACTTTGCTGGCACTGGGCTTGACACGTCGAGAAATCCCATCCATCTTGCAATAACTGGGGCTAGGACCAAGAGATGCGCGCTTTTCAGTTTGATGATTATGAGTTCCGGTGTTACAGTTGCGAGTGAAATTCTCTAGACGACTCCAGTCCAGGACTCCAAAGTTCAGAGCTTTCCCCTGGAGGTTTCCTCTGGTTTCGACACGCAGGAGATAATCAGGCAAATTGGTCATGTGCCTGACAAGCTCATCATCTTTAACAATCTCCCCGCTAGTGCACTGTCTCTGTTGATCTGTAGAGGATTTCAGCTGGACAACACGGGCATTCACATACTTTTCCCCTGAATAACCATGCTTTAAGGTTGGTTCACCCTGACAATTTTGTAGCCTTGATTTGTCTGGATATCCGATCCTTTCGGACCGTTGTGGTTTCCTGATGCTCTCGTTCACTTTCTTGGAGTTCTGGTGCGGCTTTAGACTCTTTCTGACGAGTGAGTTGGATCTCCTATCCCTGTTTGGAGGGAAGACTTCGTGCTTTGACGGAACATCAGACGCCATGGCTTCAGTTGTTTTCACCACCCATTGTTACTGCAAAAAACGTTTTGGATCATTCTTCTCCAGCATCATTGTTATAAGTAGTCTAAATCTCCTCAACAATATGCTAAGGATTGAAAACAAAATAATATTAGCATTTCAGCTGAAAATTTGGATGAAAAAACGAAATGGATATACATATAATGAAGGTCTTTGTCAATTGGCACTGCAACTTGAACTGGAATGACCACAAGCATTGTCAATTCGACATGGAAACTCACAAACTCTAATAAGGAGAAGCAACGGTTTCGGTACAAAAGCAGATTCAAGATTACCAGTTAAAATGTTAGTCATGCGTAAAGAAAACATTTTATCAAAATGTTCATTGTCTTCACCAGCAGTTTCCCAAATGTCCCATATCAAAATGGTAGCAGGCAACCTCTTTTATCAATCTATCAGCTTATGCAAACTGCATAGAAATCATTCATTTGGTTTGGACAGCTCGAGCAAAACCATCTTCACTGTACATGGACAACTAGAAGGTCAATGTCAATGGAATGGATCATAGAGTTCCCCCAAAGGAAGCCCTTACTTCTGAGTTCTGTGTGCTGCAATTTTTTAAACTCAGACTTCAACTTTCAGTTATGGAAACACTGACAAACGAAACGATGCAATGCTGATGATTATACAATGCTTTTCCTCCTAACATACCTAAACCAAAGCAATTTGTGCACTTTGCTTTAAATTTTGAGGTGCCAAAATTAAAAAAATAAAAAAATCTGCGGATATTCACTGTTCACCTCCCTTCCTCCGTTGTTCAGATCTTAGGTCATTCTAGACACTGAGGATGACACAAAATGATCCAAAATCCTTGCGAATAGGCACACGGTGGGGAAAATAACATAACCCGAAACAAGAAGTGCTGTGCTTTGCTTTGCTTTGCTTTCTATACAAGAAGAGTAAAATGCAAAAGTTATTAATGGGGCATTAAGCCACTCCACCAAGAAAACAGAGCATCAATATTAAGGGAAACAGACAAATGGGGTTATCCAGAAGCCTAACTCTGAACACCCCACCAAAATAAAACAAACAAAAACCTTTTAGAGCTCACTTGGAGTTGAGAGAACGCACGAGTACGAGGAAATCCCAGAGAATGCGAGGCCCCTCCAATTCCGATGAAGATGAACTTAAGATAATCACAACGGTAATTAACGCGGTTAAAGAAAAAACAGAGAGAGAGAGAGAGAGAGAGAGAGAGAGAGCGGTAGACCAAGCTAGAAGCGAAGTAGATTGTAAGATAGATGCGAAGTAGATTGTAAGCAAAAGCAAGGAATTCATAGCAATTAACGTTCCCCAAAAACGAGGGCAATCGACATCACCCCATTAAGCAATATAAAATCATTTGTGGGAAGGAAAAGGAGGCATCAGTGGCAAAGAAGATGGAGCCTTGGCTCTCTCTTTTTTGACTCTAGGCATCAACACCAGTCAGCAGTGCCAAGAAAAAGCAAATAAGCAAAGGACAAATCGGCAGCGTGAGAGGGAGAGACAAATGGGGTGCGTCTCTCCTTTCGGGGACGTGGGTCCGACCATGGAGACTTCTGTCCTCCGGCGAATCCCGATGCGTGTGCCTGTGGTGGCGGGGCCGGTCTTAAAGCTCCCTAATGATTTTCTCTCTCCTTAGCCATGAGAAAGAAGCAAATGCAGGAATCCAGCATGCATGCTCTATTCAACTTGGAGGACAAATCTGGTGGGCCTGCGCAGATCGACATGCCACCCTTTGTTTTCAATGGCATGCTTGACATGTTTGTACCAAAATTTCCGCCCTCGCTATAGGGTAGATTCTCAAATATGCGATTGAGAATGATAAAGTTCGGCGCGCGCATGTCTATCTAACTTGAAAACCACCACCATGTTTGATCTAGTGGTAAGTGGATCATTTATCTTTCATGAGATTACGATAATAAACGAATCATTGAATTGCCCATGTTGCTTTTACCTTGTTGCAACATTAAAGAGACTTCATTATTGCTAGTATCTTAATATTGCCGCGATAATGCGCCTGCCATCCGCAGACTTTCAAGTCACTGACAACACAAAGTGGCCATGGCTCCAACCGAATAATTCATAGTGGGTGTGCGATTCTTATGGTGATGCCCAAAAAGAGTTGCTAGCACTGCTCTCCCTTTTCCACTCTTTTACTGAAGCAAAAAAATGTTTTTCAAAAATAAAAATTGAGAAATTACAAAAAATACGACGCGCAGATATATGGATAGGATGTATGGAGCCAATGTATCGCTCATCCATGTGTGTGCATATGACTGTCATGCCTATATGTGTAGTGGTTGGGCCTATGTGCTGTGCTAGGATTGACGATATACAGGTTTTCGTGGACTGTTTGCGGTGTTTGATATTTTAAAGCGACAGCTTCTGTTTGGAGAGTTCTCATATTTAAGCATTACTCGGAAACACTTCTGCTGAAACATGAGCAGAAGTCTAGACCGATTCTCGAGGTTCATGATCGGCGGATCTCGGGTTTGGACCGTGACAAGGTATCGGAGCTATAGGGTGTTATGTAGCAACAATATAAGCCGAGTGAAGGAGTTAACAAGGTGCATTAGATTCACTGCGCAATTAGGTTTTGATCTGCAGTCTTTGTAGGAATTGGTTTTACCTTCATCTGAAAGCACATGGTAGGACCTTCTTTGGCACCGCAATAGACGTGTAAATTCACATAATTTCTGCGCTGCGCTTATCTTCGTCTGTCGCCCCATTGAAGGTAATAATTCACTCGTCATGTCTTTTTTGTCATACGTTGTACAGGACAATGACATTAATATGATAGCCGACCTGTATGTGGTGGCGGCCAAGACAGTGATAGGCCAAAGGCTTAAGAGTAAAGCCGAAAGGAGGGAGTGTCCTAAGGCTTGTGGACCATATGAAGCATTCATCACCTTTGGCTGTGTCATAGAGATGAATAATGAGAGAGAGTGGTCGTTTCAGCCTGAAATTGAATGACCCCATGGTCCCAAGACAAAAAGGGTTGAGGAAGATGCGTTGGTTTCCGTATGTTCATTACCTGTGGAATTGAGAAGAACAGGAGGGCAAAGAAATGGAGATGGAAACTAAACCCTCCACAAAAACCTGATTCTGATGACTAACAACCTTTCTTGGAGGCTAGTGATACTGTTTGGTAACCCAATGACGTCCTGAAAATTGAAAATTCAGCATTTAATGAGATTAAACTCGTTTGGTCATCATAATGAACAATGCCTTAAGGATTCGATCAAGTAAGAAAGTCACTTAACGGTATACCTAAGGGCTGGTTTACTTAATATATTAAAGCAAAAAAAAGTAATTAGTGGCAATTAGAATCCTACCGATTATATTGCTAAAGCATGTCAATAATGATTACAATCCCTTGTATGACAAGCAGTTAATAATATTCAGTCATCAATTTTACTTACTATCAAGCAACTTTAAACTTCTATTTTTCAACACTTAAAATTGAGTGCTTAAATTTTCAGTGCTTATTTTTCAATTTTATCAAATGAGCCCTTTTGCTTTTTGCTCCAAATCACTAGGGAAGGATCATAAAAGGGAATAGCCATATGGAAGTCTGAGTCACTGGATCGAACATAATTCAAATTCCAATTTAATAAGAGACATTACATGTTCCATCAATATTCATCTTAAGATGGGAAGGGATCCTTTTACACTAGTTAAAAATATATGAATTTTTACACCAAATCTACTCAGTTCATTCGCTGTATGCCGAAAGGATAGGGGATTGACGTAATTCGTTGGGGTATCAGAGAGGACTCCTAGCTCATGAACCGGAGGTTATTTGTTTGCATGCAATTACCCTGAGTGTGGGTTACTTACCCGGCTCAAAGGTCCAAAATTAATCGATTGATGGGGCTTGCAGAATGTTTTACGGATCTTTAGATAGTAGGACATCTGCACTTGGATACTACCATTTGAGAGGCCTTGTTGCAGACTTAAGATGCTTGTTCACGAAATACGTATATACTCCCCGTGGTCTATTTTCTATATGTGCAGAACAACTAACCAAGTGTTCTGTACCCACTTCCATCCTCGCTGTAGTACTTTCACTAGACCCGTCAAACGGATGGGTCAAGTTGGGTTTGGATCAGGTCAAAAATGGTTCGATCCAAATTGACCAATTTTCTTGCAGTACAAATCCAGCGATCTATATACGACCCAACCCCTATTTGACTCGATCCATATCACTAAAATACTTACATATTTAACTTAATTTAGGAAAAATCATACATGGAATGAGCAAGCACGAGATCGAGCGAAGGCGAGAAAGAGTCATAAAAGTGAGTTGGGTCTAAGTAAGTTGTAAACCCATTTAACATCCGTATTATTTTGGATTTAACGATTTTAAACCCATTTATGACCCATTAACTGAATATAACTAACCCATGTAACAACTCAGCCCATCAAATATAGGTTAAGAAGTGAGTCTATAATCCATTTTGACAGGTCTAATTTTTAGCACATTTCATGTAACTATTTCACTTATAAAAGAAATACTTTGTTCATACTAAAATTACCCATGGCTGATTAAAAATTTTAAGAATGATTAACATCTAATGGGGCAAAACGCTGCTTCTCGACTGTAGCTAAACCTTTCTCTTTTTCTTTTTCTTTTCGTACATTTGCCCTTATTGTATATGATTAGAGTGGTCGGCCATTTCTTTTCATGGATCAATTGTTAATTACGACTTTTATGGTTCTGAATAATATGTGGAACATCGGATGACATTGGATAGCGACCCTCCAAACCAAATGCATCAAGACAAAGTGCAAATATAATCTTATACCTCGTACGTAACGTTACTAGAAAGTTTAAATTTCATACTTAGTGTTCTCTGGACGACACATTTTTCTTTTTTGTGGAAAATACGGGAACTTGCATTATTACACAGTGTCAGAGGATGTACATAGAACAATGTCTGATGGATCACAAAATCAAATTATAACCACACGGCCTATTCTATGCCTCCCAAGGCCCTGAATTGAATAGCCAGGCGTAACCACACAAGATTGTGACCATTTGACGTTCTGCCTTATGAATCATTTAACCGAGCGGTTTTTATCCCGACAAATGACGTCCTCATTAACATTACTCCATATCACCTACAATACTTCTCCTATTCAATGTCTAATTAGATTCTTAGGAGCTTGCCAGAAGCCGCATCTTGTTCTAGCCATCTCGCCCTAGCTAGCACTTCTTACCCTTATTAAAGTGGTGTATGGGTCTATTCCATGCATGAACCACATATCCACGGGGGGAACCTGTCTTGGACATGATTAGCAATAATTCGGCTGATTTCAATGTGGGTTGGCACCCCCAAAAAGAATACTCAATTGTAACCACACCGATATGGTGACCCTTTGAGTGGGGGTTGGGACTTATGAATTACTAAACAAGGTCTGTATCATCCAATACTAGACTTTGGAATGTGACCACGACGAAACACATTTTACTCCATAAATGATTTTCGAAATCCTATCAAATCGTAAGCGAGGTGGTCGCAGATATTTTGCTAAGAAGTATGTGTATTAGCTTTGGTCCCTCCGAACCAGGAGAAAGAGGAAAAATGAGCATTAGCACTACTTTTGTTGATTCATAAGATACAGACATATGATACCAAGCCCACGAACACCGTGAGGACTAAAGTTCTTGGGCTTGCGGCAATATCAGCCATCATACTTTAGAGGCTCGTCTAGTTTCAAATCTAGGCGTGGATCTTTTACTCACATAGTCATGCTTTTTTTTTCTAAGATGAGAAAAGCATTTCGGCTCATCATTTTTACTTTAGCAAAGGTGAGATACTAACAACAGAAAAAGAAGCAAAGATCAAAGATAAGAAGGAAAAGCTGTAGCCCAATAAAAAAAAGTTTAAAAGGAAAAGGCCTCTTACAACTCCGTTATGAATAGCGTAGATATACTAAGAATGTGAGGTGAAATTCCAAAACAAGACTTAACATTTTGGCCGTCTGTCAATGAAGAACTTATTAAGGTTTTATTTTGGTCGATTGAGGATTAAGGTCTCCAAAAAGGCCTCATTAGGTCTCAAGCTTGCTGTCAGTGAAATTCAAATGTCAGAATATCATCGAGGCCCTCAAGTGCAATATTTGGCCATTTGCCATGTTTCATTTCCTTTGCTTGAATTTTATCAATGGCAAGGTTGAGATCTAATTGTGACATTTTTAAGTCCTTAATTCCTCAATTTACCAACTGCCAAAACATTAAGTCCTATTTATGCACTTATCCCCTAAGAATGCATACAAAGTTTTGTTTAATAACTAACTAGGAATATTCACTACAAAAAATCGTCTTCATTTGATCAAGTTCATTGATTCTTTTCACGACCCTCTCAAAGTGAACCTGTCGGAGCTTATAGGTTACCAGGCGACAAATAATCCTTTCGCAAGGTGAGCTTATGCTTTGCACAGACTTTTTCAAGCCCTAGCGATCCTAGATTGGTTTCTCTCATTAATTCATGACTGTCTTAAAGTCACCACTAAACTATTTACTAAGCAGGTTAGGAGCTCAGTAAATCGTCGGAGATCATTTTACCTTTGCGAAGCAGAGAATTTGCATATCGGAACTTTGTTTTGTTAGATTAAACTAACACCTATTATTCGCACCTTTTCTTTGAGGAAAACATTTGACATGCAACCTTAATTGATTCTATTTCCTAAACATGTAAGCTTAAATGATCATGCACTGGTTCACAACCAATGTACTCAAATACACGATAACAAAAAAAATAATAAACACATGATAAAAAAATAAGTAAATCCAACTCGAGCCATCTTGGGTAATAATTAAGCATAACCTCCTCGTTACGTCGGGATAGAACATTGTGAGCGGATAAGTGGAAAGTCCCAAAATATTTATTCAGGTTTCCCGATATAAACTAAAGCGTGAAAGGAAAGTGTATGCAAGTCATATGCTATGTAAAAGAATCCATTAAATAAATTATTTTCCTAAAATCAGCTATTAAACATGATATAAATTTTCACATAATGAAATTTATAATGCAATGCAATACTAAGATAATGAATATATTCATATGATGTGAATGTGCAAATAAATATTTCCCTAAATGCACCATTTATTGAAGATGGAATCTAAAATTACTAACATGCAACATGTAATTTTTAAATTCAGATCTGTAAGGCTTAAGAGAGCCCATACAAAGCTAAAGCGCCACCTCACACGAGGTTTATATGCGCCTAGCAATCCATTAAACTCCCTCAAGGTTGATCTCGGGAGGGTCGCAACAAAATAACATGAGTTTTGTCCAACAACAAAAAAAGCACATTCGCTTTAATGTTTCAAACTACCAATTACTGAAAATTTCAACATTTTTTTGTAAGTCTTCCTATTATGTATTTTCTAGGAATTTTTATTACTATTTTCTCTCAATATTCAGTAATGTTGTTAGTTATTAAAATTTCCCTATGTCATATAATAAGAACAATTAGAAAACAATCAGGAATTTTCTAATTGTTATTGAGTTCCTATATTTTACATTAATAAACTAATAGTTCTGACTTTATTTTGTTCAAAAGAAGAATTCATATGAAATATGATACAACTTAACGAATAGTTTATACTAAAATACATTTCAATTTTGCACAAATGAGAAATTTCACGATGTGCAACGCCCAGGTATGCTACTAGTATTCTATAGATACAGTCTATACCTCTGTCAGTGGTGACAGTCTTATCCTGAAAGAAGCAAAAGTGACTCTCTTCCTAGTTATGTAATTAGAGGGAGTCCTATCTACCACAAACAAAGTACACTGGTTCAATTCGCAAACAAGTAAAAGAATAGGGCTGCGAATGATAACGATTCTGTACCCGAAAATAGATTCTGCTCAGAAATGATTCTTTTTTATTCTATGCCCGAAATTGATTATGAGCATTTTAAGGCGTTTGTTAACGGCCCAAAATTCCATCCCTAGAATAGAAAAAGAACAGAATGCGTTTGGTAAAGCCACAAAATTTCTTTTTATTAATAATATTTTTAAATATTTTAATATTTCTTTCTCTTTTTTCTTTTCTTTTTTTCTTTTCCTCCTTCTTGGTCATGGCCTGCTCGCTGGCCATGACCAATAAAATATTTTTTTATTAATAATATTTTTTATTAAAATATTATTATTAAACCTTACCAAAAAAATTATTATTATTAAAAATATATATTTTTATTTTTTTGTGGCCATGGCCTAGTTGTGGCCATGGCCAGTAAAATATTTTTTTATTAATAATATTTTTTATTAAAATATATATTTTTATTTTTTTGGCCATGGCCTAGTTGTGGCCATGGCCAGTAAAATATTTTTTTATTAATAATATTTTTTATTAAAATATTATTATTAAAATATATATTTTTATTTTTTTGGCCATGGCCTGATCGCTAGCCATAGCTGATAAAATATTCTTTTTATTAAAATATTTTTATTAAAAATATATTTTTTCTTTTTTTTGGTCATGGCCTGATCGCCGACCATGACCTGTAAAATATTTTTTTATTAATAATATTTTTATTAAAAATATACATTTTTATTTTTTTTCCATGGCCTAGTTGCTGGCCATGGCCGGTAAAATATTTTTTTATTAATAATATTATTTATTAAAAAATATATTTTTTCTTTTTTTGCCATGGCCTGGTCACTGGCCATGGCAGGAAAAATATTTTCTTATTAATAATATTTTTTATTAAAATATTTTTATTAAAAATATATTTTTTTCTTTTTTTTTTGCCATGGCCGATAAAATATTTTTTATTTTAATAATATTTTTTATTAATAATATTTTATTATCATCAGATCCGGCGAGGGCGGTCCTTGGGCCGGACATTAAAAGCTACATTAAAAATCAAGAAAAGGAAGAAGAAAAAAAATTGATTTTCAAAATTGTTCCAAAATCAAGAAGCTACTTTTTTTTTCTTGAAAACTGATTCTGGAAATAATTTTTGACAAAATTGTGCCCAGAATCAAAAAATTAAACAAACACATTTCTGTTCCCAAACTGATTTTAGGAACAAAAGAACAGATCAAATACTGTTTGGCAAGTTGTCATGCGCAGCCTAGGTGGTCCAACTGTGGCGGTCTTCTGACCAAAAAAAAAAAAACTGTGGCTGTTCGGGCCGTCGGCCCAGTTCAAAGGATTGTGCAATGTGTAGCATCCTCAGTCACGTGTATTATCCTAGTCAACTCAAGCGTGCAAGATCTCGATGCTAAGGAGCACGCACAGGTCATAGGATCGTTCATTAGAAAAAAAATAATATAAGCATTTCATGAGAAAATGATCTACTTAGCGGTATCAAATAAGGGTGTAAACAATGCCCATTATGAGACTATCGGGATATAGAAGTTTAATAGTTGAACCCCAAAAGGCTTTTCAAACAATATATATTCTATAACGAGTAGACATTACAGTTATTTGAGATGGCACCATTTAGAAATTACGAAAAAAAATCAGAAGATAATGAAATATCTAAAGTATCTCTACACTGTTGATACGTGCCTGACCCAAGTGGCCATTGACAATATGCACCGGTAAGCTTGAATCATGGTACTCACAAGGAACCGCGACATGAAGGCACCGCTCACCCAATTAACATAGTAGATAATAGTGGTATTTTACGTGATCGATGCTTCCTCAATACAAATTATGATGGCCAAAGAAAAGAAAATTATGCGAAGCAAGCATCATCCCCTCATCAAATTGAACAATTGCGCAGTTTGGAAGATTCACATTGAATTATATTCTAATAACTCAATTTGTTCGACCAATCATCCTTATATTTTCAATTAGTCTTTCTAAGTTCTTCGACAAAGATCCGTCCGGGCCAACACTATCCGAACTCAGTCCCGAAATCCTAGTCATCGATCTCATGATCTCCTCTTTGTTGTCCTCCATCAATATTCTGACCATTGTCTCGACGGTCGATCTATCACAAGTGTCCTTCATATCAAGCCCAACTTTCCATACTTCACTCACACACCAACTATTGATTTGTTGATCTCCCAGTTGAGGCCAACAAATCATGGGGATTCCCGCCGCTATGCTCTCCAAGGTCGAGTTCCACCCGCTGTGCGTCAAGAAACCCCCCACGGCAGGGTGGGCGAGCACTTCTTCCTGCGGCGCCCAATCCACAACGCATCGTCTTTCGCTGGTAAGTTTCAGCTCTGAAAGTAGTGATCTCGCACTCTCCTCTTCCTTTCCCGCAATCGCGTCCTCCCTTAAGACCCACAAGAACGGTCTGCCGCAATTGACCAGGCCGTGCCAAAACTCCATCAACTGGTAGACCGTGATCTTCACCAAGCTCCCGAATGACACGTAGACGACCGATCTCGACGCTTGCGAGTCAAGCCACATCATGCAACTTCGGTCTTCGATCCGAAGGCTGCCTACGGATTCAGAACGCCCTGAAAAATGCCCGACACTAGATTGGATGGCCAGGGCATGAAGGGGCCCGATTGTGTAGACGTTAGAAAAAATGGTGGCGAGATGAGAGACCATTGGGGATTCGAGGGCATCGAATGTGTTGAGTATGAGAGCACAAGCTCGGGTCATGGCAAAGGTTTCGTCCAGAAAATAGCGAAATGAGCTGCTTTCGATCTGTGATCTGCAGATACTTGGTAGGTCTCTCCGTCGCAGAAGGCCTTCAGCTCCCGGCAAGCCGTGGAACTCCTTGTCCAGATCATCATCTGCCAAAATTTGGTCAAAAAGATCAACATTAAACGAATAGATTCACCTCATTTTTCCCATGATCGCCAGACTATTTTTACATGTGTATGTTCAATCATTTTGCTAAACTCTCATATTTTCTGGAAATATTCCAACCGTAGTATCTAATGTTTGGAAATTTCCTACCTCGATCCTCCAAATGCATAATACGCTCTTCAAGTTTTGTAACTCCACCGCTTTACATCCTCTGTTTTCAGAAATGTATCTCTGCATCCTCGACCTAAGAAAAATCAAACAACCCTAGTCTTCCCAACCACCTTCGATCGCCGACCCCTCTACCTAACACCCACATCTCTCTCGCAGCATGGTTGGCCCTCTGTCTCTCTCTCTTCACGTGCCGCGCCTGGGCCATGGATATCCATGCCCTCAGCCATGGCCGGCGACCTCGATTCGAGGTCACGGGCCACCCTGGTTGTCCATGGCCTGAAAGAGACCAACGACCTTGGTTCGAGGTCGGTGCACAATTTGGGAGGGTGGGGAACGATGGAGAGAGACGCGAGACAAAGAAGGGTGGCTCCAACGAGCAGCAAAGCATGCAGTCATTGAGCATTTTGGAAACGGGTCTAGGATGAGGTGAATTGGAGCCATAGCAAAGTGCCTGAGGTATGTTAGGGAAAAATGGCAAGTTGGTAAACGCGAGTTTGTCGGGTGATGGATTGTGGAGCATATGCAAAAAAAATTAAGAATCTAAATGTGTAATTTTGCAAATAGAACATCCAAAAGGATACTCGTAGTGGAAATTCGAGATAGTTCTTTGGTAATTTCCTTTTAAAAGGATAGTATTTCCTTGGAAAGATTAGAGGGTCGGCCAGCAACTCTTCTCAAAGCAAACATTGTGTTTCCTTGGATTGTTAGACTCATTTTTCATTTGCATTTGTTTGTCACCACTTCTAAGTGACTACTTTCTCAAAAGTAATGGTTTTTTAAAAAATAAATCCATTAGGTAATCATATGTTTAAGACAAAATTCTAAATGAAGGTATGAAGTACCCTTATTTTCTCAAATAAGGACATGAAGTGAACTTATTTTTAAATAAGGTTATGAAGTGTCCTCATTTCTCAAATAAGTGCCTGAAGTGGCCATATCAATCTCAAAGAAAGGTCTAACCTCATCGGCATTTTTATCCTTCGATTTTTTGAATTCTTTTCCTTTTTTCTTTCTTCTTTTCTTTTTTTCTTTCTTTTTTCCTTTTTCTGATTTCTCTTTCCTTTTCGCCGATGGCCAACTATCAATTGAAACCGGCCACCGGTGATGCCCAGAGAAGGCTGTGACCCTCACCTGACCTTAGCAGCGGCCGGTAAATCATTCCGTTAACTTTGTCTAATTTGACTAACAACAAATGCTGAAGTTATTTTTGAAATATTTTATCTCTCCTACGTGGTGTTAAGGTTAACTAAAGCACTAAAACAACGTTATTTTAATCTGAATCCTAATTTTTACACAAAATCTTAATTAAATTAAGTTAAAATTTCCAAAAAAATTTCCATAAAAAAGATTAAAAAAAAGGTTAAATCTTAAAAAAAAAAACATACAAGAAAAGAAAAAACCAGGCTCTCCACCTATGGCCGTCCCCCATCTTCGGTGGGGCATCGGCGATGGCCAGCGGGGTCACTAGCCCTCTCGCAGGTCTAGCCATAGCCCTCTCCCGAGGCACCGTTGACCCCACCAGCCATCCCCGACGCCCCACCGACGATAGGGCGATGGCCATGGGCGGGAGGGCTGGGAGCTAACCCTTTGCTTGTATTTTTTTTCCTTTTTTTAACCTTCCTAATTTTTAATTTAATTTAATTAAAATTTAGGTTAAAATTGTCTTTGACAAAAATGCCCTTGATTGATCGAAATATTTAGCCGACTAATGAGGTCAAGCCCTTATTTGAAACTGTCATGACCATTTCAAACCCTTAATTGAAACAGGGGATCACTTTATGACCTTATTTAAGGAAAGGAGGACACTTTATGCCCTTGGAATTTTCCCTCTGTTCAATTACATTTTAATTTAGAAAGCTCAAGAATCTCTACAAACATGAACAGAACAGATCACACATATGTATCCTTAGATCCAGTATTCTACATCTAGATTGTAAAATGACCCTCTTCTCTTCAAGTCGCAACGCATCATCATTCATCTATATTTTCGTTTCGAGACATGTCAAAAAATAAACGAGCTCCATAAATATAAATAAATAAGGATACCCTCGGCCTTGTCGACCGAATTACCAGAAAATGGAAGCTTGCCCTCATGGATTAAGGTGGGAATGCAGAAGTTTGTCCACAAGCAGCAAGCACTGAATGTCCGGAACGAGATCGCCAGAATGCTGAGCTCCTCCGCGACATCAATGCCGATCGACATGATCCCGTCCGCTATAATGCAGGTCACCGGGGGCTCTGCACTTTTGGAAAGCAGAAACTCCCTCAAGTGAGCTTTCATCGCCGTCTTGATCGAGAGGAGAAGCTCTTCAATCAGTTCCAAGCTTCGCGGGTGGTCGTCCGGCAAGCCATCAGAGATGGACTCGAAGCGGAGGAGGGAGGACGGGCTGCGGGGGAGGATGCGGCGGTGGTTGTGGTGGGTGTTGAGGAAGGTGACGCGGAGGTCCGCGGCCGTGAGGAGCTTCGCGAGGCAGAGCATGGGCTTGATGTGGCCGTGAGCCGGGAACGGAAGGATGAGCACGTGGGACTCGCGTGGCTCCTCCATCTGTTTGGTGTCACTGATCCCTTTGCGCAGGGTCGTTTGTTTCGGGAGTGGACGAGAATGAAGATGAGGAAAGAGAGGAGGGGATGATCATCTCAGTTTGGCTGATGGGTCCTCCTGTTGATCGAGGCGGGCAAGTTGGCTGTGACTAGAAACAAACACATAAGAACGAAAAACTACCATGAGGCCCAATGATTGAGAGTCTGGACTGGTTGGCATGTCATAAAACTTGTCAATTCCATACACTTTAAGTCTTAAAACAATCATTTCACTAATTTAAGTTCTAAAACTTGCAACTTTTCAATCTTTGCTTCCGTTGACAAAAGAACTCAACTGGGCCAAAAAAGTAAATAAATTTTGGGAGTTAAATGCATGAAATTAAAGCTTTAGAAATTCAGTCCGCGAAATTGACAATTTTTTGGGACTTGCTCTTAGTCTTGTCATGTATTTCATAAGAAAAGTAAGGATCAGATTCGACCCCTAAATAATAATGTTATTTTTTGGATAGTTTGCATTTGCATTTCATTTTGCGCACATTTACATTTAGGATCTCATAATGTTTAGATCAACTTTCTTTGAATCGAGCATGTTACAAGCTGCTCGAGGTAGCTCCGTGAGTAGCTCCGGGGTCTTTGACGATATTTCGAACATCACGTTCCAAAATTGTGGGGATGGGCTCGGGGTTGGACGAATTGGATAAGGTGGTTTGAGAAGTCGTCATTCGGGATGATCCCGGCCTTTCGAATTCCCGCCCACGTGCCTTGGTCACATGTCATGCACGTGCATTGGTCACGTGACAATCACATGCTTGTGTCACATGCTATGCACATGCACTAATCATGTGCCATGCACGTGGCATCATCACATGCCTATCGCACGGCTCTTCAATCTCACTTCTATAGACTAGCATACATGGGATTCCTCCCTTGTAGGGCGCTCGCTTACTCTCATCTAATCCCCACCGTGCACTCTAATCACCGTACATCCAACGGTCCATGAGCCAGGTCAAACTAGGACCGTCTCATGCCCATATAGCTTACAAGCATCGCATGGCCGGTCAAAATAGGGGAGGTTCACTTCATCGTTCACTTCGGATCGCTTACTTCGCCAACACATCCAAGACACTAACACTCAACGACATACATCAGTTCCTCTAGTCTCTTCCCCTCTCTGTCTCTGCGGCTATCTTTCTCGTCTGCCATATCCACACACCCGGTACTCCATCACCGCGGCCTCCTCCCACGGGCATCATCGCCCGGTTCCGACCACCAACCGCCAATCACCAACCGAGCATCCGGTGTTTGCCCTCCAACCCGCAAGTCCTCGAGTGTCTTCAGCTCACCATCCTAGCGCTGTCTTGGGTGACCAATCCGTGATCTCGTCTTCTTATTTTCTTCAAGGAAATTAACACACTTTTGTAGGCCCGGGCGGCACGCCATGCCAGCCCGGGCCCGGGTGAAGGCCCATTGGACCTGTGCTTGCTCATCCAGCCCTTGTAAATTGGGTCATAATGGGGTTACCGAGACCTTCTTTGGGTCTACATTAAGAAATTTGACATGTTATTATTTAATTGTCCATATTTAATTACTGAGATAAGCTGATCACACTCGAGTTTGCATCTCTTCTTGTGATCTTGGTTTAAGCTTTTATTGGGAGCGATCCAGGAATAAAATCCCGAATGCACCGTGCCAATATTAGGAAGCGTACCCTTAAAATGCCCGGAAAAGATGGACCGGCCAAGTCCACTCAAGGTTCGTTTGGTTCAACATTTCCAAGGAGATTTCGGGACATGCAAAGCAATTTAACCTAAAGAGCTTTGAGGAAATGCAAAGACTGTTTGATTTACTCTATTTTGAGAAGCAACTTTGAGAGTATAAGGTAGTCAAGCATGCCAGTTCAAGCGCTTGCAATATACACGTGCTCATTTCCCAGTGATGCTCATGCTCGTGCTCATGCCTCTCCAACAAGAAAAATCAATACGAAACATAGGTCATTCCCCTTTTGAATTTGAAAAATAACATGTTTTCAATGATAGAACAACATGAGATTATGGGTGTTTAAGATTGAGAAAATGATAGAAATTAAAAACAATTCACAATGAGAGTATGTGAACAGACTTGGGTATTTATAAAAGGCTCGAGCTATTTTGAGATGGCACAATTTAGAAATTACGAAAAATAGGAAGATTATGAAAGACCTAAAGTGCCTTTACACTATGTTGACACTTGCTTGACCCAAGTGACCATTGACAATACGCCATGGTAAGCCTAAATCATGGTAGACACAAAGAACTGCGACATCAAGGATCGAACCGCTCACCCAATTGACATAGTACATAATAACAATATTTATGAAATTTTCTGTGATTGATGGTTCCTGAATACAAATTATCATGGCCAAAGAAAAGAAAGTTATGTGAAACAAGCATCATCGCCTCATCAAAGTGAACAATTATGTAGTTTGGGAGATTTACATTAAATTATATTCTGATAACTCAACTTGTTCGACCGATCTTCTTTATATTTGCAATTAGTCTTTCCAAGTTCTTCGACGAAGATCCCTCCGGGCCAACACTATCTGAGCCCAATGCCGAAATCCTAGCCATCGATTTCATTATCTCCTCTTTCTTGTCCTCCATTAATATCCTAACCAATGTCTTGATCGTCGATCTATCTCAAGTATCCTTCATGTCAAGCCCGATTTTCCAAACTTCACTCACACACCAACTATTAATTTGTTGATCCGCAATGCGAGGCCAACAAATCATGGGGACTCCCGCCGCTATGCTCTCCAAGGTCGAGTTCCACCCGCTGTGCGTCAAGAAACCCCCGACAGCAGGGTGAGCAAGCACCTCTCCTTGCGGCGCCCAATCCACAAGGCATTGTGTTTCGCTTGTAACTTTCAATTCCAAAAGTAGTGATTTCATATTCTCCTCTTTCTCACCCAAAATCGCGTCCTCCCTTGAGACCCACAAGAACGGTCTCCCGCAATTAACCAGGCCGTGCCAAAACTCCATGCATTGGTCGACCGTGATCTTCACCAAGCTCCCGAATGACACGTGGACGACTGATCTCGATGCTTGCGAGTCGAACCACGCCATGCAACTTCGGTCTTCAATCCGAAGACTGCTTACGGATTCAGAACGTCCAGAAGAATGCCCGACTTTGGATTGGATGGCAAGAGCATGAAGGGGCCCGATCGAGTAGACATCGGAAAAGATGGTGGCGAGATGCGAGAGCATCGGGGCTTCGAGGGCATCGAATGTGTTGAGTATGAGAGCACAAGCTCGGGTCATGGCAATGGTTTCGTCCATAAAATAGCGAAATAAGTTGCTATCGATCTGTGATCTGCAAAGACTCGGTAGGTCTCTCCGTCGCAGAAGGCCTTCAGCTCCTGGCAAGCCATGGAACTCCTTGTCCAGCTCATCATCTGCCAAAATTTCATCAAAAAGATTAACAGTAAAGGAATAGATTCACCTCATCTTTCCCATGATCACCGGAATACTTTTACATGTATATGCATAACTCTCGTATTGTTTCTGGGTGAATGATGGCCAAGTAAAAGTGCTAGGGGTATTGTGCCGAAAAATGGCCGATGTGGTAATCACATGTCTGTTGTGGGATGCATTGTGGCTAGGGGTGTGCAAAACAGATTGCCCAAACTTGGAATCGCCTGGACCAGACCGGACCAAATGGTTTGATCCGGTTTCCAGGAGCGTCAGTCCGGTTCCCAGTTCCTAAAAGTGGAATCGACGTCCAAGCGATCCAATTTCTGGTTTCAAAGGGAACCAAATCAATTGGACCGGTTAAAACTAGTAAAATGTTAATTAAACCTCAAGTGAAATATGTTTTTCGGTTCGTCTTTTCAATAGAAGGGTCATTACTGATGTTTGATTATTTATGGTTGTAAAATAATCTTTATCTCTCGATGATTGGTAGTTTAGTTCATTGTTTTCAATATGCAATTCATAAATTTGCTTTTTAATATTTGTTTATCATAGAAGATAGATGAGCACATAGTTAGGGTCCTTTTGCTCATATCTTTTTCTAAAAAAAATAGTGGGGAACACAAAGAGATGGCATCAAGTAGTAGATAAAAAAAAAAAGCAACCGGTTCCCGGTTCTAAGACCAATCGAGAACCAATCACCCCTAATTGTGGCTCATATGCAAATAAACTAAGGATCTAAATGTGAAATTTCAACATTAAAAGATGCAAAAAGATACTCGGGTGGAAATTCAAGATACTCTTTTTGGTGTTTTCCTTCCAAAAAAACATTGTATTTCCTCAGAAAGATGGGAGGGTCGGCCGGCAACTCTTTTTTTTTTTTTTTGCATTGATTTGTCACAGCTTCCATATGACTAGCTCTTAAAAGTAAAATTGAATTTTTCGAAAAAACTCCCATTAGATAATTATTATCTTCAAGTACTTTTTTAAATATTGAAGCTAAGAGAATCTCTGTACATGTGAACTGAACGGATCAGACTATCTTATATTCAATATTTTATATCTAAATTGTCAAATTACCTTCTTCAAATTACAAGCCACCCTCAATCATTCATTTTTCCGTTTCGACACATGTCAAGAAGACACAAGTTCCATAAGATTAAACAAATACGAATATCATTGGCCTTTATTGACCGATTACCAGGAAATGGAAGCTTGCCCTCGTGAATGAAGGTGGGGATGCAAAAGTAAGTCCACAAGCAGCAAGCACTGTATGTCCGGAACGAGATTGCCGGAACGCTGAGCTCCTCCGCGACATCAATGCTGCTGGACATGATCCCATCAGCTATGACGCAGGTCACGGGAAGCTGGACGCATTCGCGAAGCAGAAACTCCCTCAAGTGAGCTTTCATCGCTATCTCGATCAATAGGACTAGCTCTTCGATCCGTTCCAAGCTCCGCGGGTGGTCGTCGGGCAAGCCATCGGAAATGGACTCGAACCGGAGGAGGGGGGAGGGAGGAGAGCAGGGGTTGCGTGGGAGGACGCGGCGGTGGTTGTGGTGGGTGTTGAGGAAGGTGACACGGAGGCCGGAGGTGGCGAGGAGCTTCGCCAGGCAGAGCATTGGCTTGATGTGGCCCTGCGCTGGGAACGGCAGGATGAGGACGTGAGACTCAAGTGGCTCCTCCATCTCCTTGTTTTCTCTCTGTGCGGTAGGTGATATGCTCCTGGAGAAGATGAGAATGGAGATGAGAAAAGAGAGAGAAGCGGGTAATTATATAATTTGGTGATGGGCCCTCCATTCTTGTTGATCAAAGTCGTCAAGTTGGATGTTTTCTTTGTTTTTTTGGGCTAGATGGGCAAGTTGCATGTGAAAACATACATAAAAAAGGACTGCCACGAGGACTTGCAACCTTACACACTTTTGAGTCCTTTCTGTTAATGTTGACTAAAAAAATAAAATGGACCAAATGTCAAATTTTAGGAATTGAATCCACCAAATTCAATTTTTGATTTCGGCGCACGAAATTGACAAATTTTAAGACTTCGCTATGTAAGTATCCCATATTAGGGGCAAATTTTAAGACTTTGCTATGTAAGTATCCCATATTAGAGGTGTGCATGGTCTGGATAGATAGTTCCTACTCTAGAACCGGAAATCGCCCATTAAGGATCAGTTTCAAAAAATTGAAATTAGGAGCCGACCGTTGGTTCTATGGACCCACCCGGAAACCGGATCGCTTCGATTCGTTTCTTGAGTGAATCCATATAACCGGTCCCACTAGCCAAGGAATAGAAAGTGAAAACCTTCACCTATCTTAATCACATGAGAATGTTTCAATCAATTAATGAAAAATGATCGATGGCACTCAAATAAATATTTTATAAAAGTTATGAGTCCCGTCAAAAGTTATGATACTCTTGATGTCCTTTTTCTGCAATTATCCAGCAAAGTTGTAATTGTACTGAAGCCGCCTCGGCGGGTCTATATATCATTTCTGTCTGTTTGGTCGAACTGATGTATCGTTACTGGTTCTCGTCGTTTGGAAAACAGAATAAAAGCATCATTTACATGCAATAATAACAAACTTTATTAGCGCACTGGCCGGATTACAGTCCTCGATCTAGGCCAAAATGCTGAGACGGCACACTGGACACACACAACAACGTACAAAACAGACTCATGACACAAACTTCTCTCGGACTCTTATCAGCTTCCTCGCACCGCGATCAGATTAAAAAGCCGATCGAACCAACGTAACACAACCTTCTCAGCCGGTGATCTGGACAGACCTCACCTCCGGCTTCTTCTCCGGCAGCTTGGGGATGGCTACGGTCAGGATGCCGTTCTCCATCGACGCTTTCACCTCGTCCGCCTTGGCATTCTCCGGCAGCGGGAACATCCGAAGGAACTTGCCACGGCCTCTCTCAACCCGGTGCCATTTCTCGCCCTTGTCCTCCTTCTCGACGCTCCTCTCTCCGCTGATCTTGAGAACTCTTCCCTCTTCCATCTCCACCTTCACCTCCTCCTTCTTGAGGCCCGGCAGGTCGGCTTTAAACACGTGGGCTTCCGGAGTCTCCTTCCAGTCAACCCGCAGGTTCGCGAAGGTCGACAGCTCATCGTTGGACGTGAAGTTGGGTGACCAGACGTCCATCGAGAAGGGATCCCATCGGCCGCCGAAAATGCTTGGGATCAGAGACATTGTCGTCGGTTTTGCAGGGTTATGAAGTGACAACCGTCGGTGCTTCTTTTCAAAGAGCTTTTTTTGATATCTGTGAATCTGCTTGCTATAGAATGATGGTCACTGGATGTGGATTGCTTTATATAGACAGAGATCGGAGATGGATTTAGATTTGAGGGAGCTTCTTGGGTTGCTTGAAGTTTCGAGGCTCTTCTTGGTCTCTGTAATGGAGTGGAGATGCGTCTTGTCATGTCTACGAGCTTCCACAATCTTCTTCTTCCTTTCATGCGTGGCAGACTGGCGATGTGCTTTTGAGTCTTTGTCCGTGATTGGGACGCCAGCCAGCTTAACCATTCTCTCCTCTTCGTAACACCGTGAAAACTGAAGAGAAGCGAAACGTGGGTATGACCAACTTGGGCCTTTGCGGGCCTTCTGATGCAAAAAATGTCCAGGTTTTGCCCAAGCGTCTTCATCTTTGGGATCATATGATCTGATTGCAGACGAGCCCAATCCATGTAGCCTTTGATATCGGTGGGTCTCGTATGGAACGATAGCGATTTAAGCGCTAGGATGCCTTAGGATCACATACACCCTGAAGGTCTTTAGATCAGGACTCACTCACTTTTCTGATCCTTGGATAAAAAGATTCATTCTTCTTTACGAGGAGGTGGAAGTCTAGATTTTCGAAGACACGCCTTTCTTGATCCCAAGATCGAAATTCACACCGCATGCGCGCGCTCTACTCACCGGTCAAAGAAAATCCAGAGTCGGAAGACGCCCGAAACTTTCGGAGCCAATTATGCCTGTTGATCCCTCACACTTTGATTACTAGCTTGAGCTTTGGAGATTTCCCTCTCCTTGGGGTCATTCGCGGACATACCCACTAAACAATTCTAACTTGCATATCCAAATTATTTTCATGTACATGCTTGTGATTGGGCCATGTCTTCCTCAAATGTGGGTTGGATGAAACTTCCTCCAACCGAGACTCTCGTCAGTTTATTGTTAAAGAAAATTGCTCCGCCTAAGTCTGATCCGTTATTCATAAGTCACATTCTCATGTCACAGTTGTCTAAGTTGCTCAACTTCTGGTTTTATATAGAGAAAGGACACTAGAAGTTAAGGGTGATCGGTTTAAATGGGTAAGCTCTAGACCTAAAACTCAAAACCTATCATGTTAGAGCCAGTTCCCAGATTTTGAAACCTAGAACCTACTCCGTGTGCCCTAGAAACGACCCTAGAACATACCCTATTTTTTTGGTTCAAGTCCAAGGCATATCCGAGAACCTATTTTTCTTTTGTTCCTTCTTTTGATCAGCAAAATAATACAAGTAACAAAACGGTTCAAAGTAAAAGATGAACGAGGGCAAGTGAGTAAAGACAAGTCAGGTACGAGCAACGGTTGCGAGGCTCAAACGAGCGAGGAGGAGGGTGAGTCATGAGTAAGAGAGAGAGTCGTGAAGTGTCTGAGTGAGATTGGAGAGAACAGAGAAAAAGAGGGATATAGAGAAAAATTAGCATTTTTAGCCTATATGAAATGTTATCCAAATTCGGTCCAATCAGTTCGGTTTTCAAGTGGTTCTTCATTTGGAATTGAGAACCAGACCGGTTCAGTGCCAAAACTTTCCGTACAACCTTATTAAAAATTTAATAACTTTTGTACAACGCTTACTCCCATATCAAAACTTTTTGTACGATTACTTAATGGCACATCGGTGGAAAAAGGATTACTTAGGTGCCTCTGACGACAATTTCAGGCAATTCGTCCGACGTGACTTTTTTACTAAGATTTTAATTCCAACATGACTTTTAAAAAAAAAAATTGAACTCCAACATGGACAAATAAGAAGATGACCCGGCAAATTATTTAGAAGTGACAGTGACACTGCTGCAACCGTGGGAAGACACCTCGCATGTCATGAGCAAAAAATTTTCTGGCATATCCCCTTTGTCTCTCCCTTCCAAGAAAATGAGGGCAAGTCCGAGTCTTGAGAAAACTGAGCAAACATCGCCTTTCTCTTTGTTATTGGTATTGTGGTTTCGGAGGGAAGAAGGCAAGCCAATTTGCTATTGGTGTTCCTCTTTAATCTGAAGCAATGGGTTTGGATTTAAAGAAAATATTCAAATCCCCTCTCTCCTTCGAGAAAATATTCAAATTCTCTCCACCCTCCAAGAAAATGTTCTTTCTTCCGAAGCAAAAGGTTAGCGTTTCTCGAAAGCAGGGTTAGGCAACAAACATCGCATTTTTAGCTTCTTTCGTCCGTAGTCGCCTTCCTCTTTGCCCAAATTTCTCAATTTAGGGTTAGGATTTGAAGAACAATTTTTCGTTTAGCCTCAATTCCTTAATTCGGTGCAAATAAATTTGTTAAACGACAACATTTAGCACCAATTATTCTAACTCACTTTGCCAGCAAACCACGTCGAATGGATAATATTAAAAAATTGCTACGCCGGATTATCCGGCCACACAAATTGGCTATGACTCTCAAGTAATCGTTTTTCTTTAAAAAAATGGCACTCAAGTGATTGCTCGAAAAGTTTTCACGCTAAAGTGAGTATTGCATGAAAGTTATAGCTAATGTGGCTAGCAAAGATCACGTACACGTGGGGTGAATGGGTGATGCTAATAAATCTTGACAATTTTAAAGCGGAATTGAAAAAGTCAAGATTTGAGTCTAAACTTAGAGTGTAAAGTTCAAAACCTGAACAAACTTTAGAAGCAGTTTTGTTAGTGTGCAATGAATTATAAGCACCAAGAGTTTCGGGGTAAAAGAATTTTCACACAAAGTTTATAGTTGTTCCGCTTAGATCAAACCTACGTCCACTCTCTCACGTTGACAATCTAGTGGTTAAATTCCACTAGATGATCAATGAGGGATTACAATCAAGTAGTTCCGTTTATTTCCAAGCGATTCTACCCAAAACTGGTGTAGCTTATACCCAAGCTGATAGATTACACTATCTCACACCTGAACACATACTTATGACACTGTTTACACCTCTCAATTGATTACACTTTACAGCTCATGAAAGATAAATGTATAGATCAAAGTTTGCTCAGACTTGGAAATTTTAGATTCTTTACTTTGTCTCTTGTTTATGCTCCTCAGCACTTTGATCTCCTTTCATACTCCTCCACTTCCAATTTAGTCATTGAACAGTCTTTAAAGGATTATCTTCCAATTTACCTGTTGGACAGATTTGTATTAAGAAAATTGAGCAACAAAATATGAATCTCCATTGATTCTGATTGCCCATAAAACCAAAATCTCCAGTTTCCATTAGTAGAGTTCTTCAAATTAGAAGGTTACTTGTATTGAGATTGATTCTCAATCAATCAAGAACTTTTTCATATTAACCTGTTACGAAACAATCTTCAATAATAAGAGTCAATCAAATCATTTTAAAGAAGGAAATTCGGGCCAGATTACTAGCTATTACGATACTTGGATTTACGTCTAAGTATCATAAATGGTTTTAGATTCTGAACTTTATCTTCGAAATAAAGTATAAATAGACTTCTTGATCAGATGATACTTAGTCTGAACACTCCCTTCAAAAGCAGTTCCTCTTCATCTATCCATGGTACTTCCATGCTTTACCGAACTCCCCGTTCTAAGCTTGTTCAACTTTGATAGAGAACTCATATACTTTATATGTATTTTTTAGAATATCATTTGTATAACAACTTGTGTATCTATCACCTTGTTACTCAATGATGAAACACGTCAGTAGCTTTTGATTATTTTGTCATCTTCACAACATCACGAGGGATTTTCCCTAACAATGGCACTTCTAGTGTCATTTTCTCATTTATAAACAAATGAAAACAAGGACAAATTCTGAAAAATAAATCCAAAAAAACATATCAGCTCTCTTCAATGTTTTATGTTTGAATTGTTTATGTTTATGAATTTCATGCAACCTTATTCGAGACGGAGTATGCTGCCTTCAGTTGATCATCAATCGCCATCGTAAATTCGTAAGTGATGGAGCTATCTGACGAAAGGGAAAGAAACGCGAAAACAGGACAAAAGCTTCATTCGGAAATTGTGGAATTAGAATGCTGTCTTGGCAGAACTAAAGCTAAAGTGTCAAACTTTAGACCTGTCTCCTCCGATGGAATCGCTTGCATATGACTCATCACACACATATATAAGACATGAAAAACATATATACTCAAAACCAAAAAGAGGAAAAACACATGTCCATTCCCTTACGCAATTCGAACACCTCCCGACATAATCTGTTGTATTCCGGAAAAGGGGATCCTCTCAATCTTTCAAAGGGTCCAGACAAACAAAGATCATTCCTGGAGTGAGAAAAACATATCCTCCGAGAGCACCCAAATTGTTTTTTTATTTTTTTACAAAGTTTGGAGGTCGAGAATTTCAAAAAAGAGAAAGAAAAACTTGGGTATGGATTAGGCATAGAGCATACAAACTCAATACTCTTACATCACCAAAAGCAAATAATCTCTCGTATCAAGATTTAGCTAGCCTTTTACCATTCTTTTGAGATAAGTGCACGTAGCTCAACATGGATTAGTGATAGCAGGAAACCATTTTCGTGTACCGCTTGTGTCTCTTACCATACGTAAAGTTTTGTGAGATCGTTATCAGTTGATTTAAATGTCAAATGAAGATGTGTTTCAACATTTAAATGTTTTTGTAATATAATTGGAAGGACCAATAAAGAATATGAAAAGATTTAAAGTTTCTTCTGCTTCGATAAATGCATGATTTAATATTTGAGAAAATTTCAAATAAGTACCCCAAGTGGGGTCAAATTCTCAAAAAAGGGTTCAAAGTGAACATTGTGTCAAATAAGGGCCTGAAGTGCTTAATCAGTTTCAAATAAGGACCCGAAGTGCCCAGCCGATCGGCGAGAAAGTTACTATTCCGGCACCGGAACAGTAACTTTTAAATTTTTTTATTATTTTCTTTTTGTTTTTCCTTTTCTATTTTTTTTCTTTTCCTTTTCCTTTTCCTTTTCTTTTTTTTTTCTTTTCTTCCTCTGCCGGCCATTGCCGGGGCCGACGGAGGTTGCCGGTGTTGGGCAAGGCCGCTCTCGCCTAAGCTGGGTGAGGTCGCCCTCGCCGGCGTAAGGCGAGGGCCGCCCTCGCCTAAGCTAGGCGAGGGCCGCCCTCGCCTAGGCTAGCGAGGGCTCGACCTTGCCAACGTCAGGCGAGGCCAGCCTCTCCAATTGCAGGCAAGGTCAAGCCTCGCCAGATCTGGCGAGGGCTCTGCCCCGCTGGCCGTTGGCGAGGCTCGACCTCACCGACGTCGGGCGTAGCGTGCAAGGCTCGACCTCGCCTGATCTGGCAAGGCCGAGCCCTCTCTCTCTCTCCAGCCTCGAAGTTTGTCTGGTCAAAGCCATGAGAGGAGGAGCAGGGCTTCCTCCAAGGACCCAGGGCCTGCATCGCCGCCTTGAGCAGCATCGAGAGGAAGCGATTCCAAATGATCTTCGACTTTGCTTCGACCGGACAAACTTCGCCGTTGGGCAAGGCCAGCGAGGTCGAGCCTCGTCAGCGGCCGGCGGGGCCGAGCCCTCGCCAGATCTGGCGGGGCCGAGCCCTCGCCAGATCTGGCGAGGCCGACCTCGCCAGTTGCCGGCGAGGGCGACCTCGCTCAGCCCAGGCGAGAGCGGCCCTTGCCCGACGCCGGCGAGGGCGGCCTCGCCTGAGGCCGGCGACCTTCGCCAACCCCGGCTATGGCCGGCAAAGGAAGAAAAGAAAAAAAAAAAGAAAAGGAAAAGGAAAAGAAAAAAAATAGTAAAGGAAAAACAGAAAGAAAATAATAAAAAAAATTAAAAAAAGTTACTGTTTCGGTGCCGGAACAGTAACTTTCTTGTCGGCCGGCAGGTATTTTGGCCGGCCGGGGACCCAGGTCCTTATTTGAGATTTTTTAGGCACTTCGAGTCCTTATTTGAGACTGATTAAGCACTTTAGACCCTTATTTGACACAATGTTCACTTTGGACCCTTATTTGAGAATTTGACCCCACTTGGGGTCCTTAATTGGAATTTTCCCTTAATATTTTGTTGATGTTTCACCAAAATTCGACTCCAAGACAAAATACGTTTTACCGAAAGTATTTATTCAGTTTTTACTAGAGGAGATAGTGTCTATGGCAATACCGAACATGAAATATCACAAGTAGACATGAGAATCAATAACTTCACTTTAAACGAAATCAAACATACACAAACTATGCCGAATTTGAATCAATGACAAATCCTGAAAACGTAAAGATACAACACCGGAATTTAATCAGCGACGAGACACCCAAGAACTACAACAAGGATATAAGTCAGAATTTAATCGACAATGCGGATCTAGAAATTACAACTAAAAAACATATCGGATTTAATCGAAGACGCAAATTTGGAAACTATAACCTGGAGTGCAGGAATTGAAAAATAACATGTTTATTTGTTTGTGCGCAACTGGCTTTTGAAGAGTGCGATGTGACTATTTAAAGTCCACAATCGATGACTATCAACGGAGGTTACAAATAAAGTTCACAAAAAGGAGTTATCAACGGAGGTTACAAATACCTTACCAAAAAAAAAACAGAGGTTACGAATAGTTAAATGGACAATTACATTGACTCCACTACCTTAACGGTTTTTTCTACTCCATTATCTTAATAGTGGCTTTATTCCACTACATTGGCAGTTAATTTTTTATAGTTGCATCCGAAATTGTTGACTCCACTTTTTGTTGATTCCTTTAAGCTGACAATTCATCAAGTTGTCGATAATTTTGTTCATAGATTACCATACTCCGCTCTCATCAATTAAGTTTATCACATGTCAATAATAACCAAAAATTGGTCTTTTTTTGGTGTAAACAGTTATAAAAGTTACCGGGTTCATTTTTAGGATTGAATTTTCTAACTATTACGAAAAACTAAAAGAAAAAGAATTTCACAAAAGCAAAAAAGCAAAAGAAGGCGAGCACAATCTAAGGGAAGACATGGTGAGAATCCCACATTGTCTGTCCATATGTCCAAGTAGTTTTAAAACCACCATGCTCAACATTGCTTCCTCACCTCCAAGAGCAATAGAACTCAGTCGCAGAAACAGATATGGCGGACACAATACCGTCGCACAACAGCGAGCTCAACAGCACTCACTTCCATCACACGAACCGGTTGATGGCGACGCGCATGAGCTTCTACTGGGGACACAACACCGTCATCCTCTTCGACCACTGGCCCGGGAACCACCCCGCCATGTACGCATTGGCCATCATCTTTGTCTTCTGCCTCGCTTTCCTCATCGAATTCCTCCTTGACTTCGAGTTCGCCAAGCCGGGTGCGACCAAAGTCGGGGCTTGCCTTTTGAAGACCGGGCTCTACATGGTGCGTATGGCGGTGAGCTACATGGTGATGCTTGCGGTCGTGTCGTACAATGGCGGCATATTCTTGGCCGCAGTTGGCGGGCACGCGGTGGGTTACATGATTTTCCGAAGTAGGGCTGTTCGATGAGCACGACAACGGGTCGGGTTCGGGTAGGAAACCGGCTGATCTTGCCCATATTTGATTCTTTTAAGCCGTATGGCTGAGATGCTGCGATGAATAACCGGCCCCGACTTGTCTGAAGGGTCTTTTGTTGTTAGGGATAGCATGACATGGAATAAGATATATTTCGAGAAGGTCTGCACTATTAATGTAGTTGGTTCTGTCGGCCACGTTATTTACCAAATAAATTTTCAGATCATTCTTTTCCTCTCAATTAATTTGGAAGAGGCTAAAATTTTCTTTAGCTCCTGTATTATACCCACATTTTTTAGCTTTTGATGACGTCGTTATGCATTTCAAGAAAGAGTAAAAATTGAATTTCCTTGTATCATATTGTCGCTGACAGCCAATATGCGGCTTGTCGAAAGAGATGATGACGAAAACCGACCTGCGCCTAGGCAAACCGACTTTAGATGATTGGAGAGCGACCGGAATCCCTCCGCGGCTCCACGCACGAACGCAGAATGGGCGAGTAGGGTTTGAATGAAGCAATGGATCTACGAATCTAAGTGCAATGAAACTTAAATTGGGAGGAAATCGAAGGGCACTGAAATGAAAATACGTTGAAAGGAATTTACAAAGAATTGAAATGCGTCTCTCAGCCGAAACTCCTCTGTTATACTTGTGGCCCATGAAGCGTCTGAGGAATTGTCCGTCGTTCGTCGCTACATACATCACTTGCACGTTGCACATCATTTCCAAAGATACGAAATCAATGCATTTAAATTCGATTTGTAAAGTTAGTGTCGAATTTTCTTCAATTTTTCAATGTGGCCGACTAACCGCAATATATCCAGTTGCAATTTATTACATCACTCCTAAATTTTCCAATTTGCTCTCATTTTTTAGACATTCCAACCCTTTTCTTGGCCATCTACCATTATAGGTGGGGAAGAATGGATCCATCACTTCCTTACGACTCTAAATATATGAAATTCTCGTCGCAAGTTTTCATATGGCCCCACTACAAGGGGCCAACTGCAGCTATTACCTATCAAAACACCTCTGAATCATGCCCCTTGGAAGGGAATACAAATACCATAAATATTACCACTTTCTTTTTCACTCACTTGAGTGGCGCACCGTTGTAAAATCGTTTACTTAAGTTTTTATTCCAGCAATCCTTCCTACGTGAATTTTCAAATTAAAATTTGAAACTGACGTGACCTTTTACAAGAAATTAAAGTCCAACATGGAAAAAATTTTCATCCGATGTGGCAAGAGCTAACAAAAAGATAAGGTTTTTGGGGAAGACTCACTCTCTCTCGCTCCTCCTCTGAAAATCGTAGACTCCATAAAAAAAAAAATTACAAGCTTCCAGTCCCTCTCTCGCTCCCTCTCTCGCTCTGTCTTCTCTTGCTTCGGCTTTGAAGCCGAGTTCAGCAACTTTGATGATAACGACGACACTCATCATCCTCTATCGCCCTTTGTCGTTCTCTCTTCTTTGTCTCTGCGCTTGTTCTGAGAGCCCAAGATCCATTGGTGGAGGAATAAAGAAAGGGCAATGGCGACTCTAGAGAGAGAGTGTGAGAGAGAATTTCTTTTTGAGTTGGGGTTCTTCACTAGCAGATTTGGAAGCAGAGTTCTTCAACAACTTTTCCAACTTTGACAGAAATTTACCCCAGATTTTTTAAATTGGGTTAGGGTCCCTCAAATAGATCTCTCAACGATATCATTTAACTTCTCACTAGTTCATCTTGTCGGTGAGTCACAACGGCCGTAATATAATATAATAATGTTAGGATTATAAAACGAGATAAGTTATCGATGACACTCAAGTAAACAATTTTCAAAAGATGTGGCACTTCAGTGAGCGGAAAAAAAAATATATAACACTTAAATGAGCATTGAATGAAAGACAACGACACTCGTGGGGTTCTTATCCTCCTTTAGCAACAAACTTTTCCAAATATGTCAAAACTTCATCAAAGCCTCAACTTGGATTAGTGAATTGTGCAACATACAAATTGTGGCCCAAAGCCTTTTTCATTGGCCCAGCCACGGTACCCTGGTGCGTGACCAATCCCTAATTCAAGTAAAGTACTCACCTTCTTAATTCTGACCTGGTTGCTCCGCCAAGTGGGTATACTAATAAAATCCTAGTATAACTCTTCATCAAAATGAGAAAATCTTACTCAATGCTGCATAGTTGGCCGTGTCCACCCATCGGCCACGCTCCGGTTGCCGATGATCACCGTCCGGTTGGTGTCGTCTCCGATCACCATTCAACACATACTCCTGTAAACACCAGCAGTCACATGTATTATGAAGTACCGCTTTGTGCCGTCAGTATCATTCTGAGCCTTTAGGACCGCATCATGAACGGTTGTGAAGTTCCCGATCCCATCTTGGCTCACCTCCACCATGGTGCCGACCAATACTGAATTGCACCCACTCGAGGCAATTAATATAAGAACAAGAATGAGAGGCAAACCGGCCATAATCGAGCCCGTGAATTTAGAAACTGAAAGAATGACAAGTGGGCATTCTTTCTCTATTGCCACACAGCACGAAGAGCTATCTAAATAAAATGGATTATGCTGCGAGCTTTACATCTAATTGAGTTGTTTATTTATAAATAATGTGAATTCGGACTTAATTTAGGTGTGAAAAACATACCAACACTCAAACTAAACCACATAAATCTCTAGCAATTTTTACTGATCCTTGTTTATTTTCTCCAGTGATTCCGCGATCCCTAAATATGATGGATTATGCTGTAAGCTTTACATTCAATTAGGTTGTTTATTTATAAATACTGTTGCTTGGAGTTTAATTTAGTAGCGGGAAACGTTTGACACTCAAACTAAAGTATCGAACCGCGCAAATCTCTAATATTCTTTAAGGTGCCTCGTTTATTCGATTCAAATTTTCATTCCCTCATATTATCCCGTTCTCCGAACAAGCGTAAGAGTCTGAGCATATCTAAACAAAGCGGAAAAGACAGCAAAGCCAAAGGAAACGTAGTGCCATGGATCGTGCATTATTGGTATACCGACAAGAATGAAATCAACCGCCAATAAATATATTAAATTCATTAATTAACTCGAAAAATGGACAAGTTCCCATCGATATCAGACAGCAGCGTCCAGAGAACGCAATTGCCGTGATCAATTGACAACTCGTCGGATACGAAGTCCACGACACAAAACAACCAACGCTGAGCCAAAGGACTATTCAATATAAACAGAACAAAACTATAGCTGATTCATGTATGAAAAGACTACAAGATCGTAATTTACTATGTCTCCTCTCCTTTGTCTTCACCTGCGACTTCTGATTTCTTTTGCTTTGGTGTTTTTTTTATTAAAAAAAAATTGTGAACTGGATACATGATTTCTTAATAAAGAACTAGGAAACATAGTGTTCCTTTTGATCTCTTTCGTGGGCACTCTCAAATAGAGTTAACCCACTTCACATGAACATTAGAGCATATGAGTTTCACATGACATAACAATTCACATGAAGTGAGTTAATATAGGTCTGAATAGAAGTACCTAAAAAATTTTCCCCTTTTTGTGGTTCAAAATGTTGATCGCTCAAAAGTTTCTTTGAAAACTACTTGGTTAAATATTCAATATTTGGAGCAAATCTATCTGTAACCACTTATAGGTAATACTAGACCTAACACTATAATGTTGGATTGGGCATGCTAGCAATCACCATTACAGTCAAACACCATTCAATACATCTTTTGTTGTACCTTAGAAATTTTTTTCGTTTTTTTCTTTTTCATGCCGTGGACATGCCTCTGACATGTTTTCGTATTATAATACTCAATCGCATCTTTGTTTCAACTGTGATTATAAAGGGTCATAATGACTAATGAGGACATTCAAAGCGCTTTTTAAGCATACTAAACGATGAATAATTAACTTTATAAAACAGTGATTACGTTTAACACAAAAAAATTTAATTATTTGGTTAATGAATGCTCCTAGACACTCCTTAATAAAATCTTATTATTACTATTATGTATATAAGTTTTCTTGTTCCTTCTCTATCTTTTGGCGGGTTGAATTTTTAAGAATAATGGTTTGTTTAACGCCCCAAATGCATTACCAAATCAACCACAGATCACTGAAAATTTTACTTTTTCTATATCCACCAAAAAAGCAAGGAATTGAAAGAATCGATGCTTTAAAACTGATCGAGTGACTCGCAATCCTCGTCACCCACAATCCTCTTCATTGGTTATATCTCCTTTATTTTGCATCATCTTTAACTTTAACCAAGCAAACCTTACCAAGCACAAAAGCCACCTCGTTACTTTCTCCTAAGTTCTCTCTCTAAACTGAGGAAAATGTCTCAGGGCGATCATGGAGGAATGAACATGACTCCTATGACTCCTGGTTCAATGTCGATGACCAACTCATCCTCAAACAACTACGCCGGCATGAACATGAAGATGATGATGCACATGAGTTTCTACTGGGGCAAGGACGCCATCATCCTCTTCTCCAGTTGGCCAGAGCAGCGGCTTGGCATGTACGTGCTGGCTCTCTTCTTCGTCTTCTTCTTGGCCTTGGCAGTAGAGGTTCTGTCCGTCTCTCCCAGCATCAAGACCGGCACGAACCCATTCACGGGCGGCGCGACGCTGGCCGCCGCATATGGGTTGAAGATGGCCTTGGCCTATATGGTGATGCTCTCCCTCATGTCCTTCAACGTCGGGGTCTTCATCGTGGCAGTGATAGGCCATGCCTTCGGCTGCTTTCTAGTCAAGAGTTGGGCTCTGGCGAGGGCAAATAAAGCAGCCGCAGTTAGTTCCTCCACCACCGGCGTTGCTGCTAAAGTTTAAGCGCGGTTGCTTGCCACTTGTCAGTAATTTCTCTCCCTATATGATGTATCGAAAATATTAACCTTGTTGGTAATGATGTGCAAATAAGACCTTTTCAAGTTAATGAGTTTTTGACTTGACAAACTATAGCGTTACCAGAGTGATTAATAGGTGAAACTAACGGAGTTAGTTTATGGACGAGAGAAATTTCGTTGCTTGTAAGTGCAATAATTTCTTTGCAAACCTAACACTAACTTTAATATGTATCTAGTTTCAGAGCTGGTAATAACTACCCTCTTGTCATGCGAATGCATAAGATGGTTGAAATCGAATAGTTAAAGAGGATTTGATGGCTTATTTTGATGCTAAACTGAAAATATGGGTTATTTCCTAAATTGAGATTCGAGAGTCCTAAATGTTACCATATATGGGTGTATATATTCCAATTTGCTTGAAGAGAGACTTGAATGTTTATGATAAGCCGATAGGGTTCGGTGACTGGCTCATACACTGACTATGAACTGAGTATATTTGACTCAAATCGAACATTCTTATGAAGACATTAGGATCCTTGTGGTAACACCCAAAATGGGTAGTTGTAACCTCTCCGGTCTTCACCCGTTTTCACCTAAGAAAGAGAGAGAGCATTTACGGTTTTATTGTATTCTACAGCAATATGGTCCGATCAGGATGGTGAGTGACCGTCAAAGCCAGAGGACTCAAACAAGATTAAACTTCTAATAGGCTACTGGGATGGCAAAAGAAAATGAACTTAATTACTTACTGAACAAAGGGAAATTGTTGCTAGTTATATTTAAGCGAAAATGGAATTGACTCAAAAAAGACACTTTTTGGTGTAACAATAAAGGTGAGCAAGGGAACTCCACTATTAAAGTGAGAGCAATACGGGAAGGAACGACCGCCTCCTAAAAAAGTGATTACCTATAGGTAATCCTACAAAATGTTTGGAGCTTTAGGGAAATTTTTCCCAAACATATATAATTAAATTGTTCCGCATAATTTACTCCCTGTTATATATTAACTTTTAAGACCTCCTGAGTGAATTTGTATGGAAAGAGAACTTTCTGGCCTCTCATGTTAGTATAACCATAAATTATTCAGCGCATCTTGTAACAATTGATCCAATACTACAGAGCATTGTTTTCGCTCAATATTCGAATCAAATAAATATTGATCGCTTGCTTTGTTTTGAAGAATTTAAGCAAAGTTTGAGTTCGGGACAATTGTCTAAAAAATTTTAAACCTATTGACTTATAGCCACTTCAGTCAAAAACTTTTTAATTTGATCAATTTAGTTTTAAACATTTTGGTGAATTCCCAATATAGTCATTCTCGCTAATTAAGACTGGAAATTGTTGATATGGATGACAGCTATCCTGCATGGTACGGTCCACACTAAAGTTGACAATTTTTTGCAATTTTTTTAAATTCTAAATATTTCAATTTTTTTTATTTTTTCAGTTCTTTTCTATTATATCTTTTTTTCCACTGCTAATCTTCCCAAGTGGAGGTTGCTGAGGCCTTGGTCCCGTCAACCCTTCCGGAAAGGTGAATAGTATGAAAAGAAAAAAAAAAGAAAAACTCAAAAAATTTGAAATTAAAAATTGTAAAATTGGCTAGAATGATTACATTATAAAATTAAAATATTTAAGACTAAATTGATCAAATTGAAAAATTTAGAACTAAATCGAACGTCATACAATAAGTATATAACTTTTTGATTAATTTTATGTGTATAGATTAAACAATTTGATATATTTTGAAATTCGAAACAAAATTAAATTGAATTGATTGATAATGAATGATTATTATCTAGGGTGGTTGCCGCCGCCCCCGCCGCCATTACCTTTCGACACCACTTCATTTTCAATTATTCCACTTCTTTTGGCCAGTACCAGACCACCACTTCACTTCACACCATCAGACCATCAAGATGCATCGCCGCAGGCGCAGCCGCCCCTGGTTTAATATTCTACCACCACCAATTGCGATCATGCATCAAAAATGTTAACCATGTCTTATAAAATAAAGAGGCAACGGGCCGCCCCTGTTTTATTATTCTACCACCCCGAATTTCGATCTTGCATCGAAAATATCAAAGCATGTCTCGTAAAATAAAGTAATTAGCGGGTTTTTGTACTTAAATTAATCAATTAAGTTACATATATATGGTCAGAGGCTATAAACAAACTCAATATATTAAATAACCGAGAATTTAAAATTTTCTATCCTCTTTGTCTATTTTAGGACGGAGAGCAGGCAAGGCCTCCAAGTTTTGAAGCCGAGCTATTCAACCTTCTTTAACACGATCCTGTAAAACGCTCTTTTTTGAGGCTACGCTTAAGGCCGACTACTTAGGGGGCATTTGGCAAGTTGTCAAATAGTAAAAATTTCTATTCTTTTGTTTTCAGAATCAATTTGAGAATAGAAATTCGTTTGTTAAATTTTTTGTGTCCAGACATAAATTTAAAAAAAATTGTTCTCAAAATCGGTTTTGGAACAAAATCAAGAAGCAAAAAAAATTAACTTCTTGATTCTGAAACAATTTTTCCATTTCTGATTCTTCTTCATTTGCTTCTTCCTTTTTATTAGTTCGTTGTCTTCTTACCAGTCTGCCACCGGTCCACCCCCGGTGACCAACCACCGGCGATCAGCCAGGGCCAGCGAGGTCGGCCTCGCTCGAATCTGGTAAGGCCAACCTCCCCGTCGCCATCACCGGCAATGGTGAGGTCGAGCCTCGCCCGGCCATGGCGAGGCCGACCTCGCCGTCGCCACCACCAACAACGGCGAGGTCGGCCTCCCCCGGCAACGGTGAGGGCCACGATGCCCTCGCCGGCCCTGGCATGTGGTCGGTCGCCAATGCCAACAACCAGCCATGGCCAAGGAAAGGTAGGAAAAAAAAAAGAAATAAATATTAAAAAATTGAAATTATTATGAAAATATTATTAATAAAAAAAAATTTGTATAGTTATCAAACGTATTTCTGTCCTTTTTTTATTTTAAGAGTAGAAATTTTGAGCAATTACTAAATACTTTCAAATACCTAGAAATTATTTACGAACGCAAAATTAAAAAAAAATTATTTCTATATAAAATTAAATTTCGAGCACAAAATCATTGTCATATATATTCTTATCATTATTGAAGGATGGGGGAACTTCGAGGGCAGCTGTATTCTTCGAGAAAAGTCAAGAAAGGAAAGAAAGGCCCGTAAGCTGCTGCATACTTCAAGAAGAGAGTATCCGAGGACAAAAGGCCAATAACAGTCCTCTTCAAGATTCCGACACGATTTTGTAGAACACTCTTTTCAGGCTAGGCTTAAGGAATTATTGAATGGCGGGGGAACTTCGAGGGATGCTGTCTTCTTCAGGAAAACTAAAGAAAGGAAAGAAAGGCCCGGAAGCTTCCACATACTTCAAGAAGAGAGTATCCGAGGTTAGAAGGCCAACAACAGCCCTCTTCAAATTACTGAGTAGGGCAAGTTGGCTCGACATGATTGTAGCCTCCCTTCAAATCTCGGGGATTTCAGAATTGGGGTTTTAAATAAAAAGCCGACTTATACGGTGACAAATAGAAGTGCAATTAAAATTCGCCAAGGAGAGCTATAATGTCCTAAAGTTCTTCGTAATGTTGTAAAGTTTGCTTATCTCTTTGTGTAGTTTCATAATGTTCCTCAGAAACGATTCGAGGTTAGAGCATAGTTGGCGTTGAATTTAAAGGATTTACTTATGGATTAATACCTTTAGCAAATAATCCTCTTTGATGGTACTATCGTAGCATTTAAATGTGCTAATGGTGTGGCAGGTGAAGGGTCAGTTAAATAGCAAATGGTCTTATCAATATACAAATGTATGACTCCCCAAGAATATATCATTTCTTGTTACGGAGCTTGCAAAGGAGTTGTGGATATTGCTTTACAAACATCAGATGCGAGATCTAATGGCTATAGACCTTCTAAAAAAAAGTGTGTAGAAATCAAAATGAAAGAGATTTTAAGAGAAATAAACAGTTCAATGATCGGATCAAAAAATATTAGTTTGGTTTGAGAGAAAGTACCAGTATTTGTCTTGGTAAATGGGACGCATGTGCTATCCCATTGGCCACACTTTTTTTCTTTTGGTCAAACATTGGCCACACTTCGTTGCTATGTTCCTCACCAAATCACGAGACATTTTTGCATGCTTCGGGTGCAATGAGTCCAATTACACAGCCACCCTTGGATCCACTTGTGAATCCCTTCTAATCCAAGTGTGTATTTCGATCCAAAAAAAGGTCCAAGTGTGTATAGGAACTAGCTCACTTGCACCCGTAGCAGGCAAGTTTTCTTCCAAAAACTCATATAAAGAAGGAAAAATAACACAAACGGTCTCTGAAACTTGACCCAATGTATAATATCAATCATGAAATTTTAACTTGATTAATGCGATCCCTAAACTTTAGCCCAATATACAATATTGTCCCTGAAATTTTATTTTATTCAATGTGGTTCCTAAAATTTTAGTGCATATTCAAATTTAGTCCTGGACTATATGAAAATATTCAATGTTATCCTCCATTCATTCAAATTTATGATATTAACTTATTTGGCTTCCAATCTGATTCGTTTGAACGGTGGACAAGAAAAAACATTAGAGTGAATTATCCAAATAAGATGTTCAACTCAAATTTGAATAAAATAATTCATGTCATAAAATAACATGGATACTCATTTTTCCAAATTGAACAAATTAAGGTAATTATTAAATCCTTATTTGAGTTGAATATCTTACTAGATAATCTACGTGTAATGTTAGTTTTTTGTCCCTCATTGAAACTTACCGAGATTAGAATCCAGATCAGCAAATTTCGTAAACTTGAATTATTAGAAAAATAATATTCAATATTTTCATATAGTTTGGAGATTAAATTGAATATATACCAAAAGATCATACACCACATTGATTCCCGTAAAAAAAGGCCATAGCAATCCATTTACACCGGCCGCCGGCCGCCTTTGTTTGAGAGTAGACAATAGGCTATTGGCTGGGCTTTAAGGCCCATAAAAGAGCTCCAAAGCCCACACTGATTTGATGTCCTAGTCCTGAATCAGCTTTGTGGTGCCTACTGGTGTTAGGCTCATTGTTTTCCCATATCTCTACTTGTAGGAAGTTCTTTGAGCTATCATGGACACTACACGCATTTGCATTTTTTCAGTCGAGTCTCCATATGCATCATGACGTTCATAACTTGTAAACCACCGATCCAAACGTGGTCGGAAGAAAATATAATCCTTATCGTCATGAAATATTCCATTCAAGATACACATCTCGAGCAATTCAAATTCATCAATTTTTAATAGAAATTTCATAACATAATTCGGTTCAAACTCTAAAAGGCATGTGTTTATTGAGTATGTAAACCTCCATCACATGGTACGTGTATAATATTTCAGACTCAAGTTCTAATGAGACCAATATACTCAGATAATTGTAACGATGTAATTATATATATATCTTTATTGCAATCTAGAGGGGCTGTTCCAGTAGACTTTTTTTATAAGCAAAAACTAATTTTTATTTTTCCATCAAGATTAAATAATTATCCAAATATAAATGGGAAGAGAACTAAAGCAGTCACGACAATGAGAGGCGAGGACAAGTAATGCCTTTATAAATTATCTATTTCCTTCAACTCTGGAGACAATCAACTTATCATAAACGTTTTTTTTTTTTTCATTTTTTCTTTGTACATGGTAGAGTCTACAGCTTTACTTTTAGGCTTCGTTCATTTCGTGGAAAAGGTGATGCTTCTGGAAAATGTTTTTGAAAAAGTCATTTTCCAGAAAAATGATAATATTTTCCAATATTTGGCTGAGAACTCAAAATGAATTGGAAAATATTTTCCACCATTTGGTATCTGATTTAATTTTCTAGGGAAAGTTACCCAAAAAATTGAAATTTTAATTTTTTTTTCTCCTTTTCTTTCTCTTTTTTTCTTCTTCCTTGGCTGGTCATTGGCCACAGGCAAGCTTAAGCCAGATCCGGCGAATTGGGCGAGGCTCAGTCTCTAGGCTCTGGTGACCTCGGGGAGCTTGGGCCTCACCAAATCTGGCGAGCTGAAGCCTCACCCGAGGTTGCCAAATGTCAACGAGGCTCTGGCGACCTCGAACGAGGTTCGAGCCTTGCCTAGCTTGCCGGCCTTGGGCAAGTTCGACCTCGCCGAATCAAGCGAGGCTCGAGCTCGCTTGTGGCTAGTTGCTGGTCGCCACTGTGACCGGTGATCGGCCAAGGAAGAATAAAAAACGAAAGAAAGAAAAGGAAAATATAAAAATATAAAATAATTAAAAACTCTATTTTAAAAAATAAAAGGAAAATGTGTTATTTAAAAAATTGAGGTGAAAGAAGATATGGAAAATGTTTTTCACAACTAGTTTATTTTACGTGAAATAAACAACGAAAATCCAGAAAACGTTTTCCTGGAATTTGTTTTCTAGGAAACGAATAGAGCCTTCATATTCAACTATTTTTCCAAATTCAATGACTCAAGCAATTCGACTTTTTCTGCGGCACATCTTAAACTTTTCAAAATATAAAATTATTAAGAGAAAATGACACAAATGGTCCTTGAACTTTGGTCTAATATGCAATATGATCCCTAAACTTTTAATTTATATAATGTGGTCCATGAATTTTAGCCAATGTGTAATGTCGTCTCTAGACTTTTAATTTGTTCAGTTTAGCCTTAAACTTTTGGTACAAGTTCAATTTACTCTCTAAACTACATGAAAATATTTAGTGTTGTCCGTCCGTTAATTCAAGTTTAGGAACGCTAGTGCCCCAAACTTTTTTTACCGTGTCATCAACTATGACACTAGTATCCTAAAAAAATTTTACCGTGTCATCAATACCCTAAGCTTGTATTAATGGTGTCACAATTAGCATGGTTTAGGGGCTTTGGTCACACAAAAAAACAAAGGAAAAACTGTCCATAAAATGCTGAGTTTTTTATATGGTGGCCAAATTAGTTCCAAACTTTTTTATTTTTCAATGTAGTCATTCCGTTCAATTTTAGCTGGCAATTACTAACGTGGGCGATTTTTGCAATTTGATTTACATTTTCTGAAAAAACATAGCAAGGGCATTCCGACCCTTGTGGGCCACAAGCAAGGGTCACCCTCACCCAAGTTTGTGTGAGCCTAACCCTCGCCTGGGCCCGGTCGTCGGCCATCGCCAAGACTGGCTGCATGCAAAACAGAGAAAAAAATTAAAAGGAAAGAGAACAAAAGGTTTAGAAAAATTTTAGAACTGAATAAAAGTCATACAATAAATTTAGAACTGAATAGTTATCAAAATATGAAGCAATTGATTAGATGTGATACGTTTTTCAAAACAACTTGTGCTTCTATATACGTTGTTCAAAACAACTCTAAAACGCACATTCAATCTGAAGTCTCGCACAAAACACGTGAATAAGCGATTGGCATACATTCACAATGACCGGTGGAGTCATATGATTGAATAGGCGTTGTGATCGAAACGAAAACCTGATCAAATACAAGTTAACTGCTCGATCAGTGCCTTTTGCCAACGGCAATTAATCGGAATCCAATTTTGACTTCCTCTTCTACTTCTTTTTCCGTGTTTTGTTGGATTGGGGATGTCGACCGGAGTGCCAGCGAGAATGAGAAAGGGAACAGACCAAACTTGGGGGGGAGAGAAAGAATCGAAGGGAAATGGGACAGGGGAATCCAGAAGAACGTGTGCCGTTCGAGTTTGGTGCGAGTGTGACCGAGTCAAAGCTTCAGCTCCCACACGCCTTTTGTCCAACGTGTCGCCCACCACAGGACGCATCAATCCAGCCGTCCCTTCATTGACACGACCCTCGAACCGCCTCCCCCACGTTCTTGCCACGTTCTTGCCCACCCATCATGTCATGCCGCATCACGGGGGGTGTGGGGTCACGTCACCGCCGGCCTCGGTGGATGCGGGCGGGCGTGGCCGACCTCCGCCACCCGGCAGCCAAAGGTGCCAAGAATGAGAACATACTCACATCCTCCCACGACGGCAAAACGGCCCCCTTGCTCTTTTGTCTTTTTCCTTAAATTTTTCTCGTCCGGCCTAACATCACATTGATGTCGTGACGACATTGCGCCCTCGAAACAAAACACGATCACGCCGTGCACTTGCAAATGCCAATTGCAGATACCCTTCTACCTTGGCATTGAATGGCACAACGAATTGTCTTGTTTGGTCCGGATAAAAAAGGTCAGGAAGGGAGATCGGCATCGATGACCTTTCCAGACCCACGATCGGAATGTTCAACTGAAGTTGGGCCCGTCTTCATCGCGGCACGCATGAGCTAACATTTCCTAGGATCGGAAAAGGCTATTGGGATATTCAAACTCGAATCTAAGGAGCGATCCAAATCACACAGCAGTAAATCTTAATTGATCCGATCCCCACATTTGGTGGCTGTGAGTGGCACAAGTTACAAGCTAGATGCGCTGCTAACTAAGACCAATAGTCTTGAATTTGAATGATATAGTTGATTTTGCTTAGATATAAAGGGTCAGGAACAGCTACCTATATTGGCTTTACCCACAATTGAAATCTTCAAATTTTAACCCATTATTACTGCACAATTCACGCGAACCCGTCATCGTTGGCGCCACCAGATGCTAGTCGATATAAAGCCGAAGTTGAGCCTACGCACGCCACAAGCCTAACCAATGCCCATGCCAACTAGAATTTCTACTATGATCAAAAAGCTATCGAAGGATTCAAACTTGAAACTAAGTAGCGCTGCAAATCACACAGCAGCAGATCTTTGTTCGACCCGCCACCTCGCTGGTTACGGAAGGTACAAGCTACAAGCTCCCCCCCCCCCCCCCCCCCAAAAAAAAGGCAAAACTAGAACAGAGATTGCAAAAAGCGAAAACCTCCGTTGGAGTGGTCCGATAACACATCAGCTGACACGACACTAGTCATAGCCTCGTATGATTACTTGCTTCCTAAGTCACGGCACAGAGCATTACCCCAGATATGTTCTCCTTAATCCAACCTCGCATTTACTAAAATAAAAACTATAATCATGCGCCATAATTTGAACTAAGGTCGCATTTAAGATGCCGCATTTAAGATAAAAAATAAAGCTTCCCGGGCCTTAGTCTATTTCGCGAAAAACAAATAATTCAGAAAACATCTTTTGCCATAACCGACCACTTGTACGACTTAAAAACGGATATTAACACATAAGATCATTTATTTTCCCGGGTACAGAATGACCGGAAGACATTAAATTAAAAACCAAGGAGAGTCTTCGATAGGAATCCATAGAAGCGCAAAAGCAACTTCTCCGCCCCCACTTCCAGGCCCCCCGGCAATTTATTACAATAATGTCTCCGAGGGGGAAGACCGACCGTAGCTTCGATTCAAAAATATAATAGATCAAAACAAATTATCATTATCATTGGTATGGAATATCTGAGGGGGGGGGGGTGGACAGGCTGTCCGGAACGAAATCCCAGGGCACAAAAAACACTGCGAACAATCAGAGGGCTTGAATAACTCCCCCCCCTTTTCCCCAAAACATGGACCGACCCCTCCTCCCACAACTTCAAATCCTCTCCTCGCACTCCATTCCGATATTATAAAAAACAGAAAGCCAAAAAATAATAATAATAATAATAATAAACAAATCTTAACACTCCTTTCCACTAAATTAAAAAAATAAAACAAATACAAAAGGCAACATCGCTTATTACCAGAAGGCCAAAAGCCAAAAAAGGGAGGCACAGCGTCGTCTTCTGAGCCCGAGACATCGAGAAAAAACTGGCCATGATCGTGTTGCGTGCTTGGTTTGCTGCTGGCTCGTTCACTTCCCTTCAATGCAGACATTTATTGCTTCCTTCTTCTTCTTCTTTACCCTAACAATCCCCCACCCCCCTCAAAAAGAACCCTCTTCGACACTTAAAAACTTCTAATGGGTACCCAACTAAAACCTTTGCTTTCTTTCACCGCTAAAAAGAACTGTAGTAATAGCCCTAAACCTTTGCTTCTTTTTAAACTATGGAGACGCTGATGTTCAAGACGAGCGCGTTCCGTCAAGATGTGGTTTGTTAGTAGGTCCACTCCTGAGGAAGCCGGATCTCATGGCTCGTCGCCGGTGGCCGCCGGTTATGGTGATGGTGGTGGGTATGGTGATTGCCTCTCTGTTGGACATGATGAGGCCGGTTGCTTCTGTATCTCCAGGCTCCATCTGCGCGACCCAAAACAGAAGAGACCAAAAAAAGTAACCACTCAGTAAAGATCTCGCTAAAAGAACAGAACAAGATCCGCAGCACCGAACAAAAGAAGAGACTCAATTGGAAAGAACCATTTTTTTTAATGGGAACAGAGTGCAAATCTCGGCAAACTTGTATTTGGGTTTTGGCAAATTACACACCTGACGACATGACACGACTAGGCTCGAGCAGAGTGAACTTCGAGCGACCGCAGAAAGCATGAGTAAATGAAGACTCACCACTCTCAGGCGCGAAGCAGACGTTAAGACGAGACTGAAGCTGGGGCTGAGAGCCTGTGTCGTCCAAGTTCAGGTTCAGGGCCTGCACTACTTTTGCAGGGATCAACACCGTCGAACCTGAAGCAGCACCCACAAGCACGAGCAAAGATCGAACTAGTCAGACAAAATGACAAAAAAACAGAACATGGGTGGGTGAAAACGTCCCACTAACTACAGGAGTTGATTCTTCCTATTGCCCACATACTCTCTTACGAAATCCACACGACCAGCCAAACTCCCACGCCGGTCTAGAACAGAGCGCAAGCGAACTAGGGAAAACATCACAAATCACTTCAAAGGACCACCAGAGAGCGCTAAGAAATCTATTTCTGACCTGTCTTTTTGCGAGGTTCGGGCTCGGGGACAGCCCGCCGAGGTAAGAACACGCCCGTCCCCGCCGATTCTCGCTTGAGCCCAGCAGATCCGAGAAACACAGCCCTCCTGCCCGACCCGTGTAGGTGGTGGCTCCGGAGCTCCGACTGCCGATGCGCTTGCTGCAGAGTCGACCACGCGGTGGCCGCGGCAAACCGTCCGTTCCCGACGACGCCCGCGAAATCGCTGTTCCTCACAACCTGGAACGGAGCTTGACCCATCGTCGTCACGTGCCGAAACTGCCGGCGAAACAACAAAAAGAAGAACATCAGCGACGGGTCGAGACGTTCCAAGACTTGAAAGGCCTCGTGAACAACCAGCCCGCAGACTCAGAACTTACCAGCGTGGAGGCCTGAAAGGGCTGGGGCTGCGAGATCGACGGAAAAGAGTAGGGCGGCGCGACGTCGTACTTGTGGTACTTGGCGAAGCCGTTGAGGGCGTAGAGCTCCTCGTCGTTGATGCGCAGGTGAGCGACCCTGCCGGCGGCCTCGCGGAGGAGGTTCAGCGTGCCCGGAGGCGAAGCGGGCTGCGACGGGCCGTTCGGGCTGCCGAGGCTCGAGCCCTGGCCGCACCCGCGACCGCTCCGGAGCCCGCACAGCGTCGATTTGGGCGAGCCCGACAAGAACAAGCCCTGAACAGACAAGACAAAAGCCAAACCCCCCCAAAGAAAAAAAAAAGAGAAAGAAAACCCCAATCAGAGACTGCGCCGAAAATGGAAAAAGAGGGGGGCAAAAAACAATAAAGAACGGAAGGATGCTTAGAGCTTCCTTCTCTCGTACCTTCGAGTACTCGAAATCGTCCTCGAGGGTGGACTGAGCCACCTTGCGAGTCAAGTCGGCGATGCGCTCCTCCACGTCGCTCCATTCCTCCGTCGACCCCACCACGGACTCCACCGGAGAGCCGAGATCCGGCGACAGTACGACCCCGCGCGCCCGCTCGAGGTACGGTAACGCCGCCGAAGCCGAAGCCGGAGCAGCATAGGTCGCGGCGGCGGAGCCACCGGGGGCGGGGCACCGCCGCTCCGGGAAGACGAGGAGGTCGTCGTCGTCGTCGTCGGAGAGGAACTGCGGGGGGAGCCAGAACTCGCCGTCGTCCATGCTCTCCGCCATGAGGGAAAACGAGTGCGAGCAACCCACAGGCGCGGGTCAGGGGCTCGAGAAGGGGGTCCTTGCTTGCAGGCGAAGGCTTGCCGGAGTCGAGACGACAGAGAGAGGCGAGAGACTTTGAAAGAGGAACTACTCCCGCTTTTGGGAAGAGGAAGACGCAGAGGGAGCGCAGAGAGAGAGAGAGGGAGAGGGTAAAATGAAGGAAGAGCAAGGGGGGGTGGAGGTGGGGGCTCTATTATAGGGGCCAGCGCGTGCGCATGGTGGTGAACGTGATCTTCCTAAAAAATGGAAAAAGGAAAAAGAAAAAGGCGGCATAGTGTGCGCGCGTGTGTGTACAGTCCTAGTGAAGTGAACATTGGCCAGCAGGGGGGCTCGAAGCACGGACCGCCCCCCCGCCCCCCGCCGATCCATCTCGTCGTCCATTTCCCCAAAAACTGTCCCTAACGACGTTCATGTGACAAACCATTATGGAGAGAAAGTGCACTACTGGTCGCACGGCGGGTTGCGAATTGTTTACGGGATTCGTCGATTGATGAATTGCGAAAGCGCTCGGAGCACGTCGATACCGTTTCCCGATGCTGCGTGGTCGGGAAGGTAGGGGGAGGGAGGGGGTTCGAGATTTAATCGGCACTTCGTCCCGCGCCCAAAATTCGACATAACATATCCGTTAATTATCCTCAACTGGGTTTTGACCGGGGGGAGGGGGGACGGCGCGGCGATATGCGTTCCCGGGAAAATTTAACGGAACCTATACAGTTGAAGAAGCGAACATGACCAGAAAAGATTCGAACTCGGGACCTCCGGCTTCGATACCATGATGCCAGATTTCATGGGGCTACTGTTACCGACCGTTCTTAAAACCTTTTAAGCTGTTAAACGAATGCGTGATTTATTGCTTAAATGTGCCAACAAAGGTAAAACGGTTTTCACTTTCAATAAGAAGGAAATCATTTTTCCCTGAGCCGCCAAACAAATGAAAACTAACTGTCGTCCTTAATATAATTTTCACGGAGAATATTCTCTTATCTTAAATTTTTCGGTGAAACAAACGTACCTTATCCTTTCTTTTTTAAGTTACACCCTTACATTTCTCCATGCCGTAAGTACATAAAACCTCACTAATCAAACTTTACGCCGTTGCTTGTTTGAGGGTGATGGGTGCGCAGCACGAGAGAGAGAGCGAGAGGGTAGCAAATCACGGCGTGCGGGAGGGAGGGGGGGCGGGGGCGTGGGGGCCGCGCGGTGCACCGCACGCACCGCTGGCCCCCGAAAGCGGCCGTCTTTGTCCTCGTGGCGTCGGCAGATTGGCGGAGGGAGGGGGGGCGACCGCCGCATCCGTCGTGGGCCGACCGGCAGCTCCGTCTGGGCCAAAAGCTTCCGTGAAGCGATCCCCACCCCTCTTCCCCTTCCCCTTCCCCTTCCCCCCAAATTGGCAATCCCATTATTACTCTCTGCCAAACTCTGCACTTCACTGTTCTTCTTTTCTTCCCGTCTAAGCAAAACGCGGACCATCGCCACCTCCTTCCTCCGTCCCCCTTTATTTCAATCAGTGACGTGACCAGCAGGATCAATCGAATCTTTGGGAAATCGTCCGAACCGATCTTTTATTGTTTTGCCGCGATTCGACTCGAATTATGTTGTCGTTTGACTTTGCGGTCGAATAGAGTTGACGCGGCTGGGTCGAGTCGGTTCGGCGACGTGGGGATTTTCCCCAATTCATGACCCCCGGAAGATCACATCGTCCGAAATCTCATCAGTCATGTCGTGGTCACTTGCGCTTATCAAACATCGAGACCTGATCGGCCCATAAATTTCGTAGGGAGAGCTCCGGGTCGCTTGAAATACAGTTGGACATGGTCTACTGGACCGAACGGCGCGGTTGAGGAGCTTTCGCCCCCGTTCGAGTCTCGCGAAACCCAACACGCAAGGTGCTCCGTGTCGGGGCCATCTACATTAGGCCGACCGCCGGGGACTTGAAACGGTCCGTGAAATTTGCAGGGTGGTGATCCTCCATGGATCTCCGGCTAATCGACGCACTCGTCCGAGCTCCCGAGTTACAAAAAAAATGACAGACCAACGATTATTGCAATTGAGCGTGCGGGATTTGGCTCTTCAGCACACTTCGGAGTATATGGACAAGGGCCATGTTCTTGCAAGCATTCGAGTGGGGCCAAAATAAAGGCCAAGCGGGAAACTGCAAACCCCCCCCCCCGCCAGCTATTGCGGTGCAGCCCCCCGCCTGCCTGCCCACCACCACCCACCTACAAAAATATCTGAATCTCCATTAAGCATCCGAGTTCCCATCTAGCGTGACAACGACCGATTTTTTCTTTTTTAATTTTTTTTAATCGTCCTCTTTTCATGGAGAATTGGTTATATATATCCAGCCAAAATAAATATGCGATCTTGTACGAATAAAAAACCTGACAAGTGTACATTTGATGGCTTCGACAATTTGGGGATTCCTATTTTATTCATACTATCTATGCTATCTATATATAAAGTAATTTTCGAATTTTGGTGTCCTCCGATCCTTTGTCATTATACCCTCGCATCTGTAATTAACTCTGATTGAGTGAAGAGTTGAGGAGGTGACATTGACTTCCTTTATAGTTTTGCAGGGTTACACTTAAAATCTGTTTGGTAACGTGCTCAGAAATAATTTTTTCTATTTTTATTCCCTAAACGAGTTTCTGAGCAAAAGAGCGCGTTTAATAACTACACAAAATTTCTATTCCTGAAATAAAAAAGGAAAAGAAATACGTTTGGTACGACTCTAAAAATTTCCAATCCCAATTTTTTTCATTTAATTATGAAAAAGTTAGTGGATACTTAATAATTCATGCTTGGATAAAACTAGAATGGAAATAGAATCGGAATATATTTTGATATAAAATTAGATGCATTGATACAATCATAAAGAAAATTACTCCTTATAGACAAAATAAATACTGGTGGTGGTTGAGAAATTGAAGTTTAGGGTTTTGGGGTTTAGATTTATGGTTTTAGGGTTTGCAGTTATGGGGTTATTGTTTCAAGTTTTGGGTTTGGGGCTTTGAGGTTTGGGATTTTGGGGTTTGTGTTTTAGGGGTTGGGGTTTGGGGTTCAAGGTTTTGCGGTTTAGGATTTTGGGGTTTAGTGTTTAGTGTTTCGGGTTTTGGCTTTTTGGGTTTCGGGGTTTATGAGTTTAGGGATTTAGGGATTCGGGTTTTGGAGCTTGGAGTTTGAGGTTTTAGAGTTTAGGATTTTGGGGTTTCGGGTTTAAGGTTTGGGTTTAAGGTTTAAGGTTTAGGATTTTAAGGTTAAGGTTTAGGGTTTTAGGGTTTCGAATTTAGGATTTTAGTGTTTTAAGGTTTTGGAGTTTAGGATTTAGCATGAGAATATCTTATAAAAAAGAGAGCTGATCTTGTTTCTCTTTTTGTTCCCGAAACAAGATGTAGATTTTTTGTACTTATTGTTTCTATTTCAAATATATTCCCTGGCTACTTTTTTGTTCCGGAGAACAAAAAGTTTAACTGACATTATCAAACTGATTTCCGTTCTTTTTATGTTTCGAAGAACAAAATAACAGTAAAATAAAAAATTTGGAGCGTTACCAAACTAGCCCTTAGCTCCGTTTAGTAACGTTTCTATTCTTGGGAATAATTTCTATTCAAAAATGATTTTTCTATTTCTATTCTCTGGACGAGTTTCTTAGTAGAAGAGCACGTTTGATAACTACACAAAATTTATATTCTCAAAATATAAAAAAAACAGAAATGCGTTTTGTATGACCCTAAAAATTTATATTCCCAATAAATAAGAGAAAGGGATAATACCACGAAAAACCCCAAACTAATACACTTGTGACAATTTTACTATCCATTAGTTTCTGTTAAATTTTACAGTCAAATTTCTAAGTTAAATGTCACTTGATAGTTGACGAGTGTCTTAGTTTAAGGTTTTACCCTCCGTTTGTTGTGGGCGTACTAGTTTGTGATTTTTTGTAGTATTAATCCAATTTAACGGAGAATAAATTTTACACAAATATACCAGTTTTGAATTTTTTATTGTAAAAAAAATTAGTTTTTGGTTAATTTGTCACAGATATACCAGTTTAGGATTTTTTATGGTTAAAAAATTAGTTTAAGGTAAATATATCATATATGTACCAGTTTGGGGTTTTTCATGATATTAACTCTAAGAGAAAATCATATTGTGACTAATTTTAAATTGTTGACTGAGTTATTAAGTGTTCTATCACCTTGCTAAACAAAAAGAAATTGTTCTCAATTCAGATCGAGTAACCACCCACTTCATCCATTTTATTTATTACCTACCCACCTTTTTTTTGCTTCGTATGCTCGTAGCGCGCGCATTGCCTCTATTTCTATTAATAAATTTAGTACCCGCTCGCAAATTTACTAAAACATCATTAAGGTTTCAATGATTCTTACAACAACGAAATGTAAAATGGTTATTTATATAGGTTATGTTTTCTGTAGTGGGCGGTCACCTCCACAAGATCCGCTTCGTCGCAAATTAAAAAAAGAAAAAACACACGAAAGGTTTGTCGATGTAGATCTAATAAATATTTTATCTCATTTCAAGTCGCCTTTCGAAGAGGGAACATAACCACTTAGGCCACTCTCAAAATATTTGTGCTGAGTACTAATCTATAACACCAAGAGAATTTTTTTTTCTTTTTAATTCGGTTTCCACCCACAAATTCATTACAATATACTTTTAGGTATCTATGATTGTTATAACATAACAACCAAATCTTGGGGCCAATTGCATCAATTGATTGCTCAAAAACTTATAGTGATGCACAGCAATCATGTAAAATCAAAGATTCTTCTTTACTCAAATTGAGGATTAATTATATGGAATCATCCAATTAAATGACTGTGGGGTAAGCGGTCTTTACAGCTTTTGTCTCTTCCCAGTATTCTCTAGCATGCATTCAGGATTTTACAGTTTCCTTAAACAAAATGATTAACTAGGCAATGAGTTGCTAATGATTTTGTTTGTGCTTTTTCTATTGTTATTAATTCAGCAAAAGATTAGTTTTCCCTCCTTTGTTCTAGCAGCCTTGCTTGGATGTGCAGAGACTTTTTTATTATATATCCAATAAAAACGAGGTATAACTTACTAATACCGCTTTGCTTTTACGACGCAAATTAGGTATGTTACTATTGTTAGATTTTGGAAACAATATACTAAAAGTGAGTGATGCGTGTGTGGGGATGAAGAATGTTTTTTGACTTTTGAGTGATAATGGGATTTATGATAGATGGATAATGATCACTAAGGCATAAAGGACGCGCTTCCAGGCATGAATAAAGATCTAAATAGCCGAAGCTCACCACCTAGGTATAAAAGACAAGCCACCAACTAAGAATAAAGAACTTCGGGATAAGAAAAATTCACCACCGAGGATTAAAGGAAACCTACCGGCCAATGATAAAAGACCTTTTGTTTCACCACCAATCGAGGATCAAAACTGAGATAGAAATGCACTCACTTGAGGAAAATTTCATATATTCATCAAATTCAAATCTTCTGTCTTACAAATGAGATTACATCTCTATTTATAGAGTGATCGTGCTAAACAAAAGAAAAGACTCTTACAATCCTAAAAAAACGAAAATGATTATTAGAGTATTCACATAATTAAGACTCTTGAAAGCATCACCATAAAGACTCGTAAAACTAAGAATTAAGGCGCTTAATAATTAGGGCCGAATGCATTTAACTAAGATTAGATGCACTGTAACTTGACTTGAGCCTCCAAATTCATTCACCAGTCTGGAAAGTCGAATAGACACCTTGGAAGTTCATCAAACAACAAAGGAAATCGACTAGAACAACCTCCGGTAAATAGGTAGTTGATTAGTAGCTTTGAGGTCGACGTCAAACTTGTAATCAACATCCATCGACAATCGTGAAATCGACAACTAGTCCTACGAGTCGACAACTAGCATGTACAATTGACATCTTCAAACTTGAATCCATCAAACCAGATTGTAGCTAAATTTGGCCTTTGCTTGCAAAAGTAGAGATTGGGCCGGATCAATCAACAAAGTTTGAGTTGAGTTTGAGAGTTGATCGATAGAACCGGATGCTCTCATATTAGCCAGTATAATACAATCATTGGGAATTGACACATACTCAATTTACTAATACAAGGGAAATTATTACTTTAAAAGTGAATTACTAATACAAGGGAAATTATTACTTTAAAAGTGAATTACATCTTATAAAGCAAATCATTACTTTTAATTGCTTCCTACAAGGTAATTACTTTGTCTTAAGAAGTGTTACTACTTTTAAGCTAAATTACTCACTTAGAGGATAAGAGCTAAAAGTAATTTCTCTCCAAGAAAGATACTACTCTGTAAGTTCTCCTAGAATCAAAATTACCACAAATATGAACAAATTAGATGATTTGAAATCTCTAATTATAGAAAGATCGACCATTTTACACATCCTAACTTGCAGATGTTGTTACCAGTAATTATTCGATAATACTGTAATTTTCTTGAAATAGTCATGGTCAGTAGTTCGTTGTGATTGACAATTTTCGTCATTAATGGTAACTTTCCTTTTCACTTCATAATTTGATGATAAAATCACTCAATAATTATCCTATCATATTGTAATTAGGCTCAAGAGGTCATAACTTATGTTTCCTGGTCTTTGTAATAATACCCGCAATAATTTTGATTTTCATGAAGTCATCGTGATCTCGATTGTACCTATAACAAATACTTTCCCTTTTTACATAGTAATTTAGCTACAAATTTGGTAACATGAAATTTACATCACTTCGTAATTAAACAATGGAACAGTAATGTGTCTTAAATTGTTGTGAGAGATAGCCTATAATCAGTATTTGAGCTCAATTATCATAGATTATCCATAAATCTATGTAAATGATGATTAGTAGTCTACCTTTAGAGATAGTAAATTGTCTTAAGTCCTCATGAGCTCGAAGTTCTCAATGATTATAACTTTTACTATTATTATTGTAACCATCTAGTATTATCACAATGTTTCTTTCGAATTGGTAAACCAATGGAATCTATAAGTAAGTAATAATCCTTTGTTGTTGCAAGTTCCTTCCGTTAAATGTTAGTCAATTACCATTTTAACACGTAAATGATTATATTCGTGAAAAGAAAAAACGGCACAAATGGTGCAATGAACTTTAACCTAATTTGTAATGTTATCCACGAACTCTTAATTTGTTCAATATGGTCCCTAAACTTTAGCTCAACGCACAGTATCGTCCCTAAACTTTAAATTTCTTCATGCAGTCTTCAAACTTTTTGCACGTCTTCAATTTAGGCCGTAGACTATATGAAAATGTTAGATATTGTCTCCGATATTAAATTAATGGAAGAATAACATTATACATTTTCATATAATTTAAGAATTAGATTAAATTATTTAGCAAAATTTTAAATTTTAAATTAAATAAATTAAAAATTCAGAAACAACAACATCATTTGTCGGGATGAAATAAAAAAATTATTCGTGGCATTATCCATTTCCAAAACTAATTCGATGGACGAGTTTTTTGTACTTTGGATCCAGTGGTCCCGCCCTTTGCGTGATCAGTCCATCGAAACATCCCACTGGACCATATAGATATTTCCTGCACTTGCTACCAGAAATCGGATCCCCCTGTCTAACACCAATAAGGGGAAGGTCAGGTCCGACCGTTCAATCGTGGCCGTACACGTGGCTCTATTGTCTTTCCAGACAAGATCATGCTCGTACTGTTTCTCGTAATTTGTGGAAATTCAAATTTCGAATGCCCCATCGTAATAATGCGATGGGGCATTATTACAATGACCCATTTTATGATCGGTCCATCACTTGATGCCGCGGAATTCGGGTTGTTATTATTTGCTACTATTATTTGAAAAGGACTGAAAAAACTAATACCAAGCAACAAGACACACCGGCTTCCAATTCTTTTTAAAATAAGTGCATTTGCAATCCTGAAACTTGTAATGAAAGTGCAATCGAGTCATAAAATTTACAAAAATTGAATCAATTTCCAAAACTTGTCAAATTGGTGCAATTTAGTCTTTCCGTTAATTCTGTCAAACTTGGCTAATAGAAAAGATTCAGGGGGAATTAAGGGTGTAAGGCGTGCGGCTACCGTCACGTTAAAATAAGGAACGCATCTGTAGATGTTACCCCAAAAGATTAGAGATGGACTCAAAAGGGTTTTGACCTCATGCCAAGTGCTTACGGTAGTTTTTATAATTGTCATTACACACTTTGTAATTTTCATGTAAAATGTATATATCTCGCCCCCTGTGTAAATTTTGTCAAAATCCTTATGTCGCCCCCCGTAAGTTACAATACTGAGGCCGCTACTTTAACAACCTCTTCATCTTGGCTTTTAGAATATTCAAACATTAAATCACATCTACTTTTAACAACTTAAGCCATCGAAATGACTCACAGTTTACCACATAGTGTGTTGATCATTTGGGGTAGTACAAATCAAGTCACAATTCAGCCTCGATGTCAAAATCCCTTGCTTAAACTATTAACAGTCTCGTTAATATCGACCCGTGTTACCTGGCGATATTTGGTCCATTTGGTCCGTGATTCAGTTCATTTGCTCCACTAAATTTACTGTTCCTAACAGCAAATCTCTCTCAATCTGGGCACAAGCCTTTAATGCCGTTCTTGCCCGCGTTTCAGCTAAGCTCTGATACTAGGATTAATTCCCTCACGAGATATTGCGTCGCGAGTGTAACGAAGAGGGCAATTCATGTCTTTGACATCTTATTCGACCTTGGATCGGCTTTCGCGTGCCGAACGAAACCATTCTTTCCAGCATCGACGCCGCGCCTTTTGAGCGCGAGCGCTCTCGCGTAATGTTCTCCATTTTCGTGCGATCAAAGTTGTCTTCCCGACCGAATCAAATGGCACGGGAACATGCTTTCTCGAGTCGTGGGACGAGCGCGGGACGCGCGATGCGAACCGCAACACATGATGATGCAGGAAAAGATGAGCGGCGATGATCATGGGATCCCCCCGGCGAGGAAAGAATCTCCAAAGAATCTCTGACGTGGCATCCATTAAGGTTTTCTGTCCCAGTCGGCAGCTCAACTGTCTTACCCGTCCTCGGTCAAAAAGACAACCACTTTCCGTCCGTTTTAACGGCGCGTCGCTGTCCGGTCGACAGCGGCCTCTCATCCAACGGCGCGTCGTTTTCCCGCTTTTGACTGAAGCGCAGCCGGCGCTGGACGGCGGCCCCGCTCCCGTACGCACGCTGCAGATGCACTCCCCGTGGACGCCACTCCATCGCCCTCAAACTTGAGCCTCTCATTAATTTTTTGTCCCGCGAGGGAAAATACCAAAAGATACGGAGAAAAATACCTCATCAGTAGAATACTTTATTCAATGTTAACCGATCATCCCTACTAAAAACTTGTTAGCATTTTTTATTTGTTAAGTTAGATGGAATTAATGGAGAGACTTGATTAAACAAACTTGACAAGTTTCAGGACTTAATTGCACTATTTGAAAAATTCTACTTTCGTGACGAGTTTTAAGACTTTCGGTCCACTTATCCCTAAAATTAATCTTTTGATAACAAAGGTTAAGATAATACCTGTAAATTTACTCATTCGGTGAACCAAAAAGAAATAAAGTAAATAGAGCGAGGTTACTTTGATCAAGCAAAATAGAAAAAATCTGACTCTGAGCACTCATGCGCCCACTAAAAATTAGCAACTCCACAATTCAAAATAAAAAAAAATTATGAAAAATCCTTAAAATGCACACGTCACCCAATTTGTAACCCCGCCCAATCACTTAAATATATACACTCGAATCTAGCTCGTGCAAATGAACGGGACCAATTAAGTTTATTCATCGGTATGTACCTTTTGTATTAGAATCCATTTCAAAAGTAGAAAGGGCAAATTGCAATAAAGAACTTTAAAGTAACAAAACTAAGGAACATTAGGATGTACGAAAAAGTCCCGATGCATCTCGTTGCATGGGTCGTGACTGGGAACTCCGCTTTTCCAAGTCATCCACCTGGAAACGAATTTTAGGTCCAACTTGCCGAGCACTCGAGATTTTACTGATCAAGTCACCTATTATACTTGCGTGATGTTATAACGGATTTTTAATCCGTGAATGTTGAGATTGGCAATTTTTATTCGATTTAAAATCCAAAACTGCGATAACCACGTCGACATTTCAAATTCACTCATATTATTCACTAACCGTGCACGCTTGATAAAATCTTCGATTCGTGCTACATTTTCTAACTATCACTATAAGGTTACATCAACATTAATGCTAAACCAAGACTGACAACAAAAAAACAGAAACTAAAACAGAGAGTGGGATCGAGGAAAAAATTACCTTGTTGAGAAATTCTCCGCTTACTATTTATTTACTATTTATTTTCATTTTATCGGTTTGAGTTCATTTGGAAAAATTGAAGATACACCAGAAGACCTCAGCAAGACGTGATGGCAATTCCTTCTTTATAAAAAAAGGGGGCAAAATTCGAAGCGAGCAAAAACGATCGAACAACGTCGAAAGGAAGCAGTTGCAACGGGGCAAAAGAGGGAACACGAGGTGACGAGGATAGCAACACGGCTTCGATTCAAAGGGATTACAAAGCAAAGTAAAAAAAAGAGGAAGGAGGAGGAGGAGGAGGAGAAGGGAAGGGCAAAGCGACGAGTAGGCAAAAGCGGAGATCTCTCGACATCCTCATCTTGATTTTTCCAAAGCAGGCGAGTGCTGTTGCCTCGCGTGGAAAGCAAGCTTCGCTTACATCGGACCGATTTGATTTGATTGCCTCATGATGCTCTCGATTTTTACCTCCCTGTGTCCCCCTAAACCGATCTCGATCTTTCCCGCCGAAAGGGAGGGGATTGTGACGTCGCCCTCCTCCGCCTTTTTGACCATATGGCACAAAGCGCACGCACCCGAAAGTGCTTTTGGCCCGGGAGATGGGGCGTCGTTTTATGGGTGTCGATCGTGCGTATTTGTTCCGGTATAATAACTAATTGCTATTTGCTAATTCGAATCGAAACGTGTCAAAAGTTCGTATCGATTTGGGAAAAAATCACAAAAAGCCTTCGAATTATTATCACCGCGACGCATCTGACGTGAACTTTATAATCAATTGTGACGCTTCTACTCTAAACTTTTTGCCGTGACATAAAAAAGCCTAAAAATTTGTGAATGCGTGACGCATGTATAAGTTTGAAATTTTAGGCACTTCAGAGAAAAAATTAGATAAATGTGTTACGGTGGGTAAAATCGAGGGTTTTTAGTGGCCTTTTGCCCTATTGATTTTAAGTTGGCGATGTTTTATGTCATGCCGGGTTTGGATTTTTCTCACTAAATTCGAGTTTCGAGTCATGTTCTTGTCTGGTATCAAGAATCGACATCCCTATCTAGAATGTTATGCTCAAACTTAGCTACGTATTCCGGAAATATAATAATGCTGAGACAACAAAACATTTCAATAGAAGTTGATGTATGGAGCGACGAGGCGGCAAATTAGTGATGACATATACTTTAGTAACTTCTAGTGGAAGTTTCTTTTCGGGCAAAGCGAAGACAATTGATCTGCTTGGAAGTCCTCGAAATTACGCCAAATCTGCTTTCGAAATTGAACAATTCGTGTACCCAAAAGCCCTCGTTAATCGTACAGGTCCAAAAATTTAAAGGTTAAATGCGAAGAATAAAGTAAAAGATGGGGTTCGATCAGTACTAAGCTGAGATGGAAAGGATGATGATTCATGTTTAATCTCTGAATCCCAAAATGTGATGGATACCACACTAGAAGCCACTTTAGAAGATTAGAATCCGAAAAGCTCTCTTTAAGATTAGATTGGCCCTTTTTCCCAAACCTAAAGACATTCTACTAGACATGTATAAAAAGATCAAAGGTCTTCTACCACGGGGAACTTATCAAGAAAAGTTCTAAATTTATTGTATTTGTGCCAATTCAGTCATGAACATTTTAATTGTATCAACTGAGATTTAAATCTTTTCAAATTTTGCCAATTGAATCCATTCAATCAATTTTGATTGTAAATCATTGAAGTAGACTTACGTGCCGCAGCTGGTGTTGACATGAATATCTTTTTATTTTTTGAAATAGTTTTTTTATTTCTTTTTTTGTTTTTATAGATTAGATTGGCTCCTTTTCCTAAATCTGTAGACATCCCGCTAGACTTGTATAAAAAGATCGAAGGTCTTCAACCACAATTGCATAGTGTTGGGAAATTGAAAGTGTTGAGTAACAATCTATTATAAAAACATTGTTTACCCGTTTCTACGCACATTAAACTTTTTAGGAAAACGATTAATTTAACATGGTATCTTAACACAGTTTTTGAGGGTTCGAATTTCGACACTCTCTTAATTTTCTCCTGCCGATAGTGTTAAGTAATTTAGTATAAGTACGTTAAGCAATTTGTCTCATCGAAACGAAGAGATAATCTCTAGCTATATGCGTATGAAATTTCTTGTCTGGCAGGGAAATTGTCCAATCAGTTCTAAATCTATTGTGTGGATGCCAATTTAGTCTTAAACTTCTTAATTTTGCTAATTTAATCCAAAACATTTGCGTGAAATTCCAATATAGTCCTTCTGGCGCCACGTCGGCGATTTTCAGCAAAAGTTGGCCAGAAGGACTACATTGAAATTTCGCACAAAAGTTTAGGATTAAATTGAAAAATTGAAAATTTTAGTATCTAATTAACATTGGTGCAATAACTTAGTCTATCACTGATTGACTAGTCCCAATTACTAAATTTGGCTGACTTCATATGCTGGGTGATTGAGATCACTTGATTCATGATAGACCGAGGTAACTCTGATGTGGTGTCAATATACCACAAGGAAGCCCCCCCAGAGAGAAAAGTCACATTCATTAGAACTGATCCAAATTTTCTCTCAAGAGAGATATTGATTCGATATTGAAGAGCAAACGATGAGCAGTGAATGCTACTATAAACTAATATATCATTTATTTCATCATTCAAACCTTAGTTGCGTCTCCTCATGGAATATGCCGCGATTTCATTGGACAAACCAAGTTAATTTTAACACTACCGGCGAAAGGATCCGTACACGCCAGGTTCTTTTTTAATATGGCCGAAGCAACTCTGATTACGACCTAGTGTTCCTAACGTAATTGGTGTAGGCTTATACTCAAATTGAATAAAGAAATCCGATCAAGCGTGCAATTTCGTTATATACGACGACTTAGGGTAACATCTTAGGGAAAGATTGCAGTTTGCCCCACCTTCCATTTTTTTTTCATTTTTTGCAATTATACTATTCTATAATGATTACTTAAGTTCGTCGCAAACGGATATTTTCACCCTACGGGCACGACAATAGTTATCTATTTGCTTATAATCATGCTTTTCCCATATGATTTACCATTGACATAGGCAAAAGTGCGTGTCGGCCAGCTAGGGCAATGATAGGGCGTTTTCCCCATCCGCAAGCACCAATGATTTCCAGTTGCGGTGCACATGCAGCTTGGCTCGAGGACAGCACGTTTGCTCTTGAAGGACACCGTTAAGTGCATGCATGTCCCCGAAGGAATTACAGCTAGGCTCAGTACAATCGTGTGCATGATTAGCTTAGGCTTCTATACGCTATGTTCGTATGTTCAATGGATGGGACTTTGAGGCATGTCTTTAGTCCAAATTCTTGAGATGTGATGCTTGGTGGGTGATGACACTGGTGGATAAGAAAAAATATATCTTCCCTATGGATGTGGAGATACTATGTTTTCAATTAGGGATAGCTTGCATTTTAAGTTTACACTTTCCAAGTTGTCGATGCGTCGATGATTAACAAAAGGGCCCATGTTAAGTCGCATCACTCAACCCTAACATCGGCGCAATTAGTTAGGGGTATAAGGGGATTTTCAGCTCAAAAACTTGAGTTTATCCATTCGAATCTCACAAATTACGTGCAAATTAATCTGGGTTAAGGTCGCCTGCACAGATCAAAGGTCTAGACTTAAATGGTTAATGAGTGTCTTATGAGAGTCGCAAGGTGTTCCATGAGCCTTTGGTGGCTGAGTCTCCATGCCTGTGCGCCTAGATTATGAAAAAAACAAAGATCACATAATTTATTTAATCCAACTCTGTAAAAGAGAAATGCACCCACTCTTTATTAAAAATTACACATAGATCACATTCCCTTAATTACCCTTGCATTCTCTCTCTGTCTCCATGCATGCGTTGGCACGCATTACAGGATAGCAAGCATCTTCATGAAAAAATGTAGTTAAGTATAGCGACCAAACCAAATAGAATTGCCGCAAAACTTCATTTAGACGTATGGAGACCTTCGCAAATTACTCTAAAGTGGAGTGCCACATTCATGCTAGCAATTGTGTAGACCATTTATCGATTCGATGAAGTAGGTTTGATCTTGTGCTTAGGCACGGAGTTGATACGATTGTTAGGTTCAGGCAGTGCATACACCTTTTATCAAAATGCATACGTAAAATTGATGAATGGGCGGAGCCTTACACGCTAAATACATTTGGGGTGGAATTTGTCTCTAATACCAAACTGGAAAAGTCCAACTCAAAAGTTGATAGATAGACGAATATTACATTAGTAGAGGGCCTATTAAAACCCCACAAATAAGTAGTGTGTAATACTTTGGTAGTTCGATTCCCTCTTCTCGTTTCGGTCGTGACAAGCGCACATCAGATGTTCATGCAGTGACCTAAGAAGCGTCGTTTACATAATAAATTCCATTAACACGAATTAAGCCACGAATGAAGCGAAACCCAACAAGATAAGATACTTAATTCATTTCCAAAAAGCCCACGAAAGCATGTAAAATGAGAATCATCATCATTAGGAGTTAATCCAAAGTGGGGTGTGGGGCTAAAGAGGGAGAAACAGCATTCGAAGAATGGGGGGAGGGAAGAACATGTCGGCCTTAATTAGCGGGGAGCTACCAAAACTCGCCCACTACTACATGGGGATGTCCGAAAAGCTTGTCGTGGCCCGTGGAAGGTGGTCTGATTGTCGCGCTGTCCATCCAAATCCAAAAGGGTTTTCCCAGATTCCTTGGCCAGAAGTTTGACAATCTGTCCCTGCTGTTCCCCCTCTTTGACCAACCACGCCTCGCCCCCTTGCCACCTCGGCGAACAGCTCTGTGACAAGACAATCCAGCAGGATTGCAAGATCATCGAAAGAAACGAGAGAAAGAGGGAACAAGAGAAACGAAATTTTCAAAAGGTGATTGGTATTTCGATCTGCTGAAATTGCTAATTGTAGTGCTATCCACCAAATGATGAGGGGCCCAACCTTAATCACTTCTTGCTGTAGGGATGGAATGTGGCTCTACTGGCGCGGTCGGAAATGGATCTAACATTCCATTTACACAAATGATAACTTCCAACGCATCGACCTATAGATAATTTGAAATAGATAATTTGATAGTTAGGTCACTTCTCTCGAAATCGAAATATTGTTACGTTGCACCTTATTTGGGATATTAGCGAAATGATTGGTAAGTTTAGGGTTTGCTCTTCGAATGCGGATTTTGTCGTGGTTTGAAGGAGAGAATGTTTCCGGTGCTGCTTTTTGATCTTATTCAAACCCGAGATTCATGCGGACGTCAACGTGCCGGCTCTTGTGCTCTTCTTGTTTTGGTTCTATCCGTATCGAAATGTTCGTCAAGGTTTTCTGTACTGATTTAGTGTGGACACTCGCTCTCGAGGAATTGGCTGGGTGGCTAAGCGCTTGATTTGAAGATATGCATGTCTCGTACTCGAATAGGTAGCGTGATGCGTGTCTTCATGGAGATTAGTCGAACCACCGGATGTGGATATGTATGTCGGAGCTTGATAGAGTTGGCTATTGGGCGTTATGGCCATTGTCGGGGCTGATTTTTAGGTTAGGAATGGAATTGGGCCGACAAATGGCCTCCATTGGATTTGTTAAGTTCAGAGCCCAATTGTCCAGGGCCATGACCTGACGAGAAAGACCGGCGAATTGGCAAGTTCGTATTAGCTCCTGAGGACATAGGACGGGAGCAACACTTATATGAGCTCGCGACCTAAACACCAGCGAATAGATTGGTCGTTTGGAGACACCAACAAACAAATGAACAAAGCTCATGCACACGATCCCTCGAGAATTGAGCAAATCACATTAAAAATGGATCAATTTGGGTTGGACCAATTTTCAATCAACCCAAATTTGACCCGACACATTCGTTTGGTAAGTTTAAATCCCGTACATCATATTTGAAAAAGTACTCAACTTTTAGATTTGTATAGAACCGGAGTTATCAAGTGAGACATGGCTCGGCTCGGCTCTTGAAATGGGTTTGCTTTGGTAAGGTCTACACAGTTAGTGCCTCCGTAAAACAGTTCCGAGGAAAGAAAAACCCTTTCATAGATGAACTTTTGTCTGAATTTGAGTCCATATGGATGGGATCCATCATATGTCTTGATCTAATGGGAGCCAACTATTCAATGGTTATGATTACTTTTATATTTATGTACCTGGGTCTAGATAAGAGTACGCCTTCACAAAGTGTTAGGCTTTTGACGCAGTGCTAAACTAGCTACTACCATTCATAATCACCTCTAATTTCAAAGTTGAATTACTACTCATAATTACTTGGACCCTTCTAACTTCTTTGGCCTCTTTAACTTGTATACACGGGTTCTTCTCCGTTTGATGCATATGCATCGGTCGCATTCAAGACTTTCGTATAGGTTCATCATATCCAAATTAATGTGTGCATACCAAAAAGAGCACCGGTGATCAAAGCAGTCAAGACATATTGCCATCAAACACTTATTCTTTTGATGCACCTACATTTCCTGCACAAATTTTTTCCCTATAAATCTATAGATGGTGTGCAATGTTGCTTTTACTATTGAGTTCTTAGCAAGCCTCCCCCCTCGAATAACTGTCATCTGAATTTCACGGAAAGAGCTCGGAGGGAAAAAACCTCCTTCCTAGAAAACCTCTTACTTGAATTTGGTTCCATATCAATTGGATTCATCACAATCGTCGATCATATAGGCCACATGTATTCAATGGTTGTGATTACTTTGGATTGATGTATCTAGGTCCAGATAAGAATTTGCCCTTCCATGTGAGAGAGACCTTTCCCTATTGTTAAGTTAAAGTAAGCAAATATCTCATAATTAGAAGTAGTGTCGTACTAAGCCACATGCATGAAGTTTCAAAATCCATCTCGATAAGCACTACCATTCCCAATCTCCTTTCGTTTCAAAGTCCAAGCACTACTCACAATTGATAGGATCCTTTTAACTTCTTTAGCCTATGTCTACTCTGTTTGATGCACATGCACTGGTTGCATTCAAGACTTTCGTAGGTTCATCATATCTGAATTTATATGTATATACCGAAAAGAGCATCGGTGATCAACGTAGTCAAGACATATTGCAATCAAACACTTCTTTTGATGCACATACATTTCTGCACACCCTTAGAAAAGTGTGTAATGTAGCTTTTATTAGTAAGTTCTTAGCTCCATGGAATGAAATGGCTAGGGATTTTTGGTCCCACACGAAATAAATAAGTGACAAAAAGACACCCAAGAGGAAGTTTCCTAGCAACTTCGTCTCTCACCTTTTTTTGGGGTTCTCTATCTTTGTTTCGATTCTAACTTATCTCCAGATATTCATAAATGCATTTTGAATTCGAGGCTTGGTGCCTTGATCTGATCAGACACGATGTATTGCGCCCGTCACTCTGCTGTGCTGTTAAGAGAAACAGAGGCAGCCTAGCACGCAACACGTGAACAAAATTTGGACTCGGACTCAAAGGCCGATGGTTGGAAAGATCTGATGTCTGATCTTTTTACCAAAACGTAAGGCTGAGAGAGATTGATGGGATGAGGTTGAGGTTGAGGTTGAGATCGAGACAGTCTGTCACGTGGTATTACGTGGTCCACAAATTGCAAGGGAGTTGTACTCGTTCAAAGCTTGATTTCGCTACGCACATAAGAAACTTCAACATTCAAGGATGTCGTCTTCAGCTGTTCTTGGTATTGAGGAGGACTCGGGATATTTCAAAGCAGCTTGACATGCTTCGTATTGGATGGTCACAGATGGCTCGACTTGTAGTTTGGACGAAGATGTTGAAGGGAGTCGTGGTTGGCGGTACGATACTGTGATCGGTCGTGGTTAAACTGTTAGGTTATACTAAGTCACTTGGGCGTGAGACTTTTTGCTTCGAAGACTCTTGTTCTTGGTAGCGCTGTTTTTTTTTTTTGGACATATCTTGGTAGCGCTGTTGATACCCTTGCTTTTCTGCCAAAAACAGGCTTAGGCCCATCGCAGAATGGATGCATGCAATATGGTTTTGCTCATACCCATCCCACAAAGCCACAACCATCTCTACTTTGAATCACGAGGAAAATACTCCTTTCTGATTAGAGGGTTACAAATATGAACACCATCCTCTATTAATTTTAGATAAGTTTGGCATTAGGTATGGGTGACGTACTTGAGTCGTAAGCCCTCGGACAGAGACATGGTTGGAAGGAAGGAATGGTGGAAAATAAATCCATAAAAAATGGTTTGCGAAAAAAAAATCTATAAACTAATATGATGGTCTCTTATTGGATGCTGAATGTGATAAATTTAACTACCGATCTTAAGTATTTCTTTGCTATTTTATGTATGTACCTTTTAGATTGTGCAAAAAACCTTGACTCAGAGCAGTTTACACGCAGTTGGTGGGATTGGAATGAGCAACCTCAAACTCCCGAGCTCGAAATCTCTTCACGCCTCAACCAACTATGTCGATCATATATTATGTATTCATAATTTCTTATTTTCCTAAATTAAATCACGATCATCCTCAAGGATCGAGCAATCATGCCAAATTACGTAGTATACAAAATTTCGGTCAAAAGTCTTAGTACCCCTAAGATTTCTCGTGAGGGATCTCCCAAATGGATTTGAGTTTGATAACAACTTGGGATGCGAAGCGCCCCTCCCACGATACATAGCACTGTATCCATGGAACGTTAGGTAATAACATTCTCTTTTTGAAAGTTCCAACGCTTTGATCAAACCAAATTAAAGTTCAACGATTTTTCTAGAGCTTAATGAACTATGAAAAATTCAACCATCGCAATAGTAGACGAGCTTGAAATAATCTGAAAACATGTAGATATGAATCGCCGAGGAATATTATAATTGGACATCAATAATTCATATGTTAAAACATGTGGAGAGCGCATGTAACGTTGTCGACATCCCCTATCATGTAAGTTCTATGTAAACTAATGAAAGAAACGATGAATTTGATTGCACCCTTTCTATTGCGTATCGCGAATTAAATGTGAGAATCACAGTACAGTAGCCAACATTGATGATAATTATGAGGGCATGCCATGCCACCCTATGTTGCTCGATATGCCATAGAATGTTATTGAAGTTGTACTAGACACTATAACGATGTCTCGAGGAAATATTTGAATCATTGATGTTCATATTTCATAACGTGGATTCTAATTTCGCCATTTACATTTTCTGGAAACCGAGTCTGTTAATATTTTCAATCTGAATTTCTGACTACTTTTGTTTGGCTAGGTACGAAGTTTGCCTCGAGGCTCTTATTGGAGATTCATGTGCTTTATATAACAGACCCGTGATATTTAAGGCTTGTTTGTTTACGATTCGGCATGCTTTCCTGTTAGAATCTAAAAATATAATATAAATTCTAAAAGGTTATGGAAAAAAATACACGTAAATTTATGTGTTTTTCGACTCCCAAAAAAAACTTATGTGTTATTAATTGCATTTCGAGAAGATTTTTAAGCATTTCAAATATTACAAAGTCAATGCGCGTAATTCGCAATATTCATACCCGATAAATAATCTTATGGTTGTCAAATGCGAATGTATGACTCCTTGAATTGACCTATCGAAGAAGGCGCATGCGTGCATAAAAAAGAACCTAATACACTATTGTTTTGGATTAGTCATCCGTCGTTTTGCAGGGAACGTTTTGCAAACACATGCTTGTACACACGCTATCAAACCTATCGTGGGCGAAATAGGATACACATGCTTCAACAATTTAATCGACAAAACGAATTTAGTCCAAAATCCTACGCAAAGTCTAGTCCTAATTGTGGCGCATCGAAAAATAAACGACTTTGAAAAGCATTTTCGAAGAAGGGATGTGCCTCCAATTCCGATTGTTAGCTGTTGTGCGATTGATCGCGCGAATACGGTGCTGACTGGTGAGTAGGAATCGGGAAATTTCTTGCACGCGACCGCTCCAAATCTCTAATGCGGACACGCAATAGAAATGTCAATGACCTACCACCATTTTGTGGACCGTATTTCTGTATCTACTCTGCAAAGGTTCGATCGTTTGCTCCGCCCACTTTACCGACTAGGATTTGTGCTTGCCTTCATTCAATAAAATGAGTTTTGTCAAACGAGTTTATATGTTTCAGATTAGCATTTGTTGGAAATTCCAATACTTATGTAATTCTTCCTATTGTTTTCTTGAAAGATTTTTATTATTTTCAGTTGATAATGCAAAATGTTATTGATTACATATAAATTTTCCTAAGTCATATAACAGCGACGATTAGGAATTTTCTAACGGTTGTCGAATTCCTATACTTCACATTTATATATAATACGATTCAGTCTTTATTTAGAGGAAGTAAGGCATGAAAAGCAAATAGAGCAATATTAGAGCTTTTCGCCACATTTTTGGCCATTTTTTAGAACTCTTCTTAACATTAACGAATATGTGCATTGAAAGCCCTAGAACTCATAACGAAAATGCAGTTGAGTTCTAAATTTTTTAAAAAGTGTAATCAAGTCCTAAGATTTAATAAATTGGTGCAATAAAATCCTTTTGTTAAATCTGTTTCACTTGGCCGACGAAAAATATTGACATGACTTTTTTATTATTTTATCTCTTCTATGTGGTGCAAATGTAGTTAAAACATAAAACAGCAGGCTAAAATAACATCATTTTGATCCTAATATGATTGTTTAACAAAATTTTGTCTAATTTACACTTAAAAAATAGGCTAAATCAAAAAAAAGAAGGGAAATCAAGCGATGGCCGGGCAAGCCCTTGTTGCTGTCGCCGTCGCCCCAACATCACTGGAAAGTGCTAGTGATAGTTGGGTAATGGTCGATAGAGGTCGTTGGGACCTGGCCAGTGGCCGGCAACCCTCACTGACCACAGGTGAGGGCTGACAACCCTTGCTCGAACTGTGGGTCGTGACCCTCCCCTAGGTCAGGTGAAGGTCGCCAGCCTTGTCCAGATTTAGCCGAGGGCTGCTGGACCTCGCCAAGATCTTATGGCCCTTGCCAAGATTCGGCAGTCGTTGTCAAGATCAATCCTCACTTGCGGTCAGCAAAGGTCACTAGTCTTTGTATGAGGCTCAGTGACCTTGTTGCCATCACCCCAACATTTTTCTGTTTTTTTTTTCTTTTTCAAATTTAACGTATTTTAAATTTAATTTAAAAAATTAGGTTAAAAAAATCATATGTGGACCAAAATGTCATCGATTTAGTCTTATGTTTCATGTTTTTGCCAAGTCAGCGTCATGTAGGAAAAAGAAAATAATAAAAATTGCCATGTCAGCATTTTCCATTACTCGAATTAGATGGAGTTAATAAAATGACTTAATTGCACCAATTTGACAAATTTTTTAACTTGATTGTACTTTTCCAAAGTTTTAAGATTCAAATGTATTTTTGACACGAGTTTTAGGACTTATCCCTAACATTATTGAGCACATTATTATCTGTTCCTTCTTTCACTCTCATCACTATTTCATCACTTTATTTGCAACTCCTCATTTAACAATATTTTTTTTCCTCTTGTAAGTAACAATTATACCAGACTTAAATAACATAAGAAGTGACAATTATACAAGACATTCAAAATAAAATTTAAAAGTACTTCTAGAAATTATATAAACAACATATAATATCATCTAACATCCATACATGCACTAATTTCTCTAAATACTAAATAGTAAATCAATTATTCTTTTATTATAATTTTGTTGAAAAGTCTGAAGCGCGAATATATGCCATTGCCTGGCTGGAGATTGAACCCAACACGGAAGCATCCAATTTGCCATTCTTGTCTCCCTCCTTCATCTGTCTATCCATCCATCTATAAAAGGGCACCCCCCTTCCTAATTACTAAGTAGCTTCGTGTCAAAGCATCATAAAGCCTAAGAACCCGTCGCCAAAGCGCGCATTCTTGCCTTTCCTCTCAACCCTTCACACGCCGTTCGCGTTTCCTTTTGGTCCTTTTACCTTCGAGCGTCCGCCAAGAACACAGGCTTGGAGCAGATCGATCAGCAGATTCGAGAAGATGGGGAGAGATCGACAAATCGGCGTGGCCATGGATTTCTCCAAGAGCAGCAAGTGCGCCCTGCAATGGGCCATCGACAACCTCGCCGACAAGGGCGACACCCTCTACGTCATCCACATCAAGACCAACTCCGCGGGCGAGTCCCGCGATAAGCTCTGGTCTAAATCCGGCGCACGTAAGTGTACACGCTTCCGAGTTCGCGGTTGGAGTTCTTTTCATAAATATCTGAACTTTCCCATTCGACTGTGGTTTGTGCTGCAGCCCTGATTCCATTGGCGGAGTTCCGAGAGCCCGAGGTCATGAAGAGGTACGATGTTCAGACCGACATGGAAGTTTTGGATATGCTCGACACGGGGTCGCGACAGAAAGAGGTAAGACCCTTTGCGCATCGAGTTCGAACGCAGGGTGATCTACTTCTCGAACAGATGATTTCGGTTTGGTCGAATTCGATCAGATTGTGAATTGCGATGATGGGTTGTGTGGTATGCAGGTGAAGATCGTGACGAAGCTGTACTGGGGGGATGCTAGAGAGAAGCTGCTTCAGGCCATTGACGATCTGAAGCTCGACTCTCTGGTCATGGGAAGCAGGGGACTTGGCACTCTGAAAAGGCAACTCTCTCTCTCTCTCTCTCTCTCTCTCTCTCTCTCTCTCTGTGAATGAAGAAGATATGAAAAAAGAGAAAATGATTTTAATTCGGATTATTCAGGAAATGAATTTGCATAGTCATAGAAAAATAAATATATTTAAACTAAAACTTGAAATCAGAGAAATTTATAAGACTAATTGCCAATTAGTTTCGCTAATTAGATACAGCTGTCAATTTTGCTGTTGATATGTCATTATAATTAAACTCCACACGATTTACGTGCTAGCATGAAGTTTATGGACGGAGAATGAGGTTTTAAAAAGTGCCTTAGATTTAGTAGAGATAATATAATCAAAATTAAGTTTAGTGGTAATCGGTTTCTTGATGGACCGGAATCTAGAACCCACCTTCTTATAGATCCCTATTCCGAAAAATTGAAACCGGGTAGAGCCGTCAGGCCAGTTTCGTTTTGTACAATGAGATTTTTCATTTTATGTTTCTTGTTTACTGCATGACTAGTCAAGCCTTGTTGGTTGAGTGGTCTCGTGTGCCGGAGTTCATAGGATCTCGTTCTCCCTTGTTGCATCTCGAACCGGCCTACTTGGTTGGTTATTGAGTCGATGACATGAAAATCGGGAACTGAGCTGGATAATGGATTTGGAATTGAGAACCGGACCGGTTCTTCCTAGAATTCACTAAGAATTGGTTGGGCATTGCTAGTTCGGTCTGGTTCATGGGTTGAACTGGCCTGTCGCTCCCGCCTAAATAAGCGTATTACATCACCCTTTCATCTAACCAAAAAAATAAGAATCCTTTTCTGCAAACACCGTGGTAGGATAATACACATCAACCGGTAATTTCATCTTGCAGAACAACATAAACTATTTACGCAAAACTAATTTCACACACACTGAACAACACAGAACAATCTCTTGATTATACAAAGTACATCACATTCGTTTATTTATTGGTCATTCTTGAATGTTACAATCAAAGATAGAGCAAGACATAATTGGGTTGGTGGTGATTTTGAATGCAGAATAATATTAGGGAGTGTGACCAGCTACGTGACCAGTCAAGCCCCTTGTCCTGTGACCGTTGTCAAAGATCCCAGCTTCGGCAAGAATTGATCATCACCTTCATCTGAGTTTCAACCGTGGGCAGGAGGTCTCTTGAGGAAGAGGATCAATCTCAAGTGCTTGTTTTTTTTTTTTCCAATTTTCCTACTAATGAATAATTACCTTTATTTGTGGGTTGATACCAGATCATATCGATACAGAATTTACTCATATATGAAATTAATGTATTAATTCTAGCTATGCTTTCGTGTTTTTGGATAGTGCTCACCGTTGCATAAAATGCAGAAACATGTGTATGCTTTCCTGGAAGGGATTGTTAAGTAGATTTGATTTGCGGTATTGAGCCAATACATGTTACAAAAGCTTATATATTGAACATCTACACGTATAGTCGTAAGAGGACTCTACCGAGCTGTGGTCGCATTAAAGCAATCCCTAGATTTCGGGCTTACAAAGTATGATGTAACCATTTTAATGTAACCCCTTCTCACAACCGAAGCTGCGGCAAGAAAATTATACCAAGCAAATTGAAAGTTTTCTTGAAATACTTTTCTTTGGATGAATACCGCGAAATCCAATTCGGAGAGGTTGGTCAAGCAGTAAAAACAACAGGGATTTTGCTCGTGAGGTACCGTGAGACTCCGAGTTTAATTCATACTTAACACTATGATTTGGAGTTCGGTCATTAAGAAGTAATTCATCGTGAATTCTCTGGTCCTGTCATCGATCGCTTGACTATGACCAGATCGAGGCAAAAGTCTAAACATATAATATGTCTAGAACAACTAAATTTCACTCAACACTCAAGCAAATAAGTTATAAAGAGCATAACTAAATAAACAAATCCCAACGGGGGATATACTTTCCCTCGTATCACGCGTAAATCCAAATAATTTTTCTTTCCCATTTCGATTACCTTATTCCTATTTGCCAAACCGGGTATCATTAGTTTTTTTTATTCTTGTCATGTTAAAGATCAGTCCCCCTTATTACAAAGCTGGCTTTTGTACTGTGCCCCAAAGAAAAATCTCAACATGTTCCCCCCTTTTTCTTCTTGTGGAATGCGATGACGGATAGTGCAAACTTTTATCACCTATTGTCACGTTAGGGCTAGAATATGATGACATATCAAACCCAGCAACCCTTTTTCTTTATGTGCCCCCATCTGTGGTATTCTCCTCTAGATAGATCTAATTGCGATGCCACACCTCGGTCGCCAAATGATCATTTGAGAGATTCTTCTATTGAAGTTCATGTGTAAGGGTGTCAGTAAAAGGACAACGCATATTAGACAATTAATCGGGGTAGAGCAATTATTATACCTACTCGACTCATTTGGAACGATGCCTCATGAAGACATAACATATACGATTTTTTTTTTAGGGTTCAAATATCCATAGGTTGCCGAAACATTAGTATGCTTGGTAACATTTCAAATGAGGAATCAAATCTCAACCTTACATGCATTAGTATCCTAGGAACTCAATTTGGATGTGTTGATGTTTTAAATGAGACGGATAAAAGACGGGCATGGCTAACTGCAAAGTAATTTTTCTTTACTCTTGGCATTGCTGATCATTCCAAAATGAGGGATGCTGGACCGCGGACGGATTGGGGAATCCCCGTGGTTCAATGAAGGCATGGATACGCAACACTACGAAAAGAGTTCATCTTCCACCTTAAACTAATCGCAAAATTATAGGCCAAATTTCTCAAAAGAACACTGATTTATGGGTTCGATCTGATTCCGACACCGACTTGCAAGTGTACCAAAGAGGCCAACAGTGCATGTCAACAACATCTGTGCTCGAAAGTCGGTTCCAAAATTGGGTCAAAGTCATAAGATAGTGCTTCTTTTTGGTGAATTCGGCCCTAAACACTATCTCACGATAAATAAGGAACCCAAATCTTTGGAGAGATTTTAATTTTTTTTCTCACTTATTCTGATTAGAAATGTTGCTGCTGGGAAATAAACTTGTCTGATCTGAATTCGACGTTCTAGCGAACCTTGCTTACCTCCCTTGTCTCGGCTGTGGCCCGTTTCAATGGTGCTTAAAGGATGTTTTGATCAGCCCTTATTTCCCTTTCCTTGCCCTCTTCCTGATCTTGTTTTTTTTCATTTGGACTTGCACATAAGAAAAGACCATTTCTTGGTCCATCCTCATCCCTTAGCGTTGGCTGGGATCCATCGGGCCTACAATCGGGGCCGAATTATTTGGCGAAGCCCGAAGTGGGTTAACACTATTTGGAAGCATTGTTCAATGAAGTTGGGCTGGACATGGATGATACCGATGTCCAATGTTTTCCAAGCTCTGACGTTTTAATGTTTTCAACACATAAGAAGAAGAAAGCAAGATCACTGCATGTTTGGAGTACTTTGGTGGGTCAATTTCATTTTTGACCACCACACATCCGATCATTGACAAAATGAGACTGGAGAAACAAAAAGATTTTTAGTCGTATGAGACCCATTAATCGTACTTTTCAGTTAGGCAAATCATTTTTTTTTAAAATAATTTAAACTATTAAGAAAGTAATGAACAACGAATATATAACATATGACGTCACGTTTCCCATGAGTATAAAATCAGTCCTGAGATGCGCAACATGAGATGTGAACATAATCATATCGAATAGACAACCTGACATAGGAAAACATTCAAAGGAGAGAGAGAGAGAGAGAGAGAGAGAGAGAGAGAGAGAGAGAGAGAGAGAGAGAGAGAGCAAACTGTTTTCCTAAAAACCTTAAATCATTATGTAAAAAATAGCCCAACAAAACATTTACGTAGGATATCACTCAACATTCGAGAAAAATGAGACTATGCACATTGATATCCATAATCCCCTAATTCACAGTTTTTAATTCTGTAATAATTTTGCCATACAGACATGAAGAGGTAATGCAATAGCATTTTAAACATATGCTCAATTCATGTAAAGTTTCATTCAAGCAATTTTTTCTCATGAATGATCATGTAGAAATTCAAATCGGTAATAGGGCAGGTTCGACTTTAGAAATTGCATCATACATATTAAGATCGTTACCTTAAATTGAAATATACGCCGAATGCCTAAAGACTAAAAACCGTAAACAAATTTTGCCTCTGTCTCTTTCATTCTCTCTGATCTCCACGCCTTTCCTTTTCTATATTTAAATCGTAACGTAAGTCTGAAAAAGCATGTAAATGACAAACAACGTTTGTCTCTTGTCTTTGTCTAGTCAAGTGCCTGAAGTTGTAAGCTTTGGCTCCACTTTGTTGCTTCAAATCAGCAGTCCACATCATAAGCTATCAGAAGTTGAAGAGAAGATTGTCGTCGTTTTCGTGTCAGTTGGAACAACCAACACAACTATCGGACGCTTGCAAGGGAAGTTAAAGAAAGCTCGAAGGTGTATGTAATCAGGCCATTATTGGATCTCAACGGCAACTACTCCTTTTGTCAATGTAATTTCATGGTCACCAACTTAGTACTTTATGTTCATAATAGCTTATCTGTAATTGCATTATGAAAACCATGATCATTATATCGATTTAGGGTTTCATTTGAGAGTATCTAGGTCAGGCTAGCCTCCATAATTACCTTAACGTTGATCATCTATGCGACTTGGCCCTAAAGTATGTTCCTTCAAGAAGATGTTGGAATTAAGTCAAGTATCTTTTTTTTATAAACTATTTACCCCAAAATGATTAAAGGGTATTTGAATGATTGATTTGCATCACGATATATGTTGCGGAAGCCAAGCGATCGAATAATAAAATTGACAGAATAAGAAAATAAATCGGACACCAGATTTACGTGGTTCGGTCGTAGTGACCTACGTCCACGGGGAGAGCAGCACGGAATTCCACTATAGATCAAGCGATACAACGGAGATTACAATCACACTCGAGTCACTCAAACACTCTCGGTGTTTCCCAAGCCCCAATTACACCCAATAACTCACGCAGTGTTTAGCCCCACAATTCTTCACGAAATAATCTCTCAATATCGCAAAAGAATTGTACACTAATCTTAACACAAGATTTAATCGCTACGAACACTTGAGCTCTTGAACGTAATTTGCCGAAGAAAGACCCACGAAACTCTCTGCCAAGCACTCTATTTCGGCGCTTCAAGACTTCTTTGCTAAAAGCATCCCCTGACCCTGAACATATATATCAGGAAGTCCCATGTTGGTCAACAAAAGAAGTCCACCTTCACTTTCCTTTTCCGATTTTGTCTTCTTTCTTGTTTTGCTGCCAATTCTTGCATATTAGGAAAGCAAATTTCCAATATTTCTTTTGCTCGATTTCGGACGTCCGCAAAATATCCAATTCAAAATATTTAGATTTTCGCTTCGGGCTTAAACTCGAGACATATATTCAACAATCTCCACCTTGGCTCGACGTTTAAGCCAAGTCACAATCACTTTGATAGAAATCCGAATTTCGCTACTACTCTCCCACAGCCCCCGATGGGCTCAACCGCCACAGACGTCTTCCAAGTCCAAGCCTCGCTTGAACTTCGCCATAGCCGTGGACCTCATCAGAATACCAACTCCACATGCACCTTTAACCGCTCCATAAGGATTTTCTGACACAATCTCCTCAATCGCAGATAAAGCAAAACCATAATTGCATCCATATATGTTCGGAGATCGAATACGCATCTTGTCAATATTAGCAATTACAGCAACTGTTGGCTTAATAGGCTCCACCTCGCTACAAGCACCATCCGTGTCGATTATTTCGCTAGTGCCCGCTACCTCAGGAGTTTCTGGTTGCAACTCCACCTCAAGCTGAACACCGTTTAGATCCGTATGAACACTGCTATTAACACTCCTAGCTAGAAGTACTGGAAACTCGTCAAATATAACTTCTCTGCTGATAACAAGTGAATTTAATTCCGGGCACCACAACTTATAGCCCCGCTCACCTTGTGCATAACCTAGGAACATGCACTTTCTTGTCCTTCCATCGAGCTTACCGTCACTAACTCGAACATAACATGGACAACCAAATATTCTAAGAACAGAATAATCAGCAATGTTACCTGACCACACTTCTTCGGGAGTCCGATATTCAATCGCAGTCGATGGGAATCTATTCTTCAGGTAGCTCGCCGTACTAAGCGCATCCGCTAGATATCTTCTAGCCATACCAGCACTAGAGAGCATTTTATGGGCCGTCTCTAGTAATATTTTGCTCATCAATTCTGCAACTTGTTGTGGTTCATTGGCACTAGTGCGGTGTCTCACTATGCCTTCCTTCATGCAGAATTTGTTTAACAGCTCCGAGCAAAAATCCATACTATTGTCAATCCGCACCTGCTTGATCGTTTTACCAGTCTCCTTTTCGATCAAAACTTTTAACTGCTTGATCCTGACAACATCATCAAACTTGTGCCTAAGCACAAACACCCACGTCTTCCTCGAGTAGTAATCAACAACTGTTAGCATAAATCTGGCACTCTTCCTTGAAGGAAATCGCGACAACCTGCGAACATCCAAGTGAATTAATTCTGCAATATCCGTGGTTTCTCTGACAACCGTACTAAACTGCACTTTTCGCCGTTGATCTAAATCACAGCACCTGCATACATTCAGTTCGTTAGCCACATAACCACATAGCAAATTTCTTTCACTTAGAACCTTCGGGCTTCTCTCACTAATGTGTCCTAAACGCATATGCCACAATTCAGACTCTCGAACCGATACATTCAACGTCTCCGTAGCAAATTCCGTCACTGTCTCTCCTTGAAGCTCATACAGGCCACTATGCTTGATTCCTTTCATTATCACCAAGGCACCTCGAACAACTTTCAGAACTCCACATTCTAAAGAATACCGACACCCAGCTGAATCTAGGGCACTCAAGGAAATCAGATTTTTCTTCAACTCGGGAACATGCTTCACTCCAGTCAATGTCCACACGATACCATCATGCATTCTGATTCTGACATCACCAACACCAATAACATCGCATTCATAATTGTTCCCCAACTGCACTTTACTATTATCTGTGCACTGATAAGTAGTAAACCAGTTCCTATTTGATGTAGCGTGAAAAGAGCAACCAGAATCCATAATCCATCCGCCAAACGACGAATTATTAGTGACAGACAAGACATAATCAGCATCATCCGAATTACCATCAGCTATAGCTGCAATATCATCCGCAGATTCAACTATAATTCCTTTACCCTTCTCGTTCTTCAGCTTAAGGCAATCCCTTCGAAGATGCCCCCTCTTGCCACAGCTCCAACAGACAACACCACCAGTTCTAGACTGACTTCGTCTATTCGAGTTCATATTACTTCTGCTAGCACGTGTACCAGTTCTTCCTCTATTTTCACCTACTAAAGCAGCAGATACATGTTCACCAGATTCTCTTCTACGGATGTCTTCGCTCAGAATTAAATCTCGAACACCATCAAACGTCAAACTTGTTGACCCAAAGGAATTACTAACAGCAGTAACAGTAGTATTCCAACTATCAGGCAATGAGGATAATAGAATCAAAGCACGTACCTCATCTTCAAAGTCAATATCAACCGAACTCAATTGACTCACGATCACATTGAATTCATTAATATGATTAGCAACCGACGCACCTTCGCTCATCTTTAAATTAAACAGACGTCGCATCAAGTAGACTTTGTTGATCGCAGAGGGCTTCTCGTACATGTCCGACAGGGCTTTCATCAAACCCGCAGTGGTCTTCTCATTCACGATGTTAAACGCAACGTTACGAGCCAACGTCAGCCGAATAACACCCAAAGCTCGTCTATCCAGCAATTCCCAATCAGCTTGCTTCATCGTCTCTGGCTTCTCCCCAGACAGGGGCACGTGCAGTTTCATCTGATATAGTTGATCCTCAATCTGCATCTTCCAGAAGCCAAAATCCTTCCCATCAAATCTGTCGATTCTCACTTTTCCTTCTTCTATCGCCATCGATTCACTTCAACTCAGCCAAGCCAAGCTCTGATACCAATTGTTGCGGAAGCCAAGCGATCGAATAATAAAATTGACAGAATAAGAAAATAAATCGGACACCAGATTTACGTGGTTCGGTCGTAGTGACCTACGTCCACGGGGAGAGCAGCACGGAATTCCACTATAGATCAAGCGATACAACGGAGATTACAATCACACTCGAGTCACTCAAACACTCTCGGTGTTTCCCAAGCCCCAATTACACCCAATAACTCACGCAGTGTTTAGCCCCACAATTCTTCACGAAATAATCTCTCAATATCGCAAAAGAATTGTACACTAATCTTAACACAAGATTTAATCGCTACGAACACTTGAGCTCTTGAACGTAATTTGCCGAAGAAAGACCCACGAAACTCTCTGCCAAGCACTCTATTTCGGCGCTTCAAGACTTCTTTGCTAAAAGCATCCCCTGACCCTGAACATATATATCAGGAAGTCCCATGTTGGTCAACAAAAGAAGTCCACCTTCACTTTCCTTTTCCGATTTTGTCTTCTTTCTTGTTTTGCTGCCAATTCTTGCATATTAGGAAAGCAAATTTCCAATATTTCTTTTGCTCGATTTCGGACGTCCGCAAAATATCCAATTCAAAATATTTAGATTTTCGCTTCGGGCTTAAACTCGAGACATATATTCAACAATATATACACACACACAATGTTTTAATGAAGCAAAACTAATAAATTGGGCCACTTAAGAATACATGCTAGAAATAGTACCCAAAAGCAAAACTAATAAATTGTCCACGTGCAAGTTGATTATCCTGTCACTAAATTTTTAGTTAAAGAGAGATTACTTACATATAGGGTTAGTGCAAAAACCTGCAAACAAGTATGTAATAGTAAGAAAATCACAAGGAGTTCAAGAATAAGGTAAGATGAACGAAAACGGTTTGCGAAATAAATGAAAATTGTAGCACGAAGGATATGAGACTAGATCTTCACACCATGTTTGATATTATTGGTACAACCCTACAAGTTCATGTCATTAGGTAGAGGGAGATTGCATGCACAGTACATCATCTAATGCAGCTGTACGAATTAACATATTAATTGATTTAATCGGCTCATTTCTTTTTGCATGTCACGGTTTTTTCAAACACATCAATCTTCAATTTGGTTTCCAAAATCGTTTTGCTTTGCTAATTTCAATCCTCACGCCACCCTGGCTTGGTAAAGTCATTCTTTATTTATTAATACAACAGAATGCCATTGCTTTTCTAGCTTCTGCTGTGAAGGTTGGTGGAAGTGCATCCTCGCTACCCCGTTTGTCTTTGGCCAAATAATAAGGTTTTTATTTAGCGAACGGTGAAAAAGTTTGAGAATGTCAAGGCTAGGAGCGCATTGCTCAAGACCCAAAGTTCTTTGTCGCTTTCATTTACATTTTTGTTCTTGACTTTATTGCTTTTCAATTTTCATAACTTTATTGGCTAGAAAGATATTTTCCTTTTATTTTTCTGTCGATAGTGCCATGCAGTATGAACTTTGAAGGGGAGGAGAAATTACTACACGAGTGCAGATGTACGTACCAAACTAAATTTGAACCACGGAAGAAGGTGGGCTTTTATATGGTCTCTCGTGAGTTTCTCCGGATATGACAGTCCAGGTTGGGTTTAGTGTATGTACTAAGTTCATGAACTGCTAGCTCGAAGGGGAGACAAAATGCATCGTTCTAGGTCACTCCAAGCGATATGCAGTTTCCAAAGAGTCAAAAAAGTTCGTAGGAGCTCTGCCAAAACGAAAAAGAAAAAGAAAAAGAAAAAGAAAAAGAAAACAAGTACATGTATTTGAGTACTAATGTTGCGTTTGGTATGGCGTAATCTGATAGAAAGAGGAAATGAAACGAAAAAATTGGAATGGCATGGTGAATATATTGGAATGAATATCTTAAAAATGAAAAAAAAAGACTTTTTCATTTGGTCAATGACTCCACATGTTCAATATTAAGACAGAAAATTTTTTTTTATTAAAGAGTATCTTAGCGCTCTTCTGAAGCAACTAATTAAGATTCCTGGCAAAAAAAACTAATTAACGAAATTTTACAGTTTTCACTATATCAATTATTTTGCATTACATCTAGCACGTATCACCCCCAGGGTTTACTCCCCGGCTGTCGGCCGTGCGGGGGTTCCCTGGGTTACAAAAAAAAAATTATTTTGCATTACGTGCGATTATCAATTTGAATATTGAACTTATTTTACATTGTCCCAAGGGCACTTATTAACATTATCTTAAATAAAAATTTTATTCCTTATCCTACATACAAAAATTAAATCAAAAGACCTGAAATTATGAATCCATCACCTCAAACACAATTTAAGTTTTTCTTTCGCATGATGAGGCCTTTTCAAGCATTACGCAACCATCACTTATTTTTTCATGAACTCTCATACATTCTCGTATCACACTCATTTACCTCGTTCAAAAGATGTTTTTATCATGCCATTATTCATCAATTTGCCCGTGCAACGAACTGCTAAAGTCCCACAATTTCCGAGCATGAGATTGACAAGAATTTATTAGATAGGGATAATTGCAAAATCTATCCTTAACTTTCCTTTCCTGTCAAGTGTTCTCCTCGTATTTCAAAACTTACATTTTGCATCTCTTCAAATCTCACTCTCTTCCCGTCATTCCTCTCTTCTCATACACAACAACATGACATAGCAACATCAAGAGCCGCCTGCACAGGGTTGAGCCACCGCTGGACACCATAGCTAGACTTTAATGCCGATATGATATACCATTGCCCTCACCCTCACCCTCGCCCGTCACCCGCGCCCATCTCTTGGCATCCGTGTCTCTGTTTGTGATGAGGTCGCATGCGACTCGCGATGGCGTGGCCACATGAGCTTGGCCTAAGCTTGTGGCTCTCGGCAATGAGGCCATGCAAAGTTGGCCTCGAGCTCATGAGGACCGTGGCTAGCTGTAAGCCTCTGCGACAGGCTGGCCATCCATGCAAGTTTTGTAGCAAAGCTTGGCTATGACGGCCATTGCCACTAGATCAAGGTCGTATGATTGACCTCGGCCTTGATTGAACTTTGAGCTGTCAACGTGATCATTCTTAGACTTCGTTATGAGGTTGGCGACAACCGTAGATTGTTGAATGCTCTCACAATCTTACGTGTTGAAAATCTTTTCACAACCATAAGATTTGCAATTTGTGCGTATGTGGAGCTTGCATACTTAACTGAACAATTGACCTTTATTTTGGCGCTTTCATAATAGATGAAGGTGGAGATTGGCCAAAAGAGAAAATGGACAAAGGTGGAGACGATAAAAAGCGTAGCACAAGTGTTTGCCGGACCAACATTATATATAAACATATATATGTGGGTGTAGAGAGAGAGAGATTTAAAATCTTATGGGACTGAAGTTAATAGACTTTACCACCTGCCTGGGTGGCGTCGCTAAAATGAGCGCTCTTCCTCTCACAAAAGGTTGAGCGTTCGAATTCCGGGCGCCGCAGGGTGACTTAACCGGTAGCACATGTGTGGTGGCTAGCACGTGTCGCCCTCAAGGTTTACCTCCCGGCTATCGGCCGTGCGGGTTTCCCTGGGTTACTAAAAAAAAAAAAGTTAATAGACTTTTTTTGGCGAACAAGGGTATCCTCCAAACGCCACCAATTTCATTTCAAGGCATCATTGAAAGCAGATCCGTTCCTTCCGCGATTTCACGCGATTACTTTATTGTTGTGCTCTTGAATGATATTATTGCCTATGATATAGAGACCTTGTTTAAGCAAAAAGAAAGAGGGACGATCGTGCGGACGTTAGGCATGACTTTTTCCTAACAATTATCAACTTGAAAAGAAATACTTCGACTTTTATTAAGTGTTTTTTTTTCTAGAAGACTTTTATTAAGTGTTACAACTACAAGATTGTCACAGCCGAAGTATCATTGCACATCTTAAAAAGCTTCTTCTTCAAATTTCAAGTTACGGAAATTTAAAAAGAAACATATATTATCAAATGACATAAATTATAACAGGTTCGTACCACAGTTATGACATAAATATTTAGCCAATTCTCAGCTATTGCCTTACTCAAAAGCAGAAATTTCGCAATTTAAAGAAATGGAAATGATGGTCGACTTAGAAGCATCTAAAGGGGACCGGCATAGGCTCCGCCATCAATCCATTTCATATGACCCTCATCATGATGAGAGTCATAGTGTTTGAACCAAGCTTCTCTAATCATGACAGTCCTGGCCTTGCCCACATAAATAAGCAAAGCTCCCCAACCAAAAAAAACAAGACCCTGGATTCTTCTTTTGTCCATGCCTTTACCGTGTACTTTTTCCCAAGTTTTGATTTTCACTAGACAAATGTCTTTGTAATCTCTCATGGGTGGCGCTTTCAACCAACAAGAAGATAGAGAAGGTGCTGAACGCAGAAACCCTCCCATTCCACACCAACTCAAGCTTTGCCTACCTCTGCCAAGACCCAAAACGTTCCATAACTCCAACTCCCCTTCTGCTCTCGGCATCTGGGTCTCGAAGCTTCTTTGGAAGCTGCATTTCTGGCCTCGTTTCTCAAGTGGGTCGTGCTCTAGGAGGCTGCGCTACAGTGGCATGATAGTGAACAACTCTGCATTTTATGCTTCACCGGGCCGTGTTGAAACAGAAGGAGAAGGAGAAGAGGGTCCTGAAATGGAGGGGTTGAGTGTCAAGAGTGAAGGCGCTGAGGGAAGGAGAGATAAGTTCTGCGAGAATGGTGGTGGAGTTGGGATTTTTGCGGATTTGATCGAGGAAGAGAGGCGTGAGAGCAGTTCAAGCTCAGCTTTCTTGACATCGGATGTGACCGGGGATGGAGAACAAAGTCATAGCAGCTCCGAGGTGTCGTATTCGCCGCCTCCTGTGTTGCATTGGTCGGCGGACAAAGCTCCGGCGTCGGACTGTTCCAGTGAGAATAGTGTTGTGGAAGATGCAGAGAAATTCCACTCCAGTGATGAGAAGTTGGAGAAACATGGCTCTGTAATTTCAGGTTTGAACCAAGACAAAACCAAAACTGAAATGAATATAATTAGTTGTAAGTTTATTTTAATGTCATTACTGATTACTGTTTGGTTAATGGGGGATGCAGAGGTTGAGATGATGAAGGAAAGATTATCAAAATTGCTTCTTGGAGAGGACATGTCGGGTTCCGGTAATGGGGTCTGTACAGCATTGGCCATATCAAATGCCATTACTAATCTTTGTGGTATGCTGCCTACTTGGAATTCGTTGCCAACTTCTTCTTCATTGCTGTGGCGTATTGGCCTAAAAATTGAATTTGATTGGTCCAGCTTGTTGTGGAAAGTGGTTTTGTCACCTGCACTGCTGATTGAAGGACATATGGTCGTTTGAAAGAAATAAAAGTGAAACTAGTTTTCGAACGTGCATCTCTCGTTGTGTGCTTCAATCCATGGTGTGATTGCAAGTGCATTATGAGATAATCTTTTTGATGGCGCTATTTATGATGATTTATTTTTTGTTTTGTAACTTCATTCGTGAAGCCACCCTGTTTGGGCAACTTTGGAGGTTAGAACCTATTCCTCTGGAAAAGAAAGCAATGTGGCGTAGAGAGATGGAATGGCTTCTTTGTGTTAGCGATCACATTGTTGAGTTCACTCCGTTGTGGCAGACTTTCCCGGATGGAAGCAAGCTTGAGGTAAGGCCATTTGCTTGTTAAATTGCACCTATAAAATTGCATCCTTTGACAAATAAAAGCTTTTTTCTTGACATTTCATTCTCTAGTGAGTTCTAAGTCTTGATTAGCGCTAGAATTCTCCACTCTGCTACGATGGGGATGATTTTTTGGCTTTAGTTGCTTCAATGGTCCGTAGGCATAAGAATTGCTGTGGTTGTTAATAACATCTGCACTTAGATCTCTGTGTTTAAGGAAGAACGGCAAACGACAGTAATAATTGTTGCTATAGAACCATACAGTGTAAAATAGTCTCAATTCATGAACACTTTGACATTTGTGATTGCTTGCTTCACTTCAGGTAATCAACTTGGTAAGATGATTCCGTACTACTTGCTGGTGGATTATAAAGAAATTGGTCAAAATTGAGGGACCAATTGGATTTGAGGTTTCTCAAAAGTCATTTTGCCAAATCTCCGTCTCTGTGTTTCAGGTCATGACATGCAGACCAAGGTCTGATCTTTATGTGAATCTCCCGGCCCTCCGAAAGCTAGACAATATGCTTCTTGTAAGGTTTCTTCCAAGTGGTTAAGTGGTCTATGTTTTTAGTTGGGAAAGAAAACTGAGGATTATGACTTGTCTTTATCAGGAAATATTAGACAGCTTTGAAGACACAGAGTTTTGGTATGTGGATCAAGGGATTTTAGCATTGGAGGCCGATGGATCGTCGTCTTTCCGACAAGCCCTCCAGCGCCAAGAGGAAAAATGGTGGCTTCCGGTACCTCGAGTCCATCCTGAAGGTCTCAGTGAAGTTTCTCGAAAGCATTTACAGCACAAACGTGATTGCACCAACCAGATATTAAAAGCTGCCATGGCAATCAATAGCATTGCCTTAGCCGATATGGAAGTCCCCGATTCATACTTGGAAACTCTTCCTAAGGTATGAAGCATATATAACTGTCATGTATAAATGTGGCATATGAATGCAACTTACGTAATCTCTAAGAGTTCTTCAACCGATTACAGAATGGACGAGTGTGCTTGGGTGATATTATATATCGCTATATTACCTCGGATCAGTTTTCTCCTGAATGTCTGCTAGATTGCCTTGACCTTACATCAGAACATCAAGCTATAGAAATTGCCAACCGTGTCGAGGCCTCAATATATGTTTGGCGAAAAAGAACTCATTCAAAACCTGTCAATAGCACCAGCAGATCTAATTCGAAGTCATCGTGGGGATTGGTAAAGGAGCTTATGGTCGATGCAGACAAGAGAGAATTTCTTGCGGACAGAGCAGAAAGCCTCCTGCTTTGCTTGAGGCAATGGTTCCCTGGCTTGCCTCAGACCACCTTGGACATGAGCAAGATTCAATACAACAAGGTAATATATCTAGGACTCTGTCATTCATTTGTTGTACACGATTTTCGGTTTTTTCAGTTCACTCCTTTGTGAAAAATCATAAGAAAACCCTGACAACATAGATCCGAGTAATCTTTTTGTTGGGATTTTTGATTCGTGATGAGGCGACGAATAAATTATAGTAAAGAATCCTACTCTGGAAAATATCCCAGGTGTTCTAGGTTTAGTTTCAATATAGCTGTATTAGTAGAGTGATCCACTTTGCATTGCACCTGTAGGATGTGGGAAAATCCATTCTGGAGAGCTATTCAAGAGTACTAGAAAGCTTGGCGTTCAACATTGTGGCTCGTATTGATGATTTACTATATGTAGACGACTTGACAAAGCACTCGGACAATGTCCCTTCAATCTCCAAGGTAAGTTTGATTGCACACAAGAGCATTCCAATCCCATACACAGTGCCCCTCTCGGGCACTCCGTATAAAACAGCTTTCTCCACACCAAGCTTCTCTCCGGCACGTCTCTTCAGCCCCATGAGGGGTGAGAGATCTCCTTTCATTGCTGGCGGCAAGCTTCAGCATCGTGGGTTAGGCGTAAAAAAGGCTTTGACAGATTATATTGCCATCGACACAAAAGGAAAGGACTGTGGCAAGTCGAATGAGGAGGCGGATGCGTTGTCGAATGTCATCATCGAAGCATCTGCATCTCCAAGTGGCGTAATCTCTGACAAAGGTAATCTCAGCGCGAGGGAAGACTTACATGCCAAATAAGGAACAACCAAGAGGGCTTCTCAATATAATTTGCCTATATCAGTGCTCTGAACTATTCTCTGCTATACTGGATATATCCATATACAGGTGCTAGGTTTGTTTAGATCATGCTGTTAATTGTAGTGACATCTTTTGTATGAGCTGGGGCCTGACTGCTCATGCTACATGTACCTTCAAGGGCAGCAATTCTACATCGTTGCGGCAATTCCCTTGAGATTGAGTTGCATATGGCGCAACGTATATAGAATTGCAGACCCTCTTCGTGTAAGGACTGGCATATGAAACTTATTGCTTCACGGATTGATGAGTTGTAAACGTGCGAGCGCAAGAAACATCCTCACTATGCTTCTAAAGAGGCCGCGAGAATCTCGACTCGCGACAACCTTCACAGTCTGATGAGTGAAAACATGAGCTAACAGAAGGTACGATTAAAGATGGGTTGAAATCATCTGATGATCTTGGAATTACCATGTTCGTATTCTCTTTCTGCCGACGCTCTGGCATCGCAAATTTTGCTGGAAAGATAGGCGTGTCCCCGTGCTGCATCGTTTTGCCTACCGGATAAAGACAGTGTTTGAGCTAATTAGAACTTGGCGAGAGTTCTCAAAGACAAACGACTGTTGATTTTATTGCTGCTCAGGCGCGTATCAGACGTAATGCGCCGGAGGTTTAGGAGACGTTGGCGACGCGCACGATATGCAAAGAGTTGTCATAAATAGTGAACGGATGGAAAAACTGTGGCGCACATCGAGTTCGTTCCTGTGAAATCGGTGCGTCTCAACCGTTGATCTTGATGGGTCTCTCGTGACGTCCGCATGATGCGTTAACGAACTCAGCACGCGCCCAATATTGACTCAAATGGATGAGTCTCTCCTTTGCCTGATAAAAGTGCTTAGCCCGGCAGCTTGACTCTTTCCTGGGCCCAGCAAGTGTTTGGGGAGTGGTGGGGTGTGTGGACTGAGGCAAATGTAAGTTATCATATCTGGACACCATTGTCGGCTCTCTAAAAACTGTCCGCCTAGCCCTAGATCCATTATTTCAATTCCAAAATTTTTGATTTTTACTAATTTAGTTTTAAATCTTTACGTGAAATTACAATGTATTTCTGCCGATCAATTTTTTCCTGAAATCACTCATGTAGTGGTATGCCGTGTAGGATGGCTGGTGATGATTGGATCACTACGTCAGCGATTTCCGATGAAAATTAAGCAGTAGGACTACATTGGAATTTTGAGTAAAGTTTTTGGATTAAATTGAAAAATTCGAAAAGTGTAGGATTGGATTGTTATCCGTACAATGGGTTTAAGACTGATTGGGTAAGATTATTTGATATTCACTTGCAAAGACTTGGAGCTAAGAGGTATCGTCTTTGGAAAAATTACAATTCAAATCATGATAAGGAAAATGCTGAGATCTGTTTATTTTGAAAAAAAAACTTCATGATAAAAGAAAATACTTCTCGGGAAATTATTTTTTAGAAAAATATCTTCTCCATTTCAGGTTAGGAAATCCATTTTCCTAACATTAAGCATGCACGCAAATGATTTTCCGTTAACTGATCATTTTCAATTTTTCACTAAACTAAATGTTTGAAAGTCTAGAAAATTAATACCAGATTTTTTTTTACTCAAACAAACATATACCGTAAGTATGAAAATGGGTTCACTACTCCGAATCTGGTTTGCATCCTCTGCTAAAAGGAAGATCTTAATGCAAAGATTCTTTCTTAACCTTTCTTGATCTTGGAAATGACAGGTCCCAATCACATGATTTGACTTGTACACTTAATTTTGAAAATTACACGACTACACTAGATGGTAATAGTTACTACAAATACAAGTCTCCTTCTTCCTTATTTATGCAGGGAAAATTTCCAGCAAATTTTTTCTTACATTTTCGACAATCTAAATCCAGAAGCATACGTCCATCATTGACTCAATTTACTGGATTGATGAAGTTGTATTGTTTGAAAATCTGCGAAAATTACCACAAAAGTTCTAAACATATTACACTTGTATCAATTCAATCATAAACCTTTTAATTTGATCAATTTAGTCTTAAACTTCTTGACAATTTGTTAATTGTGTCCAGTTTGTCAATTTGGGCTAAAAATTACTGACGTGGACGCTGGCCATCCTACATGACACTGTCAATGCTGATGTAAATGATTTTTGTAATTTTTTAAAAAGGTTTTTGAATCTTTTTAAAATTTTGAGTTGTTTATCATTTTCTTTTATATTTTTTCTTTATTGCGGCTGGCGAGGGCTTGATGACCCTCGTTTGCCACTGGGCAAGGGCTTGCAAGCCCTCGTTGGGCAAGGGACCTGGATCTAACGAGGATGACCCTTGCCCAGCTCTCTCAAGGCATCATAGGTAGCCGGCCATCGCTTGAGACTAGCCACCAATGAAAAGGAAAGACAAAAAAGAAAAAGGAAAAAAATTAGAAAAAATTGTCAATATTAGCGTTGGTACGCCGCATAGGACGGTCATTGCCGATTGGACCGTCACGTCAGCATTTTGTTGTCAAAATTGGCTGGAATGATTACGTTGGTAAATTATCAAATGTTTATGATTGAATTGGCATAGTTAGTTGAAAAGTTTAGAATTGAAATGCTATGTGTTTAAGACTTCTTTAATAGTTTTGCCTCGAAAATCCTCAATACACATGAAATACTGAAATCGCGATATTTGTTTTTGATAACTTAGGAGAGCGTAGATGCTTGACTATTGTAATACCTTCTAAATCTCATGAATTGGTAAAATCTAGGCGTTTAGCCTATGTAAGTGACCGCGGCCCAAATCGGCCTGCATGCATACACCTCGAATTTTTCCGTTATTCAAAACATACAATGCTCAAGAAAGCACTTAATTGGACTTTCATAACAATTTTAAGACATGACTCCACTATTTGAAAGCTTCATGATTTGATCACATGTTCCTTATAAAGTTTTAAGAGAAAAATAAAACTGACCAAAAAATAACTATATTGGAATTTCGTGTAAAGATTTTAGACTGAATCGATAAAATTAAGAAAAATTTAGAATTGAATTTGCATCTATACAATAGGGCCACGATTAATTAGGTAATTTTCTCCCGGACAATCAGTCAATTATCATAACCAGTCTATCCTTCTAGATACGTTGTTTCTCTAGCACATACGATGTGACCTTGCTTCCATGTTCAGTGCCTCTTCCCCATTGACTTCTAATCCCCATTTCCTCTTCCACGCGCATACAGCTCGTACCGCACATCGACCGGTGAACGTCCCCATCGATGAGCCTACGAATTGTCGTGGCCCTCCCATGGACCGCACCCCGCACGCATCTGCAGCGTATTCTAATAGTTTTTCCCATCATTTCCTCCGTGCGAGAAAAGTTTGAACAGGGTCAAATCCGCTCGCATCCTTTCCTAATAAGGACAAGAGGGAGGTCCCGACCCATTCTAGAAGGTGGGGCGGCCGATCACAACCATATAAGAAAAACAAAAAAAATGGCCAACACATTTCAACTTTCCCCGAAAATTCAGAAATATATGTACAAAAAAAAAGCTACTTATGCCCCGTAATTTAATGTGATGTTGCCATCTTGTGCTTGGCTTTTCTGTGATTTTAGCTGCATGTCACAACATCAAGTTGCGAACCTTATATATTGGCCTTAGGCAAAGAAAATCGTGTAGACTTTTGTTCTTTTTTTTTTTTTTTAATTTCGGATAGGAAATACGGAAAAAAACGTACCTTATTTGTCTCCCCCGCGTTCCTTACATGCTTCTATTTTGAAATATACATCTTGCGCCGATATAGCAGTCCAGTTATCGCTGGCCGTTTGATGCGACACATCTGCAATTTCCGGCAAATATCGACTAAATGGATTACATTGAGCAAATATTTAGGAATAAATTGATAAAATTGTAAAGTTTTCAGATTAAATTGACATCCGTATAATGAGTTTAAGATTGATCGGATAATTTTTCCGGAAATTGACAAATCTAATAAGGTTGATGAGAACATCGAATTTTATCAAAGTGTTTTGCCTTTTCTTACTTCTTCGAGAGTGAAGACAGTTGGAGATTGCCTTCGCTCGGGTTGTCGATGCAATTTCCTGGTTGTTTCCCAGTTCGTTCGCTTTTGGGCCTCCGCCACGTTTTGCGCGCACTCTAAGTTTGGAGACTCCCACTCAAGCCTCCAACCTCGGAATCGGGAGGCGAGAGTTTCCGTCGGCTATCACGTTCGATCGCGCGCACGATTCGCAGTCTCTTGGAAACTCAGTTTCTTCATCAATTCAGACATCCCAACTCTGTTGGAGAACTGGATTCATAGCAACCCCCAACGTTAACGAGGGAACTGCACGGCGAAATCCTGCTGGCCCTACGGTTGCTGTCTATGTTAATACTCGAATTCGATGATTTTTGCGTACTTGTACGAATTTTAAAAGGATAGGAAGATGCGAGCGGCGTGGCAACCCAGACTATAAGAGCCCCGAGCAACTATGGAGTGTTTGAACCTTGTTCATGCGAACGAGTGAACAAAGCTCAATGGTTCGAGGTTGGAAAGCCGGTCTTCTTTCGTTTCCAATAATGTGAGGACGCGAGCGAGGAGGTCCGGTTACTTTGGACACCCACGACAGACGCCGCGAGTCCCTTTGCGCACGGTTGGAGGGGGCTTGAACAAGCGACTCCCAGTTCCGGGTTAAGGCTTGAACGAGATGAAAGCCTGTCATCCCGGCCTCTCACCAGAATATCAAAGGTCCAGACCCCATCTGCACAAAAGTAGACACACACACACACCAGCGCCCCAGACGAATTGGGCCTCTTGACCTCGGATTCGTGAAATAGTCTCCCGCCTCCGCTAGTCCGCCACACTCGATGACGAAGAAGTGATTCAGACAGGTATATGTGAATGATATTACCTATGTACTCTTCCGAGGGGTGGATTCAGTTAATGAAACAGAGGCCCTATTCTGCTTGATCACATTAGATGGCGTGAATCAATAGCTTTGTATTTATAAAGAGGCAAACTGATCATGGCAATAGTGAGCGAACCGTAGTGTCCGGAAAGGCTAGTATTGCCAATTACTTCGTCGGAGCTCGCTCTAATTCTGCATATATCCATGATCAAAGTGCATCTTGGGATATATCTTGGAACATCTCTAACCGTATCAAAATTTAGGTGTATCATACAAGCGGTTGGTCCAACTCTACAAATGGATGAATCCAAACCATGTACAAAGAGAAAGATAAGAAAAGAGGGGCATGCGCTTCAGCCGAGTTTCCATGGTAGGCATTGGAGCTTGGAGCAAGACCCCTCCCATGTAACTGTACACTCTCCGCCGCCGTCGCAGCACTTGCAAACGACTCCGAGTGTCGCCAGGATCTTCGAGTAACCTACAAATCAAACAACAACGGAATTCAATTAGTGGGACGGAACGAAAATAGACGATTTCGAGACTGCGAAACCCGGAAGGACTGTTCTTACCAGGTTGCTGAGACGGGAAGCCCGGCAATGTCCTCGCTTCGACGAGTTGCGCGACCTCGGACGCAGAGGCCACAACCAGAAGCCACAGGAGGAGCAGAGAAGGCTTGAACACACCCATCTCTCTTATCTTCTTGTGCGCAAGAGCTTTCCCACTTGGGCGTCTACTATCTCTCCGTGTGGTGGAGTTGGGGCTTTATATGGTGAAAGGCGTGTATCTTGTGAAAAGCCCCATCTTTAACACAGCGTTTTTAAAACAAGATACCGGTCAAGAAACAGTTCGATCCGATCGAAATTTAAGCAATTATTGATATCTAGAAGGAGGGTGGGTTCATTGTTGTGGCTGGATGGGGACGGGATGGAGTCATGAGCGGGGCCTTCTTCTAGACCGAATGATGGAGTCGTGCCACACGTTTTCACCTTCCTCGCGTTTACATGGGGCTTTCGCACGGAGCCGAGCGGAAGCTTCATGTGTGAAATAATGCTCGGAAACGGGGGGGCCCCGCCGTCTGTCCTTCTTGTCGACTTTAAAAAACCAAGACAGATGAGCAAAACTAAGGTAGTCGGGGGTTTTTTAGTGGTTGATTCCACCTTATCTTGACCAAAGTCGCCTGCCATCGTTTCCTCCTGTGGTGGGATTAACTTTCTCGTGGCGGGATTCGGAAGTCTAGGATGCAGTCCGAGTGTTTTCACGGAAATTGCTAAGCTGTTCTTTTTTAACTTAAGTCTTACGTTTGGGTCATGTGCGTAAGAACTGTGTGCCATGGTGCCTCGGATGGATCCGAGCCGTGCCACGTCCTGAGTGGGGATCTAATTTGATCTTTGCTTGGAGAGGGATGAGGATTCGATCTGGGACTTATAGGCGGCGGATTTCGCGAAAGACTTATCTATCAATGTGACTGGTTAAACATGAGCGATGGATGATGGGCCGGAAGCGGATCTGATACCCAATATCCTCGTGCTAGCTTTGTGACCACATTGTGGGTAGCTCCGTTGAGCACTTCGCCAATGCTATATTGTTTGCTCTGATCATGGCTCACTCGCATATCTGCGCAAGTTAAAAGCATGTCATACTTGTTTGATGTCGCGAATGGCCTATACACCTTTGCAACAGCCTAGGCACGAGGAAAATGGCGGTATAATACATATTTGACGTCCCATAGTTGTATTTCCCCTCATTTTGTCGAATTCGTCGCGATATCCATAGAACCTCAGTGAGTTTGGAAAAAATCCACGTCGGAATGAAAAATTAAGTAAAAATATCTACCCAGGACGATTTGTCAGTAACGACACTCAAATGAATGATTTTACACCAATGTGGTATTCAAGTTAGCGAAAAAAAAGTTATGGCATTCAAGTGAGCGCCGAATGAAAGTTATGACACTCTTAATATTTTTATGTCAACTACAAACTATTAAATTTAAGCTATTAAGCAAAAGCGCACTTAAATTTTCAAACACTTTAACACTTTCTTTCACGCATAAGTTGGACTTTGGCTCATGATTGATGCTTTTGGAATATATATATATATATATATATATATATATATATATATGTATGTATGTATGTATTATAACTAGAAAGGTAAATAAGAGGCCTTGGAAATATTTGAATGCATATTCTCCTGCGTAAACTTATGCATACCCTTTTTTTTATTTTGAAAAAAATTTTGTGAGATTACTATCAATTATTTTAAAAGATTAACCTTTTGTCCTGGCATCACAACGACTGTGCCAAGTAGTCTAGGATGTGATGCCCCCTTCCTTCGACTAATCGAACAATCATTCCTTTCATCTTGTTGCTACTGCCGTGGCCTAATCCGCCACTTCTACCTTAGCTCAGTGAATGAATATGGTCGAATTTTGAGTGCCAAAAGCTGGATATCCTCCTTGACAAGGCCAAAGGTACCTTTATGACATGCTTTGTGCACTCAGGTTTAAAAGGGGTGAAAGGTCCATGGGCCAAAAAAAATGAACTTTGAGCTTCAAGACAAAACGGGATTAACATATCTGTGTGCCTAATGCAGGTAATGTTAATAATTTAAAGATGGAAATAACAATTTGGGTTAATACCATGAAAAATTCCAAACTAATACGTTTGTGACAATTTTACCTTAAACTAATTTTTTGACCACTAAAAACTCCAAACTAATATACCTGTGATAAATTTACCCTTAGTTATTTCCGTTAAATTTTATTGTCAAATTACTTTGTTAAATAATATGCGGCAATTGACGGATATACCAATTTTATGGTTTACTCTCCGTTTAACACGGCGTACCAGTTTATGATTTTTTATGGTATTAATTCAATTTAATGGAAACTAACGAAGGTTAAAATTTATCACAAATGTACCAGTTCCGGATTTTTGGTGACTAAAAATTAGTTTAGGGTAAATTTATCACAAATGTACCAGTTTGGAGTTTTTCGTAGTTAAAAAATTAGTTTAGAGTAAAATTATCACAGATATACCGGTTTGAGATTTTTCGTGGTATTAACCCTAACAATTTTCAACGCACAACTTTTAAGGCGTAATTAATGCTTCTTATTAAGTGCCTTATAAGCTTTTTTTTTATATAATAAATGTACTGAAAGTCATAAAACTTATTACAAAAATACAAGTAAGTCCTTAAACTTCAATTAAGTTTTGCAATTTGTCAAGAAAGTGTAATCGAGTCCTAAAACTTTTAAAAAATGCAATCAAGTTTTAAAATTTTTACGAAAGTGCAATCGAATCCTAAAAGTTTCATAAAGTGCAATCAATAGAAGGACTTGATTGGACTAATTTGACAATTTTTAGTACCTGATCGAACTTTTGGAAGTTTTAGGATTCAATGGTACTTTTGTAATAAGTTTTAGGACTTAATTGCACATTTTGAAAGTTTAAGGACTCAATTTCATTTTTATGATAAGTTTTAAGACTTTTAATACACTTATCTATTTTGTTTTCTAAAAGTTTCCATAGTAAAGTAGTCCCTCGTGTTGGCGACATGATAAGGATTGCAAATTCGTAATTAAGAATGCCTTCAAACACTATGAAAACTACTAGCTACAACGCTGGCATCTAGAACGATGCAACGGCTCAGAAATTGTGGAGACATAGAAAAATATTTGGTGAAGTGTAATCCTACAATCTAGAAACTTATAATGAACATTCCACGGAGATTTCACACAGCAAAATTGACTTTTTCTTGGTGGTTGAACGCCTTCACCACACCGCGCAACAAACCTCTTCCTGCTTCCATCATCGTTTATTCTTGTTCGCTGACGATTGTTTTTTTTTTTTTATATATATTTTTAAAGTTATTAAGTCATATGATATATTGCATGAATTAAGGGCAAGCCCAAATCTTAAATTTATTGAAGCATGTCACCAGTCGAGTTTCAAATCTAGGGAGCGACTGATGTTTGGTGCGGGAGACCAACAACCGGAAGAGAAAGAAGCACTCGTAAGCTATTTTGTCTCGATGCAGTATCCCGTATGCTCAAGTTTAAAAATATAACTTGATTTAATTGTTAATCACTAAATCTTGGATTTGATTATATTTACCCCTCGAATCACTTGAATCAATTCATACTCGACATGATCTCAATGGGGTTAATTCGGTTAATATTTGGAGTTCAAGTTCAAAATGTTAGTTGATACGCCGCCCTCTAAAGATACAAAGACCTAGTAAACATTTTAGTGGTTGACTGGAAGACGTACTAAGATCGCGGTACGTATGAATAGAGTTGGAACTTTCATATCGTGACTTTGAGGTTTTTTTTTTTTAATGTCCTCAGGTCCATTGTCAATGTAAAAGTTAATGTACACGTCAATCAATGGATATTGGGAATTGGGGGCTAAAGGTTTGTGTGCTCGGTGTTTTCTAGAAGGGAGGGTAATTATAAGGATGAGCAGTTTTCGGTCCGGTCCTATTCAATTCAAGAATCGGGAACCGGATCGTGAGAACCAGTTCCTAGTTTCTAAGACCGGGGACCGGACCGGCTAGTTTTGGGACTGTGGACCAAACTATCGGTCCAGTCCGGTTTTAATGGGACCAATCACTTATTGGTAAAGGTAAAAGGGAATTAGAGAAATTAGATTAGACTTTTTAATTTTTTTAAAAATTTTAAAAAGTAAATATATATATATGAAAAAATTAGAAATATATATATATCGATCCGGTCCGGTTTCCACCCTAGAACTGGGAGCTAGATCGCCCGAAAACCAGTTCCACTTTTAGGAACCGGGAACCGGATCGATATTCTCAAGAATCGGACCAAATCGATCGGTCCGGTCCGGTCCGGTCTGGTCTCAGTTTGGGCAGTCCATCTTGCTTATCCCTAGGTAATTTGATCGTTTTTTTAGGTGGGATTTTGTTCTGAGCTGCGTCGCGGTATTTTCAAAATTAGAAGATTAAAATGGTGATGGAAAAAAAAGGTAAAGAGGGTATTTGATACTTTTTTCGTTAGTTAATGATCCCGGGGACATGTGAGTCAAGCTCACATCCACCGTTCGATGTGGTGGGCCCCATGTGCAATAAACTTGATCTAACGGTTGATGCGGTACGTGCTCTCGCTTGCTCATATCTCTCATTACCAGTTGAGGACCGTGCGACATGCAGGCACCATCTCCAAATTTTTCCAATAATGACTAGAATAGTATACTAATAATGAAACAAATTACGATTGATCCTACTAATTTCTCATATACATCACAAGGTTAGCGTCTTGTACATATTATATAAAATAAGATTCAGCCGTATAACATTGAATCTTTTGAAAAATTAATAAATCAAAGCATGATTCGTTAATGCCTCCCTATTTAAAAATCAAAAGATTGATGAGAGGCTTTCTTTATATATTGAAAGGAAACAACTATTCTCATATTTTAGTATGGCTTTAGCCGATTAGGCACGTTCCGACCGTGATTGCACGTTTGCTAATTGGCAGTCGTGCGCCTGTCGCGTGTCCGGTCATGCCACATCTCGAGACTCTAAGGTCGTGGCCTAATTGTCTCTACTTTCCTCTCTTTATGTTGGAACCGTCACGGTTGGCCAATCCAATCTCGAACATGTCAAACCGTGGCAAAAGTTGCGTCCGTCACGACTTTGTAAGTTGGAGATACAGCTACGCTCGAAAACAAATTTAAAACAAAAAAAGGAAAATCTCAGCTGCGTTATGTGCTGAAACTCGTCAAATTCAATTTAGATCCTAATCGTCAAGTCCTAAGTAATTTGTAAACTCCTATGTACACACCTAATTGGATCATGACAAATAGTCCTTGATCCATGTATTTTTGGGAGCCCACCAAAAAGGCCCATGTTCGGCTAGGCCTAAAGGCAAATTTGGGGAAAATGCAAAAGGGGAGAAGGAGTGAAATGGCATATATACCCCACATGGAAGGCCTGGTGAAGAGAAGCTCAAGGCGTTGGGGGCCCACGGTCCGCGGTGTCAATTACTATTTCGTCACGGAGGAGCGTAGGAAAGAAGAAAAATATTCAATGATATCATAATAACATATCGTCCTACCAAAAAAATCATAATAACGTATCATCATCTCGCGCGGCAAGCATAAGTCTAGTCAGATTCATTTAAAAAGTAACACGTGAGTCTGCGCTCATAGCTAAGCAAGAGGTGCGAGTTTGGAGCGCAAGGAAAAGGGAGCAAACAATTCCAAGCTACGACAATTCCAGAAATAATTTCGACAGTTCCAAAGTATTGCGACCTTCTCTGATGATGATTTTACATTCCTCTTCTCTCAATTGTCAAAGCATTACTTATGACAAATTGTTTACTATTTATAGTCAATTCGAGTCGGGTTGGATCGATTTTCGAGTGAGTTAGCTGGGGTTTTTGACCGGGTGCCACCTCGAATTTCGTCCTTTTAATCATGTCGTGCGTAAGTGAAGGGTAAACGAGCAGTCGATAAATCTTTTTGACTTCTTTTTTGGTTTCAGGCAGAGCATTTTGCAATCCATTGAAAAGATGAATGATTTTGGTGTACATCATCTATCAAGGCTCTGCCAAGACTAGGCATGACCTAACCACAAGGAATCAATTAATATATCTAAGGGTTTAGATTTTCGAGTGAATTTGGATCTCTCTGTATGATATGCTGATCTCTCTATCAGCATGATAGGCTCAAATTTAGGCGATCTCCTATGAAGAAGGTAATACTTCTGCAAGAATTTCCAAGAAAGTGAGTATAGTCGTGAAGGGATATCTTAGATAATCATAGTTTTTTTTTTTTGATGAAACTTAGATATTCATAGTTATTATGTCAGGTATGCGGTCTTTCTTCAATTTAATTAAAGGGGCAGATCATGGTATATAGCATAGGCAGAATTCTATCATATCGTGCCACAAAAGCACAACTTTTCTTCGTAGTGGTAAATTTTAGTAAAGTACTAGTAAGCGTCAAAAGCTTTTTAGTAAAAAAACGACTGGGGACTTTTTTTCTAGATAATTTGTTGGTAACTTACCAATATTTTTATAAAATTATCAACTTCTCTTTATAGTTTCCAAATGGGTAAAGTACAATTCTAGTCCTCTAACATTCAATATTAATGCTATTCGGTTCTCTAATTTGCGTTTATCAATTAAGCCCTCTAACTTTCTGGATCTATACAATTTTGTCCTCTGATTATTATTCTGAACTCCTCTGACTTTCACGACTTTGTCATTCAAATCCTTCATTCAACCATTCTAATTAAATCCTCAATTTAATTGATGTCAAGATATTAATAATATGGTAGAAAATGACAAGTGATACTAATTTGGCTCGAAATGTGTGCCAAATGACCATAAAATTAACATGAAATTATCGCTTTGATGGCTGTCGGTTATTGAAGAATTATCCCACATTGATTGACGGCGGATTTTAATGCTCTTTATATTCATGTGGTCTCCCTCTACCTAATAGCTTAAACTTTTGGGTTGGACTTTCTAATATGGTATTAGAGCCAATACTATCCTTTTCGCGAATGTGCGTAGTAAAAATTTCATATGCGATGTCAAAATTTCACGTGCCGCTTGTAATCCGGTTTGCACGTGAGTGGGGTGTCGAAGAATTATCCCACATCGATTGATAATGGATCCTAAATGTTCTTTATATTCATGTGGTCTCCCTTCATCTAATAGCTTAATCTTTTGGGTTGGACTTTCTAAAATTAGTCATATTTTAGAAAAAAGGGACTAAATTCATTGTCACCGCCCAAATTCGACCCCTACTAAAAAAATTCGAACTATATATCTCCGCATCCATAGTTTTCAATACGTTTTTCCGCATTTAGAAACTAGTGGCATCGCAGTTTTCTCCTTCTCAACACTAGATCAGTCACTAAGCGAATGTGCAACTTTATGATCACGATCCTTCTTTCAAAAATGACTATTGACGAAGTGATTCGAGCTAGTGATTCCTCCATTTCACGCCGAAATTGAACATATCTTGCGTTGATCCTTCTTTGGGCCCAAACTAACTGGACAGGAGCCAACGAACCAGGATGAGGCATTGCCAGTCCATTTGGAGACCCAGTCGCTCCGGTTGTGGGCGGTCCATAGCAAGGCTCGGCCCTTAGGCCGCAGCAAAGAGCCTCAGATGATCCTCCTCTCTTCCTGTGGCTAAATGTGGCATGATGCCTCGCCACATTTATGACATTATTGAAGCCAAACTCAACTTCCGAAGTGGAAGAAAGTTCAATGCATCTCCTACTGAAGGCAAGGGATCAACTCAGCATAGAAAGGGGCTGCTGCATTTCAGAAATATGGCAAGCAATGGGAGTTGATTGTTTGTCACTCTTGAGTAAGGAAAGGATGGGATTTTGTTGAGGGACTTCAGGGAATTGAGGTTCTGCTCTTTCAACAAAATAAAAAGAGGGATTTCATGGAAAAAAGTGATAGAGCTCAAGAGAGGAAAAAAGGGTCCTCCATAAGTGTTGCGACTCCGGTGCGCAACCTCATGAAATCGACGAGTGCACACCGGTTCAACATTGGATCGTGCTGCAATTTTGAGGATTGTACTATGAAACTCAACTATTGTTTGTGCGGTGGAGATGGTGAGGAAACGTCGAGGTTGTTGAAGGCAAAACATGGACTGGTCGGAATCTTGGTCAAAACAAGGGAGTCTTGTTGGTAGTTTGTTCGTAAAACAAACAATGAGGTGCCTTGTCCCACATCAAAAGGATGTGAGTGCGCAGAGATTTGGCACTAATCAATGATCATTATTTTTTATTTGTTAAATTTCTAATTTATTATTATAAAATAATTATTTTGTCCTATTGAAAGAGTGTGACTATTCATAATAGAATGACGGTTATTTTTAATAATTTAATTTCGATTTTTTATTTTTTGTCTAACGGTAATTAGGCTCTCTTATAAACTTTGGAAGGTTATGTTTGTTTGGACATAACTTTTTCACATTCGAAAAGTTGTGTTTATTCAACGTATAAATATTTCAACATTTTTGTTCATGAAAAAGAACAACCATTTTCTATTTCTTCCAAAAGATATATAGCCATCTTTTCCAATTGTTTCACTTGAGACACTTTGGAGAAATGCCGTAATTGCTATACAGTATTCTCATTGAGACTTCGTTGTATATTGGAAGATTTTTGCCAGTAATCATTAGCAATATTGCGGCGCAAATAATTCTTTAAAGAAAGTGATATCACTTCTCAATGTATGACTTCATTGTTCTTTTTGATTCACGTGTACATTTTTCTCAACAATTTTAAGGAATTATTTATGCAACAATGGAGTCTGAGTCGATTGCTGGAAGCATAAGTTCCTGGAACAGTTTTAGGTCTCGGCATACATGGCCTGGCTATGCGTCTCGATTGCTTGCGGGGCATTGTTGGTAGACGATCTGTTGCCGATGGTGCGAGCACTTCAGGATAATTTGGTTTTCTTCAAGTTGGCCTCGGTCTAGTCGGTCTAGATTTTGGGCTTGTCTAAGGAGTGTAGGACGCATTTGATGGTGGGGGTTACGCAAAAGCATTCGTGGCTCTCTCTCTTCTCTTTGACAACCCTCACTTGTCAATCCCAAGAAATAGGACATCCCGCTTTTGCATTTCGGTGGTCAAATGACGATCTCCATGGCGAACAGCCACGACACTTCGCCATACCCATGCCATCACTACTGGGTCTCACCCCACGCCGCTCCCTGTTTTCCAGTGAAGAGCTGCACATGATCGCCATCGATTGATACAAGACAAATCTGTGAATGAAGAGTCTTGGGTGGGTTTATCAATCATCGAACTGTTGATGGCGTTGAGAAGGTCTTTTTTGTTTGATAGAGCCAGTACTTTTCCGCTCATTATAGGTATTGTCAATTTATGAATGAATTTGTTGCAAAAGAAAAAGGACAAATTTTGTGGGTTTGATCATAGGAATGAATGATCTGATAATGCTACCTACATATAAATACAGAGGTTTTCCCTTTTTCTGAGATCATTTATTCTGATTGTTTCCATAATTGTCTTGGTTAGAGGTGAGCAAACTGGACTTTGATGCTCGCAACTGGAAAGAGTTTGTGGCATGTGTCTAACTAGCATTTGGATGTTAGAGCAGACTCTGCTGTTTATATCCAACGTTTAGTGAAAGGTGGATCAGTGACCCTCCTTTAGTTGGTAGTCTATGCAATTGTGTCATACCAATTAACCTTTGGATAGAGGAGGTGGTATTATGTGTGGGCTGATAGAGAGGAGGGTATCGTTTGGTCCTTTAGATGCTACGGATAAATCCAACTTCTCGGCACCTCTTGCACGGGGGCGTCAAAGACGTGGTCCCCAGAGTCTCACGAGGAGTGTCAGTGGGCCCATGAAAAGAATTATCACTTGAACCTTTTCTAAACCTCCATGGGGTCTCATTGGATGCAAAGGTTTCTTGCACCTACTGACCCAATTCGCATGGCATCCTAAGGATGCAAAGTTTCGATTGGATGCCTCTTGAAATAGTCTTAAAATGTGGAGGTGCTTGGCATATTATTGAGTACCAGACCTCAAGAGAACAAAACTTGGTCCTAGAGCTATCAAAAGTGTCTTTCTTTGATATGCTTATTTTTGAACTAATATAACTGGAGTTAATGAGACTAAACAGTATCTAACTTTCATTTTTTTTAATAAAAAAATTTGGATGAAGTAGATACTATCTTAATTATGAAAGTGAGAAAAAATAGTGAGGATTATTCTTTGGGCCAGTGTGATTACATGGAAATAATGTTGAATAAATTTGAACTTCTTGATTTTGAAGATATGAGTATTCCATTTGATACCAGTTTTAAATTAATTATAATACTAGTAGAGTAGTAGCACAACTTGAATATGAGAGTACTATAAGGTCTTTAATGTATGCGATGCATTGTGCTAAACCTAATATTGCATTTTCCGTGTGTAAGTTGAGTAGATATACTAGTAATCCAATTATAGAACATCGAAAAGCTATTACTAGAATTTTTGATTATCTTAAGAGAACTAAAAATTTGGGATTGTTCTATAATAATTATTCGGCCGTATTAGAGGGATCCAGCGATGCTAGTTGGATTACAAGTGTAGGTGATAAACATTCCTCTATTGGATGAATTTTCACTTTAGGTGGATGTGCTGTATCTTGGGCAAGCAAGAAACAAACATGCATAACTTACTCAATGATGGAATTTGAATTCGTTGCTTTAGCAGCAATTGGGAAAAATGTTGAATGGATTAGAAATTTGTTGTTGGATATCAAATTATGGCCTAGTCCTATACCTCATATTTCTGTTCATTGTAATAGTCATGCTACTTTAGCAACAGCTTATAGTAGAACTTATAATGGCAAGTCTAGACAAATTAATCTAAGACATGAGTACGTGAGACAATTAATTCAGAATGGTACCATAACAATTATCTATGTGAGGTCAAGAAAGAATCTGGCTGATCCTTTTACAAAGGCTTTACCAAGAGATGTGGTCAAAATGACCTCAAAAGAAATGGGATTGAAACCCTTTAATTAAAATTACCAGTGATAGTAACTCAACCTAATACTAGTAAATCACTAGTTATAAGGTTTAATAGGTAAAAACAAGTTACTAAAAGTGATTATTTGATACTGATATTAGCTCGGACATGAGAAGTCAGTATAGTCTGTTACGTTTAGTAGGTTGAATTAAATTCTTAATAAAGTATATTACAAAGTGTTATTAGTAACAGAAACACATGCTAGATACTTCACCTATATGAGCTTAGAAGTGATGCCGCTTCTTACAAAAGTTAGGGTTGCTTTCTAGAGAACTCATGAAACAGGTACAAGTATAAAGCCATAATAGTGCTAAGTAAATTAGAACTTCTCGCTAAAATAAGAGGTTGATATATGTGCGGTGTCACGCCCCGTACCCCATGAAGCATGAACATCCGCGCATAGGTCGAAATAAGATGCGACGCTCCCAGGTTACGTCACTGACCCGAAAACCCAAATCAGAGAAAACATGCCACATGCGAAAACGACGTATATATAATATTTATATACACCTAGACAAAATATTAGCAACCACGAATAGCAAGAGTTAACAATTTCAAATGATTAAAAACAATATATACATTCATTATAACACTTATATATACAATATCCATTATATACAAAAGCATACAGTAAAAGGGCCATGAGTACAAAAAGGGATCGGTGGTCTAAGGAGATCGGACTAACCACTAAAGGCTACGGTAAAAAAGGGTTGGCCTCTACTCCTAACACTAAGACCTAATCTAAGGCTCCCAGTCTGGATCGGAGCTTGATGACTCATAGGGACTCTCAGGTTGCTCCGGCTACTCCTCTGAACTCATAGTCTCAGGCTCTGTCTCGGGCTCGGGGTCCTGCTCCTCGGCCTCAACATTCATGGCTGGGGATCTGAAATGTCAGTTTTACCACAACTGTGAGAAAACTCAACAAGTACAAACCACTAATCCTAAACTAGGTTAATGTGCACCTCCAGAAGGGTAAATAAAACACATCAAGCGAAGAACCAATATAACCTTAAAACATTCCTGGCTTACAGCCCAAATTACTATCTCAACCCTGCAGGTTAGGTATTTAAATTCATGGTGAATCATGCATAATTATAACGACCCGAAGGCCCGTAATTGAATATAACGACCCGTAGGCCCGACCCAAAGGCCACAGTTAAGAAGACGACCCGTAGGCCAGACCCGAAGGCCAACAGTTTAATAAATCGATCCGTAGGCCCGACCCAAAGGTCACAAGAGATTATAACGACTCATAGGCCCGACCCGAAGGCCAACAATTTGGTAAATCGACCCGTAGGCCCGACCCGAAGGTCACAAGAGATTATAACGACCCGTAGGCCTGACCCGAAGGCCAACATTAATAAACCGACCCGTAGGCCTGACCCGAAGGCCAACATTAATAAATCTCAGGCATGTACATTAAGCACTCAATTTCAGTCGCACCATAACGCACCTTTGTAAACCACATGCCTGGAAATTTAAGGTTAATTATCGATGCCAACACACCAAGCATAACCATGCTCAATTTGGACATATTCCTCTCATTCTTGGCATACCCAAGTATTTCCATTTTAGTCCAATCGATTCCGAGTTTATTCCACGCATTCATTACACAATTCAATCTAATGCGCCTAAAGCCCGCCTTGGGCTAATTGATCTTGCACTCATGGGTCATTCAATAGGGTTTATTCAAGTCCCAAATAACCCCTGAGATTATCCAAACTCAAACCATAGTCAAAGAACCATTTAAATCTCAATTTGAACCAAAAAACACAATTCTGTTCTGGTGAACAGTACCAAAATCGAATTTCACATATGCACTAAACCTCCCTTAAACAAATCCATTAAGCCTTAATCAAATACTATAATCACCCAAACATCAACTATACATAATTAAGCATCAATTAAGCTTAATTAACACTTGAATTGCCTAATTTCAAGTCTTGAATCATTGAACTTAATTAGTGCAAAACTTAGGTAAATTTGTGCAATTTCGGTACTGATGAACAGTATCAGGTTTTTGCACAAATTAGGCCTTAAGTCATATTTAAGCCATCTTATAAAACCCCAATCACTATTACTAATTACCCAATGATCAAATACACCTAATTAGGCCTCAAATAAGTCTAATTAACCCCTAAAATGTCCAATTTAAAGTCATTAACAATTAAGCCCAATTAATACAAAACTTAGACAAAATTGCATATTTTCGGTACTTTATGAACAGAACCAGAACAAGGGCTGTTTTGGGCCTTAATCCACCATTAAAACATCTCATTAGGTCCTAATGACCCATACAAAACATCCCACACACAATTAAGCCTAATTAACACTCAATTAGGCCTAATTAACCCCTAAAAATGCACAATTAAACTAATTAGGGGTTTAGGGGTTTATACTCGCCTATTAACGACTCGGGACGACGAGAACGGGCAGTCGATCACCGACGAACGGTAAGGATCGACGGTGGCGTTCCGGGTGTAAGTCGGCGGTCCGCGACGACACCGGCGAAGGCGATTCGCGGCTGGAACTTTCTGGTCAGTGCTGTAAATGGGACTGTGGTGGCTGTTTAGGTGAGAGGGAGGTCCAAGGGTATTGTGGTGTGGGGTGGAAAGCGACCAACAGCTTCGGCTGGTATTGTTCCGGCGTGAACAGTACCAGACGGACAGAATATGCACGGCAAAACTAGAAACGAAAGGGAAGGAAACGGCAAAGAAGAAGAGAGAATGGGGGTCTCGACAGAACAGAAAAGAAATGAGAGAGAGAGAGAAGACTATCTGGTCAAATGGGTCAAAGTTTGGTCTAAGTGAAGTCCAAGTGTCAAAATCTAAGCCCATTGGACAATTTTGCCCTTGATCCAAGGGCTAAGATTTGATCTAATCTATTAATCCAAGGGTGAAATGGTCATTTGTCCTTAACCATGGTTGACCAGACCTGGTTTAGCCTTAACTAATCTTGGTTAACCCCAAAATTAAATTCAATTTTCGGAATTAATTAAAAATGGCATAGGGGCATTTTCGTAATTTTTCGATTCCGAACCGAAATTCCAATTTTCGCACATACGCGTTCCATATGTGTGTGGCCAAAATAATATGGCATCGGATTCGCGAAATTCACTTTTTAAGTTCTCGGAAATCGACTGCAAAATTTCGGGAATAAAATAATATTATTTTTTCAATTTTTGTCGAAATTCCAATTTTTGGCCAAAACCACTCTAAATGTGCGTGGCCACCCCAAAATGACCTTGGCCACAAAAAATAACCTCAAATGGCCTCCGAATCCAGTCCCGGTGCCCACAGGGGCAAAACCGTAATTTTTCCCAATTTTTGTCGAAATTCCTATTTTCAGCCGTTCTTGTCCCAAACTTAATCGGCCACTATAAAATGATGTCCGTCCTGCAAAATAGTCGTAATTACCCTTGAAATTTTGATATCGAAGTTCGGGCTCAATATCGCGATCAAAATAGCTCGTTTTGAAGTCTTAGGGTCTCTCACTAATGGGCGGCTGTTTAGGTGTTACGCGTATCAACCTAAGATTGTCCGATTCGTGATGGCCTCAAATTTCGAAAGAACGAGAGAGATTATCGCTAGTACCGGGGGTCGCGATCATTTGGATTAAAATCGGAATTCACTAGTCATGCGTACTTTCGGTCGTGCGGAATCACCCGTGATCCGATCGTACTTTACTGACTATATAAATCCGTCATTCTCCTAAGATTGGCCCATATTGGTTCAAAATATTCCCTCGACGTTCGTTGAAATCGGCGCTCAATCGCGATCGAGTCATCAGTCCACGTACCTGTTTCTATTTAACCTTTCCCATTTGGTTAGTATCCCGTGATTGATCAAGTCCGGGCGAGACTTACTAAAATTAAACGAGAATTAATGTACATTTTATTGGTCCCGATAACAGATCAAAATTCAAGATGTTACATGCGGTATATCCGATTCTCTTATTAGAGTGGCAAGTTTAAAGCATGGCTACTTGAAACTTCTATAGAATTTTGAGATACTTGCACTAAGTAAAGGTTTAACTCGAAAGAGACCTTTATGTATGTATATTAGTCTCATGGAAATCTTGGCCTTATATTTTTAACGTTTTATTTCAATTTTGTTTTACAAACAAATTGGGAGATCTTCTTTACCCAAAAAAAAAACAAATTGGGAGATCTTTACCAAAAAAAAAAAATAAAGTGGGAGATTGTTGGTAGTTTATTTGTAAAATAAACAACGAGGTGCCTTGTCCCAAATTGAAAGGACATGAGTGCGCACGTGGATAAGATTTGGCACTAATCAACGATCGTTATTTTTTATTTATTAAATTTCGAATTTATTATTATAAAAATAATTATTTTGTTCTATTGAGACAGTGTGATTGTTTGCAATAGAATGATAGTTATTTTTTAATAATTTAATTTCGATTTTTTATTTTCTGCTTAACGGTAATTAGGCTCTCTTACAATCTTTGGAAGGTTGTATCTATTCGGACATAACTTCTTCACATTCGAAAGGTTGTGTTTGTTCAACGTATAAATATTTCAACGTTTTTGTTCATTAAAAAGAGCAACCATTTTCCATTTTTTCCAAAAGATATATAACCATATTTTCTAATTGTTTTCTTTGAGAGATCTTGGAGAAATACCAAAATTACTATCTAGTATTCTCATTGAGATTTTATTGTATATTGAAGAATTTTTGCCAGTAACCATTATCAACATTGTGAGGCGAATATTCTTTAAAGAAAGTGATATCACGCCTCAATATTTGACTTTATTGTTCTTCCTGATTCACGTGTACATTTTTCCCAACAAGTCAAACTTGTAATTGCGTGAAAACAGCGAATATGCGCTCCATTTTTTGTTGGAATGCGGTGGAACTTCATGGAGGTCTCCAAACACACATGTTTCTTCCATCTAAGCGAAGGTGATGGGAATTACATTCTCAGAGTTTTGCTTTTTGGGATCAGTTTATGATTGGTTCGGTAGCTTGTAAACCTGGAAAATTGTCCAAAAAGTCCCAAACCTATTGTACTTTTGCCAATTCAGTCATAAACCTTTTAATTTTGCCAATTGAGTTTTAATTCTTTTCATTTCTTGCCAATTGAGTCCATTTGGCCAGTTTGGGCTAGAACTCGCCGACGGCGACGTTGAGCGATCACGTGGTGCTGACGTAGACATTTTTATATAATATTTTAATAATTTATGAACTTTTTTATGTTTTTTTCTTCTTTTTTTTATTTTGGATTTTGAAGCTAGGGTTGGCGACCCTTGTTGGCTCTGGGCGAGTGTCGCGACGCCTCACCCAAATTTGGCTAGGCGAGGGCTTGACAGTCCTCGCTGGCCCTAGGCGAGGCGCTTGGCGGCCTCGTCAGCCCCACGCCCTCGCCTAGGGCCGACGAGGGCCTCGCGTAGCTAGATTTGGGCGAGGGTGTCGTGACCGTTGCCCGTGGCCTCCGAGGGTTAGCTGGCCAGCCACCCTCGCCGGCCCTAGCTTAAAATCCAAAAAAAAAAGAGAAAAGGAAAAAAATAATAAAATAATAAAATATTCAGAAATTATTAAAATATTATATAAAAATGTCCATGTCAACGCCACATGCCCCCCGGCATCAACGTCAGCGATTTCTGGCCAAAATTGGCTAGATTAACTCAATTGACAAGAAATGAAAAGATTTAGTACTCAATTGGTAAAGTTAAAAAGGTTTAGTACTAAATTGGCAAAAGCGTAATAAGTTTATGGCTTTTTGGACAATTTTCCTTTAGGTATACACTTCGTTCCGAGGCCATTGTCTTTCACGTTCACTTTTGAACCCACTAAATGAGATTTAGCGTCTTGACTCATGTTCATTGCTAGGTATCAAGGGAGCACCCCACTTCGAATCAAGGGCCGGTTCGTCGACCAAAAAGACAGTTGAAAGCCCACTGCATAGAGCGGTTCATGTCCAAACAGTGTTCAGCGGTTTCGTTCAAGTCACCTCGACTCGATTTTCGCTTATCTTCCCATGTGTGGTTGATTTTTGTTTCATGTAATGTGCCATCAATTTTATTTCAGGTCTACTCCAATTCATTTGAAGATGAGACAGTATAGGATGTCGAGAACCAATCCGCAGGTCGACTTGTATTCGAACATCTCACATTCCCGCCGATTCGAGCCACCTTAGATTGATTTTTGCTATCATTTACATTTTTAATTCTGTTTACATATTCCCTAACCCTTTGTTTTGCTGGAAATAAAAATATAAAGTGAATAAATGTTAAGCGGTGAATTAATTCACACCTAAGTTTGAATAAATGTTTACTCTTATATGAGAATACTAACTTTAATTTTAGTGATTTTATCAACTTTATTTCTTACAAGTCATTAACTATTCGAGTAGTAAAAGGGATAAATTACCCAAAAAGCCCCAAACCTAGTATATGAATTTCAGTTCAGTTCTAAACTTGCCAATATAGTCAATATAGTTCCAAATCTTCTAACAATTTTCCAATATACTTCATCCAGTCAATTTAGGCCGAAAAATTTTGACGTGGAGTTCCAGCTAGCACTGGGGGTTGTATGTGGCATGGTCAACGATTTGACGTGTACGACTCCACTCAGTGATCATCTAGCACCACTCTGAGCCATCTATCTGTGAGTCCCACCTTGCCGTGAACTGCTGGTCCGCCGTCCCGCCTGTGATTCTGTTTTGCAAGTGACAGGCCAAAATTCCTAACGATTTGCAAGCGACGTTGTCGTCGCCGTCCAATGCTATCGTCCATGCCGTCAATTGCCCGTCGCCAATCACCGCCAATCATCCACCGAACCCCATCCGTTAGCTGTGATCCATGATCCCGAGGTGTTTCGAAGTTGGAAATGTTATCCGCGAAATTGGTAGTAGTCTTGATCCGATTTGATTTGAATATCTAATTTCTAATCATGGATTGATTTTACTGAGATCCTACTCTTTATCCAATTATGGTATTATTGATATGAGTTGAAATAATTAAAAAAATGATCCGTAAAGATATCGGATCATTTTTTTAATTATTTCAACTTACTATTAGATAGCTGTAGTGCCTAAAGATTGTAATAATCTCTAATTTAATCCGTGAGATGATGGGTTATTTTTTGGATTATCGTAATCTTTAATTTGAAATCTTCGTGGATCACATGTATGGATTAAGTAAATCTTTATCTTTGGTTTAGATAACTTGCTTTTTTTAAAAAAATAAAATATAAAAAAACAAAAAGACTCCTTGTTAGGCTTAATAAGATTGCTAGATAACATTGCTTATTTAATTAGTATTAGGGTAAATTCTAGAATAGATTAGAATAGGTTTTAGATGTGATTTTCCTTAGTGGATGGGATTTTAGATAATGCTTGCATGTTTAAAAATAGTTCTGTAAGATGGGATAGGATTAGTTCGAATTAAACCCTAAACTAGATTAGATAACTAGTTTTTTAGATAGTTCAATTAGGGTATTTATTAATTCCAAATTTTAATAAAAATACCAAAAATATCATATGAATGTCATATAGTTTGCATGTTAGGAAATTGCATGTCATGTAGATTAGACTTCCTTTCAAGATAAAAGAATACCCCAAAAATATTTGATTGTTTTGTTGTCATCGATTTTTTTACTTTTTTGCAATTTGCTTGCTTTGTTATTTGAGTGTTAATTTCAATGATTGTGCACTTGCATAGTCACCTCTTGAATGTTAGTGGATAAGTTAAAATCAATTCAAGCTGCATGTTAAAATATTTTTGAAAAATAAAAGAGAAAAGGTACTAAAAGGGCATTAGGTCAATCTTAGTGTAATCAAGTCCCCGAATCCATAATCTCTAGTTCGTAAAAGTAAAGTAGAACTCCCGATACTTTACTTAAATTTCTAATCGTAATACCAAAAATTGATTATTGACGATTCCTAATTAAAATGATCTTGCATGTTAAAAATTCGAAACTTAAGTTGTGAAATGGTATGGGTTTAGAAGAGCCAGAGCTATGTTTAGGTTTAGAAATCCATTAGCCAAACCCCTAGGTGGTGCACCCGAGAGTAGGTTGTGACAATTTGGTGACTCCGCTGGGGATTAGTGTATCAACTTGTCGCGACCTATCCTCGGGTGCACAACCTAGAGGTTCGACTAATGGATTGCTAAGCCTAAACTTAGCTCGAGCTGTCCCAAACCCATACTAATTCGCAACTTCAGGTTTGAGTTTTTAACATGCAAGATCATTTCAATTAGGAATTGTCACTAATCTATTTTCGGTAGATCGATTAAAAATCTAAATAAAGTATCGGGAGTTTTACTTTATTTCTACGAATCAGAGATTATGAATTCGAGGACTTGGTTACATTAGATTAACCTAATGCTCTTACCGTTTCTCTTTTATTTTTCAAAAATATTTTAACGTGCAGCTTGAATTGATTTTAACTTATCCACTAAAATGCAAGAGGTGATTATGCGGGTGTGCAATCAATGAAATTAACACTCAAGTAACAAAGCAAGCAAATTGCATGAAAGTAAAGAAATCAGTGACACCAAAACAATCAAATATTTTTGGGGTTTTCTTTTATCTTGAAAGGAAGTCTAATCTACATGACATGCGATTTCCTAACATGCAAACTATATGACATGCATATGATATTTTTGGTATTTTTATTAAGAATTAAGAAATACCCTAATTAAAATATCTAAAAAAATAGTTATCTAATCTAGTTTAGGGATTAATTCGAACTAATCCTATCGCGTCTTAGAAAACTATTTTTAAACATGCAAGCATTATCTAAAATCCCATCCATTAAGAAAAATCACATCTAAAACCTATTCTAGAATTTAACCTAATACTATTTAAATAAGCAGTGTTATCTAACAATCTTATTAAGCCTAGCAAGGGAGGACTCATTTTGTTAATTTATTTTTTTTAAAAAAAGCAAGTTATCTAAACCAAAGATAAATATTTACCTAATCCACACACGTGATCCACGAAAATTTCAAATTAAAGATTACGGTAATCCAAAAAATAACCTATCGTCTCACGGGTTAAATTAGAAATTATTGTAATCTTTAGGCATAAGAGTTATCCAATAGTACCTTACCAATAAAAAAGAGTTATCCAATAGTAAGTTGAAATAATTAAAAAAATGATCCGATATCTTTGCAGATCAAATTAGTAATTAAATCAATTCGTATCAATAACACCCTAAAGCGTAGGATCTCAGTAAAATCAATCTGTGATTAGAAATTGGATATTCAAATCAAATCAGATGAATATTATTACCTATTTCATAGATAACGTTTCCAACTTCGAAATCAGGATCGTGGATCACGGCTTATGGATGGGGTTCGGTGGATGACTGGCGGTGAGCGGCAACGGGTGGTCGACGGCGGTGGACGGCGATGACAATGTTGCTCGCGGATTGTTAGGAATTTTGGCCCGTCACCTGCAATATAGAATCATAGGCGGAACGGCGGACCAGCAGTTCACAGCAAGGTGGGACTCACGGAAAGGACGGCTCAGAGTGGTGCTAGATGATCACTGAGTGGCGAAGGAACTCCGAGAGTGACGAGTACTATTGGGCACATTGGGATCTCACTAGAATAGCTTGCCCGCAACTAAAACTCCTGTTGCGATTAAATCGAGAGCATAAAAGACTTGTCAAGCGGCTCACTGGAACTTCGCTGGCCTGCTGCTGGGGCGTCGGATGAGTGCGCGTAAGAGCTGCCTTGCGGTTGTGCAAATCAATTCAGTGGAATGCTTCGGGACACCTACAAGAACAGAAAGAATTGCAATGATTGTTGATGACGGTGTAGGGATCAACAGCGCCGGTGGAGGTGCAGGAGCCTCTCGGTCATGGGACAGCAAGTGCGGTCGACGGCGAAGGGCGAATTGGCTTCTCGTGGTTGGTCAAGCAACTCACGGATGGGAGCAGCTTCGTCAGCGATTGGATCTCGGAGTAAATTCTCTGCTCGGAAGGACACGCCTTGGACTGATTTAAGAGCTCATGGATGGACGCAGGGGGCACACATGGTGGCTGAGCGTGAAGACTGGAGTTCGTGGGCACGAGCACAACGAAATCACAGTGGTGTGGTTTCACCTCTTTCGATGAACAAATTTCACCAATCACACAACCCACGATTTTCTCTCCTCTCTGGACGTGTGTGGCTGCCTTCTCTAACGTGGCCCCTCCAATTTTCTTTCCCCCTTCAACGTGAGATGAGGTCCTGTATATATAGGCGTTTGGAGATCTTTTACAGATAAGGACCAACATCGGATACAGCAAATCAAAAACACGTCGTAGAGAGACTATCAATAATATCCGAGATCGTAATTGGATGATGACGCAAACGGAAACCAAATCATAATGAGTATCTGAAGGGATATATGGGAGCAATAGAGAAATCATGAGATGGAGCTGGTGAGTGTGGATATATCTGAAGTTGATATGTGTTCATCAAATATCCCTTTTTAAACTCTTTCTTGTGGCTATTCACTCCTCGAGCTATTATTGAAAAATCTCCACTTGGTTATAAGCTCTATCCACTTTGATCCCAGCAATGAGAGTTTAAATATCGCTGGTTCGAACCTTGACAATCCCAATTTTCCTTTAAAGATCGAACTCATCTATTTTCCAACCATACCCAGCAAATCTCATTTGGTGCTACTCAAAGATTATGTACTGGCTTGTCCGCAATGTGTCGGTGCTATTGACGAGGGAAGATCCCTTGCGCACTACTTTAATCTAAATAACATAGGAAGATCATGTGCATATAATGCTCGACTTAAATGAAATGTGAATGCGAATTATGTTATTTTTGTTTAAGGGTTGGACCAACTCCTAATTTTTTCATGTGAAAAAAGAATTAAATATGATAGCCAAAATTTAGGTGTGGCTCACGTGGAACTAGCCAGACCATCACAGATAATATCATGGCATGACTCTGTTTCAACAAAAAGGGGACAGTAAACAGGGGACGGTTTAGGCCCAAGCCAATCAGACGAGAGAGGAGAGTGTTTATAGGGAGTGAGAGTTAGGACAACATACGACTCCTAAAAGATTTTTAGGATGGTAAAGGGACGGGAACGGACAGAATTGCCCTGCATGTTAGGGGAATATTGGTAGGCTAAATGAGCCGATGTTGACGAGGACGCAAGTACTTTGTTTTTTGGACGGGAGTTTGTGATCTATTAACTCTTACACATATAGGAGAGGCTTTCTCGAACAATTTATACGTAAAATCCATTTCCAAATCATCACCATCTTATATGATCGCTTGAGTACTTTCTTTGGAGGCGTTGTGTTTGCAAAACAGACAGTAACCATATTTTCATCACTAAGTTCGGAGGAGCTTTGATTCATTGTTTCACAAGACGCTTCAGAGAGAGAGAGAGAGAGAGAGAGAGAGAGAGAGAGAAAGAGAGGCTTTCATGTGTGGTACAATCCCTTTGTGAAGGAAAAAATATCTATTTAATCAACACTCTGCAGATTAATCAACAAGGTGGCTTGTATTCTCTCCAACTATATGCATTTTACGTGCAAAATAAGATCCAGAGGAAGCAAATCTAGGCATTTTCACCCGCATTACTAGCAGCCTCTGATTTATGTCTTCCCGTCGCTCTTATGTAGCAGAACACCGCCACCAAGAACGTCATGGCGAGGCCGCCGAGTATGACCCCTCCACCAGCGACGGACTTATCCACTGATGAGTGATGCTGTTTTGCCAAATGGAGCTCTTTCTCAACCAATGAAGGCGGCGACAGATCAGAAGAGCTCGCATTGCTCCAAGCAGGGGCTTGAGATGGGCTCGAACTCGGCCCTCTGAAGACCATCTCCAGTCCCATTTGATGTCTCCCGAACTTCCGATTCATCATCTCTTGGGCCGTGGTTAACGTTGCGCCATGGACAGCTGGAGTCGAAGAAGGACCGGAATAGTCTGATTTCAAATGTGCCGTTGCGAAAACCACAAAAGCGTCAGCCAGAATGAAGAAGAGAAGGAGAGATCTTGCCATTACTCTTTCTGATGAGTGATGCCTTTTCTTTTTTGGCTGATGCTGTTGTAGTGGAGATTGATAGATTTGGCTAGAGTTTGGACCCTTAAATATAGTCCTCTGGCAGCGTTGCATTATAGAAGGAGATTGCCCAATTTTGTGGTATGATGGAACTTTCCTCGTCTTCGAGACACTGCATGACTTGTTCAGTGATTATTTTAATTTTTGTTTTAATGGGGTTGTCTGTGGAATGGGAGAAATTGAGGGAGATGCACGTGTAGGGTATAAATTAATTGGGGATACAACTAAGAATTCAAGCAGGGGGGGACAAGATCTCTATTATGTTTATTGGTAAAGTAGCATTACATTTAGGTTGGACAAGAGATTAAATTAAGAAAATGGAAGCCATTGATGATTCCATTCAAGCTTTTGTTTAACGTACATTTGAGATCAGAGAAGGTGATAGGAAGTTGCAAATTCACCTACCACTTGAATAGCACTTGATTTCGCAACCTTCACTTAGGCTCCGTTTGTTTCACAAAAAATGTAACATTTCTGAAAATTATTTTGCATGAAGTAATTTTTTAGGAAAATGATAATATTTTTCAGCAGTTGGCTGAAACCTAAAATTGAACTAGAAAATATTATTCACCGTTTGGTATGGAAAATTTGATTTGATTTCTCACCGTGCACCCATTTTAATAATTGTTTTTATTTTTAATTTTTAAAAAAATCAAATTAAAAAAAACAAAAACAAAAATTTATTAAAAAGAGTGCATGGAGGAGAATGTGTTTGGTCTGGGTGAAAAAGAGAGGAGGGAAAACGTTTTTCGGAGGAAATCATTTTCCTCACTTTTAAATGTGTTTCTTCTATTGACAGAAAATATTTTCCTTGACTTATTTATTTTCTTTGAACCAAATGCCAGAAAATCCAGAAAACTTTTTTTGAAAATTATTTTCTATGAAACAAATGGAGCCTTCGTTTTGACGTCAAACTCCGTCCACTTTCTTCACCTCTTGTTCTTCAGATCTGCTAATTAGATCTCACTATGTCTGATTAATTATTTGAATAAATTCTATGTGCAAAGAGATAATTACACGAAAAAAGAGTTTTGTTTTAGTAATTGGTAACATTTCGAAGTTGAGGAGTTGTCTTTCTGAGTTTTTACATGTCTTTTGCAAATATAGATATCGATTGTCTTTTCTCTTTTCTCTCTTCTTTTTTTCCACTTTTTAGAAAAAATGCTCTCACAATCGGCGTGTAGAATGCTTTTTTTTTTTCATCTTTAATGAATATGTACGCACAATAGATAACATATGTTCTTTTAAATCATGCATAAACAAGATTTAGTCGACTTTTTATGAGATAAGCAAGGCAATAACATTTTTTAGGGCGAAGTTAGGGTGAGATATGGGCTAATGACTTATGATATCGTTATACCGATATCATATACTTTGTTATTGTCCTTGGACTTTACTTTGATTTCATTAAATCCTAAACCTTTTGAAATTGTTATGTGACATCTCAAGTCTCATTTCAGTTGTTAGAAATGACTCTCTAAAGTGTTTCATAAGTCAACAACAACCCTCATTTGAGGGTTTGGATTTCATGGAATGAGACTACTTTGTCGTATAGATAGTATCAAAGCAAGCATCACAAGGTTAGAATAAAATGCGACTCCTAACAGACTTTTATGATGTCAGAAGAGACATGAATGTGCCTGACCACACATCAATGGTACGAGCTGATGCTGGCGAGGATGAGGATGAGGATATCGGTTCTTTAAGTTGATGAGTTTGTGATATCTTTATGTACCATATGAATTGGGACGGGTCCTAGTGAACTATTTATAAGTTAGCATTCCCTTTGGAGGCTTGACATGTAAAACAAGCGGGGTCGTCTCATGATTATTTTGACAATTTCCCATGGAATAAAGATAAACTTCTCATGATTTTGTTCATTTAGGACGTTTACTCTATGAAGAATTTGGAAAATGAAAATCCTGAATTTTGCCTCTATTTTCAAAGGAAGGACATGCCAAACTTCAAAATGTGAAATCAATGTCTACCAAACAGTGTGGGGTGTCCATCTCAGTCAGTAGCATCGATGATAGCAACATAAAGATCAGGTTGATCAATAACCATTCCCTTTCTTCTCTCTTTCCCGAAAAGCTCCATGCTGGTCAGCTGGACAAATTCGGGCGGCGCCTGCCACGGGCCTCTTGAGTGGGCAATGGATTTGGAGCCTGCAATAGCGTTCCTTCTCCTTGTTATAGCTCAACCCGTACCTAATTAATCTTTGGCGGGACAAATAATAGCGCTTCTAAAGGTTGATTAGCGGTAGATATGATGTGGCTAGTTCTTGCTCAGAGCATGTGACATGCCATTGTGAAGCGATTATCGTTCCCTAATCGTATCGATTGGTTTGGTGCATTGGTGGGCATAAGGAGGACAAAAATCATGTAGGCCTTGCAATTTTTGTGTGGGGCATAGGATGGTTAGGAGTCTGTCTTTTGTCCATAGGTGGTCCTGACCAAATCATTAACGACCGTAGGAGAAAATAATTAGTGGCATCATGTGCAATGGGTCGTGTTTTGTTATCACCTAATTTAAAACTGATTATCTTTTACAGCATACAATCTGGCTTTTACTTGGTCACATTTACCCTTACAGTTGGTGCGTGAAATTCTCCTTAGGGAAGATAAATACATTAGAGACAAATAGAGGTGAATAATGCACAACGACAATTTGGAGGGACGTTAACAAGATTAAAACCAATGTATACAATCATAGTCAATTAGTGTCTGTGTGTGTGTGTGTGATAGAGAGAGATGTTTGTGTCGTGGGGTGGCAAGGGGTGGGGGCATCAACAATGACACAGCATCGGCACGCTAGTGGCATCGGTGAAGGTTGATGTGATATGGATGCGGCAGAGGATCCTGTCCATTTATATGTAACAGTTTATTTGGACTATTAGATCGCTAGGTTATCTATACTACTTCTGAAGCTTCATATTCCGTATCCTCATGAGAACCCAATTCAAATTTTGTCGAGCTAGGTTAAGACTATGATATGGTTCCTCTTTACGTCCAAGAAAGCGTAGCTTTGTCCTCTATCTTTTCTTACATCAATCTCTTTATAACTGAAACATAAGTTTATCTTCTTGTCCATCTCAGTCGCCTCTTCCTATATCGTAAGATTCTTCGGGCACATTAGGCTGACCCTATGCTAATCAACACTCGGCTAAACTATGTACGATTTGTCTGCGGAACACATGTCATCCTAAGAGTAGCTATAGGTGCCATCTTTTGTTCGAAATAACATAAGCAAAGAGCGACACCAGTGTCCACCCCACCATAAACTTTTCCAATGCTTGTTGAACCAAGAGAATACATATCTCAGCATGTCCCATTTCCGATGGAACCAGCACAAGATACAAGGAACAAGCATATTCGAAACCAGGAATAATTTGTCCCTACATATATGTATTAACCCCTATATGACCTTCCACTCTAGGTCCAAATAGACTATGAAACCCATTATTATTTCTCTTATTTGTAATCAACCCCCATTATATTTTTCACATTGGAATCTGCAGCCTACCTTCCTGGTGAAGAGAGCCAGGAAAGCTAGAGAAACCGTGCAGGTTTTTTAATTCTCCAAAGCTTCTGCGACACCATTTTCGCATAGAATAAACCATTGTTACAAGCAAACAGAGAGGCAGGAGATGCCCTTTATGTGGGAAACAATGGAGGTTCTGTGGCAGCTTGAAGTGACCAGACCAACGCACAGATATGATTTGATTAATGAGTTCAACGTCAGTCGCTGTCTCCATCTCTCTACGAATAATGTTAGGAGCTGCCATCTGCTGCGGAGAATAATATACGATAGTAAGGTGAGTGATTTTAAGGTTCGCTAAGTCATTTTTACCAATAATATAAAAAATGAAGGGCGTGCTGGAGATCCTGAAGGTGACAGCTCATGGGCGGGGTGGTGGTCAACCTCCATGGTTGGCCGCTCGTACGTGCCCTGAATCCCCTGACAGAGACAGCCTCCAGCCAGCACAGCAAGGCCTTAATCCATGTGGAGCAAAGAGTGCAGTGGATTTTTCCCATAAATATTAAACATACTAGAATTGATCAATAAATTTTGATATATTTAGTGATAAAAACTATAATTGGATGCTAAATATGGCCTAGCACTTGTGGCTTGAGGTATATACTCCATCGACCAGGAATGAACAACGTGAGTTCAAGGTTTTTGAGGAAACCGGAGTGTTGGCATAAGGCCGGATACGAAACTGTGAGAGCGGAAGACGAAGACGGTAACTAGAAAATCTGTTAGGGGTCACTTGGCTGGGCACTTGGGCTAGGTGGCCGGCCAGGCCACTGGCCGAGTGCCCAAGCCACTTGCTGGGCCACTCAACAAGTTGGCAGTCGAATGGTCGGGCACCAGATGATAAAGGATGTAGAAAAAAGATTAGTATTTTTGGTCAGCACGATTAAATAGGAAACAATAAATTCAAGAGAGAGGGTTAGTTTGGTCAGTTAATTAAGATAATAAGTGACATAGTCTAAATGGCTGTGAATATAGTTCCACACTGCATAAAATAAGTTAGTTTTTTTCTTTCAAATTGTTTCAAAAGTATAAATGCAGAAAGAAAGAAAGAAAGAAAGAAAGCACTCATTCATTCAAGGGCAAGGGCAATACTTTTGTCATCTCTGATTCAAGAAAACTCTCTCCAATCCTGTATTAAATTGGTGAATTACAAGTTATAAAATATACATATGTAAGTTTAACCAAAATTAAGGAGGGGCGATGTCTATAATTGTAACTTGCCAGCGAAAGTCATGGTTGGAGAGAAGGAGGGAAGGAGAGAGAGACTATTGTTAATCTTATCCATTTATGAGAGAAAGAAAGAGATCCAAAGTCTTCTTTGGAGAAGTACAGTAGACGTGGCCTTTATAAATAAAATTTTTATCTGACTTGGCATATTTTTTTAAAGATTCTAGCCCACTTGGAAGCCCAAAACGAAGTCGTACAATCCTACGGGGCTCGCTCAAGCAATGTCGTACCAGTATGGGAAAAACGACATTGCACGGGATGGATTCGCTCTTCATCGTTCCGGAAACTCCTCATCGCTCACTCACCGTCACTCGTTGTTGCTCACTTGGTTGCCGTCGTTGCTCGCTCAGTCGCCATTGTCGCTCGCCATCGTGAGCCGCTCGTGAAACTCCAGACTTTGAGTATCACTGAAATATTACAGATCTGGATTTGAGCTCCTCCTTTCCTCTGCCTCAAGCTCCTCTTCCAGATCTAGGAAGAACCCAACACCTTATTCCTCATTAACCCACCTCCTTCGCCCATATTTGGCAATTAAAGGCTCGCTCATTAATCGCATGATGGATTCATCCAAACTCAAATTAGTGCTTTTAATGTGGAAGTTTTGTAACGATGCCACGGATGAGTAGTTCGAGTTTGAGCTCGGAAGCATTCCTGTTTAGACGTTCCTGCAATTTAGAAATTAAAAAAAACAATAATGTTTAGCTTCTTCTTCACTTTGTTAGAATGACATTGAGCCACTCATGAAGCTCCCGCTCTCCATTTGCAAGATTCAACTATTAATTTGGGAGCAACTTGAATTAGGGTTTCGATTCTCGATAAAATGGTGATTAGGTTTCAATTTGAGAATTTGGATCAATTTCGCAATTTAGGGTTCTTATTTTGGGACAAATCATCTACACGAAATCATTTTTACAGGTTACATGCTGATTGGGCTTCCAGCGAGTCATGTATAACTGAGAAATTAATAAAATATGGCAATGTCAGAATTTCGATAACCGATATTAGAGTTGGAACTTAAATGATCGTTTTTTTTAAATATAACACTTAAGTGATCTGAAAGAAACTTTGTGTACTAAATTGAGTGCCATATACAATTTTTGGCACTGCTACTTTACTTCTCCTGCCTTCTTTTGTTGCATTTTTTTTAGATTCTTTTATTTTTCAATTTCTCATGTAATGGACAATCTTTTTTAAAATAAAAAAGATCTCTTTTGGAAAAAGCAAAAGGGTCCTATCCTTATTCTTTATTTATAAATAAGATTGGATTATTCATCTTGCCAATCCACCTATCTCTGCACATTTTCCTCAATCAATTCTTGACAGGGAAAACTATGTAAAGTTGGTTTATAACTATTTGCTGTCGTCAAGTTAGTATCTAAAAGAATCTTACTTTACAGATAAAAGGAGGCAGTACTTTGTCAGAGAATAGCAGTATGCGTGATGCAAGAGAGAGTATCCGTGGAATTGAAATTCAAGTTGGTGGCATCATCATCAAACCAAGATAAGAGTAACGTTGTCGATGATGCCCCGAGACAATCGAGCATGTTCTTTTTTCTTTGCCCTTGGACGTCGAAGTTATGGTCTCACCCGGCCCTAAATATCAGCATATCAAATTCGGGTTTATCTAGACTTGAGGAATGGTTGATTAACTTTTGACAACCTGTGTGTCTCTTGAATTTCTCTTTATTGTTCTCTGGTTATTTGGAAGGAAAGAAACAATTTTGTGTTTTGAACGCAAGTCTCAGACCCGAGGAAACTACTAGAAGCTGCTTCGACCTCGTATGACAGTATTGCTTGCTGGACAGCTAGATGTAAGAAAAGAACCGAGCCCAGATAGGCTTCGCATCGAGTTTGGAAGCACCAAAACCGGGCGTCTTGAAATTAAACATTGATGGAGCTTACATGGAAGGAACTAAAGAAGGAGCCACAGCATGTGTGTGTCACGATAGCTCTGGTCTTCTCGTGGATGGATTTGTGCGAACTGCCATGGCATCGTCTGACGCTGAAACCGAGGCCCTTGCTCTACTGGAAATCCTAAAATTCTTCAGGTCACACTCAAGTGCTTGTTTTGAACTGTATTTGGATAAGTTTGTTACGATAAATGGCTTATCCAGTGAAGAAGAAGCTTCTTGGGAAGTGAGTTTGCTTATCAAGGAAGCCCAAAAACAGCTTACCTTCTATTCGGAAAAAGCAATCGAATTGTAACCGAGAAACAAATAAGGTGACAGACTGGGTTGCCAAGGCCCAACGTAAGAAAAGCCTTCTTGTTAATTGGAACTTATATCCCGCTCAAATCCTTTGGGCTGAATCTACATTTGCGTATGCTCATTCTTTATCTTAATGAATGAGAACCATATTGCAGACCAAAAAAGCCAAAGATCAAATTTAATTTTAACAGCATACTTCACCCTACTGAGAGTCTATTGGTTTAAGGAACAACACTATTGTGAATAACATCACGCCTTTCCTTCCATAAAAAGTACGGAGCTCCATTCCAAGCTAATTTCATGATCACACTCCTGATTGATTTATCTTTTAAACTCCATAGCCACTTAAGCTCCACATTCGAAAGTCCAACAGCTCTGTTAATATTAAACAGATGCAGCATCTGGCTCCAAACTTTCTTACAGAAAAAGGCTGTCAAAGAATAAATGCACATTTGACATTGAGGAAGCAAACCACACACAAGTTCTATCAGTATTAGCCCACCTCTTCATCCTATCTCAAGTCTGCAACATCCCCACAGCTGCTGCAAAACTTAAGCGAATTTGGCCCAAACCAGACCAGCCTATGCCATTGAATTCGGGCACCCTCAGGCCTTACCAACTCTCAAGCATCTTTTACTATTGTTAGAAGCACGTTAGAGTTCAACGTCCTTATCTTTGGGGTGATGACAAGTATATGAACTTTTACACTTTTCATAGACGAGTACTTAAAACTTTTTTTTTTCAATCAAATATCTTGACTTTTCAATTTGTTCAATGTGAGACCTCTGTTAAAATTATAGAAGGAAAATACCAAAATGAACACTAACACCATTAAATAGCCATCAACGGTCCAAATTAGCATCTTATATGGTCTCTTGAGATGATGCCGCGTCAACAAAAACATATTGAATGGCTAAGACCATCCAAGTCAACACTCTCTCTCCTACCACATCACTTAACAATAAAATGGAGATGGCATAAATTCGGTTGAGTAAGCAAACTACTTTGGCAATTGTGTCTAACTTTTGTTGAGTAAGCGAGTCACCACAATAAAATCACATGAGATGGTAATTTTTGAAAGGATACCCAAATTTGAAATGTTGAGGATAATATGATTATGAAAGTGAATAATGTGGCCAGAGTTTGAACAATTCAGAATAATTAACGTAAAGAGCTCAAAGGAAAGCACAAATAAGCAATTGATAACAATCGAAACCTATAGTTTACTCCGGCGAAAATCCCGCAAGATCAAAATGTGGTTGTAGAGCTTTTTCAAATCTGTGAAGAAAAAACGAGGCAACAATTGAGAGAGGTCGCGACACAATCAAAAAGAGAGAGAGAGACTTTTCTATAGTTGCATCTTTTTTCTCGAGATTTATTTTATTTTTCGATTTCTCATATAACGGAAAATGTTTTTAAATTAGAAAAGATCTCTTTGGGAAAAGAATGGATTATTCAGCTTACCAATCCACCTATCTTTGCTCTTTTCGTCGATGGCGGGGACAACTATGTAAAAGTTGGTTTATGGCTATTTGTTCTCGTCATGTTAGTATCTAAAAGACTCTCTTCCTCTACAGATTAAGGGAGACAGTCACCTTGTGGGAGAATAGCAGTGTGCATGATGCAAGAGAGAGCGTCCGTCGAATTGAAAATCCAAGTTGGTGGCATCATAATAATCAAATTAAGGTTAAGAAGTAACGTTGTCGATGACGCCCTGGAAAATCGACAAATCAGTGAAGTCATACCGGTTGTTATTAGCGAAAACGACACAAATGATTTTTAAATTTTGATCTAATGTGTAATGTCGTCTCTGGACTTTTAATTTATTTAATATGGTCCATGAACTTTCTTCCAATTTGCAATATTACCCATGAAATTTTGATTTATTCAATGTGATCCCTAAACATTTGATAAATATTTAATTTAATCCATAAACTATATGAAAATATTAAATGTTGTCATTCCATTAATTCAAGTTATCAAAAAACATATAGTCAACTGTCCAAGAACTAGATTGGACATTCACCAAAATTTTAGGGACAATATTGAACAAATTAAAAGTTTATGAATAATATTGCATGTAAGATTAAAGTTCATTGATTATTTATGTCATTTTTCCTTACGAAGGCTCAAAAAGATAATCGGGGATTTAACAATCCTAGAAAGCCCAAAAACCAAAGTAAGTAGGCCAGACATGTTTGGGCCGGAAAGAAAGAGTTGGTCTTGGAAACAATCTTTGCATTCCAGGTTTTCATGGTGGCCGGTGGAGGCTTCTCTCTCCGTCATCATCATCCATGGACCGTTCGTTCGATCTCATCTCGCCGTCTCGCAAACCAGAGCAATCGGACCCGACCATGGCGCAAAATAACGCAACCCGCATCTGACCCACCACCGCAAAAGCCCCCCTGTTATCATCTTCTTCCCCTCACGGTCCTACCACAAACACCAGAGCAAAAGGGTCACCGCCCCCAGCACCATATTTCCTGGCGACTGCTGCTCGCTCCGGTCACGCGTCGAGCTGCAAAGCAAGGAAGACGAAAGGGATGTCGACCCTGCAGATGTCTCTCCTCGTTCCAGCCCCTCCGCGAACCCTCTCCTTCTCAAGGGCCCTGGGTTCCCCGAATGCCCAGCTCTTCCTCCTCCGCACCGGGCTCTCCCACCTCTCCCTCCGGCAGACCCCGAGAACGATGACGCCGATCCGGATGGGGGGAGGGCCGAGGACCTTCCCGGGCGGCGTCTCCAAGTGGCAGTGGAAGCGCATGCAGAAGAAGAAGGCCAAGCAGCTCCTCAAGGCCCGCCTCTGCCGCGAGCGCCACATTTACGAGATGCGCAAGCGGGCCGAGCTCAAGGCCGCCGTCTCCGAGCTCGAGAGGCCGTGGGAGGCCGTCGAGAAGGCCCCGCGGCTGTTCTCCGTCAGCGCCGACGACCAGCTGAAGGTGCTCGCCGACCGGTTCCAGCGGCCCGGAGGGTTTGACATGTGGACCGACAGGGACGGGCCACAGGTGTTCGGCAGGGCGGAGGCGGAGCTTCCTTCCGCCAGGTTTTTCCCGAAGGGGGTTGTGCACAGCGTGAAGCCTTACGGGAGAATCGGTGGTGGCGAAGACGACGAATTGGATGGCAGTTCGGGGAATAGCGATGGCGAGGCGATAGCTCGACGGAATGGCGGTTACAGGGGGAGGAAATCTCGCCGGGTACGCCAGAGGGGAATAATTGGGAAAGGGGGCTATTCGGGTTCCGAGTCGGTTGATTCGGATGGGAAGAATATGGGTTTTCAAGGCTCTGTGGAACAGAGTGGCAAGGTGGCAATGAAGAACGAGAAGGAAGTGGGTGTCGGTCTGAGGAAGGGAGGTGATAGGAGGAGGGACCACGGCGGGTCGAATGCGAAGGATTATAGGAGAGTTGGGATTGATCAGAAGAAGAGAGGCGAGAGTTACTCCAGTCGAGCTCGTGGTAGTAGGATTGGCGAAATAATTGAGGGTTTGAAGAAGCCAAGGGATTCGGTTTCAGAAGTTTATGATATGAGTTTGCAGCATGATGGGAGTTACGGGCTGTAACTATCCATAGGTCGTATGATTCAAATTTTGGGGCTTAGGAGATTGAAATTGGTGAGGCATGTAAAACTTCTGTCGAGTAATGAGACTTGCATAATTGGCAACGGAGCTGACGATGGTCGAGCCACCCTGTGATGGAAGAAACGTGTCTAGAAGACGGTCAGGTAGAAATCACTCGTCGCTTTGAGATGTGCAAATATATTAGGCTTATAGTTGTTAGTTATCTCTTATGGTACATTGGCCTTCTCATTTGTATATTGGATGCAATAGTGGAATTGTCATAGGTTCAAAATCCGTGAGACCAGGAAATATCATGCACATCTGCACAGACATTACATGTCTGAACCAGCTTCATGACGCAGAATATGGTTTATCGTGAGCTATGCAGACTGAAGATGACTTGTTTAAGCTACCTGCTGTGATTTTTACTTTCAAATTGGTCTGTTATTAGCTTTACTCATCGACTGTTGTGGGGAATTGCAAGTGAGAAAGTCCTTGATAGGCTTACATATTCTGTCGATACATGTGTTAGTTCCTACTTTCTCTCTTGCTCGTTTAAGGACAATATTGAGAGGAAAAAGGTTTCAGTTCTTCTTTCGTCGCTTGGACATAAGAACAGATTTGATAGATTCTTAGTCTATCCGCCATTTAGGTGCGACTAAACAAGATACCAACAAGGATTGGGATATGCTAGTATGGGACTTGGGAGGGAATGTAAGCATAGCCTTGTCAAATTTTAGCTTTTCTGGCATAATCAACCGAGTGCGTATCGTTTTGTCTTGCCACAGCCAAATTTGCTTTGTGATTGCTCTGGAAATTTGAATGATAAATTAATACAGTATATTACTTTGGCACAAGTTGTCCCGGGCTTTTACCCATATGACATATCCTTCCTGCAACTTTGGTGTGTGAAGCCATGAAATCTTTTTGCCATCTGATTCACTTGGTTGCTGGCTAAATTCAGATGACAGTTTTCTCATGTTTTAAGCTGTGCTAGGACTAGATGGAACTATCCATTGCTTGCAATTTGACTTTCTGGTAAAACGCTTTTCTGGGGATATCAATGAGCTGTGGATAATCTCTGACCTGAACGTATTATAGTGATCTACTTATCTGCAACTTTCACCTGTATTTCTTCTCACAGAGGCATCAGGCATTGATACAAGTTAACTTCAGATTTCGTGACTCGCCTTTGCAAATTCATTTCTCTTACTGTATTGTCAGTCTTTGCTCTTACTCTGCAATGCATGCTCAAAGGATGCAATCTCCACTTTTTTATCCGTTGCTTGAATTACTTATTTTCTTCTGAGCTTCAAGATTCCTGCTTAGTCCATCTCTTTGGGCTTCTCATGTTTGTTGTCTTCAGTTGTGTGGCTGGTACGTGGGTTTCATGTTGTTGCTACCTACATAGAGAGATGATGCTCAAACATATTCTGAACATGTTGATCTGCCAGTAACAAAGGATCATCAGTAACGCTCCACGTCTGCTTTAATGATGAAGAAGCACCATTGACAACAAGAACTATTTACTTAAAGTTTAGATCGAGAGAAGAAACTTGTTCTCTATCTCCTTTAATTTCCCGAGCCGCCTTCATGCTGTTTCGACATCTCAAGTAGTCAATGTTTTATACATTTTGGGGTGCCCTGAAACTACATAGGTGGCCACGTTGTGTTATTGTTTGGTTCTTTTTGTAGTCTAAACTCTTGAAACGTAAGTGTGGCCGACACTTTTCGGATTCCTGGCTCATTAATTCGTCATAGGTGATTACTTCTCATCTCTGTTACGATTACTTGTACATCCGTTCGCATGGGAGCTGATTCGCATGTTGATTTTCTGGGCCTGACCTGAATATAAATACTGAGTAGCGTGCACTGTCATTACCTGCTTCGTCAGATCAGTCTTCACAGTTTAGAGTTTGAACAGTTGAAGAAGATTTACATCAAGGTAAAGCTCACAAGTTTGTGTTGCCGTGACCCATCATGAGTCGCTTTGATCAATTCCATGGTAGCACTAATCGGTCCTCAGTCGCCCTACCTATTTTTCTTTTGGAGTCTGTCCTACTTTATTTCTTTTTTTTTTTTAAGATTTTTTACTCTACGTCTTTGTGAGCGAGAAAGTAAACGTCCCTGCCTCGCCCGATTCCCTTACCATTGGACCGCCCCTACTTGGTCAGTCATGTCAAGGGGAATTTTGAGAAACCACTTTAGGGGCATTTTGGGATTTTTCATTGAAAATTTAGAGTGTTAATAAACATTTAAGAAATATGGACATTAGAAGTAATAAAATTTATCGCAAAGGTGTAATCGAGATTCATAACTTTCAAATACCACGATTAGGTTTTCAAAATTATCAAGTTGGTGTAATCGATTTTTTCCACCCAAGTGTCAATTTCGTTCAATTTGGTTGTGGCATTTTTTATTATTTTCTTAAGACATGTGCCGTCTACCAACGTCACATTAGAAAAAGAAAGCTTGAAAGTTTAACAAGGAAGATAAAAAAAATTTAAAAAGGGAGAAAGAAAAAAGAAAAGAAAAAAGGACAAAATTAAAAGAATTAATGCCCATTCCTAGATCTGATTTTCTCAGCTTCAGAGAGCACAAAGCATCTTTCTAATTAGTCAAAAATGACAAAAAAAAACTTCAACTGGGGAAAATTAGGAGAAACTAAGGTTCCGTTTGTTTCACGAAAAATAATATATTTTTAGATAATAATTTTCAAAAAGTCATTTTTTTAGAAAAATAACAATATTTTCCGGTATTTGGCTAAAACTTCAAAATAAATAGAAAAATATTTTTTGCCTTTTGGTACAAAAAAATCTAATTCGATTTCCTAAAGCAAATTATCAAAAAATTCGAATTTTTAATTTTTAATTTTTTCAATCTTCTTCAGTCGGCCACAGGAGAGGGACAAGCTCGTCCAAGGCCAGCAAGGCTCCACCTTGCAAGATCTAGCAAGGTTGACCTCTAAACGGTTCTAAACGTGGGGGGAGCCTGCAATTGAAGCCATCCAACCGGAAAACTGCGACTTTAATCACATTTATTTAACCTACGCACATTTTGTGCAAAATCAGCTCCAGGAAAATAAAAAGTTGAGAACAATGCACACGAGGTTAAAACTGTATCATAACAACCCAAGTGTCCAAATTGACGAGATAAAGAAGTCAACAATGGAGATGAACGACAAGCCAAACTGACCTGAACGTGAATTATACAGATCTGAGTGAACGAAGGTAGACCCTAGGATCGTGGAAAAGAGAGAGGATTGAAGAGCAAGAGAGAGAGAGGAAAAGAATTGTGCTTTCCGAAGAGTAATACGGGGGAACAGATTGGTGACTTGGTGAGGCAAATGGATATCACGGTGGGGGCAAAGGCGACAAGGAGAGAGAGAGAGAGTGTGGCGCTGTCGGAGCATCCGCAGTCGCAAGCCATTTCTCAGGCGGTGGTGAAGCAGCCATCGTTGCGGCAGAGGAGAGGAGAAAATTCAAAGTTGGAGAGGCGAAGGAGGAATTCTGGAGCCGGAGAGAGATGGGGAGTGCACGAAGGAGAATGTGTTGGGTCTAGGTGAAAAACAGGAGGGGGGGGGGGAAAGAGGAAATCGTTTTCCCTACCTTTTAAAATATGTTTTTTCCATAGACCGAAAGTATTTTCATTGAGTAGTTTATTTTTTGCGAACCAAATGCCGGAAAATCTAAAAACATTCTTCCTAGAATGTGTTTTTCATGAAATAAACGGAGCTCAAAATGAATCAAGATTGGATTCGATCGAGCTTGAGAGGCTTTCCCATTCCCAAACTTGGACCTCAGCAGAGACGCTTTTTCTACTGCTGCAGATCGCATATGTCGCACTGCTCGCTTTGCTCGTCGGACCGCCACCTCTGCCGTCACCATTGTCCTTTGTTCTCTTCTTCCTCCTCCTTTCTTCATCCTCTCCCCCTTGTTCTCCTCCCTCGCCCTCCTCCCTCTCCCCCATCAAATACCACCGATCCTTCGTCTACTGAGATCATGAGCCCACACCTCCTCGCCATCTAGTGGCTACATTCTCCAGGTCGATCCCCCAAGCACCTCTTTACGTTCAGCTGCCCCAACTTCACTAGGCTCGTGCCCCCCTCGAGCCCCATTGGGCGCATCATCGAACGCAGCAGTCGTACGTTCGTTTGTTTCTTAGTTAAAGCATATAAGACCAGTCGATCACACACATCGCATAATCAATTATACGGACACTTCACTTTTAACCAACTCTATTATGCAATCAACAAAGAAAAGATTCAGGAACAGCGCGAGCGATTCCTAGCTAACACTAGAGAGGGACGAGAAAGAGGGGATAATTATCCAAAAAGTCCTAAATTTGTTTTTCGGCAGCTAATTTAGTTTTAAACCTTTCAATTGTGCTAATTTAGCTATAAACCTTTTGACGATTTGTTAATTTAATTATAAACCTTTATTCATGTCAATCTAGCTCTAAACATTTCAAAGATTTGTCAATTTAGTTCTAAACCTATTATTTGGATATTTAGCCGGAAGAACTATATTAGCAAATTATCAAAAGGTTTAGGATGAAATTGGCAAATTATTAAAAGGTTGAGGACTAAATTGGCATAATCAAAAGATTTAGGATTACATTGGCAAATCGTCAAGATGTTTAGAACTAAATAGGCATAATTAAAAGGTTTTGGACTTAATTAGCTTATGTATAATAAGTTTAGAATTTTTTGGATAATTTTTCTTGAGAAAGAGGTACAAATGATCTACTCTGCAAACCCTAGAAGATTTTTCCCTTTCAAATACAAAACGATTTCAAAATTGACCATGGATGAAAATTGACACTGTCATCCATTTTACTGAACAACAGCTTGTAATCACACTGCAATATTTTTGTAACAACACAAAATGAGAAAAATAATCAATAGGGCAAAAGCCACCAAAAATCCTAAACCATGCTTACTGTGACATATTTACGTTAGAATTTTTTCTGTAACACCAAAAATCCTAAGTTTATACTTGTGCGACACATTTACCCTTCATCAAAGTTCTATCAATAAAAACCATTAAAAATCCCCTCATTGACACCAAAAAGCAAACAGTATTGACATGGTGTAAAAACAACATTGTTTTAATTAAAAAAATAGTATAATGGAACCTTTACAGAGGTAAATATGCCACATATGTACAAGTCTGGGGTTTTCTACGTCACAAAAAAAAGTTTAGAGTAATATGTCACAATAAGTATAGTTTGGGGTTTTTTGATGTCACAAAAAAATTCAGCATAAATGTTTCATAGTGGATATAGTTTAGGATTTTTTGTGACTTTTTTTACTAATCAATATGAGTGTAACAATTCGGCATCCTTCTCTTTCTTCTTTAACTAATCCCTTTCTTTAGCTATTTTCACGAACCGTTCTCTATATCTACGCTTATCTCCATTTTTGCCTTAAAACATACTTACATCCACATTTCTCACATGAGGGCGTGTAATGTGCACCAGCATTAATTGAATGAAATTTTTTTATCATATGTAAAAAATAATTCACGTGCTTCATTTGTTGACTTTCATTGTTATACTAATGAATGATTACTTTAATGTATTTTTCTCCGGCATTTTTTGCACCATCTTCCATATTCTATAAAAATATGAACTGATAGAGCTTTAATGTGAAAACCATAAAAACAAATGGATTGATAGAGCTTTAATGGAAAAGGTGGCGTCATATAAATTATAAGCTTAGACCCTTTTTTTAATAGACCATGTTACGCACCACTCCTCAAGAGGTTCTGTCTTTTGGAATCATGACATTCTAAACGAACCTTTAAGATAACGACACATTTGAGTGGGTCTTTTAAGTCAATGATAAGAGTACCAAAGGTGCATGAAGGTATCTTTGGCTTTAAGATTTAGACAATTCGATGAATTCCTGCATCATATAAAAGCGATGCAAACAAAATTAGATGCGAAATTATTGTGGAATCTTGTATTTACTCCAATAGGGATCATCAAATCAATAGCAATAAGTCCGTTTGAAGAGGCTCATATACGGAACGTCTCAAAATGAAACGGTAGATTCAGTTATGTGTTCCCAATTGTGCAATGGGTAGAGAATTTGTCTATAGAGGATTAAAAGGGGCAGAGCAAACAAAAACGAACTTGAAGAAAACTTCCACCTCTAACCCTAGGCACTGCTTATTAGGGGTGAGTGAGCATGGTCTGGGTTGAGCCAATCCCACACCTGACATGGGGACCAACTTGCATAGTGTTGGTCTCAATTTTTTGGGACCAAGGATTGGACTTAACCTATGGGTCTGGTCTGGTTTCAAGGTCAACTTGGGACCAATCAAATTTTTTTTTTAAATGTTTGTATTTCTTGAAAGGATAAACGTACTCTTTGCAATTATATATCATATTGTCAACTAAATAGTGAAAACCAGTACAAATCGAACAGAAATCTAAGAGAAGGCAACAACTAAAATCTCCACTTACCAAAAATAACAAACCAAGAATATGAACATGAATTAAAATAAAATAAACAATGAGAAGTTCAAAATATGTCACATAAAACATGAATTATGGAATATCTTGTTCATTCATTAAAGATTGCTTTAGATTCTGAACACCTGGAAACAAAAAAAAAAGTTTAATACTTAAAAAAAGTTTTCAATTGAAATTACAATTAGTACAATTGATAGAACATCTCACCACTTATATTCATTCAAATTCACCGTGTAAACTCTATGTATCGACGTCAAACTCCTCAATAACACAATCAATATCTAAAAAACGAATTTTTTTATACAAAGGAATTAACAAGTAAAAAAATGTGCATGACTTAGACATACCCAATTCAAACTTTTAGGCTTTTTCTCAATGCACTCTTTAACATTAGTAGACTTACCCAATCCAATCCACCGAGTTGTCGTCACTCTTTCAAGTGAAACTAATGTGGTGTAGCCATTGCCATAACCAAATTAACAACTCGTAGTTGCCTCATTGTCTACATCCCTCAAATTCCCCAAACTCAAAAGAGAAAACCACTAAAACCTATAAGTCTAATGTATCTAAAACATGGGGAGACATCTCTCGCCACCAATTACAACCAAGCGAAACACTCCATTCCAACAAAGCTAAGCCCGTCATCCACAACGCCTCATAATAAATAAATCGGCAAAATAAAACAAAACATATATATATAACAACAAAAAGAATCAGGGACATACCTATAGTAGCGAAGATACAGCCAATTCAATCACCGGAGGCAGAAGCATGAGAGGGAGGGGAAGAGAATCAATCGCTAAGCTCAAATGAGTAGAAAGAAAATGAAGAGACTACCGAAGAATAAATGAAAATGGAATGACAATATGAGATTGAGGGACAGAGCGAGAGTGAGGCTCTAAGAGAGGTAAAAGGCAAATGAAGAAAATGCCCTTGACCAATCAAAAAGCCATGCCCTTTTTTTAAACTAACATAGCTACTTTAGCTTCTTATTAAAATAAAATCCACTTTAGGCCCTTATTTGATAAAATAATGACACTTTAAGCCCTTATTTAAAACAATATCCATTTGAGACCTTTATTTGATAAAATGAGAGCATTTAAGATAAGGTACTTATTTGGAATTTTCCCCTAATCGAGAGAACTTCAATTAGTTGCAATCACTATTCGATTGATAGTTTCAATGGCCAGATTGCAAAGCATTCAATTTTGCCATAAAGGCAGAAACAGAAAAAAGCTTTGCCATTTCTCAAATTAAAATAAAAAATTGAACTTAAATCAACTATACAGATGCCAAAAATCCAAGTGATTCTCACCCTCCTGATTACTTTAACGTATTTTTCTCTGGCATTTTTCTCACCATTTTCCATATTTTACAAAAACATGAATTGATAGAGCTTTAATGGAAAAAAATATGAATTCATTGGGCGATGTCATAAGTTAGAAGTTTAGACCCTTTTTTAATAGAACATGTTACGCACAACTTCTCAAGATGCTCTGCCTTTTGGAATCATGACATTCTAAACGAACCTTCAAGATAAAGACACATTTTAGTGGGTGTTTTTAAGTCAATGATGAGAGTACGAAAGGTCCATGAAGGTACCTTCGGCTTTAAGATTTAAACGATTCGACGAATCATGCGACATATAAAAGGGATGCAAACAAAATCAGACGTGGAATTATTGTGAAATCTCGAATCCACTACGACTTCTAATTAATTTCCGACTTTGTTAAAAAAAAAAAAAGCGTAGCTAATAATTGAACATGTTTTTTTCCGACCGTTGGTATGCTCCCTCCCCTCCAACGTTCCTAATCGAAAGGACTTGTCAATTAGTGCCTTGTCCTAAGACAAAACGGTAGAATTTGCAATCAATGGTCGATTAATAGTTTCAAGGGCCAGATTGCAAAGCATTCACTTTTGCCATAAAGGCAGAAAAAAGAATAATAAAAGCATTTGCCATTTTTTCAAATTTAAAAATAAAAAATTGAACTTAAGAGATGCCCCACATGAAAGTGATTCTCACCCTCCTGTCCACTAAAACAAGATAAATAGGAAAAAATGATGACATAATGTGGGAAAATGCAAAATAATAGTTCCAACCAAAAGATTATGCTATCAACTGCACCCAACGTGCCACGCTCGGCACGCCTTGGTTCACAGCGAACGCCATGTAGTAACCGGGCGGCGCCACCACGGTGCTCGGCGGCGCCGTGCACCCGATCCTGTACCGGACGTTACCGTCGGGGACGGCTCCCGTCACGGCCAGCTTGACCAGCCTCTGACCCTGGGAGAACGAGTGCGTTGCGAAGGGCGCGCTGTTCAAGTTCACCTCCACGATCCCCACCACCGGCAATGTGACCGACACGTACACATCGAAGGCCTCCCCGTATCGGACGGTGGCCGGAATTTCGTCCAGTGCCGGCCGAAGGTTCGCCCGGTCCGGCGACAAGTACTCTGGGGAGAACGCCTCGATCCGCAGCTCTGTTGGGAATTCGGCGTTGAATTTGTAGAAATAGTGTGGGTTGCTCCCGGCGATCAAGACCCTCCCGTCCGGCAACAGGTTGGCGGTGGAGTGGTACAATCTGGGGATGGTGCTTGGGTTCAGCGTCATGAACCGTAGCCCGGCGGGCTGATCGGGCCTGTAGAGGACCGGGAAGAGGCACGGGTCGGAGGCCAGCTCGAACCCCTGCGTACCGGCCTGAGCTCCGTTGATTATCAGGGCCTCGCCGGTGGGGAGCATTACCATGTCGCCCATTATCCGGCCGAACGGCATGTCCTCCATTTCCCAGGAGGGCTCGGCTGCGGTCGCCACGATCCGGCCGCAGCTGCCTCGGGCTGGCGAGTCCGTGTTCCGCTCAATGAACGCGCCATACGGGGCCCCGCCGCAGACCACGATAACGGCGGTATCGTAGGCGCCATCGAGGGCGAGCATCATGGACGAGCCAGCTGAGGGATAGTTGCGCGGGCCGCCCTCCAGAGGCGGGTACTGCCGGACCACCCGAGCGAGCTTGTGGTCAAACGAGACCGCCCTGTCGTTCGCGAAGACAAAGAGGTGGCCGTCGGGCAGCAAGTGGACGTACGGGTACAGATTGTCCATCTGCTTGTCCCCGGCGTCGGCGAGGAACGGGAAGAACACGGCTCCGCCCTCCCGCGGCGGGTAATACTCGACGGTGTTCGCTGCGCGGCCGCCGACGACGATCACCGACCCGTCAGGGAGGATCTGGTTCGTGCCGTACCACCGGCCGTCGGATAGCTCCACGCGGTCGAGCTCCACCCAGTCGCAGTCGCTGGCGGGGTCGCAGGGGACGAACCGGCGGATCTTGCGGACGCCGTCGAGGTCGCCGCCCGTCTGGAGGAGGGAGCCGTCGGGGAGGAACTGGCCGGAGGAGCACCAGGTGTCGGTGAGGACGGTGAGGGGGCGGATCCGGTTGGTGGCGAGGTCGAGCACCGCGGAGTGGGCGTAGCAGTCCCGCTTGAAGGCGGCGCCGCGGGGGTCGCGCCGGCAGCGGCGGCCGTGGGGGAGGCGGAGGCGGCTGGGGCCGATGTTGGTGCGGTCGAGGAGGACGACGGTGTTGAAGCGGGTGACGGCGGTGTGCATGGAGGCGATGCCAGCGTCCGCCACCAGGAGCTCCCACGAGCCCGGGAGGCCGGCGGGCGCGACGGGGGCGGGGCCGTCGAGGGCGGCGGCCGCGACGAGGAGGAGGAGGAGGAGGAGGAGGAGGAACCGCCGTTGCTGCGAAGGTGAAGCGAGAGGCTCCATTACAGAGCGAGGGCGAGAGAGAGATGGAGGAGACGAGAGCGATGGGACGGGGCAATTGGCGAGAAAGGGTCGAAGGAAGGAGGCAGGGGAAGGGAAGGCCGCCGAATCTGTGGGGCCCGCGGTGTAATCAGCGAATTTTTAATATTATAATAATTAATGTGCGATATGGAAGAAAGCATTAATTTTAAAAAAAAAAACCGGGAGAAGGTTCGGTGACGTGACGTATATGTCTCTCTCTGTCTCTCCCTCTCTCTGGTGAGCGCCGTTGATGGTAGTAAATGGACAAACGAAGGTTGGTTTGTACGACGCGCACACGTGAAGGTGGCACGTAAGCACGGCGTTGCCTACGTGTCGGGGCTCTCTTCCAGCCGTCCGGAAAGAGACGTTCCTGGCTGGGTGCGTCGGGCGCCTGCGTGTGGCGAGCGAGCGCGTCCCGACTCTTAAATCACGTAAATTTCGCGCGAGATCGATTGGGTTATTAAGAGCCAAGGCAAGAAATTATGTACGTATGGACGACCCAAGTTGAGATTACTTAGTCTGAGAAGCTAATTATTTCTACCCTGACTCGGGGCAAGTTTTTTTCTTTTTTTCCTGAAGACATGAACCGAGTTCGAGTTCCAATAATTCGAATACATAACGAAGCCAAACTCGAGTTTTGGTTGTTGGGATGTATGCACGTTTAGATGGCATAAGCCGGGGTAGGTTGCCAATGTGTCATGTACTTCTTATTAGACATCAGCGAGAAAGAGAAAAATGAAATCGGGTGAATCACAATACTTAATTTTGTAGTTTCTACGAGATTAAATGTTCGCATGCTAGAAAGTATCCGGCGTTAACATGTATCAACACAATTCTAAAAATATGAATAATTTCACTTTACATTTGCATCGAGCATATCATTGTGTAGTAGGCTTTCAACAAAATTATCAAAATATCTTTAATATGGAAAATTATCCTAAAGAAATCACTAATTATGCCTAACATCCCCTCGGACTCAAGGTGACTAAGTCAGCTTGAGATTGATATCAAGTCAAACATTGTCCAGTAGTTGAGACGTGACGGATGATGCAACATCCGGTAGTTTTTCGTGTGAAATTTCCAGATTTAGCTGGTTTGAGAGTGACGAGTTTGGTGGTGGTATTAGCTTCTCAAAACGACACACAAAAGGTCGATAATTGGAGGGGAAACAAATGCAGGTGGCTTACAAAATAGTAATTGAGTGATGCGGCCTATACGATTGGCGTTGTAGTACCAAGTGGACTATAGGACCCGCTTGGGAAAATAGTTACTACATGGTTGGCATCGAAAGAAAAGCCACCTTTGTGAAAAAGGCTCGACTAGGTGATGCGGACGTTGCGGTTGGCGTCTAAACATGACCATCACGGAACGGACTTGACTAAGTACTTCCTCACATGAGACTTGTGCACACGAAGTGAACATTGTTGAGTGACGGAGATGGATTTATTCGAGTGCGTGGAGTGCAAAGTGCACCTCGTGTTCTAGGGGTGCTTTAGGAAAGGAGGCTCTAATACCAACTTGAGAATAATAAAGTGCAAGAGGTAATATACATGCAATCTTGAGAAATACATATAATAAATATAATTATCAAAGTATTTTTAACATAAAAAATTATCCTAAAGAAATCTTTAATTATCTCTAACATCACCTTGAGTTTGAAATCAAGTCAAATAGAGTCCTCCGGCAGCTTTTCGTAGCGAAACTTCTAGATTTGGCTGGTTTGAGGGCACGCAAGTCTAGTGGTGGTGTTGGCTTCTCGAAACGACACGCGAAAGGTCAAAAATCGAAGGGGGAACAATAAGCGACTGATGTGGCTAGCTTGCAAAATAGTAACTGAGCGATGCAGCTTATACGACTAATGTCGTAACGTCAAATGCCTGTATGGCTGGCAGCCTATGCAGCTAGCATGAATGAAAAGCCACTTCTGTGAAAAAGGCTTGATTAGGTGGCACGACTGGTACGATTGGTATCGAAACACGACCATCATGGAACGGACTCAACTAAGTATTTCCTCATATGAGACTTGTGTCCACGGAGTGAACATTGTTGAGCGGCAAGGAAGGATTTATTTTGCTACAGGGGAGCATGGGGCGGGCTGGGTGCAAAGTGCACCCAGTGTACGAGGGTTGCAAAAGGAAGCTTTAATACCAAGTTGAGAATAATAAAGAGGAAGAGAGAATTGTAGAATTTTTTTTTCTATTTCAATATATACGCATGTTAATGAAGAATACATTAGCCAATTTATAGGTTTTGTTAAATAATTATTCTAAAATAATATCTCAATCAAGATATGCACAATTAATAGAGATATACGAGCAGCATACGTGTAATATACATGCAATCTTGAAAGATATGGATAATCAACAAAATTATAAAAAATATGTGAAATGACGCTATAGAAATTCCTAATTATCTCTAACAATTTGAATAAAAGAAATCAGTTTCTATGGTTCACTCTTCCCCTCTTTACTGGGTTATCCCACAATCACACACCCATTTTCACATTATAAAATTTATCATAAACTAACATAGTCGTCCCTGAGGACGGTGTTAGAGTGGTTGAGGTGGTAGTGGCCGGGCAGAGGAGGAGGTGGGTGGGGACGCCGCCGGTGCGGTCGAGGACGACGGCGGAATTGAAGTGAGTAACGACAATGTGCACGGTGGAGACATCGGCGTCGGCCACGAGCAGCAGCTCCGACCTGCCCGGGAAGTCGGCAAGCAGGAGGAGGCGAAACCGTTGAGGAGGAAGATGGCTATGGATAGGGGGTAAGGGGGGCCTCCGTTAGTTGTCATGGTGGAGCAAAAACGTGCCATTAGAAGAATAGAGGAAAGCGAGGGGGATGAAAGGGACGGAGGATGGACAATCAGCCGGGCTGGGAATTCGGTTTTTTTGTTACATTGATAGTGATCATATCGTGCCATAGTCAAGTGTATTCAAACCTGCTACAATTATTAATAGTGTCATAAATTCGAAAAGTAAACACAAAATTTTTATTAAATGAGTTACGTGGTACTAGGCGTTTAACACATTTTGGGATAACAATATAAATAGCAATTGAATTTTATGTGGTTCATAAATTTTGAATTTGTTCAATATAGTCCATGAATTTTAGCTCAATGTATAATATGATTCCTGAACTTTTAATTTATTCAATGTAGTCCCTATGTTGAGATTGATGTCTTGTATTCTGTTATCCAAGATATTATGAGGCCATTTCGAAAGGCCCCTTGACGACTGGCTATGTGAGCAACTTTGTAATTCGTGCCATGTGGGGTTTCGCTATATATATATTTAGGATGAAATAGGTCTCTAAACATAAAGAATAGGGTGTGAAAAAGAACGGTTGTATACTTTTCTACGTTATCAGTGAAACGGATCTCATTTCCCTATGGACATAGGTAGGCGGAACATCTTCCCTGCCGAATCGCGTAAATTCTTGTATTGTGCGAATTTCCATTACTTTCTTGCATCGTTGATAAGATCGAATTTAGATATTCGGCACTCTGGACCTTTTGTACATGTTCAACTTAGCTCATGAACTGTATAAAAATGTTCAGAAATCATATTACATGTTGAGTTTAAATTCATAGATCATGTTGAATAAATTCAAAATCAATATATCGCATTATATATTAGACTAAAATTTAGAAACCGTCCGTATCACTTTCCGACGCATTTTTGGACCCGAACGCCTTGCGTGGGAACGCGCGAAAATGTGGCCGCGACCACCTTGTTATTGTTACATCAGCCGCCATGGGAACGTGCCCGGCGATTCAGCGCCCGGGGGGGACGAAAGAGTCGAACGGAGGAGTAAACCTGTGGGGCCCCAAAGCGTATTTTCGAGTATTGGATGTAATAATCGCGTAACGATACGTATGAAGGGGGGAAGCAGGGGTTCCGCGACGTAACGGTTAGTCTCGAGAAGATGAACGGACGGACAGCAATCGCTCATCGTTTCCCAGGAGGAGGTACACCACGTGGAGGTGACGTGTTGGCGCGCTGTTGCCTACGTGTCCTGGCCCCTTTTTCCGCAGCTGGCTCGGGAAGGTGGCTGACGTCAGCTAGGAGGAGAAATGTACGATAGAGGCACGAGGGGGTGGATGCGCATTTCTGACCTCAAAAGTAACTTTCGAAGATTACCCTCTACAATACTAAACTACAAAAATGGTTTCGTTTGGTTCGGTTCGATTCGACGATTCGAACCGTACTGTGCTCACGCTTACCTCTAGATGTCCACGGAGAAAATTGCGAATGTTAACATATTCTCTCCATAGTAAAAAAATCCTCATGTTTTCACAAAGTTACCAAGATTTAAGGCTAAAACAAAATTGGGAAAAATGGCAATATCAGCATTAAAACTACGTACAACGTCCAACGTCCACTTGGGCGAGTGTCGTGACTTTTTTATTTAGAACAAAGGAGTGCCTGTAGCACTGAAAAGTATGACATGACCTTGTTTTAATAGTTAAAACTCTACGGTGCCGCTTAAATGAATACTTTGAAAAGTCTGGACACTAGAGTGATCGTTTGTAATCATAAAAAGAAAAATGATGGCAAGATAAGAATTGATTTACTTCTCATTTTAAATTTGTTTTTTTTTTGTCTATTCTACTTTAGCTCTCGCCTCTCTTAAACTTAGTAAACATCCTCACTCCACCCTAAACCTGTCAAATGGGTGGATCAGGTCGAGTTTGGATCGGGTCATAAATGGTCCGATTCAAATTAACTCATTAACCCGTTTATGACATATTTATGCACAATGCAATTTTCTTAACTCATACCTGACTTGACCCATACTTAATTCATGCCCGATCAGACCCATATTGCTAAAACACTTCTATATTTAATTAAATATAGGAAAATTCATACCCAAACTGAAATGAGAGTGCGAAGTGAGTAAGTGCAAGATTGAGTGAGGGTGAGAGATAAGTTGAGTTTAAATCAGTTGTAAACTCATTTACTATTCATTTACAACCCATTTAACACCAATATAAGACTTCTATCCATTTATCACTCATTTACTAAATATAACCAACCCATTTATAACCCATTTACTAATATATAGGTTAAGAAATGAGTTTATGATCTATTTTAACAGGTCTACTCCACCCACTCCCTTACTAATGGGCTAGTGCCCAATAGTAACATATTCAAAGTTTAAGAACCATGTCCAAAATTGCCCACGTTAGGATCTCATTAATGGTAAGATTGATAAAAGAAGAAAAATGCACATTTAATGTAGATTAATTGCTTTAATGATTTTTAATCAACCTCTCCTAAACCGTTGTTTCTTCTTCTTTTGTGTACAAATTGAAGAAGTTTACACGTTTATTTCTTTTTTATGAGAATCATCTAAAATTTGATTATTTTAATAAATTTGATGACTGGGATTTTAATTTAAAAGAATATTAATAAATTATTTTTATATTCAATGTCTTCTAAAGTTGAATGTTTAATAAGCATACATTTTTTAGTTCAAGTTTTTAAGGTAATTCTTCGGTTAAAGTTGTGGACTCTTTACTATCATAATTTATACTTAAGCTATGTGAATTAGCAAAGATTACCAATAAGATTCAAGCTCATTTGAAAAACCTATATGAAAATCAGCTTGAGTACATTAGTAAGTAGAATACAGGAAATGAAGTTCACATACAAACAAACGAAAAAAATTAACATAAGGTGTTGGACTAAAACACTGTCGTTTTGATTGATACTAACAATTTTTTTGTATTTTCGTGACAATGCACGACTTTTGCATTTTCAGTGAATAGCAACTTTCACCGTTTCCATTTGTGATTGTAATTAATTAATTCTTTTGAGGTTATTTTCGTAAAATCAACAAGTTAGAGAGTGTTATAGCCATTTAGAGTATGAAGATAGTGCAAGCCTATATTTAAACCTTAAAAATATCACTTTAGTGCCAAAACCTTAAGTGATCACTTTTTAAAAATTGTGATTTTAAATAATCGTTTAAGAAGTTTGGAACTATAGTCGTTGCCGTACAGTAGCTTTGACATTGATACTGTCATTTTTCCTACACAAATGAACAGGGAAAAAACAAGCAAATTATGTGATGAGATTACAAAAACTGAGAATTGGGGATCGATGCAAATTACCAAATGAGAAACTATTATCCCTTTAAATACATCGCCCGTTCTCATAATATGCATAATTAATATTTTAACAATCGAATAATTTTCTCATTGAGTATTTTTAACACTCTGGAGGCACTTATTAATAGGAGTCATCCTTTTTTTGTGGATGTATCATTGATAATTGCAGGTTTGACTTGAAGTCAATGGCTGGGGAAATTCCCAAGGAAGCGAGGAAGGTGAGCAAATCTCACACACTCTCAGATTTGCAATCCTATAATTTCTCCACAATATTCTCAGATTTGACTTCAGGGATCAGATAATTTTTGAAATCTTTAATCTCATCATGCAATTCACTTCATGAATATGACAGGTAGACTTAAAAAATATTCTTATAATCTTAAGAAATTTTTTACAATGGTGAACAAAACCACACGTGCAAAGTACAATTATTCCAATTCCGATGTATCCAAACAATTTGACTGGTCTTGGAAAATTACAAATGTAAATTACTCCGACATTTCTTCGATATTAGACCAATTGTATTGTTAGTTCTACTAAGAAAGACTACCAAACCACAATTATTTCATGTGAAAGTTACCATCATTTCTAGCGGAATTTATAAGACCTAAAATAAATAGAACAAACCATATATGATCTTTTTGTAGTTTATTGAAAAAGTTTATCCTTCTAGAATAAAGCAATTCTCAAAATATAATGTATATATATCCAAAAATTATATTCCAAAGTGCATTTCTCACCACCCAATCATTGCTATAGTTGCTTAAATCGTCCCTCGCCTGTCCTAATCACTTTTACCTCTCTTCTAAAATACCCGAGTCTTGCAAAAGGTCCTCGAATCTACCAAAAAGCCTCGGCACGTCGATTCGCTTCTCTAAATGTGCGCTTGATCGGTCTTCGCATCTTGGAACTTCTTCAACAACTTCTTGCAATTCTAGAAAGTTGGTTTAGATGAGTATTATGAGCCCCGAAAGACTTGCTAATATCGAGAATTACAGATGATTCATCATTTCAATTATTAAACTTGGAAATATTTCGATTACAAGCTATCCCAATTCTTCTATATCAAAACCATAATTAGTCCATAAATATTCTTAACCGCTTAAAGTAAAAGGTAGGCTCAATGAGAGACAGAGGGAGCACCTCCTCGGTATGATGGAGGGATCTCCTTGTAAGTTCTCTCCGTATTCCTTCTCTACCGAAAAGAAAAAAAGGTAGAGAGGGAATTGAAGGGTCTCTTGGGTGGAGAAGATAAACTTCGCGTTAGCTTCGGCTGACTAACGCCGGATAAATAGGCATGGATGGTAGTCTCCCGCACCTAAAGTGACAAAAGGGAAGCAACGACTCCTGCTAGGTCGGTCTATGCTTCGCACAGTGCTTGGTAATTGGCTTGCCGGCCTAGTACCCCTAGTTACAAGTTCTTCTCTATGAAAACCATTTTCAGTCTATAAAGTATTCTTAACCATTTAAAACAAAAGGTCGCTCAGTTCATCATAGGATGCTTAGCAAAAACATTAATTTATTACATCAACTTGTTGTCTTGATTACGACATATTGCCCTTGTTTCGGTGCGTCTGAATGTTTCTACATAGTCAGGAGATGAGCATTCGATGTCATTTTCAAACACAAAGGCAAGTGGATAGAGAGCACTTTGGAATCCGGGAATCAAGAAAAGACTTCTTATTACCAAATATGCCTTGTCACAACAGTCCATCACTTTTTCTTGGCCGTACATAATATCTTACCTACAAATTGATCCCATTCAACTTTTAATTGGACCCCAGTATTGAAAGGAAAAAAAAAAAGATGCTACCATGTGCTTTGGATAGAAGGATTATATTCATCAAAATTTTAAAAGTTCGGGAATTAAATTGACAAAGAAAAAACGGATACGATATTAGATATTGAGCATCGTGTAAAGTTTAGGAATTGATGTGATTACCCTTTTTCTGAATAGATTATTGATTGCAATTGGAGGAGTCTACTAGAAAATAGCAAATTAAGGTCCACATGGTGTACTTGAAGCTTTTTCATAGGCATAACGGGCGTGTTATCTCGTTGGCACAGGAGTAATGGAACACATTTAATAACGATGCGAGCCAAAAGAGTTAATTTAGAGTTGATTTCTGGTTTTTGGTGCTAGGCGATACCAAAATATGACAATGTTAAGTCAAGATATGCGGAGGTTGTTGTTTTGCATATTTTCGCTCTCATGAATCATATTGCAATTGTGTTGTCGAGATTGTGACTTCAACACACCCATGGAATCGCCAATTGAGAGTTCAATTCAATTCATTGTGCTTGATTGCCAAGTTTGGTATTCAATTGGTAATTTTTGAGGAAACACATCTAAACTAATTGTTGTATATAAGTTCATTTCCAAAAGTTTGTTTCCTATATAGGCCGGGTCTCTTTATACTTTTGTTTTCATTTTTTGGTGGGAAAGCTCCTTTTGTTCTCTTTTATTGGTGAGTTCACTTTACTAACTTTGTGATAAAGCTAGTAATTAGGCTAACTTCTGGCAATTATGCTGAGATGCTGCCTATTTAACAATGACTTGGCTTTTGAAAAGTTGGTACATGTTCTCAATATAACTTATTCACTAGAAAATCGACAAATGCTTCAACCTTGCAAGGATATAAAAATTAAGGATGTGTAAGTTTCGCTCAAAATCAATAATTTAAAAAGATTTTCCTAATTTTGATGGTTTACTTCACTTAAGAAAATGAGTCAACAAAAAATATTTTCATTATAAAAAATATGCGTCGGAATCATGTGAGCTCTTCTACTTAGAAAATGAATCATTTTCCATAGTTCAGATGACACTTCGAATGTATAAATCCCCACAAATCTTTTAAAATTTGTATAATTAATTTTTTTTTATTTTTCTCAATTTGTTTGGCCCAAAGGGTCTTTTCCTTTTGGGCCCAAATTAAATTGTTTTGGAGGCCCTTTCGGCATCCACCCCTCATGAAAAGAAAAAAGTTTGCAAAATCTTAAATAGGGGCGTTAACTTCCCATGGAAAAATATTATGGTTAATTCCACGAAAAATCTAAATTGGTACATCTGTAACAAATTTATTTCAAACTAATTTTTTGATTATCAAAAATCCTAAAATAGTAAATTTGTGACAAATTTACCCCCCGTTAAATTAGATTAATATAACAAAAACTATAAAATGGTACACCTATTGTTGATGGAGGGTAAAACCCTAAACTTGTCCACCTGTCAACTGTCATGTGCCATCCAACTTAGAAATTTGACAGAAAAATTTAACAAAACTAACATACGGTAAAATTATCACAAATGTACCAGTTTAATGTTTTTCGTGATCAAAAAATTAGTTTGGGGTAAATTTATCACAAGTATACTAATTTATAATTTTTCATGATATTAACCCTATTATATTAATACAGTCTAGCTTTCTTTCCCTCCGTTTAAACACCAACGCACAAGCCCGCAATCTCAATCCCATCCTTGTTCTCTTGCTATGCTTACCTTACTGGTTTAAAGTACTAAGGGTGCATTTGGTTCAATTTTCAAAATGTTACTTGGGGAAATGCAAATACCCTTAGGTTAAAACCCTTTATGGGAATGCAAGTGGCGTTTGGTAAAACAATATTTGTAAAGCTACTTTAACTTAAGTAGTGTTTGGTAAAATTTTTTTGCAAAAGGGCTTTGTGAATTATCTTTTTTATTAAAAAACAAAAAAATCTACCCTACCCTTCGTCGGAGCCGATAAGCTAGATCTAGCACCGACAGCCATCGCCTGAGGTTGGGCAACCCCAGGCGAGCCAGATTTGCTGCCGGCGGCTATCGCCCAAGCCCAGGCGACCCAAGCGGCCGACGGCCTCGCGCGACCTAGGCCAACGGCCCTTGGGTGGTTGCGCGACCTCAGGCGGCCATCACCTGGGTTGTGCGACCTCGTCGGCCCGATCCAATGTCGGCCACCCTCGTTGGCCGCCTCACGAAGAAGATAAACAGTAACAAGAGGGGTAAAACCAAAATAAACCAAAATAAGTGAGGGTAGTTTGGGGACAAAAAATTTAGGTTTAGCATTTGTGGAATGGCGAAAGCCCAAAGTTGGTCTGGACTAGCTTTGGGCTTTCGCTATTCCAAATGCTAGCATTTGGCTAATGTTAGGCCGAAAGTTAAATAAAACGGTTCCGCATTTTGGGAAAGGGCTTTCGAGGCTGAAATTCCTTTTTCAAAACTGAACCAAATGCACCCTTAACTATCCATTCACATTATGAGTAATTATTGTGATTACTAATAACTGGTTCTGTTCATAGGAATACGAATTGTCCTTATCGCTGGATGGACGAGTTTCTCGATTTCTCATAGCACAGCTGTCGAGCCCGAGCATCAATCTCCCGAATGCGATGAGACGAAAGCTCAGGATGCCTCAGCTACTGCTGTACATGAACTGAAAATGACAACCTAGGATTTTGTTGTGTTGCAGGTCATTGGATCGGTGCAAATTGGGTTTTAGAGAAGAGAATTTGTAGTTTTAACAGGTTTCATATCTGCACGCTAGTTTTGCTCTCAATATTGAAATTATGAAAACCATTCAAGATTTCGACATTGCCTCTTTTTTTTTTCATTATATTATGTTAACACCAAAAAATGGCCAACTTGTCGACATGGAAAATACATGATAGATGCATGAATTACATGTCCTGTCGTCGACAATTGTAGAAAGTAATATCCATTGAGTGCATCAATGATGGTTCAATCGTGATTGATGAGTGTTTGTGCCAAAAATTATCAAGGGACACATGACAGAGACACGAGGCAACATGAAAGCAAATATCATCAAGTTGCCAACATAAGAGACACATGTCAAAGGTATGTGTCATGTGTATATGTTTACACCCAAAAATGACATTTTTTGTCATTATCGACAAGATCGAGCAGAAATTTCAGTTCTGTGCTAGTTCGGAAAAATAGTCATAGCTTTATCAATACCTATCGGATTGATCTGATTCTAAAGCCAAAAGAACGATGACTCATGGATCTATAACTTTTATGTTTTGAGTTTTCTCAGAAAAGTACTGTAGAGTCGTCTATTTTGAAAGGAAGTGGATGGTCGTGACTGATCAGAATGCGGAAACATGATGAGAACTTCAGTCAAGAATAGCCAACTTGAAGGAATCGACTAAAAGTGGAGTCGACAATTTTGAATACAACTGTCGAAGAAGTAACCGTCAATATAGTGGAATTGAAGCAACTACCAACGTAGTGGAGTAGAATAAACCGTCAAGGTAATGGACTTAATGCAACTGTTGAAAAACCGTTCAGGTGCACGGATGTATATTTTGAGGGATTAGTTACTTGGAAGCATGATCACGAGGTAGTTATCACTTGTAGACAAAATCGTGAGACAATTATCTTGAAAGCAGAAAGCATTACATGGACATGAAGACAAGATTTATGGAATTGAAGAACATGGGCACAATTGATGGAACCACTAAGGAGCAGTTACCACGCGACCATTATAAATATCATCGGCCATCTACTGGAGAGCCTCCGACAAATCAAATAATATGTTTTCTTTCAATTATCTTCACTTTCATGTACCGCACTTTATCTTTCCTTAACTATAGCTTTCTTTTCGATTTGTGTTGTCGATTAACCGAGTGTGTATCTCTATTACGGGTGTTGTGTCGTCGATTAAATTCCGGCGTTACATCTTTGTGTACGTGTGTAGCTGTATTTTCAAGCTTTGTTATCGATTAAATTCTGGCACGATTTGTGTATTTTCAAGCTTTGTTATCGATTAAATTCCGGCACGATTTGTATCCATAGTTCTGTTCAAAGTTCGAAGTAAAGCTGTTGATTCTTGTCTTCCTAGATATTTTCTTGTCTGGAGTCGCCACTAAACCTGGTCATCTCTCACAAAAAAGCCAAACAATGATGTTCAGTGAATTATATTCACATTATATAACGCTGCTCGAAAAATTATTTCTGCTCACCATTTATTGTCAAACGTGAACCTTATTTGTAATGTCAACTTTTTCATGTACTATGCATATGCCAAGTAGTTAATTTATGCATGCAGGATGACTTGTATGGCGAACGATTACGCATTTACTAGAATGCTTCGTTTGTTTTGTAGAAATTGAATGATTTGTAAAATGTTGTCTCAATAATAATCGATTATATTACTTACAAAAATGAATGAACAAATTTTTTTTCATTGTTTACGAGAATATTTAGACATAAAATTGTTGTTGATACTGAAAATACTTTAATGACTAATTACTTCAAATGATACAAGTGATTATTTTCAGGAAAATATTTTCAAAATCATTCATTTTTCACGAAACAAATAGAGTCTAAGATTGTGGATTGCTCATATTAGATCTTCATCCTTTAGTCTCAAGAATTGAGAGAACTTTTCATATAATTCAGGATTAAGCCTATTAAATTTCTGTTGGACGTTGTAACTAATTGAAACTCAACCTGGTGTCCCTTTTTCTATTGGTCATGAACTCAACCTAGTGTTCAAACTTGTCATTTCATAGCCTCTTCTAGTAGTTCTATGAGCTTGAAAGTCATTTAGAAAAAAACGACACGCAAGAATATGTCAATGTAGGTTAAGAGAGTTTGCTATTTTGACATGGTGGAAAGGGAATGCAAGGACTTTGTCGATGCTGTCCACCATGACACCTGATATGCTAACTCTCTTTGGATGCGTTTGGCAGAGCTTTTAGGAAATATCTTTACAAAGATGCAAAGGATTTTAGGTTAAAATTTTAATGAGATGCTAATAAACCGCTTTTGATCTTCAGGATAAAGATTGGGATATGATTGGATAAAGTGGGATAAAAAATCTCCCAAATACCTATCATGTGTTTGGTACACTTCAACATAAGACTGAAAAATAAATAAAAAATTTAATTGTGTTAAAAGATTGAAAATCAATCAAGTTTATAAACCTTGTCAAATTGGTGCAATTAAATCTTTCCATTAATTCTATCCAACTTAATTAACAGAAAATGCTGGCGTTTTTTTATTATTTTACTTTCTCTCTCCTCCTTCATGTTTAAGCCATGTTAGTGCCACATAGGAGAGAAAAAAATTAATAAAAAAGGCACATAAGTATTTTTCGTTAGCCAAGTTGGATGGAGTAAACGGAAGAACTTGATTGCACAAATTTGATAAGTTTTATGACTTAATTGCACTTTTTATAAGTTTTAGAACTCAATTGTATTTTTGTGCCATATTTTAGGATTTTCAGTGCACTTACTTTTTAAAAAAATTCAATTAGATTAAAAGACTAAAATGGAAAATCCTAGATCTAGTGATTGTGGCCACCACCGCAGCCATGGTGGCCGTGATCGAAGACAATCACCATCGACCTCTGCTTTGCATGATGGCACAAATTAAACAATCTAAAATTGAGTAAAATCGCGATGCCTTTTCGGTCCAGAGTATGTCCGGTCCAAAGAATGTCCCCAAACACCATATAGACTAACAACTTATCCTATTTAGGCTCAGATCTGGACTATAAAACGCAACTAGGCTTTAGACCAGATTGTGTAAAGATTATTTTTTTATATAGAAAGAGAAGATTGCAGAGATCAAAGAAAATCAATTGTGAATAGTCGGAGTTGGTGACCTTGATCGATGGCTATTGGGGGCAAATCTGAGGCGACGCCGGTAAGATTTGAGCTTGTTGGTGACAACGTGGTATGTCAATCAAATTTGCACAAGAAATGAGGGTAAGAATGAAGCTGGAATTTAGATAATCTAATGAGGGAAAAGTTTTTTTGAAAAAAATTCATTAACCTTAGAAAGTAGCATTTTGAAAATTCCACGTGTCAATGCTTGGTAGAACTTCCATTGAGCTAAGGGCCTTTAGAAATGCTAACTTTGACTCAGAGCCCTTTGCATTTTCATTTCCAAATTCCTCAGCATTTTGCCAAAGACCTTTATGGGCGAAAAGGCCTTTAACAAGGCTGTTCTAAACGCAACCATAGGCTTTAAGCTTAAATGGTAGGCTTTTGAGCGAGAAGAGTAGCAGCTTGAAGCCAAAGACTATCAAAATGACTGTGTCTGCTAAAGATTGTGATGTGGCGAAGAGGAGAGAAAAAGAACATGCTGAAGACTATAGCAAGCAACCATCATTTGGGTCCGGCTAAAGGAAGATTGTGGTGACGGTTAATTCTGCGACAAAGATACATACTGAATTAGACACAACAATAGTCGGTGACTGTCAGCCACCGTCACTCACAAAATCGACCAGGAAGAACATGAAATGTAATTACGTGGGTAAAAAACGTTGTATAGCTCAAATACTCCTGCAATAGGATTATCCATAAAATCATTGTGAGTCGTGATCGATTAAACGGTCACACTTGCCCATTAACCACGAATAAAAATTGGTTAAGGGGATATTATTTAGGGGTTTGCAAATGAATCGGGAACTGCCTAAAATCAAACCGGACCGGCTCATAAACAAAAATCGAGAGATGCCAAAATTATGTCCAAACACAAACCCTAGACCTTAAACTCAATTTTGCCATCTCTCGGGGGAATATTCAGTATAGATCCATGGAGGTTCTGTAGAAAACTCTCGCTAAAAACGAACAAGTTACAAATTAGCCAAAAACAAACAAAACAAAACAAAAGAATTTTCTCACATGATTTTGAGGTGCAAAATCCAAAGTCCAACAATTAGGCGGAAAAAAAAATATTTCCAAATGCCAAACTTTTCCTACTTTAGCTAAAACTCACACCAAAAATTACCAACACCAATAAAAATAAAATTAAATAAAATTAAACGCTTCTTCTTCAACATCAAATTAGCCTCCTCTTGCAATTAGGGCTCTATGGTCCTAGGATTTTTGTCAACCCCCCCTCCAAAGGAAGAACCTATGTAGAACCGACACCGACGCGCGATACGACACGACACGACACGATATGACACGCGACACATCATTTCTTAAAAAATAAAGAATTCTGACATATTGGGACACGTATATTAAATATATTTTTTTAATAATAAAATATGCCATAATGACCAAAAACAATTGGTGTATAAATAGCTAGTCCAGCCCAAAAACACAAACACCTGAATACGAGTTACTAAGAGAAATTCACAAATAGACAACTTTGGAACAATAGCAGCCTAATAGAAACAAGAGACATGGCAGACAAAATGTCAATGTAAAATGGCCAACTTTCAGCAACAATACAATTCCGTACACATCCGGCAGACTGCACCATACAATGATTTTCAAGGTAAACCAAAGTTATTAAATGATGAAGATCAATTCTAGAATGCTACATTTCTAAAAAGCCCTCATGTGGATCATTCACTTTGTTGGGGAATGGCCATTTCTCTAAAGGCCAAAAACAAACTCAACTACAAAGAACTATTTCAGAAAAAAAAAACTAATTTGTGACACCAATTCTAATATCATTAAGGTTGATATATACAAACTCTTGGAAGAACTAGAAGCCATTTCAAAATAGAAGCCAATTGACTTCAAATTGCAACTTTCAAATGCGAGGAAAGAAAGTAGTTCTATTACCAAAATAACATCCAATCTTGGCAAGGACGGCAGACGTGAACCTTCCTTCTTAAAAATATGCAAGTAAATCTACTTGTGATTGATCTTCCTTATTAGAACCCATAAAACTATTAAGTTCCAACAAAAAGATAAACTTGACTAGTTTAGGTTCCGTAAATTCGATGCTTTTTGAGTAACACCTCACTGATCCATCAAAAGAAGCGCATTCACAAATTCAATTAGGGAAATAGAGTATATGCAATATGCAAACTTCTCCTCAAAATTCATGTTCTCATATTCCAATAGAGAACACCATCTAAAGATGTTTGTCCTATTAAATTCAACATTTAACAATAAGTCAACAAAACAAAAAACAATCCACATTTCACTATTAAATATAACAAGTCATTCATTTACATTATCCACTTCTTCTAAAAAACATTGCACTCCATCTCTGGCTCATCAAGTGAAAAATTCGCAACTTCAAGCACTTCAACATCTTCAAACGTGTCAAATGTATCTCCACCAATATCCCACATCTTGGTCTCTCCTTGTGCATATTGTGGGCTTTTTCTTGATAGAAGACATAAGTTGCTATAATAAAAGGGTTAATACCATGAAAAACCCTAAACTGGTACATTTATGATACATTTACCCAAAACTATTTTTTTGACCATAGAAAACCCTAAACTGGTACATCTATGACAAATTTACCTCGAACATATCATAAAAAATCCCAAATTGATACACATGTGATAATTTTACTCCGAACTAATTTTTAATATTATTATATTTTTATCTTTTTGAATTTTGAATTTTTTATTTTTTCTTTTCTTTTCTTTTTTTTTTCCATTTTCAAACTCTAGCGGGTCGCCGGTCCGGCGACCGGCCAGAGCTGAAAGCCGGCGAGGGCTGCCCTCGCCAGCGTCGGGCGGCCCTCGCTCGACATAGGCGAGGGTCGCCCTCATCGGATCTGGCGAGGGCAACCCTCGTCTGCATCGGGCGAGGGCCGTTCTCGCTTGCCTAGGGCAAGGGCAACCCTTGCCCGACTCAGGCGAGGGCGGCCCTCGCCAGACTCGGTGAAGGCAGCCTCGCCCTCGCCGGATCTGGTGAGGGCGACCCTCGCCGGATCTGGCGAGGGCGACCCTCGCCGGCTCACCCTCGCTCGATGGTGGCAAGGGTCGCCCTCGCCGAAGCCCTCACCGGCTCACCCTCGCCGGCTTCCGCCTCTGACCGGTCGTCGGACCGGCGACTGACCAGAGTTTGAAAATGAAAAAGAAAAGAAAAGAAAAGAATAAAAATAAACAAAAATTCGAAAAAAATAATATTAAAATTTTAATTCAGGGTAAAATTATTACATATGTACCAGTTTGGAGTTTTTTATGGTAAGTTCAGGGTAAAATTGTCACAAGTGTACCAGTTTAGGATTTTTGGTGGTAAAAAAAATAGTTCGGGGTAAAATTATCACAGATGTACCAGTATGAGGTTTTTTATGGTAAAAAAAATAGTTTGAGGTAAATGTGTCACAAGTGTACCAGTTTAGGATTTTTCGTAATATTAACCCTAAATAAAAACCAAATCTTCTGCACGTTTTGGAGTCATTTTATTTCTCCTTATTGAGTGCATAAAGGAGTAAGTACTCCAATTTCTTTCAGCACATGATGAAGAAGAAGGTTGTGCAAGAAGCTTTAAGGCTATGCTTTGAAGCATTGGTGCACTTCCACCATAAATAACCCACCAAGCCTTAAGATCCATAGAATACCGACTTTGAATGGAATCAAATTCTCTAAACTCCCCATTTGTGCACGCAAAATCTACATACTTCAAATTCATCTTGGAGCGCTCCTCCAAGTTAGGAAAGTATTTTCTAAAGCATTTTTTTCTATCCTGGATGATGTCATTATCCTTATATGGAGAAACTCGAGAAGGATATTCATTAAGCCATTGATCACTATGGTACCTTATTTAATAAAATAAAAATAGAAAACCATAATAAGTAAAAAGAGTATTATATTATCATGTCAAAGAAAGAACAAATAATAAAGTAATAATCTCATACAATTTTAAAACTTACCTAGGATTCAAGGTATGTGCCAAGTAATGAAGTGGAGTGTTGTTTCTAGTCCAACGATCCATAAAAATTGTATAAACCGCCTTATAAAATGTGGACTTCTCATCTAGCCTTTCACTTCATGCTTATATATAGCTCTTTTCACTTTTTTAATCATTGAATACCACGTGTTATAAACTAAGTGAAGACAAAACTTGTTGATATCACAAATTCTAAGCATGTCATAAATAGGAGTTGTGAAGAAAAGTATATAATCAATTGAATTCCACCAAAAATCATCCAATATCTTCTCCTTGACAAACTTAGCCCTCCCTTGAATATCAACTCGATAGATATTCCATTTGTTACAAATAATTATGCTTTGAAGACCACTTTTTATTAACTTAAACCTCCTAAGCATCACAATCATCGAAGCAAAACGTGTATTTGCTACGGAAAGCAACTTCAAGTTAACAAACTCATTTTATATTGCTAACCTCATGGAATGGTTCACGATGAAATGTTTGATTCGCATAACTTCCGAAGCAATCTTGGAAATCTAACTACATTCCAAATAAACTTCATAATTGGTTTCCGTATTTTTTGGGTCACAAATGTTCTTCAAAGCAAGATTAAGAATGTGCATCACATAAGGCGTCCAAAATAATAGATGGAAATTCTTGCTCAATGAGTTATCTTGCGCCCTTATAATTTGAAACATTATCCATAATCACTTGGACTACTTTCTCATGCCTAATTTCATTGATTACTTCTTTGAATAAGTTAAAAATGAAATGCATATCCTTTATTTCTCCCGAACAATCAACCAACTTTATAAACATAGGTTCTCCATCCGACACCATCATAAAATTAATAAGTAATCTCCTATGTGAGTCACTCCATTCATCACTTACAACACTTACACCCTTCTCCCTTCCAATGTTTCTAATAGGTGCACACAACCTATCAATATTTGCTTTCTCTTTTTGCAACAAAGTGATCCCTAACAAATTGTATTTCGGTGGTACATACTTCGCAATATTATGATTAGCGGCATAAGTAAAAATAGATTGAAAGTAAGGGTTCTTTACTAAGTTAAACAGCAAGCTTGCCAAATAAAACATCCTAGCAATCTCATAATCTAAATGTACCCATTGATTCATGTTGAATGGATTCTTAAGTAATCCTCCACTCCCACTTTCAATCTTCCTTTTTTTGGAGTATAAATCCATCCTACTACTAGGTCCACTACCACCACCACTAATTGAAACACTAGAAAGGGGCAAAGGTGCATTTTCAGTTGTAAGACTTGCTAATCTAGTATTGACCTCTTCCTCTAATCTTTCCATCTCCAAAAGATTTTTTTTTCTACTTTTCAGCATTTTCCAATTCCTTTTCCACTGATCATCAACAAATGGGTCCTTACTCTTGTATATGAACTCCTAAAATCTTTTTGGCAAAAATTGCATTTCCAAGACAAATTTCCCCCTGTATCACTACGAGTAGCTAGCTTAGTGATATTCCTCCATATTGATTTATTCGAATCTTCATTGATAGATATAGGTGCTTATGTATAAGAGATGCTACTACCCATGCTTGAATTGATTCTACAAAAAATACCATCACAATACCAACACTCGCACATTAGATTCACCTAAATCAATACGCAATAAGTAGGGGCAGGAACATGTAACATCCATTTGGTAGACTGAGCTCACACTCTGGTAACCCATCACCAAGCATTTTCTGGTACCTTTAAGGAAAAAGTGAACTGACATCACAATACCGCATACAACAAATATGTGCCAATGTTGCGTTGCGCCAATTAAATTGTCATTGATATGAATGTGGTTACAAATGGCAGGCACATTTTCATATGACCAAACTGACTCGAAAATCAACTGTGTCTCATTTCCACACCTTCGAAACTCTATTCCAGATCAAGCAACCTCGTTCCCAACCAAACTTGAAGTTCTTACTTATCCAAACACTGATTCACTTAAAAGAAAAAAAAGAAGTGCAGAACCCCCTTTCCTCTCTTGTTGTAACATACTAATGCCTATCATTGGCATAATGGTCATCCAAACTCGCTGAATTTTATCTCAAACAACCCACCCACACGCCCCACGACTTCTTCCTTCTTTCCCCCCAACCTATACACATGCCCCCCCTTCCCCCGCAACCCACCCACATCGGCCGGCCCCCTTCCCCACGACTTCTTCCTTCTTTCCACCCACCATGATTTCCTCCTTCATCGGGCTACCATTACACCATCAAATCTGACACCAAGACAAACGATAGGAAAGTCAGAGCCCGTGACCGGGGCACTCCGCAAAAACAGAGAGAGGGCACTCGGTAGAAACAAAGAGAGGTGTACTTGCCTGCTACATGGCTGTAGCGGTGACTGGCGCGGAAAGAGTCTTGCGGTGGATCGGTGGTCGATGGAAAGAAAAAAGAAGAGAATTTGAGATGGGAGGTCATTGGTCGAGCCAAGAAGACAGAGAAAGCAAAGAGGCAGCGTGTTTTAGCCCTTTTTCTTCCACCTTTATTTTTCTCTTTTTTATTTTTTTCATAAATTTATATTTTGATTCCTAATTTTTTGAAAATTTATAAATTTGACCCCGTGCGTGTCAGAATCGCATATCGGGATTTCGGACTCGCATGTCGGAGGTGTGTCTGGTGCGTTGACCGTGTGTCGGTTCTACATAGAGAAAAACCTTTCCAACAACACGTGACCCCGTTTCTGGTTCCACAGGCCTCTCCCCCTAAAAAAAAAGGAAGAACCTTTCAAACAACACATGACCCTGTTCCTGGTTCCCCCCAAGGGAAAAACCCTTCCAACAACACATGACCCTGTTTCTGGTTTTCCCGATTCTATGGTGTGCACCCACATCAATGCTTTGTCTTGTACCTCCTTCAAGAGTGTTGATAGGACCAATTACACAGCATTGTTAAGTGTCTCCTTTCTCTGTCTCTCTTTGTTATTCTTCTCCCTTTAATGATTGATGTTCCCTAGTTTATCATTCCCATGTTTATTTCTTATCAAGTTCCAGAGCCAAAACAATACAGTTATCAACAGATATATTCAGAGACTAAGTTACACTCCCCCGACGATCACTCATAAACATCTCCAGATCACTAACTATGGCCATCCGTCACCATCAACTCAATCCTCCACAATGGTAACAGTAAGGAAATAGACAGAACATAGATTGAAGAAACAAACCGACATGAATATGGAATCAACACATAGACAATTGACTCGAATTACATGCCATTGACCGCTATCCATCACCACCGTGACAAACATATGGGAATAGAACAAAAACATTTTCATCACTCTTGATTAATGAGTAAAATTCTACAACTCTAGCGACTAACGAACTCTAATGATAACAGGTTCATTTCTTATCAATCTCATGAAACAATTTTTTTCAAATTATCAACATCGGGCACCACATCTCGCAATCTGACGAGCCCGCACACAAAGGAAGAATGAGACTCACGTTGTTTCCAATGGAGAATCGGCATGCTTAGCAAGTCAACAGCAAAGATATGCCACAAACTAGAGTCAACGAGTTGCAAAAGAAAGAGAGAGGCGGAGCTAGGGTTGCTGCAGAAAGAGAGGGGCGAACAATGAGAGAGATGGAGCTTGGTTGCTTTGGGCTGGGTTTCTACGGGCACGGGCAAAAGTGGGAGACTTAGAGAGGATTGACGATGGCGACAAGGGGTTCTACGGCAAGAGATGGCCACTACGCTAGCGTGCCGTGCGAGTAATGAAGAAAGGAGTATGAGAAATAGAGAAGAGGCTGAGGTTAGAAATAGAGGAATTATATTCGTTCCGAAATTGGTCAACCAAACCTGTTTTCAAGGTTGTCCGATCCGGTTCTCGATTAGAATTGATTCGGTTGCACAAGGCTACAACTTATCATATCCAGACTTAAATTCGAACTACCAACTGCAATTGTGCTTTTGACCTGGTTTTGTTTTTAAAAATAGAGAAATTTGCAGGTATAAAAGAAAACCAATTGAGAAGTCAGAGCTGGCAACCTTGATGGATGGTCGCTGGGCGCAAATCTAAGGCGATGGCGGTAAGAACTGACCTCGTTGGCGACAACGGGATGCTGATCATATTTGCACAAGAAAATGAAGGTAAGGATAAAGCTAGAATTTATATAATTTAGTTAGGGAAAATTTAATTTTAAAAAAATCATTAACCCTGAAAGTTGCATTTTGAAAATTTCAAATGCCAATGCTTGGTAGGACGCTAACTTTGACTCAAAGGCCTTTGCATTTTTACTTTCAAATACCGCAATATTTTGTAAAAGGCCTTTGACAAAGCTGTGCCAGATGCAACCATAAGCTTTTTGCTTAGATGGTAGGCTTTTGAGCAAGAAGAGTAGCAGCTTGAAGCTGGAGACTCACAATATGTCAGTGTGCGCTAGGGCTGAGCATGGTCCGGTCGGGCGGTTTCCAACATGAAATCGGGAATCGCCCACTAAGAACCGATTTTGAGAAATTGAAACTGGGACTAGATTAGTGGTCCAGTTTTCAGGTGGATCCATAGAACCGGTCCTACCAAGTTTCACGCTAACGGAGGTGACTGAGAGTGAGAGAGGGAGGCGATGAACGGCTAGAGGCATGGTTGTGAGTTGATGAGAGTTGAGAGTCGAGAGTCGAGCTTCAAATTAGGGATTTTATGATTTTTATTTTTCTAAAAATATTTTCTTCTTTTTTTGGTTGAAATTTTTCTTAAAAATTATTTATATTACCAGTCCGGTCTGGGTAGGCGGTTCCATGCCTAGAACCGGGAACTAAACCAATACTTACCGGTTCTAATTCGGTTCTAATAAATTAGAACGGGGAATCGGATTGGTTCTCAAGGGAACTGTCGATTTCGAGCCGGCCTGGTCCGGTTCTGGGCGGTTCCTGATTCCCAGTCCCTTTGCACACTCCTAGTATGCGCTAAAGATTGTGATGTGGCGAGCTGAAGACAATAACAAGCGACCATCATATGGGTTCGGCTGAAAGATTGCAGTGATGATCAACTCTGTGACAAAGATACACACTAAATTGGACATGACCATAGTTGGCGATGTTAGCCACCATCACTTACAAATTGACTCGAAAGAACATGAAATGCATATTATGAGGGTGAAAAGGTCGTATAGCTCAAATACTCATGTAGTAAGATTATCCATAAAATCATTTTGAGTTGTGATCATTAAATCGTTGTACTTGGTCATTAATCACCAATAAAATTTGGTGAAGGGTGTTCATATCAATTCAAAATGAAATCTCAAAGAAAATTATCTAAAAAGTTCTAAACTTATTGCATTTTTGCCAATTAAGTCTTAAACCTTTCAATTTTATCAATTTGGTCCTAAAACTTTTGTGTTTGCGACAATTCAGTCCACCTAGCCAATTTTGTCCAGTTGACACTGACATAGATGCCGTCTGGCCAACATTGACATAGCAATGTTTTTTAATATTTTCAAATTTTTTATTAATTTTTTTCCTTTTTTTTTCTGTCCTTCTTTCCTTTGGGTGAGGGGGTGAGGGCCGACAAGGTTGACCTCGCTAGCGTCTAGTGAAGCTTGGCCCCGTCGACCACTGGTGAGGGCGAGTCTCGCCATTGCCTGCCATTGGTGAGGGCGAGCCTTGCCGTCGCTAGCCACTGGTGGGGGAAAGCTTTGCTAGAGGCTAGTGAGATCGATTTCATCGGTCCTTACCTCTAGTCGGGGAGGGGGGGGGTGGGGGGAGAATGGCAAAATGAAAAAAAGGAAAAAAAATTCGAAAAAAATTAATATTAAAAATTTGCCACATCAACATTGGTTGGATGGTTGGCTGGCGCCCACGTTAGCATTTGTTGACTGAAATTGACCGAATGGACTGAACTGATACAAATACAAAAGTTTAGGATTGAATTGGCAAAATTGAAATGTGTAGTAACTAATTGATAAAAGTGCAATGGGTTTAGGAATTTTTCAACAATTTTTCATAATATATCACTATTTGAAATTGTGTTATGCGCTGTTTTCAAGGAAGAAAATATATTTTTGCTTGGTCGGACCAACCAAAAAAAGCCCCAAGAAAACTCACTTTTGAAATAACATTCTTCATCACCTCACTTACTGTTTGTCCAAACACAAACCCTAGACTTGAACTCAGTTTCGGCATCTCTCGGGGGGAATATTCACAATAGATCCATGGAGGTTCGGCGGAAAACTCTCGCCAAAAACGAGAAAAGTAACAAATTAGCCAAAGTCCAAAAATTAGGCAGAAAAGAATTTTCTCAAACGACTTACAGGTGCAAAATCCAAAGTCCAAATATTAGTCAGAAAAGAATTTTCTCACGCGATTTACAGGTCCAAATGCCAAACTTTTCTCATTTTAACTAAAGAGTTAATGCTACAAAAAAAAAACTCCAAACTGGTACGCTTATAATAAATTTAACCAAAATTAATTTTGACTACAAAAAACTCCAATTTAAGACATTTGTGATAAGTTTTGGATTAATACAAAAAAAAGTCGCAAACTAGTACATATATGGCAAATGGAGGATACAATCCAAACTGGTACATCCATTAACTGTCACGTGTCATTTAACCTAGCAATTTGATAATGAAATTTAACAGAAACTAACGGAAGATAAAATTGTTACAAGTGTATCAGTTTAAGGTATTTAGTAGTTAAAAAATTAATTTAAGATAAATTTGTGATAATAGTACAGGATTTTTTATGGTAATAACCCTTAACTAAACTCGCACCATAAAATACCAACAACAATAATAAAAAAAATTGTGATAAAAGTACGGAATTTTTCATGGTAATAACCCTTAGCCTCCACTTTCAATTTAGGGTTTTGGGCGCCCCTTAAAGGAAATACGCAAGAAAGGAAGAGGAACCCTCTTCCGAATGCACCGCATGAACCGTTCCTGGTTTTCCCGATTCTATGGTTCTTGAAGGCGCTCCTCCCCGCCTCGATGCCCTGTCCTGTCCTCTACCCTTCTTCGAAGCTGCGCGGAGAGGACCCTGATACGGCGTGACCCGGGTCGGTCGGTGGTCGAGCGCCATGAACGCGGTCGGGGTCGTCGTGGAAGGAGGCCAGAGGGCTCTCAGTTCGGCCCACGGCGGCGTTCTTGATAGTGGGTCGAGGAGCTTCCTGCAGCATCAGCAGCCGCAGCCGAAGCCGCAGCCGCAGCCGCCGCAGCAGCCGCAGCTCAAGAAGCAGAGCCTGAACCCGCAGTCCCAGACTGGGACCGTGCAGCAGCTCCTGGCCGGTGGCGTCGCCGGCGCTTTCAGCAAGACTTGCACGGCGCCCCTTGGTCGCCTCACTATCTTGTTTCAGGTCCAACCCACCGTCTCTCTTTTGACATCGTTTTGTTGCCCTTTTTTCTGTTTGTATTGTCGGTTGTATGTTTGACACGAGATGGAAAATTTGTTGACGATGAAATGGGCTGGCTGGGACAGGACGCATTACGTGGAGCATAGTGTAGGTACAATTAGCAAGATAGATGTCGGCATATAGAAGTTGGAAATACTCGAAATTTCTTCTTGGTCAAGCCTATTCGTTTACTGGGTTTCCACAAAAGCTATTGTGGAGAGATTGACCTCGTGGCATGGAGGCAATATGATAGATAGGACCTAAAATCTGTCTAGGCTTCTGGTTCTACTTTTTTTCAGTTTGGAAACTTCCTCTGGGCTATTGACATTATATCGATGGTTTCGCAATTATTAGAATTATCCAATAATAGGCAGCATAGAATTGGAGTAGTGGAGATGATTTTCTTCCCTTATTTTGCTATTTTAACAATGGAGCTGGATGGTCTCTGAACCCCTGATATTGATGCACAATACTTTTTTTTTTTTCCGGGATACCTTTCTTTGAGGTAGATTATATAGAAATCACGGCAGGAAGTAGGTTTTTTTTGTGGTTTGGGGGGGGGGGTGTTATCTTTTCCCCTCGTGTATATGAGGGCGGAGATATTGTGGGTCATGGCAATTTATATTTCGATCAAATGGCAGCTTTTCTATACTTTATGTTGAATCTTGTATGTTATTTGATCTGCCAAGGTGCAAGGTATGCACGCAGATGTTGCAGCCCTGAGCAAGGCTAGCATATGGCATGAGGCATCACGCATCGTCAATGAAGAAGGGTTTAGAGCCTTCTGGAAGGGAAATCTGGTTACAATTGCTCACCGCCTTCCTTACTCTTCGGTCAACTTTTACGCTTATGAACGGTACAAAAGTGTCAGTAACAAATACTCTGGCCAATTCCAAGATGTTTTTCAGAACAGAGTGATATGGTGGAGAGTTCCTAATTGTGTTTTTTAGTTCTGCAGATGTTACAGTCAATTCTTGGGGAAAATAGCAAAGGAAGTGCCAGTGCAGATCTTTGTGTACACTTCGTAGGTGGCGGAATGGCTGGAATAACAGCTGCAAGCGCGACATATCCTCTGGATCTTGTTAGGACACGCCTTGCTGCGCAGGTAAGTCCAAACATGTAAAAGATTACACTGTTTGAAATCCATCTCGCACGCTTGCTCTCCCATGTTAGGGTAGTTTTTCTTTCCTCCTCCTGTTTACTCATTTACTTATTTATTCGGGTTGGGGAAGTCAAAACAAGAGGTATCAATGGACCATATAGATAGACCATAGGTTAGATACATGTTCTTTTAGATTTGTTTTGTGATGTTTGGCTTTTTTTCTTCATTTAATTCATCTTCGCACTTTCTGGATTTTGCAGAGAAATACAGTGTACTACAGAGGTATTTGGCACGCATTTCATACCATTTGTAGAGAGGAAGGCTTCTTGGGGTTATATAAAGGACTTGGAGCCACGTTGTTGGTACAGTTGTGGTTCAAGTGTCTGTATCTTCAACTTCATGAAGTTGCATACTGCTTACCTGTTTTCTCTGCGTCTTCTGTTTTGCAGGGTGTTGGACCAAGCATAGCAATAAGTTTCTCTGTGTATGAGAGCTTGAGATCTTTTTGGCAATCTCAAAGGTAAAAATTTTTCCTGGTTATTTGTTTCTGTCTGATGCTTCGTTGGGTTTGTGAGTGTATATCTTTCTTTATCTTGACATTAGGCCAAATGACGCTACTGTGATGGTCAGTCTGGCTTGTGGTAGTCTTTCAGGGATTGCATCATCAACTGGTCAGTAATTTGGAAGTTCCATTTAAATCTTGCTTCCTAGATAAGATCTTCCCGTTTTGCAAGCTTTTTGCTAATTGCTGAATTCTTTCACATGATTTGAGTTATTGAAAGCCTAGACAGAGTTAGCTCGAGTATATTTTCTGGATCTTAATGTCCGTGAAATCCTCTTGCTTTTCCCTTGTAGCTACATTTCCTCTGGATCTTGTGAGACGAAGGATGCAATTGGAAGGGGCCGGTGGTCGAGCCCGTATTTACAATTGCGGTTTGTTTGGGACGTTCAGGCACATAGTCAGGACAGAAGGCTTCCGTGGCTTGTATAGAGGGATACTTCCTGAATACTACAAGGTTGTCCCTAGTGTGGGCATTGTCTTCATGACCTATGAGACACTGAAGATGCTTCTATCTCAAAGTTCTACTCGGGATTAGCCGTGTACCACTTTCTTGTGCTGTCAATGACTCCATCAAGACTGTTATGAGAAAAATAGTAAGAAAATTCAGTTGATTTTAACGTGGCAAGTAGATAGATAGGATGAAGAGAATCTACAATATTTGTGATGAAGTTCCATGACGGTAAATTTTGCTGTTACCGTCGTGATTTTGGGGTCAAATTTTTCTGTGCATAATTAGCCCGCCTTTCGGATGTTGTACTGAGTTGAGGTTAATTAGGTCTTTATCTTTAAAGGAGATTCAAAGTACCATGAAGCTAAAGATTTGGTCTTTGCTCTTGTAAACCTGCTTGGCAGGTTATGCATTTATTGATGAGACAGTTCTGTGAAATTCTAATATCATATAAGTGCCTTATCATGAGGCTAGTTTACTCTACCTATGTTTCGTCATTGATCTGACTTGGCCTTGTTTGCTATCATCTTACATGGATATGTAAATTGATCGAACTACTATTCTGCATCTAGTAGATGAATTGTGTGATTCCTCGAATCCTTTATAATCTCCATCTATTCTCTCGTGTGCGGCTCATAGCAGATTGGAGCTCGAGTACTTTATCTTGTTCAGACTGTTGCAATTGTGTCTTAGCCGAAACCCATCTCTCACAATTCATGGGTGTTGTGGCACAGTGATGGATCATAAGTTGCAGCTCTCGCGCTTGTTTGGGGCAGATGCCCATGCCTCGTAGTGGATGAGGTGGGCTGAGCTGCTGATCGAAAACTGGGAAAATCATTTCCAGCTTTCAATTCCCAGCTTTGTTAATATAATCCTTGATGATTGCTCATGTGGTTTGAGCCGGCTCTTGCCCGAGTCTAGCATCGGGGTTGGACCCAACGAAATAGTTCTGGATGGATGATCATGAAGACCGCATCCTTCGCAACTCCATGTATCACTGTACATATTTTTGCCTAGAATTTTGCAGTTTTGGCAAAGTACCTAAATTTAGAAAAGTTGGTAACTTTATACGGGGGATCCAGTGGGGTATTGGACACGATTGTCTTTGGCACATCCTGATATTTTTTCCAAGTTTGCTTCGAATCGCCTCTGCTTTCGGCGCCGTTCACGTCACTCTAGTGCGTGGATCGTCTGCCGACTCTTTTTGGTGGATGTAATGATCAAAAAAGAGAGATGTAGACTGAAAACGCTCCAATCAAAATCACTTAGGCCCTTAAATATCTGTGATAGCTTGGCATATTGCAAATAAAATAAATGAAGAATCTCAGATTTGGTTTACGATGAAGAATAGCGTTAGTTGTCAAGGGACCCCTACATGATTGGCTTTGCGTTTATTTTTGCGCCTCTTATTCCTATTCTAAAGAGAATCGAATGCCACAATCTGCATCATAGCTTTCACTTCTTTCTCTGCTTCTGCAACTTGCCAAGCTGCTGATATCAACTTGTGTCGTGTCACCGTTTTTTCTATGCTTAGATAGGTCATTCTTTCTTGACGACGTTTTCAATGATGTGAATGGCGATAATGATTGGCCTCCTCCTGACATAACCTGTCTAGCTAACCAGTATCATGAGAGTGTATTCAATGCATGGCATGAAGCGAAGTAAGTTCAGCTCAGATAATTGAACATAACCCCCGAAATTACTGAAGTATATAGGAAGCTGGGTTCGGCAAGTTGTACTGGTCCTGTGAACCAGTGATGTATCTTGAGCTCCTCACCAACCCCAATTTATGAGAAAGATCTTTGGCATTGGTTTGGAAATGCCAGACACGTCATACAGGATCTAGTACATCATGACCTGGCATGAGCACGCCCCCAGGAAAGAGCAGCATCAGATAATATTTGTGTCGACAGTTATGGAAATGTAGTAGAGACATGCTAAAACGGGTCATTGAATGAGCGAATCGACACGTGCTCACTCGGTTCACGGCATATATCCTCCAAGAACACAAGCTTTGTGGTGGCTATATAACTAGTTAGGAATAAGAATATGATTACTGTGTTCAAAAGCAGATGGAGACAACAGAAGCCAAATTATATTTGAGGAAGTGACGAGACCCCTCTCTTTTATACTATCATTTTCGAAAGTGAAAGAGCAGCCACAAGACATCATATCAATAAGAGCGGAAGTATCTATAAAAGCTTTTTCAGATTCTTCCCAGTGAATTATACTGATCTAGCTTCAAGCACACTAATTATATCAACAACACTAGTTCACGATTCTGATTTTCTTGTCTGTGTTCTCCAAAAGATCAGTTATAATCATTTTAGTGAGAGAATCTCTAGTGTTTTCTATATTAGTTAAGTCATTCCTCTATCAACAGCGGTCAAATCGGAAATTTCATTATATGAGGAAAGACAGTTCTTATCATTGGCTGAAGAAGAACAAGAATCAAACCATGCATCATCATTCGGAGCTAAGAGCACCTTATCATGGCTTTGTGCTAAGATTCACAGGCCTTCTAACCTCTCATTCATATGTCTGAGTTAATTAATATATATTTGGGGTGAATTCCCTAAAAAACCCAAAACTTTAAGTAAAGTCCAAAATCTATTCCGAACTTTTTTTTGTCTCAGAAAAAATCTCAAACTTTAGGTTCAGTCCAAAATCTATCCCAAACTTTTTTTGTCTCAGAAAAAATCCCAAAGTTGAAGTTTAGTCACAAATCTACCCCAAATTTTGTTTTGTGTAAAAAAAAATCACCAAAATTCAATTTATTTTCAAAAATATATTCCTGTGATCCAGTCCTAACTTAACGTGGCACTTCCACATCGATAACAAATCCATATCAACAAAGTAATGGGACGATAAGTACAGACCGATACCGCATTTCTACTTGGATAACAAACCTAACCCAATGAAAATTGTTGAAATTCTCTAAAATAAAACCGTTCTAAGATATGAAAGTTAGGGACGATAACAAATCCACCCCAAAAGAGGTAGAGCTTCACTCTACCAAAACATTAGACTTTTTCAGACAAATGTTGTATTGTCTACTATGTGGAGATTTCCCACCTCCATCTTCTTGAGCTATTAGCGTCATTTGTAATGCTAAGAGATACCCCTAAGCTGCTGTGTTTTATTCGCTATATAATACTGACATTTTACACCCAACAAAAAAAAAACAAATCCACCCCAATTTTTTTTTAATTTAAAAAAACCCTATTTTTAGGTTAAGTCCAAATTTGCCCTAAACTTTTATTTGTCTAAAAAAAGGCCCCATTAATTTGTTGATGTGCATTTGTTATCGATGTAGAAGTGTTACGTCAAGTTGAGATTGGATTACAGGGATATATTTTTGAAAATGAATTTTGGCGATTTTTTTTACACAACAAAATTTGGGGCAGATTTGAGACTAGACTTGAAGATTCTGAGACAAAAAAAAGTTTGAAATAAATTTGGGACTGAACCTAAAATTTGAGATTTTTTCTGTGACAAAAAAAGGTTTGGGATAGATCTGAAACTTAATTTAAAGTTATGATTTTTTTAGGGAATCGGGCCATATTTCAAATCATGTAAGTTTTAAATCCAGTATAAATTCACAAGCTTCGGGCTCATCATCCTCAAAGTCCGTCCTCGTAGAAGCGGCTCCTTAGCAATATTTTTCTTTCTGCTCCTCCATCTGCTAACGATGCGATATCGTGTTATGATCTATGAGCTGATATGATTTCTATTGGGTGAGGAACAGGTAATCTGCATCCTGAGGTTTGGATCATCTCCCAAAGTGTATCTAATCCTCGGGAAGCAGATTACGTATTCCTTATCAGTAATGAAGAGCTGGAGAGGTTTTTCTGTTCTTCTCTTCTGCAAGGATTAGGGCAATTCTATGCGTCTTCGTGCTCCGACAAAAGTGGCTGCGCTTTCTAGTGACTTCCTCTGTGTAAGAAATCTATGTCGAGCAAGACAGTTATAATCATAGTACCCTTATTCTTCTCATTTTTGTTGTGTGGACAATATCGGTATGGATTCCCATCTTCGTGCTCAGACAAAACTGGCTGCACTTTCTGGTGACTCCCTCTGTGTGAGAAATCTGTCTCGAGCAAGACAGTTCTAGCCATAGTACAGAAACCGTCTACCCTTATTCTTTCTAGTTTTTTTTTGTATTAAAATTATCGGCATGGATTTGCACGCCTCTCGCAAGAATCTTTAACTCAACAGAGAACCTCATGTCTTGGTGTTACTCATCTCCTTTTTTCAATTTTCAGTGATGAAGGTGGAGCTGCTTGAACTTGCGAGCTGTTCTTCTTTGATGCGTGCCTCCTATGAGGGGGTAAATTCATGGTTTTTGTTCACCAGTCATTCTTAGCTTAGCTTTATCAAGTGTCGTCATATGGTTATCCAGATCTCTTGGAATTCTTTATTAGATAATACGTCATGACTTCATCCACTTATGCAATAAGAAATAGCCAAATAGGGAAGCAACAATGACAGATAATTCAGCACCACCAACCGACTTAGAGAGACTCGTTTTGTGGATAACACTGAGCTTTCTAATTGAAAGCATATCTTTTTCTCCTGCTAGCTTGAATATGCCAAGAATAAAATTACACCCACTCGTCTTGCTTGGAAGATGCCAGACAGGTTTGGCCAATATTATAGTTAAGATTATGTTTGGTTGCACCATTAGTGGGGGCAAAGGAGTATTAACCCGAGCAATATATAGAAAGTTCAAGAACTGCTTTTGCTACTTTGCAGGACTCCAACTGCCTCTTCCTTGCTTTCAGTGAAGTCCTTGCCGTCCTTGAAGATGAGAAACTCCATCGTGTCGATGTGGAAGAATATGAAACACCCGCATAAGTGAGTGATGCACGACCCGAAGTCCTTCCCGACCACGCAGTGCCATGACGGCCCGTATGCTTCATCAAATTTCTGTTGTCATTTATATGATGAGTTAGCACTCTCTCCTCGCAACTAGCTTCGGTTTCAAGTAGCAGTGTTCATCATGTAAGAATGCAAATAAAACATGAATATCAATTCCTAACAAAGATTTCCCAGTTATTTAGGAACTTTTTGTCAGGCCGGATAGGTGCTGCAGCAAAACTGGGGCAAATTAGAATGACTAGAATTCTGAATAAAAGAATTTTTCACCTGTAATTTCTTTGCAAAAAGCAGAAGCAGAGTATTTAGCAAGCGGTTGAATCAGTAATAAGGGTTACCCCTCAAACGGTGCAAAGATAGAACAAAGCCAGTCTCATTAATGCGACCGCGCAGTGCAATTATCCTATTAAGGTCCTTTAGCAGAATTATGACATGCTACCATAGAAACCACTTTATATGATTGTTCTACTTAATGATGGCTATTATATCTAACTAACGTCAGGGATTTTGCCGTAAATCTTCACTTGTCTCACACTACTTCGTAGCAAAGACTATCTAGTTTCAAGAAGAAAACTCAAACTCATAGGCCAAAAGAAAGTAATTTTCCAGCTATTGCTCTTGAAAACAGGAGAGAGTAAGCGTATTTCCACGGATAAGGGGGTGACATGCCGACAACAAAAAATTAATTCGGTTAAACAGAGAATTTTGCTAGGGACATAGGTGAGTCTATGACCTGCTTGATATGATGAGCAATGGCCTGACAATCGGAGGATTCATGTAGGTCGAGAGCTTGGTAAGCTAAGTCCATTACGTGGCTTCGCATTGCTTCTGTCATGTCTGTCTCACGCACTACAGCTCGTCCCTCCAGCATCTCACTGAAACCTCGCATCAATAGAAAAAAAAACCTTCAAGGAGGGTCAATTGGTATTGCCAACAGTTATACAGGAAGATATATAGATGAAGTCGAAGCAACGAGTGGTGGCTGGATTCACTGCACGTTTCAGAATCTTCCAGCTCAATTCCACGAAAGGGAATACGATTTGTATGTATAGACAGTCGTACTGAAAAATATCTTGCTTCGAGCATGTTTCTCATGTGAGAACGCAACTTTTTTGTCGTTAATCGGGGTGAAGTTCTTGGACTACATTCGCGCATGGAACACAACCATGACTTGAATTACAATAGGCTCTAGGATGGTCCGAGTAAAAGACAGAGTTCGGAATGTTTATGGACAACAAATGCAGGCATGAAGATATTTAATGTGGTTGGCGACTTCTTATTTGTCTGCTTCATCATCTGCTGGTCCTGTGTTTGCAAGTGGTCCATGTTTGGCAAAACAGTTTGAGCCCTTCCTTTTAACTTCCATTTTTTGCTCTTTTTTGTATTTGTTTTTCCTTTTCTCAGCGTAAGGAATCTACAGAAAGAATCAACTTCCCTGCCCAATGTTGGGTAGGAAGTACCTCCAAGCAGGATGGAATCGCTGAGCTCGGTTTTGGGACTTAAATACCAAAATGCTGAAAAGTATTCGGAATTTGCTTCCACTTAGCCTTAATTTTGAGGGCTAGTGATGCTGCTGCTACAAGAGCCACTCAAGTGATGCTTAAAGGGGATGACCAGTAGTTCAAGTTGATATTTTTAGCCTTCCACAAGCTAACCCGGATTGAAATTTCGCCGATAATACATGAATAACGAGAATGATTGAGTCTTATAATGTTCGAAACATTTGCAGAATTAGAGATCATGCTGGGTACAATTGTTAGAATTTACCAGTTGGTTTCAGCCGACATTCTTTAGCTTCTGTAACGGGCAACAGAACAGAGTCAAAATGCACGCAAGTTCTCCGATATTCACTAACGATATGCTAAATCTGCTCATCAAGAACGCAAATTAGGGCAATCCTTTACGACTATAACGAGCATAATGATCTGAATAAAAGGTTATAACTAATTTGAAAGGCTTCTGGGGAAAAAATGAAGAAGATATCTGGTTTATCATTTCACTGTCGAAAATTTACAAGATCGCTGAGAAGAATCTCAGCTTCCATCTAAAACACTACAGAAAGTACCAAAAGACTCAGAAAAACGAACTTTCTCTTTGCACTTGAATAAGCTTTCTTCTTCTGGCCCACCACGTATACCGGTCAACAAACCAAAAGCCGAAGAAAAAAGATAGGCACGTCCACATAAAGTTACATATTCTCACAGTGACCCACCTTCTTGAAGACCCAAAACTTCTTGAGTATCATCAATTCTAAAAGCAAATCAAATCTGTGTTCAATTTCACCCTCTAGATTAGTGAACTAGGCTAAGCCAACTTGCACGAAGATTCTTGACGTCGCGCTCCATCAAAATCGGGACTTAAAAGATATCGATTCGATTTGCACCTTAGGGAAAACTCCGAAACTTTGTATAATTATCGTGTCCTGAGCAAGAACAGGCTGAGTTCTTGACCCTGGCACTCGTCTGGGTTAATCAGATGGAAGGACTCTGAGTCCGCGCTGCCAACGACGTGCTCATAGTTCGCCCGCATGTACATGATCTCCCCGGAGCTCGCCGAGCCGGTCCCAGATGGTATGACTCCGGCGCCGACTGTCATCGACTGCATTGTCTTGAGCATCGACCGGTTCTGTTCGCTCGCCTTCCTCTTCGTCGCGAAGCCGAGCTTCCGCCCGTTACAGGAGAGGGTCCACATGGGCACGGACCGCAGAGGGCAAGAACCGAGCCCGGGCTCCGAGTCGGCGGAGCACTCGAGGGCGATCCGGACGAGCTCGCTCGACTGCATCTCCTTGACGAGCTGCTGGGTCGGGATGGAGAGCTCGAGAAGGAGGGAGGGCTTCGTGGAGAGGCGGTCGTGCTGCACGCAGAACCACACGTGCCCGCGGCGCGGGCCGAAGATCGTCCCGATCACCATGGTCTTGGAAGGGCGCGGCGGCACCACGGCCACGGGGGACATCGAGCCCGCGGCGTCTCCCCCGGATCCCTCATCTTCGACATCGCCGCTTCCCTTCCGAAGCCGATCAAGGTCCAGATCGTGTTCCTGGATTCTGAGGTCGTCATAAATGCCGTCTCGAAGCGAGGTGCTTATGCGCTTCTTGGTGGCGGGCGCGGCGATCGGCGGGGAGGCCGAGGGAGGGGCGAAGCAAGGGAGGATGAACCGACGGAGGGTGTCGATCTTGGTCATGGCAGGGCGGGGCGGGCTGTTGTCGACAGAGAACGAATCAAGAACCGGGTCCGATCGATACTCGACACACACAACAACAAACAAAAGAAAAAAGAAGAAGAAGAACAAAATCTATGGATCGGAGGTGGACGATGTCGCCGCGGAAACTGATTCTTGCGGAGGTGAGGAAGATGCGAGTGAATTTATAGAGAAAAGAGGCGGGAAGCAGCTTGGGGTGGGGGACTAGCCGTTGCAGGGACGGAGGGAGGGGGAAACGAAGCGGGGTGTCGCCACGTGTAGGGAGCCCATTGGGCCGTGACCCAAGTGGGGGGTGCGGGTGACCGAGATTGGGCAGCGAGCCCGGTCAAAGCCCTGCCTGGGGCTTATGCCGCTTTTGCGTTGTGCAGCTTTTCGGGGCTGAACGGGAGAAGAACCAGGCTGGCTTTTCCTGTCTTTGACCCCTGAAAAGAAAGGCTTGGGGGTCTAAGGATGTCAGTGTCCGAATCTCTCTCGCAGCGTCATCGTGGACTGTGGACAGCAATGGCATCATCATCATCTTATCTTCGGCTCGAGCATGATGCAGACCATCACGGTTCAAAAGAATCTCGCCTTATTATAGATGAGTCCCGAGCCCTCGTGCAGCGAGCAAAAGATCGCGTCGCCACCAAGCGTTACCGCTCGATTGGGCTGGTGATATTGGCTCGATTCGGCGAGACGGATTTTTGATGGAATGGATGAATGGGTTGCGTAGGTGGGGAAAAAAGCTTTTGTGGTTTTGACGTTAGTTGCGCCTGCATTCCTCGTCCTGCCGTGTTTACACCCGCGGAGATCGGGCGTGCTGTGGCACGGACTAGTGTTGCCACATTGAAACACGCGTATGAGTAGGGGCGTTTCATTTTAGCTTAGTAGCCCGAGAGCTCGGACCGGTCCGGACTGATAGTAAGGGTTGGGAGTTAACGGGGTCGGGCATCCGAGCTCATTTTAGTTTCTCCCCTTGGTTGGTATGGTTTAGCTTGATAGTCGGTCCATTCGAAATAATTACCAAAATGTAAAAAAAATATGTTTCAAATTCGGAAATACAAAAGTTGGGAAAATAAATAACCAACAATTCAAAAAAAAAAACATATAGAGCCAAAACCAAGTTGAGATTAATAATCAAACGGCAAATTGACCGAAAAATAATGTGGTAGTAGGGGGCCAAATTAAGAAATGCCCCAAAACATAACAAAAAAGAAAAAGTTATGGTGGGCTCTGAATGAACTTTTGGATTTACTTACTAGGGGCGATCGGTTCCAGGGTGGGTTGGGTCCAGACCTGGAACCTGAAACCAACCATGTTATAACCGGTTTTCAATTTTTGGAACATGAAACCTACCTTGTTTTTCTTGAATCCTGTTTTGGAACTGACCTTATTTTTTCGATCCGATTTCAGGGTTTATCATAGTACCTTTTATTTTTTTGTTCCTTTTTCTAGTTTCATTTTTTTCCAACGAAATCATATAGGTAGTAATGAAACGACTCAAAGTAAAAAATCTACTGGATCGACGAGCCAAAAATGCGGAAAAAACACACGCATGATATAGCGCCGAGATGACCGAACCCTAGCCCTCTTCAACATGCAGGCGGGCGATGAGCTGGGTTGCATTCTTAGGGCGACTAAGGAGGTGCTTGCGAAGAGAGAAACGGTGAGAGATAGAGGAAGTTGAAAAGAGAGGAGAGAAACCGTAATAGACAGACTGGGTAGCCAGGTAGGATAATGTGATATAGAGTTTTTACTTTTTTTTACATTATCTCAAAATCGGTTCTAAAACCGGTCCGAGTCAATTTTTACTTGGAACTGGAAACCAGACCGGTTATAACCGGTTCCCAAAAAATGGAACCGGTTCCCGAACCGGTTTTGTTGGAACCGGTTCCCAGACCTATTTTTCAGTTGGGCCAATCCGGTTTTCGAATAAATCCAGTCTGGCTACACACTCCCATCACTTACAAGCTCCCCATCTCCCCCCAAATCAAAAGTTACGTCTTATCAAAACCAACGCCAGCGATTTCATTTATTTGGAAGAAATTTATAGATTTTTGAGTGGTATCATCTTAATTATTTGATAATTATATGCTTGATTTTTCAAATTCAATGACAAATGACACATTGGAAACAAAATATGTGCGTGTTAATAAAATCAGGTTTGGCCTAAACTAGCCCGGCCGTCACAATTCATTTATCCGGGCCAATTTTCTTTTTCAACTTAGAGCTGAGGTTACAAGCTGGGCCGGAAAAGCCGACTGCGGTCTGCCCAAGCCAGATCGAGAACCCCCTTCAGGCCCAGCCCGTTTACGCCGGTACCAACAAACGTTGCTAGCTCCCTATGCCCAGGGCAATGACCACGCTGCATACAATTATCAACAAACCAGACAATAGAAATTCAAGCTTTTCAGACCTGTGAACAAGTTAGCCTTTCGACACTTGATGCGCTATTCTATTCTCACAGCATGTTACAAATTCATTTCCGCAGAAAACCTTCCTAAGGTTAAGAGCAACGCTCAATCTCTGCATTATGGTAAGCAGAAATTCAACCCGGCCTAAAAAACCACCAAGCATTAATAAAGATTTCGACACCTATTCCAGGGGGATATAAACGCCCCGGCGGAGTCTAACCAAATGGCCAGAAGCATCTAGACTTACAATCGATGAGCTGGCTGAGTGAAGGGGAAAATTAGATAACTATTGTACTCCAGTCAATCTTGCCCAGTCCACGAATTGCATGCCACCATATATGTTGTTTGCAAATCGTACCCCCACCGTGAAGGCCATAGCGATGGGCGGTATGCGTTTGGCAAGAGGCGATGCTTCCACCAGTCTCTCTAGTCCGTTGATTATCTGATACCGGGTGTTGGAAGAGACAGCAAGAAAAACGCCTGCAAGTTTCGAGATTCAAAACAACAAAGGAGAACGTATTAGTGGGGCTGGTTGAATGATTATCTGGCAAGTCGACAAGTACCTAATTAGCACATCAGTAACTGCTTGCAGCTTATATTACATGACTCAAGGAACAAGTTCAACACATCAGAATTTCGATAGAAAGTGAAAAAAGAAACAGAAAATAATGAACACGGAAATAGCCAGGATAGACAAGAAAATCTCTCTTCAAGGGGATCATTCAAAATTAAATATTCTTACGAGCGACAGCCGCAGAGATAATATGGTATTTTGGGCAAGAGGGATGGTTCAGACTGTTCTCATACTGCAATATCCATTCAAATCTATAATACATTGTTGCAACTGAAGAAACCCTTATCTACTATCATCGTAAGAAGTTTGATGCAGCAGATTTGTGCAAAGAAAATCATGTTCCACCATCATGATACAGCTATCGTGTTGACTAGGGGCGCGTAAAATACTGAAAAAGGTCACGATTCAAGTAGAAAAAAAGGTAGGAGAAGCAAACGAACTATATTGAGAGCATGAAAAGAATCAGGGAAGCATGTAGATCAAAAGTTGTAGGTAATCAAGAGAGACTGAGAAACACAAAAAATCACAGCAGCGAATAAAACGTGGGAAAATCGGTAAGATCAACAGAATGTCACAAGATTGAGCTTATATACTCTAAGCAATACAATTAGTAACTTAAGAATTACCCCAAAGAGCTGCACTCTTCACAAGAGGTGGCACCGGAATGTCCTCTTCAGATTTTTTTATGTTCCTAAAAGAGCAAATGGAAGATAGGAGTGAAAGTCTGGGACAAGATACATACGACAAGAAACATTCGAATCAATTGAATAGTCAGAATGAAGGGAAAAGAGTAGCTCAGATCCAACAATTTTTTTCGCATGCACTAATAATTTGCACTAATATTTTTTTGGTTCTTCTAAGGAACTCCATAGGTTACATGGGAAGTGAAGGGTAAGCATACAGTCAGAGAAGAAGGAAAGGCAAGCGCCATAACAACAAACAGATTCTGGACATGTAACATGTTATTAACAACAGGAATCATCAAGATAAAGAAGGTAAAAAAGAAACCTCACTTTCGACAACCATTCTACAAGCGCATTAATCAGAGGACATAACAGATGTTCTCGAAATCAGCTTTTCCACTTAAAGAAAAAAAGTAGTCAGCTTATCCTTTGGCTCCAATTCAAATGAATAGCCGTAGCATGCTTTTGCATGGATCAAGCAATACAATGCCAATGCTTCGTGATTTGTTTTGCCCAACCTCAAATTTTGGCATGTCGGACATGGACTGTACCTTCAGAGTTACTAAAGAGTGACTGAATGTACCCTATTTCACTTATATTGCAGCTTCCATTCTCAAGTCACTTCTGTATTACTTCAGGATGATTAAAATGAGAATAAAACATTTAGGAACACTGTGGACAAGAGAAAAAGAATACACGACAGACCGTACATGAAGCAACAGAGATGCAAGAAAAGCATAATGAGCAGTGCAGATGCAACATAACCCCAATCCCCTTTCACAATCCCCCATGGTTCAGATATTGACCTTATAATCTCTTAAGGCAAAAATACAGACACTCATGCTCTTCTTTTTGAGCAAAATCATGAAAAAAGATGAAAAGTAATGACCAGAAAGTAGAGATTATAGTGCCAAGCATGCAGAATTAAATTTATACCGCTTTGTTGTCATGATCAGATTCGCGATTCCTTGTCCTATGATACCACATGCAAATCCAACCGCACCATACAGGATTCCCTGTGATTGTCGTAGAGAAGGAAAAACATTAACTGACTGGTAAAGCTCTCTACTATTTGTACAAAAAACTAAATTTGATCTTCACCAGGAAGCTCACCTTATAGAAGTATGTGGCTACTCTCTGATTTACAGAATATCTAGATCCTGGTCTTTCGGCTTCAAATACACTGAGAAAGATTATGATTCACCATTGTAACTGACTGATAAGTCAATTTTCTCTACAAAGTTATAGTAGCAATAGCAAAAGAAACACTAATGCACAGCAATCTAGCAACTTATGCCTACTATGACATTGAAAAATTCGAAACCACTCAAGAACTTATAGTTCATTCAGAAAAAACATGAACTCAACCTGCTAGGAAGGGCTGCATATGCATGCTGCATGCGCCCAAGGAGCCCTTTGGCAACAGAAGGTTGACCAATCCTAGCATAAGGAGCTAGCATACCAACTAAAGCAATGTTGACCACCACCCCAACCAAAAGATCTGCAACATACAGCTCGAATTCTGCCCAGAAGTCTTTGCCCCTCTTTTGAACTTCCGCAATTGTTGCGCAACAAGAATCAATAACTATCTGCACCAAGTTATAAATTAATAAGTCATCGCCAAGGAAACTATATAATTGGATAGTAGATTTTTCATACCATACCAACATGAGCAACAACAGGAATAATGGTACAAGATCGATCATCCTGAAGAGTTGCTAGTTATTAAAATTTCCCTAATATTTCTGCATTGGGTCTCTCAACTATGATAGTAGCTTCATGGCTATATTAAGATGGCAGGGTACATGACTAACCAGTACAGTAATGCAATGAAAATGGCATAGCTTTTTAGTCAAGGATAGCAGTTAAGAGGCAGTTTTAAACCTGTTAAAATGTCAACACAGAAGGGACACAAGTTCCAGGGATGAAACTTTCTTAAAGATAGTATCAAACCTCTGTTCCAATTTTAAAAAGAAATGATGGATCAGCCAACATTCGATTCCGAAGCATAGAACACGACTTCATTGCAAAGCCCAAGGGCCAGACGGAACCCTACAATAAGCATAAGAAAGGGAGAAAAAATCAGTAACAACATCAGCAAAATAAGGGGAAAGAGTCGTACCTTCTACAATTTCTCAAAAAATATCTATGCCTGATACTTCCATTACCAATGAATGAGCAGCACAAGAAACCTCGATATACCTACCTGCAAATCCAGGAATCTTTCCAGAAGAACCTTGCGAAGCCCAACACTCTTTGCCGCCTCCAACATATCCGGAGGAAGACTAGCTCCTCGAGCCTTGGTTTCCCTCATCACTTCCTCAAACTTCATGATAGGCCCGAACTCCTCCTCTTCCTTGTCATTCCCTTCATCGCCACCTCCGCCACCACCTCCATGACCACCTCTCCCATTCGAGAATCCCCCATTGCCGCCATTACCATCGAAGCCGTCCCCGCCATTACCATTGTGATCTGTTACCAACTCATAGTCATCTTCCACAATCTTAAGATTCTTCCCCGCCACCCCGCCAGCTTCCTTTTCACCGAAAATCGCGGTGTCAACCGCACCGACAGACTGCGACTCGCCCTGCGGCTGCGACACGCTCATCATGACAACAAACTTCTCCACTTTCTCCACAGAGCACCGACGGACACTAGCCTTACTATGAAGCGACAGAGCAACTTCATTTACGGACCGTTTGAGGACATAACAACCGGGCATCAACTTGAAAGAACAAACCCTTTTCAGAACAAGCTTGCTCTCCAAGCTCGCGAGTTGCAATGACGCATCCATCGACGAATAGCTCGCCATGTCTCTCCTCGATAAAACTTAGACGGCTCGAAGAATTAGCAATCAACAACTATCGCAAACAACACAAGGCAGCAAGAGAAACGGGCGATGTGGAGAAGGGTCCTTCAGATCCAGCTTTGAAAGATAACCACCTTTTTTGAACGAGGAAGACGATGCTCGGACGACGCCTTTGACTGCTCCTCGGTGACGACCCCGAGCTCGAGGATTATCTGGGGAGGGGGGAATGAGAAGTGAAACAAGAACACCCACTTGGTCTTTCCTTGTGGGGATTTGCTCGAAGGGTTTGAGTCGCGAGGAGAGAAGGCCAAAGAGCCGGAGGAGCAGGACAGGAGGCGATGCGACGGCTAGGAGATGGTGGCGCCGAGCTTGGGTTGTGCTGCTTGTTGGTGTTCGCTGCTGTTCCTCGTTCTTGTTTTGTTTCCGAGGGATGTGGCGGCGTGGACAGTGTGGGGCAGGGCTGGTCGTCGCACGTGTGTGAACACTTTTTTGTTTTTAGGGATAAGTACGCTACAAGTTCTAAAACTTATCATAAAAGTGCAATTGAGTTCTAAAATTTTCAAAAAGTGCAAACAAGTCATAAAACTTATCATGAAAGTACACTTGAGTCCTAAAACTTTCAAAAAGTTCAAATAAGTCTTAAAATTTGTCACGAAAATATAAACAAGTCCTAAAATTACAATCAATGGAAGGACTTGATTGAATCAATTTGATAAGTTTTAGGACTTGTTTGCACTTTTTAAAAGTTTTAGGACTCAAGTGCACTTTCGTAACAAGTTTTAGAACTTGTTTGCACTTTTTGAAAGTTTGAGGACTCAATTGCATTTTTGTGACAAGTTTTAGGACTTTCAATGCATTTATCCCTTTTTTTTTGTCAGAACACGTGTGTGTGATCTTGAATCTATAGGCCCTATTCGACAATTGTCAAAGCGCTCGAGCTCTACCTCGATGATGATATGAATTGTATTTGGTGGTCAGGATAAAATTCAAGATCCTATTTTGTGTTTAGTTATATTCGAAACGGGACAAAGTTAGATATAAAAAGGGGTATTATTTGAGTAAAATTATCTAATGAATGACGTGGGATAAAAGTAGAGAGGATTTATAATATCTATTATACAGGATTTATTTTTTTCGAATAACCAAATTTTCTGAATTAATAAAATTAAAATGATATTTGAATGTAAATAATATTTAAATTCTAATGTAAAAACTCAAAATAACAAAAAAACAACAGCAATTTCGTTTTTATTTATTCCTGTTTGTATTTATATATTCGAATTTCTTTCTATCTCATATTATAACATTTTTTAGGTATTTTAGGTATATTAGTATGGTTTACTGAGAGAATGATGGAAGGGTAAAAAAGAAATAGAAAAAATAGAAATAAAAAGAGAGAGAGAAAACTAATAAAAAACAAACAAATAAAAATGAAGTAGGCAAAAGTGTCACGAGAGATTCTTACCTTCTCTATTTGTGCAATTTTTGAGTTCATTTGCATTGATACGAATGCGGTGGATATCAAATAATGGACAGAACGGGATGTAAAATCTCTAACTTTATTCTTGCGATTTACCAAATAATGGATATCATAAAACAAAATCCCCTACATTTTATATCCTATTCTGATTAATAATACAGATAATTAAACGCAGCCCTAAAAATTAGTTGGTTCACACGCGTGACAAGAACACTAGTACGACACGGGCAAGCTACAATAATTTAGCTTAGGGTTTTGACTAGTTAAGCGGCGCAATTATAAAGACTTTTTGAGTGAGGCCCCACTCCCCACTCCCACGTGGAGCCCGCCTCCAACCAGTTTTGATTTGAGCTCCTTCTTTAAGCATGTTTTGCTAACGGGGGGAGTAAGTAAATTGCCCTATCCTTTTAACAAGGAAGTCAAAATAAGAGAAGTTTTTCGAACATAAAAGGAGAGGGATAAGTTTAGCCTAGTCACAGATCAAGTATTCCACGATCGGTGTGCCGCCTTTGGAATAGTAATTCCCAGAGGGGATCGATAGCATTAGTGGTCTCTCCTTATTTTCAAATTCGAGACAAGATTTTAGCTGCTCGAGTATTGAATTGCTTGCAGTTATTTAGTTAGGTGGCTCGAGAGGCTAATTGATGGAAGACAGAGCCGTCGAGCTTCAAATATTTATCTCGATGAGGTTCGACTATAATGTTAAGTTCCGTATGTTAACATATGTCTTGAGTAAAGCTTGTTACACATTCCGATTCATTCTATAAGAACAATCTTGGACCCAATGTCTTTTTCGAGGAAAGTCCGAATGGGATTCGTATTGATCGACCGAGTGAAGATACCAAGCACGGAAATCAATCTACGTGTTGGAGTCGGCTTGACGAGGGTCTGATGTTTTCTTCTATAGATATCACTGCTTGGGTTTTGTTGTTTTGTGTGCCTCGAAAGTGTGTTTCAAGAGGCGCCGTTATTGTGCAACGACGGGGCTGTTTTTGGGCATAGCACCGAGGTGTCGTTCCTGCATTACATCCTGATGAAGTGGTTCTGTATATGTAAACACCGTGTTGTAAAATTAGTGTATTCCTTTGTGAAATTTGAGAGATTCTCTCGCGAGTGATTATGAGGCCTAAAAACACTACGAGTTATCGAGTATAATTGGAGGTTAAGAAATACTGTGACTAATGTTTAAGGAACTCAAGTGAGGTTGTAATCTCTATCGTAGAATCCTCATGGAATAGGTCACATTGATTAAACCACAAAATTTGATGTCCAATTTATTTATTTATTGTTGCGTTTATTATTATGTTGGATCACTTGTTTTCTTAAAAATTGGTAGTAAAGTTAGGTTGGACTGAGTTGAGGCAAATCGATAGTGACAAAAGCAGGAAAAGTAAAAATCGAACGATTTGATGGGAAATGTTTTTGTTTTTTAGAAAATGTAGATTGAATATTATTCACATCAAAAGAATTTGCAGTCGCCCATATCTAGGGAGAAGCTAAAGTCAATGAAACAAGTTGATTGGGATATGTTAAACAAACAAGCGTAGTGTGTTATTTGGTGGACCTTGGCTTTTAATATTGTGTTTGATATCGTGAAAGAGAAGACTACTGCAGGACTGATGAATGCGGGAATGATGAATGCTCTATTAAGTATGTACAAAAAGCCCTTTGTGGTCAATAAAGTCTACTTAATGCGACATCTGATTCACTTAAAAATAGACAAATTTGCTTCAGTTTCTAAGTGTATTAACGAATAAAATGTGATTATCAATCAATTGAGTTTGATTGACATTAATTTTGCTAAGAAATTGCATGCTTTGATTCTATTATCCTTATTGCTTGATGGTTGGAGTGATACTGCTACTTCTCTTAGTAGTTCTTTAGGGTTAGCATTTGATGAGGTTCTTGATTTTATTCCGAGTAAGGACATCCGTCAAAGAGAATCCAATGGAGTTGCGTCAGTTAGTTTAGTAGGTGAATGTAGATGAAGTACTTATGCTCGTGATAGTAGAAATAGTAGTAACCTGCACAGATATAGTCAATTTGGGATTGGTGGGATGCTCTGTTGGCATTGCTGCAGAAAGTGGCATGTCATAAAGGATTGTCTTAAGCTAAGAAATGAAAAATACGGGGAAATTAAAATTAAGTATGCAATGATGTTGTAGTTGTAGCTGATAGCTATTAAGATAGTGTTGATTTTGTCTTATTTATCACTAAGAATTCGTCATTTGACGAATGATGGTTGGACTATGTTAGTTCATTCTACACTACATTGAACATGAAATGATTTGCAATTAATCAAAGTAGGGACAATGGCAATATGTAATTTGGGAACAACACCAAGTGTGATTATGGGCCATTCAAAATTAGAATGCATGACAATTCAATGAGAACAATAGCTAGTGTTAGGCACATTTTGGAGTGAAGAAGAGTATGATTTCTCGAAGTACTTTAGATTTAGTTGGGTGTTCGTATACTTACGAAGCTGGCGTTCTAGAGTTATTGGAGGTCCCTTGGTAATAATGAAAGGAATCAAGCATAGTGCCTTTTAAGAGTAACAAGGAAGATGGTGATGGAATTTGTCGTAGAAACATTGAATGCATTCATTTGAGAATCTGAATTCGTGGCATTTGTGTTTTAGACATATTGGTGAGAGAAGCTTGGAGATTTCGAGTGAGAGGAATCTACTATGTGATTATGTGGCGAAGAACTAAATGTATTACATATGCTGTAACTCGAGCAAATAATGAAAGTGCGGTTAAGTATGGCTATCAAATAAACCACAGAGATTGTAGAGTCGATTCACTTGGATGTTTGTAGGGTTGTCAAAGTTTTTTGTCGAGGAATAATGCTTGATTTATCATAATAGTTGTGGATGACTACTCGAAGAAGACCTAAATGTTTGCTAAAACACAAATTTGATGCCGTTGTTAAAATAAGGCAATTAAGAGCTTTGATTGAAATAGACATTGACAAGATGATCAAGTATGTGTGGACTGACAATAGCATTAAATTTTTCTAAGAACTGTTAAGTAATTCTACAAGAAAGGTATAATGAGACACCGCACAAGTTGATGAGTTGAATGTTACTCAAGAAGGCTTATAAAATGCTCTCTAGTATCAATATAGCTAAGAGATTTCTAGTGGATTTGTTTAGTACCCCATGCTATGTGGTAAATAATTTCCATCAATTGGCATTGGATTTTTGATCCCTAAACAAATGTGGTCATAAAATATTATCGATTATTTTGTTCCTAGGATATTTGGTTGCTCATGTTTTGGATGAGTAAGTGAAGGTACACTCAATGGGAGGGCAAGAACATGCACATTCCTAAGTTATGTACAAGGTGGGTGGGGTTGTATGTTTTGATAGCCGAAATTAGGTTCACTTGTTGTTAGCAGAGAAGTTATATTTGACATGTCTTGGTAGTTTATGCGTACGAGTGTTTGTGAGAGTGATTATACAGATTTGATTGATGTTGAGCTCAAGGTGGAGTTGCATAAAGAAACTTATGGTAGTAATTGATAGCTTGACAACCAACCTAGATGAAGCTTGTAACAAGGTAAAACCTGTAAAGCTAATAGTTATTATAGATGTTGAGTTTACAAGGTGCAAATTCGATCTCTTAATATCTATGGATTCAATAACGCTTTAGCTTTGTTGTTGATAAAGGAGGTTGTGTTTGAAAAATCCTTGTAAAGTAGCTAAAAGTGCCGGTGAAGTTCTCATTTTGATGAGTTCCACCGTTATGGTAATGCTAAGTGGCTTGGACTCGGAAAACGTCTATGGCAGTATGACTGGTCTAGGTTTTAGCAAAGCCATTATAACTTGGCTCAAAGGCTAAGCCAAGACAGAAATCTATTAAAATATATCTCGAATTTGAGTTCGTTGAATGAAAACCCGATTTGAATTAAAATGTGTGAAGTTCGGTCCATCCTATTCGGAGAATCTCGGATCCAACGTCTTTTCCAAGGAGAGTCCAAATTAGACTTGTATTGATTAACGTGCTAGAGATGGCTTGACGAGTAGACATGGCCATGGGCCGGTTTTGGCCCGGAACCAGCCTGGTCAAACCCGAGCCCGCGGTTCAAAACCGGAATTGGCCTGTGGCCTACGAGCCCAGTTCCGATTCTGAATTATTTTTAAAAATAATAATGATGAAATTTTTTTTAAAAATTCATTATTTAATTTTTTTTATAAAACAATTTGAACTCTAATTGCCATGTATTGTAAGTGCATTGATATATAATTATAATGCTTGGCTTGGGTGTATTGAACTCTAATTATAAGGTTTGGCTTGAGTTTTATACACAATAATTCTAATGCCTCTTCGTTCCCATTCGATGTGGGACTCTCGGCTTACTTTGAACATCTTTAATGTGAGACTCTTGGCTTGCCTTCATGTAAATGCCAAGAGTCCGACATCAAATGTAAATGAAAAGACCATCAAAGGAGTTGTGTATAAAACTCAAGCCAAGCCATGAGCATGTGAAGTTGTATGCCTTTTGTGCTACGATCCTTTGCTAGTTAAGAGCAAAAGGTTCCATTGGACCGCCTAGAACCGGACCAGACTAATGATCCGGTTCCCGATTTTATGATTTGTTGGTCCGGTTCCTAATTCTAAAATTAAGGGACTGGTTTTACCTGTTCGGTTCCTGGTTGTGAGCAAAACCGGACCGAACCAAGAATCAATCACCCCTACAATTTACATTTTGATTACAATTTATATTGAATAATTCATTATTTCATAATTTTATAATTCATTATTTTTTTAAAAATTTTTAAATTACCAACCGGAATCGGAACCGCTAGGGGCGGTTCTAGTTCCGATTCACACATGGCCACAAACCATGCCTATTGACGAGGACTTTATCTTTTGTATATGTATAATTTTCATGGGAATATTGCGAGGGTTATACTGTATGTGAGTTATCAAATGTAATTACGCGTTAAAAACATTGAGAGTTGGTATTTGAGGTACTGTTCGATCTATATTAAAATCCTGTGCTACTTTCCCTCTAGATCATGTCGCACCAATCACATTTAAGTTGAATTGAGCTTAATATTTAAGCTGATTTCGACTTAATTTGTTTTTACAACACCTCTAGAAAATGATGTTCGAAAGATTTTTTTGACTCAATGCAACGACCTTGTGATTATAAGAGGCGAAACGTGCATGTGACAAGTGCACAATAATTTGTCGATCGTGATTCCCAGAGCTCGGGATCTTTGGTTTAAAATGATCAAGTTCATAAGATATTTTAGAATAAAGTAATAATCTGGGAGAAATTTCGAGAAATGGACCTCACTTTAGATTTCATTGACTCGAAGTTATCAAATTTGAGGCATTTTATAGGGGAGAATATGGTTGCAAGATAGAACCGGGAATTGATCCGGCTCCAAGGTATGCATGGCAGGTTCTAAATTTCAAAAATTGGGGAACTGCTTCCAACAATCTGGATATAAAATTTGGAACAAGTCTTTGCGATTTTCTTGTTTTATGTCTTTGCACAATCTTGTGATATTTCATAGCGTCTGATGACAAGTGTGTAATTTAGAACCACTAGTCCGAATTTCCATTTCCAGCAATATTCATGAATGAGGCTTTTACTTTGTATGTTCCATATTCTTCATTTGTTTAAACATGAGTTGGGGTAAGTTGATGGTCATTAGATGTGGTGATTCGCTGCAATTGTTTAATCAAGAACACAATCGAGACCGTGTAGATCCTGAAACTTGTGATGGGGGTAAGTTTCGAGTTTCAAAACATGCACGTTTAAGGTGTGTATGGCAACGATTTTGTGCCCGGAAACTAATTCTGCTTAGAAATGATTTTTTTTTATTTTGTTCCCGGGAATTAATTCCGAGCGTTTGAAGGCATTTGGTAATGACTAAAAATTTCTATTTCTAGAATAGAAAAAGAACATAAATGCGTTTGGCAACGACACAACATTTCCTTTTATTAATAATATTTTAATATTTCTTTCTTTTTTCTTTTTTTCTTCTCCTCCTTCTTGGCCATGGCCCGATCACCAACCATGGCAAGCAACTAGCCATAGGCGAGGGTCCCCTCACCAACGAGGGCGAGGGCTAGACCCTCGTGGCCTAGGCAAGGGTGGCCCTCGCTCGAGTCGGCGAAAGCCACGGTTGAGGCTTACGACTTGGGCGAGGGTTGAAAAAGGCGGGCGAGGGCCACCCTCGCCGCTAGCAACCTAGGCGAGGAGGAACCTTGCTTGTGACGCCTATCGCGACACATTCTTTTTGCCTGGCCTGGCCGGTGGCCGATGATTGGCCAGGCAAAAAGAATGAAGAAGAAGAAGAAGAATAGAAAGAAAGAACGGGAAAAGAAGAAGAAGAAAAAAAATTAATTTCTTTTCCAATTCAAATTTTTATTTTTAGAATTAAGAAGCTAAAGAAAAGTAGTTTCTTGATTCTGTTCTAAAACTGATTCTGAGAATGATTTTTTGTAAATTTGTGCCCGGAAATAAAAGGCTCATCAAATGGATTTCTATTTTAAAAATAAAAGAACAGAAATTTTATTATTTGGCAAGTTATAAAGAGCCCCTTAGGTTCCAAGTTCTAAAAAGAGCCGAATTCAACCGGTAAGTTTTAACGGGAACCTAGATCCGATCCTGTGTCGCCCGCCCTCCGGCTTTCTAGGGCAAAGTCAAGTACGCAGGAGCATCGATAGACGGTCATTTACAGCAGGGCGATCGAACGCTTCGCGGGACTTCTTCGCAAATTCAGTCCCCACCCCCCCGGCTCCCCCTCCGATCGCTTGCCCTGTCGCCATCCTCTAGGGTTTCCATCCCCTGCCCTCGCCGCCGTCCGCTTCCGCTTCGATCGACGGCGAGATCCCCTCCCCGTCCCCCCGGGCCGCGCGCCGCCGCCGCCGCCTCCGCCGCCGGCATGGATTGGGGCACGGTGACGGCGGAGGATCTGGTGGACGCGCTCCGGGAGGTCGACTGGTCGTCCCCGCCCCGCCCCCTCCCCGAGTTCTTCTCCAGATTCACCCTCCCCAGATCGTACGCCAAGTGGAGCAGCCGCCTCAAGTGCAATCTCTACTAGTACGCGTCCTCCCCCCCCTCCCTCTCGCGACCTGCTTCGTTTTGATCTTGCGTCGCCTCGATGATTCCGGATTCGCCGGTTGTTACCGAATTTGGCTGCGTCGGAATTCGAGGAATGTGATGAAATGTCTCTTGTGGCTTTTTTCCCTTGTCAAGGATTTGTTGTATTTTGGCAGCTGTATTTCGCTGCATGATAAGAGAAGACTCTTTTTCTTTTTCTTTTTCTTTTTTTATCAGCAACTGATGAAGATTGATTTGAGCGTGCGATTGTATGCCATTTGCCGCGATTGCCCTGCGGAGTTTCTGTTGAATGCTCCCTGAATTGTATGCATATTGTTTTCTTCATTGTCGCGATTGGCGGTGTCCTGTTGAAATCGGTTTGATGCTCCTGATGGGTTGTGTTTGTTCAGTACGTGTTTTGGGTAAAGTAACAAATTCTGGATACTGTTCGCAGACTGGAGGAGTGGCGGGGTGGTTAGACAAAGTGTATATAGGAACATATCTGTGAGTTCTGGGTGATAATTTATTGGCGGTATAGTTGGTCTTTTGCATATCCTTGGAGATATCTTGGGCATATAATTTGATGTGAGTATTGGAGTCAGCAATTGATCATACAGGAAATGAATGATTTTAGAGTTTTTCTTTCCTCCGCCGGATATTTTTGCTTCCACTATACCAGTGCCGCGGTGTTTGCATGAGGCGATTGCTGCTCTATACCGATTCTTTTCCTTTCGATCATAACGTCCTTTTACTATTTTGCAGCTATCGAACAAACTACTTCATCATGATCATGGTTATTCTAGGTGAGTGGAGGTAACAACTTGATTATTATGTTTCTTTCTGCTCATCACACGTGTATGCATGCATGCAATCAAAGGTTCATAACTATCTGTTCTTTAATTCTTCCTTTTTTCAAATTTGATTCTGAATTACAGGATTGGGATTTCTTAGGAGGCCTCTTGCCATAGTTGCTGCTCTTTTGACAGCTCTCAGTACTGCATGTCTAAATGACAGGTGATCCATCTTGTTCTCCTTTCTTCTCTCATGCTCTGCTTATGATCTTTCTTTTCCGGTCTTTTTCTATTTTAGTGAGAGCGAGGGAAAAGAGAGGGTTGAGGATGAGGAGGAAGGGGGCGTTTATTAATCTGCTACTGGTTGATTTCAAAGAGTGGACTGAGACCATTCAATGCATATTGTGCGGAGTCCTTTTGCTGTTGATGTGATGTTGTGTGCCATATCTATTTACGTGATCGATCCATATACATTTGTTTGTTAGCTGTGGTATATGTCTCATTTAATAATTCATTGATTGGTATCCTACTTATAAGATAGATTTTTATATGGGAATGCTTCAATTCAAACCTTACTTCGATTTTTTTCCCGATATAATTAGACTAGTAATAATTTTACAAGCACATTATCAGTCATGTGAAAAATATAAACAATTAGAATTAAGTTAATGAATGACAACTATGAAAATAAGGGCCTCTGTTCGCAAATGTCGTGAAAATTGTTGGATGATACATAGGACGGGACGAATTGTAGTACTTGTTCCCATTTGAGACATAAACAAAGACAAGGATAATCTTTTTAAAAGGGACTCTCTAATGTAAAAGACCTACTGGGGAAGATCAGTCTGATATCTAGAGTAACTCTTATCCATTGAGCAACGGCCCTCCCATTGGCACTGTTCGATCACTAAGGCCGACTAACTTATTTCCTTTTTAAGAGTTTGAATGGAATGACCCGTTGAAGTGTAATGATCATATGTCTGTAGTGCATTATGTCTTGCAGAGTAGGTCCCATGTTGGCGATTGATGTTGTGTTGCCATGATCATGTGTCAGCACGGGAGAATATCTTAGGTTTTCTTAACTCGAACACGATACATTTGTTAAATCTATGAAACTTCTTCATCATGGACTCAACGTGGGTAAGGAAGCATTTCACATGGAATGGCATGACTGACATGCCAACTAGTAACAACTTAACACGACTATACGGTGACTATGTCAAATTTTAATATCACACGGTATGACGATACAACTACATGATGCTAATTAACTTGTATACAAACACGTGCTATAAATTAAACATGTTTGTATATGTTAACATGGCAACATGTTTTTGCACTATACAAGTATACAACCTCAGGTATTACGCCAATGAATATTAAAAACTCCATTAGTTTGTATCTCACAAAGTCACAGTTTGGTTGCAAAGAGTTTTGTTTAGAGAAGAGTTTAGGTCTTTTGAGTTATGAGCACTCCCACTCCTCTCTTGTAACGCCGAAGAAGAAATTGATAGAATGTGGGTCATGTGATGTAGGATGACATAAATGAGAGCTTTTCGTCAGAGGGAGGATGACAACGAGACAGAGGAGTTTGATTGGCTTGGGTTCTCTCAAAATGGGCTTGGCAGGTTATTAGGGTGGTTTGGTTGCTGGAATTTGAAATTGAGCATTATAAATGAGGGTTTCTTATATTCCCCTACACATTTAAATTTAACCTCTCATTTCTTTGTATATGTGATTAAAGTCAACTAACTTTTGATAAAGTAGCCTTTTAACCAACCCTGAACATTGCAAAAAGTGTTTAATTGAGTTGTCCTTCAAAAGCAATAGGTTAGATTAAATGGGTAAATTCGTGTCAAAACAGGTTAGACTGGTTAGCCCCATAGAACATGAATTTTGTCGTGTTATTAGCTGGTATATGCTGAACTCCCCTAATTACTTGTCACATAAAAGGATCTCATAAAACATTGCTAGTGATAATTCATGCATTGAGAACACATGTTTTGACACTAAATCACCTTGAAGGTGAATGAAGCATCTTTCTGGAAGCTACTGTAAGGTGCCTTAATAAGGGCGGCGTGCCAATTGAGAGTTGTTTGCCAAAATACCAAGGGAAATCCATGGTTCCCCTTTTAAAAGGTCTAACTGCTATGGTTAGCTATAGGAAATACCCACACAGTACCATATTTCTCTGATTTGCCATTGATGGAATTTTCGCCTTTTCTTTCTGACAGAAAAGGTGGTTCCATAAATTTGTGCCCAATATGCACAGGAATACAATGCCTCCATTTCAAATTAGTGGACTTTTTGAACGTTTTAATTTAAATTACAGCGGGTTGTGGCAGTGACGTTACAGTAATGGCTTGTGCCAAGGCTAATACTATCTATTATAACAGTGTGATTACAAATTACATTGCTGACAGTCTAAGTGGCTGTGTCATAATGGCTGGTGATACCTGTAATGGCAGCTACAGTGTGCTACAGGTTGTAACTCTGCCATTATTTCCCTCAATTAAAATGTGCAATGGAGCACCACTAATTTGCTCTCTCATTGCTCAAAATCTATTCTCCAGGTGGTTGTCCTCTACTTTGGTGTGCCCAACTAGAATCTAATTGTCATGCTAAGGATTTTAGTACAGCTTTGCAGGCACTTTCAGTGACAAGATAACAAGGACTGTGAGGCAGTTTTCACCACATTTTGCTGCCAAATTGAGGCCCTCACCTATGTAAGTTAAGTGCTTTTTGATTGTACCGACTAAAATATTTCAAAGCTGTACTTAGCTCTAGACATTCTTCTGCAGACCTGTTATTCGTGGACGTCCATCAGCAAAAAGATCAATTCATATATGCGGCCAGCCTCGATGGGTGTTTGTCTCGATATTTGCCTCTGGTTGGTGCTAAACTATACTCTGCATTTTTAACGATCAATTATTTTTTTATTTTGTTTTTTGGGATTTTGTACAATATGGTGACTGCATTTTCCTTTTTCCTTTCTTTAATCCCTTCCGCTTCTTGTTCTCCTCAGCGAGTCTCATGCTTTGGTATGTTTCCTGTGGAATCTTGACTGTCCTCTGGGCTTTTGCCATTGGACTCCTTGGTGCGTCTCTCTCTCTCTCCTTCGCTCTCTTTTTCTCTCTAGCACAGATTCGGCCTCTAGCAGCTTCTCTTTTTTTTATTCTTATTTTCTTTTGTCGCGATCTTGTTTTTTCAGCCACTGTCCTTCATGCAAGTTTCAGAACACCAAACCTGAAAGCACGTCTAAATACATTTCGTGAAGAGTTTCGTGCAGTTTGGCGCAATTACAGCGACCTTTAATGAAGCAGAGTAACTGGGAAACTGGTTGCTGTGTTTTCTGTATGTATGTCTCTAATTACTCTATTATGACCCTTTTGCAGTCTTATGCAGTCGTGATTCAACGACTATGTAGCTTACATTTGTTTACTTTTTGAAGGCACCCATGGATTTAAGCTGCTCACCTTCTCAATTTTAAGTTGTTTTTATATTTAGCTCAAATTCGAGTTGCTGAAAGTTGATTGTTTTTACTGTTGTTTTAACAGCTTCCAACAAGCCAGTCTGGTAATAGATTTTTATGCCAAACTGGTGATCTGCTGAGATGGCACCTACTGCTCTTATGATACCTTTAGGTTGCTGGAGTCTGGAATTGTCAGGTGAAGGCTGTTGATTCTAGCTGATATTGGAAGGGATGTAAATTGTAAGAACTTTGTCCTGTAAAGAAAACTAGTCCTCTACATTATTATCAGAGAAACAATTATTGAATACATTGTTAGAGCTCTCGCAGATTTGATATGTTAATGGAAACCTGGTTCATGAACTATGTTTGAGGTGGCTGCTTTTTTGTGATCCCTCCCACTACAAAGAAAAGAAAATGTGAACGTGGTTCTTCTGTTCAGCTTATGATAAAGGACAAGCTAGAGGCAGAAAATGCTGTCACATTCAAGTTAATTTCCTGCTGATCAGTTGGACTGTGTCTGGAGCGAGTGACTCGCGTATGCTTTTCTTAGAATCCGAATCTCAGTTTAACTCTGATTTAGTTATCACAGCATGGATGACATGGACGACCTATCCTCCCTCGGCTTATCTCAGATGGCTGTGTGCATGTTTGGACCGAGCAGGATAATACACATCTTCGGTTATCGATTCTCTTTTCGTGGCATACTGTCTCCAAACAAAAGAAATACTGATTAAGATGTCGACGGGGACCTTTCATGTTTGCTCATGCATATGTGTATTCTTGAAGGAACTTTTTTCCATCGTTTACGTTCCGAGTCTTGACGGTCGACTGGGTTTTATTTACCATTTGGTGGGGCAACACCACGGTGTTTGCGATCACGGTATCAATCCAATGATGGAGATTTTGAAATAATACAATGCATGTCTGATGTATATGGGGAAAATTATCCAAAAAATTTAAAATCTATTGCATTTTTGTCAATTCAATGCTAAATTTTTAATTTTGTCAATTGAGTCAATTTGGTCATTTTTGACCAGAAATTTGACGCAAACGCGGATAATTTTTAATAATATTTTAATATTTTACGAATTATTTATTTATTTATTTTTCTTTTCTTTTTTTTTAACAACTCTAGCTGATAAGGTCGCCGCCGACTATCACTGGCCATAGGCGAGGGCGTCACGGCCCTCACCTAGATTTGGTGAGGGCGAGGGCTCAATAGTAAGAGCAGAGTTGGCTCGGCCACGTTGCCCTAGCCGGCCAAAGTTATAAAAAAACAAAAACAAAGAAAAGAAAAGAAGGGAAAAATCAAAAGTATATTAAAAATTATTTACGTCAGTGTCGGTTTTGTCATGTAAGACGGTTAATGTCCACGTCATAAATTCAATTAGTAAAATGTGAAAATATTTAGAATTCAATTGATAAAATTAAAATATTTAGAATTCAATTGATAAAAGTGTTATGAATTTATGTATGAGTGTTTGGATGATTTTTTCGAAAGAAAAAGAAAAGAGGGAGGATCTGTTGGAAGCACGTGTACTTCTTCCTGGTGAACTGAAAGTACTCCCTTTTCCTTTTACCCTTTTTTCTTGAGAACGTGTCCTTCCTGTCGATTGATCTTTATCATTCAATGCCCTTTTTCGATTCCTCACACTTTCACCTTTCAAATTCCATGTGTGGAAGGGTCCACGTTCCACACACCTTTTGACAAATCCCCAGTTACGTGCTTCTTCTTCCTGCTTATAGTTTTTGGTGGAGTTTTCTATTTTCACTTTTCAATTAATTCGACCTGGGCCTTTCTAATGAAGGTTGAATAATAGTTGACGATGTTCCGCGATCAATTAATAGGTTCTTTCGGAGTAGTTTCTAATTTGTTTGAAAATCACTCGAGCGTCAATATGTGTTTGATCCATGTGAGTTTCTTATATCATTAAAGAGAATATTGGGTTTGTGAACTCATCTTGATAGATTATTTCTTTCATGTTTCTTGATCGATACCATCGCACAAGACTCTTTTTCCGAAAAGAAGTTCTTCAAAGTACTAGCAATCAAAAGCAGCTATCCATTAAAGTTATTGGCAAGTGAGCTTTTGCCTATCTACACGCTATTACTTGCACAGGAAGGTCCATTCTATGTCGGCACCGGACCCTTTTAAAAGCATGTGAGATGCGATTATTCTCTTGTTCAAAGGACAAGATGCCATTGTCCCATTAGAAGCAAAAAAAAAAAAACCGTGTGACCTTAAATCCCATCTCCATGAAGAGACGCGTATAAAGCTGTGCGCTAGAAACAGGTTTCGCTGGAGACCAACATCAGTTCAATTAAAGAAGAGCGAGGAAGGGGATGAGGGAATGGTTACAAGCTCTAGCTTCTGCTTGGGGATTCATGCTGCTGATTGGCCTTACCTGTTGCTGTCTCAGCACCAAACCTCCCCAGCAAAGCGAAGCCAGCAGTGGAAGCGCCAGCTGCAGCTGCGATGGCGGTTACGCCGGTGTCTAATACCATCCTTTGCGGCTTTCCCATTTTTTTTTTGATTGAAAATAGGGATATTCATTCTCCTCTTCCTCTTCATCATTTTGGCTTTCTTGGTTTTGTAATTCCAACCGGTCACGTTTCTTGGAAAAATCTCAGATTCATTCCAGCAATGGACGGTGTGGCAAACAGGACCGATCACTGGGTAACCAAAATTTCATAAGCTTTATTGATGGCGCGGATCTGATTTCCGAGAGTTATCGCCTTCTCAACAACAGCCTGACTCTGCTGGTGCGATGTGCGTGTTATTGGGGAGCACCTCATCTTGGGTGCCGTTAACGACGGTGATCTGCGACGTGTAACATGTCCTGTGTTACATGATGTTCTCGAAATGGCCGCTGCCCATGGGAGGAGTAGACTCGTCGTTTGGCACAGAGAATACATATCCACCCCATCTCACGGTGTCCGCCGCCCCCATGATCACCTTTGGCCAGTAATTAACCGGATCTTGGATCTTATTCGTGAACAAATACCGTGCTTGTGATGTCGGGTCCTGAAAAAATTGCATGCGCCCGAGTATACACGAGTAAAGAACATGAGATGCACACGTAAAAATGGAGAACTAATCGAAGTTTGTTCTTTAAGGACTGACCATCAAGACTAAGCAAAGCATTTCAAGCGTCTTTTAAAAGTAGGAAACTTCATAAAATAGGTGAAAATATGGTTGAACTTCTAGGGTTTCGTCAAATGTATTAACCTCTTCACATCCAGTAAAAGCGGTAGCTGAGCAGAACAGAAGTGGGATAGTGTAAATAGAGATGTGTTGAACTCACCTGCCTAATAGCAAATCGCACTACATACTGAATCCTGCCGTAGACTGAGATCTTATCAAAATAGGATCGAAGTGATACTCGACGATTAAGGTACACAAAGCCCGGGCATTGGATGTTGTAGCATCCTGTGGATTTGTGATTATCATTCTGATCCACATGCAAGCACAAAACCAACTTGTTAATAGCCCTTAATTTCTCTTTTTATATGCTTTCAACCTGCTGATTATTAGGGTTACACAAAGTTACGCCGGCTCACCGTCCATGACAAGTACCACTATGTCCGACCGTTGCCATACAAATCCGGATTCACCTTTAGAGTGAATGTACTGAGTTATTAATTGAACACGACAATTCACATGCGTATATGTATGTAGTAATGTGAAGGGAATTCTAGGATGCTTTGAGACATCCTTACCGTCCACCCGACTTGTATTTGACTCAGACTAGGCAGATTTCCTGCTTGAAGGAAAATGCCAGCCGAGCTATAATGGTAAGGCAACGTAACCGCCGGACTGTAGACGTTGAGTCGTGTTGCTGTTCTGCTGTCTTTCAAGGCTCTTGATGTCTAACGAATGCAGCGAGACGGATATGTTCATCCCCTTCCTCGGTCATTTCCAATCCAACCGCTCAGAGTCACACAGCTAAAAGAACACAGCATCGTCTAGTCCCTAATGGTGCCCATTGTTGGTGAAGGAAGAGAGAAGGAAAAGGCAGAGAGCGGATTTCTTCTGTTTCTACCATAGGGAGTAAGATGATCTTTCCATTTCAAGGCTTCCATCACCATTTTGAGACAAAATATGGACATCTCAATTCATCATCAAGAACCCCATGACTGACATGTTGCCTGAAGAAGGATCACAGGTAGCAAAGTGGACGCGATTTAGGCCCATGAGTAATAGCACTCTAAGTGAAATTAGGGTTACGACAATGTGACAATTGATGATTGTGTGAGTCTACATATATAAGGTCATCAAATGAGTGGATTGGGTTGGATCGAAAATGGTCCAATCCAAATTGATCCATATAACCCATTTTGACTCATTTATATATAATACAAATTTAATGACTCATATTAGATCCGACCCATACTCGACCTAACCCATTAATTAAAATACTTCTATATTTAATCCAACTTATGAAAATCCGTATGCACCTAGTTAACCTACTTTAAACCCGTCAAGAGCATTTGTTATTTGGATAAAATTGATATTTCCATTATAATATGCTAAAGAATTGGCTTTTGACATTGCAAATGGCATGTACAAAAGCACAAATGCATCAGGCCAACACTGGTTGCATTTGAAGCATCTTATACGTGTGAAGCGAAAGAATCCATATATTAGCATGACTGGTAGAATAAGAATATAGATCAAAAAGAAAGAAAAAAGGACCTGAATGCACAAAAGAAGTCCGAGGACAAAATTGCACAAATTGAAAAACTTCAGGGGCCTCCCGTGTTACTATTCATGGGCGGGGTGAAACGGTTGGTCCGTGAATAGTCGCGCACCAAGTTGAAAGCAAGTGAAGACACAAATGAAAGAAAGTAAATCAAACTTGTTTCAAATCCTCAATCATAGTGAAAAATTTCAATGGGAGGGATCAAGCCCAATCATGATTCACTTACGATTAAAGCATTGTTCGTTTACGATTGTAAAGTATAGAAAAGCAATCGAGTATGCATGTAGTGGTCGCCGGAGAGCTAGTTTGCTATGAAGTGACTCTTACGTAATTTGTCTGAATCTCTTCGTTCCATTTTGTGTTATACCCATACGAAAAACATTGTTCCATTTCGATCTTGACCCTTAACTTTGTATTACATAATGACCTCATCCCATGGAAGACTTGATTTTGTTTATCCTATTTGCTGATGTAGGATCTACCAATGATACGAAAGACTATTAGAAGTTGGTAAAGTAACACTTGAGATGTTATAGGTTGCAAACACTATGTTTTGTTTAATATTTCGTATATTTGAAACATTAGAGACCAATATCTGATTAAGTTGTTTTGATTCATACGTTTGAGAGTACGAATTCCGGTCCAAGCGTGGCATAGGTTGTTCAGAAAATTCTAACAGGGTTGTTCTTGGTCATGCGAGGTGGATTGCAAGTATGACACAGGGCAAGCGACAGGCCATCACCGTCTGCATTATTTCTATCAAGGGGCACTGGTCGCGCCAACAGTAGTTGATCCGAATTAACACGGTATAGACATGAACAAATGCCACTACAGCTGTCTAGGCATGTAGCACAGGCGTCAAGAGAAAAGAAACACCACATTAGTCATCTGTAGCCATCAAGGTAACGCCCAAAGCTTCTGAAAGCCAGATGCAAAAGCTGGTTAGTGAGGCCTGAGGTGGAGTCAGATGTGTTCTGAGTTGTGATGGAACAAAACAGAATGCTACTTCTTTTAGCTGCCAAAGTGTTCGGACGAAATTGGGATCCACCCCACCCATTTGCCAGAATTAAGACGCTACGGAGCACTGACTGCACATTGAGCAAGCTCATCACGGCATCCTCACCAAGTGTGAATGCGGAAGCCTAAGAGTGGAGATACATCCAAACCAACGTCCGTCATCCTTCACAGACTAACCAAGATTTCGTTCTTAAGACCAATGATGGAACGGGGAATAAACCCCATGACCTTTAGTTTGCAAACCAAGTCTAGGATCATTCAACCAGACCACCTGGTTGGTAAAAACTAGCGCTACATAGCTGCTGTCAGGTCACATTCCAAACCTCATGATTGGTACTGTAGAACAACCCTATCCTAACCTATAACTGGTAAGTAGATGAGATTTTCAATCAGCTTTCAAGAAATATCGCTTTGATCCACCAAGTGTATTGTAAATTGGCATTAATAAATGATTATTCAAGATGTAAAATGACAATCTTGCCCGTACCAAATTGGTACGTATTCATACGGTATTTACATTTCAACCTTTTTGTTGCCCACATAAAAAAATCTGCCTCATAATTTAGGCACCTCTTGTACAAGTCAATGATGGACCCAACAAGCAAAATTTCTCAATGAATGATTTAATTGCACACCAAGCCAAAATTTCATATGAATAACTCAATATTTAGCTAAACCATGAGTAGATGTGAATCTAAGTACCAAAGCTGCGATCACCTGCATCTCCAAGTCCAGGAATTATGAACCTGAAATAGGAAAAGATATTGTTGCATTGGACTGTGGTACCAAATTGTGAAAAAGTCACAAAGGGAGCTAATTCTTACCCCTTGTCATTCACTGTTGGATCAATGATTCCGGTGTAAACATGAAGCCTGTAAAAGCCAGACATCAATGGTCAATCTTGTCTTTTACAGAAGCCTCTAAAACAGACAGAATTCTGCTTCGGATAGCAAAAAAGTGGCATCTTTTACCCAGGGAAGTTTCCACTGAGCTTTTGTAGAGCTGGAGGAGCAGCAACTGCTGATATCTGCAAGTAAATAATCTCCTAATTAGTTTTCTAATTGACAATGTTAAAAACGCTATGAAATCATCTCTAATCACAAGACAAAATTTTACCAAAATAAGTAAAGTTGAAAGACCCATAGAAGTATTACTATCCTGACTGAAAAATGCAGTTTTGCACTCTTCATGCTTCCAAGTCTCGTTATATTAACTCCATATTATGAAGATAACAAAAAGCTCGGACAGAAATAAACCAATCCTTTTATATTTGATTGACACAAAACAGCTGAAATCGCCCAAATGATTCTGTACCCACCTTTAGAAACACAAAATCTACAAGGGAACTAGTTATTCAGATTTTCCTGCTATTGCTAACAATCATCCACGTCCAAGCACATAAAACCATCTACTGTCTCCGCACATTCAACTAACAACTACATGTCAATCACTAATTCTCTATGGTGCTGGATATGAAACACCTAGAAACTTCAACTATCCATCAAGCACATTTTACTCTTCTTAAAAAATCAACAAAAGAACTCCTACAGCGCATCCACCAAGTAAATCTGTGATCTTACACTTTGAAAAATGAAATGGAGAAAAATTAAGCTTCAACTAGAAAGAATAGAAAAAACTGTTCTAAAGAGAAAGCCCATAAAAAATCTGCTTATTATACATTATCAACTAAAGCTAACAAAGAACAGCATGATCTACTATGCTTTGATTACAATGCATACAGCCGCTTCTGTGACCAATTCATAAATGCACAACTTGCAAATATGACTAATGGCTCAGACAATCTAACCCAAGAACAGGGACTACATATACTTTACCACTTTGATTTGCTTGCTGTTGACCCCACGTTCCTTCAAGAGATTAAGTGCTGCCACTATTGTGCCCCCTGCAAAAGATGGGGTAAGTTGTGTCAGACCAAACACAAATGTTGCTATAACAAAATCTCCACAAACACCGGGTCTAACAGAGATACATGTGAATTTTGTAACTTTGATAATGCAAATTACATCATTGAATGGCCTAGATATCACCGACACTACTAAAACAAGAAAAGACACTTTGAAAGAGTAGGATACGATACCTGTTGCCAGCATCGGATCTACCACAAATACTCGAGAACCATCGGGTAATCTATCAGGTAACCTGTGGACACAGTACAAAATGTAGGGAAGAATCAGAATAACATTTAAGAGAATTGAACCAACTGATAATCACATTGGTGTACTAATTTGAGAGAGTTAGAGAGATTGTCAACTAAAACCTGTGAATTTCAGGTTTTTCAATTGACTTGCACAAGGATATGATTACAAGTCCAAGTACCCACAAAGAGGAGATACAGAAAAATTGCAACCCTGTATGTTCATAGGGAAATGGAAAGTGGTAGAGAAGGAAATACTTCCCAAGGAAAACTTTTCTTTCGTTTGGCTAGATAAAATGAGAGTGAAAAGAATAAAAGTGGGAAGTAGTGTTTCCCTTTGGCCCCACTTTTTATTTCCTCATAGAGTTGGAAGGAAATGAAGGGACATTAACCTCTCATGCACGTGTAACGTCCAATTCATTATCAAACATGAATATGACAAAAATATTTAACTACACTAACTAAGCTCATTTCTCTACGTATCATTTTCAGCAATACACATCCGAACATAGTACAAATATAGTGCAAATATACCTTCAACTTTCTCTTGCTTTCCCCTCCTCTAACTTAAACGATCAAACATAGTGCAAATATGAATGTTCGGATTCTTACTTGTTCAAATATACAGTTGGCTGAAGTGTTTCCTCATTTCTGCTGATACCTTCATTTACAGAAAATAAAAGTCATGATCCCCATCGTAAGTCACCAATGCTGAACCCATTTCATGGGAAACAGACAGATAATTAACTCAAAATGAAAAGATAAAAGAAAAGAGAATCAGAGTTGAAATAGATAACAGGCGGGAGGACACTACCACTCCTGAGACAGTCGAGTCACTAAATAACCAAGAATTGGCTTGTCTTTTGGTTTGAAGAATTATTAATCAATGCTTGCAAATGATCACTATATAAAGGAAGAAAACACCAGGTGGAGTGCACCCAATGCATTCCTCGCCCTTAGATCATGCATGCCCGGTGTGTGGCCAGCAAAAAGGACTGAGAATGCATTGCAGGCTCTCCACCTGGTGCAACCTAAAACCTCTCCTCTTAATGCCTTTAGAATGCAAATAGGGATGTGAGAAAACCTAGATGATATGTTTTTGTTGTTGGCAAGATCGATGATGCATATTCAACAAGAGCAAGACCAGCTCTTAAGATTGGAATAACCTGCAAAAGACAATAAATACCAATGTCAGTGCTGTTGCACATGGTCATGGAATGAAGAAAACAAGGTCCTGTCCTGTAGTATTTTCATCAAAATTGGGCAAATCTAGGTGAAGAATGTATGGGTAACGTGGGGGACCCAAGAATGGTTATAGTATTCACCAACCAACTCAAAATCTACCCCTCTCAAGAAAACCAAATGCATTTATTTTCACAAGAGATTAATTAACATGTCAATGTCATCTTTTCTATAGGAAAGTCGCGAACATGAAAACTTACCACCACAGGTTCCCTCGGATCAATGAATTCAACAGAGGCAACACCCATTGGTGATTGAATCTCCCCAGCGATCGTAGGCTAGCGGCACCCAAAAAAAAAAAACACACATGGCAGTGAGTACATCGAGGGTTCCCCCATAAAGAATATAAAAAGACAATTCTTCAGAGATCCACGCATTTTGTCAAAAAAAGAATCCTAGCTAGTAATGACAAGAAAATGACAGGAAAAAAAGAGTGCTTTTGAATGGGGGTTATCTTTCTGTCACGCAACAGCAAACTTCTTAATGTATTCCAAGTGAAGATAGGAGTAATCTGAAGAATTAGGGGCGTCATGTTGTGAATGAGCATCTATCTCATCCTGAGACAGGAGAATGGGATACTTGCAATGAAATAAACTGTGAATACATATGAAAAAGAGGATGATTATGATGAAGCAGCAGTCCTTGGAAAGATGGAAGAGTTGGTCCACTCAGTCATAAAGGCAATATAGAAGATAACATAGGTTTAACAGTCAAATAGAAGGAACAAATGCCGATACCAATATAAGTGCCAAGCTCACATCGACTGCTTATTCATCCATTCTTCAGTTGGTCCATCGTTTAATTTCAGGAAACACTTTAAAAATAGTCACTCCCTCACCTTGCCTACAATGAGTAACAAGCAAGTGGTGTGGCACATGTGCCCTAGTTTATCTTGTGTGTGTGTGTGTGTGTGTGTGTGTGTGAGAGAGAGAGAGAGAGAGAGAGAGAGAGAGAGAGAGAGAACCAAAATTTGCAGGAATTCTTGGTACAAAATGGAACATGAGAAAATAGAAGATTGATTTGGGTAATACTTCATAGCTCTCAGGAGAAACTAAACTTAAACCTGGCTATTCTCTCACCATCACAAGTATTAATGCGAACATCCCAAAGGGAAAATCAAAGAAAATTTGGTTTTAGAAGAAATTTCGGCTTAAAGTTCCTTTTAAAGAAGTAGCACCTTTGGCTATGTCTTATAAGAAAAATATGGAACATATTACTAGAACACCTTAAAAGAAGGTAAAGTTTGTGCAGCACAAAACAAACTCCACAAGTTCAGGGTAAACAACAATATAAACAGTTTTTACTCAAGTGCAAATGAATGACTAACCAGCCAATCTCTTGAAGCTTCATACATGAGTAGCCTTCCCAGCTCAGCCATTGCATTTTCTACAAGTAATGGAAAAGGACATGCAAAATTAGTACATTAAGATTATATCTTGAATATAGACTCCCATAACTCCACTTTATGCTTTTATGCGCTGATCTATGCCAAATGGAGAAGAACAAACAGTACAGCAGGCGAGTATGGATCAGCAAAAGAGAACAGACCAAAGAGCATGAAGATTAAGCAGATACAGATGAGTCGACATTGAGATAGATTATCCAATGCGGCAGAAACAATTTTCAGAAAGCCAGAAGAAGAAATAGGTAGGTTTATTGGTCCCCATCTATTTCTATTGCCCAAACCATAATACCAAGAGATAGAAAATGTGCTTCAATGTAGGGAGTGAATAATATCACAAAGGAAAACATCACAACGGCAATATCCTAAACCCAGTACATTAAATGAAACAATGATGACCTTGATCACGAATTTTTGCAATCTGTTTCTGTATGAAAGTCGAGCATTTTAACAGTGATACACAGGTTGTGACTAAAAGATTGGAAAATGGAGGGAATCCACAATTTTGTGTCTTTATCATAAGATCCAAGAAGCAGAAACATGGCAAAAAAGCATGTACGGTCCCCAAATTTCAACGTGTAGAGCAAGGAAAGCATATTTTTCTAGTTATCAAGAAAGGGAAGCAAATTTCATGTCAAGGAGATATATCGATCCACATCACAATTTATGTTGCCTCATGAGTCATAGCAACAAAAGAGAGGCCGAGATAATGACCAGAAAACTTACTGAAAATGGGACAGGGAGTCTGTTCATTCCTAAGAACCGAAACCCAGTGCTTGATCAAGGGATGTGGAGGAACAAATACCTGAAGAAACCCAACAAACAAATTTCACCGACCAAAACGAAACAAATATACCCAACATGTCATAGAGTAAGAGTAACATGAAGACTATATAAAACGAAAACGTAAAGCCATTTGATGTGAGTTTTCGAACCCACGGCAACCAAACTGCAATCTCATCTTCAGAAATAGAGCACACGGCACACGGATGACGGAAACGACAAAATCGATGCCGCTGACAAAACGTCATGAAGCAACAACATAGTTCTAAACGAAAATTGCCAAGTTGGTCGCGAGAAAAATATATGAATAAACAAATACACAAACAACAAAACAAAGATGCATTGAGATGCTCATCCCGGCTTAGACACCACACATTTCAGCTCAGCAGCCAAAAACAGCACGCGGATCAAAGAAAAACAATCGAATCGCGGCACTCATCTAAATCTAGAGAGCAGGGAAAGCAGCGAACTGACAAGCATCTGGTCCTCCGAAAAAGCGGGCTTGGGCTCCGTCGCCATGTGCGAGCTCACCGCGAAATGCATCCGCCGCCGCGTGCCGGTGCAGGAGATCTGCGAGACAAAGAAAACCAAAGAAACCCAATTGTACACCGTCAACGGACGAGTAATCCACACACGCACACACGCACACGGCGCGCGCACACACACACATACCCACGCAGAGAGAAAAATATGATTTTCACCTTGCGGGTGCCGTGGAGGAGGGAGGGGGAAGGCGATGGCTTGGGGTCAAGAGGGAGGCGGAGGCGCGGCGGGTCGGAGGAGAGGCGCCGGAGAGAGAGGCCTAAGCCGCAGGGAGCAGAGGAGGAGGAAGCCATGCATCAGGGGGACTCGGTGCTTCTTTTGAAGTGCGGAGCTTGAAGAGAGAGAGAGAAAGCGAGACGCTTTTGTGGGTTTTTGCATCTCCGTCCTCCAAAAAAAGTGATACTCCGCCGGAAGTTCTGAAAAATCAAATTGGGCTTTGCATTTTAGCCCGTTGGCCTCCTCCTTCGGCCCAGTTCGTAGTTGGGCCCAATATAGACCTGTAAAACGGGTGGATTGGGTCGGGTTGTAAATGATCCGATCCAAATAGACCCATTTAACCCGATTTGACCCACTTTCATGTAATGTAAATATAATGACTCATACCCGACCTGATCAATATTACTAAAACACTTCTACATTTTACTCATTTTAAAAAAATTTATACCTAAACTGAGACGAAAGTGTGGAGTAAGTGGGCATGAGAATGAGTGAGGGAGAGAGAGATAAGATGAGTTTAAATAAGTTGTAAACCCATTAACTTTACAATCCATTCATGACCCATTTAACAATCATATTATGTTTATACTCATTTAATGATATATGGGTTAAGAAATGGATTTATGAAACATTTTGACAGGTCTAAATCCAATGGCTTGTCCAGTTTTGAGGCCCACCAATGTACTTAATTGGATGGAGAGATTTCACTGGAACACCCCCCCAACCCCCTCCCCCCCGGGTAACTTTGGGCTACTTCAAAAAAAAGCACCAATTTTAACTTGAGTGATAATTCGGGTCCAAAATTTTTTTGTTTAAATAAAAGGCAATAACTTTTACTGGAATCCCAAATCTGGCCCGCATGATGTAAAATTATTAAATTGTTTGGGCCAAATTTGAGATTTAAGTGAAAGTTGATGATTTTTATAAGACAAAAAAAAAATTTGGCTAGAATTGTCACTCAAGATAAAATTGATGCTTTTTTTTCAATTAGACCTATAACTTTCGCATCATTGCATGATAGCCTCAAGAAGTTACTCAATACTCCTCCGCAGTTTGCCATAGTTGCACCATGTCGGTTGAACTTTGAAAAGTTTGTTGAGGAAAACTCCTAATGATTTTGAAATTGACAAAACTTTCCATGGTACTGTAAATCTGATACTTATTTTGAAACATTCTATTCCAGGTATATATATATTCTGGAAGCTCAGAAGGAAGTTTTTCAGACTTTACAAACTGTCAAAATGAGAAAGTTCAAACTCAGAATGAGAAGCTCAAACTTTACTGAAGACCCACATAATATTAGTTCTGAAAAGCAGATGTAGAAGTTATTCAGACGCAGACGCAAACACAGAAGTTATTCAGACATAGACGCAGGCATAAAAAATCTTTAGACACAGACGCAGAACTCAGAACGAAAAATAACAGCTAGTGATCTGGTATGGATTTCACAGAAGAAAAGTCTTGATTGTCTCAATCTTAGTCTAATTGATTGACAATCACATACTATGATAAGTATGCATTACAACGGATAAAGCTATACTTATGGAAACCAAGATTCTGATTATATGGGTGACCGGAATCAGCGGGATTCAGAATCTGTCATCTAACGGCTACTTAATCCTTTTTATACAAATCTGTCCAAGATGAAGATTGGAAGACGATCCTCTGAAAGCTGTCCAACGGCTAGTTTGGAAGTGGATGAGTATTTAAGGAGATCAACGAGTAGCAGAAGGTAGTACGGAATCAAGAATCAACAAGTCCAGAGTTTGAGCATTCTCCGATCTTTTTTCTTGTCTTTCTTGAGCCAAAACATTAAGATCTTGAGGAATAATTTGTAAGAGTGATTGTGTGAGATAGAGAGTCATATCATACACAAGAGTGTTGTCACTCAGAATCTGTAAATTTCTCTTGATTACATAGTGAAATCTAGCCGGTAGGCTATCAGCGTGGGAGAGTGGACATAGGTTTGACATAAGCCGAATTGCTATAAACTTGTGTGCAATTTTTCTATCCCTTAACTCTTACTTTACATATTGCACTTCAAGAGCACTATCTATATAAACTGTTTTGAATCTAAATTTTATTCAGACTCAACTGTGGTATTTTATTTCTGCATAAATTGATAAAAATTATTTAAGATCACCTATTCACCCCTCTCTAGATGATTCTTGCTAGCTACATCAATTGGTATCAGAGCAGGTTGCTCGTTTATCGAAGTGTGTTACTTTTGAGCTAACGATCTATATGGCTCACTTGAATGCTCTAGGTCTCATTGAAGGACAAAGCAACAACATACCATCATATTTCGATGGCAAGGAATATAGTGTCTAGAAAAATAAGATGAAGGCATTCATAAAGTCAATTGATCATATGCAATGGGATGTCATCATCAGAGGAGTCAAGCCAAAATCTTCTGATTCAAAAGAAAAGGTAGATGCAAGCAAAGCAGCATATCCTTCATTATCTCAAACTGAGATATCTAAAAGAGAAGCTTTAGATTTCAAAGTAGTTTATTTTTCTATTGTGCCTTTATCACCTATTGAATATAAAAAAATTGCTTCTTGTGAATCAGCCAAGGAAATCTGGGATACTCTCTACACTACTTATGAAGGAACAGATTGAGCCAAGAAAACTCAAATTAATCTATTGCTTGGTCAATACAAAGCCTTCAAAATGAAGCCTGAAGAATCAATTGCTCATATGTATGACAGGTTTGCTGACATAGTAAACGGTCTTGCGTATCAAGGACAACAAGTTTCAGATACGATTAAAGTCAACAAACTACTGAAAGGACTGACAAAGCAGTGGGATAATATCAAAACATCTCTTTGAGAGACACAAAGGATTATGTCTCTATCAGTGAATGAGTTAATTGAAAATCTGCAATCATATGAGACTGAGCAACAGAATGAGGAGAATGAATCAAGAGGTAAAAAGTCAATTGTATTAAAAACTAACATTGATTCTGATGTAGATTCTGAAGATGAAGATGTTGATGATGAAGAGCTGGCTCTCTTCATAAAGAAGTATAAGAAGATGAAAATCAAAGGAAGAAACCTCAAAGGGAAGAAGTCTTTTGAGAAGAAGAAGGCTCTTGATGAAATAGAAAAATCAAAGGAAATAATCTGCTTTCACTGTAGGAAACGTGGACATATCAAGCCAAATTGTCTACTTCTGAAAAAGAAGACCAAATTTGATAAAGCAAAGAAGGCTTTAAAAGCAGAAACCTGGAGTGATACAAAGTGTGAAGATAGTGATGAAAATATCTCAAATTTCTGTTTGATGACTAAGTCAGATTCAGACTTAGAATCAGATTCTGATCCTAAAGTTGAGATTGAGGTAAAGCATTCTGAAATGTCTACTGAAGTGTCAAATTACATTGATGAATTATGCTTTGAATTTAAGGCTGCTTTTAAAAGAATCTCTTCTTTGAAAAAGGAAAATTCATCATTGAGGCAACAGGATGTTTCACAAAAAGAAAAAATCGATTTCTTTCAAAAAAAATTTCATCAAGTCAAGGAAAGTTGAGATTTTCTTTCCAAAGAAAATGCAGTTTTGAAAAAGGAAGTTGCAGAAATTACTTCCAAGTTTTTAAAAAGTTCAGAAACCTTGAAGCATATCCTTTCTATACAAATTCCTTATTATAACAAATCTGATCTCGGATTTGTGAAGGAAAGTGATAGCTTAATTGATTTTCCAAAAGTCAAGGAGAGATTAAGATAAAAACCTCATCGACAAGTTTATAAAAATCATTTCAAAAGGAATTTTGTCAAACCTATTGGCCGAAGTGCACTCAAGTGCTCAAAATGTGAAGATCCATAACATTTTGAGAATGAATGTTCTAAGATCTGGAGACCTATTCGAAGAGACTTTGTTAAGACAGCCTATACTAATTCTCAAGTATCCAAATAAATTTGGGTACTAAAGAAAACTTGAGATATTATGATTTTTGCAGGTTACCATAAAGAGAAAAAGAAAGTGGTACCTATATAGTGGATGTTCTAGACACATGACAGGACATCCAAGTATATTCGTTGAACTACAAAGCCTGAATGGTGGAAAAGTTTCCTTTGGAGGAAATAACAAAGGAAAAATAGTTGGCAAAGGAACAATTGAAATTGAAGGACTCACAATCAATGATATGTCTTTGATAAAGGGACTCAACTACAACCTGATAAGCATAAGCCAACTATGTGATACAGATTTCAGAATCAATTTTCAAGAAGATACATGCTCAGGAACAAGCAAAGATTCTTCTCAAACATTCACAGGAAGAAGACATGGCAATATTTATCTTCTAGATGTCAATCCAAACTCCACTCATTGTTTGATCTCAATCAAAGAGGATGAAGATCTATGGCACAGAAGATTGGGGCATATCAGTATGAAACAAATCTCAAAGAACTCAAACAAGAAATTGGTTCGAGATCTGCCAGATTTGAAATACAAGAAAATAGAGTTATGCAATGCCTACACTCTAGGAAAACAAGTAAGAAGCTCTTTTAAGTCTATACATCATGTTTCCACTAATCGTGCTTTGCAGCTTCTTCGTATAGATCTATTTGGACCAACCAAAACACAAAGTATTGATAGTAAGAAATATTGTTTAGTTATTGTTGATGACTTCACAAGATTTACTTGAGTGTTTTTCCTTACTCATAAAAATGAAGCATTTTCGTATTTTTCAAAATTTGTAAAAAGAGTTCATAATGAAAAGGGCTATACCATTTCCTGCATTAAAATTGATCATGGGGGAGGATTTGAAAATTAAAGTTTTTCAGATTTCTGTGAGGAAAATGGCTTTTAACACAATTTTTCTACTCCTTATACACCATAATAAAATGATGTTATGGAAAGGAAAAATCGTTCTTTGCAAAAAAATGGCAATAACTCTGTTGATTGAAAGCAAGATTCCTGTTCATTTTTGGGCAGATGTAGTTTTTACAGCATGTTATATTATTAACAGAGCTTTTCTCAGACCCATTCTTAAGAAAACCCCCTATGAGCTTTACAAAGATAGAAAGCCCAATATTTCATATTTTCGTGTGCTTGGTTGTAAATGCTTTATACTAAAAAATCTAAATGACCGCTTTGATAAGTTTGATGAGAAAGCATATGAAGGATTTTTCTTTGGATAAAGCATGCAGTCTTTAACAATAATTTTCAGATTGTGGAAGAAACAATGAATGTAAGGTTTGATGAAAATATTCAGACTCACAAAGATGAATCTGAACCATCTTCCAATATTCAAGAGTTATCCGAAGCTCAACAAGAATCTCCAAAGTTTATTGAATCTGTAGAAGAAGGAAAAGAAGACACAATCTAGACTCAATCAGAACCTTTAGAGTCTAATGATATTCAGAAGGAGAAATTTGATAGAAACTGAAAACATAAATCCAGTCATCCGAAGAACCTCATCATTGGAGAAATAGAAGAAGGCATCAAGACTAGATCTAAACACAAAGAGAATATCAGCAACTTGGCATTGATACTAGAAATAGAATCAAAAGAAGTTAGAGAAGCATTATCATATGAAAGCTAGATTGAAGCTATGCAAAAGGAACTTCAGCAGTTCAAAATTAATAAAGTATGGGAACTGGTGTCAAGACCCAAAAATTATCCAGTTATTGGAACAAAATGAGTATTTAGAAACAAACTGGATGACAAAAGGAAAGTCAAAAGAAACAAAGCAAGATTGGTAGCAAAAGGCTATTATCAAGAAAAAGGCATAGATTATGATGAAATCTCTGCACTAGTTGCTAGGTTAGAAGCCATTAGGCTACTATTAGCTTATGCTTGTTTCCATAACTTTAAATTGTTTCAGATTGACGTGAAAAGTGCCTTCCTAAATGAATATATCAAAGAAGAAGTATATGTGGGACAACCACCTGGCTTCGAAGAACCAATGAAGACTAATTATGTCTATAAACTCAAAAAGGCCATTTATGGTCTAAAACAAGCACCCCGTGCTTGGTATGAGAGGTTAAGTAACTTCCTTTCGCAAAATGACTTCACAAAAGATAAGATTGATACAACGTTATTCATTAAGAGAAAAGGTAAGGATTTTTTAATTGTTCAAATTTATGTTGATGATATCATCTTTGGATCCTTTAACAAATTACTTTGCAAAGAATTTTCCAAGAATATGCAGAATGAGTTCAAGATGAGTATGATAGGCGAATTGACATTCTTTCTCGGCTTTCATGTGAAACAAACCAAAGATAATACATTCATTTGCTAAGAGAAATATGCTAAGGAGATTGTCAAGAAGTTTGGATTGCAGAATTGCAAGAAAACAGACATTCCCATGTCTCATTCATCCAAACTGGACAAAGTTGAAAATGGTAAAAAGGTTGATCATAAAATATATAGAAGCATGATAGGATCATTATTATATCTTATTGCATCTAGACCTGACATATTGTTTAGTGTATGTATGTGTGCAAGATTTCAATCTGACCCAAAGGAATCACATATCTCTGTAGTTAAAAGAATAATCAAATACATTGGAACTTATCCAATGTTAGGTCTTTGGTATTTTAAAGATTCAGGTTTTACTCTTACTGATTATTCTGATGCTGATTTAGCTGGATGTAAAGTGGATAGGAAAAGTACTACAGAAACATGTCAACTACTTGGGAATATATTAGTATCCTGGTACTCAAAGAAGCAAAACACAGTCGCATTTTCTACAGCAGAAACAGAATATGTAGCGTTGGGAAGCTGTAGTGCACAGATTCTATGGATGAAGCAGCACTTGCGAGACTTTGCTATTGAAGATTCATGTGTTGCAATCAAATGTGACAACACAAGTGCTATCAATCTGACCAAGAACCCAATTCTTCGTTCACGTGCTAAGCATATTGAAATTAAGTATCACTTCATTTGAGATCATGTTCAAAATGGTAATATGAATATTTTCCAATCAGCGTGCATCGTTACAACAACGTTAAATTTCACGATGGCCTTTAACAATTAATAAAGGCGCGTGGCTTTCAATCAGTGTGCAGATGTAATCAGCTTTCTGATTTAACTAGCATGCAGGATTAGTTAGCGTTCTATTAAAAAAACATGCAGACCCAATCAGCGTTCTAATTCAATCAACCACGGCCTTTTGTCCCCAAGCAGTAGTCAATCAAGATAACTATTCAAACCTTGTAGAACATGCTAAGAGCTAGTGTAATTGGTTTTAAGGGTAGCTGAGAGGTTCACTTGCATCCAGTTGAGTTCCCCTATAATAATAGCTATCTGAGAAGTATCGGCATGACTCTATTCAAAGAGTTATATGGTCACAAGTGTAGATATCCTATTTGTTGGGAGGAGATTAGCGAGATAAAATTGACCGGGCCAGAATTAATTCAGATTTGTCTAGCATCACACTAGTTGTTATAGAGAGATTTTTGGATTGTGCAAATTTAGATCGAAATTTATGTAGATAAGTAGCTATGAGGGGGTCTTAGTGGTTTGGTTCAGTTTATCAAAACCGAACCAAACCATTAAGGTGTGTGTTTTCTTTGAATTATGAGCTGAATATAACCCGAACCCAAAACCTGATTTGATTTGGTTTGGTTCGATTTGGTTTGGATTTTCAATTGTATTTCCACGCAAGCCACCCAAGTTGCCGTTGATCACCTTCCTTCCCAGCTCCATGAAAGCCCTAACCCACTGTCAATCCCTCGTGCGTTCACTCTATCCTAAATCGCAGAGCCAGGAGGATTCAGGCGGTCTGTGTCTCCAGGAACCAAGGGATGAGTCGTTGTTGGAGCTGGAGTTGCCTGCGCTCGACGATCTCGGCGGCGAGAGCTAGTTCGTCTCGTTTTGACGGTGATGACGAAGAGTTTAACTCCAAAGCTGATGGATCCCGAGCAGAAAGAATCTTGGAATTTGATTCCGCTGAGGAGCGACTTGATGTGCAGAGGCCATGGGGATGGAGAGGCAATTGGAGAGGGAATGGAGGATTTGAGAAGCAATTTGCTTGAGAAGAGGCGGAGCAGGAGAGAGGTGTCTGATGGAGATGTAGAGGATATGAAGAATAGGATATGAAAAATTGGAAGAAGAGGAAAGCTAAGGGGAAAAGTGTCGGAAAAGTCATAATCTTATTGCATTGGTATCAACTTAGCCATAAACCTTTTTTTGTTGTCAATTTAGTCCTAAATCTTTTATTTTTGTTTCAATTCAATTTTTCCGGCTAATTTTGGTTGGATATTGCTGATGTGCATACCGGCTAGCCTACGTGGCACTGTCGACAATGACGTGGATAACTTTTTAATAATATTTTAATAATTTTTGAATATTTTTTATTTTGAATATTTTTTATTTCTTCTTCCTCTAGCTAGTTGCCGGTTTAGGGATCGACTGGAGGCCAGGGCCGGTGGGGCTTGTCGGCCACTGGCGAGGCTCGCCAGATGGCCACGAGGGTGGCCTTGTGCTGGGCTAGCGAGGCTCGCCCTCGCCAAATTTGGTGAGGGTTGAGCCTCGCCGTCCATGGGTGAGGTCTGACTTTGCTAGATTTGACAAGTTCATGCCTTGCCTAGCCATTGGTGAGGCTCGAGCCCTCGTCAAAGGCTTGCCAAATGACCACGAGGGCGGCCTCTTGCTCGACCTTGCTAGAGACAGCGAAGGCGAGCCTTGCCAGTGGTGACTGGCTGAAGGAAAAAGAAAGAAAAAGAAAAAAAAAGAAAGAAAAAAAAGGAAAGAAAAAAATTTAAAAATAAATAAAAAATTCAAAAATATTAAAATATTGTCAAACAGTTGTCCAATTCATTGCCGGAGGTGCCACGTAGGCCGGCCGATATTCACGTCAGCAATATCTGGCCAAAATAAGCCGGAAAGATTGAATTTGCATAAAGACAAAAATGTTTAGAACTGAATTGACGCAAAAAAAGATTTAGGATTAAATTGGCATCGATGCAATAGATTTATGACTTTCTTGATACTTTTCCCGAAAGCGAAGGGAGGTGAGGTTTCATAAGATTAGGGATTCGTAAGATTGTGTAAATTGCTAAAATAAAAAAGAGGGGCGATTTTAGGTTCGGTTAACCGAACTGAATTGAAATACTCTGAACCAAAAAAAAAACTGGCTATTTTTTCATTACTCGAACTAATAACTGAACCAAACCGAAAATATACAAAATTTAAGTTGGGTTCGATTCGGTTCTGGTTTCAATTCGGTTTTTGACACCCTTGCTACGAATTTCGGAGTTTCGAGTTAGAGATAAGATTTCACCAATGAAAGAAGTGGCTGGAATCGAAGCAATCAACTCCATGCATCGGAATTGCTTCAACTTGGAGCATGCATTTATCACGCTCTTTGGCCTATTTGTGTCATTTATGTTGGGTTGGTGATGCGTGTGCCAGACCAAAAGTGAAATTTGCCGAACAGAATGTGAAAATCATAATGATTAGAGTGAAGTTCATAGGATGCTAATTTTGAACACTGATTGAGAAACCAAACTTGAACACTCAACCGATATTCCAATCGTATCAATTAAAGCAGATTATACTCATAAAGTTGGAACCGGGTTTTGTCGCTTTACTTCCCCCTCTGGCAAATGTAGAGAATTGCTTGACAATTATGCATCCAAAAGTAATGTCGTGAGTCCTACGTCGCGGATGTTTCAAATAGCGCAGTGTTTTTTAGTTCCTTGTGTTGTTATGCAAGGTAAATAGGTACTTCTTAACTTGATTCCTATCCCAAAGCGAATGCTTATAAAATGGTGGCAGTTATGAGGATGGTGCTGAGGTAAATTCAATGCTATTGCTGTTTTGCCTTGCTTTTCCTCTCCATATGTAATCCTTAGTTTGACCACTCTTCGATATGACGCCCTGATAGTTGCGCCTTTTGGTGCCAACGGTTCGAGTTCAACCATGGGGCTTTTGCTGCTCACCTGATCATTCGTGACTATGGAAGGAGTGGGAACTTCGGTCGCTCATCCTCCTCAGCTTGTTCCTCCAGTTGACCCTTGCGGGTCAGGGCAGAAAGAGGAGATCCATCTCCAGGAACTGGATCCAATTTGTTGTCTGGATGACGTACCTATTAGCCGACTCCATCGCAATCCTCACCCTCGTTGTGCTGTCAAACCACCTAGCCAACATCAAGGAAATTGTTGACACCTAAATTTTGACCGACCATTTAAAATTAGGGATTAAATTTTAGTCCCTAACAAAAATATTAAAGTTACATTACATAGCATTTAGTTTTAAGAATATTTATTAAGTAGTTGCATTTGCATCGGACTGGTGGTGAATGGGCTTAACAAAATTGAACTGGAGTTAATGGACTCAAGTACAGAGGTTCTGAACCCAATGAAATTAATTGGATCAAGCCCGTGTGAATTAAAGATTCAGCCCAACTCGTTATGCCCTCAAATGATCAAGATTGACATGTGCATTGTGCACGTGTGGCACATTGGATTAGGAAATATTGAGAAAATATCATGAAAATATTTGGGTCAAGAAACAATTGGAAAGCAAAGCGTTGTCAGAGCAAAGAATAAAAGAAAATATTTGGCTGAGCTGGTGCTGTGCAGACAAAGGGAGGCAAGAAAAGATTTTTAGTATGTAATCAATATTGAATGAGAGAACACAGGAAAAGAACATATATTTGGAAGGCAAATGCAGCGTATGCTAGAATCAAGAAAGGAAATAAGGAAGGAAAGAAGTCAGAACATATCTCAAATATCCCTACGTGATTTCTTTCTCTGAAAAGCTGAGGTCTCTCTCACCTATAAAAAGAACTTTCTACAGACGTGACAGAGGGGGGGACCATTCAAAAAAAAAATCACAAAAATCGTGAGCAGTGAAGGGAGATAATTCCATTGGCCACAATATAGAGAAAAAGGGAGAAAAGAGAAGGCGTGAAGAAGAGAAAAGGAGTCTCTCGACCAAACCTTGGCCGAGATCCCCACACGGCCAGACCTGTGGCCGTGCCGCTCGACTCAACGCCATACTGTCCTCCTCCGTGGCGTCCGACCTCTCAGCTGCGTCACGTTTGCTGCTCCGCTACTGCGCCACCTGCTATTTCCACTACGAGCCAAAAGCCCCCGTGACAAGCTGCTCCAATATCGAGTCCGCTGCTGCTCTTCTAGCGTCCGTCCATTCTTCCGGCAAGCCAACGCACAAAGTCAAACTTTCATCCGCCGTTTGCAAGGAGTCAAGCAGTGGCCAATAGAGCAACAATTAAACAAAGAAGTGCTTCAGTGGAGAAAGAAGCAAAAGATTTCATCCTCTTCCCTCCCTGTCAGAGACGATTTTTGTTTGCAGGTTCACAGGAGGACAAAACCGAGTGCAATTGATGTTCGCTGCCGAAGGAGACAATATCATGCTCTTGGGATCCTGTGTTCTCCGAAAACAAATAACATAAAAGGAAGGACAAACGTGTGGAGTCAAGCTTCGTCCCCGCGCTCTCGCCACGGGCTCTCCTCACTCTACTGTTTTGCCACCTCTTGCCAATAACGCGAGTCAGTACAAGCTCTTCGCGGCTAACTTCATCCGCGCCACCATCCGCCGGTCCAAACTCGGAAACAAAATATTCAAATTAGGTAAGATCTCATTTAATTTGATTTTCGAGTATATTGCTTCCTTGTTTGAAATATTACAATTTCGTGTGAATCTTTGAATGATATTATCACATCTATTACGCCCCCGAATAGTCTTTAAATTAGGAATTATTTCCTAATTTCACAACGTGCATATGATCGATAGTCCGATTTCATGCCCGAAATATGACTCGCGATCGCACGGAAAATCGTCAATCCGATCTCCCGCCCGAGATATGATTCACGATTGCGTGAAAAATTGGCCAATCCGATCCTCATGCCCGAGATACGATTTGTCAATCTTAGTTTCTAAATTTAAATGGATGTCGGTGATATTTTGTGATATGGTGTCGTTTGATTTTTTCTTTTTTTTAATAAAGAAAATCAAAAAAATATGTTAGTTAGGATTTCAATTAAAAATTTTGCATGTCTAGGGAATTTTAAATATATCCAAAAGAATAAAATAATTATTTGATTTAAATTGGGATTTAGGGTAGCATATTTCCTAGTTTAAATTAGAAATTATTTTAATCTTTATGGATTATTTAGGATATTTAATTATTTCGAATTTTCATAAAATACCAAAAAGAATCACTTTAGGATAGATCAAATCATTTTTATTAGAATAGATTGCATGTTAATTTAGGTTTTTTTTTAATTCCAAATTTCATTTGAAAATACCAAAAATAAATCATTTGTCCGTCATTAAAATTAGGTCACGTTGTCGCATGACATATAGTTTGCATGTTAGGCTGCATTAATCGCATGTTAGTTTTTGCACGTCATTACATATAGGTAAGCTTTCATTTAAATAAGTGAAAATCCTAAAAAATATTGAGTGAACTGCTTGTTAATTAGAAATCATATTAGGATTGTTGATGTGATTTTCTAGCTAACAACGCAGATGCTTACGTTGCTTCGAGGTAAGTAATTCTCCCAATCTTGCAATTTATTTAATGTTTTGATTATTGGGTGTTACTTTGGTGGTTTGCGCACCCGCATGAACACCTCACATGTTAGTGATTAGACTATAAAGTGGATCCAGACTGCATGCAAAACATTTTTTTAGAAAAGAAAAGGTACCGAAAGGGCGTTAGACTAGATCTAACGTAATCAAGTCCCCGTACTTAGAATCTCTGGTTCGTAGGAATAAAACATATCTCCCTATGTTTTATTTAGGTTTCTAATCGACCTACCACAAATAGATTAGTGGCGACTCCAAGCATGAAAACTTTTTGCATGTTAAAAATGTAAATCCTAAGTTGCGAATTGGTAGGGCTTGGGAGGGCCCGAGTTAGGCTTAGTCCTAATAATCCATTAGCCTAAGAGAGAAATTTTAGGTCGCGACAGAAATGAAGGGGACCTTCGATCCGAAGAGCCAAATTACAGTGTTCTGGGCACCGTTTCTTCTCCTCCACTTGGGTGGGCCCGACACAATCACCGTGTTTTCCCAGGCGGACAATGAGCTATGGCTGAGGCAGTTGGGGCGGTTTTGCGTCTAGGTAGGGCTAGTGTCTTACATTTACTTCATGGCCTTGTCGGGGTCTACACTATCCATATAGGCGGAGTGTATGATCCTGGTGGGGTTCATCAAATATGGAGAGAGGATATTGTGTATGTACTTGGCGAGCCACGTTTGACTTCGAGATTTGATGCAAGCGGCTCCCAGTTTGGGTCCCATATACTCTAGGAAAATGGAGCGGTACCTTCTAAAGAAAGCGGAGGGTTACAGGGTCCAAACTGAAGAGGTCACAGAGATGGGGGGTTTCTCAGTGAATAGCGGTCAAGATTGCGACGAAGGAAATGCCGCCTCTCTGGTCAAAGCCTATGAGTTGTTCAAGATCTTCAAGCTTCTCTTCGTGGGCTTGATCCTCAACTCTGGCGACCTGAAGGTCAGTAGGCATGTTCAAGTACATCGATTCGGAGAATGCTTTTTGGATCGTGGAGATGGAGCTCGGATTCATGTACGATCTGCTTTACACCAAGGTGCCGTTGCTGAACTGTGCTTGGGGCATCATTCGTTGGGTCATCAATCTCTCGGTGCCGGGTGCCGTGTTGGTATTACTCTCCTTACAGGATAAGAAGGATTACCCCAAAGTGGACATCTGTATAACTTTCTTGCTTATAAGTGGGACTATAATTTTAGAGATTTACTCGTTTCTTCAAGCCATTTCATCCGATTGGGTCGACCGCTGGCAGCTTCAGAGAGACCCAGGAGATCCACAATTTTGTCCGGCGCTGTTGATTTTCTAGGGTTCTTGTTGAACCAAAGATGGGGGAATTTTGTAGATCCGTCGAGGGCAACCCTCGCTTGAGTCGGGTGAAGTCACCCTCATCGGCGTTGGGCGAGGGTCGCCATCGCCTAGGTGGACAAGGGTGACTTTGCCAGACTTAGGCGAGGGTTGCCCTTGCCTGACGCCTACGAGGGTCGCCCTCGCCTAGGCAAGCAAGGGCAGCCCTCGCCTCGACACCGGTGAGGGTCGCCCTCGCCGGATCCTGCAAAGGCAACCCTCGCCGACTTCTCTTCGCCATGGCCGGCGGAGGGAAGATAGAAGAAAAGAAAAAAAAAAGAAAAAAAGGAAAAAGAAAAAAGACGAAAATGACCATAAGCCAAAGTATTGTGGGATAAATATATTACAAATAGCATAACTTGGGGCTTTTTGTGTCACAAAAAAAGTTCAGGATAAATTTATCACAAGTGACATAATTTAAGGTTTTTCATGTTACAAAAAAAGTTCATAGTAAATTTGTCACAAGTGACATAGTTTGAGATTTTTTATGGTATTTTCCCTAAAAGAAATAGGTAGATACTCCAAATGTCCTAAAACTTATTGCGAATGTGCAATCGAGTCTTAAAATTTTTAGAAAATATAAGTAAGTCATAAAACTTATCCAATTAGTGCAATTAACTACTTCCGTTAACTCCGTTCAATGATGAAAAATGCCGACATGGCCTTTTTAAGTATAATTCGGAGACACATAGCATTGACGTGCCACCAAGTAAGTGTTACATCAGAATAAAGACCCAAACTTGAAGAAAAAATCTAAATAATCAAAAATAAAAAAAATAATAGTATATAACCAGAAGAGAAAGAAGATTGGGGATTTGAAGAGGCGTCCCCGGCCCCTTCTTTGCTAGCGAAAGTCCAACCTTTGCCGAGGCAGCGCGAGGGACCCTTGAGCGGTGGCGAGAATGGCGAGGAAGAGAAAGTGATAAATGAAGTTAGAGGAACATGTCGAGAGATAACATGTCCAGGTCACTATTGACCGAGAAATTGATTCTTGAACTCCCTGCATATCCACCCATTTCAGATTCAGATATTTGAGAGGTGAAGATGGATTGGCTCAACATCCCAAACTTAGGATGATGTAATCGATCACCGATAAAACTTGTACTTTCCAACTTCTCTGGGCAAAGAAAGTAAACCCTAATGTTCAAATCTATCTCCCTCATATCGCCACCGTAAGTGGAGGAACTATCATGCCGCCGTCACAGCTTGAAATTTTGAGCTTGCTGGTTGCCTCGTCATCGACGGATGCCTCTTATTCAATGGTGGGCGAGCTTGGTTGAGTCGAGTCTCACCATATAGCCACCATCCACGTCCAGAGTCGACCTGAAATGAACCCAAATGGGGGCCTCCAATCTACATGCAATGTTGATGCAGAGAAAGACTTGCAACTGTAGAGATAGAAAGTGGTGCAATTGCTGTGGTCCAAGGCGACGGCCGGCAAGGCGCAATGGCCCGGTGAGGGTCGGTCCTTGCCGGCAGTTGGCCACCCCTTTTGAACCACCTTCCTCCAGCCCACTTCTCTCTCTTCGTGTTCCATTTTGTTTTTCTTTTATTTCATTTTGGACTATTGCTTTGTTCTCTTTTTATAATTTCCACTACAAAAAAATGATTTTTTTCCGACAAAATTACCAACGAAGAATTTTGAAAAATTCGTTGGAAAGGGAATTTCCAATGAATTTTCCAACGAAAATTTTTTTTTTGGTAATTCGTCGTCTGAAAATTTTCCAACGAAAAATTTCAATTTTCGTTAGAAATTTGCAACAAAATTTTTTTTGTTAAAAAATTCATTGGAAAACTCGTGGCTAAATTCATTGGAAACGAATTTTTTTTTCCGACGAATTTTTTTTCGTTGGAAACTATAATTTTTTTTTAGTCGAAAAATCGTGGAAATTTTTTTTCCATCGAAAATATTTTTTTTTGGTCGAAAAATAGCCCTCGCCGGCGAGCTCGAGCTCGCCCAGCTCGCCGCTGGCGAGGGCCGAGCTCGCTGGCCATGGCGAGCTCGGCCCTTGCCATGGCCGGCGAGGGCCAGCCTCGTCGCCGGCGAGGCTGTTGCGCCAACAAGAAGATGACGAAGAAGCAGCAGCAGCAGTAGGGGTGGGAGTAGGCTTCGAGGCCGCCGCCCGTCAAGTCCGTCGTCGTCTCGCCGGCGATGAGGCTTGGTGGCGTCGGGGGCGTCGGAGGCTTGGTGTCCATGGCGCCGGAGTCGGAGCCGGTGCCGGAGGAGGAGGGGGGGTAGCGGGGGAGTAGGCGGAGGGAGAGACGGAGGGAGAAGTGAAGGCGAAGGAGAGAGAGAGAGAGAGAGAGAGAGAGAGTGGAAATTGTGTGTGTGCGGAAATTGAATAAGGAACAAGTATGTTTTTTTGAAATTCGTTGGAAAATTGTACATATTAAAATAATTGTCCGGAAAATTGAAATTCGTTAGAAAATTCGTTGGAAATTTCCAACAAATATAAAAAATGCCGAATAGTACTGGGTTTTTTTGAAATTCGTTGGAAAATTCGTTGGAAATTTTCAACGAAAAGAAATTCGTTGGAAATTTCCAACGAAATTTCCAACGAAAATTGTACACACTAAAATAATTGCCCGGAAAATTGAAATTCGTTGGAAAATTCGTTGGCAATTTGCAACAAATTTTTCAACGAATATAAAAAATGCTGAACAGTACCGAGTTTTTTTGAAATTCGTTGGAAAATTTGTTGAAAATTGCCAACGAATTTTTTTTTCGTTGGAAATTTCCAACGAATTCCAACAAAAATTGTACACACTAAAATAATTGTCCGGAAAATTGAAATTCGTTGGAAATTTCCAACGAATTTTCCAACGAATTTCAAAAAATGCCGAACAATACCGAGTTTTTTTGAATTCATTGGAAAATTTGTTGGAAATTTCCAACGAAAATTGTACACCCTAAAATAATTGCCCGAAAATTGAAATTCGTGGGAAAATTCGTTGGAAATTTCCAACGAAATTTTTTTTGTTGGAAATTTCCGACGAATTTTCCCACGAAAATTTTTTTGTTGGAAATTTCCAATGAATTTTCCCACGAAAAATTTTTCGTCGGAAATTTCCAATGAATTTTACTTTTCGTTAGAAAATTTGTCGCAAATTTGCGACGAAAAGTTTTTCGTTGGAAAATTTTCGTGGAAAAAAATCCAGTTTTTTTGTAGTGCTCGCCCTATTTTTTTGGTATGGCATCCATTAAGCACAATGTATCCTCAAAATACACTAAAAATTTCACGTCAATATTTTCCGTTACTTAAATGGACGGAGTTAATGAAAGTACTTGATTGCACTGGTCGAATAAGTTTTATGACTTGATTACAATTTTTGAAAGTTTTAGGACTTGATTGCATTTTCTCAACAAGTTTTAGTACTTTCGATACACTTATCCCTAAAAGAGAAAATTGATTTTTCCATGGAACTTGATTTATGAGGAAAGGATTCGGGGTCCATTTCGTCAAAACACTTCTATAATATCCGAAGAGAAATCTAGATATTTCATAAAAACATTTTTTGAATACCTGAAGAGATATCTAAGTATTTCGGCAAAACATTTTTCAAAAACCTGAGGAGAAATCCAAATATTGCCCAAACCATAATACCAAGAGATAGAAGATGTTCTTCAATGTAGGGAGTGAATAATATCATAAAGGAAAACATCACAACAGCAATATCCTAAACCTACTACATTGACTGAAACAAAGATGACCTTGATCATGAAAGTTCTGCAATCTGATTCTGTAGAAAGTCGAGCATTTTAACAGTGAAACACAGGTTGGGACTAAAAGATTGGAAAATGGAGGGAATCCACAATTTTGTTTCTTCATCATAAGATCCAAGAAGCCAAAACATGGCAAAAAAGCATGCCCGGTCCCCGAATTTCGTCGTGTAGAGCAAAGCATATTTTTCTAGTTATAAAGAAAGGAAACCAAATTTCAGGTCAAGGAGATATCTTGATCCACATCACAATTCATGTTGCCTCATGAGTCATAGCAACAAAAGAGGGGCTAAGACAATGACCGGAAAACTTACTGAAAATGGGACAGGGAGTCTGTTCATTCCTCAGAACCGAAACCCAATGCTTGATTAAGGTATGTGGAGAAACAAACACCTGAAGAAACCCAATGAACAAATTTCACCAACAAAACGAAACAAGTATCCCCATCATGTCATAGAGTAAGAGTATGAGAAAACAAAAACGTAAAGCCACTTGAGGTGAATTTTCCAACACACGGCAACTAAACTGCAATCTCATCTTCAGAAATAGAGCACACAGCACACGGATGATGGAAACGACAGAATCGACGCCACCGACAAAACGCCATGAAGCAACAACATAGTTCTAAACGAAAATCGCCAAGTTGGTCGAGAGAAAAAAGTATAAATAAATAAATACACAAACAACAAAACAAAGATGCATTGAGATGTTCATCCCGGCTTAGTTACCACACATTTCAGCTCAGCAGCCAAAACAGCACGCGGATCAGGAAACATTCGAATCGCAGCACTCATCTTAATCTAGAGAGCAGGGAAAGCAGCGAACTGACAAGCATCTGGTCCTCCGAAAAAGCGGGCTTGGGCTCCGTTGCCATGCGCGAGTTCACAGCGAAATACGTCCGCCGCCGTGTGCTCGTGCAGGAGATCTGTGAGACAAAGAAAACCAAAGAACCCCAATTGTACCCCGTCGACGAACGAGCAATCCACACACTCACGTACCCACAAACACCCACACACGCACGCACAGACAAATATGATTTTCACCTTGCGGGTGCTGCGGAGGGAGGAGGAAGGCGAGGGCTTGGGGTCAAGAGGGAGGCGTGAGGGGCGGGGGTGCGGCGGATCGGAGGAGAGGCACCGGAGGGAGACGCCGAAGCCGCGGGAAGAAGACGAGGAGGAAGCCATGCACCAGGGGGGCTTGGAGCTTCTTTTGAAGTGCGGAGATTGAAGAGAGAGAGAGAGAGAGAGAGAGAGAGAGAGAGAAAGAGAGAGAGAGAGAGAGCGAGAGAGGGACGGAGAGGGAGATGCATTCACGCGAGGGCTGATTGGAGTTTTGCATCTCCGTCCTCCAAAAAAGTGATATTTCGCCGAAAGTTCTTAAAAATAAATTGGGTTTTGCACTTTAGCCCGCTGGGCTCCTTCTTTGGCCCATTTACAAGAAGTTAACTCCTTTTTCTTCTTCTTTTTTTTTACTAGAAGGAAAAATGACACAAACAGTTTCTGAACTTTAGCCTTAATATGCAATTTGGTCAATGAATTTCTAATCTGTGCAATATTATCCCTGAAATTTAATTTGTTCAATGTCATCCTTAACTTTTTGTTACATAATTAATTTACTCCTTGAATTATATGAAAATATTCAATGTAGTTCTTCCATCAATTCAAGTTCATAGACTACATTAAACATTTTCGTATAGTTTAAGAATAAAATTGAACATGTACCAAAAGTCCAGGGATCACATTGAACATTAGACTAAAGTTCAAAAACTACATTAAACAAATTAAAAGTTCATGGATCAAATTGCACATTGGGCCAAAGTTCAGAGACTGTTTATGTCATTATCTCTTACTGGAATGCCCTTACGAAGTTTGGCACGGTAGCAGCATAGCTACCAAACTTTTGAAAAGTTATGGATTACTCCCATGAACCTTTTTTTTTTTTTTTGCAATTTGTAGTTTTTTGTCTATACAAACGTTAAGTGTTACGTGGAAATGGTTTTGCTCATTTTTTAAACGACCTCAATAACCTTCATGACATGGTTAATGAAGTTGCGAAAATAGAGAGAATGTATTGTTGATGAGCCTGAGAAAAATTGGTAGTAGTTATTTTGGTCAAGAAAAATGAGGCAATTATATTTAGGTAATACTTAACGGTTGTGCAGATGGTAATCTAGCAGTTGCAACAATAATAAAAATTAATGAGGTTAATTAGTCACTTCTTAAAGTTCTGGCTTTCATTGCACGTCGATGCCACAGTTCAAGGGGGGTAGTCTATTATTTTTTTCAAAGTTAAGGGTGTTCGTGCAATGATGCCGTCCCCTGTAGTGCTTCCCTGCGCAATCACTGAAGAGTGTTTCTCGGCAAGGCAGATGGGAAAATAGAGGGAAAAGTGTCAAAAAAGTCCTAAACCTTTTGCATTAATGCCAATTTAGTCCTAAACCTTTTTTTGGTGCCAATTCAGTCCTAAACCTTTTCCATTTGTGCCAATTTAGTCCTAAACCTTTTCCATTTGTGCCAATTTAGTCCTAAACCTTTTTTTGGTGCCAATTCAGTCCTAAACCTTTTCCATTTGTGCCAATTTAGTCCTAAACCTTTTTTTGGTACCAATTTAGTCCTAAATCTTTTAAATTGGTGCCAATTCAGTCCTAAACATTTTGTTTTTGTTCCAATTTAGTCCTTCCGGTCAATTTTGACCGGAATTTGCTGACGTGGACGCTCGTTGGCCGGCGGCCGGTCACCGGCGCTGACGTGGCGCTGACATGGACAACTTAAATAATATTTTAATAAATTTTGAATTTTTCTGTTTTTTTTCCTTTTTTCTTTTTTTTTCCACTTTTTTTCTTTGTTTTTTTTTCTTTCTCTTCCTCCGGCCGGTCGCCGGTCCGGCGACCGGCCAGAGGCCAGTGGCCGGTCGCCTGATCCGGCGAGGGTGAGCCTCGCCTTGGTCGGGCGAGGCCCGACCTCGCCGGATCGCGGCGAGGGCGAGCATCGCCATGGTCGGGCGAGGCCCGACCTCGCCGGATCTGGCGAGGTCGAGCCTCGCCCGACCAAGGCGAGGTTCGCCCTTGCCGGTGGCCGGCGAGGGCGAGCCTGCCCTCGCCAGTGGCCGGCGAGCTCGACCTCGCCGGCCACTGGCCTCTGGCCGGTCGCCGGACCGGCGACCGGCTAGAGGAAGAGAAAGAAAAAAAAACAAAGAAAAAAGTGGAAAAAAAAAGAAAAAAAGGAAAAAAACAGAAAAATTCAAAATTTATTAAAATATTATTTAAGTTGTCCATGTCAGCGCCACGTCAGCGCCGGTGACCGGCCGCCGGCCGGCGAGCGTCCACATCAGCAAATTCCGGTCAAAATTGACCGGAAGGACTAAATTGGCACAAAAACAAAAGGTTTAGGACTGAATTGGCACCAATTTAAAAGGTTTAGGACTAAATTGGCACCAAAAAAAGGTTTAGGACTAAATTGGTACAAATGGAAAAGGTTTAAGACTGAATTGGCACAAAAAAAAGGTTTAGGACTTTTTTGGCACTTTTCCCGGAAAATAGAAGTTCGAAAATCGAAGAATTGAAAAGCAAAGGTTTCCGATGCAATTTTCGAACATTCGTCCCAAAATTCTAAGCTCTGGAGTTCTCCGTTCCCTAAGTCAGGGTGAGCTACGATGATCCAATGCCGAAGCTATCCGAGGAGCCGTGGGAGATAAAATTCTAGGTGTTAGGAGGAAGTTGACTAGTCATCTAAAGATCACCTGGTCTTCGAAAATCAAAGTTAGAGATACGAGGGTTCGGTTATACGTGGGGATATCATGTCCTTTGGTGAAGTTCTTTCATGCAATATCACATGAATTCCTATTTTAATCTACATATATTCTTTTTTTTTTTTGGGTAAAGACATATATTTATATATTCTTTTTTTATGCTTTGAAAAAACCAAAAAAATCCCGTTTGTTCCGCCCTTAGATGAAGTCGTCACATCAGGGGGCGGACAATGACTTAGCTCCATTGGGTTGTGCTTGATCCGTGTCTTTCCCAAAATATGCAAAGCATCAAACAGTGGAGGAATCCAATCCATATCAGACATCGTTCAAAAAGAAAAGACAGGCCAACAGGTACGTTTCAAAACAAGGAAACGAGGGCGAATCCAATCCAATCGATCAATAGACCTTGTGTATGAGAACTAGGCAAACGGGATGGATTCAATCCCAATCGTGGCAACATGCAATTTAATCAAATTGCACCTTTGCAACAGCACTAAATTTCATGATGATGAACATCCTAATTCAACTAGCATGAAAGTTCAGCGTTCTTCAATCAAGCACGGCCTTCCCAAGTAGCTGATAGTCAGAGAGAACTATTCACACCTTGGAGGACTTGACGAGTGTGACATCCGGAATTTTCATGAACATATTTATGTGACATCGAGAATTTTTTGTGCTCATTGATAATACTTAAGTTATAAAGCTAAGTATTATTTAGTTGGCTTATAATTCGGGTTGAATATATTCACTTGTCTGAGTTTATTCATCTTAATTGGATTGTAAATCTTCTAACATCGGAAATTTTATTTTTGTAATATCAGATTCAATTATTGTAGGAATATCCACCATATATTCATTTGTTTGTTCAAATTCACTTCTTGAGTCTAAATATGTTCATTTGCGTGATCAGATTCACTTCTTGAATATATTTGTTTGTTTGTTTAGATTCACTTCCTAAGTTTGAATATGTTCATTTGTGTGATTAGATTCACTTCCTGAATACATTCGTTTGTTTGTTCATATTCACTTCCTGACATGTTCATTTGTGTGATCAAATTCACTTCCTAAATATATTCATTTGTTTGTTCAAATTCATTTCCTAAATCTGAATATTTTCATTTGTGTGATCCGATTCTCTTCCTAAAAATATCCACTCTCTAAGTAAATTCAATTGCTAGAATACATTCACTCAATTGCTTATATTCATATGAACATAACCACTAACTGCATCTTCTGAGTATATCCATCTATTGAGTATAATCACATGTTGCTTCTTACTTGTTTATTTGATTAATTCATTGCTTTGGGGAATATGTGATGAAGCAAGAATGTGAGTGTACGTATTGAAATGCATCTAAATACTTATCTATCATGACTTGCATGAGAAGAATATGTTTTTCATCACTAGTAAATTAATGGTGACGCTACCCCGTGTGTTAGGTTGCCCATAGGTTGAGATGCCTCGGAGGGTTTATTGGATGCCTCGGAGTCAAGATACCCTATAGGTTGGGATGTCCCGAAGGGTGTACCGGGATGTCTCGGAGTTAAGATTCCTTGTATGGGATGCCCCGGGAGAGTTCAGGAGGAGAAGTAATGAACCTAATGCATTTATATGAGTGAAGCATTATTATGCCACATTATTATTCGGTTGCTTCATGTATCATAATAGGAAAAGTATAATATTTGCTCATGCACTAGACAAACATATTTTCTTGCTATGTATTCATGTTGTTTGTACTAGGTTAAGTGGTAAGACGATTTTTTGATTTAAAACTAGAGATTTCATTTACTGAGCTTGTAGGATGGATCTACCACCGACTTTGCATTTCAGAGTTCCTATGTATTATGCGAGTGTTTACGAAAGTGTGTTTGTACTTGAGTCTGAAGTAGTATATACCAGGTGTAGTTCTACAATGTGAGTTGATGTCGGTTTGATGGATTGGGTTCCCTAGCGATTTGTTGCTCGGTACCTAAACCTTGACGGCGAGTTAATTGGTCCAACGAGGGGATTCTATGGTGATGTTCATGATGATGCAACGGAGGGGGAAGTTATCAACCTATAACGACGATCTTGTCTTTTCTGCAAGCTACCTTTTGAGCATGGGAGTTGTGACATTTCGAATTTTGACCCAATTTTGGGATTTATAAAACACGTGATTTGTCAGTGTGCTTATAGTAGAATCTCGCCCGAGAACTAATCACTCTCGGTTATTATTTTAAACTAGAGATTTCGCTAGAATCGCACTCGATCAAATTTTTGTCGTTATTTAGACCCTGAACTTGGCAGTCAATTTTCGGGAGTTTCGGGACGAAATAAATTGGACGGTGTCGACATTAATATGGTCAGTATCGAGATTTTCAGGAATAATGAAAAATTGGGAGTTTTTGACCAAGGGTGAATTTGGACTAGTAGACCTCCCTCGTAAAATTTGGTCTCATTAATTTGGCCTTTGTCCCTTTTTTATGTGCGAGGTCTATTTATGAGCGATAGGTAATTTTCGTTTTTGAATTTGGACCCTCGATTTGTGTTAAATAAAAAAATGATTGTTTTATTTATATAAATTTCTCTCTCTCTCTCTCTCTTCCCTCTCTCTTCCGCGTGCGTTGACTGTGCGCACGTCTCATCCCCCCTCTGCACACCTACTCCTGTCAATTCCCTTTCTCTCTCTCCTCTTCTTTCTTTTTTTTCTTTTCCTTTTTCCTTCTTCTTCTCTTCTTCTTCCTCCTTCCCCTTCTTCCTTCGACGCGGACTGGTCTGCTTCTGCTTTGTCCCCGCTCGACTGCCCATCCAGCTCCGCCCACCGCCGCCCGAGCAGCTCCGACGCCACCTTCCTCCCCGCGTCGTCGCCGCCCCGCCGCCGCGTGGCAGTTGCTCCGGCGCCGCTGGTCCGCCCTCCCTCTTCCTCTGTTCTCTCTCCCGGTCCTTCCCCTGTTTCGGCCCGACGAGCCCAGCTGCCGCGCCTGACGAGCCCAGCCGCCCTCGTCGCCGTCGACCGCTCGTCCCTGGGCCAGAGCTATCACCGTCGCCCTTCCTCTCCCTTTTCTTCTCCTGTCGCGCGGCCTTTGGTCACGCCGGAGCCGAGGCCGACCAGATCTGTCCCTCTCCGCCCGAACCAGCACCGTCGCCGCCGCTGCCCGAGCTCGCCGCCGCGCCTGGCGGGTCCCCGGCCGCTGCCCAGCCGTCCAGTCAGCCCGTTCCTCCCCCTCACTCTCCCTCTCCCGGCCCCTCTCTCTCTTCCTCACTTGTTCGGCCGTGGGAGGCCTTCGCCGGAGCGCCGGTGCCGCCGCCGGAGCTGTCCCGCCGCCGCCGCCTCACCCAGCCCCCAGCAACCAACCGGCCACCTGCCCCGCCGTTCCCGTCACTGTCCATTTTCCGGCCCGTCACTGTGCATTTTTCGGCCGGTCACTGTTCATCGCCGGCGAGCACTGTTCACCGCCGGCGAGCACTGTTCACCGCCGGTCACTGTTCATTTCCGGCGAGCACTGTTCACCCGAGCCCGTTACTGTTCATCCGGCCCATTTTAAGCGTAGGACACCCGATGAGTTTGACCCTAAACCCTAATTAGGCTAATTTACATTTCTAGACGGGTTTAGGGGTTAATTAGGGTAAATTAGGGGTTAAATTGTAAAATTGATTATGGATTATGATTGTGGCCAATTTGGTGGATTAGTATGTGGAATTATTGGAGGATTAGCGGCCCGAGAGGCGCGATAAGTGGGCTGGACGGTTTGGATTAAATCGGCCCGAGTCGGGAATGTTCGGGTTTATTATGTGGATTATAATGCGTGCCGTATTTGATTTTGTGGTGGTCAATTAGAATGATATTTGAGGAGTTTAATGGAGCATTTTGATGACAATTATTGACCTAGAATTTGTGGTATAGTGGCTAGCCACGATAGACTTGATTTAAGCGAAGCACGATCAATTTGAGGCTTAATCGAGCAATTACTGGGAATGATCGACTGGTGTTATTGACTGGCTAGATGAGCCTTGGTTGTGGTTAATTTGATGAGGCCATGTCGCATGTCTAGCGGGGCTAGGAATGGATTAGCTTGGCGGGTTTCGAGTACATAAGTTTCATACTGATCCAACTAGGTGATTTATATGCATAAATTACGTGTCGAATGTGTGCCATGACTGTGCTGGGTGAATTGGTTGATTGGGTTCGTGATTCATTGAACTGAATGCTCATTGTGAAATTGTGAGTGCCCAAATGTGATTATTGCAGTCATGGATGTACATCATGAGCATTGGCACGACATGTGCATTTATAAGTGTGCCCGAGTGACATGTGCATTGTGATCACCTAAATTACCTTGATGCGTCTAACGCGGGGTTCAGATAAAATTGGTGCCTGTGAATGTGTGATCACGATAAACCCTGATGCGTTTTACGCGGGGCGGTGAACCCTTCCTGAGGCGTGTTACGCGGGACGATGCCCGGTTTACCGGAAGATGACCAACCTGATGCGTTTTACGCGGGTAATGTGTCATGAGCCTGATGCGTTTTACGCGGGCCAGAGATCGATCTCGAAGTGATAGACCTGATGCATTTTACGCGGGTCGGACCTGATGCGTTTAACGCGGGTCGGAGGAGAAATTGAGAAATGGCTGAGTGCTAGTGTGCAAGTATGCGGTAATGCATTGATGAGGCATGAGCATGAGTGCGAGCACTGGCATATGCATAACATGCGTTGTGACATAGGAATGCGCGTGTATGTGCTGTGATTAAATTCTGCCGCGTGATTGTTATTACTTATTGAACGCCTAACCTGCAGGGTCAAGTAAATTCTAGATTCGGGCCGAGGGCCTGAGTCATATACTGTTTAGACTGTGTGCTGTTTGTGTAGTTCTTGTCAGGAGGTGCACGTTAGCCTAGTTTAGGTTTAGGGAATTACTCGCTGAGATTTATTCTCACGGTTGTTGTAAAACCGACTTTTCAGATCCCCGACCTTGAGGACGACAGGCGTACCGATGCATTTTTGGGAAGAGCCCCCAGCTAGTTGTAGTGCCTGAACCCCGAGCCACTTACCCCTTTTTGTCAGTAGTGGCCTTGAACCGCTTTTGATTTTTGTTGGTGTTCGAGTTGTACTTGGATATTGTAAATGATTTCTAATACCAGTTCAAGTGTGGATTTTTGTGGTTATCCTTGGTTATGCGTTTATGTACGGGTGGTTTTAATTACTTCCGCATGTGCTTTAATTCTCTATGTTGGGTTTGGGTCGGCGACGCGTCTTGGGACGTCGCACACAAATCGACCTCTGCGAGGGATGTGGCGCACCGAGAATTGCGGGGCGTGATAGGAGTATAGTATAGGAGATAGGTGATCCTAACTCTTCCCATCACTTTGTTATTTTGTATTTTGGTCCAGAGGATGTGTTAAAGATATAAAAAGTGGATATAATTATAAAGAAACACGTGTTGTATGTGATGTTCTGGGGGCATCACACCGAGAGCATGTGTAATTGGTTATACAGGTAGCTGAAGTATCACTTGCATGTGGTTGAGTTCCACTTATATGGACTCAAGTGTAGATATCCTATTTGTTGGGAGGAGGTTGGCGAGAGGAGATTGACTAGGCCAGAAATGATTAAGATTTCGTCTAATGTCACATGAGTTGTTAGAGAGGGACTTTGGATTGCACAAAGTCGGATCAAAATCCTGTGCAAATAAGCAACTACGACCTTTAGAGTTTCAGCTTAGAGATCTTGTTTTGTAGAAATTTTCACAAATGAAAGAAGTAGCCTGATCAAAGCAATCAACTCGATGCATCAAGATTGCTTCAACTTGGAGTGAGCATTTATCACTCTCTTTTGGCCTTTTAGTGCGTCTTTACTTATTATAGGTGAAGCCAAATAGATGAAGTCTATATTCCACATGAATCACGTCAGGCTGGTGATGCATGCTGGACAGAGTGTGAAAATCACAGTGAATAGAGTGAAGTTCATAAGATTCTAATTTTAAGCCATGATTGAGAAACCAAACTTTTAACACTTGGCCTATATTCTGATCTTCTCAATTAAGGCAGATTATACTTAAGCTAGTATGAATGTTGGAATTTGATTTTTTTTGCATTACTTCCCCGTCAGGCAAATGCAAAGAATTATGTGAAAATTATGCATCCGAAAGTGGTGCCGCGAGTGCTGTGTTGCGGATGTTTTGAAAAGCGCGTTGCTTTTTTGTTCCTCGTAAGGTTATGCAGGGTAAAGAGGTGCTTCTGAATTTGATTCCTATCTCGAAGTTAATGCTTACAAAATGGTGGCAATTATGATGATGACGTTGAAGTAAATTCGAGGCTAATGCTGTTTTGCCTTGCTATCCTCTCTATTGGAAAGGAAGCTTTGATCTGCATTTATTTAGGTTGTTTATTTAGGCCATTTACTTGGAAAGTTTTGTGTGCATAGCTTTTATTAATTTTTATTGTGTGGTCCTTGTATTTTTAGTAGTTTAGCCTAATTAGGAGTTTGTTTGATAGTTGTATCTTCTTGTATATATGTTACGTGTATGTGGCAATGAAGAAGAGAACTCTCATTCCAAAATTCCTCGGTTCTTTTACATGGTATCAGAGCCATTGCTGATGAAAAAAAAGGTGAGGAGAGTTCTGGAACGGACAAGAAAACCTTTAGTCCTTACACAGTGAATTCGAATGTCAACCTGCGTAACCTGATTATCCAAGTTCAGTTGAAGGGTGAGAATTATGAAGAATGGGCGCGAGCTATGCAGATTGCATTACAAGTCAAGAAGAAATATGGTTTTATTAATGGATCTGTCAAGCAACAAGCAGATGATTCACTGGAACTTGAAGATTGGTGGACGGTTAATTCCATGTTGGTTTCTTGGGTGTTTAATACCATTGAACCGACACTTCGCTCGACTATCTCTCACATAGAGAATGTGAAAGATCTGTGGGAGGATATCAAATAGAGATTTTCGATTGGGAATGGTCCACGGATGCAGCAACTAAGATCGGATTTGGCCAATTGGACGTAGGACGGTCAACCCATCGTGTCCTATTTCGGTAAACTCAAAATCTTGTGGGATGAAATAAATAACCATGATCAGATACCAGTGTGTGTTTGTATAGGTTGCAGATGCAATCTTACCATTGTATTGGAAAGAAAGCATGAAGAAGAGAGAGTTCATCAGTTTTTGATGGGCTTCGATGAAGAAGGATATGGAACAGTGCGCGCTAATTTTTTGAGCACTGAACCTTTGCCTAATATGAATCGTGTCTATGCTATGGTTGTTCAGCAAGAGCGAGTGCGAACTATAACACGAACCAAGGATGAAAGAGGCAATCCCATAAGTTTTGCAATCCCATAAGTTTTGCAAAATTCAATGGGGGATAAAGATAAAATCCCATTTTGTTCTAATTGCAATCAAGAGGGACATGATGCTGAAAGTTGTTTCGAGCTGATAGGATATCCAGAATGGTGGGGTAATAGACCATGTGGAACCTCTGTTGGACAAGGTAGTGGTCAAAAACATGGTAATAGAGGTGGATGAAACAAGGGAGGAAGTGCTCGTGCCAACGTTTCACAGGCAACTGGAGTTGATGGTGGGCGAGGAGTTATGACGGATTCAGATCGAAAGGGTCTTAGTGGATTGAATGATGAGCAGTGGGCAACTTTGCTAAGAATGTTAAGTTCTCATTAGAATGGTGCCCATGAGAGGTTGATAGGTAAGTAGAGTATTTTTCCTTGGATTATTGACACAGAAGCTTCCCACCATATGACAGGAACGTTGGCATTTTTGAGAGAATTGCGTGATATTATGCCATGCTCAGTCAAATTACCTGATGGAGAAAAGACCATGGCAGTGAAAGAAGGAACTGTGTTGCTTGGAGGAGACTTGAAATTGCGACGAGTTCTTTTTGTGCCCAAATTTTAATGTAATCTGATTTCTGTATCACAACTTCTTAATGATTCAAATTTGGTTATCCAACTCACTAGCAAATTGTGCTATATAGGACCTAAATTCAAGGAACCTGATTGGAGCGGGTGAGCAACGCGAGGGGCTTTACTTTCTCAAGGGAGTGAGTTTGTTACATGCTTGCAAGGTGGATGATATGGAATCCTTTGAGCTTTGGCATAAAAGAATGGGTCATCCTTCTTCTAAGGTGGTGGAGTTAATTCCAGAAGCTGGCAAAATGGTTAGGAAAACCAATAAAACTTGTGAGGTTTGTTTTAGAGCAAAACAAGCAAGAGAGATCTTCTTTTCTAGTGACAATAAAGCTAAAGATTGTTTTGAATTGATGCATTGTGATTTGTGGGGACCTTATAGAGTCCCAGCTTTATGTGGAGCAATTTATTTCTTGACAATTGTTGATGATTACTCTCGTGTTGTGTGGATATATTTGCTGAATGGAAAAAATGAAGTGGCTTGTATTCTTAGGAAATTTATTGCGATGGTTAAATGCCAGTTTGAGAAAAATGTGAAAATCGTTAGAAGTGATAACGGAAGTGAATTTTTGTGTTTGAAAGAATATTTTGATGAACATGGGATATTGCATCAAACTTCTTGTGTTGGAACACCTCAACAAAATGGCCAAGTGGAAAGAAAGCATCGCCATATCCTTAACGTTGCAAGAGCTTTGCGTTTCCAAGCAAATTTACCCATAGAATTTTGGGGAGAATGTGTACTTGCAGCTGGGCATTTGATTAACAAGACTCCATCTATATTATTGAATGATAAAATCCCATATGAGATTATCTTTGGCCAACCTCCTTCTTGCAAACATATTAGGATTTTTGGTTGTTTGCGCTATGCGCATAATCAAAATCGAGATAAAGATAAATTTGCTAGTAGAAGTTGTTGATGTGTTTTTGTTGGTTATCTGTTGGGAAAGAAAGGGTGGATATTGTATGATTTAGAAGTTGATGAATACTTTGTATCAAGAGATGTAGTGTTTGCTGAAAAAGAATTTCCATATGCTGATGATAAAACAGTAAGTGATGAACTCATTAAAAATAGAGTTATGGAGTTGGGTGATGAAGTGGATGATTTAAAAAGTGACTTGAGGGAGGAATTCATCCACACAAACAATGAGGACGTGGAAAGAAGTGAAGTTGTCGCTGAAAGTGTAGATAGAGAAAATGAAGTGAATCATGAAATGGAGGAATTGATCCACACAAACAATGAGGACGTGGAAAGAAGTGAAGTCGTCGAAGAGTAGCTAGACAGGGGACAAAGGGTCAAGCAACCTTCTGTTCTTTTGAAAGATTATGTGACAAACGCCATCAGAATAAGCCCCTCGACATGCTCATCTGCCCAATCTGATTCCTTAGGTACGCCTTATTCTATAGCACATTATGTGAGTTGTGAAAAATTTTCTGGACAACACTGGTGTTTCTTGGCAGCAATTACTGCAGGACATGAACCAAACTCTTATGCAGAAACGATTAAAGATGAACAGTGGAGAGAGGCCATGAGTAAAGAAATACAGGCTTTAGAAGATAATGTCACATGGATAGTCGAAAATTTGCCGCCTGGGAAGAAAGCAATTGGGAGCAAGTGGGTGTATAAAATTAAGTACAATTCTGATGGAAGTGTTCAACGATACAAGGCACGGTTGGTGATATTGGGAAATAATCAAGTTGAATGCATAGATTATCAGGAGACTTTTGCTCCTACGGCAAAAATGTGCACTGTACGCACCTTTCTTGTCGTTGCGGCTGCAAAGAATTGGGAACTTCATCATATGGATGTTCAAAATGCTTTCTTACATGGCGATTTAGAGGAAGAGGTTTACATGAAGATGCCGCCTGGATTTGCCTCTCAATCATCAGGGAAGGTATTCAGACTTCGGAAATCTCTATATGGTTTACGGCAAGCACCTAGATGTTGGTTTGCGAAATTGGCTGCATCTTTGAAAGTTTATGGATTTCAGCAATCATATTCAGATTACTCCTTGTTCACTTTTCGAGTTGGGACTGTTCAATTGAGTGTGCTTATTTATGTTGATGATCTCATTATCTCCGGTAATGATATTTCTGCTTTGCAAAAGTTTAAGAACTATAAGTTGTTGTTTTCATATGAAACTTGGGGAAGCTGAAATTTTTCTTGGGCATTGAAGTGGCGAGAAACTCAGATGGTATTTTCTTGTGTTAGCGTAAGTAAGCGTTGGATGTGATTTTTGAGGTCGGATTACTGGGTTCCAAGCCGGCTAAAACTCCTCTTGAACAAAATCACAAGCTAGCCCTTACTGAGAGCAATGATGTAGACAACAGTATAGGCGCCTAGTGGGTCGGCTTATTTATCTAACAATAACTCGACCTGAATTGTCTTATTGTGTGCATATTCTTGCATAGTTCATGCAATGGCCAAAGAAAGCTCATTGGGAGGCAGCTATGAGAGTTCTGCGTTATCTAAATGGAAATCCAGGTCAAGGTATTATGTTGCGTGTCAATTGTGACCTCAAATTGTCTGCTTATTGTGATTCTGACTGGGCTAGTTGTCCTTTGATGAGACGATCTTTGACTGGTTACTTTGTTCTTTTGGGAGAATCTCCTATCTCGTGGAAGACTAAGAAGCAACAGACAATGTCTCGCTCATCCGCTGAAACTGAATACAAGTCTATGACTACTACAGTTTGTGAACTTAAGTGGTTGAAGGGATTATTGGATTCTCTTGGTGTGGCACATTCTCAACCTATGCACTTGTATTGCGGCAGTCAGGCAGCTTTACATATAATCGCTAATCCTGTCTATCATGAGCGTACCAAGCATATTGAAGTGGACTGTCATTTTATTCGTAATGAGATACTTAATGGTAACATTCAAACCGATTACATACGTAGTTCAATGTAGCCAGCTGATATCTTCAGGAAGGCGTTGGGAAAGGATCAATTTAACTTTATTCTTTGCAAGTTAGGCATTCGAGATCTCCATGCTCCAACTTGAGGGGGGTATTGGAAAGGCAGCTGTGATCTGCAGTTATTTAGGCTGTTTACTTAGGAAGTTTTGTGTACATATCTTTTATTACTTTTTATTGTGTGGTCCTTGTATTTTTAGTAGTTTAGCCTAATTAGGAGTTTGTTTGATAGTTGTATCTTCTTGTATATATGTTACGTTTCTATGGCAATGAAGAAGAGAATTCTCGTTCCAAAATTCCTCAGAACTCTCCATATATTATCCTCATTTTGACTGCTTTGACACTTTGCCCCAATCGTTGCGCCTTGCGGTGCTGACGTTTCAAGTTCAAACATGGGATTTTCGCTACTCCCCGGAAACACTCGTGAACTGTGGAAGGAGTGGGAGCTAGAGATGGCCACGGGCCGGTTTTGGCCCGGAACCGGACCGGAACCGGCCCAGTCAAACCGGGGCCTGGCCCGTTGACCAGGCCCGCGGTTTGGAATCGGAATCGGCCCGTGCCCTACAGGCCCGGTTCCGGTTCCCCAAATTTTGGAATCGGCTCGGAACCGCTGGTTCCGGGCCCGGTTCCAAAAAAAAAAAAAACCTGCAGGCAGCTGTGCAGCCTGTGCATCAGGCCGGCCTCGCCCGACGCCGGCGAGGCTGGCCCGACGCCGGCGAGGCTGGCCCTCGCCAGATCCAGGCGAGGGCGAGCCTCGCTCGACTTCGGCAAGGCTGGCCCTCGCCTGGATCTGGCGAGGGCGAGCCTCGCCCGACGCCGGCGAGGCTGGCTCTCGCCTGGATCTGGCGAGGGCCAGCCTCGCCGGCGTCGGGCAAGGCTCACCATCGCTCGCCCAGGCGAGGGCGAGCCTCGCCCGACGCCGGCGACCTCTGCGGCTCCGCCGGCCCTGAGAACCGAAGAAAAAAAAAATTATGTTCCGGTTCCGGTTCATTCTTGGCCACGAACCAGAACTGCCGGTTTCGAACCGTGGCCATCTCTAGTGGGAGCTACGGTTGCTCATCCTCCTCAGCTCTTTTCTCCAATTGACCCTTGCGACTCAAGGCAGCAAGAGGAAATCCGTCTCCAGTAAGCGGATCCAATTCCTGGTCTGGACGATGTACCTATTGGCTGAGTCCGTTGCAACTGTAACGCTTGGCGCCCTCTCAAACTGCCTGGCCAACATCAAAGAAACTAAGGGGACATTTGATCCACAGAGCCAGATCACAGTGTTCTGGGCGTCGTTCCTTCTCTGCCACTTGGGCGGGCCCGACACAATCACCGCATTTGCCCAGGCGGACAACGAGCTATGGCTTAGGCAGTTGGCACGGCTTTGTGTCCAGGTAGGACTAGCGGGTTACATTTACTATATGGCCTTGTCGGGGACTACGCTGTCGTTGATAGCACAGGGTATGATCCTGGTGGGGTTCGTCAAATATGCTGAGAGGACATTGTGTTTGTACTTGGCAAGCAAAGATCGACTCGAAGATTCGATGCGTTTGCTTCCCAAATCTGGTCCCATATACCCCAGGAAAACGGAGCAGTACGTTCTGAAGAAAGAGGAGGGTTATCAGGTCAGATTCGATGAGGTCAGAGAGTTTTCAGCACCGGAGGGTCTCTCAGTGAGCGGCGATGATGAAAAGATTCTGGTCAAAGCCTATAAATTGTTCAAGATGTTCTAGCTTCTCTTCATGGGCCTGATCCTCAACTCTGGCGACCTGGCCACCAGTAATCGCATTTTCATGGACTTGGATTCGGTGACGGTTTTTAAGATCATGGAGATCGAGCTCAGGTTCATGTACGATTTGCTCTACACCAAGGCCCCGTTGCTGAACAGTGCTCGGGGAATCATTCGTTGGGTCATCAGTCTCTTGGTGCCCTGTGCCGTGTTGGTATTATTCTCCTTTCAGGATAAGAAAAATTACCCCAAAGTTGACATCTGTATAACTTTCTTGCTTTTAGGTGTGACTATACTTTTAGAGATTTACGTGCTTCTTCTAGCAATTCAATCCGATTGGGTCGACCACTGGCAGCTTCAGAAACCAAAGGGATCCACAATTTCGTCTGCCATCACTTTTCTCCGGTTCTTCCCGAACCAAAGATGGAAGAATTCGGTGGCCCAGTTCAGCCTCTTGAGCTTTTCTATCAGTAAAGGAAACAGGATATTCCGCAAGTGTCATCGGTTAAACAGGCTCGTCAAGAAGGTGGAGAAAATATTCTATGTCGGTCACAAAGAGTTCAGGAGCAACTTCAAAGAATGGATCTTCAGTCACATGCGGAAAAGGTCAGACATCAGGAATTGACCAGCATATCGAGGAGCAGGTTGGCGAGTATTAAGCTGGGGGGGAGCGAGGTACTGAAGATGTCAAACTGCATTGAGGCAAACTGGAGTGTGGAAGTGGAGTTTGATCAGAGCATCATCATCTGGCACATTGCCACTGAGCTCTGGTACTGCAAGGACTGCAGTAAGATGCATGGCGAAATCTTGGAAGACAAGGTGAACTTCAAGATGAGTAACTTGGTCTCACGGTACATGCTCTATCTTTTAGTATTCAATCCTTCCATGTTGCCAACAGGGACAGGGGTGTTCTAATACGAAGCACTTTGGTCGATGCTCAGAAGTTCCTCGAAGACAAGCAAGCGGTGTTGTCAAAGAAGGAAGGCCGCATCTCATCGGTCATCAAATAGGCGCAAAATTATTTAAGGAAGAGGAACATGGCCACACTGGTGATAACGGCTGCAACAAATCGCACAAGTCGAGAGAGTCGCTAGATCTGTGCAAAGTCCGCCATCTTCTTCTCAAAGTGGAAACTCACCGTCGCCTCCCTGCGTGGAAGATGCATGGAGACGTGAGCACGTCGGTGCTGTTTGATGCATGCTATCTCACGTTCCAGTTGAATGAAGTCCCAGAAAATGGGACTTATCGGCAAGGTCTGGGCGATAATGCTGATGTCTGCGGCTTGCCAAAGCAAAGGTTACGAACACTGCGAAAGCCTGAGCAGAGGAGGAGAGCTTCTCAGCCATGTTTGGCTTCTCATGGCGCATTTCGGCATAGCTCTGCCAGAACAAGCTCCCGGAGCAACACGCATCACCAAACTGACCATGAACTAGAAGTTCCGGTGGAATGTGTCTTTTGGTTAACCTAATGTTATTTGGGTAAGATAAATAAGTTAAGCTCATCATCTTGAGATTGTGAGGGAGTTGTTTCGATATTTTGCTGTACTTAAGAGTTATCAGGAAATACTGAAATTCGTGTATCAGTTGTTCACCAAAGGAATTATACTGAACCCAGCCAAATTGGGACGGAAAATTTGAGTCCCTAAGTGATTAGAAACTTGAGACCTATCCGCAATTAGCCACTCCTTCATGTGGTTAGTAACTTTTCATATGGTGATTTGGTTAGTAAATTCTTACCGCAATCAATTTTCACCCGATTTGTACGTTTTTAATTTTAGGAAAGCAAGTACCTGTCTATCTACGAGAATGAGACCAGAATTTCATTTAGAGTGATTCATAAGTTTCGATTATAGCTGACTTGTGCACGTGGTTAACAACTTTTTTTTTTTGGTCGGAATGGTTAACAACTTTTTACTGGGGTCTTTACCAAAAAAAAAAAACTTTTTACTGGGGCCATTCTTACCTTTACCCAAAAAAAAAACTTTTTACTGGGGCCAATTTTTGCCTATTTATATTTTCTAGTTACAAATCTCTCTCCCAATTTTTAAAGTGAAAAAACTTAAATATCGGAAAATTGTCAAAAAACTCATTATATGCGATACTATGTGACAACATTTGTATACTTTAACTAGTTTTCTTAGTGTTTCGTGATGAATACAAGTCAAAGTATGAGCACCACAAAATCTACGGAAGATTTTCCGTTAAAAATTGGATATACCTCAATGTGGTTGGTAAATTCCATATGTAAAATTAAGTATCGATATATATGCAGTATTTATGCTAAGTATTTGTATCACAGTGCTTAGCAAGTTTTTGCATTGTAAATGTAAAGTTGGTTCCTCCTTATTAATTATGTGCATTAATATAAATTTGACTCGTCACCATAACCTATTTGAATTCAAAACAAGGGGGTTATTCAACTCAATTATAACATCATTGGGTAAGGTTTTCATTCAAAGAGAAGGATTCTGGGTTAGTTCCATCCTAGCTTCGCTTAGTTTCCGTAAGAAAGAAGAAGAGAAAGACTAGTAGTACCACCTCGGACATGAGATGCCCTGTACTAAGTTGTTAAAGTGATTAGTTGGATTTCTCACTAATAAAAATTTTGATGAGTCCTTACCAAAAAAAAAAAAAAATTTTGATGAGCTTTCTTGCTCACGGACTTCTTTCTCTTAGCCAACCTCACTGAACTTCCCTTCCTAATTCCTAGCGTTTAGTCGCTTCCGTTGTACTTTCGTCTTCTTTTCTCTTTGGAAATTTTCTATGGGTTTGGTCATAAGAAGAACTTGGATTTACAACTGTAAGCCTGAAAGGTGGCATGGACCAGAAAGTCTTAAATTGTGTAGCGGCCGGGGCAGCAACAAAAGGTTCGACTAGAACAAGAGACGGACAAAAATAATATCTTTTCAGTGGAAGCTGATGATTAATCGAGCTTCAAGCAAGTAATCTGTGGAGCCTGAGTGGTAGGATGATAAATAAATTGGATTCCCTCTCTAAAGTTTCCTCTGGATAAAGACTTTCTTTAAGGGTTTTTTTTTTGGTAAAGGTAAAATTGACTTTCTTTAAGGGTTAATATCATGAAAAACTCCAAATTAATATATTTGTGACAAATTTACCATAAATTAATTTTTTAATCACCAAAAATCCCAAATTGGTACATCCGTAACAAATTTGCCCTTTGTTAGTTTCCATTAAATTTTACTGTTAAATTACTGAGTTGGATAATACGTGACTGTTAACAGGTGTACCATTGGGATTTTACTTCTTTGTTTGTCACATATTTATCAATTTATAATTTTTTGTGATATTAATCCAATTTAACGGAGTATAAATTTGTCATAAGTGTATTAGTTTGTGGATTTTGATGGTCAAAAAATTAGTTTGGAGTAAATTTGTCACATGTGTATTAATTTGAGATTTCTTGTGGTAAAAAAAATAATTTGAGGTAAATTTGTCACAAGTGTACCAATTTGAAGTTTTTTTTTATGGTATTAACCCTTTTTTAAAGAGCCATTTTGGTAGGTTTGACAATTTAGTCATTAGAGGAAGGGAACAGCGGAGCCTAATTCCGACAGTGCAAAGCTTCTCTCTGTAAACTACATGGAAAAAAAAGCTTATCTTATAACAGCCCTAATGGGGAAGTTGCCTTCAGATTAACCAGTATTTTAGAGAGATTTATTGTAACATAATAACTGAATCTTGAGGACGAGAACTTACTTTTGGACATTTATGCATCGAATTTAGTAAGAGAAGCCTTTCTTCTTTTTATTTTTCCGAATAAAAGTTTAAATTTTTTATAAGTAGTTTAAGAAACTTTAGCAATTTAATACACTTGAATGAGTGGAGCCTTTCTTCTACAAATAAAAGTTCAAAATTTTGGTAAATGAAAGTATAAAATTTGTGACATATCTTTAAAGCCTCAATCTAATCACAAATATCTTATTATTTTAAACTTTTATGTCGTAAAATGAACTAGGAACAACAGTTATGTGATAGAGAAAACATTTAAAAATTTTATGTAAATCCATCGTGATTCCTAATACATGCAAAGTGAATTCATCAGGCTATATCCAATTAAACCTATATTATTTTCATTCAAGTTAATTATTGAATATTGTAAGAGTAAGAAAGAAACTTTTTCGTTGTTATATTTTTTTTGCCTTCCATCTACTAATGAAATAGAATGGTAGAACGGGTGAACTTTTAATTAGTTTCAAAATAATTTTACCAATGATTTTCAATTATGTCAAACATTTTTTGGGATATAGTAATTCAAATTCATATAATTACATAAAGTACATACATGCTGTCTTTTTGTATCCAATCAATCATTATACTCCACGGGTTAAGGCTTTGCCTTTTATATTAGGGTTAATACCGCAAAAAACTCCAAACTGATACATCTGTGATAATTTTACCCCAAACTAATATTTTGACCTCCAAAAACCCCAAACTGGTACACCTGTGACAGATTTACCCTCAGTTTGTTTCTATTAAATTTTACTATTAAATTGCTTTGTTAAATGACACACAACAGTTGATTGACATACCAGTTTTATGTTTTATCCTTCATTTGTCACATGTGTAATAGTTTGTGATTTTTTTTATATTAATTCAATTTAATGGAAACTAACAGAGGATAAATTTATCACAAATGTACAAGTTTGGAGTTTTTAGTGGTCAAAATATTAGTTTGGGGTAAATTTATCATATGTGTATCAGTTTGGGGTAAAATTGTTACAGATGTACCAGTTTGAGATTTTTTATGGTATTAACCTTTATATTAAGGAAACTTATTTGAGAGATAATCTTTATATGTTTTTTTAAATTTAAACTCATGTTATTTTTTTTAATAATGCACTAAACCATTTTTATAATTTGACATATACGCACTCATAGAGTGTACTATGCTGCCATATTAGATAAAATTTCACTTCAAATTCTATATGCATGAATTAATTTCATTAGCCAAATGAATCTCTATTAGTATTATTCATCGTCATATGACCTAAATTCAATCAGCTTTTTGATTCAATCAGCCTGCAAGTTCAATCAGCGTTCTTTGTGTTCAGTTCAAGTAATATGCAAATCCAATCAGAGTTGTAATCCAATCAAGTTCAGTCTTTCAAGTTAGAGGGAACTATTCAGAATTTGGAGAACATGTGTAATTGGTTTTAAGCGTAGCTAGGACTATGACTTGCATATGGTTGAGTTCACCTATATAGTAGCTAGGACTAAAGAATCGGCATGGCTCTTTTCAAAAGTTAGATGGAAGCAAGTGTAGATTTCCCATTTGATGGGAGGAGGTTGTCGAGAGGAGATTGACTGGGACAGAATTAATTCAGATTTTGTCGAATGATCACATGAGTTGTTAGAGAGATGCCTTGGATTGCACAAAGTTAGACTGAAATCTTGTGCATACAAGTAGCTACGACCTTTAGAGTTTCAGCTTAAGTATCATGTTTCCCGAAAAGTTTCACCAATGAGGGAAGGAGCCTAGAATCGAAGCAATCAGCTCGATGCATTGGAATTGCTTCAACTTGGAGTGAGCATTGATTACCCTCTTTTGGCCTTTCGTGTGTCTATACTTGTTATAGCAAGCTAAATAGAATCACTTTTGTGTGCTTGCAAGGTTACGGGAATAGGGACAGTTCAAATTCGGATGCACAATAGCGTGGTGTATACACTGCCAGATGTGAGGTATGTATTGGAGTTCAAGAAGAACCTTATTTCACTAGGGACACTCGCTGACATTGGGTGAAATACGCTGCTAAAGGTGCAAGTTGAAGATCTCTTGAGGTGCCATGGTAGTGATGAAAGGGAATAAAGTAAATACTCTCTATCATCTACTAGGGGAGACTATGACTGGAGCTGCTACAGTTTCATTAGGTGAGTCAGACTCTAACTTGACTCAGTTATGGTATATGTGGTTAAGGCACATGAGTGATGCATGTATGATGTTGTTGAGTGAGAAGGGGTTGTTGTAGGGTCAAAAGGCAGGAAAGTTGAATTTATGTGAGCAATACATCTTTGGGAAGCAGAGTCGGATTAAATTTACTACACCTATTCATTTGACCTAGTTTCCAGTTGAGTACATTCATTTAGACAGCTAAGGCCTGTCTCTGGTTCATTCGAAAGGAGGTGCCTCATATATACTGACTTTTATCGACGACTATTCGAGGAAGGTATATGTATACTTTCTAAAGCACAAATCTAATGTGTTCAATCGGTTCAAGAAATTTAAGGTATTGATTAAGAAGCAGTTAGATAAACAAATCAAATGCTTGAGAACCGAAATGACATGGAGTTTTGGGATAAAATTTCCATTGAGTTTTGCAAGAGAGAAGGGATTGTGAGACACCACACTGTATCCGAGACACTGCAACAAAATGGCATAGCAGAACGGGAGAACATAATTTTATTGGAGTAAGCTCGGTGCATGCTTTCGCATGCGGGACTAGACAAGGAATTTTAGGCTGTAGCAATGAACATGGCATGCTATATGGTTAATCGATCTCCATCATTTGCCATTGAGTGGAAGACTCCTAATGAAGTATGATAAGGGAAACCTGTTGATTACTTTGAATTTTGAGTACTCAGATATCTTGCATAAGCTCAAGTGAGTGATGATAAGCTTGAGGGCGAATAGGTGCATATTTCCAAGTTATGAACATGGGGTGAAAGGTTATTGGCTATGGTCACTGATCATAGATCACTCCTTTTTCTAATTAGCAGAGATGTGATCTAAGACGAGTCTACAATGCTTCATCAGATGAGTTCTTAGACACTACCAACAAAGCAGATAGATTATGGTGTTAGTAGTGAGGTGGAGCTTCAATTGGAGACTTCGGAGGTTACACAGGTTGATACTGAAGAAGTTGGTGATAGTGAACAATTAGCATAGCAGCGAAACACTATAGCTATGGGCAAATAAGGAAGACAAATTAATCCATCAGTACGTTATGGTTATATAGATAATGCTTATGCATTGATTGCAAGTGACAATGTAGAAACAGATGAGCTTTCGTCTTACTCTAAAGTAATGGCTAGTAGCGAGTTGTTGCGGTGGCTAGGGGATGTGAGCGAAGAGATGTACTCACTCTATCAAAATCAAACATGGGAGTCGGTTAAAGTATCCAAGAGCCAAAAGATTGTTGTAAGCAAGTGGATCTATAAACATAAGGAGGGTGTTCTCGGTGTCAAGGCAATGAGAGATATAAGGTGAGACTTGTGGCAAAAGGGTATACACAACAGGAGGGCTTTGACTATAACAAGGTGTTTTCTCTTGTGGTAAGACACACTTTTATCTGTTATTTACTTTCTTTAGTTGCTGCACAGGATCTCGAGTCAGAGTAGCTAGATGTGAAAACGACGTTTGTTCATGGTGAGTTGGAGAAGCGGATTTACATGAGGCAGCCAAATGGATTTACTATTTCGAATAAGCAAAATTATGTTTCCATGTTAAAGAAATCTTTATACGGGTTGAAACAATTTATGAGGCAATAGTATAAGCGTTTTAATGCTTTCATGGCTAGTCAGGACTATTTGAAAAATTAGATGGATAGCTATGTTTACTTTAGGAGATTGGAGGATGAGTCCTTCATTTATCTATTATTATATGTTGATGACATATTGATGGTAGCTAAGAATATATCTAATATTGATGTGCTAAAGAGACATTTGAGTTTTGAGTTTGTGATGAAAGATATAGGTGATGCAAGAAAATATTGAGTATGGAGATTTTACGCAACAGGATTGCTGGAGTTTTGTGTCAGTATCAAGAGAAGTATATTGAGAAGATTGTGTCACGTTTTGATATGTAGTCAGCGAAAGTAGTGAGTACACCATTAGTGAAACACTTTAAACTTTCAAATAAGTTATCATTGTAGATTGAGGATGATGATGAGGAACATGTGTCTTGTGTTCCTTACTCTAGTGTAGTGGGTATACTAAGCCTAAAATTTCACGGGCCGTGAGGCCTAGTGTAGTGGATTCTTAGATATTTGAAGGGAAACAGATGTTGATATAGTGTACTAGAAGAATAAAATGGCAATAAGACCGCTAGTTATGTGGATTTAGATCACGTCGGCGACTTAAATGAACACAAGTCTTTAGGAGGGTGCGTGTTTACGCTTGCCGGTGGTGCCATTAGTTGGAAAGCGTCCTTACAGGACCACGTTATCTTGTCTTCGACTGATACCAAGTACATGGCATTGACATTTATAGCGAAGGAGGCAATATAGCTACAGGAATTGCTCTTGGACTTTGCGTTAAATAAAAAAAAGTATTATACACTGTGATAACCAAGGTGCAATATATCTAGCATATAATTCAGTTTATCATGAGCGAGCGAAGTATATTGACATCATATACCACTTCATCTGAGACGTCTTACTGAAGGGTAAGGTTGTTGTGGAAAAGACAGTGACAACGAAGACCCAACAAACACGATGACGAAGCCCATTCCTTTGACAAAGCTCTTTGCTTGAGTGCAATTGACGTCTGTAGAGAGTGAGCGCCCATTGGGCCATTGGGAAAGTAGCATGGATGATGAGTACTGTGCTTGACTTCACGCGTCAAGACAAGGTCAAAAATTGTTATATTGTGACTCGAGTTTGAGCCATTTACGGAACTAGACCCAATTGCAAGATGTAGATCAATGTGCTGAATTATTCCAGATTTCCACACTAGAGAAAAGAAATGCAAAGATGAAACACAATTCTCCTAGCACTACAAGACAAAAGGGGCTCACATATGTCCGTGATTTATATATTTATTTGTGAGTGCAATATCTCAATGGGGTCAAAGAAGTAGAGTATGCGAACAAAAGAAAGCTTGTAGGCCCAAGGGGTATTGAGATAAAAAGAAAAATTAAGCAACCCAAGGTAACTTCCCCTAGATATAGCCGTACAGTCAACCGCTTGTTGGGTTCCTTCATGTAGCCTCCTGTAGCCACACAGTAAAAGAAGAAGCAGGCGTGGCTAGTGTGTTCTTTCCTTAGACGCCACACAAAGGAAAATTCAAAAGCCACACGGAGCGTTTCGTGTGGGTGTACGATGAGGAAGCTCTAGACATGTGAGTGTTGTGCCATGAGTTTTTACTTTCGTTTGAGTTGTTTATTTATAAACACTTTGCGTTTGAATTTGATCAAGGTATGAAAAATATTTGAGCACGTAAGCGATTGTAAACTTTGATTATTGGATACTAGTGGATTATTTGATATTGGCTCTCCCTATAGATGCAGATACCGATTCTAAAAAAGAACCACGTAAATTTTGGTATCCTTTATTATTTCTCATTTATTTCTCTGGCATTCTCACATTGACTTAATTTGCAATATCTGAGTTAGATTCCGCGTTCGGTTAATATACAACAATTATAATAGCCTCGAGCAAAGTATTGGCACGACTCTATTTGAAGAGTTATATGGATGCAAGTGTAAATCTCCTTCTTCTTTTTTTGTATGTTAATCTCCTATTTGCTGGGAGGAGGCTGGCAAGAGGAGATTGACTGGGCCAAAATTGATTAAGATTTTGTCTAATGTCACACAAGTTGTTAAAGAGGGACTTTGGACTGCACAAAGTCAGATCAAAATCTTGTGCAGAGAAGCAGCTATGACAAATCTTGTGCAGAGAAGCAGCTATGACCTTTATAGTTTTAGCTTAGAGATAATGTTTTCCAAAAAGTTTCACCAATAACAGGAGTAGCTTGGAATCAAAGCAATCATTTGGCTGCATCAAGATTGCTTCAATTAGGAGTGAGCATTTATCACCCTCTTTTGGCTTTTTAGTGCATCTTTACTTGTTATTGCAAAGCCAAATAGGTGAAGTCTCTATTCCACTTGAATCACATCAGGCTTGTGATGCGTGTCGGGCAGAGTGTAAAAATCATAGTGAATAGAGTGAAGTTCACAAGATTCTAATTTTAAGCACTAGTTGAGAAACCAAACTTTGACACTTGGCCTATATTCTGATCTTCTCAATTAAAGCATATTATACTCAAGCTAGTATAAATGCTAGAACCTGATTTTGTTGTTTTACTTCCCCCTTGAGCAAATGCAGAGAATTGCGTGAAAATTATACATCCGAAAGTGGTGTCATGAGTGCTGTGTTGCGGACGTTTTGAAAAGCACACTGCTTTTTTGTTCCTTGTAATGTTATGAAGGGTAAAGAGCTGCTTCCGTATTTGATTCCTATCCCGAAGTTAATGCTTATAAAATGGTGGCAATTCTGACGATGATGTAGACGTAAACTTGAGGCTGATGCTGTTTTGCCTTGCTTTGTCCTCTCCATATATTATCCTAAGTTTGATTGCTCTTTGAGACAGTGCCCTGAGCGTTGCGCCTTTTGGTGAAAATAATCTCAATTAGCAAAATCAAGGGAATGCAAATTGGCAGAACAATTAGAACTACCAGAACAGACGGAATCAAGGAAACGAAAAACCTGCTCAATATGGTGTTGCTGAAGAAAAAATGAAGATTGGTTATTAGTTGCAGATGATAAATAGAAATTTAGTGATAGATGGATTCTTGATTAAGGTTTTTTGTATCACATGTGTCTTAATCGTGATTGGTGCTCCACATACAAGCGATATAATGGTAGAGTTATTTTAATGGGAAAGAACGTTAAATACAAAGTAGTTGGGATTGGGACCATCAGCATTAAGATGCACGATGGCATGATCAAAACCTTGGAAAATGTCAAACACGTTCGTGCTTTGAAGAAGAACCTTATCTATTTGGGTACACTTGATGCTAACGATTATAAGTTTACAGCTAAAGGTGAAGTAATGAAAATTATGAGAGGTTCACTTCTTTTGATGAAAGCTTTGAAAATGGGCATTTTGTATTAGCTGCGAGGCACTACAATTATTGGTTTAGCTGTAGTCTCATCCGTTATGACAGAATCAGACATCACTAAATTTTGGCACATGAGATTAGGCTATATGAGTATTAGAGTGATGGAGGAGCTGAGCAAGAGAGGTTTTTGTGTGGTCAGAAAATTAGAAAACTAGATTTTTGTGAGCATTGTGTCTTCAAAAAACAGAAAAAGGTCATTTTCATAACATGTATTCACACAACAAAGGGCATTTTGGATTACATATATTCAAATTTTTAGGGGACTGCAAAAATTCATTCAAAAGGCCTTGGTTCAAGGTATTTACTCACTTTCATTGATGATTTTTCCAGGAAAGTTTGGGTTTATATTCTAAAATAGAAGAACGATGTTTTCATTACATTTAAGCAATAGAAAATATTGATTGAGAAGTAGACCGGTAAAAAGATCAAGAGGCTAAGCACAGATGATGGACTGGAATTTTGTGGAGATGAGTTTAATGAGTTCTACAAAATTGAAGGCATTCTGAGGTATCATACTACAGTGAATACATCACAGCAGAATGGTATTGTAAAACATATGAACAGAACCTTATTAGAAAGGACTTGGTGCATGTTGTCTGATGCTGGTTTAGGCAAGGAGCTCTGGGCTGAGGCAGTCAATATAGCTGTTTGGTTGATAAATCGTTCTCCTTGCACATTTATTTAGTGCAAGACACCTAAGGAGGTATGGTTAGGTTAACCTGTTGATTATTCTTCTCTTCGAGTATTTGGATGTCCAAGATATGTAAATGTTAATGAAGGCAAACTAGAGTCTACAGTAAAAAAAAATATGCATCTTTCTTGGTTATGCTTTTGGTGTAAAGGATTATAGACTTTGGTGTATTAATTTATCTAAGATTATCATTAGCAGAGATGTTATTTTTGATGAGTGTGCTATGCTTCATCTTAGCAAGGAGTCATTTGTTCCTTATCATGAAAATCTAGAAAGTATTGCGGAGAAGGTGGAGCTTGAAGTAATTTCTTCACAACCAATTTAGTCGTCTACTGATAAAATTGAGATTGAAGAACCTGAGGAAGAACAATATTCTATTGCCAGAGGTAGACTAAGAAGGACAACAAAACCCCAAAAAAATATAGGTTCTTAAATTTTGTTGCTTGTATTCTTCCAGTTACAAAGTCAGTAGAATATAATGAGCCTAAGACCTACAAGGAAGCTGTCTCTTCAAAAAATCCAGCAAAGTGGTTAGTTGCTGTAAATGAAGAGATGAAATCTCTTGAAAAGAATCAAACTTAAGAGCTTATCAAGCCACCAAAAGGAAAGGAAATTATGGGTAGCAAATGGGTTTATTCCTGAAGTTGAAGACATCATGTTCAAAACTCGTCTAGTTGCTTAAGGCTATAGTCAAATTGAGGGAGTTGATTTTAATGATGTGTTTTCACTTGTTGTTAACCACAACTCCATTCGTGTTTTTCTTGCGATAGTTGCTATGCTTGATTTAGAGTTAGAATAATTCGATGTAACAACATCTTTCTTGCCTAATGAACTTGAAGAGAAAATCTATATGGGTTAATCATAGGGTTTTCAGTTTAAAGGTAAGGAATGTCATGTTTGTCTACTGAAAAAGTCTATTTATAGCTTAAAGTAATCACCTAGACAGTAGTATAAAATGTTTGATTCATTTATGGTGCAACTTGGCTATTGCAAGCACAAATATGATAGTTATATATATTTGTGCAAACTTTCAAGTGGCTCTTTCATTTTTATGTTATTATATGTTGATAACATATTTATTGCAACAAAATATAAATCTGATATACAAAATTTGAACGCACATTTGAGTTTTGAATTTGATATGAAGGATTTAGGTCCTAGGCATAGAAATTCGGCGAGATCAAAAAGGGAAAAATTGTATCTCTCCCATAAAAGTAATATTGAAATGGTGTTAGATCGTTTTGGAATGAAAGATACCAAACTAGTAAGTACTCTTCTTGCTGCTCATTTTAGATTATCAGCTAGTTTATATCCACAAACAGATGATGATATAAAATATATGTCACATGTTCCACACTCTAGTGCAGTTGGTAGCCTATTATATATGCCATGGTTTGTACTTGACCCAACATTTCACATGCTGTCAACATGGTAAGTAGATATTTATCATGCCCAAGAAAAGTTCATTGGTAAGCTGTGAAGTAGATTTTGAAATATTTGAGGGGTATTTTTTATTTTGGTTTAGAGTTTGGGAAAATGGCGACACTTTAACAAGATATGTTAATTCTGATTATGTTGGTGACCTTAATAAAAGAAGGTCTTTGACTAGGTACATCTTTACTATTGGAGGTTGTGCAGTCAGTTGGAAAGCTACTTTCAAGCATACGATTGCTCTATCTATTACCAAGGTAGAGAATATGGCCATTACGGAGGCTCTTAAAGAGGCCATATGATTAAGAGGCTTATTTGGAGAGCTCAGTGCGGATCAAGGTGTAAATATTGTCCATTGTAATTGTCAGAGTTCTATACATCTTACTAGAGATCAAATGTATCATGAGAGGACAAAGTATAATTGGCGTGTGGTATCATTTTATTCGAGACATTTTTGCTGATGGCTATATCAAGGTCTTGAAAATTGATACGTAAAATAATAAGCCAACAGATTGACAAAGCCCTTGCCTATTACCAAATTCAAACATTGCTTGGATTTGATTAATGTTTGCTGCAACCGAGTTTTACTCTAGTCGGAGGAGAAGATTGTTAATTGCTTATGTATAATTCAACCAATGTAAAGATTTGTTGAGTATGTCTTGAATTCTCTATGGGCTTGGGCCAAAGTTAGGGCTTAGGGACAATATAAATATTGTTTTTCTCAAGTTATTAGGTTAAGAAGTTGAGACAGAAAAAGTCTTAGCTTTTTTGGCCATCCTTTGCAATCCTTAAATTTCTATAGTGGATTTTGCTTATCATCTCCTCATATTTTTTTCCTGTAAGGGTTTTCCACGTAAATCTATATGTACTTTAATCTTCTTAGTTTTAAATTCGTTATAGTTACTGCATCAGTCATAACAAGTCGGTAGTTATAACTATTTAAGCCTCGAAGGACATGCCGAGAGCTTGTGTAATTGGTTATAAGGGTAGCTGGGAGTAGCGCTTGCATATGGTTGAATTTCACTATAATTATTATATTATGTCTCAAATTTGAGTTATTTACGGAATCCGATCCGCGTAGATCAATGTGCTAAATTATTCAATATTGCCACACTTGAGAAACAAATATAAAGATGAAGTGCAAGTCTGCTGGCACTATAAGACAAAAGGGGCTCACATATATTGATAATTTTATATGTTTATTTGTGGGTGGCATATCTCAACCAGTCAAGCAAGTGGAGTCTTGTTGCTGCGTACAAAATAAAGCCTGCGAGCCCAAGGGGTATTGAGATAAAAAGAAAATAAAGGCTACCCTATGTAGGTTCCCCCAGATATAGCCGCACGGTCACGGGCTTATGGACTCCTTCCTGTAGCCTCCTGTAGCCGCAAAGTAAAAGGAGGAGGCGCGGCCAGTGTGTTCTTTCCTTGCACGCCGCACAAAGGAAAATCCAGGACCCGCCACACAGGGAGTGTTTTGTGTGGATGTACAATGAGAAAGCTCTAGGCACATGGATGTTTTGATGTGAGTTTGAATTGTTTATTTATAAATACTTTCAGTTTGATTTTAATATAGGTACGAGAAAAGCCTGAACATATGATCAATTGTAAACTTTGATTTTCCGATAATAGTAAATTCATTGGTGCTGGCTCTCCCTATAGGTATAGGTTCCGATATTCGGATCAAACCATATAAATTTTGGTATCCTACATCGTTCGTCATTTATTTCTCTGGCTTTCTCGCATTGACTTAATTTGCAAGATTTGAGTTAGCTTTCGCGTTCGGTTAATATTACAACAATAATAAAAGCTACGAGCAAATTGGCATGGCTCTATTTGAAGAGTTATATGGATGCAAGTGTAGATCTTCTATTTGTTGGAAGGAGGTTGGCGGGTGGAGATTGACTGGGCCATAATTGATTAAGATTTCGTCTATTGTCACGCGAGTTGTTAGAGAGGGACTTGGACTGCATAGAGTCAGATCAAAATCTTGTGCAGATAAGCAGCTACGACCTTTAGAGTTTAAGCTTAGAGATCACATTTTCCAAAAAGTTTCACCAATGAATGGAGTAGCTTGGAGTCAAAGCAATTAACTTGATGCATTAAGATTGTTTCAACTTGGAGTGAGCATTTATCAACCTCTTTTGGCCTTTTAGTGTGTCTTTACTTGTTATAGCAAGCCAACTAGGTGAAGTTTATATTCCATATGAATCACGTCAAGCTGGTGATGCGTGCTGGGTAGAGTGTGAAAATCACAATGAATAAAGTGAAGTTCACAATATTCTAATTTTAAGTAGTGATTGAGAAATCAAATTTTATTAACACTTAGCCTATATTCTGATCTTCTCAATTAAAGTAGATTATACTCAAGCTAGTACGAATGCTAGAACCTAATTTTACCCTTTACTTCCCCCTTGGGCAAATGCAGAGAATTGCATGAAAATTATGCATACGAAAGTGGTGCCACGAGTGCTGTGTTGTGGACGTTTTGAAAAGTGCACTGCTTTTGTGTTCTTTGTAATGTTATGCGGGTTAAAGAGGTGTTTCCGAATTTGATTCCTATCCCGAAGTTCATGCTTATAAAATGGTTGCAGTTCTGACGATGATGCTGAGGTAATCTCAAGGCTTATGTTGTTTTTGCCTTGCTTTGTCCTCTTCATATATTATCCAAAATTTGACCGCTCTTTGAGACGGGGCCTGATCGTTGCGCCTTTTGGTGCCGACATTTTGAGTTCAACCATGAAATTTTCGCTGCTCCTCCAAAACACTCGTGAACTGTGGAAGAAATGGGAGCTGCGGTTGCTCATCCTCCTCAGCTTGTTTCTCCAGTTGACCCTTGCGACTAAAGGCAACAAGAGGAAATCCATCTCCAGTAAGTGGATCCAATTTGTGGTCTGGACGATGTACCTGTCGGCCGAGTCTGTCGCAACCGTAATGCTCGGCGTCCTCTCGAACCGCCTGGCCAACATCAAGGAAACGAAGGGGACATTTGATCCACAGAGCCAGATCACAGCGTTCTGGGCATCGTTCCTTCTCCTCCACTTGGGTGGGCCCGACACGATCACCGCGTTTGCCCTGGCGGACAACGAGCTATGGTTGAGGCAGTTGGCACGGCTTTGCGTCCAGGTAGGACTAGCTTCTTACATTTACTATATGGCCTTGTCAGGGTCTACGCTGTCGTTGATAGCAAAGGGTATGATCCTGGTGGGGTTCATCAAATATGCTGAGAAGACATTGTGTTTGTACTGGGCGAGCAAAGATCATCTTCAAGATTCGATGCGTTCGCTTCCCAATTTTGGTCCCATATACCCCAGGAAAATGGAGCAGTACGTTCTGAAGAAAGAGGAGGGTTACCAGGTCAGGTTCGATGAGGTCATAGAGTTTTCAGCGCCGGAGGGTCTCTCAGTGAGCGGTCAAGCCTCCGATGATGGAAAGACTCTGGTCAAAGCCTATAAATTGTTCAAGATGTTCAAGCTTGTCTTCATGGGCCTGATCGTCAACTCTGGCGACCTGGTCGCCAGTAACCGCATTTTCATGAACTCGGACATGGATTCAGTGACGGCTTTTACAATCATGGAGATCGAGCTCGGGTTCATGTACGATGTGCTCTACACCAAGGCACAGTTGCTGAACTGTGCTTGGAGCATCATTCGTTGGGGCATTAGTCTGTCGGTGCCCTGTGCCGTGTTGGTATTATTCTCCTTACAGGATAAGAAAGATTACCCCAAAGTTGACATCTGTATAACTTTCTTGCTTGTAAGCGTGACTGTACTTTTAGAGGTTTACTCGCTTCTTCTAGCACTTTCATCCGATTGGGTCGACTGCTGGCGGCTTGAGAAATCAAAGAGATCCGCAATTTCGTCTGCCATCATTTTTCTCCGGTTCTTCCCGGAAAAAAGATGGAGGAATTCGGTGGCCCAGTTCAGCCTCTTGAGATTTTCTACCAGGATCAGAAACAGGATCTTCCGCAAGTGTCCGTGGCTAGCCAGGTTAGACAAGAAGGTGGAGAAGTACTTTTATATCGGTCAAAAAGAGTTCAGGAACAACGTCAAAGAATGGATCTTCAGGCATATGCAGGAAACGGTCAGAGATCTGGAACCGGCCCACAGATCGAAGAGCTTGTTGGACAGTATTAAGCTGGGGGCGCGCGAGGTACTGAAGAAGTCAAACAGCATGGACCTATTCTGGAGCGTGGAAGTGGAGTTTGACCAGAGCATCCTCATCTGGCACATCGCCACTGAGCTCTGTTACTACAAGGACCGCGGCAGTAAAGAAATCTCGGAAGACATTTTGAGCTTCAAGATGAGTAAGTTGGTCAGCCGGTACCTGCTCTATCTTTTAGTATTCCATCCTTCCTTGTTGCCAACAGGGATAGGGGTGTTCCAATACGAAGACACTTTGGTCGATGCTCAGAAGTACCTCGAGGACAAGCAAGCGGTGTTGTCAAAGAAGGAAGGCCGCATCTTATCGGTCATCAAGTGGGCGAAGAGATTATTCGAGAAAGAGGCACATCGCCACACTGATGGTTACGGCTGCAACAAATCGCACAAGTCAAGAGAGTCGCTAGATCTGTGCAAAGTCTGCCATCTTCTGTTCAAAGTGAGTACTCATCGTGACCTCCCCGCGTGGAAGATGCGTGGAGAGAAAAGCATGTCGGTGCTGTTTGACGCATGCTATCTCGCGTCCCAGTTGAATGAAGTCCACAGGAAATGGGACGTGATCGGCAAGGTCTGGGCGAGAATACTGATGTCTGCGGCTTACCAAAGCAAAGGGTACGAACATTGCGAGAGCTTGAGCAGAGGAGGAGAGCTTCTCAGCCATGTTTGGCTTCTCATGGCGCACTTCGGCATAGCTCTGCCAGAACAAACTCCCGGAGCAAAACGCATCACCAAACTGATCCTGAACTAGAAGTTCCGGTGGAATGTGTCGTTTGGTTAACCTAATGTTATTTGGGTAATATTAATAAGTTAAGCTCATCTTGACATGGTGAGGGACTTATTTCGATATTTTGTTGTACTTGGAGTTGTCAGGAAATAATGAAACTGTGTGTCAGTCATTTACCAGAGGTATTTCACTGAAGCCAGTCAAATTGGGACGGAAAATTCGAGTCCCTCAAAGTGATTTGTAACTTGAGTTGAGACCTATCGCAATTAGCCACTCCTCCACGTGGTTAGTAACTTTACATATGGTGATTTGGTTAGTAAATCCTTACCTCAATCAATTTTCAACCGATTTGTAAGTTCTTAATTTTAGAAAAGTAAGTATGTGTCTATTAGCGAGAATAAGACTAGTAATTTGTTTAGAGTGATTCATAAGTTTCAATATAATAATTTTAGAAAAACTTTATATGCGTTGTATAATTTTGGTATTATAAAGTTTTTTATTTTCTCCATAGATACCAATATTAATAATGCATACTTTCAATTGTTTATTCATTTTTCCTCATTTGTTAACCAATGAAAATTTCCCAAATTAAACTTTTTCGATAGACTCTTTTATTCTTTCTTCTTCTTTTCTTAGACTAGTATTTCTGTTATTTTGGCTTGTGAGAGTAGGGTACATAAACATACACCACGTGATACATGAAGCGGGGATAGGGTATCTCCAGGTGAATTTAATTAATAATGCATCGAGTCTTTATAATTATATATAGGGTTAATACTGTAAAAAATCTCAAATTGATACACCTGTGATAAATTTACCAAAAACTAATTTTTTGACCTTCAAAAACCCCAAAATAGTACATCTATGATAAATTTATCCTCAATTAGTTTCTGTTAAATTTTACTGTCAAATTGCTGCGTTAAATGACACGTAGTAGTTGACATGTGTACTAGTTTCGAAGTTTTACCTTTTGTTTGTTACAGGTATACTAGTTTGTGATTTTTTTTATTAATCAAATTTAATGAATGGTAAATTTGTCACAGATGTACTGGTTTAGGGTTTTGCTAGTCAAAAAATTAGTTTGGTATAAATTTGTCATAGGTGTACCAGTTTAAGGCTTTTGGTGGTCAAAAAATGAGTCTGTGGTAAATTTGTCACAGGTGTACCAATTTGAGTTTTTTTACGGTATTAATTCTTATATATATGCGCGCAAAGTATTAGTTAAAAACCATGTGGATATATTTTGATGGGTGTGCAAATTTCAGTTTTAATCATTATTTCCTACACATTCGTCTTCTCGCCGACGGTGGAACTTCCTGGCTCCAACAACACCTTGTTTCTCGGCAAGGCAAATCCCATATATTTTTGGCGCTTCAATTATATTTTCTGAATTTTAATTTTATCGGCAATATACAAGATAGTCAATATCCACGAGTGATGTTATCATATGGTAATAGTAAGATTTATGCTTATTTCTCTTCTTCTTCTTTTTTTGTCAAAAAATGATTATTATATATATAATATAAACAGGATGTCCATAGTTCCAAGGAGATATTTCGCTAATTCATTAACAAACCTAGTACCATGATTTGGGAACTTTCAAAATGGTTATATGTTATCAATGAAGAGGTTGAGAGAACAAGATGACTTTCACCAATGAGGTATTATCTACTTTAGCCTGTCTCATACCAAGCTTAATGGATTTGTCCTTTCGCGTACATGTGGGACCTCTTTAAGAAATCACCATAGTCCTCCCATCTAAGCAAGCCTAACTTTGGAGTTCCAAAGTTAAGTATTGTCATTACGACAAAAGGTGCCTCCTTGAGTTAAATTTTAGTTATATATATCTCAGAATCCCTCTTCTTATATTCGGTAAATAATTTGATTCATTTTTGCTCCTTTTGCCATCCTAAAAGTCTCTAGGGCCTTTGGCCCGAGTGATCACTCCCCACGCTTGTCAGACTGGGTTGTTTCAAATTCAGAGCTGTCACCATCTTCATAGCAAAAGATGCCTGCCAGAGCTAGACTTTCATTTGGTTGTTAGCACACAAAGAAGGCCAAGAAAGGGCCATCATCGTTTGTCCTCTCCAAGGGATTAGGCCAAAGAAAGGACCATCTTCATGTCTATAGGACCACGGATGATACGTGAACACGAGGATAATGTTCTTCATTTTAAGTGCAGCCCCTCGAGTCTGTTTAGGTGATCACGGGGCGTGAACGAGCTCAGATCACTGCATAAAGCATGACCCTTCAAGCAATTGTCAAAGTTTATGATGCTGGTAGAACCTGAAATCCTAATGCTGAGTACTATAACATCTTCACGGTCATTAGGAAACAGAGAAGACCTTAAGCCAAGAGTGGCAGACAATGCATCAACCTGATTCGAATGGAGAAATCTCTAGAGTACAGACCAATCATAAAACAAAGAAATCGTCAGAAAAATACTGCACTAGGCACGTAATATCGAAATTGAATATGGATAATCAAATGTCTCCAAAACTCGAATACTTGTTTACATGCATTGTGCATATCGTAGAAACCAAAGAGCTCATTGTCCTGGGATGTCCAACAGGAAGAACTAAAGATATATTTTCTTGAGATGCAACAGCCAATTTTGCTGCAAGCTGCTTAGAAAGATTCTCTCCCAACAATTAGCAGCAGATATAAATTGCCAGATTACAAGTCTCGTTCTATGTTTTTCTAACAATATCATATCGTAGAAAGCAAATTCCTTCTCCATCCACTGATCAAACCGGATATAAAATACTCTGACCAAAAAAAAACCGGATTAAAATAGACAAGATCTGCACCATACCTAAAGATGTTGCTGGGCAGAATATCAAGCAATCAAGAAGATCAATGAAGTTAGATTTTTAGGCGCGATAACATTTTCTTTAAGAAATCATTTGCCCCACAACGTTATTAATGATCAACGACAAAAATCCTCTAGGATACAACAAAATCTCAATGAGAATACCAGATAGCAATTCTAGTAATTCTCCAGGATCTCTCAAAAGAAACAATTGAAAACAATGGTTGGATATCTTTTGGAAGAAAAGAAAATGATAGTTCTACATCATGAACAAAAACGTTGAAAAATTATATACATTGAGCAAACATAACCTTTATTTCTGAACAGATACAAGAGCATCCAATAACCATTAGGCAAAAAAAATTGAAATTAAATAATAATAAAAATAATCATAACTCTTTTCTGAACTGTCACGATGTTTCAATATGACACAATGGTCATTTTTTTTATAATAATAATTTCGAATTTTGATAAATAAAAAATAATGATCGTTAATTAGTGTCAAATCTCATCCACGTGCCCACTCATATCTTTTTGATGTGGGACAAGGCACCTCTACCAACAATCCCCCAAACAAAAGTACAAAATTTTTTTTTTAAATTACAACCAAATTTTCCGTGATATTAATATACATACATAAAGGTATCTTTTGAGTTAAACATTTATCTAGTACAAGTATCTCAAAATTATATAAAAGTTTCAAGTAGTTATGTTTTAAACTTGCTACTTTAATAATGGAATCGGATATACCGCATATATGCTAGCCTTTTGTTTTAACAAGAAGTTCATAATTTACTTAGCACTATTATGACCTTATGCTTGTAATTGTTTCGTGAGTTATCTAGAAAACAACCTTAACTTCCGTAAGAAGCAACATCACTTCTAAGCTCATATAGGTGGAGTATCTAGCATGTATTTTTGTTACTAATGACACTTTGCAATGTACTACATTAAGATTTAATTCAGCCTACAAAACATAACAGACGATACTAATTTGTCATGTTCGGGCTAATGTCAGTGTCAAACAATCACTTTCAGTAACTTGTTTTTACCCATCAAATAGTATAACTAGTGATTTACTTGTATTAGGTTGAGTTACAATAACTAATGATTTTAGTAAAGGGGTTTAAGCCCCATATCTTTTGACGTCATCTTTACCACATCTCTTGGTAAAGCCTTTGCAAAAGGATCACCCAGATTATTACTTGACCTCACGTAGACAATTGTTATGGTACCATCTTGAATTAACTGTCTTACATACTCATGTCATAGACTAAAATGTCTAGACTTGCAATTATAATTGCTACTATAAGCTCTTGCCAAAGTAGCTTGATTGTCATATTGAACAGAAATAGGAAGCATAGAACTAGGCCATAATTTGAAGTCCACCATTCTAATCCATTTAGCTTCTTTCCCGGTTGCTACTAAAGCAATGAATTCATATTTCATAGTTGAGTGAGTCATACCTGTTTATTTCTTGCTCGCCCAAGAAACATCACCTCCACCTAATGTGAAAATCCATCTAGAAGTGGAATATTTATCACCCACACTTCTAACATTGGTGTATCTTTCTAATACAGCCACATAATTATTATAGCACAATCCCAAATTTTTAATTCTGTTAAGATAACAAAAAAATCATGGTAATTGCTTTCCAATGTTTTATACTTAGATTACTAGTATATCTACTCAACTTACACACGAAAAAAGCAATATCAAGTATAAAAACAACGCATTGCATATATTAAAGATCCTATAGCACTCACATATTTAAGTTGTGCTACTGCTCTACCAGTATTATAATTTAATTTAATATTGGAATCAAATGGAGTACTCATATCTTTGAAATCAAGATGTTCAAATTTATTCAGCATTTTTTCAATATAATCACATTGGTTCAAAGAATAACCCCCACTAAGTTTTTAACTTTAATACCTAAGATAGTATCCACTTCACCCAAATCTTTCATTTTAAAATGGAAGTTAGATATTGTTTGTCTCGATGACTCCGGTCATTTCTATCATATGCATCCTTTCCATTGCATCGCTGCAAGAATGTTTCCATGACTCAACACCATGACCTTCTCGGTCTCAAGTGGTAACCTTTCTGACTATAAAACGGAGTCATGCTCAAATAACTCAAGAAATTAACCCAAAGAAACTCATTTCACTTAGTAGGAGCAAGTCTCCCTATCACTTGAGGATCATCACATAAAGTCAATCGAACAAAGGCTAATCCAATAGTTCTGATTTCATTGTGATGCCTAATGAACATACGAAAAGGTAATTTACAAATAATCTCCACCTAGTTTAACTTTTCCATTTTGCTTAAGGAAGAATTAGTATAGCACCCACATAAAAGCGAAGCAATGCTCCGAAAAAGAACATTACCAACACAAACTCCAATAGAGCCAATTCGATTCCATTCTAAAACATGCTATCTCGTTCCTATTCTCGTTGAAACTTAGTGTGACTGTTAGAGATATTGTTATCTTCTAGAGATATTGTTATCCTCCTAGATTGATTTGTTATCTTTTGGAGATATTATTATCCTCCTAGATTGATTCTAATTGATTGTATTTGATATTGTAATATTTTATTGCTTTAGATAGTTATCTAGAACAACCTATAAAGAGGCTCATGTATCATCAGTAATATGTATAGATAAATATACAAAAATTCCCCAATTCACTTTTCTGTTTATTTTTAACTTAGTATCAAAGCCGCTGCTGCATGAGAAAGCAGTGATTGAGTTATACGGTGTCATAGCAACGTTGCCACAACCGCGCCAGTATCCATTCATCATCGAACCGCCACCCTTGACTACTGTTCAACTAATTTTGTTGCTTATTTTGAAAAACAAACACCATCATTAGACTAACTGCTGTCAGATGAGTCGGACCTTGAAAATTCATCACCAACAAACTCCGGTAGCCGCTGCATGCACCACCACTCACCACCGCGCCACGGACCCACCGACGCCGTTGTCTATAAGTGCCTTATTCGAAGTCATTAGTTGGATATTGTCAACAACCACCACTATAAACAGGTTCCTCATCCTCCAGCGAGTCCAACCCAGCAAACCATGTCGCTGAAAACCTTTACACGTGTCCTCACGCGCCACTCAAAGCATCTACGCGTAAGATCCATGTGCCAACATGCCGCACGTGATCATTGCCACTTGTGCTGAGGAGGTGACGACATCGCCACATGTCTGCCACGTCATCCTCTAACGTCGTCGTCGACCAGATGTTGACCAGTCATTGACCGGCATTGACTAGATCGATTTATCTATTTTCGGACTGGTTCGATCTCTTTTGGACCGGTTCTTGGCATTTTCAGACCGATTCCTAAGGTATTTCGACATCCAGAATCCATTTTTGGCCTTATTTTTTCAATATCAGCCTTAGGAATATCGTTTTTCTCAAAATTCATTATATTGGGTTTATACTAGTTTATTACATATCATGGAGAAATTAGAAGTCTCAGCACCCATTCAAAGCATCTTAAATGGACCAAACTATATCTTATGGGCTCAAGAAATGTCAAGTTTTCTAAGAGGACGGCGTTATGTCACTGGAAATATTCGCGAGCTTGTTCGGGCTGCTAGTGAGGTTGATGATAAATTTGATACACGTTTGGAGGAGTGGGATAGCAAGAATCATCAGAAACTCACGTGGATTTGAAACACTTTGATTCTATCTATCAAACTTCAGTTTGGTCACCTAGATACAGCAAAGGAAGCTTGGGATCTTCTTGCAAGTCGTTATTCCACATCAAATTGCTCATCGCTATCAATTGTTAAGGAATTTACATCGCATGCATAAGGAGAAAGGTCAATCTATTAACAACTTTTTATCTTGAATGCATGCTATATGGGATCAGCTGGCCTTATCTGAGCCTAAATGGGAGTCGACTACTGATGCCCACATGTTTGCTGAATATTGCAATCATATGCATGTTATGCAATTTCTAATGGCACTTAATGATGAGTTTGAATCTGTGTGAGCTTCACTTCTACATCGACATCCTTTACCTCATCTTGAAGTAGTTGTCTCAAGACTATTGACCGAAGAGACTCGACTAGCTACTTTAAAGGCACAACGTGCTACTCTATCAGTCTCCACTCCTACAGATGCAGTACTTGACACTTTTGGTTCTTCCTCAGGGCATAAGCCTTACTATACGCACTGTCGTCAACTTGGTCATCATGCATCCAATTTTTATCAGCTAAAACCTAAGCAACCTATGGGAACAAATGACCAATCCCAGTTCGGAGGTCTGCATGTGCGCTCATCCACTACTACTGCTACCATTGAGGATTCCTCCAATTGTTCATCATTTACTCTACCATTAGATGATCTTTAATCCACAGTCCGTTCCATTATTTAAGAATCTGGTACTTCTAGCTCCTCTATAGCTAACCCTACTACTCTGTCAGTTAATATAGGTACTTCTGATTCGTGGTTCTTTGATTCTGCCTGTTGTAATCACATGATCTCCAATTCCAATTTATTCAAGTCAAAAATCATACACTTCACAAGCACCTATTATTCATATAGCTGATAACTCTCGGATGATAGTTAGTCATACAAGGAACATTTTGACGTCCAAATTGTCCTTACTTGATACATTTATGGTTCTCAAACTCTCATTAAACTTAATATTTGTGGGATAGTTATTTGAAGGGATAAGTGTATTCAAAGTCCTAAAACTTGTCACGAAAGTGCAATTGAATCGTAAAACTTTCATAATGTGCAATTAAGTCCTAAAACTTATTAGAAAAGTGCAATTGAATCCTAAAACTTTCAAAAAGTGCAAACAAGTTCTAAAACTTATCATGAAAGTGCAAACAAATCATAAAACTTATCAAATTGGTTCAACCAAATCTTTCCATTGATTGTATTTTTTGAAAGTTTTAGGATTTGATTGTACATTTGTGATAAGTTTTAGGATATGATTGCACCTTCATGATAAGTTTTAGGATTTGATTGCACTTTGTAAAAGTTTGAGGACGTGATTGCACTTTCGTGATAAGTTTTAGAATTTGATCACATTTTTTGAAAATTTTAAGACTCAATTGCACTTTGTTGACAAGTTTTAGGACTTCTAGTGCACTCATCCCTTATTTCAAATTGGTTTTGACATTCATTTTTTTCTCCAAATGGTTGTCGTGCACTGGATCCATGGATGGGATAGACAATTGGGATAGGCCGTAAAGTGGGATGCTTGTTTGACCTTGTTTCATTAAAGCTTCCCAACTCCTTCACTGGTTATGCTGCCATAGTATCATCTAAAACTTGGAATTCTCGTTCAGGTCATCCTTCGTTCTCTAGATTAGGTCCTCTGATTATAAGTGGTCATTTACGTTTCGTTGACAATAAAACTTTTTATTGCTTGCCTTGTAAGTTGGGAAAACATCATGTTTACTATTCAATGTTAGTGAATCTGTCTCTCATGCTCTTTTTTTATTTAATTCATTTTGATATTTGGGGACCATCTCCTCCTCCCACTATCAAAGGATCTCATTATTTTGTGATTTTTGTGAATGATCATTCTTAATATACATGGCTTTACCTTATGAAGAATCGATCTGAAATTACTCAAATTTATAGTAATTTTGGTTGCCATGATCAAAATACAATTTTCTCGAAATATTAAGATTTTTCGTGCTGATAATACCATGGAATATAGAGATAGAGAGTTCGTTAGAATTTTTTCTCAAAATAGTATTATCATTCATCGTTCTTGTCTAGGAACTTCTCAACAAAATGGTCAAACAGATTGTAAACACACACATATCTTAGATATTGTATGCACCCTTCTAATCTCATCATCTTGTCCAGAACAGTTTTGGGGAGAGGCCTATCATACTGCTTTATATACTATCAACTGCATTCCGTCACCTACTATAAGTAATATTTCTCCTTGCGAGCGCTTATATGACAATGTTCCTAATTACATGCTACTTCGAGTCTTTGGGTAGTGCATGTTTTGTGCATCTTCTCCTTAACGAATGCACAAAGTTAGATCCTTGTGCTCGTCTATGTAGCTTCCTTGGATATGGTATTGAGCATAAAAGGGTATAGATATTGAGATCCTGTCTCTAATTGACTTCGTGTATCTCGTTATGTTATCTTTTAGGAACATAAAACATTCTTGTCTCTCCAACCTTTTGAATCTTGTCACGCCCCGAACCCCATCGAGCTTGCGATATCCCTCTTCGGTCGAATTAGTGCGACGTTCCAGGAAACATCGCCGACCCAACCCAAAACATCAGAATCCAAATGCATCGTAAACGATTACACAAATCCCTGACGATATAATCATGGGGTAATAGGAAGAAACAAGTCACCAAACCACCAAACACTATATTACACCCACAATATATATAATATCCATTACAAGCTAGCACACTTGCAAACTTCCAAAACTAATGACCGCCAATAACAAAAAGGGACTAGCGGCCCGGTAGACTAACCCTTTGTCAAAAAGGCTCCTCACTATAAACAGGTCCAACCCCTAAATTTCTAACTAACCCCTAGTCACTCTAGGGGGGAATCCACTCAGAGTCAGATTCATCAAAGTCAGTTTGATTCCCTGAAGACTCTGAAGACTCAGCAAGCTTAGAATCAGCTTCGATCATAATGGGGTCATCTATATCTGCCAATTCTCACGGGACCTCAACCGGTTCCTCATCCTCAAATTCTATTTCTTCAGGCTCTTCCTCCTGTTCCGCTTTGGGCTCTTCTTCTTCGATTTCCTCCCTAGGCTCTTCCTCGGGCTCCACCTCTGGATTCTCCACTGGTTCCATCTCTAAGGTTTGTCATCTGAGCCTAGATCCATTGGAATCGGTCCTTGGTAAGGTACCTCAGGCTTAGGTTGTGGTTCAGTCACCATAGGTGCGGACTCAACGGGGGTAATTGAAGGGGCCGACTACGCAGAGCCAGGGCCGGTACTAGTCAACTCACCATCCAAGGGAAGAACGGTAAAAGTATCCCAATCCCCAAATGCATCGTAAGGAGCATCAAAACCTCTAACAGGCCCGAATTCCTCTGCCCCATCTCGGAAAGTCTAAGCTGTATAAGCGTGAGTCTGGCACTCTGGGACACCTACGTCTATCTGAAGCTCACTGGTGTTATTAATCCAAGTATACTGTTTATCTATGGGGAATTCTACTGTTGAGTGGTCAAAAAGCATTGGTATTCCAAAACGGTGAGGCAGCTGATTAGCCATTATCCAGGTCTGGGGTTTGAAATGGTTTTAAGTAAAATCATGAGATCACATCTCAGCAAGTAACACCCTAAACCCAACCTAGACCAACACATATCTCCAGACAAGTCCAAACACAATAACAATCAATAAGCACATAACAGGCACACAATTGCACTTACTTGGGCTTTTAATGCATACAATCTACACGTTAGTCTCAATTACACAAATTCCAATCACATGCACATTCCGAATAAATTTTCATGCCCAGAGACAACAGTCAAACATATGGCATTTCCAATTCCGCATTTCACACACTCGTTCATATCTCACCACACCATTCTCATTAAACTTGCCAACGACCCATGTAATTGCGCCTCAGGTCCACATTCAATCAATGGTTCACTTATGACCGTCTCAAATTCACAACACTTCTTAATCCGCATAACAGTACACGCCTCAAGCTATGTCTCTTGCCTGCGTTGTAGTACACACCTCAGGCTCAACATCCTCCACCTATGGCACAACGTGCATTAATGAGCACGCCTCAGGTTGGCGGTCTTCCAGTAATACCTGGCATTATCCCGCGTTAAAGTACATGCCTTAGGACGGCTCAATTCCCTGCGTTACACTACATGCCTCAGGGATTTTCGTGACCACACGCACGACATATCACATAAATTTTTCACCCGTTCGCTCGTTCAAACATCATACGAACATGCTCGATTGACACACCAATATGCCAAATTACCAACCGATGCAATTCAGCCCATACACGCATCAAACATCATGCATTTCACATGCTCAATTGGCACACAAACAAGCCCAATTTCCAGCCAATCTAATTCAGCCCATGCACATATAAACGGGTCCACATTTCAACCAATTATTCCACAATTCGATGAGCATGCAAGATCGCTATTAGACCCACAATCACAGCCACTAATATGAGTATAAATTCAACATATTCATGTCTATTTCAAGCCATAATCATCACCACAACCAGCCACGACACCACACATCAAACTGACACGTTTAGTTCCCAAATCGGACCATATGCTCATTATTTCAATCCACAATTTCAACAATCAATTCAGCAACAAATCAGCCCCGAAACCATCACAAATTCATCCACAAACCAACCAAGTTTGTTCCTCAATTCAGCCTACCAACATAACCCCTAAACAGCCACTAATTAACCCATCAATAGCCACTAATCAACCCGAATCGGCCCCTAGTCAGTCTATCGATGCCTGATATCCTAAGTAGAGTTTAGGATGCCCCACTTACACGAAGTCCTAGGCTAGCTCGGGCAAAAGGGGGAAACGGCAAGCCGGCGATCTCACGGCGGCAGACGACGACAGCGATGGCAGAACAGCGGCGACAGTGGCTGGACAAGCGACTGGTCTTCCTCGACTAGGCTGAACCGAATGAAGGCTGGTGATGGTGGTTTCGGTGAAAGGAAAAACGGGGGAGAGAGAGAGAGGGGGATTGTGAGGCAGTGGTGGCAACGTCGCGACACCGCAGGTGACCGAGCGACGGCGATCTGGCATGGCGGGTGAGCGGCAGTGATGACTGACCTGGACGGCTGGCCACAGTCATGGTGGGATGGGGAAGGCTCGGCCGGGAGGGAGAGTAAGAGAGAGAGATTGCCGAGAGAGTGAGAATGAGAGGGTGAAAGAGAGAAAATGAGAGAAAAAGGCTGAATGGCCAATAATTGGTGTCTAACCCCCTTGCCAAATGACTATCCTACCCTCCTATTTACTTTCCAATCAACGGCCACTATTCAATCTTATCTTAAAATTGACGGCCAAGATCAATCTTTGCCAAAAATATTCAAAGGCAAAATTGAAATTTCACAAAATTTTCAAGGGCAAAATTGTCCAAAAATTTTTATCTCTAAAGTTTATGTGAAATGACCAAAATGCCCTTCTCACATTATACTTGGCCTTAACAAAGTTCCAGGGGTAAAATGGTCATTTTTCATTTCTTGCCAAAATTCGAATTTTTTGAAGAATCTTGACAAATCTGAGACTAACCGCGCTAATAATAACGTCGTCCAATTATTTTGTCGTGACCTTCGAAATTTTCAATGCCCAAACTTGGTCTCTAATGAATGACGAAATTTAAATAACGTAACTTAAGCGTATCGCAAACTAACGGGTGGCTTTCGGAAAATTCGTATGTTCGACCCGTGGTCGATACTGAATCAAGCCATGTTTAAGTTCACTCGGATCGTGACGATCTCGGTTGTCATGTAATCGCGAGGATCGATTGCAAGTTCCGACGGGCGCGATCATTTGGCATAAGTTTAGGGTCATTCGTCAATTCATCTCGTGATTAAGTAGAATCACTCACGATCCACTCGTATGTCAGTGGTGAATTGATCCCTAACTATCCTTGGATCGGCCTACATTGGCTCAAAGTATCACATTGACCATTTTTATGGTCAAAAGTTGGTTCACGATCGAGTTTCTTTGGTCGCGCGAATTTAAATCTCTAATTAGCCCTTTTCTATTGGTTAGTATCACAGGAGTGATCAGTTCCGGGCGTGATCAAACTACAAGCACGTCCCTAAAACCATCTATTTCATAAATCTCAAGTGGGTCTAATTTCAGAATGTCACATATCCTCTCCAATTGTTCGCTTCTTCATTGATCCTTCTATTGATCTATTTCCAGAAGATGACACACTTGAATCTTCCTCTTTGGAACTATCCCCTCTTAATATTAAAACAGGTATCTCTGGTAATGCTACTTTGGTAGCTTTGCACCATTTGCAGATTCTTCACCCTTGGATGAACCTTCATCTCCTGTTCGTCATTCTACTCGTGTAAGTCGACCTTTTATTTGGCTTTGTGATTTTCACTATTATTCTACTATTACTTCATTTCACGAGCCTCACACATATAGAGAAGCTTGTATTAAACCTCTATGGCAGCAAGCAGTGGCAGATGAGTTGCAAGCATTAGAAAAATCTCATACTTGGAATTTGGTTGATTTGCCTTCTGAAAAGTCTGCTATAGGTTGTAAATGGGTGTATAAGATCAAAACAAAGGCATATGGTACAATGGAACACTACAAAGCTAGGCTTGTAGCAAAAGGCTTCACTCAGGAATATGACATTGATTATGACGAGATGTTTGCTCTAGTTGCACGTCCTACTTCTATTCGCAGTCTCCTTGCTGTTGCTGCTATTAAGCAATGGCCTCTGTTGCATATGGATGTGAAAAATGGATTCCTTAATAGGGACCTCATTGAAGAAGTTTATATGGAGCTTCCTCCTGGATACAGACACTCCTAATAAAAGTGTGTTGTTTACACCAAGCATTATATGGACTAAAGCAAGCTTCTCATGCATGGTATTCTAAGTTTAGTTCTATCATGGAACGTCTTGGATTTTCATCTAGTCGCTGTGACAATGCTCTCTTTGTTCAACGAACATCTCATGGGTATATTCTTCTACTCTTATATGTAGATGACATGGTTATTACTGGAGACAATCATATAGGTATTACGAAACTATAGCAGTATTTGAGTCAACAGTTTGAAATGAAAAATCTCGGAAGACTCAGTTATTTTCTTGGCTTGGAGATTGCTTTAGATTCCTCTGACTATTATCTTTCTCAAGTGAAATATGCCACGGATATCCTTTCTCAAGCCGGACTTACTAATAACAAGGTTGCTACAACTATCATTGAAACTAATACCAAATTTGATGACAAAGATGGGACGTCTCTTCCGAATCCTACACTTTATTGACAACTGGTTGGCAGTCTTGTTTACCTCACTATTACCCATCCTGACATCGCTTATGTTGTTCACATTGTAAGCCAATTCAAGAAGGTGTCGAGAATGACTCATTTTGCTGCTGTTGTTCAAATTCTTCGATATATCAAGGGCACCTTATTTCATGGTCTTCACTTTTCTGCTAACTCAACATTCGAGTTGACACCTTATTCTGTTGCTAACTAGGCTGGTGACTCTTTTGATCGTCGCTCTACTATAGGCTACTGTTTCTTCTTGGAGCAAGAAACAAACTACTGTCGCTGGATCTAGTACGAAAATAGAATACCGTGCTTTTGCTTATACAACTTCAAAATTACTATGGTTGAGGTAGTTATTAGAAGACATGGGAGTCCGTCATGATGGTGGAATGGTCATTTATTGAGATAACCAAACTGCTATACAAATAACATATAATGATATTTTTCATGAGTATACCAAGCATATTGAAATAGACTTTCATTTCATACGCTCTCACATTGTGCGTGGTACTGTTCGTCTTGTTCCCACTTCATCGATTAATCAAATGGCTGATGTTTTCACTAAGGCTCATCCACCTGGATATTTTCAAAAGTTTTTCTCCAAACTCAAGTTGACCTCTTCTATGTCACCTTGAGTTTGAGGGGATGTTAGAGATATTGTTATCCTCCTAGATTGATTTGTTACCTTCTAAAGATATTATTATCCTCCTGAATTGATTCTAATTGATTGTATTTGATATTGTAATATTTTATTGCTTTAGATAGTTATCTATAATAGCCTATAAAATTGGTTCATGTATCATCAGTAATATGTACAGAGAAATATACAAAAGTTCTCCAATTCTCTTTTCCGCTTATTCTTAACTGTGACAAGTGGTAGGTATTACCTTGTTAATAGATTGGCAACTGGATTGATGACAGAATCTTCGATTATTATCAACAATCGGCATCATGGCAAATGGAAAGGTCTCGAGCGAGTTCCAGTTGCTTCAAGCTCTCGGCGGTGAAGCAGAGCACAACAGAGCACACTAGGTGCTCTTTTGAAACTATGGCCAATGGCAACAAGCGATGTTCGTTGGCATCTGACTGCAAGTCGTCGAGGAACAGACCTGTTGGAAAGTGAAAGAACTCGTCCCTGTCGATGAACCCGACCCACTTGCATGCGTCTCGTGCATGCATTGCGCAATGGGCGAATCCGGCTTCTTGCTTAGTCCCCCAGGAACGGCGCCAATTAAGGAGCCTCCGCAGTGTGGATGAAGATCAACACGCCGGTCTCTGTTCTTCATAAGTACGATGATGTTGTGAATACTCCTGGAGCCACCGCTGTTCAACAAAATAGTTGAATCGTCAGAACACTTTGTGAAGGAATTGAGTCCATTGATGATTGCCACGTATCCAGGCCCATTTTTTCAGAAATTTCTTCCTCCTTTTTTATAATTTTTTTTTTTATTTTACTCTCTTTCTCTTAGTTTAGTTTTCATCTTATGCACTCTCTTGAGTTCTTGTTTTCCGTTCCGCAAACACACATGCTGTTCTCATAAGACAGAATGTCTCTTAGGCCACTTCATTAGCAGAAGCAGTGTTCTCTTGGATTAGCTTTGCAGACTTCTTTTGATACTGGCAACAAATAAGCATAATTGCTAACAAAGTAGAGCATATAGCCAGTGTGCATAGACCAAGTGGCCGTGACAGGATTAGCAACTAGATCAATGAACCTGCACCCTAAAGGGCATTGGGCAATATTAGGTTAAGATCATTGCCAATTACACGTGACACTTGCTGACAATGCGCACCAAGCCTGCCAGTCAAATCACCCAATGTTTCCCATCAAAGAAGGATATATCCTGTACAAGGAGAGACTGGTACAAAGTCTCTCTCATTCGCTTGATAAGGATCGTATTTGCTATGCCAAAACAGTAATCACGGACACCAAAGATTTCAACCTGCATATTCCTGCACTAATGCAGAGAAGAACCAAGCGACACATTCCGATGAAACGTTGCGGTTTTCCCACTCTGTGCCGAGAATATTGATGCCGTCAACTAATGTGGTATAGAGGTCTCTGAAAGCGCGGCGACAATGAGAGCGGAGAAGGCGGCGAAAATGATCCATAGGTCCCTGGCAACCAATTCCCACATCCTGGTCAGCGCACGCCAGACCGTGAACGGCTTTGCAAGTATCTTCAGCTCTCTCCCCCCATACTCGTCTTCTCGCTGCCAACAACACCACTGCCTAGCTCCCTCTCCCTCGCAAGGTCCAATTTCATCATGTCTTGATTCATGACTTTGATCGACTCTGACTTTATTGTTGCAAAAATAATTCCTTAAAAATTGTTGGGGAAATATCAAGTAATCGGGAAGAATAAAGTTGGACTTTAAAGCGTGTTAACATTCTCTTTAAGAAATCATTTGCTCCACAAAGTTGTTAATGGTCACCGACAAAAATCCTCCAAGATATAACAAAGTCTTGACAAGAATACCAAATAACAATTCTGGTACTTATTCAGGATCTCTCAAGAGAAACAATTGAAAACAACGGTTATATATATTTTGGAAGAAATGAAAATGGTAGTTCTACATAATGAACAAAAACGTTAGAAAATTATATACATTGAACAAACACAATCTTTCAAATGTGAAGAAAGTTATATCCGAACAGATACAACCTTTCAAAGGTTATAAGAGCACCTAATAACCGTTCTGCAGAAAATAAAAATTTGAAATTAAATAATAATGAAAATAACTATAACTCTTTTGTGAATAGTCATACTGTTTCAATAGGATAAACTAGTTTTTTTTTAAATTTTGACAAATAAAAAATAATGATTGTTTATTAGTGTCAAATCCAGTCCACATGCGCACGCATATCTTTTCGATGTGGGACAAGGTAACTCTTAGTTTGTTACAAATAAACTACCAATAGTAACATCTACAAATGACCTCATATTGATTATACGGTTTCCTTTCTCTAGCGTCAGGTCATTACCATAGAGGACGGGTAAAGTGTGCGTGCATCAGGTCTGTATTCGAACATGCAGAATTTGAGCTGTCTCAAGACATGTCATTGACGTACCTGAAGCAGATTTTGCTTGTGATTGATCTACCTGATGTTTCAACAAACATTTTATGAAATATGAAAAGAGTCCAACTAAAATTGCTCTCTTGTGCGTAGAAATGGTGCAGTAGTTGGTTAATATGAACTTATTGCGCATCTCGGCGGAGAGCAGGCAAAACAACCTTCCGGAGCAGACCACATTACCAAACTGATCATGAACTAGAAGTTTCAGGTGGAATGTGTCTTTTAGTTAACTTTATGTCATTTGATTAAGATAAACAAGTGAAGCTCATCATCTTGAGATGGTGAAGGAGTTATTTCAATATTTGTTGTGCTTGGAGTGGTCAGGAAATACTGAAACCGTGCATCGGTTGTTCACCGGAGGCAGCCAAATTGGGACCCCGATATGTAAGGTTTTTATTTTGAGCAAGTAAGACTGAGACTAGTAATTTTTTTAGAGTGATTCCTAATTTCAATTAAAAAAAGTAACTTTTTGCTAATTTGCCCCTGTGGTTATTAACTTTTTACTTGAAAAAATCAAGTTTGGGGCCAATTTTTTGCCTAGTTATAACTTCCAATGACTACCGTCTCTAAAAAACATTTGAAAAGCTCATTATGTATGATTTGACGTGACAAAATATTTAAGAAGTCTAAAGGATTTCGTGACAAACAAAAGTGAAAATGTGAGGATTTCAAAACTAGCAATTACGAAGTTTTCTCAAATGGGTCATTAAGTTAATTTGCAATATGATCGATGGAAATTTCTTTAATGAAACATGAACATTCTATTGCAAATCAACACAAATCTGCCGCCACCATCAACCGCACTGGTTATTCATAAAGCATTCAAAACTCAAAGCATACAGACACCGGGGTTTATCTGAATAATTTCGGATATGATCAACTTGTCCCTCCTCTCTCCTCAATCCTCTGTTTTGCCATGCCTAGATCTCGCCATCCCAGAGGTCCTCAAGAGTCTTGTATGGACTCTTAGTCTCATGGATGAAATCGGTTCCCCAGATTAGTCTCATGTGCACGACGATCGTAAATGCAAAGTTTAACGAAATCAAGAATGGGAGAGTTACACGAAGAGAAAGCTCGGAGTAATCAGTAGTTTTTGACAAAAGACCGAAACAGGGCTTGATCAAAATGACAAGGACATGAAGACGGATAGCTGCTGATGAATATTTTGCCTGCGGAATCTCGGAAAACTTGGCAAGCGAGTCGTCAGGGATAGACCAGTCAAAGACGTCGAAGTTCTCTTTGATTTGTTTTTCGGTGGTGCTTTTCGGAGCACGCAATGACCCATCTAAAGACCCCACCTCAGAGCAGCCTGTGCAGTGTCTTTCCCAACTTTTCCGCGACCGTGGTCAGCATGGGTGTTTCAGGAGGTCGCTCTTGAGCCACGGTGTGCCTGGAGATCCCAACGGGAAACAACCCTGAAAGTTTTATCCGACAATGAATCAAGATTTGATGACATTCTAAATTACTCTTACCACAAACATTAAGTAGAACGCCATGCGAATGCTATAGTTTTATTTGTCCTAGATGACATGATTTAACTGAAGATACTGAGCGAGAAGAAGTTTAGTTGAATCCAACTCACAGAGAGGTGAACGCCTTTGGATTTGCAAAATTCGTGCAGCTTCTTCTGCTGCCACATAGGGTGACATTCCACCTGATTGACGGCCGGAGGCACGAGCGCAATCTCCAACAGATCCGCCAGCTTCTTGGTGGAGAAATTGCTGACTCCGATGGCCCATGCCTTGCTGGAATCATATCGCACTTCCATCGCCCTCCATGTGCTTGGTTTGTCAGGCTGCTCAAATTCCTTAGGTCCTGTCTTCATCCGTACTGGCCAGTGAATCTTTACAATTGAAAAGCATAAATCAGTTAATTAAATATGAAACATTCTATATGTGGAAGAAAAGTTGAAACAAGAAATGATCTTTTACCCGATATCAACCAAAAAAAAAATAGTTGTTCAGGGTATCATATTCTTGCGCTATAAATATATGCAAACACAAGTCGATTGGTATTCAATTCGAACATAATTGCTAGGAAAGGAAGCTAGGCTAGAATACTTCACTAAGAACGAAATTATCAGATCACAGTAAACTCACGAGGTGCAAATCTGCATAGTCAAGCTGCAAATCCCGCAAAGTTCTTTTGAAAGCCAGCGATGGTGCATGATCGGTAATCCAGATAAGAATTTTTCAGGAAGATTAGCAAAGTTTAGATTTAGAAGAAATAAGAACCAAAAAAAACCGAGAACGACAAAGAGAATCCTTATGCCTTAGGAGAAAGTCCTTAACTGCATAGACCAGTAGGCGGCTTACCAGAGTTCGGAGGTAATGAACAAATCCTCCCGTTTAACCATGCCATCTTCGAACAATTTCTTCAAAGCAACTCCAATCTACAGACAAAAATGTGTAAATAATCATCAAAAGAAACGTCAAGTATCCAGATAAAGAAAGTCCATCCTAATAACATGTTTAAGGAACCATGAAAAAATAATGGTGAAACTGCAAAACAAGAAGCAGAGGAAGGGAATGAAGATCAGTCCACCTACAAAACCAACTGAACGAAAAGAAAATCTGCTATCACTTTAAGCTTAACAAGAGCATAGAATACTGCAATTCACATGACTCTGCTCATGAAAGAAAGAGAGTGACAATCTGAGTCCAACAAGAAAAATGGAGAATCAGTGACAATTTGAAATACCTCTGCTTCGTTTCCATTAAGCTGCGCACAATCGATATGCCGGTATCCGTGCTGCATTACTACACAAAAAGAACAAAAAGGTTATCAAGAATCAATTGAACTCATAAAAAGCAACCACATCACAATCTAACTACAATTAAATAGTAATAAAAAGCAAGAATAATGTGCTAATGTGAAAAGCTAGAACACAGATTTACACGCAATACTGCACACGGATTTATATGTCAACCTGCACTCTCCCCCAGACACTTTGGATATCAATAGTGGGAACCCCTCACATAGTACAGTGAAGAAAACACCCTGAAACATTGTATTAAAACAAGACTTCAAAGGGAGAACCTTGATAGCCATCTCTACGGCATTGCCCACAAGCCCCGGATCACCCTACCATGTCCCCAGTCCTACTGAAGGGATTTTTGCTCCTGTGTTCAGCTCGAAGTATCTGATTTCCTTCCCCATTTTTCTTTCCGTCTTTTCGTTAAGGGCTTTTCTTCTTGAAAAACGAAGAAGAAGCAACTACGAAGGAAACCCACTTACAGAACTCGACTCAGTTGATCGCGAAACCAAAACCCATTGACAATTGAAAGAGAAACTGAAGAAGAATGACAGCAACAATACTACTCTTTTAGGGGATAACAATGGCGTACTCCTTTTATAGTGGAAAGGAACTGGATAATCTGTGATTGGTTTCTAGACAGTCTTCGCGTGGCCGCCAAGTGACCGCCAGATAACTCGAAACTTCTTAGCTGGTCGGTCTTGACATGTGATTAGCACGATGAAATAACTTGTATTCAATTCTTGGTGGTGACTTGTGAATGGAATACGCAGACGAAATTATCTCCGGTGGTCTACTCCAATGGTGATCTTTGGAGAAAAACTGTCGGAGTTAACTCAGACCCGTGGAAGCCTCCGCATCAGTGGGAACGTGAATTCCGTATTTTCATTCGGCCACCTAGCTTCGCTTAATTTAGGGAAAATGATAAAAATAGTCTATGAACTTTGAAACAACATACAATGATGTCTCTAAACTTTTAAATTGTTTAATGAGCTCAATGAACTATTGGTAAATATTAAATACAGTCATTCCTTTTACTAAAATGACAAATTAGATGTTATTTGATGATGTAGATAATAATATGTTGCATTAGATGTTTAGATATGATGGTGAAGAAACGGCCCCACTTTAGGGCTCAGTTTGAAATTTTTTTGCCTTTTTTTTTAGTCGGAATAGCCCCACTTCATTAATAACGGCTTTCAAATATACAAGGTGCAGGCATCATTAAATTAGATACTCCAAAGGGCTTGAACATAAGATCTAACTACTAGAGAGCCAAAAAAACACGAGGGCTTTCGTGACCCAATCAGCATCCCTATTGGCTTCGCGGGGACAGAAGCAGAAGGTCAAGTTGCTAAAATGCTGAAGGTGTACTTTGCAAATGCCAATCGACTCTTGCACCCCACAAAAGCTATATAAACTCTTTCCCGGTCAAAACTCTTAACCACAATGAAGTTTATCAGAAGCAAGCAGAGTTTCTCGTCCTTTCTCGACTTCAAGAATTCAAGAGCTTCAATGCATGCTACGGTTCCCGCCATAGTCGCCAGAGAACCTCTCGCTGTTTTAGCTAGACCATCAGCGATTACCATTTGAAAGTTCCTGCAGACAATCGAAACAGCCCCTGTGCAGTTACCCTCTATGAAGGCTGGGTGGATTTTGACTTGCAGAGTCCCCATGAGAGTGGCTGATTAGTAGGAAAAGTGCTTTATTAGTAGGAACTAAACTGAATTCACAGATACAAACTCAATTATCTGTAATTGACTTTGTTACGCGCAATACATTATTTATTAGAACAAGTCGAATCTGTGCAAAGTTCATGCTAGGAGCAAGACAACTAAGTTATATGGTGGAAAATTAGCTAAACATAAAGTGCTTAAAATCAATGAAATCAGCTTGTAGACTGAAAGGGGCAGAGGAACTGGCGTGCTGGACTCTCAAGTAGCATAAGGTACTTGGTAATTCAATTTGACGAGGCAGAGAGTTTCATGAACATGGACATTTCACATTGCAAATCAATACAAACAGCAACAAGACAACAAATACGACACATTTTGTCTAGCACACAGGACTAGGATTATTTGAACTAACTTCAGACATAAACTGGATGAAATGACCAACTTCCATACGTTTGCACACTCCTCTTTACTTTAAATCTTTCCATGCTTAGATCTCCCCATCCCAGAATTCCTCCACGGTCTTGTATGGGCTGAGAGTCTCATGGACAAAAACTGTCGCCCTAAGCAGCCTTGCCTGCACACCCAATCACAAGCAAAGAAGTAACAAAATTAAGGATTGGAGCATCGCATCGAACGCCCGAGAGTAAATAGTTTCAATGGAAACAGAAAAAAAGGGCGTAATCAAATGGACAAGGAGGGAGTTAATGTAGAATATTCACCTGTTCAATCTCGGAAAACTTGGCAAACAAATCATTTGGTATAGACCAGTCGAAAACGTCAAAATTCTCTATGATTCTTTTCTCATTAGTGCTTTTGGGGAGCACACTGTGACCCATCTGAAGACCCCACCTTAGAGCAACCTGTGCTGGACTTTTTCCCAACTTCTCTGCCACCATGGTCACCACCAGCTGCTTGAGCACCTCACTTTTGATGAAGGCCGAGCCGGGCGATCCCAAAGGCGAGAAACCCTGAAACAACAGATTTGACAAGGAATCAAGATATGCCTGGTAACATCCTAATTTGCACATACTTCAGTCAACTCAGAGCAACACTCATTTTGCTATGTGCCATGTATTCTGGCAGAAACTTATCCATTGATGAATTGGCTCCTACATTGACGCTTCAGATTAATCTTATGGCCAACATTTAACAGATCGCATTTATGTACCATAATCTAACTCAAGTAATACAGAAGAATAAAAAAGGTGGAGTTAAATCCTTCTCACAGTCAAGTGAATTCCTTTGGATTTGCAAAATTCATGTAGCTTCTTCTGTTGCCACGAAGGATGACATTCCACCTGAACAACAGCAGGAGGTACACGTGCAATCTCCAACAGATCTGCCAACTTCTTGGTGGAGAAATTGCAGACTCCAATGGCCCGTGCCTTACCTGAATCATATAGTGCTTCCATTGCCCTCCATGTGCTTGGTATGTCATGTTGCTCGATGTTTTCAGGGTTAAATCCCACCGATCCCTTCTTCATCCGTAACGGCCAGTGCATCTTAACAGTGATGAAACCATATAGTGTGTGGATAAGAGTCGATGACACTTACAAATACTTAAGTACATGAAAATTAGTCAGAACCGAACAAAGGGAAGTTAAGAATGCATTGCGCTGATAAGACCGAGACAAAACTATCAGCATGTACTTACGAGGTACAAATCTACATAGTCAAGCTGCAAGTCACGCAAAGTTCTTTCCATAGCCACCGGCACATCCTCTGGGGCATGATCAGTATTCCTAGAGAAAAAAAAATCCGCAAATATCACCAGTGAGTTCAGACAAAAAACATACAAGAAGTATCCCATTGCTTGTCTATGAGGTTTTGATAGGCTTCATATTCATGTCGTCTTCCTGAATCTATCAGTTCTACTTTTTTCGGACTTTCTAACGCAAGAGAACGAACAATACAAATATAATGTGGAAGGTCTCAAGCCTTACAGGTAGTCCTAGAATACATTCATGTGTAACAAGTGGTGACTCTTGTAAGTGTGCAGATACATCAACCAGTTTGCAGCACAGCTTTACCAGAGTTTGGAAGTGATAAACAAATCCTCCCGTTTAACCACGCGCTCTTCCAACAATTTCTTGAAAACCGCTCCAATCTGTAGCAAAATTCAGTAATTAAAGTAAGTAGAGCTCATAAATACAGATAGAGGAAAATCATGCGAACTTTGCTCTTGAATAGACGACTGGTAATCTCTAAAAAGAGTTATTAAATATGAGAGTTGCTAACTAAGGTAAACAATTTCGACCAAAAAATACTAAGGTAAACAAAAATTAGTAACTTAAAAAAATTTCTAATTTAAAAAATAAAAATTAAACATCACTAAGTAACTTAACTTGGACTTGGTGACTAAAAACCAGTAGGTGATTTAATTTGACAAAAGTTGATAAATCACTCTAATATAGGTTGGTAGGGAAAATTATCTAATTGGTCATAAACATATTGTATGGATGTTAATTCAATCCTAAACTTTTCAATTTTGTCAATTTAGTCTTAAAACATTTGCATGAAATTTTAAACTAGTCCTTCCGGTCAATTTTTGTTGGAATCGTTGACGTGGCGACATACAAGGAAAATTAGCCAGAATGACTACATTGGAATTTTAAGCAAAGGTTTAGGACAAAATAGGGAAAACTTTAAAGTTTAAAACTAAATTGGCATCCTTACAATAGATTTAGGATTGATTGGACAATTTCCCTAGGTCGGCAATTTCTTACAGGAGTTCATAGTTTGAAGAGTTGATATGTTATGCAAACAAAAATTGGTAAGTTAGTAAAAAATTTACTAATTCGCAAACTATACAAACAAAGTTGGTAATTTGATAAAATTGTTGATAAATTACCAACAAGTTACTTGAAAGAAATCACCAGTCGTTTTTTTTTTCCAACAATTTTTTTATACTTACCAACATTTATTAAATTTTACCAACACTGAAAAAAAAATCCGTCTTTTTTGGGGATTGAACAATAGAATCTACATGATCATGGTGGTCTCTTCCCTTCAATTGACCGGCGTAGCGCGATGAGTTTCAACATTGTAGCTAGAACTAAAGGAGTCATACAAACTCGTTGAAAGTGAAAACAACCTGCCAAACTTTCAAAGGGAAATAAATAAGCATGCAAATAACACCCGTCGATCTTTTTTATTTTTTATTAACTTAAAGGCACGACCGTGATTGGCCAGTTATCTAGAAGGACATTAGTATAACAATCCATTGTCATGACCCCCACTTATATTTGAGTTCCCATGGCCCTAAAAGCCGAATAGGTGGCCCATATAAATCAGATAAGGGAAATATAGCAAATTGAACATACAATCTTCCGTTGAGAAGATTAAAGCAAGATGAGGCACTCATGATAATTCATGAGGTCCATATACTGTGTTATCTTTTGGAACATGGAAAAAAGAACTTCTGAAACTTCGGAGAGAAAGTAATTGAACAGCCAAATGGAGCATCACCAACCAAAAAAATGTGACAAGAAAATCTGCTAAGGCGCAGATCAAAAGAAGAGCAAAGAAACTGCATTTCACATGACAATGGAGTAAAAAAATCAAAATCTATACATGCCCAGAAGAGGAGTGACGGTCAAAGTAAGAAAATTAGAGATACAAAGACAATATCAGATACCTCTGCTTCGTTCGCATAAACTTGTGCACAATCGATATGCCTGTATCCATGCTACACATTACCGCATGAAAAAAGCAAGAGGGTAGTGAGAGACAAATTAACTAGTAACAAACTGGCACTTGCAAATTCAAATGAGATCCGACACAGTTGAGAAAGACAGGATATTATAAACTCAGAAGCAAAGATCAAGAAGGATAACCCGAATGGCGATGTTGACAGCACTGCCCACAAGCCCAGGATCAGACTGCCATGTCCCCAATCCCACTGAAGGGATTTTAGCTCCTGTGTTCAGCTCAAAATATCTGATCGCATTGGCCATTTTCTGGGTTTCTCCTCGTCAAAAACAGAGGTCCAAGCAAGCTCAGGAAAGCAAAAGAAGACTCAGACTCGCTCGACTCAGCGGAGTGCGGAACAAAAGCCAGTTCGAAATTGGACGAGAACAGTGGGTGACAGCTACAGTAGTCCTCTCCGTACAGAACGAAATGGAAAGATCTCGTCGCTACTATGGAAACGTGTGGATACTAGTGAATTCGTATGCCTTATGTTTCGATAAGGATGATCAAGCAACAGGTCTCGATCATTTGACTGAGTTGATCAAGTGTAACGAAGTGGTGGACATAGTGAACAGGAGAAGAAAATATCTGGAGCCAATAATTGACAGATCTTTAGTGGTCGGTCGATCTAGTGAAAAGAAAAAGCTGGGGGACCTCACTAGGTGGGACAAAGTTGACGACTTCAGGGCACGCACGATAATTATTATATTTCTATTCATAACTAATTTTCTATCCTCGAAAATAGATTTGAAATAAAAATTCGTTTGATAACGCAATTTCATTTTTCTATTTCTGAGATAAATTTTTATTCCAGAACTGGTTCTAGACAAAAAATTAGAATAAAAAAAATAAGATTTCTATTTCTAGACGAGAAATGAAAATCATATCTAAAAGAACCTATCTTCTCTCTTCAAAACACATCTCTTCTTAAATTTGGCCACTGTTTGACCTAATCAGACCAGTCCGAACCGGTTCGATCCAGTTCATTCCTAGCGGGAAAATAAAAAAAAATCTAAAAAAAATTAGAACAATATTAAAAAATTATAAAATTCAGAAAAATAAGAAAAAAAATTCAGAAAATCCATAAAAAAATTAGAAAATCTGGAAAATTCCTAAAAATCTCAAAAAAAATTTCAGAAAATCCATAAAAATTGAAAAATTCTAGAAAAATTCATAAAATTTCCATAAAATAAAAAAAGTCAGATTTCGGGAAAATAGGAAATTTGGTGAATTTTTTCAAAAACAAATCAAAATATCAAAAATTTCAAAACTTCACAAAATGGCTTAGAATACTTGTGACCACCCACTTTAAGTGAAATTTAAATATTTTGAGGTGTCCAAACGATATTTTTGAAGACTCTTTAGTTTAGGGATTTAAAAAAGGTTTTAACCCCTAAAAAACCCTAAAAGGGGTTTAGCCCCCAAAAGGGGTCTTTACCTCTAAAAAACCAACATAATCCTTTAAATGAATAAGCCATCAGGGCTTTACTAGGGTTTGAGTGTTTTGATTGATTTTCATTTTAGAGACCACTTCTAAAAAAATGGATTTCTATTCCGGAAAATAGAAATTTGTGTTGTTATCAAACGGGTTTATGTTCCAGAAAATAGAATTTTTATGCTGTTATTAAACGGGTTTCTGTTCCAAAAATAGAAATTTTTATCGTTATCAAACGAGTTTCTTTCCTTAGAAACTCATCCTGGGAATGGAAATAGAAATTATTATTATTCGCGCCGTAAGTGAATGATAACTATTTTTGTCCTAGGAATTGTTTCTGAAACAGAATAATTATCATTTGCGCCCTAGGTGATCGATGTCGCAACAGTGTCCTGAGTCATGTCTTGGACGACAGATTTTTTGTAAGATAATGCAAGGTGGGGCTAGAGAGAGAGGCACTGCTGTGGATTTACATGGGGGATCCGACGTGAAGATGGACAACAACTTTTGTTCGAATCAATTTCTTGGTATCTAGATTTTCGATAACGTTCATAGTTGCGACAGGCGAGGAAAAAAGAAAGGGGTGTTTGTGGTGAAATCTGAGCTCAAGACACTTGTTTCACGTGTTCCACGTTCTTTCTCCAGTGAAAAAACGAGGAAAAACTCCTCTATGTTAGGGGCGTGCAAACAGACCGTTTGGACTAGATTGGAGCCGCCGGTTTGATTTGGTTTCAAGAAGCGTCGATCTGGTTCCCGGTTCCTAAAAGTGGAACCGGTGTTCAAGCAGTCCGGAGTCCGGTTTCAGGGGAGAACCGAACCAACTACATATACTTTTGTTTTTAGTTTTTATTACTTCAAGAAATTAGTAAACTGTGAACTAAATTTACGTACAATGCTTTTCTCTTATCGTCGCATCACGATGATTTTTCATTTATCATCACTTCCATCAATATATTGAAATTTGTCACTCTCTGTCGTTATGGTGGGAAAAAAAAAAGTGACCAATTCCATTGGACTGGTCCAATTCTCGGTTCTCAAAATTGGGAACCGAGAACCAATCACCCATACTCCGTGCAATGGGTGTTCGTGAACCAACTCAATCTCAACCTTCAAAAGTTACGGATCTCATGCGAGTCCCCCATGATTAAAGATAAAATGAGCTGATGAACACCCGGCGCTGGCAAGTCATGCTCAAAATTGAGAGGGTGAATCGTCCCCTTTGGCTATCCGTAGAAGTACACACGACCTCGTTTGGTTCCGTCAACAAGGAATCGTTTATGGATTCTCATTTCAAACACTACAAAAAAACCGGATTTTTGCCACGAAAATTTTCCAACGAAAAATTTTCGTCGCAAATTTGCAACAAATTTTCCAACGAAAAGTCAAATTCGTTGGAAATTTCCGACGAAAAATTTTTCGTGGGAAAATTCGTTGGAAATTTCCAACGAAAAATTTTTCGTGGAAAAATTCGTTGGAAATTTTCAACGAAAAAATTTTCGTGGGAAAATTCGTTGAAAATTTCCAACGAAAAAATTTTCCTTGGAAAATTCGTTGGAACTTTCCAACAAAAAAAAATTCGTTGGAAATTTCCAACGAATTTTCCCACGAATTTCAATTTTTGGGCAATTATTTTATGGTGTACAATTTTCGTTGGAAAATTCGTTGGAAATTTCCAATGAATTTTCCAACGAATTAAAAAAAACTCGATATTGTTCAGCATTTTTTGAAATTCATTGGAAAATTTGTTGCAAATTTCCAACGAATTTTTTTTCGTTGGAAATTTCCAACGAAATTTCCAACGAATTTCAATTTTCCGGACAATTATTTTAGTGTGTACAATTTTTGTTGGAAAATTCGTTGCAAATTTCCAACGAAAAAAAATTCGTTGGAAATTTCCGACGAATTTTCCAACGAATTTAAATTTTCCAGGTAATTATTTTAGTGTGTACAATGTTCGTTGGAAAATTAGTTGGAAATTTCCAACGAATTTTTTTCGTTGGAAATTTCCAACGAATTTTCCAACGAATTTAAAAAAATCCGGTACTATTCGACATTTTTTATATTTGTTGAAAAATTTGTTGGAAATTTTCAACGAATTTTCCAACGAATTTCAAATTTTCGAAATATTATTTTAATATGTACAATTTTCGTTGGAAACTTCGTTGGAAATTTCCAACGAAAAAAAATTCGTTGGAAATTTCCAACAAATTTTCCAACGACTTTCAAATTTTCGAAATATTATTTTAATATGTACAATTTTCGTTGGAAAATTCGTTGGAAATTTCCAACGAAAAAAAATTCGTTGGAAATTTCCAACAAATTTTTCAACGAATTTAAAAAAAACATATACAATTTCCCCACACACACAATTTTCACACATACTCTTAATTTCCCCACACTCTCTCTCACTCTCTCTCTCTCTCTCCTTCGCATTCACTGCTCCCTCCGTCTCCCCCTCCACCTACTTCCCCGCCGCCCCCCTCCTCCTCCGGCACCGGCTCCGCCGCCATGGACACCAAGCCTTCGACGCCTCCGACGCTACCAAGCCTCGTCGCCGGCGAGACGACAACGGACTTGACGGGCGGCGGCCTCGAAGCCTGCTCCCGCCCCTGCTGCTACTGCTGCTACTTCTTCTTCTTCATCTTCGCGCAACAGCGTCGCCGGCCATGGCGAGGGCCGAGCTCGCCATGGCCGACGAGCTCGGCCCTCGCCATGGCCGGCGACGAGGCTTGCCCTCGCCGGCCATGGCGAGGGCCGAGCTCGAGCTCGCCCAGATCTGGGCGAGCTCCGCCCTCGCCGGCGAGGCCCGAGCTCGCCCAGATCTGGGCGAGCTCGAGCTCCGCCCTCGCCGGCGAGCCCGAGCTCGCCCAGATCTGGGCGAGCTCCGCCCTCGCCGGCGAGCCCGAGCTCGCCCAGATCTGGGCGAGCTCCGCGCTCGCCGGCGGCGAGCTCCGCCCTCGCCGGCGGCGGGCTCGAGCTCGCCGGCGAGGGCTATTTTTCGATAAAAAAAATTGGACCAAAAAAAAATATTTTCGATGGAAAAAAAAATTCACGATTTTTGGACTAAAAAAAAATATAATTTCCAACGAAAAGAAATCGTCGGAAAAAAAATTCTTTTCCAACGAATTTAGTCACGAATTTTTTAATGAATTTTTTAAAGAAAAAAAAATTGTTGTAAATTTCCAACGAAAACTGAAATTTTTCGTTGGAAAATTTTCCGACGACGAATTACCCACGAATTTTTTTTCGTTGGAAAATTCGTTGGAAATTCCCTTTCCAACGAATTTTTCAGAATTTTTCGTTGGTAATTTTGTCGGAAAAAAAGCGTTTTTTTGTAGTGAAATAATACCACTCCATAAAATTAGATTATTTGTTAATTATTTGGAAATACCACTAAAAACCTAAATTTGCTCATTGTGACAATAGTATGCCAAACTATTTCTCTTGTCATCAAAATGCCCAAACTTGTACTAGTGACCCAAAAATATCTTCTATCACAGACTTCACAGTTCCATCTAAGATGGGCAACAAAAATTCGACGTGCCTGCTTGCACGAATGAGGGCAAGCAAACGGAGCTGACATGGTTATAACTTAGTTGGGAAAATCCCACCACAAGTCTATACTTTATTCAATATAGTACCAATTTCCCAAACTTTTTTTTTCGTGTCATGAATGTCTTAAACTTTTATAGTTTCATCCAAGATAACTGCTAATAATCCAACGTGATGGCTTGTGTGGACAACGGCAGGCTAACGAAGATGACGTGACTTTAGCTAGTCCAAAGCAACGTTATTTCATGGATCGACAAATATGTGTAGGTACCAAAGAAGAAATGAATTTGTGTTATCTTGTTGGTACTCAATCCAATGAAGTTAAAATAATGCGAGTGGTACCTTGATAGTGGATGTTCGAGACACATGATGGGAGATTCATCGAAGTTTTTGGCTCTTACACGAGTTGATGGTGGATACGTGATATGTGGTGGAATGGACAAAGGAATGATGATTTAGCAAAGGAAATATCAAGGTTCGAACCCTCGTCATCAAAGATGTATACTTAGTCAAATCCTCAAATCACAAGCTGTTGAGCATTAGTCAACTTTGTGATAAGGAGGGGTACATGATCAGTTTTGAAGAAGAAGAATGCATTTGGCTTAGACAAAAATCAGAAATAAAAGCTCATCCAGGAAAGGTATAGTAACATATATTTCCTTGATGTAGGAAAAACAAACCTCCAACAGGAGCACTGCTTTGTTTCTATAAAAGATAAAAGCAAAATTTAGGCATAATAAACTTGGACACACGAGACTCAAGCAAATATAAAAGCTATCCAAGAAAGATATAGTGCGAGGATGACTTAAGATCATCTTTTAAAAGATTGAAATATACAAAACTTGCACTTTGGGTAAGTAAATCTAAAGTTCTTTCAAGTCAAAGAATGTTGGTTCTACCGATGGAGTTCTGTAGCTTCTACATATCTATCTATTTTGACGAATAAGAACAAGAAGTAAGAGTTCTTAACTTGAGATATATTGCTTGGTGATTATGGATAACTACAAGAGGTTTACTTTGGTAGTGTTTCTTACTCATAAACATGAAGCATTGCATTCATTTACAAAATTTGCAAATTGAGTTTAAAATGAAAAAGTTATGGCGTTACTTCTATTCGAACCAATAGTAGAAAAGAGCTTGAAAATCACGAGTTTTCACCATTTTGTGTTGGAAATCGATTTAAGCTTAACTTATCTCCTCCTTACGCTCCACAACAAAAATGGAGTTGTAAAGAGAAGCAATCATTCAATAGAAGACATGTGGTCCACAATACTTGCTAAAATTCATGCGTCTACATACTTTTGGGTAGAAGCACTTAGTATTGCATGGTATATTAATAGAATGCATCTTAGACCATTAATAGAGAAAAGCCCCTATGAGTGTTACGATGGCAAGAAGCCAAACATTGCATACTTTTATATCTTTGGTCGCAATTGTTGTCCCATTAAAAATGTGAACGAAAATGTTGGTAAATTAGATCCCAGACTGAATGAATCAATATTCTTACCATCTGGCAAATTCTATTGTGTGTATTACAAGAAAACATAAGAGGTAGAGTAATACATTCACGTAAAGTTTGACGATCTTCAAAGAAGTATAGACTATGCAGTAGAAGGGGAACAAACTCCATTATGCGGAACCAAAGAATTTGAAAGAAGACCCAACTACTAAGTCCATATCTTTTCCAAAGGACTGAAAATTCTGTTGGAGTGTGGTCCATACTCCCTTTTAATAGGAAGGCACGAGAGTCCTACTCCCCGGAGAGTGAGCAAGGGTCACAGGGGCAACGACCCAAGCCGCTAGAGGGCTTTTATAGTTTGAGCTTGAAAAAGAAGAGTTTCCTATTTTGAATAGATTTTCTAATTGCATGGTTTCCCAATTAGTGTGGGTTTCCTATATTGAATCAAATTATTGCCTATATATATTATCTTTTTCTTATAATTGAGAGATGTAACAAAGATGTGCGAGTTGTTGATTATAGTGGAATCCTAAGTTAGATATAGTGTTGATTTTAAGGATGAACCAGGACAAAACCTTGTGTGAGAGCCAATGGTTTGTTCTGGTGTTTGGTGGGTGAAGTTGGGCATAATTTCCGAATAGTGGGTATTGTGGTGTAACAATGCGGGCCCGATAGTAGACTTCATAATTCGGCCCGACGAAAGACTTCATATCCTTGATGCAAAAGCATACCTGAATTAAGGGGGAGCTCACACATGAGGGGGAGATTATTAGAATGCACGTATGAATTGTATTAAAAAAATCCCACATCAAAGAATTGGTGTGGTATAAAGTAGTTAATATATCCTAGTTATCTTATAATTCATTGATTTACGCTTTTGAGTAAAGGTAGGTCCATTTGGATATGTTAATAGGCTCACACTTAGGTTCCCTCTCAGTAATCTCCCCAATAAAAGGTATTAGGCTAAAAACCAGATTTTCATTTAAGGCGTCGTTTATTTCACAAAAAATATATGGTTTGAAAAATATTTTCCTAAAAATAATCCTTATATCGCTTATAAAAATGAATGTACGAAAAATATTTTCATCGTCCACAAAAATGTTTAGAGATAACTTGTTGTCAATAATGAAAACATTTTCCATTGATTATCTATTTTAAGGGATATAAGCAATCATTTTAGAAAAATGTTATTCAAATCAATTATTTTCTCCGAAACAAACAAAGTCTAAGTAAATGATTAATTCATTGGCACTTCTATCCAAGGTAGAACCAAAAATTGTAGAAGAAACACTACGAGATGAAAATCGGTTAAAATCAATACAAGAAAAACTTAATCAATTCAAGGTCGACAAAGTTAGGGAGTCAGTTCCACAACCCAAAAGCAAAGTGGTTCTATAGAAATAAACCTGATGATAAATGTAATTTGGTAAGAAACAAAGCTAGAAGGGTATTCACAAGAAGAAGATATGAATTATAATGAACTGATGCCTCTGTTGCTAGATTGGAAGCTCTACATTTATTGCCTGGATATGCATGTTTTCACAATTTCAAACTTTATCAAATGGATGTAAAAAGTACTTTTTGCAATGGTTATATCAAAGAAACAGTGTTTTTAGAATAGCCCCTTAGGTTTTGGGGAACGAAGGAAAGTAGATTAATTATGTCAACAAACCCTAAAATGCTCTATATAGACCAAAGCAAACTGTAAGAGCTTGGTATGAAAGGTTGTTTCCTTATTGAGAAAGGATTGAAAAAGGTAAGGTAGACACAACGGAAGTAGAGATATCTTATTTGTTCAAATCAATACCGGTGAGATCATGTATGGTTCTACTAATGACTATGTGTGCAAAAGTTTAGTTAAAATTATGCAAAATGAGTTTGAAATGAGCATGATAGATGAAATAAACTTTTTTCCTCGGACTCCAAGTAAAACAAACAAAAAGTGGCATATTTGTACATCAAGAGAAAGATGCAAGGAAATTTGGTCAAGAGTTTAGAATGAAGAATCCCAAGAGTAGAAACACTCATGGCTAATTCTACAATACTTGACAAAAATGAAAACGGAAAGAAAGTAGATCCTCAACTTTATAAAATCATGATAAAATCTCTCTCATATCTCGCTGCGTTTAGAACAAAGATCTTGTTTAGTATTTTTATGTGTAGCGCATCATTGAATATATTTCAACTTTTATGAAATTTTGCTTGTGCCACCCTAAGTACTCGAATTTGTTTTATTAGGATGCTCTAATGCTGATATTGTTGATTGTAAGATGGGAAAATTTCAATTAAGACCCCAAGTGGGGTCAAATTTTCAAAAGAGGGCCCAAAGTGAACATAGTGTCAAATAAGGGCCTAAAGTATCCAATCAGTCTCAAATAAGGATCCAAAGTGCCCAAAAAATCTCAAATAAGGGCTTGGATTGCCAGCTAGCCAAAATACCTGCTGATCGATGAGAATATTACTATTCCGGCACCGGAACAGTAATTTTTTAAAATTTTTTATTATTTTTTCCTTTATATTTTTTCTTTTCTTTTTCCTTTTTTTTTTCTTCTCTTCTTCCGCCGGCTATAACCGGGGCCGGTGGAGGTTGCCAGTCTCAGGCGAGGCCGCCCTCATCAGCGTCGGGCGAGATCGACCTCGCCCAACGCCGACGAGGGCTCTACCTTGCCGACGTTGGGCGAGGCCGGCCTAGCCGTTACAGGCGAGACCGGCCTCGCCTAACGCCGACGAGGTCGAGCCCTCGCCAGATCTAGTGAGGCTCGACCTCGCCGGCGTCGAGCGAGGCCAGCCTTGTTGTTGCGAGCGAGACCGGCCTCGCTTGACGCCGGCAAGGCCGAGCCCTCGCCGTTGCTGGGCGAGGTCGGGCGAGGTCGAGCCTCTCCAGATCTGGCGAGGGCTCGATCTCACCGACATCGAGCGAGGCCAGTCTTGCAGGCGAGACCGGCCTCGCTCGACGCCAGCAAGGCCGAGCCCTCACTAGAACTAGCGAGGCTCGACCTTGCCGTTGTTGGGCGAGGACTCGACCTCGCCAAATCTGCCGAGGCCTTGACCTCGCCGGCATCGAGCGAGACCGACCTTGCCGTTGCAGGCGAGACCCGTCTCGCCCGACACAAGCGAGGTCGAGCCTTGCCAACGGCCGGCGGGGGCCAAGCCCTTGCCAGATCCGGCGACGCTCGATCTTGCCGGCAACTGGCGAGGCCGACCTCGCCCAGCCTAGGTGAGGGTGGCCCTCGCCCGACGCCGACGAGGGCGACCTTGCCTGAGGCCGGCAACCTCCGTCGGCCCCAGCTATGGTCGGCGGAAGGAAGAGAAGAAAAAAAATAGAAAAAGGAAGAAAAAGACAAAGATGAAATGTACTGTTCTAGTTGCTGGAATAGTAATTATGCTTGCCGGCCGGTGAGATTTGGCCGGCCGGCGAACTCAGGCCTTTGCTTGAGACGAATTGAGCACTTCGGGCCCCTATTTGGGATTAATTGGGCACTTTAGGCCCTTATTTGACACCTTATTCACTTTGAATCCTTTTTTGAGAAAAGAACCCCATTTGGGGTCCTTAATTGAAATTTTCCCTTGTAAGATTTATAGGAAAAACACATGGGGGTACTTGTCAAATAATGAGATGGTTGCTTGTGTCTTAATTTTTGAAGAAGCAAAACTTTGTTGCCCTGTCTAAGGCAAAAGCTCACCAGAGAAAGTTGTGCACAGTTTCTGTGCATGAGACAACTATAGAACGATTTTATAGCAAAAAGCACAAATATTTACATCATGTGTGACAATACTAGTGAGATTAATTTGACAAGAATTCTTGTACTACATTCTAAAGCCAAGCAAATAGACATATGACATTAATGTATACGCGTCATGCTACATTTTGTTGATTCAAAACATTAATTAGTTGATATAGTCACTAAGCCTCTTGATAAAGTATGTTTCGAATTATCCGAATTGAGCTAGGCAATTGCAATCCATTTGATTATAATTATTGTATGGAAGCACGTGAATCTACAGAAGTAGGAAGCGCTCGATTCTACGCAAATAAGACAAAAAGTACGAGTAAGCACGTGAAAGTTAAGTTTTGCGAATTTTTTTTCTCTTATGGATCACATCACGTCTGATTAAGACTTTTTGCATATTACATTTTCTTTCAATCCCTTGAAAGTTTTTTCTTTTCAAAATTTCAAAGTTTAATTTTTTTTGAAAAAAAGTCGTAAAAAATCTCAAATTATGCTTATTATAACATATTTGCTCGGACTTTTATTTTGTGAGATCAAAAATCCCAAACTCTATTCACTGAGACATTTTTATTCTAGATTTTTTCTTGTAACATAAAAAACCTCAAATTTGTACCATATGACATATTTATTCTCCGTTAAATTTTCATTAGATGATTTTTCAACCAAAATAACGTCATCTTTGTTTCACTTAGCGATATGTCCACGCGGTTGCTTTCTAGCGTACGTGTAAGCAGATTTATAATGTTTCACAATGACAGAATTTTAGCGAAGGGTAAATGTATTATACAGATATAAATTTGGAATTTTTTGTGTTACATAAAAAAGTTTACGATAAATATGTCACGGTAACTTTTTCCCTTTCCTTTTTAGTAAATTGGGAGGGGCTTTTAGTTTTAGAAACTTCAGAAATTTCCTTTCTTCCCTCCCAAAACCACAAAACCTCCATCTGGACATCTCCTTTTTTCACGCCTAAGCCCCACGATCCTTTAGCCCCCGATCAGTGACCTCCCAATTCTTTCCTTAAAACCTCGAAATCCAAACTTTCCTTCGCCGTGGCTCCAAAGATAGGAGCTTTTCGAAGTTTACCGAGGAACACGAAAATCAAGTAGAACTGCGTCCATGCCCAAACCAAACATCATTCTAAAGAACCCAGCAATATTCATCTATCTCGCTACGAAAACCGTAGCTCCGAGACAAAAAGAGGATGAACTTCTCTTGTGAGTAGAAGCAAGAAGAATCCCCCGCCACACCGAGCAAAGCTGTGGGTTCTCCATCAACCGAATCTACTGAACTTTATAACTCAAAAGCTTTTAGAATTGAGGGGAAAATTCCAAATAAAAATCTGAAGAGGGTTCATTTCTCAAAAAAAGGGTTCAAAGTCAATCTTATTTCATATAAGGGCTTCAGATCACTGGCCGGCCAAATGCACACTGACCAACAAGCACTTGAGTTTTCCAGCGACAAAGTTAGGGGCATTTCCGTCCATAGATATTTCTTTTTTGGGATAATGACACAAATACTCCCTCGCTCAATGTGCAATTTAATTCATGAACTTTTAATTTGTTTAATGTAGTCCTTGAACTTTAATCTACTGTTCAATATAGTCTATAAACTTTTAATTTGTTCAATGTGGTTCCCGTACTTTTAGTAAATGCTCAATGTAGTCCTTAAACTATATAAAAGTATTCAACGTAGTTTTGGAACTTGAATTAATGGAAGGAATATATTGAATATTTTTATATAATTTAGAGACAAAATTAAATACATATCAAAATTTCAGGGATGACATTGAACAAATTAAAAGTTCAGGGACCACATTATACATTGAGTTAAAATTCAAGGATTGCATTGAACAAATTAAAAGTTTATGAACCACATTACACATTGAGCTAAAATTCATAGATTGTGCCATTTTCTCATATTTCTTCTCTATTTTCTTCTCTGTCCATGATCGCCCTCTTCGATGCACCAATAGCCCTCACCATCAATCGAGAATAAAGATGAACAGGATGAATAAACACCGAGAGACAGAGAACAATCAAAAAGCGAATGTTTCCGATCAATGGTATGGTGGGGAGCTCGAACTTAGGTAGGGGAGTTGTCTCTAAAAGAAATGTCCCTGTACGTGGTGGTGGGTCGAGGAAGAACGAGACCCCACCAAAAACAAAACAAAAAAGGAATAACAAGAGACCATCATCTTCATCCGCATCTTCATGTGCAACTTCATAGTCACTTGAGCTACGCATAGCAATCATTCTATGTCTGAAAACAGATTCTGCTAAGAAATAATTCTTTTTTTATTCCGTGACCGGAAATAATTTCTAAGCATTTGAAAAGGTTTGGTAACTACTCAAAATTTCTATTTTTAGAATAGAAAAAAAACATAAATGAGTTTGGTAACTACATAAAATTTTATTTTATTAATAATATTTTTAATTTTTTAATGTTTCTTTCTTTTTTTTCTTTTTTTTTCTTTCCTTCCTTAGCCATGGCCGATCGCCGGCGCTAGCGACTGGCCATAGGCCAGGGCCGATGAGGGCGTCACAACCCTCGCTGCTGGCCTCATTGATCGAGACGGCGAGGTCGGCCTCACTAGATTTGGGAGAGTTTGAGCCTCGCCCAGCCAAGGCGAGGCCGACCTCGCCGTCGCCACCCAGGTGACAGACCTGGGTGGCAATGGCGAGGTCGGCCTTGCCTTGGCTGGGTGAGGCCTTGTCATCACAGTCGCGAGCTACCCTAGCCCAGGCAGCAAAGGCAACCCTCGCCGGCCCTAGCCGGTCGCCGGCCCTGGCCTATGGCCGATTGTCGGCAACCGGCAGGTAGCAGTTGGTAGGCCGAAGAACAACAACAAACCAAACAAAAGAAAAAAATCAAGAAAAATCAAAAATGGAAAAATTGTTCCAAAATCAAGAAGTTACTTTTTTTTGCTTCTTGATTTTGTTTGAAAACTGATTTTAGGAACAATTTTTCGCAAAATTGTGCCCGGGCGCAAAAAATTTAACAAATGGATTTCTACTTCCAAACTGATTTTGGGAATAAAAGAATAGAAATTTTTACTGTTCAGCATGTTGCCAAATGGACCCTTAGACCCAAAAAAAAAATCACTTCATCCTCATTTTTAAAGAACAAGATTATTTCCAATCTGACCCCATCGCGCGCCTCAGCTATCCTTCAATCTGACCCTCAAAACTCTAATAATAAGCCCCATGTAAGATCGACCGAAGGAACAAGCTCCATGAAGCTTCTGAAGAGTGCTGGGACTTGTCCAAGTGGTTTGAGCCTGAGAAGTTCAATGGCACTTGCCGGCAAGGTCGGAACGGTGGTGGTGCACACCCCTAGCATCTTTGAATTTCTGTTTTTTCTTTTTAATCTTTATTCCGATTTTATTTGGAACAAAATGCCCCTCAACTCTGGCAGCCGGAAAAGTCAAGTGCTTGCGACTTTCGGCCGACTTTTGTGAAAGTGAGTCCACTTTAGGCTCTTATATGGAATTTTCCCAAGATGTTGAAACCCCCCCTCTCTGCGGAACTCGAAAGTGAAACACCTGCTTCTGTAGAGCCAGCAGCCGGAGTCCTTGCTTCTGTTGAAACTCTCGTTTCTTGTAGAAGCAAATGTTGCTGAAGAATCTTAGGCAGTAAGGGTTGCAGAAACCATAGAAGGGCTCGAGAAAATCATCAAAGAAAAGGCCGCAGAGCAAATGGTAGAAGAAAGTGAATGACAAGGAGCAAGAATCTGAACCCCAAGAAGTGGTAGGGACAGTAGAAGGAGAAATGGTTGAAGTAGCAGATGGAAAGGTGGATAGTGAAAAAGAAAAGAAAAAGGGCGAAGGTAAGAAGGATGATGATAATGAAAGAATTTTCTTAAATTTTGTACCTGCCGTATGTCTTCCTAATGCTAAGTAATGACATATCTTATGCGGATTTTGAGATCTTACAAAAGTCATGGCATTTTCATCTTTAAGCTATCTGACAAAGAAGATGATTGTTTAGTTACTAAGGATGTTTTCCCAAAGGTTAACACTCTGTTTTGCTCAACTCATCCTTCAGAAGTCACGAAAAGTCAGTCTTCGTTATTAGTCATCAAAACCGTTCTCCGTTGCTATAGAAGAACTTGATGCTATGCTTAGTCTGCGATGTTTTTCTTTCAAACAATCCTGCTAAATCTTCCATGGCTTACAAGTTCATCACTTAGGATGAATTATTTTGAACGAGGGCTCATTCCTAGCTTCCTTTAAGAAGGAAGTCTAAAGCCTCATGGTCTGTCAAACTGCTCTAGAAATGATATTTCCAAGCATGAAGCAAGACTTTCGGCTAGAAAAACGGAACGAAGCAAGGCTCATTTCGCACCTATCCTAACCAGTTTTGAATTCAGTCTTTCACATTCCATTTTCATTCACATGTACCGGACAATGGTTAGAAATCAGGAAAGCTTCCCTACGGTGGTCTAAGCATAAAAATTCTGAGAAAACAGGGAGTGGTAATTCCAGAGGACCTACGGACGGAAAAAGTGCCCATTGCCTCTCATCTTCTCCTTCCACTCTCACAGTCTCCCCCTTAGGATCAACCCACCCAACAGTTGTGGGCTTGAGGTCATCTTCCTCGATGTTTCTTGCCTACAGAGGCAAGAAACAGTCTGTCACTAAGTAAGCTCAGTAAAACAGTCTCGAGGTCTCTTATTATTTTCATGTGAATCATATACTTTGTTATACGGAAAAATATTCTCAAAGAACGAGGCGTCCCTTGATTCAAAAATCGTATTAACATGTATATCCGAGACCTCAGATTTATGTACAAGAAACCGATATGCACTACTATTTTGGGCATATCCAATAAAGACACAATCAATGGTCTTTGGTCCTATTTTAACCTTCTTTGGTTTAGGAATCATGACCTTAGCCAAACACCCCCACACTTTGAGATAATTCAAATTAGGCATTCTACCTTTCCATTTCTCATAGGGTGTTTGTTGTGTCTTCTTGTGGGGAACTCGATTCAAGATAAAATTCGCCGTCAAAACAGCTTCCCCCCACAAATTCTCAGGTAAACCGGAACTATTCAACAATGCATTCATCATTTCCTTTAGTGTCCGATTTTTCCTTTCAGCTACTCCATTAGCTTGAGGCGCATAGGGAGGTGTCAGTTGGTGTATAATACCAAATTCGGAACATACTTCCTCAAAAGGAAATTCGTATTCACCTCCTCTATCAGATCTTATCATTTTGATCTTCTTGTTTAATTGCGTTTCCACTTCAGACTTATAAGTCTTAAACGCATTAATTGCCTCATCTTTGCTTTTGAGCAAATAAACATAACAAAATCTAGAGCAATCATCTATAAAAGTTATAACATATTTATTACCTCCTCTAGATGGTGTTGATTTCATGTCGCAAATATCGGTGTGAATTAATTCTAAAGTCTCCGTTACTCTATCATTCACAGAAACAAACGGAGGTCTAGAAAATTTGGATTCAACACACACTTGGCATTTTTCTCTTGGACAATCGAATTTTGGTAACAAGCCCATATCAATTAATTTCTTAATTGACTTATAATTCACGTGTCCTAATCTAGCATGCCAAATAGTAGGAAGCTCAACCACATAAGCGAAATCAACTTTATTAGTAGAAACATTAGGAGGTACAACAGTCATTACATTCATCTTGAACAGACCATCACTAAGATACCCCTTGCCCACATATATATCACTCTTGGAGAGTATAAACTTATCAGACACAAAAACCATCTTAAACCCATGCTTGCTAAGGAGAGAACCCGACACTAAATTCTTGCGCACATCCGGCACATACAATACATCATTTAGTGTCACTTGCTTTCCAGAGGTCATCTTCAAAACAACTCTTCCAATTCCTTCAACCTTGGAGGTCGATGAGTTACCCATGTAGAGTATCTCTTCACGTGCCATTGGCGTATAGGTTGTGAACATGGATTTGTTGGCACAAATGTGTCGAGTTGCTCCAGTGTCAATGAACCAATCTTTGGAGTTTCCCACCAGATTACATTGGGAAATCACAGCAGCAAGGTTGATGTCTTCGACACCACTAGAAATATGTTCCACCACATTAGCATTGGTCTTTTGCTTCTTCTTGGCTCTACACTCTTTGGATCGATGTCCAGGCTTTCCACAATTGAAGCACTTGCCAAGAAACTTTTTCGGACCTTAGTTGGAACCCTCTCTATAGCTCTTCCTCTTCTTGTTGGGTTTCTTTGATTCCTCAACAATATTAGCTCTTGATGTCTCAAAGGTTTTGCCACCTTTGTTCTCGGAGATTCTATTATCTTCCTCTATCCTCAATCGAACAATCAAGTCTTCAAGTGACAGCTCCTTTCTCTTGTGTTTAAGATAATTCTTGAAGTCTTTCCACGAAGGTGGTAGCTTCTCAATGAAGGCAGCAACTTGGAAGGACTCACTTATAGTCATTCCTTCAGCATGAATGTCATGCAGGATCACTTGAAGCTCTTGGACTTGACTCAAAAGAGTTTTAGAGTCCACCATCTTGAAGTCAAGAAACTTGCCAACAATGAATTTCTTCAGTTCGGCATCTTCAGTCTTGTACTTCTTGTCCAGACTATCCCACAATTCCTTAGCCGTTTTCAGAGGGCTATACACATTATAAAGGGTATTGTCCAAACCATTGAGAATGTAGTTTCGACAAAGGAAGTCTGAATGCTTCCAAGCATCCACGGCAGCAAGCCTCTCTTTATCAATATCTCCTTCATCCAACTTAGGAGCATCCTCATTGAGAAATCGAGCCAAGTTCAAAGTTGTGAGGTAGAACAACATCTTTTGTTGCCACCTCTTGAAATCAACACCGGTGAACTTCTCAGGCTTTTCTCCATGAGCTCCATGAGTTGGGATCGACAACGTAGGCACAGTCGCCATTTCTGAGCGTCAAACACAAAATGATTAACTTCAATATACGAACAGCAATTTGTTTAATTAACACGAACAAAAAAGCTTTTCACCAAATCCGAACACTTGATGATGTAAAAGTTCAAACTGAGAATAATCAACTATTTCCGAAAACAAACTTCACCGAACTCAATAACACAGAATGTATAATATGCAGAACCCACGATTATCACCATAACCGAATGCAAAGTTCACAGAATATTAGCACCAATTCGGACAGAGAATAAGATCCGGTTATAAGCAAGTACGTATGAACACAGAATGCGAAGCAACAGTACACGTACATGAACAAACATAAAAATAAATTTGTCTTAAGATTGTTGTCACCCTAGTATATCATACGTAATATGTTGATCACATACAATACGACATACGTACTTCAATAGTAGAAAACAGGAGAAGCCGACTAACCTGAGCGTCGAAAAGAACAACACAAGCAAGTTTGATCCGAGCCCAACGAAGAGACGTTGTTTCCTTAAGACAAATTTGCCCCCTCTTTATGTACCCAAGGTCGATGGACAATTGTCTCCCAGGATAGAACGGATCCTTCCCTCAAAGCCGGCACTTGCTCGGAGGAAAACGGCGAACGGAACTTCGCGGAATTGATCGCACAAAGAAAGCCTTTTTTGTTATTTTCCGAGGAAAACCGAATGAGGGAGAAAATGCACGGCTAGCCTTTGTCTGAAAACGAATGAGTTTTAAAAAACAAGTTCGAAGAGTCACGAGTCAAGCGAACCGACGCAATGAAGGAACCGGTTCGGTACCCCCCGAACCGGCCGGACGGACGGCGGCGGCGGCGGCGCGCGCGATAGTTGTTGCTTGGAGCAACACCTCGCTCTTCCACAAAAGTGGGGTACCCCTTGGGGCCCAACCCTTCATGGAAGACACAAGTTAATATATCCAACTTCAAGCTCCCATCTTTCTTATGTGGGACTCTCTCCTTCATCTTTAATATCATTCAAACAATTTGATGGATTTTGGCTCCAAAATTTGTAATTTGGAGTTCCCTCCAAAATTTGCAATTTGGAGTTCCCTCCAATTTGCTCAAAATCCCAACACTTTCTACAGAAGATGGCGTGTGACTAACAGATTCAGTCTCTTTCGTGCTTTGATGTCGCCAAGCTTGCCTTCAGCAAACCCACCTCGAAACCTCCCTAAACCTTACTTGAAAAAGGAAGAAAACATGACACTTTCGAAATGAGAAAGCTTATGTGTTTGTCTTCGACCCTATCAGTTTCTGTTTCCTTTGTCTTTAGTCGTAGAACCTGTCGGGATGGGCAAACTCTTGTGAATTTGGTGTTTATTCTCATTTCAATGAAACTATATGTTCTGTCCTGACTCCTCTTGGTTATTCAACAAACCACATGTCTGTTGCCTGTTAGCATATACCTTGTGAATTACATCGTTTACATCGGTACACTCTCATCTGTTGCATCCACGGAAGTGGTCAAATCTGCAGATATAGCATCGAGTCTGCAGAAGCACCAAGGAACAAGTGCAGGAGCACATCGAAACTGCAAAAGCGGGGTAATTCGTGTCGAATCTCGTCCTTGCCGACAACATCCAGCAAGCAGATGTGCTTAAAACTTTGTAAGTTCTTTATTCTCTAACTTGTTTAGTTTACGCAACTATGCATCGCTTTTCATATCTGAGCTTTGTGTAAATTAAGGGTGAGCATGGCAATGATTCTGTGCTCGAAAACTGATTTTGCTCAAAAATAATTTTTTTTTATTATGTGCCGGGAAACTGATTTTGAGCATTTGAAAATATTTAGTAACAATGAAAATCCAGCCCTCACCGACTCGAGCCAGGGCTGAAAAAAGCCGACGATGGGGACCCTTGCCTGTGGCCGGAGAGAACTGCGATGGCCCTCGCCTGTGTCGCTGGTCGCCGGTGGCCGAAGAATGAAGAAGAAGAAAAAATAATAATTTCTTTTTCAATTATGATTCTTATTCCCAGAATAACGAAATTACTTCTTTTTGCTTCGTGATTCTGTTTCAAAATTGATTTTGCGAATAATTTTTTGCAAATTTGTGCCCGGGAACAAAAAGTTTATCAAACAGATTTCTGTTCCAAAACTGATTTTGAAAATAAAAGAACAGAAATTTTCACTATTTGGCAAGTTGACAAACGGGCCCTAAGTAGCATTGTAGAAGAAAGAGCTGTTACAAATTTATGTACCTTTTGCAAAATTCTTCTTCGAGTGGATAATATCTCTTGCTACATTCATTAAAAATCTTACACTTCTGGAGATTATAACATCTACATATTGTGCCTTTTGATCTGAACCAATGTTCTTTTGGCATAATAGTAAACCCATTTATTTTACACTAGCTCAAATTTCAAAATTTTCATGCCTGTGAACAGATCTGCACAATGGAAGGTTTTATAAATAAGGGCAATCATTGAGAAAATCACTTATGATGTTTTTAAGATGACAAAATATAGAAAAGCTACTAATGTGTGTATTTGAGCGTGCGGGACAAACACCTTCTATATATACAAACCAGATACAGATAGTGTTAACAACATGACGTTTAAAAGCACCGAAAAACTTTGGCTCTGCAAAAGGAGAATAAGCAATTGGTCGAGAATCTTATCAAAGTCTCCAAGGACCTTTGTAGATAGAGAACAAGCCGTAGAACGAGAATCCTTCATCCTTGGATTGGGGACAGTCCACAGATTATAACGAAGTCAATTTGTTTGGAAGAACCATCTTGCAGAAGGTGAACATATTGTACGCCGAGATTCTATGAAAAGTATGGAAGGATCATTTTTTTGCAAAAAGCAGTATATACTATAGATAGAGTGAATGGTTCTACATAAGAGCGTCTACGATCCTTGTGGGAAGACTCAGCTCTTTATTGATTTGAATTGGACTTAAAGCTGGTATTTTACAACTCTCTTCAAGTGCTAGAATATGCCAAAATTCTTCTTCGGCAGACTGCAGAAGCAAAATGTTCGACTTTGGGAAATTGTCCTTAATACTTTGCAGTTTGCACAACGACGTGCCACCCGTCAAAGAGGGGTGTGCCGGAGGATACTTGACTTGATTACCCAATTGTCCCAACTCAAATGTCAATGGTGCTCAAATGAGAACACTTATTTCTTTTTTCAATAACATAGAGTATCCGAACCTTCTAGTTCGATTGATATCAACGAATACACACATAAGCCATGCTTGCTCACGCCCGCATTTGGAAAGCTCATCCCTAGCGGGCGTAGCCCCCCCGAGTCAGCATGAGCGAGTAGCGCTTTGGTTTGAATGCGAGATCCGTCGGATCCAATCACCCGAGATCCTAATTCCCACTCCTAGAACTAGAAGGCTCTCCCCAACCAAAAAAAAAAAAAGGAAAGGTCCAAACTACAATCGTCATGAAAAAGAAATTGCAAGAAAAAAGAAAAGGAAATCCACGCAAGCAAGTCGCTGTCGCCGACCGGAGACAAATTCCTCAGTCCATCAACCGTCACCACGAAGCACACATTTTATAGTTATTCCCGAAACAAAAAACACCAAAGCCCAAACCAAAAGCAAAGCCAACCGCTTTCGATCGCTTTCGAGCCGCGAAGCGCCCCTAAGAAACCGAGTCACACCGATCCCCCCTCCCCTCCTTCGCTTTCGCTGCGTCGCTCCAGTGCCGATCGCGAGCCCTCCTGCTCCTTCACTCCCCGCCCCCCGCGCGCGCCGGGCCGAGCCGAGCCGAGCCATGTCCCCACGCTCGCCGCGAGCTCCGGCGGAGGGAACGCGGCCGGCGGGGGCGGCGGCGGCGGAGCTCTGGTGAATCTAGGGTTTTCTCCGGGGGTGGTGGTGGTGGTGGTGGTGTGTTGTGGTAGAGAGAGGGAGGGAGTGGGGGAGAGAAAGAGGTGGGAGATGAAGGAGATCGTGGGGAGCCCCGGGACGGTGAGCGGGATGGCGTTGAGGGTGGGGCAATGCGCGTGCGCCGGTGCCTCTATCGGCTTCATGGTCTCTGCTCTCGGGTTCTCGGACTACACTGCTTTCTGGTACTCGTTCAGTCTTCCCGGCTGTATCGATTTCTTTCTCGTGTGTGCTTTTTTTTTTTTTTTGCTCTCGCGGTATGGAATTTTTTTTTTCCGGGTTTTCGGTTTTATGATGCGAGTGATCTGTGATTGGGGGCATCAACAGGTTTAGTGTATCCAAGGTGAGCGTTGGTTTATAGGTTTAGTTTGGCCAAGGTGATTTGATGGGAGCTTGGTGTAGTGGGCATCACATTAGGTGGCTGAATTTTCTTCCCCTATTCCTGTATGAATATGCGCTGTCAGTGGCTCGGCGCATTGTTATGGATGCATGGAATGAAGTGTTGAATGAGGTTTGTGCGTTTTCTGTACTTATGTAATAGCCTGCTTATGCATCAGTTCTTTTGAGCTGATGAACCTTTGGGAGCAGTGTTTCGCAAGCTTGCACGTGGTTAATCTGAGTGCGGGGTGCTTCAGTATCTGGAGGGTAACTTGTGTGGTTAAGTCCCCATTATGAGATACACATAGCTGGGAGTCTGCATCTCTGCAGTGTAAACAGAGGGATACAGTGGATAAGATCAGCAGAAGTTCTTTAAGACCATATGCATTGTATTGTGTAGAACAAATAAGCAAACTGCCAATGTACTTCAGATGAAGAGACCCATTTTTAGTTTCCTTTGCAATTGCATCCAAGCACCCTCTTATGTATATAAAGCCTGTGTTGTATCGGTGAAAAGGACCCTCACTTTTTATAAAGATGATGATTTTCTGCTTTTAGTAGATACTTGCCAGAATGTCTAGTGTGTGACCAAATATGCTGACTGCTGGGAGTTAGCGTCCTCTGACTGCTACATGCATGAAGGTGTTGGTGATAGTTTTGATAGCTTGGCTCTATTTTTTTCCCCTCCCCCTCACTTCTTTGATCCAACAATGAAGTGGAGCTGACATCAAAATGAAGAGGGTGATATAGATATTGCTTGGCCCTTGAAGGTAGATAGCTTGGAAGTTCAGAATGAAAACTTGCTCGAGGTAGAGATGGATTACTCATTATTTGTTGAGCTTCTTTGCAATCCTTCACTTCAGCTTTTCCTCTGGCTCTGGATAGTAGTGGGCTAGGAAGCTTCGTGCTGTATTATTAATAGTATGAACATAGAGTGCAGAAAAATGATGGTACAAAAGCTTAGCTGGGAAATAGAGAACTAAAGAGGCAACTCTTTTATTGATAAAGAGAATACCTCTTTAGGGCACCTTAGGGCGTACAAACCAAAGGAAGCTTCGTGCTGTATTATTAATAGTATGAACATAGAGTGCAGAAAAATGATGGTACAAAAGCTTAGCTGGGAAATAGAGAACTAAAGAGGCAACTCTTTTATTGATAAAGAGAATACCTCTTTAGGGCACCTTAGGGCGTACAAACCAAAGGCAAAGGGTACTTAAGAGCCAAAAAAGAGCTCAGTTACAGGGCAATGCATCTATGGGATCCATCAATGCATTTAAATCAACAACTAAATTTCCTCGGTAGCAAAACACAGATTTTGAGCTAGATTTTAATAGTTACAACGAAAGACTCTTCTTCTTCTTCATAGGCTCTCTTGTTCCGTGCTTTGTAAATCAACTGAAAACCCAGAAAGAGTGTTTGAAGAGATCTTTTTTTTCTAGTCTCATGGAATGAGCGCCCTACCAACCCTTTAATTCTCACTAAATAAACCATAGGGCCTCCTATAACCCAACTTAGCAGGGTACATGCATAAGAAGCTGCCACATCCTTTCTTTTCAAGGAGAATGAAGAAGCAGCCTCACGGTTTTTGCTTCTTTTTTTGTGAAGGAAGCACCTAGTAGAGACTATTTAATGACAATATGTAAAGGTGGAGTTTTATCCAATGTGAATTATAATGAGAAAAGCTTCTGAAGTGCTCTGTTCAAATCCATTTCCAACCATCAGACTTACCCAGGACTGCAGGGTGGAACTTTTATTTTACAAGTGAAATAGCAGATCTTTTAGAAAGAGCTACTCAGATAAAACCATTGGCAGTCTTTGTGCTTTTAGGTCATAGTTTATCTGATGTGCTGCCATAAAGCCAATTCGTGGCTATTCTGACATTCTCCACAAATTGCAGGAGATTAATGGGAAGGTCAAGTACTCGTCATTCCTAAGGTTCTTTCTTGGTTGGATAGTGGCAGTTGTTGTGATTTTCTGAGATTGTGGAATGATTTCAACTTTTGGCTTAGAGGAGCCTTTAGAACGTGAAATTTTGTTTAAAACTTACAAAATGGGTGGAGACAGAACTAGGAAATTGAGTTGATGCATCTGGCATGTTGATCACATTACACTATCTCATGAAATGTTATATATTCTGCCATTTGAAATCTCCACAGGCGTTCTTCATCTGTGGAAACAATTGTAGTACTTCTGTTTGACAGACAAGTTTGAGGTGATTCCCTAGAAGAGTACTGTAGGGCATGGAAAACCACTGATATGACCTTGTGCAAGTGTGTATATTGGAGGCACTCCCTTGGTTCCATTTTTAGGAAATTATCTTAACTTATGAAAAATTGGTGCTTGTATGCAGTTGGGAGGAAGGAAAGTATGGTATTCTATTATCGGAACTTTAATTGATAGAGTATTCAAATTTCCAGTGCTATGTGAATGGAGCTGTTTTTGCTGAGTTAATGTCTCTGCATCTACGGTGCAAATTTTATGTTGTGTGAATGTAGTTGTCCATGTATTATGTCTTTGATGAGCTTTCTATGCTCTCTAGTCCTGTTTGTGGGAAATACAATGTTTTACTGATCCAACGTGTTTCCTGTTTATTAGAATTTCAAATGGTTTATAATATCAAATAAGTTGCAACTGGCACTGATATACCTTCTTACAGCTACTTAATTGCGTCGATGGGCCTTCAAGTGTTATGGAGCTTTGGACTTGCCTGCCTTGATGTCTATGCTTTGAAGAGAAAAAGAGACCTTCAGAATCCTGTCCTTGTGAGCCTGTTTGTTGTTGGTGACTGGGTATCTCTCTTGATCCTTGACCTCTGATGTTTGTTAGGCTAAACATCCTTGTAGGAAATATGCAGTATTTTGTTTTCTTTTCCATGAATTTGTTTTGAATGTTTTTGTAGATTACTCAATCTTTTAATTTTGGGTTGAAAATAAATACAAAATCAGTAGATTGCTTGTTAAGTGACATCTCAATCAGTTGGATTTAACCAGTGACAACACCTCCAAATTATTCTTCCTGTCTCTTATTAGATACTGCACAAAGTTGGTCCCTCCAGTACTTTGTCATTTTTCTGCATTTGACCAGTCAAACTTCCTATGCTTCATTTTATTTTGAATAAGAAGGCTAAAGCATGTGCCTGTTAGCTGAAATTTCTTTTCCAGATCCATGTATGAATTGTTACTTTAATTTCCTTTAAGTTGCTGTGATTTCTTCGGATGCTTGATAGGAAAAAGAGTGGAGCCTTTCACTTGCACACCGGCATGGGGGCGTCTTTTTAGCTGATAATATTCTGGCTTATTTATTAAGGAGTCAAGTAATCATGACACGTTCATCCGCAAGAGACCTGCTATGCCTAACTCTTAGCTACCCACTCATTCTGTCTAGTTCGCCTGTGGGTGATGGAGAGTTGACTTTGTAAAACATTTGTGGTATTTGTCGCTTCTTTTTTCCTCCTCAAGTGTTGTGCTCTTTTCAGCTGGATCGCCTGAAGTTCGCTCTCAGAAATATAGCCGTCCATACCCCCTCATGTCAATCCAACGAGCCTCTTCTTGAGGATTCTTGACATTTGATAACATCTCTAACACCAGATTCCTTAAAAAATTTGTCAAATAGATCGCCATTTCTTCTGACAGAATACTTTGCTGTTTCTTCTAATTTGGTCTGGTTGTGGTGCTGGTGCTTAAGCATAGCATGTTGCTTTTCAATTTCTCATTGGAAAGGAATCATATAGCAGTTGATATTAAACTTAAGCACTTGGCGGAGCTATTCTAGTTTTCATCTTATGGGAGTGTCTTTTGGCAGAATTCTTTGTTACATACTCTGCTGATCATTCTTATTCTTTGGGTGCACCCATCTTCAGTGCCTCTACTTTCCTCTATGTTAATTCTTGAATGATATCTTCTAGGAAGTATTGGCACTTCCTATTACAGTAAAGGGAAAATTGTCTGAGATCACTGCCTGCTTGACCATTTGGCTATGATCGTGCAGGTGACGGCTACATTATCACTTGCAGCTGCATGCTCATCAGCCGGTGTTATCGTTCTATATTCTAGGGACTTGCACATCTGTAGGGCACAGGCTCATCTACCGTGCAGCAGATTTCAACTTTCGGTAGCATTGGCATTCTGTACCTGGGCCCTTATCGCCATGTCATCTCATGTTATGTTCTGGATCTTGGCATCGATATAGAAGCCCTTACTTCGAGGCCTCACTTTATGAGGATACTGCAGTATCTATGGTTTCACTTGTATATTCCAACGCTCCTATCCTTTTTTCACCTTCTTCCCTGTGGGTCAATGAACTACACTCTTCAGTTGCCTAATATTCTGGGCAATTTTCAGGATGTTCCTCTCTGTTTTGTTGGGCTTTGCCTCTTTGGTTTTTCAGTACAAATGGAAAAGCACTTTGCTTGGGCTTTATGATGCAGACGAAGATTTTTAGTGAATTATTTAGTTTGCCAACGTCTTCTGCAACCGAGCATTTGGTTGTGAGTGAGTTCTTTTTTGCCTCTGTATTAGGAGGTGGCTTGCGATCCACAGCAGGGTTAGGCTTGTTGCTAGGTGCCTTTGTCATGGATTGAGTCTAGTTTACCCTGATATGTTGTTACTTTGGTGTCATATTGTGGGACAGATTATGAGGGCAGAACACAAACCTGTCTTTGTGTTCTAATTGTTTCATTTCGCTACTACGGGGGAAGGGAGACGAAATTGTCTAGACTTAAGTCTATATGGACACGGACAGCACCAATCTTTGTACAAGAGCTGTTCAGGATCCTGTGTTTTATAGTGAAACTCCAAGTGGCTACTATTGATTCTTGAAATGTGATTGGTTTCGTATGGTAAATTTAGTGTATGCAATACTTGCGCGGAGAATGGAGATTTAGAGAGTCTAATCGTCTAATTTGGTTGGATTTCTCCGTTGAAAAGATGACCGAGTTACTTTACTCTTCTTGGGCCGAGTAACTTGATCTCTTGTAAAAATTGTGCTTTCTTGATTTTCCAAGAAAATAAACTAGGTCAGACCGGATATCTTTTCTGAATCCATGAGTTGGCACGGGATCACATTGAAAAGGGCAATCATACACTCCTTAGGATAGGAAAAGCAAACGATTTTCAATACTGGCATTGTTTCTCTGCATTTGAGCTAATATGGACTACGGAGTGTTCTTATACGGGAGTGTCATGATCAGAATTGAAGCTACAGTTTTCTCTGGTCCATCGCGACCGAGCATTAATAATTGGACATTAGAGTGAAACAGCTTTCAATATTGTACTTTTCGTAGTTTCTGAAATTTGACTTTTTAAGAATTGTTCGCACAATCCAACATCACACAAATGGTGTCGCCTTCACTCACCATTTTCCAAGACTTAACATGCTCGTACTTTCTCTGAGGATTTTGCTTTGGGTTTACAGTTCAGCAGATCTAATTAATTAACACCCACGTGAGGATACCACGCCAAGAGTCATGACAGTAAGCAACAAAGACTTTTAACCTCCTTGAAGTATACTTATGATGTATTCGATTTCGTCGGCTACTTCCTTCATGTTGGGGCGGTTGTGCCTCCGCTCATCCAAGCATGATGACGCGAGATATCCAAGCGCCTTCATGGTCTCTAATTCCAACTTCGTGGCACCCTCTTTGATCGCTGGATCGACCGCATCCATCAATCTTTCTTCTTTTAGAATCTTCTTGATATGGATTGCCAAGTTCACCTCTTCCTCATCTCGATTGAAGTCAATGGCCTTCTTTGAAGTCAACAACTCTAGCAGAACAACCCCAAAGCTGTATACATCGCTCTTATCAGTAAGTTGAAAATTCAGATAGTATTCGGGATCAAGATAACCGAGTGTTCCTTGAGCGCAGGTCGTGATGTGAGTTGCATCTGTCTCGGCTAACCTTGATAACCCAAAATCGGACACTTTAGCATCGAGCTTTTCATCTAGTAGTATGTTACTAGATTTAATATCCCTGTGGAAAATGGGCGGTACAGCTGAAGTATGAAGATATGCAAGTCCCTCGGCTGTTTGGTGGGCGATGATAAGCCGACGGTACCACGTGAGCGGAGCCCATTTACATTTGTATTGACCGTGAAGATGGTCGAAAAGATTTCCATAAGGTATGTACTCGTAAATTAGCAGAGGAAGCTCAAGATCCACACAGCAACCCAGCAGTCTCACCATGCTCCGGTGATTCACCTGGCAAAGGATCCGGACCTCGTTCAGGATCTGGTCTATTCCCTTTGTGATCCCGAGCTTGGCACGCTTGACGGCTATTACGGTTCCGTCGTCAAGGGTGCCCTTGAAGACCTCGCCGAAGCCGCCAGTGCCAAGGAGGTTCTCCCAGGAGAAGTTTCCTGTGGCTCTTGTGATCTCCTTCCCTGTGAAGATCTTGGCCGCTTTGCCGCTGCTATTGGCATTTAGGATGTCTTCGCGCATTTTGGTCAAACTGAGTTGTGCTTCCCTCCTGATGCGCTCACGCTGCCGTTGGACTACAAAAAGAACAGCGAAGCCGAACAGGACTGCTGCGGTGCTCAAGGTTAAACCTGCAAAAATTGGGGAAAGTTTCGGGTCAAATTGGTGAAATTCTTAATGAAATCAAGTGGAAACTTTCTGGGTTGAAAATTGAAATACGTACCTCCAATTAGTGGATTCTTGCTTTGCTTCTCGCAATCTTCTGGTCTTGGACACTTGATATCTACAAGAAAATAAAGGACTAGTTTATGCCTAGTTCGCCGCAGATGCTTATGTTTGCTGCAGATATAAATGTCTGATTGCTGAATCGAACGTATTCACTAGAATGTGCCTAGTTCTGTGGCATGATGATCTACTTTGCTATAGAACAGGTGACTAATTAAGCATCTCGCTTCTGAACACTATGTTTCGATTAATTTATTTGATGCATCTACCACTATTTATTATAATGCATTGTTTCGAAACGCAGTACTTCTCATGAAATTTAGTTAATTAGATTATGCTACATAAATGTGTTCGCATAGATTTTAAGAAAACAACTTGCTATCCTACTTACTGTAACATACGCCCGCGATTGGATCCCACCGAAACCCGGATTGGCAAAAGCACCGTTTTTGCACGGCCTTCACGGGTTCCACTGAGCACAACGAATTGGCCGAGTTCTGGCAATCTGCCTGGGAGGTGCACAATGGCTCCTGAGGCAATTCCCACTCCAATTCCAACCCGCTGAACGCCACCCACTTGCTCACAGGCAGCGAAGTGTCCAGATTAACGAAGCTCTGGTAAGCCGCGCATCGGTCCGGGCGGACCCTGATCCTGTGCTCGTTCTGGGACCCACCTGTTGTCACTGAGCAGCACAAGGGGAAGGCACCGCACGAGGCTGCCGCAAGGGGATTGTCCCTGAGATACGCATGGCATATGCTTGTCGGTGTACAATCTAGGGCCAACGTCAACACTATGGTGGAGCAATTCATCAGCACCAGGGTGTTGCTGCTGGTTATGTTGAAGGGAAGGCTCGGATCGAGGGAGATTCCCTGGCTCCTGTAGTCGACTGACATGCAAGCATGGTCGACCCAATCCGACGGCCTAATCACTAGCCTCTGCGACTGTGGGTTGATGGACGTGATGACATAAGACGACCCATTGAGTGCGTCAAAGAACAGAGTTCCGAAGCTGCACCGGACTTTGTACGACTGGTCGCCACAGCTCGGTCCGGTACTCAACGGGTAAGGAACGGTCATGTTGCCACAATTCGGGCAGGTCATCGTCCCCTCTATGCAAATGTCGCACGATAGTATCACGAGCGCCCCGGCAAACAGTGCAATCACGAGAGTAAGTGTATTGCTCATGTTGGCCAGTACTCGAGTTATACGAACTGTTGTTCTGGTTCAGGCCGTCCTAGCACAATTGAGTGAGTGAGTGAGTGAGACACGAACTGTTCTCATTATAATGCAGAAAATGCATCGTCCAGTGTAAATCTCGAACCCAACAAAAGGCAAATTTTTATCTTTTCGAGGCCTAGGGAATGCTGGGGAGTGAGTCATCAGTGGACAAGAGAGATCCTGGGTCGATGTATTAGGGTAAAAGCACGTTGAGGTTTCCTAAAAACTAGACAATTTGTTGTATTAAGATCTTGATTCTCGTTATGAAATGGAGATGTTCACGCATTGTTCCCAAGAAACTTTATTCAGTCATCTCGTTAAGTGTAACTTCGGTTATGTTTTTGGCCCTTTGTACAAGTCACTTCTGGTTATCTCCCCGGGCCCGTAGAAATTGACGCTCTTAAAAATTTCCTGTTTTAACCTGAACGCGAAGTTATTGTAAGTCATATGTGCCAAGATCGAGGCTTTTCAAGGGAAAGAGAGGATTACTGAGCAAATATCTAGTCCTTGATGAGTAAATTTTCTCTTTGGTAGCGTAGGGTTGTTGGGGGCGGTGAATCGCCCATTCAGCATAGTACTTCTTTTGATATCTCGATAGATCTTGATCATTGACTTCAATAATTCATACCATCAAGTCTACCCATTCCGAATATTTTGATCAAATGATCGGCTTAGTATTAGAAAGAAGCATCTAGAAAAGTTCTCCTTCCACCATCGTCCTTACTCCATCTCTGGATCACCTTATCCTCCTCTGGGAGATGAAGGGCTAGGAGTCAATTAATTTGGGAGATGATTGTCGACGGCATGCGTCAATCGTTGTCCTCATCGTCTCATGTCAAAGTCAGTCGGATGGCAAAGAGTCTTTGAAGAGTAGTCACTAATGACGTCATCAAAGAGTGGTGCATTGAGGCATATTTGTTTGCCTGAGAGGTACCATAGTCGGTCCGTTGTTCAGGGCCACTAGAAAGCGTCGTACGGGTCAGTGGATCTTCACTTGGCTAGTAACACCTATGATAGGCACGAAGAAGAAGCAATAGATAGCTAAGTGTCACACAATGTTAAGTTCAGTGCCTAAGGATGACGGATACGAGCCAAGGAAAGGTCGAGCGATTGATGTATGAAGTAACATTAGTGAAAGCCATATTTATAAGTGAGTTTAATATGTTTTTTCATCCGTACCATGAAAAGTGAGTTAAGGCGACTAGTGAGGTATGCAGAGGCAAACCATAGGGATTTCACAAACTACTATAGTATGTTTGGCTTCGACATCGCACTATCCCTACTGAATCACTGTGCTCAGGAGCTGTAGACTGTTTTTCGAAGAGGTATACTCGTGATGGCCTAGTTCAATAGAATGACCCCACCAAAGTGCCAACTGAATATGACCCCTGGGCCTCTCTATGTGATGTGGCTCGGAGTTCAAGTTTCGGACCTCTAACCACATGCCGAGAAATCACTTGGGAGTAAACCCTTTTTTCAGCTGAGCTATATACCATTGTGGTGAGTTATATGTATGATTAAATGTGCTAGGACAAAGAAAAGACGCGTAACGAAAACATACATGTCGGGTTTTAATTTGGCTTTAAGTGGAATAGGGTTATCTGCATATGCTGCGAAGCCTCGAGTCATTTCCAGTTGAAATCCTAATTAGGCAAGGAGGGAATAGTTGATGAAATGGGTTTAGTTCCAGAAAGCCTCTAACATATAGAAAGAAGCAGGAAAAAACACAAAGCACAAACATCATAACTCTCTTGTTTAGTGCCAAAAAAAAAAGGCATCAATTTTTGTTCCCTGCCGCTGACTTTCAAAGTATCAGAATATTGTCGGTGAAAAGAATGACCGGCTTTTCTATTTCTACAGGCTTATTGGTAACTTACCAAGCCTTTTATGAAATTACCAGCTTCTTGGATACTTTTGCAAATTGACAACTTTTGTACTCCTCGGACGTCAATTTAAGCACCAAGAAGTTAGGATAAATGAAATGAATGCTCAAGATTGGCCCTCAAAGTTCTATAAAATGTTGCTGTTGGAGTGTGATTATTTTCGAAATTTCAGGAATTGTGATTTGTTCGCATTCCATCTTAGTTTGTCTTAACAAATGGTCATTTCTTGGTTCTTTTATCCTCCCCTAGGTAACATTCATGCCACAATAGAGTTTTAAGATCCGAAGCCTTTTTATTTAATGTCCTAATCTTGAAACAAGTAAATTACTCAGCGCACGCATTCCAAAAGTCATGTGCTTTGTCTTTTTCTTAGGGTTATATTTTTGGCCCAATTCTGTTTTTGTGTTTGGTGGGTTTTTACAGGTGCAGTTCCCTCAGTCGTAACTTAAGTACTCTCTCGTTAAGATGAAGCTCCCAATCTGTTTGAGAAAGTAACGATCTCACATGCTATCAAGCATCGTGGAGAGAACAACCACAACTTGAATCTTTTAGAAATAGAACCTAGAGAACTCCCATAGATTTCTAAAGGAAAATGCTCCGTTCGAGGTTGTAGATCTTAGTCTGAGCGTGAAGGCACGATGTCCAATATTTTTAGCCTACCAATCGAAGATATTGGCCGGAAGAAAGTTCTTTCAATCGGGGATCAATAAAGATATAATTTTTTTTTCTCAAAAAGGTATATAATCAAATCCTTTCGGTAATTATTGTTACAATTATGGATGATCGACTTCAGATTTTAGTCAGTTTCAGGTTTTGTATAGTTTCCACTAGAACCTGTAACCTACTTATTAGAACAGTTTCATCATTTTTTAGAACTTGAAGCCTACTATATACATCACGGAACCTACCTACCCTATCATGGTTTAAAGGTTGGTTCCAGTTTTCACTTGTATTATTAATTGAACGATTGCAGTGAATCATCACATTTAATAATCATCAATTGCTGTTATAATTTACTAACCACAATTTATATTTAGACACATGAAAAATATAAAACATTAAAGTAAAAGTCTCAGTTATAAAATGAAAATTCAAACTAATGGTTCTAGATTATATACTCATAATCGAACGTCATGAAATACTGCGACTTCATGGGAAGATATAGACAAAAAAAGAAAACACAAAAACTTATTACAAGATCTAGATTCTAGGTTCTACCTACCAGAACTTGAAACTTACCTGTCGAAATAGGTTTCCCAATTTTTGAAACCTCAAACCTATTCAGCATATCTTGGAATCTAAAACTAGACAAGTTCTCATTGCCCCTGACTATCCGATTTCAGGTTCTGCCTTGTAATCCTCACCCCAATAACTATTGAGGGTATTTACAGAAACAAAGTTTTTCTATTCTAACTTTTTAATAGAAAAAGAGTGTGTGAAATTTATGATTCAAGAATAAAGTATAATATGTAATTACATATCGGACGAAAGTTTCTTCTAATTCTTTCCCCAGTAAGACTATAACGATGGGCTTAAGTAACCCACTATTTAGTTAGTAAAGACCCAAACCCAACCCATATTCTCAAAGCCCATGCCTCTTAGACACAACCCAACCCATATATTTCAGTCTTCTTATGCCACAAGAAGACCATGAACGACAATAACAAAGAAGGGATCTTGAAGACCATTGTCGACAATAACAAAGAAGCGAGCCCGTTCGTGAAAAAAGAAAGAGGAAAAAGAAGGAAAATCGAAATCTTCCCACGTTCACGATCCGAAGTTGATTGAACGCCATTTTGCAACGACTGGCAATTAATTGAAGCCTTTATTCGTCTAATCGAAGTATTATTTGAAGTTATGTTGATTTTAAGCTACGAGGTCTAATTGGGGGGTTGTCGTGCTATATATATATATATATATATATATATATATATGTAATTGAAAGTTTAGAGTGTTGTGGAACCATGGGGTTTGACATAAATTGATTTGGAATTATGGTTCGATTGGAGTGAATTCTTGAAGTTCTATGTACTCCGTTGGACAATAACAAATTTCTATTTTTGGTGATGATTTTCCTCATCTATAGCCGTCTTTTGAGTTAGCGAAGCTAGGCATTTTGTAGTATATTGAAAGAGCTTTTGTATTGACTGTAAGTTCGCTTGAAACAAATTTCAATAGAGGAAGTTATGGAGCGAAAGATTTCAGCACACGAGTTGCGCATAGAAATTAGCAATAAGTGTTCGCTATGGGCAAGCATTCTGTTGGTGCGTAGGTGTCGTTTTATTGATGAATAGGCGTAGTATAGTCGATTCATTTGTTAAAATATTGATTTACTCAGTTTTTATATTTTTTTTCAATTAATTGTTAGAAATTCGAGTGCGTCGGCTCGAGTAACCGCTATAGGGTTGGTTTTTGGCTTTCCTAAATGAGTGATATTATTTCTTCTATGAATTTACAAACTCATGTCTTGAAAATGGTATAGTTTTAATAAAATATGAGTTATTAAGAGCATGTTTCTTTCATAAATTAGGTCGAACTTTTACTATCTCTTTAGTCAATTGAAAAGGGATTGGGAATGTATTATGAAGTAGTCTGAAATTACCATTTGTGAATGCTTTGGTTAAATGTTTTTGTGAAAAACTGTACATATTGTTTGCAAAATATTTATGAAATGCATTCTATTTAATAAATAAAATTATAAAAAATTGTATGATTTGATTTGTAAAACCGGTTTATGAAATGGCTTTATGGTGTTAATTGTGGATTGTTGGAGAAAGATATTGGTTGATATGACTCATCTTGCTATGATGAGAACCTAGTCAGGGGGAAGTATGCATATTGTTTCAGGGCGTCCTAGACCGAACCGCTGGCCAATGTAAGTGGTAGACCTAGCCAAGGGGGCAAAATTTGGTAGCCTTTGTCACATCGTTAAATTAGATTAGTCGATGGAATAGACCATCTATATATGATTTGATGAGATTAAGCAATGGAATGGACCATTGATGATTGTTTGTTATTGTTGAGTAAGTATTGTTGACAAGTGTTGTACGTATAAAGTTTTGTTGAAAAGTTATCATACATTTTCGATATTTTACATTTATTGTCTATTGAATTTGAAATGATATGATATCATTTTATAATAATGCATGGTGAATGTTCGATTTCCTTACAGGAAATGTAATAGTGACTAGGTCGTGGTATCTCATTCTTTTTCATCTTACTTGCTTCTAAGATTCTTCAGCTAGCCACAAATAGGACAAGAGCGTTAGTGTCGTTAGGAGGACTTTTGGGTAGTGGGGATATTTTGGTATGTTGTACATAGCTATAATGAAATCTTGAGTTCGTGGTTTATTGGATATGTGGATAAATTGTGTTGGTGGATTATAGAAAACTCTAATATTGTAACCAAATGACTTTTTATCAAATATATATATTGATATTAGGTTGAGTTTTGATTATGCTTAATACCGAATCCTTCGGTGAAAGGATGGTCGTGTCATTTCCTTGTTCTTGCTGAGTTGGGGTGTGACAAAAACTATCAAGCAGATAAGCACCTTGGTGAAAAGAGTCACATAACTTAAAAACTTTTGGAAGTAAGTCGGCTTATTTATGTAAAATATAAACTATATATACGTTTTGAGGAAATCAAGTACTAAACATTTTACTTTGTGCAATCAATTTTAAATCTTTTTAAAAAAGCTACGATGAAATCTTTTCTGTTGTCCCTAATTCTCTGATTTCAAATAGGCAAATTCTAACAAAAGTACTTGAATATATTTTTCAAAAGCTTTCGGATTCCATTAGGTGGTATATTATGTGGTTAAGGGCGATACCTACTCCATCACGAGAGATTGACAAGCACGATTCCAATATAATTGACAAAGAGAAGATCCTAATCGCTCAAAATGCTTACATTCAAGTGTTTCCAATTCCTAAATAGACCCAAATCCACAAGAATCAATCACAAAAGAGGAGTATCTCATATTTTTAATTATTTTCGATGACGGTTTCCAAAAGCTCTCTAAAACTCTTACAAGTTTCTCAATATATTCGGTTTCGTGAGACACAATCTCACTTATAAAGTAGCACTTGACATCAATGTATTTTGTCCTCTTATAGTACGTCTGATTTTTTATCAAATGTATTGCACTCTAACTGTTTGACTTCACATGGGAAATGCAAGTGGTTTTTATCAGTTTCCTTAATCTCAAAGAGAAGTAGAATTTATTGCTACCACGGAAATGAACCTTACATGCGAGACTCTTATTTTGAATTATTTGGAGGGGATACGTATCCAAAAAGTTCTAAATCTATTGTATGGTAGTCAATTCAGTCACAAACCTTTCAATTATATCAATTTAGTCATAAATTTATTGTACGGCAACCAATTTAGTCCTAAATCTTTTAACTGTGCATATTTAATCTTAAACTTTTTGACAATTTACCAATTTAGTCCTTAACCTTTTAACGATTTGCCGATGTAGTTCTTTCAAGAATTTTGGCTAGAAATCAACAAGGGACTACATTGATAAATTATTAAAAGGTTCGCGCGATCTGCATTTCCATGATTACTCCAATGTAGACGTATGATCAAGATGGTCTACTATTTCTTTTGTTAGATGATCTTTTGGTAAAAAAATTTTGTGGGAGCGAGTAATAACTATAGTGATATGGAGGAATCTTCGGGTCAGGACCGATGAGTGTCCGATGATTTGAGGGAGATGAATTTTGATGAACATGTGCGAATAGACTTGTTGATTCCATCCTTTTTAGGCCCATCATCTACGGTTCCCCTGGCCTGGGGAAAACCAATCCATGATTTCTAATCCCCAGTGACCATTAGATGAGACTGTTGCAAGTGTCATGAGCGTTAGCTACGAGCCGCTATGATCCCCCTTATCAGAAACAAATCCACTATCCATTTTATGTAAAGCAATACGTGGAGTAACTCTCGACATAGCAGTAAAAGCAAGGCGCGTAGGCGGATTGACTCTTAAGCTATATAAACTATAGAAAAATGCGTTTCTTGTTTTTTGAATTTTTTGCCTATCTTCTTTAATCTCCATGGGAGACCCACATTGGATGCAATCAGATTTTCTGTTAAAGAAATCACGAGTCAACGACCATCAAGGCTATATATTCATGGCTCCCTAATAGGAGGAAGTTTTTGCTAATCATGCGTCTAATTGGTGGGTTATACGTTATGGTCTATCACTCACACCCGATCTTAATTAAAATATGAATATAATTGATGTCCATATCGATAACTCACCAATCACGAAACTAGTTTGAGGAAGCTTCTTTCTAATAAAGGACGAAGGAAAACACGGCCCTAACCATAACAAAACAAGTTTTCAAACTATCTGCATGCCCTCATATCATTTTTGTCATGTGTTTTAACCACCTATCCTAACTCCGCTCATTGTCCTCAACAAAGCATATGGACGAGCAAAGTATTACCGTAGAAAATCAAACTCCAAATCAACTGATGATGTGGCATGCGATGTTTACCGTAGTAAACATCTTCTCAATTCTAACATTGGTATAGAATTGGGAAAGTACCCGTAACATTTATGTTTGAGGTTAATTTGAGAGTCAATCTCGTGAGTGTTTCGCTGCTAAGTGCCTCAACTTCACGGTAGATCTTAATTCTTTCATTTAACTAATGCAACAGGAAGCAACCTTTTTTTTTTTTTTTTGGTTGCAGGAACAACTCTTTTTCACTTGGGAAGAAAAGATTGCGCCTTCCGTAAGCATCCAAAAACGACAAGACAATAAGAATAGTTATTAATAGATAGTTGAGTAGTCACATCTGACTTGCTGGCTCTTCGGCCATTGTACGAACCTTTTCCTCGAACCTTAGAGTTGTATCTACAAGCCTTATATTTCTGTCTTCCTTTTTCTTTCTTTCGTCTTTGATGACCTTCACAATCCACAGTAATTAAGACAACAAGAGAAAGTAACCAAGCATGTGGCCCCTTTGGTTTCCACAATACTTAGCTTCTGACACAATAAAAAAGGAAAAATCACCAAACCATACCAAAGAAACTATGCACAATTTTCTTGACAACCCTGTACCCCACACTTGTCTTGCACCATCTTCGATTTTGCATGAATTTTCTTCTTCTTCTTCTTCTTCTTCTTCTTCTTCATGCGACCATGTGGCGGTTGGTTAAACGACAGACCGGCGACTGAACGCCGGATGACACGAGCACTTGTGTGGTCGAGGTCACTGTCGTTGCCGTGCTGGTTGCTGCCGAAGGCGAAGTCGCGTTGATGAAACCGCAGTCGGGCCGAAAGAAATGGAGATCCGAGGCTTGAAACCGACCTGAATCACCGGGAAGCCTCATGTATGAAGCGGACGGAGATTCGGGGAACCACGTGGCGAGCGGCCCTTGGTTCCCATTCCTGTACTGCACGATTGCCCTGTACACAAATGGAATCAGTCCCTCCATTCCTTTAACACTTTCTTTTATCTTTTTGCCCTCTAAAACTGATTCTTCTGGGTTTGTTCTTTGAGAGAGAGAGAGAGAGAGAGAGAGAGAGAGAGAGAGAGAGATTCAATGGTGTGAGAGAGGTTGGAAAGCAGTGGTTTTAATAGAGGGAGAGAAGGATGTGACGTGGCAAAGTGATTGGATTCCAGCTCTTCAAGCAAAAGCCACTGTTTTACTTTTTTGTTTCTTTGCCTCTTTGGTTAGCACTCGCGAAACGCAAACCCGCACGAAAGACCCTTTGAAAGCTCCGTTTAAACTGCGAGCGCATCTCCATAGCATTTCACCAAATCTTGCTCATATCCTTTAAGTACTATTCTGGCCTTTTTTTTTTAGGGTTTTTGCCTGGAGGGTTGGTTTGGTACAGGATGTTTGGTATTTCTTTTATGACAGTTGGTTGGTTCCCAGTTCACTTTTTTATTCTATTGTTCATCTTTTAAGACCTTCGTTTCTTCCTGCTGGTGTCACTAGGGTTTTATTTTAGTGAAGGTTGGTTCCAGGGGTTCTTTCAGCGTGAGGTATAACGATGGAGGGTGGAAAAATTTAAGCATGTGCCGCCTGCACGGTATGGGATCTAATTTTATTCATAGGGAGAAACAATGGGTTTATCCATTTTGATCTAATGCTACCAACCCATGAATAAACAAATGGCAAAGAGGGAACGACAGTTCCGGGCAAACGAGTAGAAGTGATCTGGCTTTATTATGAACCATTTGTTTGTACTGCAGTCTAGACAGAGCTTTCAAAGAATTTGGAAAAGTCTCGTAATGCATATATGCAGAATTGTTTTATTAAGTCATAAACCGCAAGCGAACCTTTAAACAAGTATGTCCCACTTGACATAAACCATTTATCTCTATATTACAAGAAAAAGTGTCAGAAAAGCCATAAACCTTTTACATTGATACCAATTTAGTTCTAAATCTTTTTTTGGTATCAATTCAGTCCTAAACATTTTATCTATGTGCCAATTTAGTCCTTCAAGTTAATTTTAGCTAGATTTTGCTAATATGGATGTCAGCTGGCCTACGTGGTATCACCAGCGATGACGTGGATAACTTTTAATAATATTTTAATATTTTTCGATTTTTATTTTTTCTTTTCTTTCTTCTTCCTCCACCCAATCACCAGCGGTGACCGTTTGGAGGCCAAGGGGCCTTTGGCGAGCCCCGTCGGCCACTAGCAAGGCTCGCCCTTGCCAGGGACGACGATGGTGAGCCTCGGCAATGGCTGGGCGAGGGTCGAGTCTCACCGGCCAGCGCGAGGCTCACTGGAGGCCAGGGGACCTCTGGCGAGACCCGCTAGCAACTAGTGAGGGTCGAACCTCACCGGCCAGCGTGAGGCTCACCTAGGCCAAATCTGGCTAGGTCAGCCCTCACGCAGGCCAGGGCGGCCTCGCCGGGTGTTGCCCACTCCAAGGCAACGCTCGATGAGGCTGCCATGGGTTGCTTGAGGCGAGCCCTCGCTGGGGCTCACCTAGGCCACTTTGGGCCTCACCTGGCCTAGCCGGTGACGGCTACCCTCGCCCAAGCGAGACTAGCTTGCCTGGCCATGGCCGGTGGCCAGCCATCGCTTGTGGCCGATGGTCGATCACTGGCAAAGGAAGGAAGAGAGGAAGAAAGAAAAAAAGAAAAAATAATCAGAAAAAATAGTTAAAATATCGAAAAAATATTAAAATATTATTAATATTGTCCATATCACCACAAACAGTGCCATGTAGGTCGATCGGTGTCCATGTTAGCAAAATTCGGCCATAATTAGCCAGAAGAACTAAATTGGCACTAGTTCAAAAGGTTTCAGACTAAATTTGCACTAAAACAATCTTTATGATTAAATTGACACTAATGCGAAAAGTTTAGGACTTTTTGACACTTTTCCCCTCTATTACAAAGTGGCATTTGTCCAATTTATCTTGCACTTGGCCAAAAACAATGCCACCTCGGGCCCTTTCTTTCTCTCTATCCTTCCTCTGTTCGCCTTCCGTCCTCCACCGTAGCTACCGCCTCTTCTAGGTATTCATTGTCACCATCGCCCTCCTCCATAAGCCTAACATCCCCATTACCACCTCTCAGAGACAACCCCTTCCTCTCCAATCATGGAGTTTGATTCATCGTCGTACCAGTAGGCCAAAATTTTAGTTCCGAATTGCTGTCAAGCCAGATCTTACGTGTCTAATATTATTCAAAGCATGTGGGATCAAATTGCAGCGTAGATGATGAAGGCAAGGTCTCACAAAATTTTACGGTGCCAATATGGTGCTGCTAGAGTTGCTATGCTGACGGTGGTGGCCAAATGCAAATAGTGATGCTAGCGACTAGGTTTACACAAACATAAAAAGAAAAAAAAAGGATAAGAATTGATTAGTAGTCCAAGTAATGTCCAAATCACCATGACTCCTGCTCAAAGCAATATCGGGAGAAACACATTTTATCTTATGAGATGGGCCTTACACGATGTGTGGAGAGACGGTTTACGTTCGCGAAGACTAGTTGAGCTGAAAGATTCTGATACCCTATATTATTAACACAACAACTGAAAGGTTTGTCGTCCTCATTTTGGACATAAGAGAGATTATCGCTTGTGATCATCCTCATACACACATTAGACAGCTGTAAGAAAATCGTGAATGCTTATTTTTATACAACTAGTTGATCAACCCTAGCTAGAGCTCGAAAGAAGTGTATGCTCTGGTACTTCTCCGAGTCCTCGGGTTCGACAGTGGAATGGCCTGCCTTAATACTATATACATCAAACAGCTTTGGACTAGGACATATTTCTTTTTCCTTTTTTTCACCAGAACACACTTCTCTGGCAAGTTAAATGATTCTGTTCTTAAACCGGCAACTTAAATTAATTTTAATTGTCACATCGTGCGACGTTGCAATTTATCAAGTTGCTATATGAGAGAAAATAATAATTTTTTTTTTGAAAAAAATCCATATGTACAGAGGGGATAGAGTTGTACACGAAGCAGTAAACCTAGAGAAAAAAGTCTTCATACATATCCGATAAGCTCATTGTCAACCGTTGCTTCTCTGGAGCATCCAAAAGAAAGAGACAAGAGATAATCATAATAAAAATGCCTGAACCATGAAAATTAACTTAAAAATTAGCTTCGAAAATAACTTGCCAAAAATTTATCGGGCATTTGAATATGGTTCGCTTGTTTAAGTACTCATCAAGAATTTGACACATCTCTTTGTAATTATTCATTTATTGTAAACCCGTTTAGATATCCCTAATAGTACTCCCGTTTCTTGAACAAAGTTCACCATATCCCTTTATAAATCATTTTTTGAGCTTCGTTTCTTGAGTAAGGGATATTTGTGCGTGGGATTTGACCAGTCATAAGCGTGCACCAAAACTTTGAAAATCCATACCGTTAAAAGCTGACAAAAAACTTTATTTACTCCCTATAATCTGAAAGAAAAATAGAGAAATAAAATAAAATAAAATAAGTGGGAGGGTTTGCTTTTTCTTGCTTCATCTTTGTACCAACTGCATCTGTTAACATCTTAGATGAGGTCATGGTTGGCATCGTCTCATTATCAAGATCTGTCTGCCAGGTTCCTTTTCTCTTCCCTTGTCCCTTTCTTCCTCCAATTCGAGCCTTTGGCTTCAAAGCAGGAATCAATCTTTCTTCCCTTGTCCTCGAACCAAGACCCAAAATTTTATATAATTAAACACACGAATTGAAATTAATAAATTGAAAAGAGAAGGAGATAAGAGAAACTGGGTGCGCGCACAATGTTATGTGGGCGTTAGGTGGAGGAAGAAAATTTCATCCCGAAGCTGGTGTCACAGGGAAGTCCCGTCTTGGATAGTATTATTCGACCTTTTGAATTCAAATGCAAGCTGATCAATCAAGAAAATAAATTAAACAAAACATAAACTATAGTGCCACATGAATATCATTTTTCTTTTGGGGCACATTATAGTCTTATCAAGACTCGTGCCATCACTTACCTAACTTTGGTGGTGGGGGGACCAAATTGAACCTTCTTGGTTTGTTTGGCTTTATGATTGAATTACTATATAGTTCTCCAATGTATTTAGCTCGTAGTCTCATATAATTGTCGGAGTATGATGATTGCAGAGATTCCATGTTGCTACAGCTCTTTTGATTGTGCTATGAAATTTTTAAATTATACAAAATTAATTTAAATTCGTCCGAAGAATGATGTTAAATTACATTTGTTTGATTGGCGTAAGGATATATTATATGGGTGCTTGCACTCCAAGACGCCTTGGAGTGCAAGGGATAAAACAAATTAATGATTTGTATATGCGCATTCAAAATCATTTTGAAGTTAGTTTCCTAAAAATAATTGCTTGTATTGTTTAAAATAATAAATTAATGAAAAATATTTTTCATTATTAAAGAAAATGTTTATGCCTAGACTTTTGTTGATAATCAATTTAATTTTGGCTAACTAATTTTTCTAAGCAGTTCAAACGATCATTTTTGAAAAGAAAATTTTCCTAATCATTGATTTATTGTGAAACTGACAGAGAATGTTAGAGTTTTCTTAAACAACAGCACATGCTTAATCATACTAGCCGTAGAGTGTTACTAAATTATTTGTTTGTTGTATCTTAAAAGCTTAATTCCTAAATCATGATTAAAACAAAAAATTCCCTAAAGGTTATAATTCTCTATAGTATTATAATTTTCCATTTAACCTGATATATAAATATACTTTTATCCAAAGTATATTTTCTCGGGATGATGAATTGAAGGATATTTCTTCAAATCTAGGTCTTCTCAATTTAGGTTGAACAAAAAAATAGATTGGATTCAAAATCTTATATTAACCCCGAGAAGATGTCGAATTAGTAAATTTAAATATTAGTGACTGATAACAACCCATATCACTAGATCATCTCCAATATTAAAATAGCGTCCCACGTCGCTTGACAATGAGTCTTAAAATGCTATTTATATTTATATAGTCTCTCTCTACATATCAACTTAGACTTTTGGGTTGAATTTTTTAATATGGTATCAGAGTTAGTATTATCACTTTGCCCAATTTGTGTCCACCCCCCATTAGTCAATCTTCATCTCTCAATATGGAAAAAGTAAATAGAACATTATATACAATTAATAATTAAAATTCAATATTCTCGGACAGTTATCTAATAAATCTCCTATTTAGCTCATCAAAAAAATCTTAATTTATCCCTACATTAATTGGCTTGGGTGTGTAGATTATTTAATTTATCTAGTTAATTTTTTTAGTACATCTAGTTGGCTTGGGTGCGTAGATTACTACTTTACCATTTCGTTTTCAAATTTTTGTTGCTTTGACTTTGAAGCGTTGAAATCTTTTGTGGGTACGTACTCAATCCCCTTCAGACCACACTTTTCTTAGTCGTGGACAGGAATTTTGCTTGAGCAATTATCACTTCTTCACCGGTTAAGACACGCGCAATGTTTCTTTTGCTATTTGGCAAATCTTTTACACAATACTCAACCGGCAATCTCGCTTAAAGCTCTCGTTAGGATCCACGTTTTATTGGTGGGTGGAAGCTTGTAGAGGAAAGACATTGATGGGGTGGTTCCAAACAGTACATCACCGTATCTTAATAGGGATGTGCACCAGAATCAGACCGACTCGAAAACCAGATCGGACCGAACTGAATTAGCCGGTTCTGGGTAGTTCCTGGTTTCAGGTGCAAAATCAAACCGCTCGGATTGATATATATATTTTTCTTTTTTTTAAAGAGTAAAGAAAAGGAAATTGCCAAAACCCTAATTTGGATTGGTCAAACCTTCCTGGTCCGGTTCTCGATTCTAGGATGGAACTGGCCTAATCTAGGAACCGATCACCCATGATCTAAAACATGTCATTTTATATTAATTCATGCTCTTTAGTCCTAGGATTCAAGAACATATATGTACTCTATAATTTCCTAGAATCTACCGGAACTTGTCGGTTCGAAATGGTCGCTACAATCATAGACATGTGTTCGAGCAAATATGTACGCAGAATTCGCAATCAAGAAATGCGGGAACATGATACTGTTGAGATTTTGTCTTGAGTTTGAACGAGTCCGAACTGAAAAATAGTGAGTTAAGATAGAGCGGGCATCCGTAGGATCAGACTTGGATTCCTGGAGAGCATACCTATGTTCAATGTGCTGGGTCGAGTGCCCGGCCAAGCCCAATCGAACGTGGTACTGAATGGGCCTGCTAGCCCAGACGACTATGTTATTCCCTTATAGGCCATGGCCCAAGAAACTCAGGGGTTTACAACCAGAAGTCCAATCTCTGGAAAGTAGGTCAGACTATCACATCAATATGAACCTCTCCAACCGATTTCTTGACATCAGTGAAAACCCATTTTTCACTTGGTGTAATTAATTTTGAATCACTCTATTTATTCATTCTCTTGGAATCAACCTCGGAGCATGTCTCCATCCGCTCTTGTGATTATTCGATAAGGTTGAGATGATGGAGAGACTATATTAAACTTGACAGAGATTAGCTAAGCGTTTCAAGAGATCTAACTCTCATGATTAGTATAAAACAATCAACGGTTTCATAATCATTGCATTATATAGCGAAAATAAAGAAATTCAGTGACAAATTGAAACTTTATAATTAACCAATTACTGAAAGAGTCACCATTAATCCTATTGAGTTGACCCATTGATTAAGGATTTGACTTGTGCATGCAGATTAGGGACACGGTACAATTTCGGCCCATTACCACTAGATGCAAATAATTCCATACTCGCGCTGTACACCCAAGCTTAGACGCGTGTCTATCTAATTTATCGAGTTAGTGAAGTATTTCACAGGCCATAATTTACCTATTTAAAGTGTGCTTCTACTTTATTAAAAAAGACATGCTGTTAGTGGAAAGCTAGAAAATGCCATCTAGATTGAAGATTTCATAGGGGTGTCGGGTGTCGCCTGTAGATATATAAGGGCCTTACCTGGAGAAGTATCAAGAATAGAATAGCTGGCTAACCCTAAAAGGTTGTCGACTTGGTGGCGGGTTGAAGTTTTATGCTTTCAAATAAAGAATTTAAACCTATGGAGGCACGTCTCGCTTAGATTACAATTAATGAGAAGTTTCTCCTCTTGTGAATGGGCCAAAATGAAATATATTACACATTTCTATTGTTATGGAAAAAGCTGGTGATTACTCGACCATGGATTCTATTGACCAAGATCAACCTCAAGGCCATCTGTTTTATTTTGGATCTACTAGTATAAGGAGATAAGACTGTGTATGGAGTCATGCTGTAAGAGAAAGGACAGAGGAGATTCATCATGGTGAGGCAGTTTGTGAATTGAACTTCAAGAAACGCGTTTGCTCCTCGAGTTGCATGTTTTGAATTCTTTTTTGGACAGTTCAAATCCCAAAGGAATGTGTGAGTTGCAAGCCAGTCATGTTGCTGATGAGCATAACTCCTGACAACCTTTTTTTACCCGGGGGCAGGCGGGCAAGGCGATATATAGAGAAAATGATAGGAGCACTGGCGCTCCCCTCTGAGCGTTACGTAGGAATCTCATACTCATCTTTGGAAATGTTTCAGAAACCAAATGTGACTTAGTAGGAGGACTCTCATGGAGGGATGAGGTGATAAACCACTTGACGAATATGGAGTAGTCAAGGGAAACTATTACCACTGTTTAATATCAAATCAAACATTCATCTAATAACTTAAACTTTTAAAGCAATTAATAGTAATCTTATGAATTTTTCATGATATTAAAGAGGATTTGTTGAGTTCTCCACCGCTTATTTGCCATCCCTTAATTTGTTTCCACGCTTTTTCTTAAGTCAAATCCCAATATATGCTTAGGAAGAATGCCACTACATTTAAATATTAAATCACACATTCATCTAACAATTATAAGAGTGACACTAGATATGTTAAGATTAATCTATTGAAATTTGGTATATTAAATGATGCGCCAGATAGTAATCAATCCTTTAAACAAATTGGTCACATTCCTAACATCCAATAATACTCCGCCACATAACTTAATAAATCAATTTAATAATGCTTAATGGTATTCAAAAGACAACTTAGAATGAAACTTTGGGAATGGAAGAGATAACTGAAAAATTGGGACTCTTTTTGAAGGCAACATCTCGAGAGGTTGATGCATGCGTGCCAATTACCTGCTCGATAGGGCAATGGCATTTTGTCTCATTTTGGGTGCAAATGGATGGAAACAGAAACGAACGAAATGATGAGAATGCATTGGGTTTCCACGTTTTCTACCATATGGTCCCAACAGGAGATGAATGAAGCCACCTTTTGCACAGAAAGAAAAAGCAGAAGAGATGCTGCAAAAGTTAAGGACAAACGGTGGAGGTTGAGATGTTGATGTTTGTTTTCAATGCCCTCACATCTAAGCAATGCGTATTTTATTGCATGTCAACAAATCAGGAATTCACATCAATGGTGACAATTTTTGACGAAGCTCGAGCACGCGACACCAAATTAGCAAGTTTGAATTTATGTTAATCGTATTCGTGTCATTATTTTGTCAGCTCGTTTGACATGATTAATAAATGGGTCATGTTCGGGTGCAACCTGTGTAATGCAAAATTCATTCGTCTGACGAGTATAATTGAATAAGTTGCATTTGTAAGATCTATGACTTGGCCTACATTGACCTTATTAGTTTAAATGACTATATTGTTTTGTTTTTACTAGATATAAGTGAATATTAAGAAGGTTTTAAAACTTTAAATTTTTCTAGATTTTCTAGAATGAACATTGAACTTTTCCCTTAATGAAGTTAAAAATACTATAATTCTCTTGATTTTCTCTAAAATTGTTTGATTGTGTTCAAATAATCATCTTGATTTATTAAGCACATCAATCTCACGAAAAATCCATAAAAAAGTTTAGGTTTGTTTTTGTTACAAGGATGCTATTTTGGTTGTCTAGATCACATTCAGGTTGGATTGATTCAATTCAAACCCCTTTCGAGTTATATGAGCTGTGTTCGAGTTACCTATATTTATAAATAGGTCATTTTAAGGTTGAGTTTCCCGACACGACTATTAAATGGATCGTGTTTGTGTTAACTTAATGAACATATACCCTTAAGTTAATTCGACAGGATGCAACACGTGCACATGAGTTGCCCCTCCCACCATCACATTGGTATATTCATTTTGCTATTTCTCTAACTATTTTAAGCCTAAAATTCTAATCTAGTGGGTCTTTAATTAGAAATGAACAAATGCAACGCTGGGCATTCTCTTCTTTGCGTCAACATACATAACTTATACTTATATAACTATATGTTTTAACAACGTTCCATTGCACGATCCTCTTAATCCAAGAGTTCGAGTTTACTCGACGCGCGTGCGCCCGATGCATCCAATAAGAGCCGATATTACAATTCACAAGTAAACATTGGCCATCTTTTGTGGACCAAAGACCATAGTGGGCCAATGTGAGGGTGGTCCAAAACAAAATACCACTTTTGTGAATGGACCCAAAAGCAAAGGCTGAACGTGGGCTTCAACACAAGGTGGAAAAGAGAACTGTGGCACAGTCCTAAGAACGACGACGTAAAGGCAAGGGCACGTCGGGATGAGTTTTGTGTGGACTCTGTTCCATGGACCCCAACACATCCTCAGCGTTGATAATGTGAGACCCACACGTGCAACTCATATGATCAATGGTAATGATAGATCGTGGCCTTCGTGGACTCGGGTCGAGGTAAGTACTTGCAGCAGGACAGGGGAAGCTTTTTCGCTGTTGTTGTGCGGAGCCTTTAGGTATGTGCCTTGCTTTTCACTCGATGTCCACTTACTTTGTCGTCCCACAAATCACTTGGAATCTTAACTCCTTGGAGACCTCTTGGCTCTGGGCGATGGTCCCATCCGTACAAGACGTGGATGATTGCCGAGGCACATGCAATTTTCACGGGGAATTAGAACTTCAATTGTTGACAAAAGAAAGAAAGAGACGGAAGTTTCCTTTTGTCCCCTTTGCTTGCATAGTTATGTTTTGCGCGTATCGTAACTGATCTCTTTCTACATAAAAGATACAATCATGTGTCTATCCATGGATTTTAATTCTACAAATGTTTGCCTCGTTTGTGAGAAAAGTAAATAGGACGTGTTGTCTTAGATGGTAAGAGAGTCTCTTCTCCTTCTGAGATTGGATTCAAAATCAAGTATTGTTAGGAGACTTTAGGAGTACAATCCTAAATTCAAGGGACGATATAAGGGGATGCGCTTTTAGGATCATTAAGAAGGTGAACTTGTCAAGATGCTTGAAAACTATTTCGGATATCATCTTATCACTATAAAAAAAATAAAGGAGGAATTTATTGTATAATTTTAATCAATGTATCTAGTGGAATGTCCAAATGAAAGAATAATAGAAACACATAATTAATCTTTTACATGGTAGTGTATATAAGCAAATATTAAGTTGTATTTTCTTCCTCGAACTTAATGTTCTTGCAATGCACTAAGTTGAGAATCAACAAGTAGGGCTTGCAATTTATGTTGTGTCGTGTGAATCATGTTTTGTCAAAACATGGATATAACACAAACTTAACTAACCATAACCCCACACATTTAATAAACTTCACTGCCCTGACATGATTAACTCGATTACCAAATGTGTCACTGTGTGTGGTGTCGCACGAACATATAGAACATGTTTATGAACAACAATATGTGTTAACAGGTTTAATATGTCTTGTGACATTCCATCTAGAGTATGTTATGTTATTGAGTTAGTGTTTTTTTATGTCATCTGACGTTTGAGGCCCTGAATTATGTTTTTGCTTTGAACTTTTAATGATAGAAAATTTTTAGAGTATGATTACTAAATATGCGAAAACATGTCTAACTATGACATGTTAAAAAAATCACATGTTAGCATATTAACTTAAACATGTGAATTCGTGCCTAAATGGGTTAATCCGTTTATGACATGAACCCTGCTTATACCAAACCCAAATATGTTTTTACAAACCGCTATTAATTACAAACATGAGAATCGCCAGCGTCACCAACATGGAGTGTCTGGTCAAGAAAAAAAATCAAGATTGAATTCCAACCAAGTTTTGCTAGGAAATTTTGTAGCTTGCTACAGTCCTAATCTAATTAGCCAATAACTCAATTGTTAAGATAGACAATATGGTGGCGCATATGCATGTATCGTTCCTATTGTTATTTGAGATAGATATCCTATGTATTCCCACCACCATCCCACTAGCCTCAACCACGCACCACTCTCGTCTCGTCTCTCTCTCTCTCTCTCTCTCTCTACGAAGGCCAAAAAAGTTGTGAATTTATTACACTTTTATTAATTTAGTACTAAATTTTTTAAGTGTACCGATCGAGTCACAAACCTTTTTACGTTTTACCAATTGAATTCATCCGACTAATTTTGATTGAAAATTACTGACATGAATGATGGTCATGTTATGTGGCACAATCGACGTTAACTTGAATAATTTTTTTTAATTTTTATATATTTTTTTGATTTATTTTTTATTTTATGCTCTTTTCCTTCTTCTTGTTTTTTTTTGTTACTGTGGCCGGTGAGGGTTGCTAGGCTTTTGCTGGCCACTAGGCGAGGGTCACTAACCCTCGCCGGTCACAAGCAAGGGCCCATCGACCCTTGCTAGCCAACGGTTGAGGGCCGTGAAGCCTTTGTCTGTCATGGGTGATCAGGGCATTGCAGCCCTTGCCCAGACCATCACGGCCGTGGGCAAGGTTGGGCAAGGGTTGGCCCTTGCCCGGCAGTGAGGGCCTAGAGAACAGAAGGAAGAGAAAATAAAAAAATTAAAATAATTCAAAATAAATATTAAAATATTATTAAAATTTTCCTAGTTAGTGCTAATCGTGCCATGAAGGACGGTTGGTGTCTACTTCAGTGATTTTTGGCCAAAATTGATCAGATGGACTCAATTGACAAAATGTAAAAAGATTTAAGACTCAATTGGTACAATTAAAATATTTAGGACTAAATTGGCAAAAGTACAATAGGTTTACGATTATTTCGATAATTTTCCCAACTTTGAAGATGAGGCTGCGGACTCTGATCCGGACTTGAACTTCTTCTTAATGATCTCTCTAGGTGAAAATAATGGCCAATCACGAGGATGAAGCTGAGTTACAGTTACCCCAATGGAAGCCTTGCCCCATCAAACATATGCGCAGAGGAACATAACATAATTCCCAATTCCCATATCCCATCTCCACTCAAGCATGGAAAAAGATCGGAGCTATTCTGATCCTTCTCCAATTTCGTGAAACTATCCCTTAAAATCGAGGACTCCAATCTTTCACTTATGGTTAGAGGGGAAACTGCCGTTTACTTCTAAAGCTCAAAAGTTTCACCAAATGAGACAACGTAGAAGATATCAAGGGCATTGATCACGATAGATGGAGGATTTGACTTGGTTTCACCTCTAAGATGCACAGTTGCATGCACAAAAAATCAAGAGCTTGTGACATCATTCACCCCGGGAGTCGTCGAACTCTTCAAATATATATTTGGCTTCTTAAAGTCTAATTGGTTCTCTGAAGGTAGTTGAGAAAGTATACAGAAACATCTCACCTAATAATGTCGTGCAAGTAACATGCAATGTCGTATTTAGATTGTCGCAGTCGTTATCAGTTTACTACAATTGGATGATTTCCTGTCAAGTTGGCCATTCGAGATAGTGAAATCGCAACTTGTGCATTTCTATCGTCTATGAATCTTCGAAGTCAAATCGTTTTAATACCCTATGAGGTATCCTTCGGTCCCCACGATTCCACTTTGATAAATACTGAGATTTGACTTTTCCTACCACCATGCAATTTGATCATTAATTTCACTTCACATGTTTTTAAGTATATGATGTGGTGGTCTAGTCATCACCAGTTGTCCGATTAACGCTAGTTGTCTTATGTGGCATCACTAGCGTCTGACATGGACAAACTAAATCCAAACATCATTTTTCACGATTTTTTTCTTATTTTTTCTTTTCTTCCCTTTTTTTTTTGTAGTTACTGTTTGTCGTCTCCATTTCTTATTCAGCGGTTGAGTACATCTTCTGCTGCAATCGGCTCAGCACGTGGGGGTCCTCCCTCTTGAGCTCCACCATGTTGGCCCCCTTAGTCGCTGTACATCCTCGTGATGCACCTCATCTCTCCGGCCGTCAGGTTACAGCCCTCGTATGCTGCCATATGGTTCCCAAATGCGATACATCGCCGAACGAGTGAAGCTGATCGTCACGTTCAGGTCCCATACGTCGTCCTTGCTGTTGAAGCACACGCGTTCATGTGCGTTCTTGACCGGCGTTGCCCTTTTCTTGGGGCTCCTTACCGGTGTTAAGAACCATGAGTTTGTCCCCCAACTTGCCTAATGTGCATGATCATTCGAGCCACTGACCCCATCAATCAGAGCGGAGCCTTCCGATTGAGGTTCCGCAATATCTTCAATCAAGTCTTAAAGATCTGGAAAGAGATCATGTAGCTTCTTGAAACCCTACTCCTCATCGTTCTCCACAAACAGATGCGGGTTTTGAAGAAGGATCCAAACACATCTATTGAGTTGCACGTGTAAGTTGTGTAAGAAAAAGTCCCATATTGAAGAATTAATATTGTGTGGACTAATTAATATATACTAATTGACTCATAATTCATTAGCTTAAGCTTTTGAATGAAGGTAGATTCAACTGGATATGTTGACAAATTTGACCTTGGGCTTCTTCTTGACGATCTTCCCAAGTGATAGTATTAGGTTTTTGTCGCATATTCCCACCATATAGTATCAGATCTCATGGTAGATTGGTGAGCCTCGAATTTGTTCTAGTGTTTGATGAATATCTCAAGGGAGGAAATGCGATTTTCGAGCAAGTGCAATACTGTTTGTTGTAATGAAAATATAAACAGAGATAACAATTCTAACAAAGTGATAACAAATTTAATAATGGCCACGCCAATGTTTATATAATCTTAACAAATAAAGATAACTAAATTACACACCAAACATAAATTTGCTAGATGCTATAAAATCGAAAAAGAATTAAACATGAGATGAAGCATGGATTACCAAATTTCCTTAAAGCAATTAGTTCCTGCCAATGGTGCTTTGCAGATTTACGAATTACGCCTTTCGAGATACCACACTTCAAATATATTTCTATTAGCACTATATGAACAACACTTCGAATTACGATTTACGAATTACGCCTTTTTAGTATGTAGAGATAGGCTTTCGACAGCAGAGATCATATCACGGTGGATGACGTCAGTCGATGTCTAATGTACCTTCTATAGGGCAAATATAGAGAACATGACTCACCTTTTCTTTCAATGCGAATGGACAGGTAGCATCTGGCGCAATATTCTTGCGTAACATGGGATTAGGCGTAGTATATGGGGTTGGAATGAAGAGCTTCAATGGATGGTTAGAGCAACAAGAGGCAAAGATTTGGCGGCGAAACTCCTCAAAGTATCTTTCCTGTCAACTGTATATTACACTTGGATGGAGCGCAACCATAGGCGGTTTCAAAACAATCCAACTGACATTCAAATTATTTTGGCGAAGGTGCGGAAAAATGTAAGAGGTAGAGTTTCGCTATACCAAAAAATCAAACCTTCACAAGCTAACTTTGTTTTAGCTACTTTATAGAGACTTCCTACCTCCATTTTCTCGAATTATTAGTACTAGTTGTAATGTTGAGGTATGCCCCTAAGTTGTTGTACATCATTTGTTATATACTACTTACATTTTACACAAAAAAAAGACTAAATGAACATTTCTCAAAACCGGCACACTTAGAGCACTAACCCCTAAGAACTAAAGAGACATGTCTTCTTAAAGATAAAGAACACCCTTCGTTTGAATTGAATAGACAACAATTAATCTTCAACATATGAACTGAAGAGATGACTATTATATATTTTGCACATGAACTGAAGAGGCATCCCATTAATGTTGAGTTATTGATAACCAATAATTACAACAATATCCCCCTTCACATAAACTAAAGAGCCGAAAATTATATTTTCTACATGTGAACTAAAGAGACATTCCACTAATGTTGAGTCATTAATGACCTATAATTACAATAGTTCACACGTGATGGGGAGATTGTTGAGTTGCATGTATGAGTTGTGCTCAAAAAATTGTCACATCGGAGATTTAATGTAGTGTAGAGCAATTAATAATCCTAATTAGCCCAAAACTCATTAGTTATACAAAATATGTCGGTCAGATTTAATGAACAGAGTAAAAGTTGGAATTGGCCTAAAAAACTATTTCAGATTAAGTTCTCATGGTAAATTGCATAATTACTCATGGATAAATGGCTCTCTCTTTTTTTTTTTATTTACAAAAGTACATAAATTGAAAGTTGTAAAGTGCATCTTGATCGCCTTGTGTTAATTTTGGCGCCATTTGACGTTTGTTTATTATTTTCTCGAACTTTGAAAAAGTAGGGTTGGAATAGGTCTAATATGGAGCAGTCGGCTTTAATTGATTTTTTTTGTATTAATTTAGCAATAATTAGGAAAATTAGTCCAAATGAAAGTTGAAGTAGACATCCTAAACTTTGATTAGAAATTAGAATCATTCAATTTGGAGTTTGTTAATACATTCAATTGGATTAAAATTTAGAAGGTCCAAATTAGGGAAAAAACAGAGAAGTTGACCTTTCGGTCAATTAATTGATTTTTGGGTTTATAAGTCTAGTTACCCTAAATGCATGCTTAATTGATATTGTTTGTGATTTAATTGATGATTGATTACTCTTAATCTGATTAGTGATGTATCATCCTTCGACAGGTAATTAAAGAATAGGGAATAGACAAGGTACTTTGTGACTTAGCCTATTGCTTGATGAACTTGGAAATGAGGGGTTAATAATCACTTAGCATTAATTAATTAATCCCTGGTTGATTATAAGATTGATAGGTAATAGAATTGTATGATTATTGTCAAATCTCTAAATCAAGCTCGATATTTTGGATGAATGATTGATCGGTTGAACTTGCTAACGTGTGAATTGAGTGATTGCATGAATGAATTATGAGATTGACGGTAGAGATCGGCGGCTGAGAGGTTGGAATGGTGGTCCATGGGGGTGATTAGATTTAGGTTTACTAGATTAGTTTAGTATTGATTAGGCTAGCTTAGTTAATGGACATATAAATTAATAATCAAAATAGCTTAGAACTTTGTTAAATAGTCCAGCTAGAAAATAGCGTTCAAATTAGATTTAGGATCACTTCTTAATTAATATGTAGCTTAGTCTAGTTTAGGACTTTCATCTTAGAAACTGAGTAGAAGTTAGACCCACCTTAATCTAGTTCAAATTTAGGAATTAGGCTTTGTCTCTAGCATCAACCTTATAGGGGTTCAAATCCGAAAGCTTAGAACAAAGGGTTGTCTATTCTTTACTTGACTTGGTATTGGTCAAGTTCGTGAGGGATCATATTTTTGCTGGACAAGTATCGGGTTTTCATTTCCGTACCTTTACTTTAAGCATTTCAATACTTGGGTGTTTAATTCCCACACCTTCAGTACATTAATTGTTCTTTTCCTTTTCAGTGTGGTTCAAATAGTAATGGCCGGATCATCTTGGCAATTGCCAACCTTCCTAACTTCATCTTTGGAATTCTTCCATCTTTTCAAAGAAGGTCTTAAGTGCATTTTCAGCATTGTATCCTTCCCAACAGTCAGTCTGGGGAGCTCCTCCTTCACAAATTCTCAAGGAATTTGGATGCTCTTGTGATCCCCAAAGTTTGAGCACTTATAGAAGTCTCGGCCAATAGGTTTTACAAATTATTTTCTAAAATGATTTTTGTAGGAAATGTTTGAAGGCAGGTGCCTTAATCTCTCATTGACTTTTGAAAAATCATTTTCCTTTTGAAAGCCAAGTCAAATTCATTGCAATACAGAACTTGTATGGAAAGAATATGTTCCAAAAGTTTTTAGCCAAAAGAAATTTTTTTGGATACTTTTGAAATTTCCTCTTCGAGAGAATCATTTTCTTTTTCAATCAAATCTCATTTTTCCTTGATTTCTGAAATTTCCTTGTTTAAAACAACAATATTTTCTTCCGTAGAAAATTCTGATGCCTCAACTTCATATTTTCCTTCAACTCCAAGATTTTCTTAAGAGTATGTTTGTAGTGTTGACATAATTCATCGATGTATTAAGATACTTCATCAAGGATCTCAAGATAACTAACCTCGATTTCTTCCTCTAATTGTGAGTCTGCCATAAGATAGATGTTTGCATACTCGTCTTCATCACGATTTTTGCACTCGGTATCGTTCCAAGTATCTGCTTTTAGTGCTTTCTTTTTCGTTTCAAATTGTCCTTTATTCTTTGGGTTGATACTACGAAAAACTCCAAATTAGTGCATATGTGACAAATTTATCCAAAACTAATTTTTTGACCACTGAAAACCCCAAACTGGTACATTTGTGATTAATTTACCCTCCTTTTAATTTTGTTATCAAATTACTTAGTTAAATGACATGAGGTAGTTATTGGTTTTACCAATTTGGGGTTTTACCCTTTGTTCGTTATAGGTGTATTAGTTTGTGATTTTTTTTTGTATTAATCCAATTTAACGGAGGGTAAATTTGTCACAAATGTACTAGTTTGGAGTTTTTAGTGGTTAAAAAATTAGCTTTGAGTAAATTTATCACATGTGTACAAATTAGGATTTTTTGTGGTCAAAAAATTAGTTTGGGATAAATTTGTCATAAATGTACCAGTTTAGGCTTTTTTGTGAATCCTATTTCTTTTTTAGGATTGGACAGTCTAGCGTAATGTGCCCAAGTTTCTTGCATTTGAAACAGATAATGTCCTTACCTTCTTTGTTCTTGAAGAATATTCTTTCTTCAAACTGCTTGCTTTAATTTCTTCCCTTGAAGTTTCTTCCAATTCTAACCATATATCCAAACTTATTTTCCATTAGAGCCAATTCTTCATCATCTGCTTTTGAATCTGTTTCACCTGTATCGTAAATGTCAGTTTTTAAAGCAATTGATTTCTTACCTTTGCCTGCTTCATCATTCTCATGTTCTACTTTATACGCATAAGAGTTCGAATTAGTTCATCAATAGTGAGAGGCACGATCGTCTATGTTTCTTGAAAGTCCTCTTAGAAGTTTAATCACTTTCTCTGCAGGTGTGAATGTTTTTTCCTTTCCATTGATGATTTCTGTTTATCTTAAGAACATCTCGGTGACAGATTCATCTGGTTTTATCTTGAAAGATTCATATTTTCCCAAGAGTACATTCGTCTTGGTCTCCTTAGCCTTGTCTGTTGCTTCAAAGGTCACCTGAATTTCGTCTCATATCTAGTTTGCTATTGCACAAGAAGAAACGTGATTATATTCAGCAGGAGATAATGCACAATAAAGAGAGTACATAGCATTAGTATCCAATGCTTCTCATTTGCTAAATTGTGAGGAGTCATGGTTGGCTAGCTGGCTCTTCTTTCATTTAAGTCTCCTAACTCATCGGTCACAGTATTAGTTGTAGTTCTATTGGGTGTTGGAACATTCACTCCATTTTGGAAAACTTCTCACATTAAAGGATCTGTGGATCTTAGAAAAGTTTCCATTTTGTTCTTCTAGATGTCATTGTCTGTCTAATTGAAATAGGGAGGTCTGGTGTTATTCTGTCCTTCAACAATACATGGTCCAAGCATGCTAGCCATAGATCGTTAACTCAGTAAGTGAAATAACACTTAAAATATATGAGCAGTAGGCTCTTATACCAATTGTGGTGGTCAACAGTATCACCTAGGGGGTAAATATATGATTTTAAACTGTGAATAGGTGGTTCGATTAGTCTCTATGAACACAAACAAATTGCCTACACAAACATGTCCATCGATGCTATGATCCTTGCAAAACTTAGAAAAGAAAGTTTGATTTCCCTACGTTATCACTTTGTCGAAAAATGATTTGCTTGATCCATCACATAACTTGGTAATGTCATCCACACACAGAACATTTTTATCTTTCAATATGCTAACTGTTAGAGTTTTCTCTTTGCTTCGACACAATTGCTGTAATAAAATGCAACTTGAGCCCACGACTATGGACATCATGCATGACTTCTTCTTACACAATCACTTGCTTAGCCAGCTCTCTCCTGGTCCCTTTTCTTTATTGAAGATGCAGCGATTCGATCGTGTATGCACATCGGCGGTCCTTTTCTTTCCCAGTTGTCACAGAGTTTTTATATCCCCAACTTAAGTCATTCTAATCTAAATTAAATTGCCTTTTCATTGTTGCGTACACGTGAAAACCACATGTGGGGGACGACTCACAAATTACAATCGCAGCCAGTAGACGTGTTGCACTTTTCTTGCCAATGGGTTTATATAACTCAATTTTTTTTTCAAAAGAATAGGCAATGGTGTTACAAAGTACTTTAATATTTATATTGAGTGACATAAACAGCATAGGCTACGTCAGATATTATATGATAAAATATTGCCATGTCGGCTTTCTCGGCAACTCAAATTGTCGATGGCACCGAAGTTGTAGTTTTTTTTTTTCACGAAAGTGGCATGTAAGTGATCGATCGAAAAATTTTATTATTGAAGTGAACACCGTACACAAGTTATGACATTTCTAATATTCTTTTTTCATCAACAGTGCCTGCTTTGAATGAGACATGAAAATTTCTTCTCTTCAAACTCGTATGAATTCACTGAGCAATGAATATACAAGTCAGAGGTTGCTCATTGGGCCGACGCGTTGAAATTAGGAAGGACCCAATAATGTTCCTCTCTAGTTTTTACAACCACTGAAAATGATGTTTTTCCATTTGCATGAGCAACTCCACCGCTCGATTAAGAGGCATGATTGCTGACGTTTTTGTTAGCACACAGTCGCCACAATGTTTGACCGGATCGCATGCACGCATTCGATGCGCCCGAGGGTTGCCGCGTCTAGCTTCAACTTAGCATAAATTTATTATCAGATCTTTAATCCAAGTGGTGCCATAAAAAAACAGGAGCAGCAAGATGAGGGACAAGCAATGTGAGGTAATCAGCTCGTTTCATTGCATCCGGCCAGGTCGACCCTAATTGAATGCTCGATTTTATGTAAAATTAAATACTGAATTATTAAGCAGTCGAAAATGATTGCTGACCAAGCAAACCACCAAACTTTCCATTTATTTTACTGATTTAATGTATTTTATTGAGTAAAGTCACTCATGAACATTGTTGTGGGGTGATAATGCTGGTTAAACTAAGATTAATTGTTGCTAAGTTTCTCTAAAGTAGGGTTGCTTGGACCCATTAAGGAAAGAACCAAGTGATTTGCACATCATCTGCTCATTGCATAACCAAATAAAAAACAAAAAAAGAAAGAAAGGATAACATGTTAATCGATGGTTGTGCGACTAAACAAGATTGTCTTGTCGGATGGTTGATTTCAGTAAAACGGGGCGATTATTTATGTCTCTAATTTCTCAAGATTCGAATTCAAAATCAACTTTCTCAAGTATGAAACCACGGGAGCCTTTTCGGTGATTTGTTGTGATTACAAATTTTCTTCATCTTAAGTCGTTGGTATGTAGATTTAGCACGAGCTAGAATGAAATGCATGTCTTGGCACAAACTCTTATTCCCATTTCTCACATCCATCTGTCTCATGTCTAACAATCATTTTAAAGCACTTGTCAACATCGAATCCCTACCTTTTCAAGGGGTTGGGGACGTTTAGTTTCAAGTGTTGGTTTCGATTTCCGCGCTTTGCAAGAGACAAGGCAAAAGTCTGAGAGTAAAATGAGAGTTAGAGTATGACAGACAAAAAAAAAACATGGAACCCAACACCGCTCATTTCCAGTAATTGCATGATATACAGAGGAAAAGGGACCACTGCATTTAAGATGTTTAGGCATATATAATAGTTGATAATGAAAATATTTTTCATCGATCAATTATTTTAAGCAATACGGAGAGTTATTTTTAAGAAAATATTTCTCGAATTATTTATTTTTCATGAACAAACCGAACCTTTGAATGTAAATTAGGCAAGTGTGCAAGTGCCCGCATTGTTTACAAGAAATAATAAAAACAGCATGTCCTCAAATTATAAAAAGCCAAAATAATAGTTTCGGGTGCACCCTGCACAGTTCACACCTTCTCATTGGGTGGGGCCCGGAATCTGATCGCATCTTGCGGAGGACGATGAATCTGGACCGACGGCTCCCGGTTTGAACCTACGAGCAGTGGAAATTTAACTGAATATAACCGCAGGGGGACCGGATGAACCGGTGACCGGTGGCGGAGGTTGCTCTGCCTCTATAAATGACAGCATCGGGACGTCGAGACCCGTTCACGTTTTGCTCAAAGACAAAGAATTCGCATTTGCTTTCTCTGTCTCTCTCTCCCTCTCGCCTTTGATTGGTGGAGGCTCTCTGTGTTTCAACGCTTCTAGAGCTGCGTAGGAACTTGTGATTCCGAGGCTGGAGCTCGAGTTTTTGAGCCCGAAACCATGGGATACTCGATGCTCGTGCTGACCAGGCAGCCGGTGAAGCGAAGGCCAACGATGCGAAGAGCTGGGTTGCGGATGAAGCGAGCGGGGCGAGGTTCGTACCGAGGTAGCTAGGGAGATAGGCTTGGTGATTATATTGATTGAGGACACTGTTTTGTATCAGGAGTTTGTAATTTAGGGGAAAAAATTTCCAAGTTGTTTGACCCAGTGGCATGGGAACTGCTGCTTTACGACAGTTGCTGCAGAGCTTGTGTCACGATTCACCCTGGACATACGCGGTGTTCTGGAAGATCAGGCGTCAAGTCCCTACGTAAGTCAATTCCTTACCCTGTGTTTATGTGATTGCAAGTAGTCTGATGGATGGTCCTTTGAATTTTGAGCATTTCAGTACTGGGCTAGAAATGAACGATCTGGTTTTTTATGCGGTCTGCGCTGTTCAATTTTGTCTTCCTGGATGATTGTTGATGGCATTTCTGGTAAAAATGAAAGACGCGTTAACCATCTCTGGGGTTTTGCTAATGTTCTGTCTGCCCCCGCCACGGGACTTGTCCCTTTTAATTGACATGAAGCAGGATTGGGTCACTATGGGTGTCGTATGTCAGTGTGTCTAATGTTTGTCTCGATGGTCTCGGTACAAAGCCTACACTTAATTCTGCAAATTACTTTCAAAGGAAAAACTTCCTGCCTTTTGACGATGTTCTGTACACAATTCATTTTCAGGGTTTTAACCTGGGAAGATGGGTATTTTGACCATTCAAAGGCTAGAAGAAACATAGAGAATTGTTTAGATGGGTTATACTTCAACAGATCAGGCGAGCTGTTCTCTTTTGCCTATGAAAATGGCATACAGAATGAAAGTGCAAGCCCTTTAGGAGTTGTGGAAACCGATATGTCATGTCTTCACTACTCACTGGGAGAAGGGTAATATGTCAGTCTTAACTTTCTGTGAATTTTCTCCTTCTCCATCTGTGTTTTGCATAATCCTTGTCAATTAGTTTTTTCAGGGCTTTAAGTGGTATTTTGTGTTTAATTGGTCGAGAATAGACCTGCAGCACAAAATTTTACTTTATACATAATTGCAATAGCAGTGTCTTGATGTTATTCATTTTACATGCATTAGGCTTGTAGGCGAAGTGGCAGTCACAGGCAACTACTGTTGGCTTTCTTCTGATGATATTTTGGCTTCTCAGTCCAACTCTGAGATTCCTTTAGAGGTTAGTTGCAACGAGTTTTTTGTTCATTATATTAGCCAGTTGAAGGACTTTGTACAGTTTATTCTGGATATATGGCAGCTCTAAATTACATTGTGTCTTTGCAGCTTCCTGAAGAATGGCTACCACAGTTTTTGGCCGGTGTGAAGGTAATAAATGCGTTGATTATATTTTGATAACTATGCCAGTATGATAGATGTTATAACAAAGTATAGTAGGGTAGTTTTATTATGACGGTCCCAATACCATGTGTATATAGGCATATGGATTTGCTGGCAACCATGTGCTTCAAGGAATGGTTGGAAAATGTGCAAGTTGATTTTCAAGTAAAAGTTACTTCATATGTTTACTTGTCGCTGTGCAGTAGTTTCTTTTATTAGTTACCCTACTGATCTTGCTTAATATGCTTGCGCAGACTATTCTCCTGTTACCTGTTCTTCCACACGGGGTCTTGCAACTAGGCTCCTTGGAAGTGGTCTGTCCTCATACTCTTTCCTTCTATAATATACAAGTTAATAGCTGGAGGAATATAACTTGTCTCATATTCTATCCTGTTGACTTTAGGTTGCTGAAGACATAGCGATAGTTGCTGATCTCACGGGATTAGTCTCACTTCAACACGATTTTAGCCGTTCTCTAACTTCCACGATGAACCATGGCCTGCAGGATCATTCAATCCCATCCTGTTTCATAGATGATGTGGATGAGTCATTGAACATAACTGGCAACCTAGTTTTTAAAACAAAATCTGAAGGGTTATATAGCAATTTTGAGGCGAATTGCAGCATGCTAAATCTTGTACATGTTCGGCCTCTGTCAGAAATTCAAGAAGATGCAAGGGAAAATCAGACTTGTGTCTTGGCAGCCAGTCCTTCCAAAGTGTCAACTCCCCCAATTGGACCTGCAAACCGGTCAGAAAGGATGGATTATGTTGATTTTGGATTCTCTTGTGCAGAAGAAGAATTGCATGCCTTCAACAAATGTTACATTTCAGGCAGGTTAGGTGACTTTTATGATGGCATGGAGGACTACTTCACTGCTAGCGACTTTGTGAGCCTACCATTTGGAGACAATGATGTTGAGAATATCGAAAATGAAACCGTAGGCAACATGTCTAGCTTCTCTGTGAACTATGAACTAGATGAAGCTCCTGGACCAACTTTCTTGTGGCAAAGTGAATTTCCAGTGGATTCGTTTTTTCCAGATATGGATGTGCTTACAAGGTCTTGTTTGACTGAGAATCAAGATTTTGTTGATGGCAATAAGCCGTTTGCTGGGGAATCTGGGAGATATCCTGCCAAAGATGAAGAGGAGTATCTCTTGGAATCTATTGTCAGTAACTCATATGATGGTCCTGGTGGTAATTCACCAAATAAATCTGACATCACATCTTCAACTGTTCAACCGGAGCAACTTTTGACTTCTTTGAGAACAAAAACGAAGTCTGAAGAAAGCTGCCTGAGTGGAGATTTTGCAAGCCACATAACTCCAACTGCATTCAGCTCTAGGAATATAGGTAAAGAAACTTCCAGCGATTCTTTAACTTCAGATAAAAGCACGCTGAGTACAGTCACTGAAAAAGAGCAGAGGAAGAGAAGATCCCCTCATGAACAGGCTAAGGGGCAGAAGAAGATGATCAGCGGTAGCAAAAGAAAGGGAAGACCAGGTGATAACCAGAGGATAAGACCAAGGGATAGACAGTTGATTCAGGACAGAGTGAAGGAACTTAGGGACCTTGTCCCAAATGGTGCAAAGGTCCGTACCATCTCGTAGTTGGTGCTTCCATGTCATTTTCCTGTCCTTGCTACCTATGCTCACTAACTACTTTTGTGTGATTTGTGATTTCAGTGCAGCATTGATGGCCTTCTAGATAGAACAATCAATCACATGCTGTTCTTAAGAGGCGCAACCAACCGGGCAGAGATGTTGAAGAAGTGGGTGCCTCCAGAGGTATTTAACTCGTCCTATATTATTGCATCCATTCCTTCCCCCATTTTTATTGCAGGGACCCCATCTTTCACATACTGCAGAAGCATTACATTGCATAAACTCGCAGAGACTATTTATTGGCTTTTAAATGATATAATGACCTAGGAAGATACTTGTCAATTCCCATCGAGTATAAAGTAAAGCATAACCAGATGTTGTAGAGTATGAGTGCGTATTAACTGAAGCATCACACGCTTAATCCTGTTTATAGCGGTAAAATATACATTGTTAACTATTGTCAGCCCCATATTTGCCGGTTTCCTGGTTTTAGTTGGTTTACTGTGATTTCGTGAATGTAGAAGGTCGCCAAGGACAAGGTTACTTTTGAGAAGTACAGGAACTTGGTAGACAATTAAAGTGAAAAAATGAATGCTATCAAGAAAACTTAAATAGCCTCCTAGAGAGAGAGAGAGAGAGAGAGAGAGAGAGAGAGAGAGAGAGAGAGAGAGAGAGTAGGAGAGAAATATTTTGTGGCTGCGCTGGGGAGTTTTTTGGGGGAGGGAGCGACTGCAAATTAATTGCAGTTGCAGCGAGCGATGCTTCAGCTGTGGGTCTCATGGCTGCAGGGGCCTTGGAGTAGGCGGATAGAGTGAGGTCTTGACATATCATCTGATCATATGCCGAGCATTGATATGATTTTGAAAGCATTTAACACATTCTCCTACATAAAAAGCTGTTGTTTACTTTTCTTTTTTATGGCTTGTAAAACAATAGACTGTGTTGTGCCATTAAATAACAATTTATGCGAGATACATGTTATGTGATACATTGTATCTCTTCATGTCCTTTCTTATGGTTTCCATAAAAAAGGACTGCTAAATGATGAGCTGAATAGAGATGCCACCACCAATCTGATTATTCTTATAGCATAGTTCTCAGTCATGGAGATTATAGTGATCGGCCTTGTGTAAAGAGATTGTTTGACTAAATGTTACAATGAAACTACTTATGCATCAAATTCTGGCTTTCTTCGTTTCAGCTTTCGTTAATATATTTAGAATGTAACTGTGGTCTTTCCTTCCTCTTATGCATTGTTCTCAATTGACTTCGTACAAGATTCTTAAATTTTTAAAGGAAATCCAAGTATTTTCTGATTGAATCACATGACTGGAATGCAGTCCAACTTAATGAATTTTTGGACTTTTTGTCTGCATTATCGAGGACTTCTGATCTATTTCAAATGTACAGTTTGCCTAATTCACGATTGATTGTAATTAGTATCAAGGTCCTTTCCGCAGAGGAGATTGAGGAGCTGGGAGTGAAATTTCTACAGCCTATATATAAGTAAAACCTGCTAGACTAGACATATGCTACTTGACACATGTTAAGTATGATTTGCAAATGGTAACTAAATAGGTTTCAATACTAGACTTTGCATGTCAAGATGAAAGCTTCGCAGTACATGATCATTACCGTTCCTCAAATGTTAAACGCTCCAGCATAGACCTCTGGAACTGTTTTAGCACAAGGACTTTAATAACTTCTGTGTGGCCGAGAACTGAAGTTTTAAAACCCTTTGTTTTTTTTTTTTGTACTATCAAATCAATAAGGTTACATTTAGACCTTCCTGCTGATGGTTCTTCCACGAGAAACCTCAAAACAGATTGCTAATGAGCCTTTGTGAAATCATCTTAAGAAATATACTTCGTCCGTTAATACTCAATAAGTTCATACGTTGGATTGAAATGTAGTTGAACATTTGAAAGGAAGATTTTGTTATGATTTCTCTCTTTCTTTTGCATTTCTTTTGATCAATGTCTGTGTAGTTTCTTTGAGGAACTCTGTGTAGCTACAGCTGCAAGATACCTTGTGGTGGTGTCGTTAGTCCCTACTTATTGATTAGAATGAATAGGCAAGACATCTTATGGAGCCGACTTCATTAGTCCCTGCTTATTGATTAAAAGTAGTATCTGCACAACTGGACGGAAGTATTATGCTCATGACAGTCTGAGGGCACCTAAAACAAATTTGGTTGGACACAACCCATGGATCCACTTGTTCTCTGTCCGACTCAGATGAGGATAAACTAGCAATGTAATCTTAAAAAAGATGTTTTGGAAGTTTTGCATTAACTCCTTGTTGATTTGCATCAAATTTACTAGACAATATACATTTTAAACGAAATGTTAAGTGTACGTAAGTTGACATTTTTGAATGGTTATGTCACACAGGAATCCGGACGGAGCAGATGGAGAGCACTTGAAATTGATGCTGATTCCCAGGGTGGAGCTAGTTGGGCTCTTGAATTAGGAGGTGAGCTTCAGGTATGCCCTATAGTGGTGGAAGACCTGGAATACCCAGGACTCATGCTTATTGAGGTTTGTACTTTTTTCTACATTGCTCATCAGCTTTCTCTCCTTATACGGGTGAGTTACACCTGGTTATAACTCCACAAATTCTTTCTTGTTGCAGATGCTATGCAACGATCAAGGGCTTTTTCTTGACATTGCTCATGTGCTTCGACACCTAGAATTGACCATCGTGAAGGGTGCTACAGAGAAAGATTCTGGCAATACCTGGGCCTGCTTCATTGTTGAGGTACTCAATTATACTACTGATGCTGATGCAGAGATTCAATGAGATAATATCTGTGATTGTACTAAATCAATCTGTTTGTTTTTTTTTCTGGACCAGGCCTCAAAGGGTTTTCAGAGAATAGACATATTCTGGCCTTTGATGCAGCTTTTACAGCACCGAAGGAATTCCGTTCCAACATGACTTAATGGCTGTTGGGTTATCTATTCACTAACAAATAGGCTGTTTTGGTCTAGTGGTCGTAGGATGTCATTCTTGAAATGGGAGTTTCTTTTAGTGTTCCTGCGAGTTATTATCAAATGTTGATTAGAATCTAGATAGTGATATCGGGTGAATGGATTGTCTTGTATTGCTGCAGTGATCTGTTGCGTGGGTAATTAATTCTTCTTAATTCTCTTTCGAAAACATCCTGCGTAATTCTGATTCTTCACTCTAGATAAGGTTTGACCAAGTCTGGCTTGAATGCAGAGAAACATCATACTATTGAATTCAATCTGAGGAGGCAGACATATGAAACGCAAGAGCATTCTTCTCGATTCAGACAACGCAACGAACTATCACAAAATCGGTTGTCATGGATATAGGATTTGTAAAATTTGACTTAAGCATTATAAAATTTCGTCTAATTCTCTCTCTCTCTCTCTTAAAGAACCTGTAGACTTTGCACAGAGTGCTGTTAATCGACTATGCAGTCATGTTAGAAGATGAGAGAATTCTATCAACTTGCGTTGTCTATATACTGATTTCTTCTACAAAGAACCAGGAAACAAGGAAGAACTGCACCCCTTGCCATGTTGGCGATGGTCAAGGGAGTAACATTCACGAACGGACCATCAATCAATCAATCAATCAATCAATATGCAATTACTTAAATCTAAATTCTACAAGCAACAGTCTTTATCCATACCTCTCAATCGTCCATTAATATACTAAATCCATGTACCTGCAAATTTGATTTTCTGGGGCTCCGATGTTGATGTGCCAACTGCTCACAAATTCTCCTGATCTTGGTGATCACTACAGATGGCTGGGCTACAGATGGCCTCGTCTCCACAATCCAGTCAAACGGGTTTGAAGCATATAAGTTGCTGGTTGAAGACATGTAGGTAGGCTACAAACATGACCCTCTTTCCACACTCAAAAGTTGCAGGTTTCTTGCTGTTATGGCGTGTCCTAAGATGATGCAGCAAGTGCTTCGGAGGACTGGGATTTGTCTAGACCCATTCTAAGTTGATCAAGGAATGTGTTGGATACGCATGACTAGTCTTCTCCCGGATATTGGGCCCCCAACAAATAGAAATGTCTCGTTTTCTTCCTGATAGTTTTTAAGTATGTATTTGAGATGACTCTGACTTTCATCCTTTTGCTTTAGATTCTAAATCTGACTTTAATTTAAAAAATATCACCTTCAAGTATGCAAAATATATCAATATTTAAAGACAACTATCTTATTATAATTACTAAAACTATAAAGATGTTTTTGACATAACGAGATCGAAATCTGTACTTTTTGATAACCATGTTCTACCCATGAGAGAGAGAGAGAGAGAGAGAGAGAGAGAGAGAGAGAGAGAGAGAGAGAGAGAGAGAGATGGGCACGTTTTACCTACCTGAAGAGATGTTGTGCCAGGTTGGTGGTGAGGGGCAAGGTGGGTGGTGTTTCAATGATGGGCGAGCGGCGGCGTCAGCGACTACAGCAGAGCCGATGGCCGGTGGGAGAAGAGCGAGAGAGTAGGGTGAGGTTTTTGGGTGAGTTAGTTGTGAGGATGGTTTGGGTTGAGGATTGTTTTGGGGGCTTCCTCACTGAAGAAGGCACTTTGGTAATTTTGAATCTAAATGAGGGTAAGTGGTAAAATGTTGAAATTTGTGGAGGGTAATTAGTAATGTCACAAAACAAAAATAATACCTTATATAGCATTTTCTCACTAGTTTTGACAACCATGCTCACTATAGAACGATTTTGCCCAAAATTTTCCAAGACGAGCGAAATGCATAGTCGACAGAATTAACACTCGGAGAATGATTGACCGCTCATGTGCAACAATCTCATGTTGAATCAATCTACTTTCCAGCATTATCACTAATTCACTATGAAGGGAGGCTGCATTTGAACTTCTCTAATGTACCAATAGTCTGACCGGAAAAGGGGATGATATTACTCGGAAGCTATTGCATCTTCGCATAGAACAGGGGTCATTTTCAGGATGTGTTTATTTTCTTCGATCATGATTAGTTTTCTGTTACGAAAATGGGATGATAAGGAAAATGGTTTATGGAAAATCATTTTCCAGAAAAAATGGTTACTTAGTTTCACGTTAGAAAATTCATTTTCCTAACTTTAAGCATGCATATTTTCTTCGATCATGATTAGTTTTCTGTTGACTGATCATTTTCAGCAAATCAAACGTTTGCAAATATAGAAAACTGATCTATGAAAAATTCTTTCAAACAAAACTCACCTTTTGTTCGAATTTATAATTCATAGATTATTTCAATCGAGTTGCAAAATGTCCGCGCACTAAAAAAGAATGATCACATTTTAAACTAAAAAAGAATAATCACATTTTAAATTGGGATCCGTACATCCAGGGCATGCATCAAACTAGCGGAGAGTGGATGCTGGCAGCACCTTCTCTTAATAAACAGGATGATGATCCAGAAAAGACAATGACTTTCCCAAATTCATTTCGGCAGTATAACAACTACAACTTCTATGCATGAAAAGTGCATTTTTAAATCAGAAGAAAATTAAGAATTTATTTATTAACATAGCTCTATTTTCAAAATTCATTGGTTTTCCGATTTATACCGATATAGAATGGTGACTATATATGTAGAAAATCCTAATTTTATTATAACATAACAACAATTTTCTATAAGGCAGATATTATTAAATCAGATCGCCTCCGCAAGATCTTTAATAATTCGTGGGAAAGGAAGACCAGCAATTTGGTGGTAAATAATCTAGAGAGAAGTTAGGAAAAAATTACCTCGATCCGACTCTCTCCTAGCAAGAAAATTACCATTTGCCCTCACATATAAAAGAAGGAAAAATGTTTTCAAGCTTGTTTGTTGGCTTATTAATTATTATATATGTGGTTTTTCATATATTTAAAATTGCACCTCATTTAGAGCAATCTTGGATCCTTATACCTATAATTGTTGCACATGGACCGAGCTGTTTGCATGCATTAACAGATGATCAATTGAGCATAGCCATGTTAAGAAAATTAACAAAATGAACCAAATTGAATGCTTCAAATATTCTACTTTTAAAACTTGTCAAAAATAGTGCAATTAAATCCTAAAATTTTCATCGGTGATTTAAGTGGGGGATCGTGGCGGTGGGATGCTGCGCTAGCCCCCCTCGAGGACTAGTCGTGCATCACCCCCGGTTTATAGCTGAGTCATCGCTTGCCGGTCGCGCGGACACCTCGATTATCCAAAAAAAAAATCCTAAAATTTTCGAAAAATACAATCAAGTTCTAAAACTTGACAAATTTGTGCAATCAAGTTTTACTATTAACTCCGTCAAACTTAGCTAACGGAAAATGTTGACGTGGCTATTTTTATTGTTATTTTCTTTCTTCTACGTGAAGCATAAAGTAAAAGACTAAAACGATGTCATTTTGGTTCCAATTCTAATTTTTAATCTAAATCTTAATTAAATAAATTTAAAAAATAAAAAGGCGAAAAGCTTTTTTTTATGAAAGGGCAAAACCCACAAAAAACCCTAAACTATGCCAACAATGACATATTTACCCTAAATTTTTTTTGTGACATAAAAAATCTCAAACTCATACTTCATGTGGCACATTTACCTTTCATCAAAGTTCCGTCAATGAGAATTGTTAAAAATCTATTTACATGGATACTAGAAAAATAAACAGTGTTGACAAGATGTCTATGTGACTTAAGTAAAATAAAACCAACTTTGTTTTTGTTTTAAAATCATCTAACAGAACCTTGATGGAGGGTAAATATGTCAAATAGTTGTAAGTTTTGGGTTTTTTATATCACAAGAAAAATTTTAAGGTAAATGTGTCATAGTGGGCATAGTTTGGAGTTTTTAATGTTACAAAATAAAAGTTCAAGATAAATGTATCACAATGAGTATAGCTTGAATTTTTTTTTTTATGGTTTTTCCCCTTTATAAAAAGAACACGTAAGAGAAAAGAAAAAGCCATAGGTCCCTCAACAAGGGGTCACCGCCCCAGCCCACCGTCGGTGGGTCTGAGTGACCCTTGCTGACCACAAATTTGGCCACCCTTGCCTAGTTTTAGAAGAGGGGTGGGCCTTGTCTATTGTCAGCAAGTGTCATCGACCATCACTCAGGCCTTGACCACCCTTGCCAACCACAGATATGGTCGAGGCCAGCCCTTGCTTGTGGTTGGCTAGGGTCACCAATATTCACTAAGGCCCCGATGACCCTAGCCGGCCATCAATGAGGTCCTGCCAGCCCTTTGCAGGGACGGTGGTGCAGCGGCCCACAGGTGAATGGCCTGTGGGTTTTTTTTCCCTTTTTTGTGTTCTTTTGGTAAAAAAATGCTATTAGCCTTTTGTTTTTCAATATAATTTAACTAAGATTTGGATGAAAAATTAGGATTTGAGCCAAAACAAAATTGTTTTTGTCTTATGCTTTATTCTATGGTAACATTAAACACCACAAATGAAAGAGAAAATAATAAGAAAAGCCACGTCGTCATTTTCCATTAGCCAAGTTGAACGGAGTCAATGAAATGACTTGATTGCACAAATTTGACAATTTTTATAGTTTGATTGCACTATTTGAAAATTTTAGGACTTAATCGCACTTTTGTGACAAATTTTAGAATTTCTAGTGCAGTGATCCCAAAATTTAATACAGACTTTCATGTTATGGTCAAGTTTGGACAACAAATTAGACATGATAGAGCTCAATTTAAAAAATTTTCACAAATTTTATAATGTGATTAGGTGTGGATAACCTATGGGCTTAGCCTAGTCCCAACTCACCTATTGGTCACCCCTCCACGGTACACTACTTACTTTTATGATAATTGCTTATAAAAAAATTATTAGATTTAAGGTTAGAGTCAACTTCACTTTCCTAATTTGCCCCCACCTTTTGAGAAGTTTACCCAAAATTACCCAAATTCCAAGAAGGCCTAGATGTTTTCTCAATTTTGCTTTTCCGTTTCCCCATTTCCCATCAACCCTGCTACAACACAGACTAGGGTTGCTTTGGCTCTTTTGACAACTCTGTTAGGGACCATGTCATTTCTTTTTTAGAATTTGGATAAAAAGAGAGAGTGCTTGATTTACCTTAAAAACTGCATAGATGATAGCTATTTATAGGCTTTCCTTTCTAAAGCTTGGGGGAAGAACAATATTTTTGCCAAAAGTTGTATACGGAGGCTACTTTGGTGCCAAAAGTTCCATTTGGATCACTTTAGTGCCAAATCGGAGGAAAAATGATCATTTTGGTGATAATGGCGAGAGATTCTAGCTAAAAAAATACGTGACATTTATATTAAAGAAAAATAAGTTGACGTGGCAAATATTTTAAATCGCAGTCCACGTGGAATGGCATAAACGACGTCATTTTCCATCCTCCACAAGAAACAATGTCGCTTTATTTTCCTACGTGGAATGCGTTTAAAAAACAACATCGCTGAAGAAGGGGGACTAAAATTAGGGCTCAAATCTTGAGTTCTCCCTCACTCAACGTAGCTCCCTCGATCGCTTTCCGTCGCTCGCCCACCGTCGCTCACCCGCCGTCGCACGGTCGTCGTCCACCCGCCATCGATCTGCCGTCATCGTAGTTGTGCCATTGTTTGCTAGCCCACCGTCACTCAGCCGCTTCATTTAGGTTTGTCATGTTCTCGCCGTGGGTCAATTGGGTGGAGAATTTAGGGTTCCGACAGGCAAATTGGGGCATGGAGGGAAAAATGAGGGCTCGGCTTGGACTTCATTTATGGAAAGGGAAAAATGGTGGGGACCTCACTTTTGTTTAATCACTTTTGTAGGAAGGGCAAAATTATGGAGACTAAATGTGACTGAATTGAAAAATAGGGCGTGGAGGGGAAAATGGGGGCTCAGCACAGAGGGAAATTGGTTGGAGTGCTGGGGACAATGGTGGGGACCCGACTTTATTTAGTTAGTTAGTGTTTATGTGGGGACTGAATATGGTTGAATTGAAAAATGGGTGTTGGGGACCTTACATTGTTTAATCAATTGAATAAATCGGCTTCCTTTATTTCTTTCAATAATTGTTTAATCAGTTAAATGTAAAGTTGTTGATGATTATGCTATGTGGTCCCAATGAATAACTTTTTATTTTTATTCTTTGGGTGCAGCATCGAAATGGAGGGGAATCATGCAAGCGTCATTGTTTTCTATCGTGGAGAGTTTGTTATTGGTACTGACGACTGGGAATATTGTGGTGGGAACAAAGGTAATATTTACGTCAATGTTGGGAAGCCATCATATATTGATTTTGTGAAGGACTTGGTGTATTTTTTTCAATGCAAAGTACAAAAACTGCACTGTTGTGTTCCTGGGAAGGAATTGAAAGATGATTTGAGATTTTTTAGTGACGATAATGGTATTAAGGATATCATTTACCATTATCTTCACGGTGATGAAGCTAAAGTCTATATTGAATATTATAGTGATGATGAGGCTGATGAGGATGATGGAAATGATAGTAATCAGGCTAAGGATGAGTTACATTAGATGGAAAGCAACATGAGAGTCAAGTGAGGGAGAAGAGGGAGACAGATTTTGATAGAAATGTGAGTGAACCCTCAGTTAAAGCTGTCGCTGATGAAGACTTAGTTGGATTAGAATGGGAAGTTGCTCAATATAGTGTGTCAGAAGATGAAGCTTTGCCAATTGTCAATTTCCTAAGTGATGAGACGATGATGAACTCCAACAATCAAGATAAAATCAAATAAAATTTTTCAGAAAAAAACTCCTAGCTTTAGGAGAAAGGCTTGAGTTGGATGGAGTTCCAGTTGGAGGTAATGGAAGTGAAGATACAGCAAGTTGCGGTAATGAAATTGTTGGTTCGGAGAATGATAATGAATAACCTGCTCGTCAAAAGAAAAGTAAGTACCCTTGCTATGATCCAAATGTCGATTAACCTGTTTTGTGTGTCGGCATGAAATTTGATAATGCAAAACAATTAAAAGAAGCTATTGTGGCGAGTTTTATCACTGAATAGAGGAGTGTAGAATTCATTAGAAATACGAAGGAATTTGTGAGAGCTAAGTGCTTACAACCCAATTATCCTTGGAAGCTCTACGGCGCTATGAGTAGGAAGTGGTCATTCCAGATTAGATCCTTTCAGGAAGAACATAATTGTTTAATTCATTTTGATAGCAAAAGGGTAACAAGTGTGTAGTTGTCGAAACATTTTTTTAATATAATCAAAGCAATGCCTAAAATCAAATGCCCTCGTTTAAGCAGTTAGTGAAGGAGGAGGTAGGAGTTAATGTGTCGAGGAATTAGTGCAAGAGAGCTAAGTAGAGGGTGATTCAAATTTTGATGAGTCGGTACAAGGAAGAATATGTGCAAGTATGGGATTATGCCCGTGAATGCGTGGTTTAAAACCCATTTAGTAGGGTATATGCTGAGGTTGTAGAGAGACCGCTGCCTGATCGTGGGCCTAGGTTTGATAGATTTTATGTTTGTTTTGATGCATACAAATGGGCTTTTTGGCTGATTGTAGAAGAGTTGTAGGATTGGATCGATGTTTCCTTAAGGGTTTATGCAAGGGGGAGTTGTTGGTTGCTGTGGGGAGAGATGCCAACAATCAAATGTTTCTGATAGCTTGGATAGTTGTCAAGATTGAGAATAAGGATACTTGGTCCTGGTTCCTCAAGAATTTAATGGTTGACCTTGACATAAACGATGTGGGAGGATGGGCATTCATGAGCGACTAACAGAAAGTAATACCATTGTCAATTAATTCCTTTTTAATATTAATTACTCGAGTATTTTCTGACTTGTATTTGTTGATTTGAATTTTTGTAGGGACTTGTTCTTGCATTAGCTGAGTTGATGCTATATGCTGAGTATAGAATGTGCACGAGGCACATATATGCAAATTGGGCAAAGATCTACAAAGGAGATATGTTGCAGAAGCAATTTTGGCAGATAGCGAAGAGTACCAACATAGCTGACTTCTGATTAGCCAAACAAGGGTTGTTGTAGTTGACAAAGGAAGGCTTTGATGTACTATTCCATACAAAAGCTAAGCATTTGTGTCAAGCCTTCTTCAGCGAAGAATTTAAATGTGATATAATTGATAACAACCTCAGTGAAGCTTTCAATGGCAGAATTTTAGAGGCTAGGTGCAAGCCAATCATCAGCATGCTTGATGATATTTGCGTTATGGTCACGACCAGACTATACATGCAAAGCGATGAGGCTACCAAGTGGAGCAGAGAATGCGGTCCTAGAATTATAAAGAAATTGGATGCGAACGCTGTTGCTAATAGGTTCTGCCATTCGATTTTGAATGGAGAAAATGAATATGAGATTATTTACAATAATGATAAGTATGTGGTCAACCTAGATAGAAGAAAGTGTTTATGCCGAGCCTGGGAACTAAGTGAAATTTCTTGTCCCCATGCTGTTTGTGCCATTTTGATGAAGCAAGAAAGGCCAGAGGATTACCTACATGATTGGTACAAAAAAAGCTCATACCTTAATTCGTACCAATTCATGATGCGGCCTATCCGAAGCAGCAAATTTTAGGAGCCAACAAATTGTGAAGGTCCTCTACCTTTGCCACTAAAGAAGTAAATAGGAAGGCCAAAGAAAAAACGAAGAATACAGGAGAGAGAGGTATCAAATCAGAGGATGAGTAGGACCGGAGTGAAGATGAAATGCTCCTATTGCGACAAGGAAGGGCACAATAAGAAGGTTGTCAGTTGAAAAGGCAATGTGAATAAGAAGTTGTTGTAAGAGTTGATCGTGGGCCAAGAACAACACCTATTGAAGAGGTTGCTGTTGGGCCTATTGAAGGGCCAACAAAAGGCCCTATTGTAGGCCCAAGTGCAGGGACAAGTACAGGTAAGACAGGAACAACAGCAACTGAGTCCACTATTGAACAAACGAGGAAAAAATATCCAGTAAGCTATATATTGTTGTGTTTGTCTTTTATGGGCTGAGTTTAATTTTATTATGTGTTTCTCAGGTGAGAAGACGACTAACTGCACAAGTTGCACAAGGACAGGGAGCCCTACAGGTTGCTCCCCCATAAGTTGCACAAATTGCTTCCCCACAAGTTGTTCAAAGTGATACACCATAGCGAACAAGAGGGGTTCTTGGAAAAAGAATAAGGCAATATGGTTATGGGATCTACACAGATGAACGTACTGGAATGACTATTTTTAATGTAAGATTTGTAGGACTCATGTATTTAATTTATGGTATTTCAATTTATTTGATTAACAATATAATTATGTTCTTGTAGCTCGGAAGAAGTTCGAAGGTGCTTATCTCTTAAGGTGGGCCAACTCAAGAGTCAAGGGCGTAGCCAAAGAAGAGTACAAAGAAGAAGAAGAAGAAGACAACGAGTACAACTTCAAAACAACCACCAACAAATAAAATTGCACTAGTTCCATCTCAACCAACAGCCGGGGGTGTTGTGCATATTGACTAATGGGAGGGTGTTGGACATGTTATCTTCACTGATGGGGATTGCTGCCATTGTTTTTATGTGTTCGCTTTGACATATTAGGTGGGAGGGGATCGTTGACTAATTGGGGGTTGATGTTTTTTATGGATATGTTTATTTCTGTAAAGAACCAAGCAATGTCAATGGCAACAATGTTTTTGTTATTTTCTTGTTTTACACCTTGTTATGAGGCTGATGTTGTTTTTGGAAGTTGTTGGTTGATTATTGTTCCTGGTTGAAGTTGTGAGTGATGGATGTACATGTTGGTTGAAGTTGTGGGTGCTGCATCTTCCTACACTAACAAATACAAGTACTGGTGTAAGAACAAGATGCACTAGCACAGTACTAGTGCAATTGTGGCTGTTGGTGCATCTTGTTGCACCAACATAGCTCTTGGTGCAACTCTGGGTGCTAGTGTGTCTTCTTGCACCAATACTTGTATGAGCTGGTGCAAGAACAAGATGCACCAGCAACTCAACTAGTGCAACAACATGCACCACGACTGGTGCAAGCCAATGGAAACATAGTTGAAAATGACTTGTTCTTTTTTTTAAACTCTTGCAACACGAGTGATCACTTTTTCATCGCGATTGACACTAAAATGATCACTTTAAGAAAAACTTGGCACTAAAACGATCACTATTTACAACTCATGGCACTAAAATAGTTACTCGTGAATTATCACCACTTCATGGTTTGCAGTAATGGTTGTAGCAAACCATTACATCTGATGCAAAAACCAAGCAAACCAATATATACAATACAGAACCAAGCAAAAAAAAATTGAAGTGCTCACAACCAATGAATTCCAACTGCAACCTTCCATTTCCACCCTAGATAGGAACAAAACCTTTTATTTCGTACAATTTGCAGCAAACCAATAACGCACTTTACTTACAAATGACCCAATACGAGTAAATATTCCACATCTTCGATTATGGTAGACATACAAACTTCTTCTCATTGCTCACTTCAAATTTGAATGTACTACACAAGCAAACAACAACACAATTAATGCTCGATAAAAGTTTCTTTTAATTTTCAGCCTTGAAACTTCCCTCTTCAAATGGTCGATTATAGATGTTAAACCCTTCATTGAGCTTGCATTGAGTCGACATCATCTAACTCGTCCGTTAATGTAGGTGGAGGTTGATGTCGTCATTCAAGTAGCTGCAAGATCACTTTTGTGGCTGGACCGGAGAATTTGGCATCAACACATTTCAAATATTTACACTTTGAGCCTTCTCTATACCTACCGCATCTATTGAATCTTCTCTCGGGATTTAACTGAGTCCAAGATGTTCTTCTCAGACTCGGTAACCCACAAAAACAGTAACACTCACCATCTAATTCACTTTTTTTAATTGAATGTGAGTCGCGGCTGAAGCTTCTGCCCTCCATCTACAAGCACGAGCTGTCGCCCTCCATCTACAAGCGGGAGCTACCGCCCTCCATCTACAAGCGCGAGCTGATAATTGGGGATTAAAGGTTCTACTTTTCGTGGGTTAGATATCCTGAATGTGAGCCGCTGCTGAGCTTCTGCCCTCCATCTTTCAATTTGGGGATTATGGTTCTTATTTTAGGGAGAGAAAGCTAAATAAAACGGCACCGTGTAGGTATGGCGAATAAAATGGCATCGTTTTATTGTTTGCACGCTGACTGTACTCTCCGACAAGCCACGTCGACTTCAAATACTAATAAAAAATTGCCACGTTAGATTTCCGATTAATCAGATCGGAGTTGACACTTAAAAGATCGTTTTTCAAATTTTTTTGCACTAAAGTGATCCAAATAAAACTTTTGGCACCAAAGTGACTTCCGTACACAACTTTTGGCACCAATGTTGTTCTTCCCCTCCAAAGCTTTGATTAAAACTTTTATCCTACTTAATTTTTTTCGCTCGAACTAAAATTGACGTGATTTTTGCACCCACCAAAAGCTCGTGGCCTAAACTTTTTAAAAATGAGCTTCAATTGCTGAAAGAGTATCAATATCACAGATTACCAAGAATTGATCGAATAGACAGTTATTGTGATATTATGAAATTCGACTCTTTTCGAGATATATGAAATGATTATTTCATGAATGCACTGTCAGTTGAATCTCGCTCTTAATTGATCACTTATGAGAGGACTAACCAATAGAGAAAGGCTACCTTGGAATCAAATACGCACGATCTAAGAACTCGATCATGGATTGACAATTCGACTATAAGGATTGATGAGGGACAATTTTGAGCTATTATAGATTGATCAAGGGATGATAATGGAATAATTCGCCAATAGTATACAATTGGATCGCAGGTGATTCTGCTTGACCATTATATGGATTGTAAACAACCCTAAAACAATTCCAAATGATCATGTGCTTCGGAATTAGCGATTGATCCTTGCTATTACATGACAACTGAGGTCACCCATGGCTTGAGTAAGCTTAAATGCGGCTTGATATTGAATCGACCACGGGTCGAATACGTGTACCTCCTAAAAGCCGCATGTTAGTTTGAGATACACTAAAATCGTAATTAATCGATTTTGACCATGAATTAGAATCCGAATTTGGGTATTGAACTTTCAAGGGTTCCACGACCAAACTATTGGACGTCGCCTCATTAAGCCCATCTATTTGTTGGTTCGATCGAAAATTCTTGGAAAAGTGCGATTCGGATCGGAAATGGAAAAATACCTTTTTATCCCTAAGTCTTTTGGATTCCTTTGATTTGTTGAAGGGCAAAATGGTCATTGTACCCCTCCATTATTTGGCCGGCCATGAATGAACAGATTGCCCCTATTATCTTTTCTTATTTACAATTTTGTCCTTAGATATTTGTGAAGGTTGTATTGGAAGATTCATTTCTAGCCCTTGAATTTTGGCTTGTTGGGCAAAATGAGATCTTGGTTTTTTATTTTTGGGGTGTCTTGATTAGCCCACTTTCTCTCTCACTTTGACTCTCTCTCTTCTCTTGGATAACACTTTCTCTCTCTCTTGCCCACCTTGTTCAGCCGACCATCAGCCACCATCACGCCACCACCAGCCGCCATCTTCGACCACCACCAGCCGCCGCCATTGCCACCGTCCACCGCTGTGGTTACCGTCACCCCCAGCCACCTCATTACCACTCTCTCTCTCTCTCTCTCTCTCTCTCTCTCTCTCTCTCTCTCCTTGTTCAGTCACCATTAGCCACCGCCACCCTCACGCCACCATCACCATGGCCGTCCACCACCGTGAGCCCCCTTTGCCGCCCTCGTTCCCACCATAGCAATGAGCCGCTTCGCCGTTGCCACCGTTGGCCGCTTGTGCCGCCGTTTGCCGTGATTGGTTATGGGCTGCCATTAGTAAGTTACTCTCTAAACCTTTGTTAGGTTAATAGGTTGTTAATGGACTTGATTAGGGGCCAATTATGGTGATTATAGGTGTATTAATTGATAGGTTATCATGTTTGGTTTGATAGCTTATCATGTGGTTGCGCGATAGCTTATCATGTTTAGGTTGATAGCTTATCATAATTTGGTGATAGCTTATCATGTGGTTGTGTGGTAGCTTATCATGTTTAGGCTGATAGCTTATCAAGTTTGGTGATAGCTTATCAGGTGTTTGTGTGATAGCTTCTCGTGTTTAGGGTGATTGCTTATCAAGTTTGGTGATAGCTTATCATGTGCTTTAGTGATAACATATAATGTTCTTATTGATAACTTATCTAGTCTTGAATAATAATAACTTATCATATTGGGTGATCACTTATCAAATTTAAGGATGACTTATGTTGTATCATGTTGTTGTTTAACTGACATTGAACTTGCATAAGTTGGATTAATAAGTGAATGGATAAGGTGATTATTATTGTGTGTGAGCACATTTTCATGGTAGCCTTTGCATCAGGAATTGCACATTATAAACACCTCGCAATGGCTAAATTTCCAAAGATAAGAACTGAGGCTTGAGTGAATGCTGCCTATGCATGATCGCCTAAAGTTCCATTTGTGCCTGGTTTTACCGGAAGACCGTCAACCCTAGGGGTTGTGTTGTGGCCGTGAAGGTCATGCCCAATCTTGGTGATTGGATGCCATTGCGGGGGCAGGGTGAGACGAAGTCATTCGCAAATGGAATTCGAGACGAACCCATTTATGAGATTCCGTCATTGAGGCTGATGAGACGATGCCATCACCAACGGAGTGGGACAATGCCTGGCAATGCCGAAAGACTGCCATTCGTGGGATGTGCCATGGCCCGAGGGGTCATTAATAATCTGGACTATCATGAGTGCAAATTGCATCGATGAGTGTGATGTGCCTAAGGTTGATGATTGAGCATGTCTAGATTATTAAGTTGTTGATGCGCATGTTTATGCCATGGTATATATTTTATATGTGATTCTTGAACATATGTGTTATTGTGATCTCGTTATGTGCTCGTTGGAGCGATTGTATGTTTAGGGCATTCCGTAGGCAATGTATTCTCCTAAGCGAGGTTTAGAGAGTTTATTTGCTAAGCTTATCTCATTATTGTTGTTTAACTGTTTTCAGAGCCCCGACTATGAACTGACCTCCCACTCATTTTAGAGTACCCATGATAGTTATATTTAAGTATCTAGTTGGATCGAATAGGGCGTACCAGAAGCATGCGACCACCATCTAGGTGGATGAGGGTTTGGTAATGTGGAAGCCTCATGAGTCTATAGCTTGGTTCCTTTGGGATGGTGATGGGCTGTTCGGGCCTATTAGGGGTTTTGATGGATCATCTAATGGTGGATTGGGAGATGAGGTGTGGGATCCAATGGACCTCAACCCTCCGAACGAGGCTGTTACGGATCCGGAGTACGGATTACTTGGTATCCGATTCGGATAGCATGGAGTCGGATCTGGAGACGCCTCCTGGGTATCACTAGGTTTGATGATGAGTTTGGATATCCCATCTTTTTCTACCGCCCTCTTTTGATAGTGAAGCTAGATTAACCAACTATTCGCATCCATTTTTGTATGTTTGGTCTTTAAGGAAGTGACATCATGATAGGCTTGTATGTATGTATCCTCCTAAAGTTAACGCTATATTTATAAAATGGCTTTGTTGGTTTTTTCCGCAAAGTGTTTTCCTTACTATCCTGTTTATTGATTGTTAATTGGGTGATTCAAGTTCGCTTCCACGTGTGTTTATTCATAAGTTAGAACGATTGGGTCGGCGACGTATCCTGGGACGTTGCAACTAAAAAGACTATTGGTGGGATATTAGCGTGCTCGAGGGTTTGGACGTGATAGTGTTGTTGAAAAGTTTTGATGCGTTCTTCATTTCAAAACCAATCGACCTGAGTTTTTGAGATTTGGAAAGGTTGTAAGTTGATTTATATAGGGAAAAGTATCAGAAAACTCTTTAACTTATTCCATTATTACTAACTTTTTTCTAAACCTTTTAATTGTTGGAGCACACATAATGAATGATGACAACGGAACCCGTTGTACTCGAAAGAGCAACATGAGCTAGTAATTACTTGTTTTTCCTCATACCATTCAACCACAAAGTGTTTGTGTTTCTCGAAATCTTTGACAATAACAATGGAAACTGTTTCTATTTCATCTCTTGCTGGAGGACATCTAAATGCCCCGACACTTTAATTTGAAAACCTCTTAAATACCTCATGAGTGTAGATATCAAGGGGTACTCAAGCGCCTGATGATTTGGGCACGATCACCTTAGACTTGGGCACGAGTGCCGAGGTCTTAGGCCTAGATTCAAGGGACCCAACCTCGGTTGCCAAGGTCTTGGACCTAGGTGCCAAGGACCCTGGCTCGAGCGTTGGGGACTAGGCCTCGTCCTCGGGGCACTCAGGCTCAACTGTCAAATTACTAGTTACAAAAAGATGGGGTTTCTTAGGCTCAGTTGCTAGGAACCCAAGCATAGGCATTAGGTACTTGAGCTCGGCCTCAATAGATCCAAGCTCAAGTTCTGATGGCTTGGGTGCAATAGCCAGGTATGTCCAAGCACGGCCTTGAGGGACCCGAGCCTAGCTTTGTGAACCCATGGCCTTGCCTCTATGGACCGGGTTGCGCAGCAATGACATGGGTGTGAGAAGTGAGTACCTAGGCATGGCTACTAGGGACTTGGGCACAGACATAAGGGTCTTGACCTGGCCTTGAGGGACCCAGGCTCAACCAATGTGGACTTGGGCACTGAGGTTACAGGTTCAAACACTGATATTTAGTCGAATTTCAAGAAATGATTTCTAATTTTTTAGAGAGAATCTTTTTTCCTTGATTATGAACTTTATGTTGACTCATTTCCCCAAGAGATATAAACTCAAAAAATGCAGTTGATTTTCTACCAAACAAACGGAGCCTGGGACTCTAGCTACCCTTCAAATGAAAGATGTTAGTTTCCAAGTACGAATATTATGAGTAATGTAGGAACCAAATAACTTATCTAGAAAAGAATTTGAAAAAGAAAACAAACAAAAGCTATTGGCACATGCATTTCCAAGACACAAATAGTTATTGGCAGATGCATTCCAAGACACAATTAAAAGGCAATCATATCTGTGAGAAAAGATAAAAAGGAAATGATTATTTATCACAAATATAAAGAATCAAAGGTGACTCCTAAAAAACGGATAAAAAGTAGAATTCAATTACTACTTATTTTTACGTCCAAAATAAAAATACTACTTATTTCTGCATGTATCATAAACCTACAAGAAGAGTAGCATCCATTATTTTTGTCTAGAGGTTTAACTTGGCATCGTTACTTGGTGCATCGATTGTATTTATCTACATCGCTTCTATAGCAATGTTGGATTGAGATGCAGTCCCCGTAGATAATTGAACACGATTGTTGCAAATCATACGCTATATGCTTTTGAAAAGAATACTGTTTCTCATCTCTTCCTGCCCAATTTCACATAATCACGACATGACTTTTCATAAATTGAGCCAACGGAATGGTTACATTTAAGCTTGTTATATGATATTTTCCTCAATTCACGTCGCAGCTTCTTTGTGAATTTAACTAGCTTTATAGGTTTTTTTTTCTTAGGGTTAATATCACAAAAAACTTCAAACTGGTACATTTGTAACAAATTTACTCTAAACTAATTTTAACTCCAAACTGATACACCTATAACAAATTTACCCTCAGTTAGTTACCGTTAAATTTTACTATTAAATTGCTAAGTTGGATGGCACGTGACAGTTAACAGGTATACCAATTCAGGATTTCACCCTTCTGTTTGTTCACCAGTTTGTGATTTTTCGTGGTATAAATCTAATTTAGCTTAGGGTAAATCTGTCACAAATGTATCCGTTTGGGGTTTTTGATAGTCAAAAAATTAATTTGGGGTAAATTTATTATAGGTATAACAGTGTGGGATTTCTATTGATCAAAAAATTAATTTATGATAAATTTATGATAAATATATTAATTTGATATTTTTTGCAATATTAATCTTTTTTTTCTTGTGCACATTTTTTTTTCGCCAGATTGACTCGATTCTTTTAGAGGCAAGCAATGCAACCTTTATTTCAAATCGAGGAAAAGTGACAGACAATCTCCGCTACAAGTCAACCAATACATCAATATCCACCACTATAACAACTCTTACACACCATAATAACAACCATTTCCAAGACAATGAACGAGTTACGAGAACAGAAGGGAACAGCAAAGCACAATCACCCAGTATTTCAGCCACATGCCCCTCATTGTAACCGGCAAAGAGGGCTTCAAGTATGCAAGTTGATTTGCCTTCGAGTCCAAATCCTTTCTCAATGAACAATGCACAAACTTCTGAGGAACATTGACAGAAGCATTGACCCGATTTTTGTAGCTAAACTTTATGAAAACACGATTCGAACCTCGAAAAAAGTGGTGGAGGGATTGGCCAAACAGAATGTCGCGACGAAAAGTTGTGATACGTTCTTCCTTTGAAATCTAAACCTGCTTAACGCTATTCCTGTATAGCCCGTATAACTTGATCATTATAATAGCATCACCAAATCTGAATTACATAGACATTCAAGTCAATGACCAAGAGGCGCATGTCAAAACAAACATGTAAATCAAATCCGCCAAATGTTTACAGTATATGTCAAAATTAAACTGGCGGAAGGTTAACGAAGAAAATGTTTCGTACATCTACATGAAACTAGAGAGGGATGGACCAAAGAGATCAATTGTAAAATGCTTAAACATGAAACACAGAAACAATTGCGTGAAAATCACCACCCATCATCACTCTCTCGCCAAACATCTGTGTCGTCAGCTATCGACATTCAAGCTGGGATTAGCGCCTCTGCCTCGTAACTGTTCGCACCCGAGGGCGCAGCCATGTTTGCAGGCAGATGCCGTCGCACCCTCCACTTTCATGCAGAAGGGCATGCAATCGTGAATGCATATCTCCGGTGTCCATTCTCCAATGACACACGTTGCCTCCACGACAAGAATCGTAATCAAGGCAAGTATCATTCTCTGGCCACTAGCCATGTTTTTTTCTGGCCTAGTTGATGATCACTAGGAAAGGAAATGGTTTCCTCGAGGGACAGGAGGATGGCCTTCGATGTTTTCAGGGCTAAATTGTTGATGGTCCTCCGACAAACGAGGACACTCGCTCATGGGGTTATTAACAAGGACAAAGGAGTCTGATGTTTTCATGTCTGTCTTTCTTTCTTTTTTTTCTTAGATGTACACTAGCAATCAACCCTGTGCTGCCCACAGATTCATGGTACTCCGCTAGTTATTGTGCGTAAGTTACTGGTGAAGAAATATTATTTTATTTTACTTGAAATATAGTGCTTAAATGTGACAGAAAATTGAGAGAAAAGGTCATTATTATATATAAAACATAAATAACTTTCACGCATGCGTCACGCCTTCAATGTCAAAATCCTGCTTTCTTCGTCAAGGGGACCATCTATTCCGTAAATACAACATAAGAATGATTGAGATTCATCTGTACAACCGTACAAAGTATTGAAAACCTCTTACTTTCGAGATATGACAATCCTGCTTTCTTCCTCTAAACATTTTTAATTAGTTTTTTTTAACAAGTATTCAATCGATATGATGCGTAAACTAATAATTCTATCCTATCTCTCACGTATTTCAATTTTAAAATTTGAACGTTTTCTGTCTTCTAAACAAAGTTCGGATCTCCAAATGTTTTTCTCATTTCTACATGCGTACGATTTCTTCATGTCGTGGTAATAATGCTTTCCACTAGTTAATAATCTTAATATATCGTAATGAAATGATTTTGCAAAATCAATTTAGCATGAATTGGCTGTGCGCTTTCCTGGTAACATATTAAGAAAAAAAGAAGCAAGATCCATGCACAATTGAAAGTATTAGGACATAAAATTGAAACCTTCCGGCTCTAATTCCGTCTTAAATTGAGTATATAGCTGATTATTCAGAAAAAAAAAACAGCAGTCAGAGAATGAACAAATTTTGTTTAGAAAAAACGAAGATAAATCAAATATTCTAGTTTTAAAAAACGAACTTATCTATGCTACGTATAAAGTCCTACTTTTAAGGATCACAAACCTGTTTTTCTTCTCCAAAATATCTCCAATTAGTTAATTTATAAATGATATCAATGGACAAATTTGTAGATTAGTTTTCTATATAATTTTTCACGTATTTCAACTTTAAAGTGTGATCTTTTCTATCTTCTAAACAATCTTACTAAAGAAACATAAATCTTGAAATACTTTCCCCTTCTCCACATATATGCGAACAAGTTCTTCTTATATTGTGTCAATAATTTCTTCCCATTTAATTAATAATTCAAGTATTTTGTAAGAGGGAGATTTTGTAAAATCTTATAAATGTCAATTCAATTTTTTGCGTACTCGCAATACTAGTGCACTTTTGCTAGCATAAACGACTAAAACTAAGGTTCATTTGTAACCTTGTAGGCACGGGAGAATGCTAAGTAGGTCCATTATTTGTTTAAAGTCAAATTACTCTCCGCCAACGAAGCTTTATACATGGTCCCATTAATTAATAGACATTATGTACCAAAAATATTTAATTAATAGAGACTATGTACCATAAATATTTGATTAACACAGACAAGTTGAACCTACATTTGTCTTTATTATATATGCGCATATATAAAAATCTATGTGCTTGGGACGAGAGTGACCTTACCGACACATTACATATATTCAAAAAAAATTCAGTCTTTTAATTAAAAAAATCCGAAGGGAAAGTACTCGGCAATTATCCTCGCTTAATTTAATGTAGCCGGAGAAGGAAAGGTCCATACGTTAAATTAAAAAGAAAAGGGTATGAACAACGATGGTCCTAAGAAGTTGATGTAATAGAGACAGTTATATTATACATTACAATACTATTATAGTATCAGTAGTCCGATACGACACGCATTTGTACTGTTCTTAGCTTTGTCTATTCTTAATTGTAAACCTTGCTTAGTCATCGAGTGTCATGTCACAACCAATATTCCCTGTCGAAATATGTGGTGTCCGTCCATTTGATCAATCATCTCAATTCGGGCTTCACTAAAATATGTTGGTTGAGGAAACTAAAAAGGAAGTTTGTAACACTTGACTCTGGAGTTGATTGGGTGATAATCTTGTGATAGCTCTTAAAACACCTAAAAAATCACAAGCAAATTGCACCACAAGTCTCAGATCCTCTGTATGAAATGCAATTTAATCTTAAACATTTAGATTAATTCAATCAAGCCCTAGACATTTACCAAAAAGAGCGATCGAGTTCTAAATCTTTCAATTGGTTTGATTAAATCCTCAACTTTCATTGAAAAATACATTTTAAGTGCTAAAATTATGTTTAAAAGTGCAATCTAAGGATGCCATATAAGCACTTTTTAAGTGATTTGTAGGTAATTCTAGATACCGTTCATCAAAAGGACTTGATTACAGTTTTTTGAGAATGTTTAGGACCTAATTAAATTAATTAAAAGATTTAAGGCTTGATTGTGTTTCGCATACAAGATTTAGGACTTCATGTGCAATTTTTCCCAAAAATCCTTCTGTGGAAAGAGATGAAAATTTCAATGGTGGACCTTTTTGATTCCCACATTCATCTATTTAAAAAGGAATTCCAGAATGAAGACAAGTTCATTAGAATTTCATTAAATATATTCACCTCATTCGTCCTTTAAAAATTGTTCAGTCGTGAGAAGTCTTTTTATATTTGAGCCGATTTGTCAAGTCCTCCTTGTTGACGCATTTTAAAATGGTAGAATCTGGATTTGTTTTAACAAAGCATATCCGCCTTGCAAGTGTCCTTTATCATATTAACTAGTCGTTCCTCAAATTTGACGGGCCATTGAATTCTTATCTTTAAAACTATGCCCCCCTTTCATTTGTTTATGTGTGTTCTCTTTTATCCCATGCTACTTATATTCGTACTTCTAGTATAGTCTCTTTCCACCTAATGGTTTACGTTTTTAGTATGGACAATCTAGCATGAGTTCAGAACATGAATTAAAGAACTTGAATCCCAACACTCTCCTCTCAAACTCATTGCTCGTGGTGGGTTATTAATAAAAATCATGACCATCTCACAGATAAACTAAACCGAGTCATGAATGTGTAAGGGCTCTAATTACACGTGAGGGAGGTGAGTTAATAATAATCTTACATTGCTTGATACATAGTTTTAATGTATCTTATATGCAAATAGTTTCCTTCTATCTAATGATATAATTTTTTAGGTTGATCATTCTAATATTTTTTGTATGTTCTTGATTCTTTAAAAGCGCTTTCAATGTAGATAAAAAAAGGTATGACCCTTCGAGCAAGTCTATATAAAGAAATGATTCTTTTGAATGGATGAACTGAAATAACTAAACTATACTTTTTCTCATAAATTTGAGCTCACAAATAGTTGTGACCTAAATGTACAAAACTAACCACATTTCGAGTGCGAACTCATAGTGTTGTTGCGGGAAAAATACCAAAAAAGTCCTAAATCTATCGCACTTGTGCTAATTCAGTACTAAATATTTTAATTGTGCCAATTGAATTGCAAACCTTTTGATGATTTCTAATGTAGCTTATTTGGCCAATTTTGGCCAAAAATCATTGACATGGACATTGATCGTCCTACATAGCATGGCTGATACTAACATTGACTATTTTTTGTAATTTTAAAATTTTTTGAATTTTTTATTATTATTTTTCTTCTTCTTCTTTTCTTTTTTCTTTTCTTTACTTTTTTTTTCCCAATTGTGGGTCAACAAGGGCCAACGACCCTCGCTTGGTCTGGATAAGGGTGCTAGGCTCTCACCCAGATCCAAGCGAGGATGACACCCTCATCCTCGCCTATTGGTGGGCCGCAATTCCCTTGCTAGCCACAGGCAAGGACCTCCCCTCACCTATGGCCAGTGAGGGCGTTGTGGCCCTCACCTGGATTTAGGCGAGGGCCTGGATCTTGGCAAGGGTGCGGAGGTCCTTGCCTATGACCAACAAGGCCACGCACCCTCGCCCAAACTAAGCGAGGGGTTTAGGACTCTATGACTCAATTAGTACAATTAATTTGACTAACAAAATTGATGCAAGTAAAAATTTTACAACTAAATTGGCACAAATGGCATAGATTTAGAACTTTTTTTTTATACTTTTCCCGTATTGTTGCATAGGTTCACGACAATGCAACACATTTATGAAGTCATCTTTTTATGTAGGACATAATGTACACAAGGACATCCGAAGATAGCCATGGCCCGAGAGTGGATACCTGACTCGTTGACAAATTATCGTATGATTTACAAACGTGACAACCTAATATCGTTTTAACCATTAAAAATTTGGATCCAATAGTGGACCCACATGATCAATTATTGAGGTGAGTTTGATCTACATGATATGTAAGACTATCCAATATATGTTTTTATTCGGGATTTATAACTTGCATTACTTCATGCACTTGTCTATCCTTCACCTAATAAAAAAAAATCAATAACTACCGGGGTTTGTCCCAATGGTCACTCTTCTTACTTAGGAAGGAGGAGGTGGGAAGTTCGATTCCTCACATTCTCAAGAGGGGTTAGGGGTAGAGATGTTTAGTTTTAAACGTGGGTTTCAACTTCCATGTTATGCAAAGAGGCAGAGAAAAAGTCTAAAAGTGAGTTAAAAGTTAGAGTATGATAAATAAAACAAACAAATTTCCCTTTCTTCTTTTCTCTTCTCTTTGCCTATGCCTAGATTGCCACGAATTGCCCCCATCCCCTCGACCGCGAACCGATTATGCAAACTTGCTTGGAGGGTAAGTTCATCTCTGTTATTAGAAGTTTTAGTTGTCATTTTCTTCTAGAGAAAAATATGCCCGAAATGCCAAGTGCTGAGTAAAATCGAGGAATCGTTTAGTCTTGCTATATGTCTGTTGAGTCCAAAATACTACTTGAGCTAGTCGGAAAACATTTCTTCAACTTATATAACATTAAAAAATCTCTACACACTTTTTTTTGGGAAAATTGCCCAATCAATCTTAAACTTGTTGTCCAAATATCAATTCAGTTCTAATCATTTCAATTTTGTTTTAAATCTAAGCATAAAATTTCAATGTAGTCATTTTGATTAATTTTTCACCAGAAATTGCTGATATAGCGGTGTGCCACGTATGATGGCTGTCAATGATTGGACCGTCATGTAAGCAATTTAACGAAAATTGACAAGATGGATTACATTGAAATTTTACGAAAATGTTTAGGACTAACTTGATAAAATTGAAAAATTTAGATCTGAATTACATCCGTATAACATGTTTAGAACTGATTAGACAATTACTCCTATTTTTTAAAGAATTTCACAAACGTTTTCCTTCGAATCAGACACTCCAGTCGATATAATAATAATAATTACAGCAATAATGATAGTAATAATAGTAGTAGTAATAATAATGGAAAGTTCTTACGTTCGTCGCTTCACATGAAGCCAACAGTAAAGCCTGACAAATACCAACTGTGACAGTGCCACACGGAAAAACACACGGACACTTTGTTTGTAGTCATGGACACACGTTGCCTCATTTGAGCTGCCACTGTGCTGTCGTCTTTCTCCTTTCGATTCTCTCAAAAAGCATCTTTTGGAACGTTTGTATTAATGGGGTCTCAACCTCTTGTTAGCCTGGTCAACAAAATTGTAAAACATTATTACACTATTGTCACATAATTCTTTTTATAAAACAATTGTGGCAGGATTTAACTCACACTATCAGCAAAAAACCTCATCCAATTGCTTGTTTTTTTCAAATTTTTTATCAAGGAAAATTAAAGTAACAATTCACAGAAACATGACCTATACAAATTAGGGTTTTTTTATTAGGTCCATTGCCGGTGAGAAGACTTTTTTACACATCCATTATTGAATGGGTGACATGTGGATGAATTCGATTACACAATTATCTCTAAGCACACATGTCATCCATCCAACAGTGAATGTGTGAAAAAATCTTTATACCAGAAGTAGACGTAATAATAATCCTAAAAATTAAGCACTTACATATATTAGGTCCATGAGCCGGCATTGCAAATTAACGGATATGCCTAAGATAAACTTTGAACGTCTAAACATTTGTAGCTATACTTGTGTATTAATCCATTCAATATATTTAGCCAACTTTCATATCTTGGTATTCACCCTGTAAATTACTACCGTACCCTCGAATCTAAAATGAAATGTAACCTAGCCAAGTAGTTGAGGAGGGTAATGGTGACAGTTTCAATTCGATTACAACCCCTTAATCTTAGCCTTCAGTATAGTTGAGGTCGAGAAAACAAAAAAAAAAAAAAAACAAGGAAGTGGAGAAAACAATTTGCTTCCATACTTCACTCGAAGCATGAAAAAAGGAATGCCTATACATATTAAGGCTTTGCTTGCTTCTCGAAAAATGAATAAATTGAAAAATATTTTTATAAAAATAATTGATTGTATCGATTAAAATAATTGGTTGATGAACAATTTTTTTGTTATCGACAACAATTTATATTTAAATATTTTTGTGGATAGTGAAAATATGTTTCATCTATTCATTTTTATAAATGATGGAAGCAATCAATTTTTAGAAAATATTTTTCAAATCATTCATTTTTCTAAAAATAAATACACCTTTAATTTAAAAATCCGGCACACGAGTAGCGTTGGTAGGAAATTAGTTTATTATTAAGTATAACTTGAAGGGTGTCCGACATTAACAACATTGTTAATAACTCAATATGACTTATGAGATAAAAGTTCAAGTTTGGCAAGTTTGTCGTTGTCGCCGGTAACAATGCCATAAATTCCGCAAGAGGGGACGAGATTTCAGCACAATTCAATTTAAATATTTAGCGAAATCTATCATTAACAATAATGTCAAGTAACACCAACTAAATTACTTGATTGATAATGAAAAAATGTAAAGATATTTACGAAAATGGAGTATTCAATCAAAACGAGATAAATTACGTTAAGCAAGACCATGTTTGAGCGAAACCTAGAAAATAATCATCTTAAATTCACATCTTACTATATGGGTCTTGAATTATGAATAAACAAAATCAACTTTAATTATGAAATGAGACAAAAAGATTAAAGACTAAAACTTAATAATGTATGAGTGGGTCGATAACCACTTGAGATCGACTTACCTAATTATCAGTCACGTATGAGCTTGAGCGACTAAAGTATCATGTCAAGGTGAACTCAAACTCGCCAATACTCAGCTCAATAGGTCCGTAATTCTAGTAAAACTTTTAATATTTTCTAAAATAATTAATAATTATAAAAACAGACACATAAATTTCTACTTTCATATTACACCAACATATAAACAAATATAGGGAAAAAAATAGCCGAGTTTATTTAACATGAGGTCAAGCTCAAGTTCATTTATAACTTGATTATAGCCTAACCGAATAGAGACTAGCTCAGTATCTCATATACTATTCAAGTCAAGTTCAAGCAAAAAATTTATTAATCATTTAAATTTCAAGTGACGAGCTGAACGTCGGAATGTTGTGATGGCAATATGAGAACGCGTGTCGCATTTTTATTTGGACGTGTGATGCTGTTTCGTCTTATGTAGTACCAAGTAAGCACTATCAACAATGTAAAAATCAAAAATAAAATAATAACATAGAGAGTCAGATTGTGTCCGGGCAACCCATGGCGAAGAGTGGTGAATTAAAACAAAACAATTGAAAGTCGGTATTGCAAATGGAAGTTGATTATCTAAAACTAGTTGGTAATTTAATATGACAAAAGTCAATACATCACTCTAATTAGGTCTATAATTTCATATAAAAATTAACGAATTCAAAGTTATAGTAAGTATGCAAATAAAGCTGGTTAGTTAGTTCAAGAATCTGTAATTTGCAAACTATTAAAAACTTTGTAGCTTTGTAAAAGCATTGGTATGATACCAACAAGTCACTTGGAAAAGAAATCTTTTTTTTTCATCAATATTTTTTTACACTTACCAACATTGTTTGAATTTATCAACAAAAAAAGTTCGTATGCAGAAGCTTGGGCAAAAGAAGTGATGACACGCTCTTACGATTTTTTATTTTTTTGGTCTGCACGCTCTTATGATTGACTTGAAAGGTTCTTACAACGTGTTCAAATTGTCGTATGAATTATGTGAAAATACCACTAAAAGCAATTCCAGTTATCTTTTCCACATTTAATTTTGCTTTTAAAATGTACTAACCTCGGATAAGGCAAAACATTCAATTTGAATACGCATAAGCGGAGCCTAAAGGTTGTGTTTGCATTGATTCTTTCGTTTTCGTGTTTTCTGTTTTGAAATTTTATACATAATTTTATGCCGAATGTTCGAAGTCCGTCAAAATATATAATATTAACATATAAGTCATTTTGAAATTTTTAGTGGATTTTAAACTGTAAAATTATTCTTTATATTTTCAAAATTTTGGAGAGAGCACAAGACGTGAAAGCAAATGGTCTGACCAAAAAAAAAAGTGAAAGCAAATGGTCACATTTTAGCCCCCTTAAAAGGGAAATTTCAACTCAAGGCTTTCCCTCTTATATTATGTGGAATAGGGGTGATTGAATCCGGGTGAGTCGGTTCCCGGCCTAGAATTGAGAACTGACCTTGTGAATCCTAGTTCCAAAAGATTAAACCAAGAACTGAACCAATAAGTTCTAGAACCAGCCCATTTTACCATTTGTATGAAAAACCACATTCTTGTAGGAAAATATAAAAGTGCATCATGTCACTACACAAACATATATTGGTCAAGTGATTGTTTTATTGCTTCTTCACGCTGAAGACCGTCGTTCGGTTTCTAGTGGGTGTAAAAGTTTTCTTTTTTCTAAAAGAGTCTTCATAATTGATTTAAAACACGACGATTCCATCCTTGAAACCGGTAACCGAACCGGTCATAGGTTCAAGGAACCAGGAATCAAATTGGTTCTTGCTAGAACCCACCTTGATTCGGTCTGTCTAGGCCGGTTGGTTCCACTGCCCGGGTTGAACCAAATGCAGCTCACCCCTTATCTCGAAGGTATGCTTTGTAAGGGAAGGAGGGGAGGGCGAAGAAAATGAGGTTTGAGAAAAATTAGTGAATTTATAAAGTTTTGTGGGGAAAAAATGGATGGCAAGTTTGAAAATATTTTACTCATCTTTCCTCCTCTTCTTGTTCCCAAACAAAGCAGTAAAGAAGACGTCAGTCATCTAGAAGTTTATTATTTTTCATGAAAGTTGTAATGGGTATTCGTCGTGACTTTAGCTGTTATATTTGGCTCCTTTTAACTTTTTAAATTGTGGCATTTGAAATTACATTTCTATTGCTTTCAAACATGCATGCTGTTGAAAACTAGGGAGCTGAGACTAATCTCCACACAAACAGATCCAATTGAACTGAACATAGTGGTCAAACAAGTTAAAGAGAACAAGTCTGTCTACAAACGGACATTCTGTCCACATGACAAGCATAAAACGTTGCATTCACGAAAACATAGAACTAAAGAACTTCTTTGTCTTCATTTTACTCTATCGCTCACGCTCATCGACCTTCAAGAATCAAGATATACAAAAGAAAGTCGAATGACAAGTTTAAGTGCTTGTCCATTCTTGGACTTGTTCATAACAATAATCAGTGATCGACGACATGATTGATGATTGGAGGGCTTTATATTCTAGACTAAATTTGCAATTCCCGTGGCAATGCAAGCAGAGACCGACCCTTGCTTTAGGGCTTGGTCATGGCGGTCAAACGGACCAAAGCCATTGCTTTTGACAAAAGATACGGACTTGGTTTCCTTCCTTGCCGCTTGATTTTAATAAAATATGGTAGCACAAGGTTGTCTTTTTCTATTTTGAAGAAAAATAAAAGGAAATAAAGGAAACTTCGCTTTCATTGACCACTCGCATACGCACGTCTAGGAAGGCCAAAGACTCGAAGAAGAAGAGTCCAAACAGATGCAGACGGTCGGGCCCGAAAGGTCAAGACTGTGCTACTCTGACGAGCAACCTAATATGCCTTTTTAAGATTCTTCTTACCAGTTATGAACAAGATGGTAAGTTTGAGTGTACAAGACGTGTTTATGTATAAGTTCTTTCATAGGAGATGTGAACCGATGAAAACCGTTAATAACATGAATATGTCGGCTGGTAAGTACCCGATAGACGATATTTAGGGAAAATAATTCTCGATCAGCTTTCTAAACAAGAATGCAAGGTCGCCTTCCCTGCCTAAACATGATAATTAGATGCTCATAAAACCCCCGGAAGCTCAAAATTAGCGTTAAGCTGGTAACTTGGTCACTCACTGGACAATTCGGGTGAGGACTCGTATACATTGATTGCCGGAAATTTGACATGTTCCTTGTGGTTTAAGATTTTTGAATTTTGGTGACTATACACAACTTACTCGATGTACTAGTTCTCAGGAAAAATATTAATATAGATTGAATACTTTGTGAATCAGGTCCACAATGTGTCGGGTCAAATATGACAGTGGGTGAAATTGATTGATAACGTAGACATAGAACATACGGTGCACAAGTTCTTTTTCTAGTGGTTCAGGATGTTAGCGGCTCTTCTTGACTAGTGGAAACTTTATAAGTCTTGTACATATATAACGGTACAAGAACTAATGTCCCAAAAAACTCAAATTTCCAAATTCTTATAGTTGGGGTTGACTCTTCTAAAGAATGGGTCAAATTCTCTCTCCTACTTTCCTACATTCGTGTTGCATCGTTTTGATGATACCTTAAAAAAATTCAATATATACTACCAGAAAATTAAGCCCATTATTAGATGAAGTCTGTTTATTTCTGTATGTATTGATTATTGAAAAGATAAGAACGTGTTAGGAGTGTACGACGGAAGCTCAATACCTTTACTTGGAAAAATCGCTAAAAATGAACTAAAGTCCTAGTCCATCAACATATTTAGTTAGACTCATTTCACTTAAAAGCTTAAGCCCATGAATTAGTTATAGGCCATTTATGATATATTAATTGTTCCAGACCACAACAATTCTTCAATGGGGGACTTCTCTAACATTACTTAGATGTGCATTTCAATAATCTCCCTTTTATGTGTGAGCTCAATATTATATTTGCTCCCCTTTAATTTAGGTATCATTTTGAATCAACTTATCTTAGCTTGAACTTTGATATATTCACCAAATATCAATATACATTGGAGTGGTAACCACTCAACCATTGGCTTTGATACCATTTGTTGGGAATGCATAGCAAACTGATACATTCATTCGGGTTGCCAAGAATGAACCCAAGTTCGAGCCCATCAATATATTCAGTTGGACCTACTTTCACTCAAAAGTTTAAAGAAATGAGTTATGGGCCAGTGATGATATATTTATGACCACACTGCACCAATTCTCTAATGTATGACTTCTCTAAGACAACTCGAAAGTACATCTCAACATTATGTGAATAGAAACAGTAATTAGAAATGTTTCTTGGCCACTGCATGGAGAAATACTGTAATATTCTAATACTCTCCATCATGGGTATACTAGGCTTTGGCCTTAGTCTAGAGAATTGAAAATATGTCATTAGGGAAGCAAATATAGATCTAGAAAGATTTGAACTCGGGATCTCATACTCTGATAGCATGTAAGATTTTGTGGAACCACTGCAAATTGTTCTAAAAATTTAAACTATTAGATTAAGGCACGCGGGCATATTTAATTGAGGAGGCAAATGAGGCCTATAATGATTATGAACTAAAGCGATCATAGGAAGATTGCCAACTCAGTTGATTACACGAGAACCGTCCACATTGTCCCTGACTAGATCTGTGGCCTCTGGAATTATGTCCACCCCAAGATTCTCAAAATGGTGGACTGGGTTGAAGTAGCATGACCAATCAAAGTATGATGAATATCAAATGAAGTCTTAGTCCTACACTTTAATTTCCATAAAATTTGCAACTCTTGTACTCTGGTTTTCGAACTTTCCTCATCGTTAAGATAGATTTCATTAAGTTCACTCGCCTTTTGCTCTCTGCAGCTGGTGTGCCTTGCAAACACCAATTCACTAAAACCATATTTGAAGAACTTGTTTTCTGAATGTGATCGAGCTAGAACTAGGAAATAGTGCAGTTTCGCACCAACAAAGATAAGTCTAAGCAATCGAATTTTCTTATTGTCTTATCTTACACATTTGTTCCCCATCATTGTACTTGTGACTTGGATGATATCCGAACTCAAATAACGGGTCACCCCCCGTTATTTTCCAATTTAGTTCTAGATGTGTATTGGCATTGTAATGGTTCCCTATAACATTAGTACTTGAAATCTGATGTTTGATTAATGGCATATAAAGGGTTTTGTCTTGATAACCACGAAATACATACATGCATATCATCATTTATTGCATCAACTTCCTTGTGAATTAGTATTCACGATGATCTTAATAGAGATTGTTGCTGTCGATGGACACTTTCAGTCATGGAATCATAAAACGTAATCGATGTGGATTGTTGTTCTCTTGATTAGTGTCACTAGCATATGTCTTATCTCAATTTAATATCATCAAGCTCAAGAAAACGTATGTGTCTGGAATTGCTATGTCACAGGAGATTTGAAATTCAGAAGAGAGTTCTTAGTCTATGAAATAATTCACTATATTATCAATGAGCCTTACCAAAAAAAAAAACTATATTATCAATGCGAATTCAACTAATCCTTGGTGACGAAGGTCAAGAAAATGAAAAAAAAAATCAATTTATTTGATTTTCGCTGATTATGTTATTAATTTTCATAAAGTAATGGAGCTAAATAGCACTTCTTGCATCCAATTAAAATATTAGCAAGTCGTTTATCAGTTTCAACCACAACATAGTTCCAAGATCTAGAAGTGTCAAGAAACAGACTTGCAAGCAAACATCACTCGCATATGTTAGTCATGGACATCACCCGCAGTTAATTAAGTTTGCATCCTATTACTATGTGACTTATCGAAGAAAAAAAACGTGTGTGTCGTCGTGATTTTTAACCAAACTCTACACAATTTCTGCATGATTCCTATAATGAAAAACAACTAGATTTCTTCTTTTTTAATACATAACTAACAAACTAAGGACTAGATTTAGTTGTATGGTTAGGTTTAAAAGACCAAATCCGAAAGATTAAGCAAATAAATCACCGGTGGATAAGGCCTCTCGTAGAAAAACTTTCTTTACACGAGCGCTCTGTGCTCCAATTTTTCATAGATCAACATGTGATTTCATATTTAACTGCTCCAACAGTGTTCATCCCCATGCATAGGCTGAGATTTGACCTAAGTATAAATGGATTCGGATTTGAATTTTAATTCGTGAGCTTAAACTGAAATGGTGTCCACATGGAAATGACGTGGCATCCAGAAAATAAATGCCACCACGTCAACAATGTGCCACAAATCTACCCAATTCTGATAAAAATACATTGATTGCAAAAAATTATTGTTCAGTGCATTATGTTAATGAAATCAAAGTTTGATGATCAAATTGCGTAAACCGCTAAAATTCAGTGACGACAATTGGAATTTAGTCTAATTTTTAGAGTTCAAGATAGAGAAATTGGATAAGAATCACGTGAGATGAAATACCACGTTAGCTATGAAGAGTTAAATTAAATTCAAAATTATAAATTGTTAAATGAATGCATGGTTTAATATCTAAGTTTTCTACTATGAAGTAACTTCTTCATCTAATTTCAGTCAGCTCACTTTGGTTTCCCTCGTCCAAAAGTCACCATTCTGAAGTGCTTGCAAAATTTCCCTTCCCTTCATTTTTTTCCCACCCAATATTGCCCTCTTCCTCGACATTATATCTTTCGGATTTTAGGGGTGATGCATCACTGGTACTTCAGGAAGTAGCTATTCCATCCGTCGAAGGTGGCCAGACGGAATATTATCATGAGGATGAGATGTATGAGTGACGTTTTCCCTTGAAGGTTATTTCTCAAATGACATGAACATACCCGGTTCATCTCCAAGTTTAAACTTGCAAATGACGTGAAGATGAAGCTGTATAAACCTCCCTTTTGGTGTGTTAGACTCGGTATGCTTCTCCTCCTTTGTCTCTTATGATAGATAGTTGCAGGTTTTATGCTCAGTCTTAACATTTATTAGAAAAAAGGGAAGGGCAACATTAAAGCTCTTATATACATGAAAAATCTGCATATTCTTGGCCAGTGGTCTCTGCAGTAACCTCGTAATGTGCCTCCAAGGTGACATTGTCTTTGAGCACAAGTAGGGTCGCTGATAATGAATACGAAAAATTGCAAAACCCCCCTTTTTTACTGGATCATTTTAAGGACGTTTCAGTCAGATATGATATGACGTTTGTCTTCAAGCAAGCCCGATACTGCTCAGAGACAGTCCCCCAAGGACCCACTCCTTTTTGGCGCTCTCTCTCTCTCTCTCCCCCTCTCTGCACCAAGGACACTGTGTGTGTGTGTGTGTGTGTGTGTCTGATAGAGAGAGAGAGAGAGAGAGAGAGAGATGAAAAAAAAACCCCACCAAAACAAAAGAGTAGCTCAACTTAGAGACAGCAAGGTAGAGTACCCATCACTTCACCTTCCCAAATCAACCCTATTAAGCAAAAGCTTCCCTTTTGTCTCAGATTCTGTGGTGAGCTCCTTTTCAGTTTCTTATATAGACGATATAAAGATTCACCATATGATGTTCTCGTGAAACTTCAGATCCCGTAATTCCTCTGGAGCTGGGGGAAGATAGATATTTTGGAGTTGCAAAAATGGAGCAAGCTCATCACTTCTTGATGTGGCCAAAGAAAAGGCTGAGTTCTCACTTCAAAGCGCCAAACAACTCCTCGTATGACGACTCATGGGAGGAGCAAGCATTTGCCGAGGACGCAGCTGGGTCACTCGGAGGGTGCATATGGCCTCCGCGATCTTATTCTTGCAGCTTCTGTAGGAGGGAATTCAGGTCAGCTCAAGCTCTTGGTGGTCACATGAATGTCCACAGGAGAGATAGGGCTAGATTGAAGCAATCTCCAATTCCCCAGAGTGAAATTCTTCATCCTGAGAATCAAAATCAACCTAATCACATTCGAGAGTCAATTCCGCAATTGGGTTTCCCCTCTCCTCCTCAGCTTTGCGCCTTGTTTTACAACCCTAACCCTAATTCTATCCCACCAGGTGCTTTCGTTGCACCCACTTCAGCATCACCTTCAAGGGTTTCCTCTCCACTGATTGAAGGTGTTTATAATGATCGCTCCATGGTCATTAACCCTTATTACTCTTCCCTTATAAGTGAAAGCCGTGCTCAGACTACGATGTCCGCCTTGCCATCTAGATCAAATTTGCTCGGTGAGAAATATTGCCGTATTGTTGATGCCGATCTGATCGGAGAGAATTCCAACACGTTAGATAGGGAAGGAGAAAGGGCTAAAACGGATCTTGTGAAGACAGATATGTCGGTAAGCTTAAACTTATACATCCGGAATCGACCGACTCTATCGAGTTGTGAGGAAGAGGTGATCAGTCGCAAGAGAAAGAGAACTGATGCTTCGAATTTGCCGTTCTTTCTAAAACCTGGGGCAGTTGTTAGGCATCATGTCCAACCAGCTGAGGTACGTGAAACAAGCCCTAGCCCAATAGAAGACTTAGATCTCGAGCTTCGACTTGGCAACCGCCCTAAGGTAAAATTGCAGAGCTGAAGTGCTTGAATGTTTTGTTGTTCTCGTGTTTATGCGTTTCTATTTGCATCTTCTTCCTCATCTTGTTTCTCGCTTTGATCTGGAAAGGTCAAAGCTTCTTCACTTTGAATGTGATTACTTGACTCTGTACGTAAAGTGTATTGGATTTACACGGTGTAACAAAATCTACAAGGAAAGCAATGGCAGAATTCAGAAAAGAGATGGGCTAAGTTTGGTCGCATAGTGCTCTACGCATTGTGAAGATTGCTTAATTCAATATCATATATACCTTGTTTCGGTGGTCACGAAACAGATCCCTTCCTTCATGGAGAAGTTAAATTGTTTCGTCGATCTATACTATGGAAGATGCAAAATCGAGGTTTCATCGTCGTTGGTTTCCATGATTCTCTTGCATTAGCATGCTTTTGCCTTGTTCGAAAGTGGTGAAACAATTTTTATGGGCATCCACTGTTCTTTGTTTTGTATACTTGATTTGATTTTTTTTTCTTTTGCTTTTCCTCTCTCAAAGTCGTGCAATTCCAAGACTTTTGAGTTTAAGAGAATTAGGGAGTGAATTTCTTCATCTTTCCGTCTTAATGAGTCCAAGAGTGCTATAGTTTAACCTCCTTGTGTCTACTTATGTGTCCCTTGGGATGTGCTGAGGCAAAGTACTTTGTCTTTCTTGTACTGCTTGAAGTTCCAAAAGAACCACCCATCTTCTTAACCTACCAAATTGTTCGTGCAGCACTTGAGAACATAATCATCAAATTCTAACTACAAGTTAAACTGGGCCATCTCGTGAGTGTGTGTGTGTGTGTGTGTGTGTGAGAGAGAGAGAGAGAGAGAGAGAGAGAGAGAGAGAAAGTTGGCATGGAGTATGGTGAGCACTTTTTCCCATTTAGCACCTCACTGACATTCTATCAGTACTCTCACTAAAACGCAAGACCACCAAAAAAAAATAGAGATTGATGAGTTTTCAAGAGGCATATAAGGCCGATGCATCACAACATGGATTCCTTTTTTCATTTTGTACTATTCTTTTATTATCATGATTATCATCATCATCATGATTTAGATCTCTGCTTCAGTTTACTGTTAACTCCTCTGCATGTAAGTCCATAGGCATGTGTACTATCATCTTGCTTTTTCTCTGACAACTCTCTCTCTCTCTCTCTCTCTCTCTCTCTCTCTCTCAATCCATCCAAATTTGCCAACAACTCCTCGGAATCAATCCATTTAAGTATTCCACAGTGTAAATTAACAAACGTTTTTTAATCCACAGAGAGAATATTATCGCATCACGACTCTTTGGCATCTGTACGCTTGTTTTGTTACTTTGCGAATATATTTATGCGGTAGCATGCCCTATCACAGCAAGGGTATGTGTTTTAAGTCCGCTACAAAATCCTAACTGAAATCACCGCATGGTTCAGTTAATAAGTTTTGTATATCCTCTTTCTTTTTTCTCCCTTGATAATTTAGCGGAGGTAAAGCATAAGAAAACTGTCATATACTAAGGGCATATATTCCTCATCACTTAGAAATGATGTTACCATTTACTAAAGGTTCTTTGCAAACTCATGTGGTAAGTCCCCCTAGAACAGTCACTGAAGATTTTTAAGCTTCGCATGTGAGATTTTTGACGAAGTTTTAGTAGAAAGATCTCTTATATGTAAGTTTTGAATTGTGCTTTTTTTCGCATTACTTTGTTTGGCGGTGCAGTTCCAATGTTTTTTATGGCTTCTTGCGTGGTGGAATTCAAAGATGCATGTGAAAGAACAGCACTCAAACAAGAATCAAGTAAATTCTGACAAAGTTCATTCTAAACTCTAATCTTGAGGCCCATGTCTCATTTTCGCTATACGTAAGTTCCGACTTAAGTTGTTTGTTTTCTTTTCTTTTTTGCTTCGTTTTTATCATGGTTTGTTTTAATTTAAGATTTGTTCGTGATAGTTATATTTCATATATAATCAATGAGAAAAAAAAGTACTGCTAGGGATGCTAAAATTCTACCCAATGTTTCTCACTAACTATATGGTAACACAATTGAAGGTATTTCAGTGAAAAGTGAAAACATGAATTAAAACAAGATTGTTAATTCCACTGAATTCACCAACGAAAAAAGTACAAGCTGTGTCTAATACAAGATCAAGTAAATGTTCTTAAGACATTATTCATTCTATTTACTAAATGATGCACACGTTAAACACCCATTGGGTACACAACAACGTACGACCTCCAACCATCTTCTCATGTATTGTTGATTTAACAAACTTTCGATCAAGTGTTGTTACATATGTAGTGACATTATGCAAGAAGAAAGTCTTATTGAAATAAAGCAGGATTAGTAAAGTTGAGATCGATTGTTTTTGGCTTTGCAATAACGACGGATGAATCTCTGTGGAGATTTCAAAGATGATTGAACGTATTATGGTGTTTGTCCTCATCAGGGTTTTGATCAGAGACAAATAAAAACACATTGGTTGAGCACTGCAACAGCTAATCAAGCTCTGAATGATTCTTGGAGGGGCAGTGGGCAGAAGTTGCACATGGGCTCGGATGTCGTTTTTCTGTCCTTCCCATGTAGTTTTTGTGGGAGTTCGGGCTGAGGAATTTTGGAGTTTATTCTCGCGTTGTCGTCCCTAAAAGCAATCTTGCGAATTTCTAAAATAAGAATAAAATATCGAACATATGAAGGAATTTCAGTGTAGTTTTGGCCGTATTTGGAGGGATTCTCTGTAGGGTTTTGTTTACACTAAAACTGACAGCATAGGGTATGATTTGCATGGGAAGTAGCTCCAAGCTCACGAGCTCTTTTCGCATCGAAATAACATCTGGGTTCTCTCTGTATTTGTCCTTTGATAATATTCACTAATTGCCGAGAATCATCTCAGCTGTCTAGATGAAAAATATCTTAGCTATCGATTGATTAATCATTGTCAAATATCATATCAAAATAAATCACTATCAATCGTAAAATAACTCACGATACTTCTCATCATCCTAAAACCCTCAATATTGTAGCAAAGGCCATAGAATTTGAGGTACATTGATAATTTAGAAAGGCGCCACAAGAAATTTAAAAAACCCCCAAACCGGTCAAGCCAAAAAGAAAATATATATTCAAAGAAGGAATTGGGATATCGACCGAGTTTTTTATGTATTTTTTTATTGTGACAGTCTCCTACCTCTAACAAGGCTCATTAAAGTGAAAGTATCACTTGTTTTTCCTAACCATTGTCAGTCTTCTCATTTGCGGTCAAAATCTTCTGAATAGTAAGTGTCTTTCATTGTAATAAATCTACGATAAAAATATAATTACCAAACTTTCTCTAAGAATTACCTCTAAAAGCCTACGAAAACGAAGTAGTTGCATAGCCAATTACACAAAAAAAAAAAGATCGAAGATGTCTAGCATGCTCCACAAAGATTGCTACCACCTAGGCGAAATGAAAGCAATACTATGTTGAATTGAATGGATTGCTCGATGAAATTGATGTTGAATTGCAATAAACACTTGTTTATTGCATTAAACGTGTTAATAATTAAGGAGAAAGGATAGGGATTCCTTTACTTTTTTTCATCTACTCTTTTCAATTTTTTTTTCTCAGATTTTGCGGTTTATGCAATTTGACTTCAATTTAACACATAAATACCTACAATCTTGTACTTTCACTTGTCTATAAGATTTTGATGAGCCTCCCATTTATGTAGTCTCCCTCCACCTATTAATTTAAGTTTTTGTATCGGACTTTCCTAACAATATAAACATTTTTAACATTTCCACTACTATCTATAGTGTGAATGGTGGGTAATGCGTGATGATTAAGTTTTCATTACCTAATTCGATCCCATCCATTCAAACATAGCAAAATCTAGACTTTCGCATTCCTTGCACGTTCACTCAATTGGCACATTGCCAACAGGGTTTGGCTCAGTTGGTAAGTTCGGATACTTAACATTGATCATGCCTAGGTTCGATTGACTCTGACAGCACAGCCCTCCATTGGTAGGCGATCTGTAAGTCCACTTCAAGTTCTCAATGTAGGCCTATGGCATGCCATGGCCTTGGAATGTGGTAACCTCCATTCCTTGCTAAATTATTATGTACAAAAACAAAAAACTTGATTGTGCCCATTGTTAGCAACATCTCATTTTCATAAAGCATTACAAATTCAACAAGAATGAGAAGTAGGATGGATTAGCGAATGTGATATTAAATACCCTTTCATTGGGACTTCTAGATGGAAAAACACCATCAGAGGAGAAAAATAATGTAGGAAAAATGAATCGTCTAGAAAAAAATACTGTAACTTGCTTATTATTGATTGTACAACCTATAGAAAAGATTTATTTTTCCTATGATATGATCGTTTCCAATTCAATCCTAAAATTTACAAGCAATATTCTGCTTTTCCTCTTAAAAGATCTGCGTAAGTTTGAAGGCCTGCGGCAGGACAGCACATGCCAATTTGATGAGATAAACCGATGTTGCATTCTTTATCATGGGGAATGACCTCCAATTCTCAGCTTGTGCGGGTTTTCTGCTTCAATATATTTTATTATTCCTTATAAAAGAATGCAAATTGAGAACTACGAAACCCTAGAGCACATTAATTATTACTGTTATATTCTCTTACAAGTGAAGGGTATATTACCATAGGAGCAGGTACAATCCTGCAATTGCTGGTCCTTCCTCCTTCATAACACTATATAGACCCTCTCTCTCTCTCTCTCTCTCTCTCTCTCTCTCTCTCTCTCTCTCTCTCTCAATGAGAAGGAAAATCATGTAAACTTATTTTACAAATGATTGTATAACCAAAACTAATCACGATATTGCGCCAAATATTATTTCGTAAGTCCTTGCATGAATCGTATCTCTCTTCATATTATGTCTGAACATTTATCACGTACAGTATACCCATCGTTCTCTCATAGTCTAAATTGTAATAAGAAAAGTATTTATGCACAACTTCAACGTCATGTCCTAGAGAAAGGGTTCAAGTTCGATCCTCCAAAATCCCCATTTCATCTATTTAAGATTTTACTTCGTTACCTATGATGTTTGGTGTCAAAAAATCATTTACCCATACATATCAATCGTACTTAAACCCTTGTTATTGTACAAACCTTTAGGAGTGTATTAAGACTGAAAATGTAATTTGCATCTTCTCTAAAAGGTTAAGGGTGTGTCCGGATAAACGCTTATTTTTTGTATTTTGTTTAATTAATATATTGTGATGGACACATTTTGGCTTTATTTTCCTGAAACGCCTTAAACTTTCAAAAAATATGACATATAGATTAACATCTAACTTTTTAATAATTTATCGAAAGGTGGACAATATTTTAGATTTTGTCAGGAAAGTAAAAAGGCTTTTTTTTTTCCTTTTAAAAGGGTGAACAAATTGGATCTAAATATAGGTTCTGCACTCAACTTCAACAGTACAATTGACTTGACCAGCTAGCTATCAAAATGAATCTAGATAATAATCATAATTACATTATTTTACTCACTAGACTAGCTAATCTTATTCTTCGCAGACATCACGAGTCCATCTAACGTCTAGAAATACTAGAGGATCATAGTAGAATGGCTTCGAATAATGTCTTTTGATACTTTTTTTCTTTTAGAATTGGCAATTCCCGGTATGAAACCCACTGGCCTTTGAATCGGTATTGAAGTCCATCCCAACTTCTTTTCCATCAGGTGAAAGGAGACTAAATGTATATATAAATCTTATTGAACTCTGTAGACGTATGATGTCAGATTTCTAATGGGAATTATCTATTTATGACAACCTTGAGCCAATAAAAAATCATTCTACACGTAATGACAAGTGACACCATTGTGGATCTCGATTGGCTTGTCTGGTAGAACGAGTTTAGATGATACTCATGCAACTAGAAGATAAAGCCGTTGTCGCAAACTTAACTAGAGGTAATCTCACCGCAATTGAGCAACAACAGTTGTAATGTTTGTGAGTGAAGTGTGACGCAGGATGAATAATTTCCAAGATTATTATAGTTTATTTTCTTATCTTTTTATCGATGTTAGATAGTATGTTAAAAAATATTAGAAATTTTGATTCAATCTTTTAGTATTATCCTTCAGATATTTAAGAATTTTTTTTTGGGGAAACATTTTTTTTTCATTGATTTCAAGTAACTTCAGAAACATACAAACTCACCGCCTTTAACATTAAAATTTCCCAAAGGCCTGCAGGTGGACAAATGGCCCAATTTGACTGAAGCCTGTTCTCGTGCTGGCTTCAGCCACGACGGTCGTAGGTTTAATGATCATTCTTTTCTAACCTTATGGTTCCTAGACGACCCAGGCATGGTCACTGGTTGTGTGTGCAAGTGCAGTGTAATGCAAGTGACAAGATCGTGCGTAGTATTTCAATATCACAAGAAATATAGATAAGGCATACGGACAATTGAATGTTGCGGGAATAACAAATAACTGAGTAACACGCAGGTGTAAAATGCAAATTTTTTAGGTATAACACTCCTGCTTTTCTTATCCCAGTAAAAGTTCATGAGAATGGCCTTGTGCAAGGAAACATGGCCCTTGTGTTTAGCCTTGCGCCTGCAGACAAGGCCAGTCTCCAGCTCGACTACGATGTTGCAGTTGTCAGTCGACACCAGTCATCCACTTTTCTTTTTTTTTTCAAAGTGTGGTTCGATTTTTTGAAAGTGTCAAGATTACAAATTTCCAAAAATCAGGCCAAACGTACAACTAGGGTGAAAAGTAATGATATTTGTTCTTGTGACGGCAAAAAGCTTATGACTTGATCTTGAAGGCAGATTTAATCGATTGTGTCAAATCATAAAGTTCCCTAACTCCTCATGATTGGACAGCCATTTTATGACATTCTGAATTTTAACTCACTTTCGGGATTTATGAAATGATATTATCATCAATGAACTTTCTGTTATATCTCACTCGGAATTGGTCATTCCTGAGAATATTAACCGTTAGGGAATGGCTAGTTAGGATTTCGGTACGCACGACCCAAGAACTCGAACCCGGATCGACACTTCGACCATAAGGATTGATAAGGAGATATTTTAGATCATTATAGGTCAATCCAAGAATGATTATGGAACAATTTAACAATGTTATACAATTGAGTCACGAGTGATTCCGTTTAACCGTTGTATGCATTCCGAACGTTCCAAAATCAATTATTAACGATCGTGTCATTCGGAACTAGTGATTGACTCTCGTAATTATATGACAACCGAAGTCACCATGGCTTAAGTAAACTTAAACGTGGATTGATATCAAATCGACCACAGGTCGACACGCATAAACCCTAAAAGCCGCCCGTTAGTTTGAGATACACGAAAATTGCATTTGATCGATTTTGGCCACGAATTGGAATATGAACTTGAGTATCGAACTTTCAAGGATGTCAAAATTATTATATTGGACGTCGCCGCGTTAAGCTTGCTTTGTTATCGGTTTACTCAGAAATTCTCGAAAAATTGAAAATTCGCTTGGAAATTGAAAAAGACGATTTTACCCCTGTGTGTTCTAGAGTTTATTTGTTGAGTGGAAGGACATGTTGGTCTTTTTCCCCTAGTGGCTAAAAATCCTCTTGGACAACTTTGCCCTTGCCCTTTTTGGTTATTTTTGTAATTGCCCTTCTAGAAGCCTTTTTGCTAGATGCATTCCTAGCCCTTAGATCAATACTTGGACACCAAGAACTCATCCTAGCTCTTAGATCAATACTTGGGCACCAAGGACTCATCCTAGCCCTCCATTTTGAGAGATATGTTAAGCCCTCTCTCTCTCTCTCTCTCTCTCTCTCTCTCTCTCCTCACTTTCTCCCTTGCTCTTTCTCTCTCTTCATTTTCTTTCTCTCTCCCTCCACCTTGGCCGAGACTCACTCACCACCGCCGTCCACCACCCTTGCACCCTCACGCCACCACCCCTGGACTGCCGTGGACCACCGTGAGCCACCCCCAAGCTGCCGATCACGCCCGGATCAGCTGCTGTTCGCCAGAGAGCCGTTTGGCTGCCGCCATTCACTGGAAATTCCAAATCTGGCCGTGACTTGTGCTGCTAGTTTTGGCTTAGTTCTTAGCTTAAATTAGTGGTAAGCAACTCTCTAAACCTTGATTAGGTTAGTAAGTTACCAATGGATAGTGTTTAGGGGTTGTTAGGGTAATTTAGGGGTTAATTTAGGGGTTATGGTAGATGCTAAATTGAGGATTTATTGGTGGCTGGATTTGATGATTATATGGCTGAATTGAATGTTAAGATAGGTAGATTATGTGACTTGAGCTTGAGCATATGTTTAATGTTGCTAATTGTGCTTAATTTGGCTAATTATGATTGTTTAGTGGTTATTTTAATTAAATTCGTGGGTTAGTCTTGTGGCTGCAATAATCATGTGGTAGTGTCTGAATTGGATGATTTGGACATTGATCATATGGCCCCCATTGATTCTAGATTGGTTAATGTTAATTTTAGGGCTTAATTAGCACGATTATGTGCTAATTTTGATCGTATGGTTTAAATTAAATTAGGATGTGATAAAATTTGATCATATGGCTTATTAGGGATTTGAAGTTGATTTGTGTGGATTTGATTGACATCGCATGGCTAATTAGTCGATTATGTGCGATTAAATGTTTAATGATGATCGTGTGATGGATTAGTTGTTTAATGCCGAGCACATGGTTAAATTGTCTAATCGTATGGTTAATTTATTTAATCATGGTTGAGAGTAGTTGACTATGGCTTGATCGTGTGGTTGGAATGATCATTTCGTGGCCTAGAATGAAGATCGTATGATTGAAATTGATGTTTCATGGTTGATCTTGCACTTGATGAATAATTGTAGGATTTTAACAGTGGATCGTGTGGTTAATTATGGCTATTGTTGGCTTAGCATGGCATATCGTGATCATATATTGATGTTTGATATGAAAACGAGTGCGATTCATGGCATATTTATTCGTAGTAAATGCATGTCATAAACACTTGCATTGGCTAATTAAGGAAGATTAAAATTGGCAATGCGTGGCTGTTTATGTGTATGGCCCTGATGAGTTCCGTCTAAGACGAGTTCTAAACAATGTCCAGCGGAAGTTCAAATGCTGTTTGGTACTCAACTTGTCAGGGGGGGTTCAATCCCAGACATTACCGATCGCGGTGGAGGCCGGATCGATGCTCCTAAATGGAATGCTGTCCGGTACTCGACTTGTTGGGAGAGGGGGGTTCGATCTCGAATGTTGCCACACCTAAAGTAGTGGGGTGATACCTGGCTATGCCGGAAGATCGGTGAGAGTTCAGTGTGACCGATGGTGGGTCGTTAATAATCTAGACAACTTCGAGTGTTATGTGCATATGACATGCTTTGCGCTTGATTATGCGATAAAATCGTGAGGCACGGTATAGGATGGGTCGAAGTGGTTTCATCTTATAATCGAAACTCGTGTGAATGATTGAGTATGTATGGATTATTATTATTGCTGTTATTCATATTGATAGTATGCCATGGTTGTGATGCAATTCAAGACTTTGCATAGTATGTGGTACCATTGTTCATTTGATAATTACTTACCATATTGGTTAGAATTGGATGATTAGGGTGCCGGAGGTACGTATTGCCCTAGTCGAGGCTTAGGTAGTTTACTTATTAAGATTTTATCTCATTCTCCGTTATTAAATATTTCAGTCCCTCAATCTTGATTATGACTGAGCCTCCACTACGTTTTGGGGTACCAACAGAAACGGAGCATTGAGTGGCTAAGTATCCAGCTGGTGAGGATAGAGAGTATCGAAAGTATGAGAGTACAGTTTGGGTCGATAATGGTGAGCAGTACTTGACAACTCACAAGTATATGGCATGGTTTCTGAGGGATGGAGCTCAGACTTTTGGTCCTCTTCGAGGATTTGATATTCCCCTTGACGATGGTTTAGGAGTGTGAGATATTATGGAGATTGATCCCCCTGATGGAGCTGTTGTTAATCCTAAGTCCAACCCAATGGTTACGGAACCCTAGGCATGGTCCGAGGAGTCAGATCCTGAACTGGAGCCTTTGTCGCCTGATTTTTATAGCGAGGCATCTGACTCAGCTTCACCAGGAGTACCGCCAGGATGCTGTGGAGGTTTTTGATAGGGTTAGAGATCTCTATCTTTTTGGAGCTCCTCTTTTAAATAGAGTAGTGGAGTCAATTGACCACCCTATCCCTTTTTGAGTATGCGTGGTCTGAGTTTGTGGCTTTTAGGAAGGCTTGTATATGTTATCGTTATATGTGATGTTAAGTTTATAAAATGATTGTTGGTTTGTTTAAATTGTCTCTCTCTATTATCCTGTTTGAATGTTTGTTGATTGGAGCGTTCATTTGGCTTCCGCGTATATTCTCTTATTCGATGGTAACGGGTCGGCGACGAATCCTGGGAGTCACATTCTTAACGACCGCGGCGAGATGTTACATGTTCGTAGGGTACAGGGCGTGACACATTTATAAAGATTTGATGTCTTGAGATCTGGTCCTTTGATTTGGGCAAATTGGGTATCGTTAGAAAGCTCTTGACGTGGAAGGCCTAGTTATGCGCTTCGATCAAACTTTTAACCAACTGATTTTTTTTTCTAACTTTGATCAAACCTTAACTTAAAAATTCAGTGTCTAAAGGGTTGTAGCACATTGGGTTTAGGGTTTTGTGAGTTGGAATGGTGTTGTTAGGCTTGTATTATGCAGTGGCCCTCCCTTTAGTATTTGTAATTTATCTCCTTCTATTGCATCGTACGTGGACATTGCGAAATCCGAAATTTCAGGGTTCTATCAAATTTCCAATACTTATAAACCCTCAAAAATGTTTTCATCAATATTTTTTCTCTACATAGCCCTTCTCAACTCTTATAGAAATTTCATAAGCCTTTGCGAAGTCACATTCTGAAAAATCACTGCTCTTACATTGATTCATTGGATTTTTTTTTTTACAAACTTCACAAATGCAGTGCCAAAGTTGTAAGTCGGCGAATATTATCCAAAATTCATGTGAACCACTTACTATCTCAATATCCTAAATAATATTATACGTGACATTCATTCCCCAGGAGAGAAAAGTGGGTATTTATTGTGCAACTAGTGTGGTCTTCCCCAGGGTTTGAGAGAAAAATAGGTATTGTACAGGGTTTTTAAAAATTAAACTAAATATTAAAATAAATTAAATTAGACTCGAAATGATATGCGTAAAGTATAATGATTAAAGCTTAGCAATGAACGACTGTAAGCCGATCCAAATTGACTGGATAAGTCACGTGCCACGCTTGCACTGGCCTCGATAACAAATCACAACACCACATATATAAAATTAATTTTTCCTTTTTGTTTCTTCTTAACAATAGAAACCATCATACTTTATATTTTCTCTAAATTAAGAGAAAGAAAAAGAAAACGACAGTTAAAAAAAATAAAAGTGAATTAAAAATGAAATATCAAATAATTTCTTTCGCCAAAATTCAGGGGTCAACTAAAGTGCAATGAATTGAACCGGTTGACTCGCGAACTGGAAGCCAAATCGAAATTTTTAACTTCAAAGTTTAAAGTTATCGTGACCCACCAAGGTACACCTCGAGGGGGTTTAACGGATTGCTAGGAGGGCCCGTATAACTATCTAGAGAGGTGGCACTTACAGTTCATATGGATTCTCCCAAAACCTACCGACCTTAACTTGGTTTTTCATTTATTATTTATTGAATTAGAGTCGCCACTAACCTATTCTAAGTTGGTTGGGAACCAAGTAGGGCACCGGAGCTCACCTTATTTCTGTGAACCAGAGATTTCCGGTTCAGACTTTGTTAATTACACTTGTTTTACCTAACACCCTTTACAAATACATTTTCCCTTTAAATAGAACATTGTTTCATGCAATTATTTCCTACTTTTATCCCTAAACGTGAATGGCCATGCACAAAAAACTCAAGCAATAAAATTAAACCATCAATAATAAAGACTAAGATAAAGAAAGGAAAGGAAAGCAACGCAAGCCGTGTCGGGCAAAGTTAGATAAGGCCTTGTGATAGACCCTTCAGACAGGACTTCCGTAAGCTACACATAAAACAAATGATGCATTAATCCGAATGAAAGAAATATTTTAATCAATGCCATGACAACCCAAATTTTAAATGCAATATGACAAAACTAGCAATTAAAATTAATCTAATCCTATTGATGTAATTCGAGAAACGCCAAAATGCAATCTACATGCTTTTTATTTATTCATGCAACGAGATTATCTAAACGTGTATCTGGAAAATAAAACTAAACATGAATGATAAATAATGTAACAAGGAAAACATAACATCTAAACTCGGAAAAAAGAGATTAGAATGTATCCAAGCATGTGCATGCTTCAAAAGAAGGAATTTGAGGGAAAAAAAGGAACCCTACATGGAAAAAGAAATGTTTCGTTATGCTAAACGGAGAAGTAACCAGAAGTAATTGTTTAGAACTGGCATGAGACGTAGAAATCGATCGTGAATGGATTGGACGCCAACTGTTTAGACCGGGAAAGGTCTGGATAGCGGACGTCAGGCCGTTTTCGGGCTAAATGGGCCTCAACCACCCAAGGGCAACCACGGGCCAAAAGGACCACCAAAGACCGCCCCGGAGAAGCCCAAAAGGACCGAAAGTGGGCTGGACAGAACAGTCTAAACAGTGAACAGTGAACATCGAGCCAGTTCCCAGGCTTAAAAAGGCCCTGAAACGGATCTTAATGACCCGAGAATGACCCTACTTCCAACCGTTAACAAAATGATAGGAATTAAACTTGAATCGGAACTAAACTAACCAAAACTACCAAACATCCGCATCGGAACGTGTTAAAATTAAAACAATCGCTATCAAAACAAAGCAAGTTATGATAACAGTCAAAAGCATACTAACAGAAACAATGAATCGAAATCAAACATAAAGGATTCCAACTCCAATTAAAATGCATTGTGATTAATCATGTCATGTTACACAATTAGGGGAGAAGCACTTGGATTGAATCATTGTTATTGCTAGTAATATAATCTTGGGGAGGTGGGGGTGTTAAATAGGTTATATAACGAAACCCAATAGATTTTCATGGAATAAACAGAATCAAATTGATAGATACATAAGTGGTTTGATATATGTGAGAATAAACTACTAGTATTGAGTGTGAAGCTTCTATTAAACAATTAAAACAACGAGTAAAGGGATAGAGATAGATGCACAGAGATTTATAGTGGATCAACTCAGATCAAGCCTGCAGTCACTCTTTCAAACTAATAGTCACCAACAAGGTTGGATTTCACTAGTACCACTTCGAGTAGTTACAATTATAGCTTGCATTACTTCTACTTAAAGCTGCTAGATTACACTACCAAGTTACAAGCACTACTATAGCTCTTTTACATTTCTCAAACGATTTACAATTGGTGGATCAATAAGTGAGTTAGAATAAGTAAGATATTTTTGAGATTTTCACAACTCGTCTTTATCTGCTGTGGCTTTCATTGATGCCTTTATATAGTTGTTGATCTTAAAGTTGATCGTTGAGTAATCTTTGAGATAATCAATTTAGCTGTTGTAGATAACAATCGCCCATACAATCAAATCTTCCAGCAATCTTTTTGCATTTTAGAATAGAGACTCCAAGTAAGGAAATAATCCTTCTCCAACCATGTAATGGATGTTTGATTGGATTCTCCTCGAAATGAATGAATCCACATTCCAGACTCATGTTTTGCTATCAAATTCCTACATGATGACGGTCTAAGGAATATCCGGGTCTTCTTTTATTATTCGATGTGACTATTAACGATCATATCGACTTAATATGAACGGTAGCTTCTATCAACATTTCGCAATTTTGCCCATTAATTTGGCTGACGATATTCCATCTATCTTCCTGAGCAAATGCGTGAATGACACTTTCACAGAGCTGTTCTCCCTATTAGTTTTTCCAAGTTTTCATGAATTTATCATTCTTCATGACTTGTTCACCCTTAAGGTTCATTCAGTCTCTGAAGTCCTTTCTCTTAGTCTTTTTATTTTTCACCTAGCAATTAACAAGATAAGTAATTGGCTTTAATGATCAGATTAAAGAGTACTAATTAGCAACACATGCAGGGATTGCCTTTTAGACTATTCAACCAGTGAAGAATTGGGTACAATAGGTGAATCCTCCAATCTTGTTAAAGGAAGATCATGGTTGAACCCGATCTGATTGGATACATATCTAAGTTTTAACGATACAAAGAAGGAGCAAGTTCTCAGCCACTAAAAGACAAAAGGATGGGGCACATTTTTTCATTTGTGACTATGCAAAAAGGAAGACCATGGTTGAATTTTCGGTGGGGCCCTAATCAAAATTGTTGTTGATTCCTTAAAATTAAATATAAAAAAAAGAAAGATCAAAATAATCACTTATATGTTGAGTTTGTTCTTTTGTCTTATCCAAAAGCAAAAAAATAAAAAATAAAAGGCTAGGGTTTTGCTTCTTTTTAGCCCTAGCCTAGGTTGTCTCTTCCTCATTATGAATCGCACAGTAACCGCTTGAGGTTCCTTTGGCCATGCTTGATAGCTGCATAGTGAAGATTGATAAAGGGGCTCCTCTACGAGAAGAGATGGCGGCACAATAGCTTCCTGTTGAGGGGCTGCTCGAAGAGCGAGAAGGAAGAAAACAAGAGTGCGATGCTTAGCCATGGATAAGAGCCGGAACAAACATGGATTTGTGCTGTGAGTTTTTCTTTTATATCTAAGTGAGGTGTTTTATTTGTAAATATTTTGGATTTAGATATATTCTAGGTGAAAAAAATTTGAGCGTGTGAGTGATTGTAAACTTTGATTTTTTCAATTATTAGTGATTTATTTGCTTTTAGCTCTCTCCGTAGATGTAGATAGCGATGCTTAGATCAAACTACGTAAATTTTAGTATCTTTTATTGTTCCTCATTTATTTCTCCGGTGCTTTCGCATGGACTTAATTTGCAAAATCCTAGTTAGCTTCTGCGTTCGTTTAATATTACAACAATTGGAATTAGAGCCATGGATAGGGTTTTCTGGATTATGATTTGGGGCTTTTGCTTGTATAATTATGAAATTATATTATTGCAATTATGTCAAGAGTGAAAATTGAAATTGAGAAGTTTCATGGAAGGAACAACTTGTGGTTATGGAGCGTCCAGATCGAGGCATTATTAACAACTCAAAGTCTAGCCAAAATATTGAAGGGCAAGGAGAAGTTGCTCGAAATAATGAAAGATGCCGAAAGGGATGTGTTAACGAGGAAGGCGAGGAGTATAATCTTGTTGAACTTATTGTATGAGATGTTAATAGAAGTAGCAGAGGAGAAGGATACCGCAACGTTGTAGGCGAAACTTCAAGCGCTTTATGCAACGAAGGGTTTGAACAATCTCTTGTATATGTTGAAGGCGATCTTTCAGTTTAGATATATTAAAAGTACGTCTATCAGATCCTACCTAGATGAGCTTAATAAACTCATGATGGATTTAAAGAACATTGGTAAGATTCTAAATGACGAAGAGACATCATGATGTTGTTGACTTTTATACCATAATCATGAGAGCACTTTACCAATACTCTACTACAAGAGTGCACTACAATTACCTAGGAAGCGGTAAAGTCCACCTTATTCACTAAGGAGTGACAAAGAAAGTTGTGAGATGACAGGATAGCGTAGATGTAGCGTGGGGACCGGTAATTCGAGGTAGAGATCAACATTTGGGGTTTAGTATTAGCAGATGTAAAAGTAGGTCGAAGTCACGCCATAAAACGTCTGAGGGGCGCATGAAATGCTTTCAGTGTCACGAGGAGGGGCACATCAAGATAGATTATCTAAAGTTGAGAAACTGAGGTGACGGGAAAAATGCCATAAGTAGTGTGGCGAACGTTGCTGAGGAGCACACTAGTGATGTAGAGGCCGTCTTGTGTGTGACTAGTAGTTCGTTAGTAGATGAATGGATGCTAGATTTGAGGTGTTTTTATAATATGCTACCTCGTAGGATTAGTTTACTACTTACCATACTACAGATGGTGGTAGAGTTCTGATGGGAAATAATATAGTATGCAAGGTCAATATGTACAATTTGAATTTGGATGCACTATGGGGTGGTACACACACTGATTGATGTGAGGCATGTACCAAAACTCAAGAAGAACATTATTTCTCTAGGATACTCGATGATGTTGGTTGTAAGTATACTGCTGAAGGTAAAGTATTGAAGATCTCTCAAGGTGCAATGGCAATGATGAAAGAGAAGAAAGCGAATATTCTCTATTATCTATTGGGAGAGATAGTGATCGGAATTGCTGCAGTTTCATTAGGTGATTCAGACTCTGACTTAACTTAGTTATGATATATACGGTGAGGACACATGAATGAGGCAAGTATGACAATGTTGAGTAAGAGAGGGTTATTGAAAGGAAAAAAGATAGGGAAACTAGACTTATGTAAGCATTGTGTCTTTAGGAAGCAGCGCCGAGACGATGTTGAGTAAGAGAGGGTTGTTGAAAGGTAAGAAGATAGGGAAACTAGACTTATGTAAGCATTGTATCTTTGGAAAGTAGCGTTGAAATAAATTTACTATAAATATTCATTTGATCAAGTAACCAATTGAGTACATTAATTTAGATGTATGGGGCTTGTCTCCAATTCCTTCGAAAGGAGGTGCCCGGTATATGCTAACATTCATCAACGACTATTTGAGGAAAGCATAGGTATACTTTCTGAAGCACAATTCAAATGTGTTTAATCGGTTTAAGAAATTTAAGGCATTAATCGAAAATTAGTCTGATAAACAAATAAAGTGCCTAAGAATCGATAATGGCATGAAGTTCTGTGGTAAAGATTTTACTGAGTTTTGCGAGAAAGAGGGATTATAAGATATTGCATAGTACCTGGGATACCACAGTGAAATGGCATAGCAGAACGGAAGTACATAACTTTACTTGAGCGAGCTCAATGCATGCTTTCGCATACAGGTGTAGGTAAGGAATTTTGGGCCAAAGCAATGAACATGGCATGTTACCAAGTTAATCGATCTCCATTACCTAATATCGAGTGGAAGATTCTTGATGAAGTATGGTCAGGGAAACTTAATGATTACTCTGGATTACAAGTATTCGATTGTCCTATGTATGCTCATGCGAGTGATGGTAAACTTAAGTCGACGGCAAAAAAATGCATATTTCTAGATTATGCACTTAGGGTAAAAGGCTATTGGTTGTGGTACACTAATCCCACATCACTCAATTTTCTAATAAGTAAACATGAGATCTCAATCGAGGCTACAATACTTCAACAGAGGAGTTTTGAGACACTACCAGTAAAGTAGACATATCATGATGTTAGTTGTGAGGTGGAGTTTCAAGTAGAGACTCCGGAGACATTGGAAATGTTGGGACTAACTACGCAACATAAAAAGGGGTGAATAGGTTGCTTTGGAATATTTTAAAACTTTTATGGAAAACAGTGCGTAACAAAAAGATATCACAATACACCAACTGTATGAGACGTAATGCTTCCCTTATATGATGGAAATTATAAACAGAATAATAAGCATCTGCACACAAAGATACATAGTGGTTCAGCTTTAATTCCAAGCCTGTGATGTCCCAGGCACACCACTTCCTATATGTTATTCTAACCTCATGCGATTATAAGAGTTCGCACGCGAAAACGTTTCTTTTTAAAAATAGCATTTAAAACTTGAATTTATAACTAATAGAAAAATATAAAGATATCACTAGCACTAAACTTCAACATTTCTTTATTTATATACATGGATGATACAACGGTGAGTTCATACTAGGGAGGCTATGTACAGTGCTACTCCCTCACTATCCTATCAGCATGAGATTCATCATTTTATCTATGAAAAACGTATCACCTAACGCGTGACCCTATCCTAAAAAGTGTCGGTCACATGTCCTGAAAATGATCCTCCCTATCGTCCAACTATAGCTCACTCCACCCCACTAGAAGCATCGTCATCCCCGTCATTGGACACATACGGTAGGGGCCCTATCAGTCGCCCACCAATACGAGCATACACCGCCAAAAAACCTAACAATATAGATCCGACAGGGGGCCTAACATCTACAGTCAATACTGAGATAAAACGCACGAACACTATCCTAGGGACATCAGGAATCTCGAACTCTGACAGGTGTCCCGAGAAGTTGATCGGAGCCCCACAGATAACTGAGGAGGAGGCGGGTAGGATAGGTGTGGCATCCTAGACATGCCCTTTCCTATACGTCATTCTAATCTCATGCGATAATAAGAGTTCGCACGTGGAAACGTTTCTTTTTTTTTTATAGCATTTAAAACTTGAATTTATAACTAATAAAAAAATGTAAAGATATCACTGTCACTAAACTTCAACATTTCTTTATTTATAAACATGGATGATACAAGGGTGAGTTCATACTAGAGAGGCTATGTACAGTGCTACTCCCATCACTATGCTATCAACATAAGACTCACCATTTCATCTATCAAAAGCGTATCAATTATCATGTGACCCTATCCCAAAAAGTGCCGGTCACATGTCCCAAAAATGATCCTCCCCATCCTCCAACTAGAGCTCACTCCACCCCACTAGAAGCATCGTAATCCCCGTCATCGGAAACCTACGGTAGGGGCCCTATCAGTCGCCCACCAACACGAGCATACACAGCCAAAAAACCTAACAATATAGATCCGACAGGGGGCCCAACATCTACGGTCAATACTGAGATACATTGCACGAACACTATCCGAGGGACATCAGGAATCTCGAACTCTGACAAGTGTCCTGAGAAGTCGATCGAGGCACCATAGCTAACTGAGGAGGAGGCGGGTAAGATAGGCATAGCTAACAATCCGTAAAAGTTATTAACAATAACAGTAAGCTAGGCTCAACAAGTAAAATGACTGTCAACCTATACCAAACAAGAATAGAATACATATCAACGGGCATAGATATCACGATCTTATAGCTAGACTTACTAATCATAAAAATCATATTTTGCTGTGCTCATGCTAGTAATCATCTCAAGTGTGATACTTTAACTCACCAATCACAATCAACAGTACGATTCAAACATACACACACAACTTCACTCTTGCTTGGGTATCATTATCTCACTCCAAGTCACATGCCCAGTGCGCTTGCCGGACACGCAAGGAGGAAAACTCTCGTCTAGCAAGAATCGATGCGCACTCCGATCCGCCACGGTGTATGCCGGAATTTTCAATGGCCCGCGCAAGCTTCGTGATCCACTGACCACGGGATCCCGATCAAACTCGCAGGGCATCTAGGGCATTCTCATCCTAGGCATCGTAGTCTATTGACCACGGCATCCCACATTCCCTACGGCTCCTCGAGGCATCGTCGGTTCATTGACCAACGGCATTTAATAACCCAGCAAGCCCACACAAACTAATCATTTCGTGCAGTACACAGTTCATCAACAACAATCATCCTTTCTCAATATCACATCATTCACAGTTTACCACTTTAGTAGGACATATCGTAAGTCGCATTCACAATCTCATTCAATAGAGCACCGCCTTGACTAATCATCAACAACACATCCCACCACACGAGGCTAACCACATTAAGGTCTAGCATGACTCATTTGAAAGATCAAAGTTTATACATTTCATCTCCAGAAGACATCAAATTGAGATTCCAGCAATTTCATATGGAAAATAGTAAGTCTTTATAAATTGGTAAAACTGGGCAGCCTTGCACCAATTTTAAAAGCAGACTTAAATAAATAGTGAATGAACTTTAAAAATTATAAATTTTGGATATGTCACCGAAGACACCTTGATAAACATTTTTCATGAGGATTCAAAGTCTAATTATTTCTTTAAATGCCTCGTTCGGAAGCTTAAAGTCAGACTAAAAACTGTTCATCGGGACAGAATCCTTGCCTCTCAAAATGAGTTCATTTCAGTATCCAAATCCTCTCCAAAAATTCTAAAATTTAAATATGTTGTAGAGAAAGACATACTCAAAAAATTTTGTGAGGGAAGTTTGTTCAGAATCATTCTAGAAAATTTTATAAAAATTCAAGAATGTGGAAAGGTCACTGAAACAGAGCACCTGGGCAGTCAAGCACGGTGTAGAGATTTGGTGTTTGTGCTACACAAAAAAACTCCAAAATTTTTGGAATTAAAATACGTTATACTTCCAGATATTTTGAACAACTTTCATGAAGGAAGTCTGGCAAAATTCTAACTACAGAAATCTCTACAAAATTGGAAAGTAGTAAAAGTCCAGTAGAAACCGAATCTAGCAATCACTACTCAAGTTCAAGAATAACTCATGAGTTGATCTACACAAATTTGGTGTTCAAAAACACCCAAACTAGCAGCTAATTTTCATCACTACCATCCATTTCCATCAATATCCTAAAGCCACGCCAACATGCAACCCATTCCAATCTATTATAGGGAGGCAGAATTTCACTTGCCTTGACGTCAGCTCGCGAGGGCGGTTGTCACAGAAGATGGGGATGTCGCCGAGCTTTTCAGCTCTCTAGTCGCGCTCCTCAGTTCATGGTTCGAAGGTTCCGTCGGTGTGAAGGTCTTGGGCAGTTCGTGGAGGACAAAATGGTACGTGATGGTGTTGGAGGAAAAGAAATGATCAGAACAGAAAATGATAAATAGAGGGGGTTGTTCAGTTTTTTTTTGGGCGGTAGAGAATGAGAAGGGCAGAGGAATGAGAAGGTGAAGAAGACTACTAAGTCGGCGAAAGTTTTTGAAAAATCAAAAGACTTGGGGGCTTTGCTGGACGATTCTCCTTCGCTGGTTGATTGAAAAAGAGCAGAATTTTGTTGACTGAAGAAAAAATGGGCAGCTGGCGGTGGTGATGCAAGGGGCAGAGAAGCTAGTGTTGGAGGCATGAGAGGGAGGGACATCTGGCGAAGACATGGGATGGCAAGAAGGAAGAGGGAAGTGGAAATGTCAGTCAACGGTGGAAAGGTGCTGGTGTGGTGATGGAAGACCGAAGTATTAGCATTCGTGAATATTAGCATTCATGAATCCGGCACAAATGTGAAATGATGTGCATGATTTCGACGAAAATAAAATAGCGGCCGGAATTCGATGCGGTGGAATATGTAACTAGAATTTATAATGTGAACGAAAGACATCGCAAGGTCAAAATGATTAGTCTGTAAGATGACGTTGCGGACGAAAAGATAGGTAGTTGAAGAAGGATCTTGCGGGGGTTGCTATGGTGATGGCACGGTGGTTTCGTAATAATATCCGAGTCTTCCAAAGTTGATGCTTTCATAGCTCATTGATGGTTATTTAAATTCTCACGTAACATTCCGTTACATATGCTCATTAAACTAATGGACGAAATTTTTGGGATATCACAAAGCCTACGTCTACTCTCACTACTAACAGCCACAAGTTGGGTTGGATTGCACTAGTAATTTGTTGATCAAATTACACTCAACAAGCACTACTCTTATCAGTTTGTAGATCACACTACTAGGAGGTGGATGCTACTATCACTTGGTATACTTGAAATTTCAACACAATTACAATGCAGCAAGTACTATCGACAAGTAGAAGCTTTTAGCTTAGTACACAATAAGTAAGATATTTTGCAAATATTGTAAGCACACTTTCTCTCTCTCTTTTGTTGGCTTCAAGGACCTTCTCTTTTATAGGTATCTTTAAACTAGTCATTGCTGATGTCCCAAAGAGACAAAATAGCGTTAGAGTGGTTAGAACTGCTGTCCTCGAAACTAACTATCCATATAGTCTATTCATAAACTTCTGCAGACTTTCCTGAAATAGCTTCTACTACTATACTGTAGTTGCAATTCTGACTACCTGTCAGATCGTCAGTTCTCCTTTTTGCCTGGTCTTCTACTGTGCCTGTCTAGTCCCAACGGCTACAATAGTGATACAACGGTCATATTAAATGATCTGTTACCTAAATGTTATCAATTACTAGATCTCTTAATCTTGAATACGACATCGTCATTTAGCTGATCTTTGAGATTGATGATCTTGTTTATATGATACTTCAAGGATAGTTTTGTGATCTTTTCTTCGATGAATAACATTATAAGTATCACTCAGTCCTTTGAATATATATGCACTTCAGACAATATAGATATTACACCAAGAATAGTTTGAGTACCATCAAAATTCATTTAAAGATGTTTCTCCAACAGGAGTTAACATATGTTGAGACTGGATATGAGGCCGTAGTTCTTGAAGTTGGTGATACTGAACAATTAACACAATTGCAGCACACTATAGCAACGGACAAGTAAAGAAGGCAAATTAATCCACCGGTGTTATGGTTATACAAATATTGCTTATGCATTGATTGTAGATGATGAGGTATAAACAGATGAGCCTTCGCTTACTCTAAGGCGATAGATAATAGTGAGTCGTCACATTGGCTAAGAGCTATGAACGAAAAGATGGAATCACACCATCGAAATCAGATATGGGAGTTGGTCAAAGCACTCAAGAGTTAGAAGATAGTCAAAAGCAAATGGTTCTATAAACAAAAGGAGGGCATTTCCGATGTCAAAGCAGCGAGATATAAGGCGAGACTTGTGGCAAAAAGGTATACATAGCGTTAGGGCATTGATTACAACAATGTGTTTTCTCCTACGATAAAACATTCTTCTATTTGTGTTACTTGCTTTAGTTCGTGCACAAGATCTCAACTTAGAGCAGCTAGATGTGAAACGACATTTCTTCGTTATAAGTTGGAGGAGCATATTTATATGAAATAGCCAGAGAGATTTTCTATTTGTAGTAAGGAAGATCAAGTTTGCTTGTTAAAAAAGTATTTGTATGGACTGAAATAGTCTCATATGCACTTGTATAAGCGTTTTAATACTTTCATGGCTAGTCAGGACTACTTGAAAAGTTAGATGGATAGTTGTGTTTATTTAGGAGATTGGAGGATGGGTATTTGATATTTCTATTATTATATGTTGATGACATGTTGATAGTAGCAAAGAAAATGTCTGATGTGGATATGCTGAAGAGGCAGTTGAATGCTGAGTTTGAAATGAAAGATTTGTAAAGAAAATATTAAGTATGGAGATTTTGCGTGATAGAATTGCAAAAGTTTTACGTATGTTTCAAAAGAAATATATTGAGAAAATTGTTACACGTTTTAATATGTAGTTAGCGAAATCAATAGTACATCGTTAGTGAAGCACTTTAAATTTTCAAATAAGTTATCACCCCATACTGAAGATGATGAGGAGCCTATGTCCCGTATTCCATATTCCAGGGCACAGGGTAGTATTATGTATGTTATAATATGCACTGGGCCTGATATTTCACAAGCTGTCAGCATAGTTAGCCATTATATGAAGCGTCTTGGTAAAACTCATTGGAAAGCTATGAAGTAGATCCTTAGATGTTTGAAGGACAGAACAGACATTTATATAGTGTATTGGAGGGACAACAATGGCGGTGAGACCATAGGATATGCAAATTTGGATCACGTAGGAGACTTGGTTAAATGTAGGTCTTTAGCAAGGTATATGTTTATGCTTCTATGTGATGCAATTAGTTGGAAAGCGTCCTTATAGGACCACATTGCCCTATTTTGGACTAAGGCAAAGTACATGTTACTAAACTTTATAGAGAAAGAGGCGTTATGGCTGATGGGTTTGCTTTTGAATTTTGGGTTAGAACAGAAAAGTGTTGATATGAATTATGATAACCAAGGTACGATATATCATACATAAAGTCCGAATTATCATGAACGAACGAAACATATCAACATTAAATACAATTTCATCCGTGATGTCTTAGCGATGGATAAGGTTGTTGTGAAAAAATAGCAACAATGGAGAACCCAGCAAACATGACGATTAAGCATGTTCCTTGGCGTAACTCAAGCTTTGCTTGAGCACAATTAGTATATGTGGACAGCAAACACCTGTCGGAGCATTGGGAGAGTAGCACGGATAATAAGCATTATGAGTTGATTTCAAACAACGAGTCAAGATGAAGAATTGTTAAATTATATCTCAAGTTTGAGTTGTTTACGAAACCCGAGCCGGTTGAATAAATATCCAAGTTTTAATTGCAGAAAAGAGCAGAATTTCTCTGCCAGTAAAAGAAAAAAGGAAGGGGCACATTTTTTCGCTTGTGACTGTGCAAAAAGTTGGACTATGGTTGAATTTTTGGTAGGACCGAAGTCAAAGTTGTTTGTTAACTCCTTAGAATTAAATATTATATAAAAAGGAAGATCAAAGGATTCATTTGTGCAGCGAGTTTGTTCTTTTATTTTATCCCAGGGCAAAAAAAGAAAAAAAAAAGGCTAGGATTTTGTTTCTGTTTAGCCTTAGCCTAGGTTGTCTCTTCCGCGTTATAAGCCGCATAGTAGCCGCTCAAGGGGTCCCTTCGGCCATGCTTGATAGCCGCACAGTTAAGATTGAAATAGGGGCTCCTTCTCCGAGAAGAGTGATGGCACAGTAGATTCCTGTCGACGGGAGGCACAAAGAACGAAAAGGAAGAAATCAAAGAGTGTGAAGCTTGGCCGTGGACAGGAGCTGGAACACCCGGGGATTTGTGCTGAGTTTTTTTTATATTCAAATGAGCTGTTTTATTTGTAAACACTTTAAATTTTGATATAATCTAAATGTGAAAAATAATGTGAGCAATTATGAACTTTGATTTTTTAATTATTAGTAAATTATTTATTACTTACTCTCTCCGTAAATATAGATATCGATACTAAGATCAAATCACGTAAAATTTGATGTCATTTATTGCTCCTCATTTATTTCTCTCGTGCTTTCGCATTAACTTAATTTATAAGATCATGATTAGTTTTCGCTTTCGTTTAAATTACAACACTCTAATACTCAATCTGACCAAGAACGATCATGCACCTGCCGTTTTCACGTGACTGACTTCCTTGTTCGCCGTGACAAATTTTGACCTAACTTTTCTCTCTTGTTTCAAGGCCAATACTAACTCAAACCAAGCAATTGGCACCATGATGATCGTCTTTGAGTCTGTTATCCAACGTTTTATGGCACATTGATTCCAAATATAGCTTCCCCTATTTGCCTATCTGAGTGAGTGTTGGCTAACTTTTCTACTAATCTCCCTCTGTGTGTGTTTTGGCCAAGTTTCCATGTGACCGAATTCCCCCATGGCTTGGTATGGCCTTTAAATGCACCCCCTAATTGATAGTGTTTAGGAATCTTAATCCTAATCCAAGTCAAAATCAAGGTAGTTGAACTTTAAAAGGATCCTTATCAAACTAACCATTAATCTTTAGCCGAAAATCCCTTCTAGAAGATTTATATGGCACGCGAATGGTACATGCCTGACATATGCATGGCACATGTGTGGCACATGCAAATTTCGGCTAGGCAAAGGGAGAGTGAGTGTGGCCGAATACATTAAAGGGGCCGAGCTTGTGTGGGTTCAATCTTGAAAATTCAAATGAGTTTTAGGATCCATTTTTCTAAATTCAGGATTGGATCGCATGTTGAGTCAATTCAAATAATTTTTATGTTCTTGCCAATATTTATATTTGATGTGAACATGCGATTTCTAAACAAAAATGTCCCCAATTTCTAAATGCAGAAGTATGCATCAAAGAATGAGAATGTGAGACCATACCATCGCAACCCTCCCAAAGGGATTATGCGAGTTAGATTCTCCCCTCAAGATGAGTTTGACATATTTCCAAGAGGCGCCAAATGGTCCCTCTTGCAAGGTGGACACTTAATCTTGGCATAGGCTTTCCCAAATCCTACTTGACGCAATTTGGTTTCCTCATTTGATTGATTCATTACACCAAGCTTAGAAGTCGCCACTAATCTATTATAAACCACTTGTGAGCCAAGTAAGACCCGGGAGCCCATGTTACTCTTGCAAACCAGAGATTCATAAGTCCAAGTACTTGATGATGCTAGGAATGTCTTACGCCCAATTTAATACCTTTTTCTCTTTTACAAAAATGATTATTCATGCAATTTTTCCAGTTTTGTTTTTTAATATTAATCTAGATGTCCATGCAGTTAAAATTAAATCAATAAAAAATAAAGCAAATAAAGTACGAAAAGGAAAATAACCCAAGCCGTATTGGGCAAAATTAAAACAAGGTCTTGTTATTACGCTCTAAGACAGGACCCTTATGAGCAGTAAATGGAAAGTCCATGCAAGCTTTCTAAGATTAATATATTTAAAGGAAGTATAAGCAGATGCAATACGTCTTCAACCCACTCCACTTGCGGATGCAATCAAGCGATAGGCATTCAAGCAGTTGGGCACGACAGCCGTGAGGTTTTCTCCTCTTTTCTCAGTCCACCGAATGCACCCTATTGGAGCCGTGAGTCCACAGAGTTTGGACTCGGGAAATCGGTACCCGTGGTAGGGATCTCAGTGCCTGTGATTGGGTCCTCATTGTCCAACCTAGGTTCATAGAGGCTGAGCCTAGGACCCTGGTACTTTTGCTGGTGCCCCGGCCTGAGTCCACAGAGGCTGGGCCCAAGACACGGATGCCCGTGCCCCAAGTCCTTGGCGCCTAGGCCTCAGTCCATGGAGGTCGGGCTCGATACCCTAGAGCTTGTGCTCAAATCCTCAGCAATGGGCTCGAGCACCAGCACCGAAGCCCGAGTTCAAGTCCATTGAAGAAAGGTCTGCAACCCTAGTGCCCATACCTAGGTTCCCGACGCCCAAGCACCCAATGCCTATGCTCGAATCTACAGCGCCCAAGCCCAGGTCCATCGAGGCTAAGGCCTATGACTCCGATGCCCATGCACAGGTCCATCGAGGTCGAGCCTGAGTCCCTAATGCCCAAGGCCCAGCCTCAATGGACCCGGCTCAGGCACTGGAGACCCCAACCTGAACGCTGAGAATCAGGGCACAGGCATTGGAGTCCCAACTGTCGAGGTCTCAAGTGTCGAGATCCTGAGCCCAGCATGGATGAACTTGGGCACGTGCACTTTGGCCTTGGCCTCGATGGACTCAGGCTCAAGCGCTAGGAATCTTGGCATGGGCATTGGGATCTCAAGCCCAAGTGTAGGGGACACAAGCCTGAGCACTAACCACCCGAGCCTAGTTGTTGAGGTCTCGGCATAGACACTAACTTTGGGGTTCAAGTGTTGAAGACCTAAGCCTGAGTAAAGAGAACCCAGGCACGGGCACCATGATCCCGGGCTTGGCCACTAGGGCCCCATGCTAAGCCTTTGCTGATTTGGGTCCAACCTCGATGGACTTGGCCCGGGTGCCGGGGATCTGGGCATGAGCACCAAGGCCTCATGCCTGACCTCTGTGAACATGGGCTAGGGTGTCAGGGAGCCGAGCACGCACATGAGGTTCTTGGGCTTGACTTCTGTGGACTTGGGACCCAAATATCTGTTCCCATGTCCCTAGCACCCGGGTTGGGCGAGGTCCATTGAGATTGGGCTCAGGACCCAATTGCCCATGTTTAATTCCCTGGCTGCTCGTGCGCAAGTTATTGATACTCAAATAGTGTATTTTTTTTGCAAACAATTAAAAATATATTCCGATTCTTTTCAGATTTCCTTAAATTATTCTTTTTCAGATTTCAACCCATCGAATTTCCATTCCACGAAAACTTGAGTGCTTAAGTTACTCTCGGTAATACGACAGTGCTGCTACTGAACTACGCTTCCGATGAAGTTGCCTCACCTCGAGGTTGATCAACAAACAAAAGCCGACTTGACATATACAACAATTTAATCCTAAAGATCTTCAATAATTTTCTTTAGGGTAGTTAAACTATCAAGTAGTCGATACCAGATTTGCCTAACTACTTCCATGCGTACTATTGCCTTACTAATGACATTGACAAGCAACTGACATTTTTCCTGCAGTTCCGTTGGATGGCGCATCTTGTGACCAGACCTTGGATTCGATCGAAATTTTCGGGAACGAATGACTTGTTTGATCATTTCCATTTTCCTTTTTCACCAAGATCTGCTAACCTCCAAGTGATTTGACGCATTAGCAAACTTGATTTTGATTTCTATGATATGTTTCATTTTTTTATTCCTTTTCCTTCTTTCATCTTTCTCACTTCTTCTCGTTCTCTTCCACTACACACAAGAAGCCCTAACTCCTAATGTTGGTACCACCATTATCGTAGCCTTTCGCAACCGCCACTGCCACCGTCTCCACCTCCAGCACCACCATCATAGATCAGGCCTTCGTCGTCTGTTCTGAGGTCTTTGGTTCAATGCCTGTGTGATCAGATGTATGCCCCATCGAAGACAACAAATTCGAGGCATCAACCGTCGAAGAAGCTATGCCATGATTAGGGTAAACAAACGAATCTATGATTTTGTATGTCAATCATTCGTCTAACCTTTGCTCTAGATTCCCAATCCCAAGTACTTTCAACCTAACAGCACAGATAATCTGTTAATTGATTCACTCAATATCGAAAGACTTACCTTAATGAAACTTCAAGTTACCCATCCCACTTTAAGCATCAGGGCATAGTTTGCTTTCCCCTTCAAAAGCTTCATGACCCAATGAAATAGTGGACTCCCGTCAATATGAAAGTCATGAAGGATGCCCAGCCAAGAAGTAGAAGCAGCCACACATCCAAAGAAAATATGTTCTCTAGCTTCCCAAAGTCCACCACGAAGCAAACATAAAGACCTTCAACATGGACACCCTCTTCGGACATTCTATCCTTTGTGGAGTAACCTGTTCAACACCAGCTAGCAGTCGATAAAATTGTGCTTCGAGATACAAAGTGAGAGCCTAACCAACTTTCTCCAGGAAGCATAAAAAAAAAGGAAAAATGATCGTCTCATAAGTCCGCCATTATGGTCATGACTAAAAGCATACATAAATCCTATAGGTACAGAAACAGAGATTATTAGCTATCGAATTCAGTTTGCCCATCTTAGCCAGCTCCGGGCACATATTGGCCTCCCTCAGCATGTGCCGAACCTTCCACTGCCCGATTCTGCGAAACAATGTCTTTCATTCAATTAAGATATTCTCTATGATTGGTGGAACTTGTCACAGATTATTCCAACATTGAAATAATATAAACGAGTCTCTTTCAATTTCTAAATGGTTAATATAATACCATGTCGCGGCACATAGGTTTCAGCTAGTAATGTCGAAGCTTCTCCATTGTTACAAGCGGAACCCCTCACCCAGTTTCCGCGCCAGTTATGGGGTATTCCTATTCCAGCAGTCTCCTGTTCTTCATTCACTACTCCATCTGTATTTAACTTGTGCCATTCATCTCTAGGTTTTTGCCAAGAGATGTTATAATCAGTGCTCTTCTTTCTAATTTTAGTCCCTGCAGAAACAACTGCAAATTCCATAGCTTAACAAAACAGAAGTTAGTAAGAATTAAAGGCAAAGATTCAGGATCAAAAACAGCTCTGTTACATTGAATCCAAAGTCCTCAAAGAGCCATGAGGAAAATTCCTCTCAACAGTAACAATGAAATTGCTACTTAATTATACATTTGTCCTTCTAATCATCAATATTTGTACTTTTGATCCAACAGATATTTAGTGAAAGAGCATAGTTCCTTAGCTTCTTCTCCCTCCCCATCCCCCAGCAAACTAATTCCGATAGCGAACCTTGGATAACAAGCTACTCGCTAAAACACATTCATTTTTGCCGCCCTATTTGTAATATTTCTAAGCTTCAATGTCATTCAACTTCTGCAGTTTGAGAATAATTAGAACCCAATATTAGTTCCTACCAGCGAACAGCCCGGACTTCAATAGGAATGAGCGTTTATTTTTCTTATCTTATGTAGTTTGACCCAAAAGTAAAATATTACGCAATAATAATATTTCGTTTCACTTTAAGATGAAAAATAAATTCTAGAAATATCATATTAATTTTATCACTAGTTTAGATTGGTTCATTGAGAAAATAGCATACAATCGGCATTTTCCTTGTATATAAAATGCAAAAAACCAAGAATCACTTTTTTCAATAAAAAATATTGAAAAGATACATGTTACGAAAAGAAACTAGGATGGTAATAAAAGAAAATAACGAGAAAATGGAGTAGAAAATAAAATTTGACGACCTAAAACCTTGTAGGATGTAAATAACTTCACCCCAAGAGTGCATTGTCCCATAAATTTGAAGAACTGTAAGGAAATAAAGTGTTAATAAAGTATTAAAGTGGAACACGCTTTTTTTTAAGTATCACAATCCACCAGTAACCTAAATCAGCTTTCACGTAGCATATTATTTCCACTCCCTAATCCGGCCAAAGGTAGACCATGGGCCACCTACGTCAGAAGACCACTGTATTCACAATAAATTACTTCCTCGTAATTGATTCGACAAATTGTTTATCGGGTGAGATAGACCCTACGTGTTTAAATGCGTAAAACCCTAATGTTCTATCACTCAATCAAGGACATTTGTTGGGTATTTACTTCATAGAAGGTGTTTTGAGGTCATCACTCATGAGCATGCTTGTTGCTAATCTTCTCCTCCCCTCACCCCCCACCCACACACCACACGCGAAATCAAGCGGCCGGGTTTGACCCGCCATTCAACAACTAGTGATAGTAGACTAGGTCCTTCTTAGACTGCACATAATGTCTCCACATGTCGTAACTTATGCTTTCCGACTCCAATTTTTCAAATCCGTCTTTATAATCCGATGATGAAATTGTCGGTTAACCCATCACTGGGGTGTTGCTCATTCACGATCTCGACTCAGTCATTGCCTTGTCGGTCTGTCCTGTCATGTCCCTGATGTCTTCAGTTTAAATGGAGCCACGTATCGATTACTTAATCGAGCTCTCTATGGGACGGAGATGGTTGCTTTGATTATTGAGTTTTCTTTATTATTATTGTGTACTTTCGATCTCTTCGAGTGTCACCCTCTTGAGAACGTCACGCGGAGATGATAAGTATGATGAGAAATTGCCTTATCCTGAAGCTGTTTTCTAGGGAATATTTCTTGAACAGCCGGTAATGTCGGGCATAGAAAATCCCTTCTAGATGTCGCCAAAAGCTTTCTTAAGAAAACCCTCAGACTCATCGACATGGGATTGCGAGAAAATAATCATTCCCCCACATCTTTATGTAGATGACCTATGTTTTTAACCAACGGTGCTTTATTTCAAGCTCGCTACGTATGGGCAAAGCCACCGAGTTGGGATAAACTATTGCAACGTCAACATCATTTAGAAAAGAAAAAAAAATTACTACTACAACCCTTGCATGCTTTTGAGAGACATATGAGTTGCCCTAGATGATTTTGAATAAAGGGTTATATTTTCCCCGTCTTAGATGGAAACCCCCACTTGGCTGATTTTTCGTTTACAAAGTTATAGACATTACCCAAATGCAAATTTAATAAAATATAAATATGGATTATATCCATATTTGTAATCCACTAATTAGATAACTGGTTGGAGAAAGTTTCCTTTAAGTAAGGATGAAGAAAAATGTGGTTCTTATATTAAACTTCCTTAAAGCCCGAAGAGATCATTGCCATTGGATGATGTCTAATTTTTGGACAAATTCATATGCATGCGACGCCACTTAGAACGACTATCAGCCTTCCTAGTCTGTATAGACTATCAACAATCCGTTGAGCAGTCTTGCAAAGATATACAATATGCTCATGCGTTATGCTTGGAAGAGGATAAATTAAAATGTAAACTAGTTCTTAAATTGAGAGAATCCTAATAAACAAAAGTTTTCCGGCTAAACCACAATGAGTGGGAAAAAAATATGCAGGAAAACAGAGAAAGGAAACCCTAAAACTGGCATAAACTCTCGAAGAGGTGGACGGTTTCATACCTAATCACTAAAGTGGGTTCTTGATTGGCCACAACACAAACAAAATGATATTTATCCCGGGCGCCGCAAGGTGACTTAACCGGTGGCACGTGTGTGGTGGCTAGCACGTGTCGCCCCCAGGATTTACTTCCCGGCTGTCTGCCGTGCGGGGGTTCCCTGAGTTACCAAAAAAAAAAACAAAATGATATTTAGATGGCAAATGTCTCTTCGAATAACTTAAACAAAGAATTTCATGTTCTATCAAACTAAGACATCAAGAAGGAGCCAAATAGTCGGTCTTGTCCAGCCGATTGCGGGGTCTACATGTCGGAGATACGAAAGACAAAAATATATGCTCTCACGAAAACCCTCAAGTCTATTAAAATAAAAACTATGATAAGGCCCACCTAAATGCATGCATAGTTTAAAGAAAGGTAGTGAGTGGAGTCACATGTCTTTGATGCATGTACCGAGAAAAAAGAAGAATAAAAGAGGAAAAGATTACTTGACTGGTGAACTAACTGACTCTATACAAAAATTTCATTTTATTTCTCAAATTCCTCTTTAGATCCATCGCTTTTTGTGCACCAAGTGGTGCAGCATCTTCTCATGAGTTGGTTGTTATATGTACCTCAAGAGATCATTTGCGAAACCCTAACATATCAAGAACAAGTCAATAGCAACCGAGCCTTTTCAGCCGGGTCATACTGGATATCCTTCTTAGACCAATTATATCTAATCACAATTCATTTTATAGTAATTGGGGGTCTGAGGATGTGTGTTTGTTTTGTTGAAAAATATAGTATGAGAATCCAACTTCTCCAAGTTAGTATCTTGACTATGTAGATGAAATTAGAGAGCAAAGGATATAAACCATAGAACTAGGAGATTCTTGAACATGGAGCAGACGGTCGAACACTAAACATTAATCTATGTATTAGGTCAGATCTTGAGCTAGATTCCTCACATCCTTTATCACCCAGTTATGAATTTTCTTTTGTGATAGAACTTGAATTTCTACGACCCTTCAACGAGGGATACATATGTTGGAATCACACACACTTCAACTTTTCCTCTCCATATGAAATATTAATTTGTAAAACACAGAGTGCACCATACTCTAATAGCTTAACAAATTCGCTTTAAAGCCACGAACGTGCTTGCGTGAAAATTATGGAATATCAATGTTTAAGGAGTGATTATCATGAACTATATATTGTAGAAGGATCTAACTTTGTCCTAGTTAGTATCGACACTCGCAGATGAAAATTAGAGAGCAGTGAAAATGAACCCTTGAACAAGGATATGCTTCTATGTTATGAATTATGAAAGATTTTGTCTTGCTTTCAAGTACAGCAATGGAGCTATGCTACACTTCTTTATTAAAATGAAGCGTTTGATCTGAAGCAAAGTCAGCAGCTTCAATAAATTAATCAGTCCAAATATTAGTTACATCACATATATAGTTAACAAGATGTGTTTATAAAGCTTCTAACTCAGAGAGCTTACCTACCATACCTATATATATATATATATATATATATATATATATATATATTCTTTGACCAATCGGAGCCTTTTGGAAGCATTGACATCCACGCCTTTGGATCTTCCCATCTTCTACTCTTGAATGTTCGCATATGATGCATCAGATCACAGCATACGTTAAGTGGGCGAATACTGCTAAACCTATAACATAAAAATATTGAGGAAAGTGTTATGTGATCGAATTGTTTCCGTCTTGAGCAATGGAGAGATTACACTTAAATCCTTTGTTGTCATTGAGATAGCGGTGTACATGTCGAAAATAAGATGGATTTTGTCAGGAAGGATACCAAATTCAACAATTTATCTCCATATGTATTTGACATACTATACCTGTCGATTCATGGAAGATTAAAAAAAAAAAAGGTTAACATAATCACATCTAGAAGAGAGTAAGCCTACATTTATACCCCTTAAACAAGTCAGACACAACCGACCCGCCTGCGTGCTCCTCTTTATCTCTCTCTCTCTCTCTCTCTCTCTCTCTCTCATGGATATCAATCAATTGAATCTAGAAAAGCCAGAGCAAGTATTCACGAGCATAGATCATGACCATGGTCCTGTGAAATCCTATACTTGTGCCTTCTGCAAGAGGGGGTTTTCAAATGCCCAGGCACTTGGAGGTCACATGAACATTCACAGGAGAGATAGGGCAAAGCTAAGGGAATCCATGGAGGAAAGCGCGCTGTCACTTGGAGTCATCCCGAGCAAGAACGCCGTCCCCGCTGAAAATCACAACGACGAGAAGAGCAGTAACAAAAGCCCCCCAAAAGGGCCACGTACCATCTCCATAGAAAATAAGACATGTGCTCAAGCAAGAGATGACGGTGTTGAACAAGAGAGGATGCAATCGAGTCCAAGTTCGGACTGGATAGAATTGGACCTCGAACTTCGGCTAGGCCACGAGCGCCCTCTCGAGAGTTCCTCAGCAAGTACTAAATAATTCTGTTAATCTCAAGGTACACATCCACAGCGCAAAGGCTTGTAGGTTCCTCTATATGTAGCCTTCTTCACCTGTATTATTTGTTTCTCTTTTAACTTAGAGAACGAATTACTTGTTGAGGATGTGAAGTTCATACATAACCTTTTTGAAATTTCTCTGTTTATTGCAACTTGATTTCTTCCTAATTTTGACTCATCGGCGTAAAGTCAAACTTTTCCTCTATGCAACTAATATACAGCAGATTGGCAACAAACTGCTTCCATGTTAATGCTAGGGTTGGCGTGTAAAATTTTGTTGGGCTACTATTAACTATTCGAAAGTTAAATTGTTAGATAAATGCATTATTCATAATTTAAAAACTTCAACACGGCATCATCTTAACTTTTTATTTGCATGCCAAAGGAGTCTTGAGTAGCTAGATATGCACTTATAAAGAAAATAGCACAAGTCCTGAGTTACCATTTAGACACTTCATGGAAAAACTGCAATATTTATCGCTCAAAAAATGATCACGTCATGTTGGAAATCCCTTAAGAGTGTACTTCTAATGATCGGATGAGATATACTTCATGTTGGAAAAGTACTCTTAAACATTTGGTATACATAAAGATAAAAGGCCATGTTTTTCTACATCTCTGGTTGGAGGGTTTTCTGATTCGTAGATTCAAAGGTAGAAATCACCTTCATTTATATTTACATAATCAATTTTGCATATAAATGATACCCATAATTTGTAACCTACCATGAAAGAATGTATACATAATCAAACTCATTGCTTACATTTACACATTCAACTTAGCAAAATAGAAGCTATCGTTATAGGAAATTAGGTTGACATGGGGAGACTTTTGAGAAAATTTCACTAATCCTTTCTCTAAACTCTTAGTGAATTTTGCAAATAAATAACAGCTTGGGGGAAAATTGCACGATGAATCTTAAATTAATGTAGGGAATGCAATTGTATCCTAAACCTTTTAATTGAACCAAATTAGTCTTAAACATTCGAGGGAAAGTGCAATTAAGTGATTTCGGTCAAGTTTGCCTAATGTATTTGGCATGGCAGTCTAGTCATCATTGGCCATCCTAAATGTAGTGGAGACGGCATGACACGAACTAAAGATTACAAGAAATCACGTTGTTTTTATCAAATGTAACAACGTTTTTTGTTGGGAAAAAATGTGTTTGTAGAAAATGGAATCGGAATGTAATCGGATTTGAGGCGTGTAATCACTCTCTTTTAGGATTAACTTGCCCCACAAAGTTACTATAGGTTACTGACAAATTCTCTTTAGGACACAACAAAGTAACAGTGAGAATATTAGATAGCAATTCCAGTATTTCTCCTCAAACACTCTGTGAAGCAATTGAGAAAATGGCTGTCTCGTTTTTCTCTTAAGGAAGACGAAAATGAAGGGAATTCTATTCTTCTTTTAATTGAATAGAATTGTCCAATAAATATAAGCAAATAGAACACACCTCTTGGTGTCTAACTATCAATACGGACACACCCATTCATGTTCGAAAAATTGCAATTCGGACATAACCCTTCGTGTGCGACAATCGTCATTCGGACACAACCGTTCATGTCCAAAAAGTTGCAATTCGGACACAACTTTTCAAGCATGAAAACTATCGATTTTGAACACATCTTTTCGTGTCCTAAAACAGACAGTTTTGTCCGAACAGTCATAAGTTTAAAAAAATAAATAAATTGCTGATTAAATCTTATTTTGGTCCAAGTGCACTTTAAAATTGCACACCCGCACTCGAGTATTGTGGAGTCTAGCACATTCACCCATTTTTCTCTATTTACAACAAAAGATAAGATCTTAACTTATAAATAGACCAAAAATTTCCTTTTTTTCCTATGTGGAACAAGAAAAAAGCCTTACTTGTTTGTTTGACAAACAAACACCAACAGTTTTTGGGGCACTCTTTTGAAAAGTTGTCGTTCCACTTCTATTCCCTCCTCCATCACCTTCACCACCCCACGCCCTCCTCTCTTTTTGGATCGCCAGCTCCCTCTTGCTCTTGAACTCACCCCTCGAAGCCCTCAAACTCGCTCTTAATGAAGCCAACAACGTCCTCGTTTCAGTATCTCCGGCCACCAAGTGGCCTCCTCTAGCTCCTCCTCCTCTGTTCGACGATTGTGATGCCATCTTCGTGGATTAGGAGAGCGTTCCTCTTGAGGGCCTCACCCGGATCGAGAGGCCAAATTCTGCCTCTCGTTTGAAGAAATAGGGGTCCGTTGCAATTTTTGTTTTAGCTGTTGAAATTGCTTCTGTTTTGTTGCATGTCTCTTTTGTGGTGAGTTTGTTATGGTGCGCTTGTGTGGTTGTTTTGTTTCGGAAGGGTCGCGCTGCTTGCTGGTGGGGACGTTGCGGCTTTGCTTCTGTTCACTGCTATTGGTAGATTCAGTCATGGATTCCCTGTTTTCGACCTCGAGACTCTGCGTACTGCCGACCCTCCAAACATTAGAGCAAAGTATTTCGCAATTTGGGGCTTTAGTTGCTTGGCCAAGCAACAATGTTGTTTTCAATGTTGTTTATCTAAGCAAAAATGACATCGTTTCATGTAATTTCATCACCCGTCATTGTTATACATAGGATGGCTAACAATGAGCACATTGCCATGTTGGATAAATTAGTTGAAACTTGGCAAAGAGGACATGATTGCACTTTCCCTTAGAGATTTATGGCTAAATTAGTTCACTTAAAAGGTCGAAAACTCTATTGCATTCCACATAATAGGTTTGTGACTGAATGTTTAACTTTCTCCTTAACTTCAATCTCAATTATCGAATGCATTTGTGACATTCCGAATTTCGACTCATTTTTGAGATTTATAAAACGTGTATTTCGTCAGTGCGCTTATAGTTAAATCTCGCCCAGAACTGATTACTCTCAGATTATTTTTAAATTTGAGATTTCCCTAAAATCGTATTCGATCGAATTTGGCCGTTAATTAGAGCCCGAACTTTTGTGTCGAAGTTCTCAGAGCTTGGTGACGAATTTAATTGGATGGTGTTGATATTATTATGGCTAGCGTCGATATTGCTCGGAATTGATGAAAAGTGAAATTTGAACCAGGTGTGGATTTTAACTAGTAGAACTCCCTCTTAATGTATTTTATTTAGTGCCTTTTGGCCTTTTTCCTAATTTATAATTAGGATTTTTCGTGGACCATCGGATCGACTTCGAGTTTGAACATGAACCGTTAGATCGCACTTGATGAAGTTGACTTTCTCTCTCTCTCTCTCTTTGCCACACATGTCCCCTCCTCTCTCTCTCTCTCTCTCTCTCTCTCTCTCTCTCTCTCTCTCTTCTTCTTCTTCTTCTTCTTCTTCTTCTTTTTCTTTCTTCTTTCTTCTTCTTCTTCCTCCTTTCCCTTCGCCGTTGCCCTTGCTCCCCTCTACCCGACTGCCGCTCACCCAGCCGCCGCTCACCGGCCATCCGCCTTGCGCTGCCCACCGCCGTGCGTCTTGCCGCCCAGCCACCGCTCACCGTCGCCGTCACCGCCAGCTCGCCGTCGCGAGTCTCGTTGGCTCACTCGCTCAACTAGCCATCGCCACCACCGTTACTGCCGCCCAACCACCACACGCCATCGCCATAGCCAGCCAGTCCAGCCACGTGCCTACTCATCTGCCATGGCCTCGCGACCGCCCGTCGCCGGTCTTCCCAAGCCACCCGCAAGTACTGCCGTCCACCCAAACCAGTTGCCAATGCTGTGTGCTAACGTCGCTGCGCGTCCAACTGCCGCACATCGCTCGTAGGGTCGCCTTCCGACCGCCGCTCCTGCCCCCGGCCACTCGCCACTCGCCGTCGCCGTCGTCACCAGCTCACCCGTTGCCCTTCGCCAGCTCGCCATCACTATCGGCCGCTTGCCCAGCTTGTCGACCATGTCATCCAACTCACCTAGTCGCCGTCTTGGCCGTAGCCGAGCAGCCCAGCTACTGCCCTTGCCCGTGATGAGTGCCAAGCCCATTGCCCGCATGCCTAGCCGTCGTCCCGTCCGTGGCCGAGCTCACCCAACCGCTCACCCGTCGTGCCAAGCTGCTCGCCCGTACGCCTAGCTACTCGCCTGGCCGTGGCCGAGGACTGTGCTGAGTGGTGGCCGAGCTGCTTGCCCACTGTGCCCTCACCCGCCGCTGCCCCGACCGGCCATTTAACCCCCCCTTGCCGGTTTTCCTTGGGCCAAAACCTAGGTAAGTGACTCCCTAAACCCTACTTAGTACTTTGGGTACTATTAGACTTGTTTAGGGATGATTAGTGTTGGTTTAATAACTAAGTTAGGTAGGGATTAGTTAATTGAATGTGATTGGTTTGTGGATTATTGTGGTGGTGATTTTGTGGCTAAATTAGTGATCAATCAAGATGGATTCAATAACTGAGTTATAGTGTTGTTTGTGGGTGAAATTGGTGTTTGAACGTGGCCGACTTGAAGGTCAGATTGGTGGGCTAATGTGGTGAGCATGACTTGAATTTGAATAGTATGACGTGTTAAATTGTTATTGGCGAATTGTATTGTGGGGTATATGCATGAGAAATGTCCTGAGGCGTGATTATGTGGGACTGGGCTCGGATCCATTGGAGGGTTGCCAACCTGAGGCGTGGTTACTCGGGTGTGGCTAGGAAAGGCAAGAAATGACCTGAGGCATGGTTACGCAAGTCAAAAGAAATGTCTTGAGGCATGGTTACACAGGACTGAGCCTGGATTGATCGGAAAGCTGGACCTGAGGCGTGTTGACACGGGTCGTGAATAGTTGATTGGACACGCATGCGAAATGTGTTTGGTTAAATTGGGTGAATGTATATGGTTATGGCGCTCGAGTGTTTATGTTATGTTCTTGAGCTATTATTGCATTGTTGTAATTTAACTAATGCGCGGAGTTGGCGTGTGATTTGAGACGAGGTAAGTGTGCGTGAGAATTCTATTATGTCGATTGCTAGATTGTATGTTGGGACTCATCTAGGTACGCATTGGCCTAGGCGGGGTTTAGGTTGTCTGCTTATTGAGATTTATTCTCATTGCTATAGTGCAAACCATTTCAGATCCCCGACCCCGACCTTGATCATGCCGTCACCTCGGCGTTTTGGGGTCCCTATGCATACAATGCATAAGGAGACTGTGCATCCAGTAGGTTCACATCAAACTTACATTAGGCACCTCACTACATTTTGGGTAGATGTGGGCTTAGAGAACTTGTAGCGTCATACTTACTTGGCTTGTTTTTATCGTGACGGGTTGAAGTTAGTTAGCCTAATCCGGTGTTTTGAGGGACAGCAGCAAGGCAACGAGGATGCCATGGATTAGGAGCCCAGGGACGTGTATGCTCCTGATGGTAAGATTCTGGATGTCGAAGATCCCTCGGAGAACCCTAGTCCCGAACCCGAGCTCGTACCAGAACCTATAGTGCCTGTAGATCTCAAGCTTGAAGAGGAATTTGAGGAGTCCAAACTTGAAGAAGGGCCCGAGCCTGTGCCAGAGCCCATAGAGTCCGAGCTCGAGGAGGAGCCAATCGAGATCAACTCTAACATGGAGTCAGAGTCTTCAGGGTCTGATTCAGATTGGGCACCATAGAAGCGTTTGGATGCTGGGCTTAGAAGCTTTTTGGTAGAACCTTTTTTGTGCAGCTAGCTAGCTTACCCTAATACCTGTCCCTTTTTGATGATAATGGTAGATGTTAACCCTAGGAGCCTATTGTCTGATTGTCTGGCCGACTGTTGTAAGTGACTATTTTCCATTGTTATGGAATTATTGTTTTGTGCTATTACTATCTCTTCGTTATTGTCTATTGTCTGGGTTGTTATATTTCGCTTCCGCTTGTGTATACATGTGGGTGTCTCGTTTGGGTAGGCGGCGTCATGGGACGTCGTGTTTGATACGACCGTCGTAGGAGTGTCACGAGCTCGTTGAGGTTCGGGGCGTGACATCCCCATTAATTTGGTATCAAAGCAAGGTCAGTTCGATCAAAGTTGATCAAAGGTTGGAGTGATAAGGAGCGATGACTTTGGGATAGCCAGTTAGGAAGACTCGTGTGCCATGCGTATCCCATACTATATGATTGTGGTTGCTGAGTGATCTTATGTAATAATGTGTGAAGTGCAGGTGCGTCAGAATTTGAGATAAGTGTACAAATCATGTTGGCTGCGATTGAGTGCTGTATGTGATTGGCTGACTGCTTGGTGAATTGTTGTTGTGATTCACTGCCTAGGGTTTTAGACTGATATAGTTAGCCTAGTTCTCTAATTCTTGAGTGGAATTATAGCACGTAGACGAGTGTGAGAACCCAGTGAGAATGAGCAGCCGAGGTTGAGGTCGAGATAGAGGTTAACTTCATGTGGCCCCGCAAGCTAGAGTTGCAGAGGATCCCCGGGTGGATGGAATTATGAGGGCACTACAAGAAGTCGAGATTTTAATAGGTAGACAAACTGAAGAGCGGAATACTACTATCGCTACTGCTGCTAAGGCTGTTGTTGCCATTGCTAACGAAGCCAATGAAAATAATGGAAACAATGGGAACAATGGGAATGGTGGGCACCCCGCTTAAGGCCAAGTAAATGCAAACAAGCTGATGTCTAAGCTAGTTGAGCAGTTTTTGAAGCTGAAGCCTCCAAGGTTCTGTGGTAGAGGTAATACTGAGGCTGCACCTCAATGGGTGGAGGAGCTAGAAAAAGCTTTCGAAGTACTGGGATGCACTAAAGAGGAAAAAGTAACCCTAGCAATATGCTAGCTTTAGGAAAATGCAAGTAACTAGTGGAGAGCCACAAAAGGCCAAGTGTTCCCTGCTGGTACCGCTCCAACTTGGACCATTTTTACTGAGACTTTTAATAGCAAGTATTTCTCGAAAGGTTACCAAGAGCAAAAGTTGATAGAATTCATGAGACTTCACCAAGATCAGCTGTCGGTAGACCAATATGAGGCTGAGTTTGCAAGACTATCCAAGTTTGCCCTAAGAATGGTAGAGGAACCTGTGGACAAAGCCAAGAGGTTCCCAGATGGACTGAAGCCGGACCTCCACAGTCAGATGATCTTACTGAACTTGAGGGGCTATCATGAGATTTATGACATGGCTCAAATAATTGAGTGTGATTTGATGGATCGAGCTGCCACCTCTAGATCACAGTAGGCCCTGGCTTGGGACAACCATCGTTTTGGGAAGAGCCCTATGACGGGAAATAATCGTTTTTTACCTCCTATTCAAAGAAATATCGGGGAGTCGAATCGCTTTCAAAACGCCCTGTGTTGATTATGTAGAGAGAAACATGAAAATGGACCTTGCCCAAGTAGGGGCGGAGCATGTTTTAAATGTGGCGGAGGGGGCCATCAGATGAGGGACTACCCCAACAATAAGCAGGCTAGGTCACCTGCACTACTGCCGCCACCGCTCCCGAATGGAAATCAGTTCGGAGCTATCCAACCAGTCAATTAGAATAGGCCGCCGGCCTAAGGACGAGTATATGCAATGGCGATAAGGGAAACTGAGGACACGCCTGGCGTGGTCACAGGTACAATCTCTCTCTGTGATCATGCTGCATATACTTTATTTGATCCGTGGGCATTGCATTCGTTTATATCTGAGTAGTTCGTTAAATTGTCTAGAGTTGAGCCGAAACCGCTTAAAGTTATGTTGTATATGACTACTCTGTCGAATGATAAAGTGCCGATTGTGTTTGGATGCCTGGATTGTAAGATAGTGATTGGTGATAGGAAAGAAAGGATAGATTTGACGGTTTTAGCTATGTACGACTTTGATGTGATTGTTGGTATGGACTGGTTAATTAAATAGAAAGCTATAATGGACTATAATAATAGGGTGATCTAATTTAATCCGGTTGGACATCCTAAATTCGAGTTTGTGGGAAACTGAGGAGGAACCTCGATCCCTTGGATCTCGTCACTTGAGGTGATTAATCTGTTAGACGAAGGGTGCCAAGGATTTCTAGCAACTGTAGTTGATTCGACAGCTGGAGAGTCGAGGCTAGAAGACATAGCTGTGGTGCGCAATTTTCCCGATGTCTTTCCTTAGGAATTGCCAGGATTACCACCTGATAGAGAAGTAAAGTTTGTGGTTGAGTTAGGCTCCGATACGAAATCGATCTGGAAAGCGCCTTATAGGATATCGTTGTCAGAATTGAAGAAATTGAAAGTTCAGATACAAGAGTTACTGGTTAAGGGCTTTATTCACCCGAGTGCATCTCTATGGGAAGCGCCAGTGTTATTCGTGAGAAAGAAGGATAGGTCTTTGAGGTTGTATGTTGACTATAGATAGTTAAATCAGGTGACCATTAAAAATAAGTACCCACTACCAAGGATAGATAACCTGTTTGATTAGTTGCAAGGAGCATCAATATTTTTTTAAGATCGACTTGAGGACGGGTTATCACCAATTGAGGATTAAGAAGAAGGATGTGCCAAAGATGGCATTCAGGATGAGATATGGACACTACGAGTTTACAGTGATGCCGTTTGGATTGAGTAACGCCCCTGCAATCTTCATGGATATGATGAATTGGGTGTTCAAGAAATTCCTGGATCAATTTGTAATTGTGTTCATAGACGATATATTGGTATATTCACGGAGTTCCGCCGAGCACGGGTTACATTTGGAAAAAGTTCTATGAACTTTAAGGGAACATACACTTTACACTAAGTTCAATAAATGCGAATTCTGGCTTCATCGTGTAGCGCTTTTAAGACATGTGGTATCCAGGGAATGAATTGCAGTGGATCCAACAAAGATCGAAGCCGTCACGAATTGGCCAAGGCCGACAACAATAATCAAGGTTCAAAGCTTTCTAGGTCTAGTAGGTTATTACAAACGCTTCGTGGAAAGGTTTTCGGGATTAGCGACACCGTTGACGCGGTTACTAAAAAAGGAGATGAGGTTTGAATAGACGGATAAGTGTAAAAGGAGTTTTCAAGAGTTAAAGCAAAGATTGATGACCGTGCCAGTGTTGACAATCTCGTCATGTTCGGGAGGATATGAGATCTAGAGGGATGCGTTGCTAAGGGGATTGGGATGCGTGCTAATGCAACACGGAAGACTAGTGGCATACGCATCTCAACAATTGAGATCGCATGAGCTGAATTATCCGACTTACGACTTGGAATTGGCCGCGATTATCTTCGTTCTTGAGATTTGAAGACACTACTTGTATGGAGAGAAATTTCAAATTTATACGAATTATCAAAGTTTAAGGTACTTATTCTCCTAAAATGAATTGAACATGAGACAGCGTTGTTGAATGGAACTCCTTAAGGACTATGATTGCGATATTCTGTATCACCCTGAAAAAGCTAATAAACTAGCCGATGCACTAAGCCGGAAATTGAGCATCGTGCATATGATGGTCAAGGAATAGACTCTGTTGAAGGGAGTTCAGGATTCGGAGTTTAAGTTTAAAGTGAGTCATGTCTCAACTCTGCTTGCCGCATTGAGGATTGAACCGGAAATGTAGACTAAGATTAATGCTTTACAATCGATGGACTCAGAGATTCAGAAGATTCTGAAAATGGATGTCACAAAAAGGAAATCGGACTTTCAAGTACTCGAGGATAGGATTTTGAAGTTCCGTGGACGATTGTATGTGCCAGGTGATGCAGAACTGAAGGAGGAAATTTTGTCAAAAGCTCACCGTAGCAATTATAGTATTCACCTAGGTAGTACGAAGATATATCAGAACTTGCGATAACATTATTAGTGGAACTACATGAAAGTGGATATAGCCAAGCACATGATTAAGTGTTTAACATGCCAATAAGTAAAGGCGCGACATTGCAAACCGGGTGGAATGTTGCAGCCATTGGAAATCCCTGAGTGGAAATGGGAACATGTCACAATGGACTTTGTAATGGGATTACCGAGGAGTCAGAAGGGTCATGATTCGATTTGAGTAATAGTCGACCGATTAACAAAGTCAGAACATTTTCTGCCGATGCGAAAAGACTTCACCTTGGAAAGGTATACCGAGATATACGTGCGACAAATAGTTCGTCTTCATGGAGTGCTAGTGACGATTACTTTAGACCGTGATCCTAAGTTTATTGCCGCTTTTTGGAAAAGTTTTCATAGGGCATTAGGAAGGAAATTACAATTTAGCACGGCCTATTATCCCCAAACGGATGGCTAGTTTGAAAGGACGATTTAGACTCTGGAAAATATGCTACGGATATGTGTATTGGATTTTAAGGGTAGTTGAGAGGAACAGTTGTATTTGGTTGAATTTTCCTATAATAATAACTATCAGCAGAGTATCAGAATGACACCATTTGAAGCGCTATATGGTAAAGCTTGCAGAATGCTGGTTTGTTAGGATGAAGTTGATGAGAGGAGCATCACGGGTCTAGAGTTAGTTCAGCAGTTAGTCGAAATAATCAAGGTAATTCGAGACAGGCTTAAGACCACTCAAAACCGCCAAAAGAATTATATAGACCGAAGGCGTAGGTCTTTGGAATTTTAAGTGGGAGACCATGTTTTCTTCAAAATATCGCCGATGAGAGGATTGTCACGGTTTGACAAGAAATGAAAGTTGAGTCCGAGGTACGTGAATCCATTCGAGGTCTTAGAGAAAAAAGGTACTTTGGCCTATTGTTGACACCTATTTTAATTTGTCCAAAAATTAATTGCATAAAATTCAGGAGTTAATGTTTTTTAATTCCTAAAACAAAAAAATATTTCTATTTAAATGCATTGCATATAGAAATTAGGCACATTTGTATTAGTAAGGTCTATTAGAACTTTAAAAAAAATTCAAAATTAAAAAAAAATTTCGAGTTGGGTCGGGTCGGGGCCGAGTCGACCCAGCCCTGTTCTTTTTTCTTTTCTTTTCCCTGCACGGGCCCCTGCCCTTTTTCTTTTTTTCTTTTCTCCCCCGCACAGGCCCAGCCCGCCTTTCTTTTTTCCCTTTCTTTTCCTCCCCGTGCGAGCTGGGCTTGGCCCGACCTAGCCCCTTCCTTCCTTCTTCCCCCAGTCGGCTATCCGTTTCTCTCCCCTGTTCGCCCCTATTCCCGGTCGCAGAGCAATGAACAGCGGAGCGACCTCTTGCTATCGCTATTAGGTCAGAAGTTCACCAAGGAAGCGCGCCAATGAGATTGGCCATTAAGGCCAATCCCATCTTCCTCGATTTCCTGGGCTCTCTCTCTCCCCTTCTTCCTCTCGTCTTCAACTAAATTGCCCCCCTCTGCATCGACCTAAATGGCCATGAAAGTCTCGAGCCAGAGTAGGCCGGTGCAGGTCGTCATTAACATGCGTATGGGGTAGAGAAGACGTGTTGTCGCCGACTATAAAAATTGGAGAGAAAGACTGAGAAGGGGTCGGCTGTTAGAGAGAGAAAACAAAACAGAGAGAGAAGAGAAAGAAATTAGAGAGAAAGAAGGCATACCGAGGTCACGTCGGAGCAAGAAGGAGAACCAGTAGCGTCGTCGACACCTCCCCGACCAGCTGAAAGCCCTCCAGACGTGCCGCCGACCGGTGAGCCTCCCTGGTCCCCTGTTCTGCTTTGTTTACCCCTGTTTTTGCGTCCGGTGTGATCGGGACTCCTGCCGGCCGTTTCGCGCGAATTCCAACCCATACTATCGATCCCCGTAGTCCATGGGTCGTCTCTAAAGGTAAGTACAGGTCTCCCGAGGATAGCGGGGCCTGGAAACAGGTTGAAATCTCTTATTCTTGTCTATATATGCTATGTGTTCGCTAAAATGTCTTAATGAAACAGGTTTGTTTTTTGCCGCTGGCCGGCGAATGGGTGGCCAGACAATAAGTGGGGTGACTAAAGGAGTTTCGTAAGGGTCCTGGAAGGTGAAAGCCGGACCTGATTTGGTTTGGGTTGGCGGTGAGACGCCGAATCTCGCTGCCGACATTCTTGCGTGCTTATGGCAGGCGAGAACCGGTTTGGACCGTTTGCAAGTCGGGTAAGACCGGTCTACAGACCGGGTCAAGCTATCGGGGCCAATTTGACTCGGTTCAACTGACCCTATTTTGTCCGCAATCATCGGATCGGGCCCCAACCGGGCCCGATGCGGTCCAAACCCAGGCCAATGATCCGGGTTGACCCCTGACCCAGTTCGGATCCGAAGATCCGACTCGGGTCAACGCGATGGGTCGGGTTCGTTGACCTGGGTTGGTTTTGACCGACTCAGATCTGCCGACCTGACCTGATCAAATATTATATTTTTTTTTTAAAAAAAAATTTAATTTAAAAAATAAAAAAATTTCCATCTTATTATTATTATTTTTAAAAAATATTTTCTTTTCATATTTACTTCTTATTATTATTATTTAAAAAAATTCCTTTTCTCTAAATTATGTGATATATCTGAATGTTTTAATTTATTGTTGTATTATTATACATGTTATTATAATTGCATAAATTGCCATGGTTAAATTAGATAAGCCTATAAGTTTATGCAATAGTATTTTGTATGTTATTTTTATTATCGATGTGTTTTTATTATGTATGTTTTTAATTAGAATATAATTGCATGAATTGTTTTGTTTTGATTGTTACCTGCCTTAGTTAGGGCTAGAACCTTACGCTGCATATCTATTTTGACTACTGATCGTTTATAATTATGCACTCGCTTGATCATCTCACATGTTAGGAGAAAGGTCTTAAAATTAATTCAAATTGCCTGACAAATGTTTTCAGAAATGAACAGGTTAAAAAGGTACCGAAAGGGCATTAATCATTCAATTAGTGTAACCAAATCTCCGAACTCATTTAATCTATGGTTCGTAGGAATAGGGTGATTCTCCCATCACCTTATTTAGGTTTCTAATCGACCCACCCCAAATCGATTAGTGATGACTCCTTGATTTAAACTACTTGCATGTCAAAAACCTAAACCCTAAGTTGCGATATGGTATGGGCTTGGGAGAGCCTGAGTTAAGTCCCGAACTTAGACTTAGCGCGTACCAGACAAGACCCCCTTTTTTTTTTGCATGTCGATAAAAAAAGGGCGGGAGGTCAGTTGCGACAGACTGGTGACTCCGCTAGAGACTTGCATTTTTTTAAAGTGGACGTAAGCCAATTTTTTTTATCTTGTTCAAAACAATTTTTATTTGGCAGCGAGGACTTCAGGTATGACCTTGACATTAATGTGTTATTTGTTCTTACAGGTTCAAATTGATTGTTTATAAATTGTTATGCATGATTTAATAATTTAGCACTACATTATTGCACACATAACTACACTGCCGGACCTGAGCCATGATAGAGCATTTTAGGATGGTGTTAAGAAAGATACAACCTCGAACGCGAGTCCGCGATGTAGAGGTTGCCTTTATTTTCTCCGAAATTTATTTCTAAAAAAATCATAAAGAAATATCTTTAACCACTATTCACGTGACTATAAGATATTCCTTTCGATTTGACCGAGCTTAAAAGGACTTGATACCAATGCGAAACTATGACGGTCAGGCACCCTTTTAACTTCATTTTGCTATGCTAGTCTAGATAGAAGTTGAATCTCACTTCTCATATGCATATTGTTGTGATTACCCATGGTTCAAGGAAATGTATATATTCTATCCCTTCTCATTTTATTATACAGCCTACTTATTCATTTGATTTATTACTGTTAGATCACCTGTTGATTGCATTCTATATACGATGGGAAGAGCTGATTTCCAATTCGTCCTCACTCCTTAAAAAAGAGCTTCTGGCATGGTGGGACCGACTCAATCAGAATAGTCAACAGTATATCAAAGCAAGAATTAGTCGCCTACTCCCACTGCTCAAAATTAATATCTATTCTAGCATGATGCAGGCATTAGCACATTCTGGTGCCTACAAACATCCACTTTCATATTTGGTAAGTTTGAGATGATCTCGACTCTGGAAGAGTATAGTGTTGTCATTGGAAAACCTTTGGGATCTGAGCTCGTCAAACCACTTTTGAGTATGTCCCCTCTACCCGAATTATCCCAATTTTTGCAAACCGAGAGTAATACCGTGAAACGAGTCTTTAAAGCTCATTATAATACATGCCCCTGGTTTTTCTTAAATGAATGTTTTGAAAGTCAATCGATGAGCCAAAAAGCTAAGATTTTTATCCTTACTTTTATCGGGTGTGCCATTTTCCCCCATCGCAAAAATTCAATAAACCCTTCGATTGCGTATGTGGCCAACCAAATTTGTACCGGCTTGAGTTATGTTAATTCGGTTTTGGTAGAAATATTTTTGTCTCTTAACCGTTTTAAACAAAATGATGAGAAAATCATGCGGGCTGCCCTAGAAATTTTGCTAATCTGGTTTTTATCTCATTTAAGAGGATTTGGGCACCTCATACAGCTTTTTGAAGTCGATGACCTTATGCATTCGAGACAAAGATTTGAACTCTTAAAAAGTAATTCCCCTCGTAAGGATTACTTTACCTGGATAAACTTTTTGAAAGACCCATATCCCAAAGCATTCTTATGGCACACTAAATGGTTCCATGAGGGTCAGACTCGGTATGCTCACCAATTTCACAACCCCATTCCATTGCTTGGTTTATCTGGCGCCACTTTGTACCCCTACCGGGTAGCCCGTCAGTACAGAGCCCTTCAGGAGGTCCCACCGCCTCTCAAGATAGACTTGTTTCGAGTTCAATTCACTCGCTTGAACTACAACCACGCCGGCGAAATCCGTGCCATCCAGGGGGTGTGAACTGAGTGTCAACCTGAGAATATTCTTATGCATAGACTATTAAAAGAGCATGAAAAGGTCCACTATGCCTCTCTGTTCTACATTTTGTATCACTAAATCCCAGCAGCTTTACAACCAAAGGTCCTAGATGTAACCAACAAACCTAGTTGCCAAGCACAGATTGACCATCTCGAAAGGATTGTGGGGACGAGGGATAAGCTTATTGGGAAGCTTGTCTGTAAAAATAAGCGGCTCCGAGAGATTATGGCTTCCCCATCATTTATAGAATGAGTATCCGGAAAAGGCACCTTTTTGTTAAAAACCCTTGTCTTTTATACTTCCTAGTATTTATGTTTAGGGATTTTGGTTTTCTTCTCTAAAAGTGTTTACGAGTTGTACTAATGTTAATATAATTCGGACAACTTTTTGTTATATAAATATTATGTTTTGCGCTTTAATGACACTATCGTGGCCTTCGGCCCAGTGTTATCCGGGGATGAGCAAAAAACGGTCCGAGGCGACCGGGGTTTGAACCCCAGGGACGTGGTTTGTAATGTTAATATTAATAAAAACCCTTTTTCCTTTTTTTCTTTGTAAATAAAGAAAACATGTAATAATATTATGACTAGATCATAAAATGATTCTTTATCAAGCATTATACTCATTCATTTCAACGTTTTCACAGGTAGTTACAAAAAATAGCCGAAAAAAAATGTCCGTCTAAATAATATGGAAAACGAAATGAAGATGGTTTTCAATGCACTTGAAAACCTTACTAAGCAAATAGAATCCATCAATGGCAAGCTGATGTCCATGCTAGCAGTAATTGAGGTGGTGTTACCACCACCGTCTACTGGAAAAGACAAAGTCTCTGCCAGCGATAGCAAAATGCCCCCGCTAGAGGACGATCCGCTTCCCCTTACCGTCAGAAAGCTTGAACTTGAAAGTGTACCAATGACAAAACATGACAAATGCCTTGTAGAGGTCGAGAAAATGCTGAAACAGCTACAAGGCCCGCAACATGTTGTCCCACTTGACCCGTCTATATACAAACGGGTCAAAGTACCAGAAAAGTTCAAGATACCAGAATTCGAGAAGTATGATGGCACCTTATGCCCCAAATACCATTTGCACATATATCATATACGGATGACCCAGTACGTTGATAATGAATCCCTCGTGATTTAAACCTTTCAAGCAAGTTTGACGGGGCTAGCTTTGATATGGTATATGTCAAAAGATATGGATGCTTTTAAATCTTGGGATGATGTTGCCGATGCATTCCTCAAGCAATATCAATTCAACCTTGACGTTACCTTTTCTCATGACGACCTGGAATGTACTGAGAAGAAGAGTGAGTCCTTCAAGGAGTATGTCATCAGATGGAGGAACTTAGCCGCCTAGGTTACCCCAGAACTTACTAATCATGAACAAATGAAGTTGTTCATAAAGTCTTTTTCGTATAAATACAGATATCACCTGGTTGGTGTCACTACTGAATCCCTTAATCGTCTTGTTCCTATGGGTGAACAAATTGAAATGGGATTGCGTGACAGGTGGTTCACAGACCCCACTTCCACAAGCAAGAGACTCAACATGAGAAAGGAGAAGGAGTCCTTAACGGATGAAAACATTGCATACACTTAGATTATTCATCATCCCTAGACAATCCAAGTGAGCAATAAGCAACAGTCAACCTCAAGTCCTTAGCCTCTGAAGTGATATAAGAAAAGGTAATTCACTTTGTTGCCTGAATCCCTTTCTCAAGTCCTGACCATACTCCGAAAGAAAAACCTGCTTTCTACCAAACCAAAACTACCCAACTCAGAAAGTTTTTCGAATTACGATCCGTCCAAAAAATGTGATTATCACATAGGCGAGGTAGGACATTCGACGGACGGCTGTTATACCCTTAAACACTGAGTCCAAAACTTGTTCAACACCAAAGCCTTTTCGCTTTAGACATCCAAGCCAAATGTCCAAAACAACCCACTACCTGAACATGAAAGTAGAATTAATGTCATATTCACTTTCGACCCTGGTCGAATAAAGAGCGAGAGGGTATACACTGTTGACATTTATAACGCTCTAGTAAAAGCAGGGTACTATCCTATTGATGAAGTACTGCCCTTGTTCCTAATGAAAGAAATGGTTGCCAGCATGACGAAAGTAGGTTTGATTGTGTATGCTGACCGCATGGCATAGTGGCCACCATCTCTAAGGTTATCATTGACTGGGACGAAAAACTCTCAGCATTAAATGCTGAAACAAGTGAATCTATCCCTACACTTGTGAATGAACCTTTGCCCGATAGACTAGATAAGGAGGAGGAACTGACGATTGAGATACCCCTAATTGAGGAGCACATAGTGATCGAGATACCTCAGCCTTATCGGTACGAGAATAAGAAAGCTGTCCCATGGTCCTATGAACTTAATGTTGACCTAATCACTAGGTCAGGACGAATGTATGCCTAAGCTGACGCGCAGCCTCTGAAGCCTGTTACCGATGAAGAAGCCAAAGAATTCCTGACTATCTTCAAAGCCGGTGAATACAATGTGGTGGATCAGCTACGCAAGTTGCCCGCCCAAATTTCTTTATTAGAGCTACTTCAAACGTTCATGAAGTATCAGAAATCTCTTATAAAAGTACTCAGTGAAGTAAACGTTCCGAAAACAATTGAGCATGATAAGTTAGAAGCATTTGTGGGGTCCATTCTCTTGAAGGACCATATAACATTCTCGAAAAATGATTTTCCCGCTGAAGGTAGGGGGCATATCAAGGGTCTTTACATCTCCATCAAATGTAGAAATTCCCATGTGGCTCGAGTTCTGATAGACAATGAGTCTGCGTTGAATATCTGCTCGTTGGCAACCTTGCACCGTTTCAATGTAGACACGTCTAAGCTCTGTGCCTCCAAAACATCCGTCCGAGCGTGTGACGAGATGAAGAAAGACACTTTATGTGAGATCAACCTTGATGTCCAGATTGGCTCAATAGTATTCAGCATTTTGTTTCAAGTGATGGACATCCTCACTGCCTTTAGCTTTCTCCTGGGCCATCCCTGGATTCACTCTACTGGAGCCGTACCTTTAAGCCTTCACCAAAGCATGAAATTTGTAGCCCAAGGAAAGCTTATCACAGTCCTTGGAGAAAAGGACCACTGAATATATGCCATCCCGTATGTCAAACCAAGTGGCAAGATGAAATCTAGTTATCAGTCCATCGAGCTCGTGTTAATCGTACACGGATATCGAGGAACTTCTCCCATTGTTCTTAATATGTTAAAAACCTCAATCATGGTAGGGAAGTTTATGGTTGGAAATGGTTTCACCCCATGTCAAGGATTCAACAGAGGAGGCCGAGGCATCTAAGAGCCTATCCAGGCCGCCAGGAATCACTGTACTACTAGTCTAGGGTATCACGGAGGAAACCCGTAGGCCAACAAGAGGCACGAGAGGGGTCGAGCTGGCTTGCTACTCCCTCATATTCGGGAGACTTTCTCGTTACCTGCTAAATTATTACAGGATAAAACAACTTATCTTAACCTCTCAAAACAATCCGGTGAAGGGTTCAAGCATCTTGCCGAATGTTCAAGTCACCTGAGCTTCTCAACGCTTCCTATAAATGTTGCTGTTGACCGACATCGGAACCCAGATAAGCTACCGATTAAGAAAGATTGTGGACGAGAAAAAATGCTTGATAGTGTGATCACCCTATTTGACGACATCTTCATAGGAGCCATACACGAAGACTCGACCTCAGAAACGAGTGCAAACCTGCCTGATTTATTTGCACGTTTGCAGTATCAATTAGGCAAGCTATGAGATTTGCTTATATCCTTAATGGATACCATTGGCCAAACCTCAGATGTGTTACTACCGTTTCCCGATCAAGAGCAGGTGACCCAAGTAAATGGTCCCAAAGAAAACCCGCCGTCGGGGGTCCTTTTCAACATGACTTGGCGAGACGTCCAACTCTTACAGTGGTAAGGCAATGTATGATGATACTCGCCGGTTCCCAAATCCATAGATGTGATATTTCCTATCCTTTTGCAAAAGGGGCTAATCACAAGGAGACCAAAACACCCTACTCCTGAGTACTTCATTAACTATGATCCATCCAGATCTTGTGACTATCATTCAGGAGAGGTCAGGCACTCGATGGATGATTATGATGCTCTGAAGAATATAATTCAAGACCTACTGAACGCCAGGGCATTCACTTTTCGTGTCCCATGGCTGTGTCATGGTGAAGATGACCTTTTGGTGATACCTAGCATTCGTGTCGCTGCCCCTGAGCTTTCTGATAAGGCACGCAAGGGAAAAGCAATTATGGATACCTTGGTCCAGCCTAGTGGTAAGTTCAACTATTACGTTGACTACCAGATCCCATCAAGCTTTTATGAAGACCAGCAGAATAGCATTCCTAGTGGATGGGACGATATGAAAAATCTGACACCAGGAAAGAGAGCAACCGATAAGCTGGATTCCTGGAACGATAATTTCGAAGATTTTTTCATCGGCGCAATAGACGAAGGACCAGTGGAAGGAATGGGCGCAAGCGCACTCGAGTAGAATTCCTCTTCTCCTTTCTGCATGAATTCTAGAAAAAGAGACCATCCTTGTGTTTTGTTTTTTGCCATCATTTCTACCGGAAGAAATGTCTTTTTGAGCTTTCTCTCTTTTGAGGTTGTAAATCCATATATTATAAATAAGTAATATTTTGAGGGCATGAGGTAGTATACCAAACTGGCCCTTTGATGATATTCAGCCACGAAAATGAAAGTATTCTAAGGCCCAGGCTATCTCATGCTTCCTCGTTTTTAAAAATTTTCGAAAATCAAAGATATTTTACTATTTCTTTAAAATGTGTGTTTTAATAGGAAAAGGACAATGAAAAAATCCATACCCCCATTTATCTTTCTAATCAATTTACCTTGTGTTCCAAGCATAATCTTGCAACTTGCAAGGGAGTTAGTGCGGTCCAGCCTGATGATGTAGATACTGACAACAGCGATTCTGACAATTCAAGTGATGTCCCATTAAAATTCAAAGAAATTAGGAACAATAAAAATAAATCAAGCCCCTTACAACCGAAGATATTGTTACCATCAATTTGGGTGGTACTCAGGATCTAAAAGAAGTGAAGATTGGGGCCAACCTTCTCGAAAAGAAAGCCATATGTTTGATCACTCTCCTAAAAAATTATCAAGACGTCTTCGCATGGTCTTATTCTGATATGCCAGGACTAGACCCTCGGATTGTCAAGCACAGTTTGCCTACCAATCCCGACATGCCTCCTAAAAAGCAAAGATTACGAAGGACCAAACCTAATCTGTCGAAAGAAATCGAAGAAGAAGTAATGAAGCTTTTGAAAGTAGAGTTTATCGAGGTTTCGCAATACCCTGATTGGGCAACAGACATCGTGCTAGTGAAGAAGAAGGATGGTCAAATTCGAGTTTGTGTTGATTACCGCGACTTGAATAAGGCCAATCCAAAGGATGACTTTCCGCTCCCCCGCATAGATGTCTTTGTGGATAACACTACTGGATTCGAATTATTTTCTTTCATAGATAGATTCTCCGGGTACAACTAGATAAGGATGAATGATGAAGACAAGGAGAAGACGGCGTTCATCACTCCATGGGGGACCTTTCACTATAGGGTTATGCCTTTCGGTTTAAAGAATGCCGGGGCAATATACCAACGTACTATGGTCACTCTCTTTCATGACCCGATGCATAAAGAAATTGAAGTCTATGTCGATGACATGATCGCCAAGACCAGATGCGGAGAGGACCATATTGAAGCCTTGGAGAAGCTATTCAGCCTGTTGCACGAGTTCAAATTACACCTGAACCTGCAAAGTGCATGTTTAGGGTGACCTTTGGTAAGTTACTTGGATTCATCGTAAGTAGCAAGGGGATTGAAGTCGACCCCTTGAAAGTCAAAGCAATATGTGAATTGCAACCCTCTTTCACAGTAAGGGAGGTCAGAAGCCTTTTGAGAGGTTGAACTACATCGCTCAGTTCATCTCCTAACTCTCTGAGACTACACGGCCTTTCTTCAAACTTCTCAAGAAAGACGCTCAGATCAACTGGGATGAAGACTGTCGAAAAGCATTTGAAAAGATAAAAGCAATATTTGATGAGTCCCCCGGTACTAGTTCTACCAGTCCCAGGACATCCTCTAACTCTCTATTTAACGATTCACAGTGAATCGTTAGAAGCCCTATTGGCCCAGAACCATCCCGATGATGGAAAAGAACGAGCCATCTATTATCTAAGAAATTCACCATTTCGGAATAGAATTATTCCGAATAAAAAAAAACATGTGTCGCATTGGTGTGAGTGTTGCATAGGCTTAGACAATATACTTTGTATCACCAAATATTCCTCATGACTGAAAAAACCCTATCCGGTATTTGCTTAACCGACCGGCATTAATAGGAAAATTAGCCAAATGGCAAATTCTAATTTCAGAATTTAACATCTAAATATCATCACAAAAATTAGGAAAAGGTCGAGTGATCGCTAATATGCTAGCTGAGTGCCCTGGGAAAACACATGAGGATGATCTCCTAGATGATCGCATTTTATCAATAGAGGAACACACATGGACCACGTTCTTCGATGGAATAGTAAACCTGTCTTGCTCCGGCACCGGGGCAGTCCTGATATCCATAGATAGGCAGCATTATCCTGTGGCTGCGAAATTGATGTTTCCTTGCACCAACAATATAGCCAAGTATGAAGTATGTATTCTTGATCTACAAGCAACAATTGATATGAAAATATCCAAACTAAAAGTGTTCGACGATTTTACCTTAATCATACTTCAGACTGTAGGTGAATGGAAGACTAGGGATACTAAACTAGTGCCTTACCATGACTATCTGGAAGAATTGGTTTCAAAATTCAACGAGATCTCGTTTGACTACCTATTTAGATCTCATAACCAATTCGCCGATGCACTGGCTACACTATCATCCATGTTACAGGTTACCAATGGTTTGGAAATAGAACCCTTGAAGATTGAAGTCCTGATCAGATCGGCCCATTGCATGACCGTGACTGAGGAACCCAATGGTAAACCATGGTATTATGATATCATAAACTATATCAAGGAACAGCAGTTCCCTAAAGGGATTAGCTCTACATACAGAAGGTACATAATGAAGATAGCGACGAAGTTCTTCGTCAATAGTGAGAACTTGTATAAGAGGTCCTATGATTCTATTTTGCTAAGATGTGTGGATGCGATCGAAGCAACGCGAATTATGCAGGAATTGCATGAAGGAGTATGTGATCCACACATGAATAGACACATGTTGGCTAGGAAAATAGCAAGATTAGATTATTACTGGCTTTCCTTAGAAAGTAATTGCATCTGACACATTCGAGATTGTTACTGTTGTCAGATCCATAGAAACAAAATAAATACCCCACCAATTGAATTACACCAGTCGTCAGAGTCATGACCATTTTCAATGTGGAGCATCGATGTGATCGGCCCAATTAATCCGAAAGTATCAAATGGACATCGCTTCATCTTGGTCGCAATTGATTATTTTTCCAAGTGGATGGAGACCGTGTCATATACAAATGTCACTGCTCAAAATGTGATGAAATTCATCAGGCGAGATATAATCGCCCGTTATGGCATCATTACAGATAATGGGACAAATTTGAACAAGTTTGTCGATGATTTATTCAGTGAATTCAAAATCCATCATCTGAATTCGTCTCCTTACCGTCCCCAAATGAACGGAGCTGTTGAGGCTGCTAACAAAAATTATCAAGAAGATCTTAACCAAAACTACTGAGAACTACCAAAATTAGCATGAAAGATTGCCTTTTGCATTAATGACATATCGAACATCAATTTAGACATCTACCGGGGCAACCCCTTTTTCCTTGGTATATGGCATGGAAGCAGTCCTGCCTGTTGAGGTAGAAATCCCCTCGCTATAGGTATTGTCCCAAGTGAAATTGTCTGATGCAGAGTGGAAGTAGCAAAGATTGGAGTAGCTGAATATGATTGATGAAAAGCGGCTGAAAGCTCTTTGTCATGGGCAATGCTATCAACAGAGGGTAACCAAATCATTCAACCGGAAGGTACGCCCAAGACACTTCGAAGCAGGTGATCTTGTCCTGAGAAAGGCGCTACCACTACCTCCTGAGCTTGGAGGTAAGTTCGCTCCGAACTACAAGGGTCCTTATGTCATGAAAAAGACACTCCCTGGAGGGGCTCTAATTCTAGCCTAGATGGATGGATGTCAATTCTCCAATCCAGTTAACTCTGATGCTGTGAAGAAATACTATCTTTGAAATAACTTCTATGTTCCAATTGATAACAAGCAAATTGACAAAAAAGTTATTGATAATGACACTCCCGGTGACAAGATTAACCGGAAAGGATTTTGCACATGACAAAATGGCGTCAAGGCCAATCCTAACAACCACGCAAGTCTCAATGGTAGTCACGCTCATATCCATCAAAGACCTTTAAAGCAAAAATTAGCTTTACTGCGAAGATTCCCATGCAAGCAATTGCATATGCATTGTGCAGTAAGGAATTAGAGCATTTACGAGAAACTCCTCAACATGCCGAGACCGCATTGATACAACATGCACTGACAATAGGATTGTTTATTTGGAAGCACTCCTAATTATAGAGGATTTCATTCGAGCTTCGAGACTAACTATAAGAGGAGAAAAGATTCTGCTAGCTTTGAAGGCAAAATGGAAGAAGGGTAAATTATATCATTCTCAATTTACCTTAATCATCTCATTTCTAACATAAGATCATGTTATTGTTAGAGGGAAATTATCGATATCCGAGAAAACTCAAGGAGTTGTTAATTTAATCTCAAATAAAGGGAATCACGAAAGGTAATGTTGTATCGTTTCCAATTCCTGTCCCTCAAAGAGCCGTTCATTAACACGGTCTTTCTTATTACCTTGCAAGTTTGCCCTACTATTGCAGCATAGGTCAGTATCTTTTTCGCTAAAAGCTTTTTTCATAAAAGTACAAAAAAATAGAGAAAGATGAAGCATGTTAAAGCAAATAAATGTTTAACCTTCCTCCAAGTGCATCCATGTCTTTTGGAAAGAATTTTGCATGGTAATTTTACCTGTTTAATTCATCAATTTCTTGTAAAAATTTTGACAATTTGACGAATGGTGTCGAACTGCTCCGATGTATTGAATGAGATGTGTCAGGATGACGAGAGGCAATCTTTAGTCTATACACATTCTCACGTACCAAATCCTAGCAAGATGAGCGAAAACGTTCCATTTATACAAGGTAAAGGGATTTCTCGCATAAGGTACGGTAGCGAAAATGACGAGAGATAGTTCATTTCTCTACCTCATGCACTACCATTGATCCTTTGCTCGACCATTTTGAGCCTATATACTCGGAGGTTCCTTTTAAATCACCCATGTCAAGAACCACCCTATGTTGGAGCAGCTTGAGGTAAATCGGCATCACAGAGAGGATTCAAATTTAGAGGGAGCAAGAAGAGCGTCCCTCCTTTTCGATCACCGCCCCTATGACTTCGACCTCGTCGTCTTCACGGACCCGGCGGTCCTCGATAGGTCCTCCAAGATAAACACACCATCAACGGCCGGACAGTCGAGGCTAAGAAGGCTTTGTCAAGAGAGGAGCAGCAAACTAAAGCCTGTCCAAAATGTCAATATGTCATTGATAACAATGATATTTTCACCTACGAATTGAACAAGATAAGAAGGATGAAGAGTTTATAATATCTAAAATTTTCTATGATCATCAACCATAACAGCTCGCACAAGGTGAAAAAGATGAATAGAAATTTTCTTGCTCTCACTTGCATTAATCTTTGAGTGTTATTATTACATATGAACTCTCACGATAATTTAAGTGCTCTAGGATGATGAAGAGCAATTCTTTCTCTATCCCATACACTTATATCCCTTGCTAATCCAATTGAGCAGGTAATTTCATTTCGTACGAACCTAGTTGGTGATCATCCCCAACACCAGGGCAAAGCAAAAGTTACCACAGTTTAAGCATAATGGTTCAAAGTACCGAATGAAGATAAAGACTCCAAGAGCCTAATAATATTGTTCTGTTCAAACTTATTTAGGCTAGTCCTGACAACATTAAAAGAACAGCAAAAAAAATATTAAAAACTAGGGGCATAAAAAAGTAGTGTGTCTGGTAAAAGCAAAGCCAATGCCCATGAATAAAAAAACAAAGAAAAAGAAAAAGGAAAAGAAGAAAAACGATGAAAAAGATGAAGAGAAAGAAGTTCCTAATTTCTGAGAAACTGCTATGAAAAACAATGAATTTATAGCTGAGAAGATCTATGTGCGTGATGAAGGCGCTCTCAAATTCCTCAAAGATTTATGTGATGTAGAATAGACAACCCCAAAGGTTTTAAACTTGAATTCTTCTTTGATACAAACCCCTACTTTAAGAACTCTGTCTAGACAAAGATCTATCACATGATAGATGAAGACGAACCTATTCTGGAGAATTGGGACAGAGATCAAATGGTATCTAGGAAAATGCTTGACGTAGAAACTCCTTAAGAAAAAGCTGTCCAAGAAGCCAAAGCACGGGATTACCCAGAGAGTTTTCCAAAAGGATCCTGATGGTGTAGAAGAAGACTAGTGACAATGCCAAGATGATTACCAATTTTCACCCTTACACACATTTTTTAGCCCAACGATCATTTCGTTCCTCAACCTGTGAACCAAACTTACGTTACATCCCTCATGAAGTCTCTTCTGACTAGGGCACTTGCATTAACGTGGAATTTTAAATATTTATAAACAACGCTCGAGGAAGTGCGAGCAAGACTACTTTTCTCTCGTTTTACAAGGTTCTTGACTTGTAAACTTAGAGATAATTACAGAATATTTTCTTTCATGGCCTTGACTCGGATAGTCTCTTTTATTAAGCCATTAACTAAGCCTACATTACGACCCTGAAGAAAACCTCTCAGATTGGCAACGTTGTACCTTTCGCGAGAAAACTCATACCCTTGTTGATGTGATAACGGTCAGATTGAGTGTTTTCAATATTTCCACCTTAATGATCGGGACAAACAACCATTTTCCATGAGAGTGAGTGGAAAGTCCTTTCTAACTGAAGGTTCCTCGTTCAGCATCTCGAGAAGTCCACCTTGCTAGCAAAAATTGTCTTGATTAGTAATTACCCTCGGTGGATGTTTGGTGATACAAACATGGCAAAATCATCGTGCATGAACTTTCAAATGCCCATTCTAGAATAGCCTAGCTTGTCTATCCTTGATGAATGCATGCATATTTACGCTAATCGTCTTTGACAGGTAAAATATCCCTAAAGACTCAAAGAACATTTGACCTTTGGACGTCTCCAAAGATGTCACAAAAAAGTTCTTCTGTTCCCCGAGTGGAATTAACATAGCGTGCTTTTGCAGCTCAGAGTTTTAATCCCCAGTGATAGCACACGAAAATTTAAGCACAGCAGAAGCCCTCATTATCATCCCAAGAGAGATGCCCCGAAATAAAGTCAGGTATTCAGCAGATGATACATCAAATCTCCGAATAAGAAACCCTAGGTATTTCATTAGAATTCCTTTCAAACTACTCAGAAGGCAAGCCAAGTGTTTCTTTGAAAAAGAAAAGCATCTTAACTCGCAGTCAAGATATTTCATGTGATATTCTAGAATAGCCTTAGTTGTCTATTTCTCTTATGAATGCGTATGTTTTTGCGCAAAGAAACTTGTCTGGCAGGAGACATACCCTTAAGAGGCAGGAACGTGCCCAGGTAAATATATTCTACCTATGCCCAGTTCCAAAATTATGAATTCTTTTTAAACCACCCAGAAGGTAAACCAGGTATTTCTTTGAAAAAGAAAAGTATCTTGACTTGCAGTCAAGATAATTCATACAATATTCAAGAATGGCCTTAGTTGTCTATTTCTCCAATGAATGTTTTTGTCTTTGCACAAAAAAAACTTGTCTAACAGGAGACATACCCTTAAGAGGTAGGAACGTGCCCAGCTAAATATATTCTATCCATGCTCGGTTCCAAAATTATGAATTCTTTTGAAACTACCCAAAAGGTAAACTAGGTGTTTCTTTAAAAAAGAAAAGCATCTTGACTTTTTGTCAAGATATTTCATATGATATTCTAGAATAGCCTTAGTTATCTATTTCTCTGATGAATGCGTATGTCTTTGCATAAAAAAATTTGTCAAACAGGAGACATACCCTTAAGAGGCAGGACGTGCCCAGGTAAGTATATTCTACCCATGCCCGGTTCTAAAAATTAATGTATCTACGATTGTTATGGTACCTTTTGAATATTGGACTGACCTCTCTGTTCACCAACCAAACATTGGACAAATCCTTCTGTTCATCATGTATCTATGATTATTATGGTACCTGTCTTGAGCATAGAATTAACCCCCTCTGTTCACATCAAGTCTTTTCAGGTACTCCTTATAAGATGCAGGTACTTTGGCAAAGTAAAATCTAGTCAAGGCGACCGAAGAAAGGCTCAGGTCCTAGACAAACGAAATCCAAGCAAGGCGATCGAAGATAAGTTTGGGTCATATACAAGCGATTTCCCCAGTCGAGGCGACTGAAGATAGGTTCGGGTCCTAGGTAAGCGATTTCCAAGTTAAGGCGATCGAAGAAAGGTTCGGGTCCTGGACAAACGAAATCAGTTGAGGCGATCAAAGAGAGATTCGGGTCCTAGATAAACAATTTCTCTCGTTAAGGTGATCGAAGATAGGTTCGAGTCTTAGATGAATGTAATTCAGTTGAGGCGATCGAAGATAGGTTTGAGTCCTTGACACATGATACCAACTATCTAGAATTACTTTACCCTTCGGTAAGGTAAGTAGCCCTAGGTATGTTTTTATTTGTTGTAGCACGCATCATCTTATCGCATCATAAAAATGGGACTCACAATCTCGTCAAAAATAACATTCATTGAGCATGCATGGGCTAAAATTTATGTGTCATTTTATCTTTGAATGTAATATCTACAAGCTCAATCTCTGTGAACTCATCTTCAAGGAGGAGCAGCTGTTGACACGTATTTTAATTTACCCAAAAATTAATTACACAAAATTTAGGAGTTAATTTTCTTTAATTACTAAAACAAAAAAATATTTCTATTTAAATGCATTGCATATAGAAATTAGACACATTTGTATTAATAGGGTCTATTAGAACTTAAAAAAAAATTTCGAGTTGGGTCAGGTTGACCCAGCCTTTTTCTTTTTTCTTTTCTTTTCCCCGCACTGGCCTTGGCCCTTTCTCTTTTTTTCTTTCCCCACCCTTGCGCGGGCCCAGCCTGCCCTTCTTTTTTCCCTTTCTTTTCCTCCCCGTGCGAGCTGGGCCTAGCCTAGCCCAGCCTCTTCCTTCCTTCTTCCCCTCGCCGGCTGTTCCTTTCTCTCCCTTGTTCGCCCCTGTTCTCGATCGCAGAGCAATGAACGACGGAGCAACCTCTCGCCGTCGCTATCAGGTTAGAAGTTCACCAAGGAAGCATGCCAATGGGACTGGCCATTAGGGCCAGTCCCGTCTTCCCCGATTTCCCGGGCTCTCTCTCTTCCCTTCTTCCTCTCATCTTCAACAGAATCGGCCTCCCCTTTGCATCGACCTAAATGGCCACGAAAGTCACGAGTCAGAGTAGGCCGGTGCAGGCCGTTGTCAGCATGCGTATGGGGTAGAAAAGACGCGTCATCGCCAACTATAAAACCGGAGAGAGACTGAGAAGGGGTTGGCCATTAGAGAGAGAAAACACAACAGAGAGAGAGAGAAACAGAACAGAGAGAGAAGAGAGAGAAATCACAGAGAAAGAAGGCATACCAAGGTCACGCCAGAGTGAGAAAGAGAACCAGCAGCGTCGTCAACGCCTCCCCATCCAGCCGGAAGCCCCCTAAACGTGTCGCCGACCGATGAGCCTTCCTGGTCCCCTGTTTTGCCCTGTTCGCCCCTATTTTTGCGTTCGGTGTGGCCGGGACTCGCACCGGCCATTTCGCGCGAATCCCGGCCCATACCATTGTTCCCCGTAGTCCATAGGTCATCTTTAAAGGTAAGTACAGGTCTCCCGAGGGCAGCGGGGCCTCGAAACAAATTGAAATCTCTTATTTTTGTTTGTGTATGTCATGTGTTCGCTAAAATGTCTCGATGAAACAGGTTTGTTTTTTGTCGCCGGTCGGCGAGTGGGTGGTCGAACGACAAGTGGGGTGACTGAAGGAGCTTCGTAGGGGTCCCGGAAGGTGAAAGCCGAGCCTAATTTGGTTTAGGTTGGTCAGCAAGACGTCGGATCTCGCCGGCCGACGTTCTCACGTGCCTATGGCATGCAAGAACCAATTTGGACCGGTCTGCAACCCGAGTCAGACCGATCTGCAGATCGGGTCAGGCTATCGGGGCCGGTTCAACCCGATCGAACCGACCCTATTTTGTCCGCAACCATCGGACCGGGCCTAATCCGGTCCAGACCCTAGTCAATGATCCGGGTTGACCCTTGACCCAGTTCGAATCCGGAGATCCGACCCGGGTCAATGCGATGGGTCGAGTCCGTTGACCTGGGTCGGTTCTAATCGACCCGAATCCGCCAACCTAACCCGGTTCTGACTGACTCGGGTCCTCCGACCCGACCCGATCAAATATTATATTATGTTATTTATTTTGTTTTTTAAAAATTAATTTAAAAAAATAAAAAAATTCCCATCTTATTATTATTATTTTTTAAAAATAATTTTTTTCGTATTTACTTCTTATTATTATTATTTAAAAAAAAATTTCTATTCTCTAAATTATGTGATATATCTGAATGTTTTAATTTATTGTTGTATTATTATGAGTGTTATTATAATTGCATAATTTGCCATGTTTAAATTAGATAAGCCTATAAGGTTATGTAGTAGTATTTTGTATGTTATTTTTATTATCGTTGTGTTTTTATTATGCATGTTTTTAATTAGAATATAATTGCATGAATTGTTTTGTTTTGATTGTTACCCGCCTTAGTTAGGGCTAGAACGTTAGGCTGTATATCTATTTTGACTGCTAATCATTTATGATTATACACTTTCTTGATCATCTCACATGTTAGTGGAAAGGTCCTGAAATCAATCCAAATTGCTTGACAAATATTTTCAGAAATGAATAGGTTAAAAAGGTACCGAAAGGGCATTAGTTATCCAACTAGTATAACCAAGTCTCCGAATTCATTTAATCTATGGTTCGTAGGAATAGGGTGATTCTCCCATCACCTTATTTGGATTTCTAATCGACCCATCTCAAATCGATTAGTGGCGATTTCTTGATATAAACTACTTGCATGTCAAAAATCTAAACCCTAAGTCGCAAAATTGTATGGGCTTGGGAGAGCCCGAGTTAAGTCCCGAACCTAGACTTAGCACATACCAGGCAAGACCCCCTCTTTATTTGTATGTCGATAAAAAAAGGGCGGGAAATCGATCACGACACTTATCGTCTTGCATTACCGCCGAATTTGTCCCAAGTTCACAATGTGTTCCACGTGTCTATGTTAAGGAAGTATGAACCGGATCCATCTCGCGTGCTAAATTACGAAGAAATAAACGTGGACGACAGAGTATTGTACATAGAAAGGCCAATAAGGATCAAGTACAGAATGGAACAAATGTTGCGAAACAAGACAATTTCGATGGTCAAAGTACTTTGGGAGCATCATGGAACCGAAGGTGCGGCATGGGAAAGTGAAGAGTTGATGCGACATCAATATGCCCATTTGTTTGAATAACTAGGTTGGATTGTAAATTTCGAGGATGAAATTTTTGTAAGGGGGAAGAGCTGTGACAATTTGAATTTCGACCCATTTATAGGATTTATAAAACGTGTATTTCGTCAGTGCGCTTATAGTTAAATCTCGCCCAAAACTGATCACTCTCGAATTATTTTTAAATTTGAAATTTCGCTAAAATCGCATTCAATCGAATTTAGCCATTAATTAGAGCCCGAACTTTAGTGTCGAATTTCTCGAAGTTTCTTAACGAATTTAATTGGATGGTGTCGATATTATTGTGGCCAGCATCGATATTGCCCAGAATTGATGAAAAGTGAAATTTGGACTCAGTGCGGATTTTGACTAGTAAACCTTACTCTTAGTGTATTTTATTTAGTGTCATTTGGCCTTTTTCCTAATTTATAATTAGGGTTTTTCGTGAACCGTCGGATTGACTTCGAGTTTGAATGTGGGTCGTTAGATTGCACTCGATGGAGTTGACTTTCTCTCTCTCTCCCCCTGCCGCGCACATCCCCTCGCCCACTGCCCCATGCACACGTCCCCTCCCTCCCTCTCTCTCTCTCTCTTCTTCTTCTTCTTCTTCTTCTTCTTCTTCTTCTTCCTTCGTCATTGCCCTTGCTCCCTTCTGCCTGATCGCCACTCACCCAGCCGCCACTCGCCGGCCGTCCGCCTTGCACCGCCCGTCGCCACCCATCTTGCCGCCCAACCACCGCTCACCATCACCGTCGCCGCCAACTCGCCCACCAACTCGCCACCGTGAGTCTCGCCGACTCGCTCACTCGACCAGCCACTACCACCACGGTCTTTGCCGCCCAACCACCACATGCCGTTGCCGTTGCTAGTCAGCTTGACCACATACCTGCTCGACCGCCGTCACCTCGTAACCGCCCATCACCAATCCGCCCAAGCCACCCGCGAGTACTGCCCTCCACCCAGACCAGTCGCTACACCATGTGCCGACATCGCTACGCGTTCAACCGCCGCACGTCCCTCACAACGCTGCTGTCCGACTGTCGCTCCTGCCTCCGGCCACTCACAGCTCGCCCAATAGCTTATCGCCGCGGGTCTCGTTTAGCAGCTAGCCGTCGCCATCGTCGCCAGCTTGCCCGTCGCCAGCTCGCTTGGCCACCGTCGCGGCCGTGGTTAAGCAATCTAACCGCTGCCCTTGCTCGTGCTGAGTACCAAGCCTATCGCTCACGCGACTGGCCGCTATCCCTGTCATGGCCGAGCTTGCCCAGCCGCTCACCCGCCGTGCCCTACCGCTTGCCTGTATGCCTGGCCACTTGCCCGGCCGTGGTTGAGAGTCCCAGGCTGTGCCATGCTGTGGTTGAGCAGCTTGCCCACTGTACCCTCGCCCGCAATTGCCCCGACTGGCCATTTAGCCCCCCTTGCCGGTTTTCCTTGAGCCAAAACCTAGGTAAGTGACTCCCTAAATCCTATTTAGTACTTTGGGTATTATTATACTTCTTTAGGGGTGATTAGTGTTGGTTTAGCGACTAAGTTAGGTAGGGATTAGTTAATTGAATGTGATTGGTTTATGAATTATTGTGGTAATGATTTTGTGACTAAATTAGTGATCAATCGAGATGGGTTTAATGACTGAGTTGTAGTGGCGTTTGTGGGTGAAATTGGTGTTTGAATGTGGCCGACTTTAAGGTCGGATGGGTGGGCTAATGTGGTGACCATGACTTGAATTTGAATAGTATGACTTGTTATATTGGTATTGATGAATTGTGTTGTCGTGTATATGCATGAAAAATGTCTTAAGGCGTGGTTACGCGGGACTGAGCCCGGATCGATCGGAGGGCTGCCAACCTAAGGCATGGTTACGTGAGTGTGGCTAGAAAGATAAAAAATGACCTGAGGCATGATTATGCGGGTCGAGAGAAATGTCCTGAGACATGGTTACACAGGACTGAGCCCGGATTGATCGAAGGGCTAGACCTGAAGCGTGTTGACGCAGGTCGTGAATAGTTGGTTGGACACGCATGCGAAATGTGTTTGGTTAAATTGGGTGAATGTACGTGGTTATGGCACTCGAGTGTTTATGTTATGTTCTTGAACTATTATTGCATTATTGTGATTTGATTAATGCGCAGAGTTGGCGTGTGATATGAGATGAGGTAAGTGTGCATGAGAATTCTATTATGTTGATTGCTAGATTACATGTTGGGACATGAGAATTCTATTATATTGATTGCTAGATTACATGTTGGGACTCGTCTGGGTATGCATTGGCCTAGGTGGGGTTTAGGTTGTTTGTTTATTGAGATTTATTTTCATTACTGTAGTGCAACCCATTTCAGATCCCCGACCCCGACCTTGATCATGCCTCCTCCTCGGCGTTTTGGGGTTCCTATGCTTATGGTGCATGAGGAGATCGAGTATCCAGTAGGTCCACATCAAACTTACATTAAGCACCTCATTACAGTCTGGGTAGATGTGGGCTTAGAGGACTTGCAACGTCATACTTACTTGCCATGGTTTTATCATGATGAGCTGGAGCTAGTTGGCCCAATCCGAGATTTGAAGGGACAGCAGCACGGCAACGAGGATGCCATGGATTGGGAGCTCGGGGACATGTATGCTCCTGGTAGTGAGATTCTAGATGCCGAAGATCTCCCGGAGAACCCTGGTCCTAAACCCGAGCCCGTACCAGAACCTATAGCGCTTGCGAATCTTAAGCTTGAAGAGGAATTTGCGGAGTCCGAATATGAAGAAGAACCCGAGCCTGGGCCAGAGCCCATGGAATTCGAGCCCGACAAGGAGCTGGGTAACGAGGAAGAGCCAATCGAGGTCAACTCTGATACAGAGTCGGAGTCTTCAAGGTCTGATTCAAATTGGGCACCGCAGGAGTGTTTGGGTGCTGAGCTTAGAAGCTTTTTGATAAAGCCCTTTTTGTGCAGTTATCTCGCTTACTTTATCACCTGTCCCTTTTTTATGATAATGGTGAATGTTAACCCTATGAGCCTATTGTCTGATTGTCTGGCCGAATATTGTAAGTGACTGTTTTTCATTGTTGTGAAATTATTGTTTTGTGCTATTACTATCCCTTCGTCATTGTCTATTGTTTGGGTTATTATACTTCACGTCCACTTGCGTATACATGTGGGTGTCTCGTTTAGGTTGGCGACGCATCCTAAGACATCGCGTTTGATATGACTATCGTAAGGGTGTTGCGAGCCCGTTAATGTTCGGGGCGTGATAGCATCAAACTTTCATTTCTTTGTAATTGATGGGATTTACCAAAATATGACTACTTTCCCAATGCAATGTCCAGAAAACCCACCATACGACTACCATGTATGACTTTTATGAAGTAATCATGGATTAATTAACGATCTCACTTGTTTCACCTCATTATTACTTAAGTTTTGACTTTGACCCTTTGACATAATTTGAGTTAAATCTTTCTCGTTGAGTAGTCATTGAAGTTCACTTCTCAAAATAATTTGATTCTTCCTATATAGTCTTTTTTTTTTGTGTGTGAATGTAAGATTATGAATCAAATGAAGAACAATAGCTTACTATGTACTTATATACCACTTATTTCATATGGATGTTGTGATGTTCCATAGGTACATTAATCGTTGTGTAACAAATGATGCTCTCATATGTAGAATGTCTTCTTGAGGATTATTATGCTTCTTTCGACATAGCAAATTGGTTAATGAATTGTGTGATTTTCTCTAGTATGCAGAATATAATTGGAAGTGTTGAGTTAATTAAATTACCCTTCGTCCATAGATAAAATGAAGAGCTTAGATGTGAGGAGCTTTAAAATTTTAGTAAAGAAAAATAAATGAATTACTCATTCTTTGTTCTTCTTCTTAGTAAAAATAAGTCCATCTCCATGCAATTACCCTTTAAATCTATTTGGTATTACTATAGTCATGCCAGATATGATGTCATTGAACGTAAGATCTAGGCTCGACGTGTTAGCAGAAAATGTAATTCAATTATGCTGAAATTCAGTATCAAAGAATCCTAGATCTTCCTGATTTATTCACGATAAGAGAGATGAAAGATATATATATATATATAAAAGAACCATTCGGAAATGATTTCATATGATAGTAATGTTTGATACTATGAACAAACCATTCAAGATGCTGTGAACACCCTTATATTTTCCATATCCCAGCATTTCTTAGGAGACTCTTCTTATATTCTCAATAAAAACCAAGATCGCTTGTCCAATATGAAATGCAGGTCTTTAGGGAAATTCCGAGAATATAAAGAAATATTTTTGCAAAGAGTTTTTCAAAGACCAGACTGCAATCAGTCTTTTTGGAAAAAAAATTTCTTAGTTTACCAAAACTCATAGGAGAGCAAGTTCGTGGTAAGATAAGAGAAGAATATGGAAATCAAATTCCATATGATCATCTTTCTTATGAAGAACTAACCTCTCATGTTTATAAAATAGGAACACAATTGTGTACAAATATTCGTCCAAAAACAAATCAAGAAAGAACAAAAACTTTCTAAAAAGGATTAGGAGATTTCTATGCCCAATATGATCCATCTTTTGAATCTTATGAATATTCTAAATGTTCAGGAAAATGTCTTTCTAAACAAAAGGAGAGAAAGAAATTTTATAAGAAACCTTATAAGAAGAATTTTGATAAGAAGTTTTGATAGAACCAAAAAAACCTAAAAGAAATATTAAAAACATCACTTGCTATAACTATGACAAGAAAGGTCACACTTCACAATTTTGCAAAATTAGCAAAAAGGTTAATGAATTAAATTTAGATGAAGAAACTATCAACCAGCTTAACCAACTAATGGTTGAAGCTGACAATAGCTCTTCTGATGAATCTAAATTCGAAAAGGGTCTGCAGATTTGTGATTTAGAAACCTCCTCTTCCTCAACTTCAGAAAGTGAAGAAGAAAATTTTGAAATAAATGTTTTAACAAAAGAAGAAGAAATTCTTTTGCAAACGATTGATCAAATTACTGACCCTGAAATAAAAAAAAATATTTAAATAATTTCCAAAAACCAAAACCAGTCTTTCAATCTGATAATCCTTATAATATCTCTACCATTCTTAGTAAGACTAAGAAAACCAGTTTCAAACCTATTTCTATAAGTGACCTTACTCATGAGATCAATAAACAAAACAAAAAATACAAGATCTCAAAGAAGCTCACATAATTATGCAAAAGGACATTTTGGATATCAAAGTGAAAAATTTAAAAGGGAAACAAAAGGAAGAAGACTTTGAAGAAAATAGTGTTCCTCAACTCCCTTCTTCTCCTGATACGAACTTCCTTTTGATGCTTTCTAAAATTACCACCAGAAAATGGATTATCAACATATCTGTTAGAATCCAAAATGAAATTGTTTTAGAAACCACAGCCCTTTTTGATACTGGTGCGGACCTTAACTATATAAAGAAAGGTTTTATACCAACCAAATATTTTGAAAAAACTTCTCAATCTCTCAAATCAGCATCCGGTGATAAGCTGATTATAAACTACAAAATTCCTAAAGCAGAAATTGTGAAAGACCAAATCTCTTTTAAAACTCATTTTCTTCTTGTTAAAAATATCAAACAAAATGTTATTCTGGAATCACCTTTTATTAATTTACTCCAACCTTTTAGAGTTTCTGGAAAAGGAATCGAAACTGAAACCTTAGGCAAAAGAATTTGCTTTGATTTCATTTCAAAACCCCAGACCAAGAATTTAAAAACTCTTCAAGAGCATTCCATTTCTAAGATTAATTGCATGATCCAAAATAAAGAAACTCCACTTCAGTTTCTTATGGGAGATTTTTGGGTTCAAAATTCTCAAAATAGAAAAGCCAAGTATGGGAGTTATTAGGATTTTGTCTCTAGAATGTATTCCACCATGCTTGTCGGTAATCAAAATAAGAAAATGATGTTTTGTATGGAAGAGAATCAGTCATTTTGACATTAAATTTTCTCATTGCCAATGGATTAGGTTTCCAGTCTTGGGGATGGATAATCCTGTGTATAATGGCCTTAGAGTAATTTATATGTCATTTCTCCGAGAAATGTTTAAAGGTGACAGATCATGTTTCTGTCAAAATTCTTTCATAAAATTCAGGAGTTTTATAAATATCATGAGGGGTGTAAAAGAAATTTTCTGAAAACATATTTTTAGCAAAAACATAAGGGTTTTCATCATAAAAACCATTTTCAATGTTGCAAATTGTTTCATAACTAGTTTTAGGAAAAAATTTTGATTTGGGTTCAGGAGGGGTTGTTTGGGTAGACTAAATAACCACCTCACTAGAAATTCTTTTTCCTAATTGCTTTTGAGTAGCAACGGGAGAGGGGTCAGGACTTACCAGTGTTGTTGATGGCTGTGTCTGACTATTGAAGGCTTTTTGGAGAAGCTATAAAGCTTCTTTATGAGAGATTTTAGAAATATCAAAAGGAGGCTTTAGGGATAACTCAAGGTCTAGTTTGGCCTGAGTAGAAATGGTGGTGATATTCAAAGGTGGATTTAATGATGGCTGGATAATTGCCTGCAGCCATATTCTTATGTTGGTGAGGTTAGGAGATTTTTTCTTCGAGGAGGGTTCTGCAATTTCTTTGCCTCTTCTTCTGGTAATTTTGTCAAGTGGTTTGGGAGGCATTTTCCCTGTAAAAATTCTCTTGTGAGAAAATCAAGGAGAGAATTTGAAGAACTATTTATAAATTCTATATCAAAATCAAAAATAGATAAAATGGCTTGTCATCTGGCGATAATTTGTTTGGAAGCAATATTTTACAAATTTACAATCAATTCTTAGCAAAATTTTTTGATTCAGAAGATCTCCTTGAAACTTAGAAATGGAGAGTACAATAGCAAGAATTTCTTTCTTAATGGTGGAGTAATTCTTCTGACAATCATTCAAATGCTTGGAGACAAATTGAACAACTGGTTCTTTATTGTCTTTGGATTGTTTAAGAATTCCTCCATAACCAATATCAGAAGCATTGGTTTCAACAATTTTAAAAGCAAAAGGATCAATGAGATGTAAACAAGGAATTTTCTTGACAGTTCGCTTGATCTGTTTTACAATATCAGTATGAACCTGAGTCCATGGAAGAGGATCCTTTTTGAGCCTTTGATAGAGTGTTTTGCAAATTATATTGATGAGAGGAAAGAATTCGATAATATAATTCAAACTTCCTAGAAATCTTTGCAATTGATTTTTGTTTCTGATTTCATCAAGAAATTTTTCAGAAAATATAATTGATCTTTCAATAGGTATGATAGTACCTTAATGGATGTAATGTCCTAGAAATCGAATTTTCTTTTTGAAAAGAGATATTTTAGTAGGTGACACTACTAAACTGTTCTTCTTTACAATATTGATAAATGATTAATGTGTTTAAAATGTTTTTCTATGGATGCGGAAAATATTAAAACATCGTCAATATAAACAATAATATAATCAGAACAATAATTGAAGATATCATTCATTATCCTTTGAAATTCAAAGGGGGCATTTTTTAAACCAAAAGGCATGACATTCCATTCATATTGGCCAAAAGGAACAGTAAATGCTGTCTTATATCTGTCCTTTTCACTAATTTGAATCTGTCAGAAGCTTGATTTCATATCAAATTTTGAAAAGATTTTTGCATCATAAAGTCTATTTAACAAATCTTTAGAATGGACTAAGAAATGCATTATATATATGAGGAGTTCCAAGATATATATATCTATAGTAACTTTGAGAAAATGATTGTTGCATAAACAGAAGAAACATAATATGACCTTTCATTATCATGATTAGAGAGAGGATTAGACTCTTTTTATAAGCCTTCAATAGGTGACTTCCATCAAAGCACTGACGTAGCCAGCAAGGATCACCTAAAGGTATCCTAGAGGGGGTGAATAGGTGATGTAAAAATTTTTCCATCAAATTTTAAAGCGAAAACAAATTATCAATATTAAAGTTTGAAAAACAATCAAATTATGATTAGACTTTGTGACAAATGTACCAGTGTGCAGTATTTATATATATAACAGGAGTTTAGGGATAGAAAAATTGCACATAAGAAAGTATAGTGGTTCGGCTTAGATCAAGCCTAAATCCACTCTTCCACACTAACAGTCTATTGGCTGGATTTTATTATGTGATCAAAAATGATTATAAGTTCTTAGTGACTTCACTCTATGAATGATAGAATTCTCTATCTCATACAATCACTCTTATAAAATATCTGAAGATCTCAGTATTTGGCTCAGGAATGACAAGTAATAGAATCAGAGTATACTCAAATTTTGGACTTGTTGATTCTTGACTTCGTTCTCTACCTTTTGCTCGTCATTAATCTTCTTTTATACTCCTCTACTTCCAAACTAGCCGTTGGACAGTTTTCAGAGGATCATCTTCCAATCTTCAACTTAGATAGATTTGTATAAAATCGATTAAATAGCCGTTGATTGACAAAATCTGAATCCCGCTGAATCTAGTCGCCCATACAACTAGAATCTTGGTTTTTATTTGTTATGAGATATATTTGTCTTAATATTTGATTATCAATCAATTTTGCATTATAGCCTTTTAAGGTTAAGTCAATCAAAACTTTCCTTATGTGAAATCCATGCCAAATCACTTGTCGTTACATTCGTTCTGAGTAGTTTCAGAGTCTGGATAACTTCTAGTTCTTGCTTCACATCCAGAACTTAAGTCAGTGTGAGTCTTCAGTAAGGTCTTTGCCTTTTAGAAGTAGAGTCTGAAGTACTCTATGAAGTTTGAATGACTTTATTAGTAGAGTCTGAAGTTCTCGTTCTGAATCTTGTAAAGTCTGAAGTCTTCCTTATAGACCTCGTAAAGTTTGAGTGTCCAAAAAGTTTAGTTCTCTCAAAGCATTGGAATTGCCATTTCCAGAATATGCCTATCTTGATCAAAATACTTCAGAGTATGTATCAGACTTACATAATTATCATAGATAGTTTTGTCAACTTCAAAATCTATTAAGAGGTTTCCTTAACAAGCACATTATATCTTTATAAGACTTGCAACTTTTCATATCCACTACGTTTTTAGCACTTAAATAGTTATTGGACCATAATTAATTAGTTTTGGGTAGAGCAGTTTTTTAATTATTTGCAATTGTCGTCCACATAAACATTAAGCTTATTCTTTTCAATATTTCCCTAGCTTTATGAAAAGACCTTTCATTATCACTACTACCATGAGTAATCGTAGTCGGTTCTTCAACTTGGAGTGCTAAATCATGATCCAGGACACCTAGGTGAAACTAAACTTCGCACCAATAATAGAAATTCATTCCATTGAATAAAGGAACAAATGAAGCATGTGAATGAAGAGAAATAGGTATAGATATTGCAAATATGCTAGAAAACACTCATACATTGGTACTTATAAGTACGCTTTATTAAAATTTATTTGCTATCTTTGGAGATACAAATAAATCTAACAAGACATATAATTACTACTTTTACGTTCATGAATTATAAGAAATTGATTAACCTTTTGGTGAATCCCTCAATTCTTATAGTAAATGTACTTCAATATATACATATCACCAATAAGGATATGTAACATATCAATTTTAGTCATAACATCACTTAATATGGGTAACTGAATAAAACATTGTGAAATTTCAAAAATTAAAGACCTTAAGGTTTGGCCACTTTGGTGACTAGCAAACCATTTATAATTGAATTATTAAAATTGTAAATACAATTATTGTTTCATAATTTGATTGTCTCTAAATGTTAAGATTCAATCACTTTCGTGATAAAACCATCATTGAGGTATGAGAATCAAATTTACATTATGATGCCTTAAGTGTGTGTGTGTGTGTGTGTGTGTGTTTATCAATTCATTTATCAATATACGAATGCATGTATCAAAACAATTAACGTGTTAGAGAACAAGAAAATATATATACACCAAGAGCACTAAACCCAAACAATATTTTATGTGCAATTTCATTAAGAAGGTACTTGTATTAATCAATTTGATGCGTTGGTATCTTTAATGAGCATTAATGGGAGATCATTAACGAAACCGTATGTATTTGTTACTAATTGGAAAATCATGATATCCTAAACCATTCTACAAAACAAATTGTCAATAATGTAATTCAATTATGCGAAAATTCATAATCAAAGAATTTTATATCTTCATAATTTATTCACAACAAGAGAGATAAAAAAACATACATTTATCTATAGCAATGAATATTTGAGAAAATGATTGCAGTAGAAACAGAAAAAATGAATAAATATGGTTTCTCTCCCTTAATCCTCTTTTATGTTAAGTATTTTATCTAATGAAGGATAGAATACAACCTTTTGTTATCACGGGTGGAGAGAGAACCAAGCTCTTTTTATAGGCCTTCAATAGGTTCTTTCCATCAAAGCACATTCTATCTTCATAAGAGTTGCAACTTTTCATATCCAATACATTTTTAACTCTTAAATAGTTATCATTAAGTAATAATATCAATAAATGACTTTCATCAAAGCACATTTCATCTTCATAAGAGTTGCAACTTTTTATAGCCAATATGTTTTTAGCATTTAAATAGTTTTTAAACCATTAATTAATAATATCATGTTGGCCACAATTATTCATACACAGCATTGTTGAACTGGCATTATGAGCCCCCTAGCTCGACCCGTGATGCAAAGGGGCAACGTGCATAATAGGCAGGTGGTTTTGGGTAGTGGTGGTCAGGGCTTGCTCTTCTTCACCCACAAGTGAGTCGATCGAGAGAGAGAGAAAGAGAGTATACTATTGCAAGGGAAAAATTGAAAATAGGTAAAAGGGAAGAATGAAAAGAAGAGAAAATAAAAATGAAAAGAAAATGGGAAAGAAATCGAGTGATGAGGTGTTAACTATCAATGGGGTAGATTGAAGATGTAAATTTACTCAGAACACAGTCTAACTTCGCCCGCCGCCGGCAAGGCCGCCTTGCCTGCGACCCTCGTCGGCCACCATGGGGGAAAAAGAAAAGAAGGAAGAAAAGAAAAAATAATAAAAAATACAAAAATAATATTATTAAAAATTATTCACGTCTGGGTGGTGCTGCCGAAGCGCGCACTCTTCCTCTCGCAAAAGGTTAAATATTCGAATCCTAGGCGCCGCAGGATGACTTAACTGGTGGCACGTGTATGGTGGCTAGTACGTGTTGCTCCCAGGGTTTACTCCCCGGCTATCGGCCGTGCGGGGGTTCCCTGGGTTATCAAAAAAAAAATTATCCACGTCAGCGCCGATCGAATAAAATTGGCCAAATAGATTGAATTGGAACAATTGCAAAAGGTTTACGATTGAATTAGCAAAAATAAAAAGTTTAGGTTTTAATTGGCACAATTACAATAGGTTTAAGGTTTTTTTTTTTAATATTCATAGATTTATGATATATTCTTACTAATCTCATATTGACCGGGTGAAATCCGGACCAAAACATGAGTTGATGGCACAAATACATAGTGCTTGGACTTTGTGATGGGAAAGATTGTGCAAAAAGTTCTAAACATATGCACTTTTGCTATTCAATCATAAACCTTTCAATTTTACCTATCAAGTCCTAAACCATTTCAAAATTTTCCAATTGAGTACATTTGGCTAAAATTGGCCGAAAATCGCTAAGATGGACTCCATCCGTGCCATGTGATACGGTCGGCACTAGCATGAATAATTTTTAATAATATTTTTTGAATATTTTATCATTATTTCATTTCCTTTTCGTTATTTTTCTTTCTGTTTTAGTTCAAAGGTCGTTGTCCCCTGGGCAAGGGCCAAGAAGACCTCACCGGTCAAGGGCGAGTGTTGGGGCCCTCATTGTGGCGGTCAAGGGAGTCGCTAAGAATAATACGAGATGAAAGATCACATAATAGAATCATGAGCTTAAGGTCATGACAATACACTACTCCATGCATAAAACCACATAGCTAAGACCATTAATTGATGTAAAATTAAGCATGTGATGCTGCAATAACAAAGAGGAAAGTCTTTTTTTACTATAGAAATTGGCTAGGACGAGGACTCTACTAAGGAACGTGTTAATTGCGAGCATGAATATCATTATCAGATCTGGTGTAACGCACCATCTTCAATTGTCTAAGTTTAATTTACTATATATACTAAACTCATATATATATATATATATATATATATATATGTCGCAACCTAAAATTTTGCTCAGGCTAATGGATTATTAAGACTAAGCTTAATTCGGGCCCTCCCAAGCCCTACCAATTCGCAACTTAGGATTTAAGTTCTTAACATGCAAATGTTTTCATGCTTGGAGTCGCCACTAATCTATTTATGGTAGGTCGATTAGAAACCTAAATAAAACATAGGGAGATATGTTTTATTCCTACAAACCAGAGATTCTAAGCTCGGGGACTTGATTACGCTAGATCTAGTCTAACGCCATTTCGGTACCTTTTCTTTTCAAAAAAAATATTTATGCATGCAGTCTGGATTCATTTTATTACCTAATCACTAACATGTGAGGTGTTCATGCAGATGCGCAAACCACCAAAGTAACACCCAATAATCAAAACATTAAATAAATTGCAAAATTGGGAGAATTACTTACCTCAAAGCAACGTAAGCATCTGCATTGTTAGCTAGAAAATCACATCAACAATCCTAATATGATTTCTAATTAACAAGTAGTTCACTCAATATTTTTTTAAAATTTTCACTTATTTAAATGAAAACTAACCTATATGTAATGACGTGCAAAATTAACATGCGATTAATGCAGCCTAACATGCAAACTATATGTCATGCGACGACGTGACCTAATTCTAATGACGGGCAAATGATTTATTTTTGGTATTTTTTCAAAATCAAATTCGGAATAAAAAATGCCTAAAACAACATGCAATCTAACAACTTCTTTTTTTTTGGTATTTTTTTGTTAAAATTCGAAATTAAAATCAATCCAAAATGAACTATCAAGGTTAGAATAATATCTAATTAAACTAGGAAACAAATTACCCTAATTCCTAATTTAAATTAGAAATTATCTTATTTTTCTAGCAAATCTTGGTTGTCCTATTCTATTAAGAAAAAGTTATCTAGATATATTCTAAACATGCAACATTATCTTCAAAGAAATCAATTCAAATTGCATCTAATCTTTTTGGCTTTTCTTTTAAAGAAACAAAATCAAATAAGAGATAAGCACCACCACCAAATCAATATCTACACAATCCGCAAAACTTTTCTTATCAAATTTAAATGAGGCAAAGAAATCAAACTAACGGTCATATCTATAGGGTTATAGATATTGACAGAAAGTTGATTGGTCAAATTTGGAAAGCAAATAAAATCTATAATCGTGTCCAAGTGATTATGGACAAGATAACGATTTTTCGTATCGCCGTGTATCGTACCTTAGGGATAAGATCGGATAGTCGACCAGATACGTTGCTAAATTAGGCAAAATTCCTAACTTTAAGTGTTTCAAATATCGCGGATATCGCAAATATTATCCTAAGATTTAGCAATCCACCAAAGAATATCCACGAAATATTCAAACACCGAAAACTTAGGAAATTAAATATTTCGGAAAATATTCGGATAATGACCTTACCTAATTGACGGATATCTTCCAAATTCGAACTCGCGGATTGGGATTGCGGATCGCGATGAGCGGCGAACGGTGGCCAACAGCGATGGACTGGCGGCGGCGTTGGACTTACGAATCGCGGCGGGACTTGATGGATGGTAGCTCGCGGTGTGACTCGGCTTGGGAGGATTTGACGGTGAGAGGGTCACAGGACTTGTGGCTGGCTAGGGAGCGACGTGGAGTAGGCACCAGGGAAATAGCTTTTCAGTTACCGGAAAACCTGCAAGATCAGACTAAAGCTTGGCCGTGAAAGTTAGCAAACTGTTGTGAATTTGTCGAGCTTGCTGTGACGTCAGTTGCGGACTCAACGTTGCTGGTCATCACTGAATGGGAGTGTTGCAGGGACTCGACTGGTTGGTGGCTCGCGGTGGATCATGATGGTGGCAGCAAGTCAACGCGTTGGAATTCTCGGTACCACTCACGGTATGGAGGTGCTCGTTGGACTCACGGCGATGGACCCCGGTAGTGGAACGCTTGTACTGATTTAAGAGCTCGCTGTGGTGGTATGGCTCGGTGATGCTGGACTGAAGCGCCCGAGGCACTCCGGAAAGAGCTTGTGCTCACTGCATGGACGTCGGAGCACGTGTGGTGGCTGAGTGTGAAGATTGGAGTTCGTGGGCGCCAGCACCACCAAACCACCGGGTTGTTTCTTCACCTTTTCCAATGAACCAATTTCTCCAATCACGCAACTCAGGATTTTCTTTCCTCTCTGGACGTGTATGAATGTGCCCGTGTATTTCAATCTCTCTTGCTTTCTCTCTGTGTTCGTGTGTGATCAGATCCCCCAAAGGACCAAGCTCTCCAGTGTGTGTATTCCCCTTTGACAATTCTTTCTCTCCCTCTCTGAATTGTGGCCTACTCTCTTCACGATTTTTCTTTTTCTTTTGGCTTTTTCCTCTCTGTCCAGAACGTGAATTCTCTCTCTCTCCGTGAAGCCCCCTTCTCCTTTTTTATATTGTTTTTCCCTTTGCTCAAAAGGAAGCCCCCCGTGCGATCGTCCAATATATTCCCCAGAATATATCCCCATGCTGACCGTATCTTCAATATCTATGGCCTCGCACGATTTTTCTTCTCAAAAGTGGCGGGGAATATCCTTCGCGTATATTTTCCTCTTGCACCAAAGATTCCAAGAAAATAAAAATCGGCTGATACCTTTCCTCTTTGGTATATCGTGACACCCGAAATTTTCAAATTTCTAAAAGATATATCGCCGATTAGTTTCCATGGATTAAAGATAGGCAAAATATATCGATTTCGATTATGAGCCTGATTCAATTTAGCTCAAAACCATTTGCTCGAATCCATCCGCCGTCGGTCCGATAGATGTGCAAATTATATGGGCCTAATTAACTATGGAATGCTCCTAATATCTATATGCAATTTAACTAAATAATTTTTTTCTAGGGACCGAGATCGATCCCTAATTTTTATGCAATTAAGCACTAAATGATGTGCCAAAATTTAGGTGTCAACAATATATATTGATCGTTATTTACACATGCGCGGGAATTTGCTAGACTCAACAAAACTTGTACAAGGTTCAAGGCAAGGGAACTTTTTTACAACCTAAGGGTGCTTCTATTTTAAGGAAAATGAATTATTTAGAAAATATTTTCCTAAAAATAATCGTTCCTATTGCTTATAAAAATGACTAAATGAAAAATATTTTTATCACCTACAAAAATGTTTAGACATAAATTATTATCGATAATTAAAAAAATTTTATCGACTAATTATTTCAAGTAACACAAACTGTAACGTCCCGAAATTCGACTCACTTTTGAGATCAATGAAATTGATGTATTTCTCATTTCATTTTAGTAAGTCTTGCCCAGAACTAATCATTCTCGGGATACTGACCGGTAGGGAAAGGCTAACTAGAAAAAAAAGGTACGTAGACCCAAGGACTCGACCGTGAATTGAGTCCGATCCTGAGGTACGACGAGTGAATATTTTGTGCCAATGTGGGCCGGTCTAAAGAGAGTGACGGATTTGGTTCGACCGACGACGTACAATCAGGTAACGGGTGATTCCGTACGACTGAGAGTACGCGCGGCGGACGATCCTGAACTTATTCCGGATGACCGCAACCCCCGAGACTAGCGATAAATCATCATGTTCTCTGGGAAATCGGGACCGTCACGACTCGAATAGCCCTAGGTCGATACACGTAACCCCTAAACAGCCGCCCGTTAGTAAGAGACGCTAAAACTGCAAATTGAGCTAAAACGATCGTGGAATTGAGTCTGAACTTCGGTGTCGATTTTCGTGGGCATATGCGACTATTTTGCGAGGAAGACGTCATTTTTATGTGGCCACGTGTATTTGGGATCCATAGAATCAAAATTTGGAAATTTGACCCGGGACCAGAAAATTACCGTTTTGCCATTGTACCCCTAAGTTGGAATTCTGAATTTTGGGCTTTATTGGACATTATTTTGGAGTTTAAAATTAAGTCTCATCATCCCAATAATTCAAATTGTTGAGGACCAAAATGCCCCTCCACTAGTGAGCTTGATTGAACCTCAATCCTTTGATTAGGGGTAGTTTGGGTATTATGAGGAGTAGCTCACCAACCCCACGCACTCAATCACTCTATAAGCCCTCTAGTCTCTCTCTCTCCTCTCATTCTCTCCCCCAAGCAGCCGGCACCCCCTTCCTCCCCCTCACTCTCTCCCGATTGCTCTCTCTCCCTCACGCCGTCGCCGCCGCTCGCCAGAGGAGCTCCGCCACCGCCGGGGCTGTTCCGCCACCACCACCACCTCACCTAGCACCGTCCAACAGTCCCACTCCTCTCTCTCTCTCTCCTCCCGTCCGCCACGACCAGCCGCTCCCCCGCCTAGGACCGCCGGTGCCCTCAACCGCCGTGTCGCGCGCCGCCGGGGAAGTCGCCCATCGCCGCCGCTACCCCGCCGCTGCCTAGCCTTCCTCGTCACGTGTCCGGCCCCATTTCAAGCTTAGGACATTAAGTGAGTTTGACCCTAAATCCTAATTAGGATAATTTGCATTTCTAGATGGGTTTTAGGGGTTAATTAGAGTAATTTGGGGTTAAATGGTGGAGATGATTAGGGGCTGTTGTTGTGGCTTATTTGGTGGATTAGTGTGATGATTTAATGAAAGTTTAGTGGCCCGAGAGGTGCTGTACAGTGGCTGGACAGAATTGGACTGGAAAGGCCCAAGTTTGGGTAAGTTCGGGTTTTAAATGTGGATTATAGAGTACGCCTTATTTGGTCTTGTGATGGCTCGTTAAAATGGCGTTTTGGGAAGTTTAATGGAGCATTTTGAGGATAATCAATGGCCTAGAATTAGCGGACTAGTAGCTGCTCATGGCAGGATTGTATTGGGCGAGGCGTGATTGATTTGAGGTTTAATAGTGTAATTGGCGGAATTGTTGGATAGACTGAGTTAGTGGTTAAATTGTCCTTGATTGGGAGTGATTCAGTAATGTCGCGACATATTTAGTGTGGCTAAGAACGGAGTAGCTTAGCAGGCCTTGGTTGCGCGGATTTATGTTGAGCTATTTGTGTGACTTATATGTGTGAATTTCGTGCCATGCTCGAGTACTCGAATTGTCTTCATGGTTATGTAGCATGTTGGTTGGGCATATTGGAAATGTGGCTTGGACATATTGCGTGACGAATTGAACAAGTGGTGTAGTGATATTAAATGCTCATTGTGAAATGTGTGAATGCCCAAGTGTGATTGTGTAGCCATGGGTGTGCGTCACGAGCATTGGCACGGCATGTGCATTTATAAGTGTGCCCGAGTGACATGTGCATTGTGATCTCTTAAAATACCTTGATGCGTGTTACGCGGGGTTCAGATAAAAATTGGTGCTTGTGAATGTGTGATCACAATAAACCCTGATGCGTTTTACGCGGGGTAGTGAACCCGCCCTGAGGCGTGTTACGCGGGACGATGCCTGATTTACCGGAAGATGACCAACCTGAGGTGTTTTACGTGGGTAATGTGTCATGAGCCTGATGCGTTTTACGTGGACCAAAGATCGATCTCGAAGTGATGGACCTGATGCGTTTAACGCGGGTTGGTGGAGAAATTGGTAAATGGCAGAGTGCTAGCATGCAAGTGTGCGTTAATGCATTGATGATGCATGAACATGAGTGCGAACATGAACATATGCATTACATACTTCGGAACTGAGTGATATGTGCGTATGTGCATCGATCTAATTCTATGATGCTGTTGTGATTATCTTTATAGAATACCTAACCTGCAGGGTCAAATGAATTTAGATTTAGGCCCGAGGGCTTGAGTCAGTTTACGTTTTGAATTACGCGTTATTTAGTACTCGTCAGGAGGTGCACGTTAGCCTAGTTTAGGTTTAGGGAACTACTCACTGAGATTATTCTCATTGTTGTATAAAATCAATTTTTCAGACCCCTAGTCTTGAGATGCCTACAGTTCCAGTGCGTTTTGGGATTCCGCATCATGTAGAGTGGACGAGGATGATACACCTTGTAGGGAACGGGGAGTCATATATTAGGTATTATACCTTGGTTTGGGTGGACGTAGGGGAGTCACATTATCAGACCCACGAGTACGTGGCTTGGTGCTTTAGGGATAATTTCGGAGAGTATGGTCCTCTTCGGACTTTTGATGTCCCGTTCACCAGGTTGAGCACTCGGTACCATCGATGCCCTGATGGCGAGGTGACTGACCCTGGCTCTTCAGCCGAGAAGAGTACGAGCTCCGACAATGTACCGATGGAGTACGAGGTAGATGAGTTCGAGTCGATGGACATAGAGCTAGATGACGGGGACGCTGTTCCGGAGCCGATGGAGCCGGACGATGAGGAGCTAGAGCCGATTGAGGAGGATCTCGTGCCGGAGGCCGAGTCTGAGAATATGGTCTCAGAGGAGGAGGCTGTAGAGGCCGAGTCTGAGACGGACTCATCAGGGTCCGAGGAGGAGATGCCTGACAGCTCCTCATCCTCGGAGTCTTCTGATTCCGACCCAGACTGGGCATCATAGGAGTTAGCATTTGCCTCAGTTTGGTAGGGCAAGTACCTTTTTGACGAGTGTCCCACCTTTAGTAGTCGACTGACCCTCGAGCCACTTACCCCTTTTTGTCAGTAGTGGCCTTTGACCCATTTTTGGTTTTTGATTATCGGGCTGTATATGAATATTGTATATGGTTTCCAGTAATAGTGCAAGTGTTTATTCCATAATCATCGTTGTTCGTCTTTGTGGCTATCCTTGGTTATGTGTTATAATGTTGTACGGGTGGTTTTAAATACTTCCGCATCTACTTTAAATCTCTGTGTTGGGTGTTGGGTCGGCGACGCGTCCTGGAACGTCATATTCGAATCGACCACGGTAGGGATGCTCGCGCGCCATAGGGTTCGAGGCGTGACACAAATGATCTTTTTATGAAAAATGTTTTGCAAATCATTTATTTTTCATGAAACAAATTGATCCTAAGACACAATCAAGTCAACTTGACCTAGATCCAAAAATTTTCAAGTTTGATCGAGTTAACTTGATTTGATCGCCCTCAACTCGTTACAGTTCAACATTTTTTTTTCTTTTTGCTTGTTTCGCAATTAATCACGGAAATTTTCAATCTTGATAGCTAAAGTAATACCGTGATGAATATATGTAATGTGTATAGTATACAATCTTGAAACAGGTGAATAACGTGAACATTTTCACTTATCAGATATAAAAACTCGATTCAAAAACTATTAACTTAAAAGAATCACATGATTAAAACATGAAATTAACAATATTTTAATTTTGTTTGGTGAAAGAATTTGTTGCCTAAAATCTTTGCACGCCAATATAAGATTAATTTATTGAGGGCAATATTGGTCGACCCGTTTTGAATAACATAAGTTATGAATTCATCAAATCTTGACCCGGACCGGGCAGTAATAGTCCCAATCCGCCCCTAATTGCCTGGTCAAATTGCTTAAACTTATTCTACTGGATTAAGTAAACTACAAGTTAAGAACTTAAGGAAATTATACGATATCCCACTACATAACATGCAGCTTGTGAACTAAGATTTTGACTATCACATAGTCCACGTTTTGGAATAAAATTATGCATGTATCCTTCTATGTGCGTACGTCTAAAATATTGAACACTGAATGAGACATTTTTAAATAGTTACTTAGCCCGGGCTTTGCGTGGGCATGTCCGTATGCATGTTTTTTTAATCTATAGTAATGCGGACATGTGATGTAAGAGAAACAATGAGATTTCACGTAACTTATTTATAGGTATGTAGAAGAGTTTTATACTCTATGAAGGTGAAAAGCTAATATGTGGCAGAAAAAATGGCATAATGCTATATTTTCTAAGCATAGAAAATTTAAATACAAACAAATTTTTAGTGTACGATAAGAAAAGATAAATCTGAAATATGTTTGATCAAAAAGTAAAAAATATAGATAGGTTAAATATAAATGATCTATTGTTTAACTAAATTGCAATTTAATCTTTCCTTGTATAAATATTTTACTACATAGGGATATGCAAAGCGGATCGCTCGGACCGGGAACCGCTCGGATCGGATCGGATTGACTGATTTGGTCCGGTTCCCGGTTCCTAAAAGTGGAACCGGTGTCTAGGCGGTCCGGTTCCCTGTTCCAAAGGGGCACCGGATCGGACCGGACCCAACTGACTATATATATTTTTAATTTTTAAAAAAATTAGTAAAATATGAACTAGACCTAAGTATTTGACAAAAAAAAACTAAACCCTAAGTGTCCGGTTCTATTGGACCGGACCTGAACAAGTCCAGTCCACGGTTCTCAATTTTGGGAATTGGTTCTCCAGGTCCAGATCCTGATTTCACCTTGGAACCGAACTAGATCAGGAACCGATCGCCCCTATTACTGTATGTCTCAAATAAATTTAAATATTTTTGCAATATTAAAGTAGTGATAGTTATTTATTTCATTTGATATCCCCATAATTTAACAAATCACTTTATAAATTAGCTATAATTTACTAAAATTATTTTACTTGCCAAATTAATTGAATTTATTTATTCTGGTTAATTTTTCTACTAGACTAAATCTAATTCCTTGAAGAAAATCAGTTACACTTTTAGTTAGAAACAAAATACTTATGAGTAATATGTTCATTTAGAATTGTCCAAAAAATCTTAAACCTTTTATACTTTTATCAATTTGGTCCTAAACATTTTAATTGTGACAATTGAGTCATAAAATTTTCACGTTTTGTCAATTAAGTCTATAAGGCTAATTTTGGCCGGAAATCGATGACGTGGACACCGGCTATTCTATGTGGCATGACAAAGACTAACGTGGACACCGGCTATCTCACCTGGCATAACAAGCACTAATGTGGACAATTATTAACCATATTTAATATTTTTCAAAAAAATTATTAATTTTTTTATATTTCCCTTTTTTTCTTCTCTTTCGTTATTTACTTTTTCTTCTTTTTTTTCCTTTTCTCTTCCTTTCTTTTTTTCTTTTTTCTTTTTCTCTCCACTAGCCATCGCCTCAAGAAGAGTAAAGGAAAGAAAAGAAAAGAATTGAAAAAAGTAAAGAAGGAAAAAGAGAAGAAAAGGAAAAGGGAAAAATAAAAATTAATAAATATTTCAATAAATATTAAAATATTATTAAAAAATTTTCATGTCAGTGCCAGTCATGTCATGTAAGGTGGTCGGCATTCCACGTTAATGATTTCCAGCTAAAATTGATCGAATAGATTCAATTGACAAAATATGAAAAGATTTATGACTGAATTGATACAATTAAAATGTTTAGGACTAAATTAATCAAAGTACAATATATTTATGACTTTTTGGACAATTTTCCTCACTTTTCTATTAAGAGGTTCTCTTTATTTTTACTACTTTGGTTTTTTCAAAACACAATTGTAATAAGTAAGAATATATCTAGGGATGATTTCTCTATATCTATTTTTTCCAACATTAAACTCAAATATTTACTTTTAGATTACAAAAAGTTGTATTAATAAAAAAAATAAAGCTCATAAAATTTGTCCTTATCCATATTATTAGAATATTAAATTAAAATATTCTTTATGTATTGTTTTGAATTATTTGAATAAAATAAGTTATAGCTTAAAATGACAATAGTTTATATATTAAGAACATATGTGTTTAAGTTTGTTCCACTTTTGTTTTTTGTTTTTTTTGTGAAGCGGTTTTTTATTATAGTTTATATACTTTTATTTAAAATATTTTACTCTTTTCTTGGTTAAAGATATTTTGGTGAATGAAAAAGTTATATCATTCAATAATACTGCACAAAAATAAATCTGTAATATGAAGAACAGAAACCAATGTACCAGATTTGCATTATTTCAACAAATGGGTGAAATATCTAATTTCCAAATGAAATAAAAAAAACCATCTAATTCTTTTTATTTAGTAATGAAAAGATAATTTAAGGGTCTAAATGGCGCAATCTCCCATCGAATAGCACAAAATTTAAGTCTTCATTGAATGCAATCTGAGGGAATGGCTGGATCTGAAATCAAATTGTATAGTCATTTTTCTTCACATAAGTGCAATTTGAGGGCCTTAGTGGCTTGATCTCCAATGAGATTGCAAAATCTTTGATTCTTTTTCTCGAACCGAATTTGAGAACTTGAAAGCTTAATTGCAAATAGAAGAGGGTCGAGTTCTTGATGACCCAAATATTTCTAAAATCTTGATGACCAACATATTAATAGAAGTATTGACAACAATTTCAAGCTTTCGAAGGTCTTTAATATTTTAAAGAACTTTTTGCTAACAACTCCACAAAATAAATGGAAAGGCCTCCTATTTACAGAGAGAATGGGAGAGTATTCGATAATTGTGAATTGGTCAAATTGAGATTGCATATCGGCAATTGGAATTTGCTCAGTATTCACTTTGATTTAATCAAATACCGGATCCGTTTTATACTTGATATTGATAAATGCTAATTTGATTGAGCTCATCCAATATACCAATATCTTTGTTCTTGGCTAGTTGTTCTATTACGAATACATATCTTAATTTGATTGGACAATCACTCTTCCCAATAAGAATTGTTAAGCACCAAAATATTTATGCAGAATTTTAGAGTTTGCTCGAAAGTTTCGTTGTTTTTCAAGTACATTTAAGAAAGTCCATTCAAGCCAGTGAAGAGTACTATTCAAAGGGAAAATTACATAAAGTCCTAAACATATTTTACAGAAGCCAATTAAGTCATTAACTTTTCAAATTGGACAATGTATATCTAAACATTTTGATGATTTGCTCATATAGTCTTTCCAGCGAATTTTGGCCTACAATCCTTGACGTGGATGCTTGGTGTCTGACATGACACAACTGGTGTCGGCATGGCCAATTTTTACAATTTGTTTTAAAATTTTAATTTTTTTTTAATTTCCTTTCCTTTTTTTCTTTTTTTTCCTTTTCCCCTCTTTTAGGAACAAGTGGCACAGCCCTCATCGGCCACAAACCTGGCCAAGATCCGTACAGGAGGGCTGGCTAGTGAGGCCTCCTCTAGCCGGCGATCGGTAGAGGGAATTAGGGAAAAATGAAAAAAAGAAAGAAAGAAAAGAATAGGAAAACGTAGAAAAAGTTCAGAAAATTAAAAAAAAATTGCAAAAATCGTCCATATCAGTACTAACTGTAACGTCCTGAAATTTGACCCACTTTCGTGGTTAATGAAATTGATGTATTTCTCATTTCATTTTAGTAAGTCTCGTCCGGAGCTGATCATTCTCGGGATACTGACCAGTAGGGAAAGGCTAACTAGGAAAACGGTACGTGGACCTAGAAACTCGACCGTGAGTTGAGTCCGATCCTGAGACGCAACGAGGGAATATTTTGTGCCGACATGGGCCAGTCCAAGGAGAGTGACGGATTTGGTTTGATAGACGACGTACGATCGAATAGCGGGTAATTCCGCACGACCGAGGGTACGCGCGGTGAACGATCCCGAACTTATTCCGGACGACCGCGACCTCTAGGACTAGCGATAAATCCTCGTGTTTTCTAGGAAATCGGGACCGTCATGACTCGAGTAGCCCTAGGTCGATACGCATAACCCCTAAACAGCCGCCCGTTAGTAAGAGACACTAAAATCGCAAATTGAGTGAAAACAATTGTGGAATTGAGTCCGGACTTCGGTATCGAATTTCGTGGGTGTGCGCGACTATTTTTGCAAGGACGACGTCATTTTTATGTGGCCACTTATATTTGGGATCGGTAGTGTCAAAATTGAAAAATTTGATCCGGAACAGGAAAATTACCGTTTTGCCCTTGTACCCCTAAGCTTGGATTCCGAATTTTGGGTTTATTTATAGATTATTTTGGAGTTTTATATTGATTTGTCACAGCCCAAGAATGCTGGAAATTATGGTCTAAAGTGCCCCCAAGAGTTTTGCCAAGTTTAAACCTCAACCTTTGAATTAGGGGCAAAGTTGGCATTATTGCAAGTTTGGTCAACCACCCCACCATCTCACTCTCTCTTTAAACACTCTAGTCTCTCTCTCTCTTTCCATTTTCCTCCCATCTTCAGCTGGTCAGCCCTTCCTTCACGTTAACTTCCTCCCCTTCTTTTTCCTTTTTGCTTGGCCGTGGAAGTCCAAGCTCGCCGGAGCTGATTCACCACCACCACCACCACCTCGCCTAGCACCACCCAACCGTCCCACTCCCCTCTCTCTCTCTCTCCCGTCCACCGCGACCAGCAGCCCCTCCGCCTAGGCTCGCCGTCCGCAAGCCGCCGTCGCACGCGCCACCCGGAATGTCGCCCGTCGCCGCCGCTGCCCAGCCACCCTTGCTGCTTGTTCAGCCTTGATTAAAGCTTAGGATTTCAAGTGAGTACAACCCTAAACCCTAATTAAGATAATTTGCATTTCTAGATGGATTTTAGTGGTTAATTAGGGTAAATTATGGGTTAAATTGTGGAACACATTAGGGGCTAGTGTTGTGGCTGATTTGGTGGTTTAGTGTGGTCATTTTATCGAGGTTTAGTAGCCTAGGGCGTGCTGTGCAATGGCTGGTAGTGTTAGGTTGAATCGACCCGGGTTCGAGTTTAATTAGGGTTCGTTTGTGAATTATGGAGTGCGCCTAGTTTGATCCTCGTCGCGGCTGATTTGGACAATATTGTGGAGAGTCAAATGGAGCATTTTGAGGATATTGAGTGGCCTGGAGCGACTGGTTTGGTGGCTGTCCACATCGGAGTTTAATTGGGCAAGGCGCGATTGAATTGAGGTATAATGGTGTAATTATCGGAAATGTTGGATCGACTGAATTAGTGGCTGAATTGTCCTAGAATGTGAGCGATTTTGTGATGCCATGTCATATGCCTAGTGTGACTAAGGTTGGAGTAGTTTGGCGGGCCTCGATTTTGCGGATTCATATTGAGCTAGTTGTGCGATTTATGTGTGTGAATCGTGTACCGCGCAAGAGTGCTTGAATTGCTTTCATGGTTATGCTAATGTGGTTGGGTATGTTGAAATGTGGATTGAGCATATTGTGTGGTGAATTGAACAAGTGTTGTTGCGAAATTAAATGCTCATTATGAAATTCGTGTATGCCCAAGTGTGATTGTTGTAGCCATGTGTGCGCGTTACGAGCATTAGCAAGGCATGTGCATATACAAGTGTGCCCTAGTGACATGTGAATTGTGATCACCTAAAATGCCCTGATGCGTTTTACGCGGGATTCAGATAAAAATTGGTGCCTGTGAATATGTGATCACAATAAATTCTGATGCGTTTTACGCGAGGTAGTGAACCCGTCCTGAATCGTGTTACGCGGGACGATGCCCAGTTTACTGGAAGATGACCAACCTGAGGCGTTTTACGCAGGTAATGTGTCATGAGCCTGATGCGTTTTACACGGGTCAGAGATCGATCTCGAAATGATGGACCTGATGCGTTTAACGCGGGTCGGAGGAGAAATGGATAAATGGCAAGAGTGCTAGCATGCGAGTGTGCGATAATGCATTGATGAGGCATGAGCTTGAGTGCGAACACGAGCATGTTCATGACATGCATCGTGACGTTGCGATACGCGTTTATGTGCCGTGATTGACTTCTGTGGCGTGATTGTTATTATTTATTGAATGCCTTACCTATAAGGTCAAGTAAGGTTTGGATTTGGGCCTGAGGGCCCGAATCATTTATGCTTCAACTTGTGTGGTTGTTTAGTACTCGTTAGAAAGTGCATGTTAGCCTAGTTTAGGTTTAGAGAACTACTCACTGAGATTATTCTCATTGTTATATAAAACCAATTTTTTTCAGACCCCCAGCCTTGAGATGCCCGATGCTCCAGTACGTTTTGGGGTTCCGCACCATAAAGAGCGGACAAGGACGATACACTCCGTAGGGAACGGGGAGTCATATATTAGATATTATACTTTAGTATGGGTGGACGTGGGGGAATCACATTACCAGACTCACGAATATGTGGCTTGGTGCTTTAAGGATGATCTCGGAAAGTATGGTCCTCTCTGAACTTTTGATGTCCCATTAACCGGACTGGGCACCTGGTATCCCCGATGCCCCGATGGAGAAGTGATTGACCCTGGTATTTCAGTTGGGGAAAACTCGAGCTCGGATGGTGTACTCGTAGAGTACGAGGTGGATGAGGTTGACCCGGTGGACATGGAGCTGGATGACGGAGAGCCGGAGCCGATCGAGGAGGACCCCGTGCCGGAGGCTGAGCCTGAGGATATGGTCTCGGAGGAGGAGGCTGCCAAGGCCGAGCTTGAGACGGATTCATCAGGATCCGAGGAGGAGATGCCTGACAGCTCTTCATCCTCGGAGTCTTCTGATTCCGACCCAAACTGGGTACCGTAGGAGTTAGCGTTCGCCTCAGACTGGTAGGGCCAGTACCTTTTTGACCAGTGCTCCACCTTTAGTAGTAAACTGAGCCCCGAGCCACTTACCCCTTTTTGTCAGTAGTGGCCTTGACCCGTTTTTGGTTTTTGGTGATTGGCTGTACATGGATATTGTATATGGTTTCCAATAGTAGTGCAAGTGCTTATTTGTAGTCATTGTTGTTCGTTTTTGTGGCTATCCTTGGTTATGTGTTATAATATTGTACGGACGGTTTTAAATACTTCCGCATGTGCTTTAAATCTCTGTGTTGGGCGTTGGGTCGGTGACGCGTCCTGGGACGTCGCACTCGAATCGACCTTTGCGAGGGATGTGGCGCACCGGAGAGTGCGAGACGTGACACCAACCATACTATGTAGGACAACAAATACTAACTAGACTGTCATGTTAGCAATTTTCGACCAAAATTCGCCGAAAGGACAATATTGATAAATAGTCAGATGGTTTAAAACTAAATTTGCCAAATTAAAAAGTTTAGAACTAATTGACATCCGTACAATAGGTTCAAGACTTTTTTTTTTATAATTATCCCATAATTTGAAACACTTACTCTAATTTATCTTTTTTTTTTAATTTTGAAACTTAATAAGAGATAAAATAGTGATGGACTTTCTTTTTATCAATTGTCTAACATTTAAAGGCCATGTAAATAGAAAATAAATTGGGAGATGATAGAGTATAATTGAAGACACTTTCTCTGCCAAAGTGGGTTGGCTCGGCCGGTAAAGTTCGAACTCTTTGCACACCATACTCATATTCGAATTCCGCTGCCTACAATCCCCTTTGGTAGGTGATCTGTAAATTCACTATACGACTTTCTAGGCCTGTGGTATGCCCTAGCTTTGCCATGGGTAATCTCCCCTCCTCCTAAACTTTTACTTACCAAAAAAAGGAAATACTTTCTCTACTTTATAGTTTTTATTTTCAAGTATAAACTTAATAAGAGATGAAATTATCATATAATTTCTCCTTATTTATTTTCCGAAATTTAAATCGAAAAAAGATGAAAAATTACGGATGACAAATTATTAAGCTAAAAGCTTATTGATCGAATATGCGTGGCGAAACTTTGCCACATGTCTTTTCACATGGCAAATACAAAGATAAAGTAAATTGTCACATGATGAGCACTGAAGTATACATTTCCACTTTAGTTTTGACTATGTAAAATAGATAATGAAAAAAACCCTCCACGTACAAATTTTGATTTGTTCCGCCAGTAGCATATGTCAACTTAATTTTCAAGTTTACTTTCCTTTTAGGGGAGAATTACTAAAAAAATTCTAAACCTATTGTATTTGTGCCAATTTAAACCTCAACCTTTTAATTGTACCAATTAAGTCATATATATTTTTACATTATTGACATTCAACCAATTTTGAATGAAAATCGTTGATATGGACTCCGACCATCTTACATGAACATTTTATTTAATATTTTTTCGATTTTTCACTTTTTTTTTCTTTTTTTCTTTTCTTTTCTTTTCTCTAATTTTTTAATCTCACTAGCGACTTGCCCTTCTTGCCAGCCTTAAGGTTAAAAGAAAGTAAAGAAAATAAAATAAAAATATTTCAAAAACATAAAATATTATTAAAATTATCCATATCAAAGCTGGCCATGCCACGTAAGATGGTCGACATTCATATCGACTACCGGTGATTTCTGGCCAAAATTGGCTAAATGGACTCATTTGGCAAAAAATAAAAAGGTTAAGGACTCAAGTGACATAATTAAAAGATTTAAAACTGAATCGGCATAAGTGAAATATGTTTATGACTTTTTTTGGTAATTTTTTTTTCATTTTAGTTTCCAAAACACGGAAACATGTTCATACGATCATTGGGAGCTCACTATCTTTTGAGTCAAGTTTCAATCCCTACATTACCTATCTTAGTCGGGTTCCTATACCCACATTTCGACCACGATCTTTCAATGTGTGATAAAAAGATTCTTTTTATTAGCACCTTAGGGTTTGAAAATTTTCTACGTACCTATCGAGTATTATTCTGATAAATAAATAGAATCTTTCTATCTATTAAAAAAAATGAGAACCTCAGGAATAATTCAATTTCAGTATAGTGATGGTTCATAATATAAGAACAATCGGGGCATTGGAAACTTTGCCAACATGCGCCTCCCGATCGCCTGTTAATAAAATCCCTTGAGAAAGATTTTCTCCCCAATTACCTAACTTTTGACTATTTTCTTGGCCAAGGACCGTGCGGCTGAACTGTGTTTACACTTTGCGGCCAAAGATTGAGACCCCCTTTACACTACACACTTGGACCGTCAAAAGAATTATAACTCTTTTAGACATCGACAGTTGGGAAAAAGAATAACTCCTTAGATGGAATTGCCGATGAAAAAATAGAATCTCAACATAAAGGGAGATTTAAAGAATATAGTAAGAAGGAGCATAGATAGAAGCAAGAGATAACTTGATCAAAGATAGGTGATGCAAAGATGTCTTGGGGTGTTTCTTTCCCACATCATATTTGGATGCTTGATTATATACCCATGCCTTTTTTATGGTAAGATGTATATTTTATCCAAGTAAAGCCCCAATATATCAGCACCACCTATCAACAATCATGCCGCCATATCCTCCTCCCACGATATTTGCCATGTAAGTCTAAAATTCATTAAAGGTTTGCACGTTGAGAAAGAGAGAGAGAGAGATGCCAATGTCTATACCCAACATCCTGTTTTCTCAAATTCGATCAAACCCAGGTTTTCTTTTCATCTCTTTTTAGGTTTTGATCTTGATCAGAAGATCACACATAGGTTAAAGGCGCAGGATTTGCCAAATGCTTATCTCTCTACGCCGGCAAAATTCTTTTCATGTCCTCATCTTCTCAGAATCTCAATGAGCTGATCAGACTCGATCCCTCCTCTCTCTCTCTCTCTCTCTCTCTCTCTCTCTCTCTCTCTCTCTCTCTCTGCTTTTATCCTTTGTATTTTGAATGAAAATGTGTTCAACAAGAGAGAGGACGATTCACGACCAACTGAGGCCATGGAAGTCCCTCCTCGTCCACACGGCCAAGGTCGGCGACGCCTTCTCCCTCTTCATGAAGACCAGCCTCACTCTCTGCACCTTCGCCTCCCTCTCCCTCGTCCTCTACTTCGCCTTCTCCGCCCAGTCCTACCTCTCCGCGTGTCCCCACTGCGACAGTGCCTTCCGGCCCCCCGCCCTCCATCAGTTCGCCTCCACCTCCGCCGAGGCCCCGACGAACATATCCCACGTCCTGTTTGGCATCGGTAGCTCCGCAAAGACATGGGACGAGCGCCGCCGCTACAGCGACCTCTGGTGGCGCCCCAACGTCACCCGTGGCTTCGTCTGGCTCGACCAGGACCCTTCCAACGCCGGCGTCGCGTGGCCAGCCGGCTCACCACCGTACCAGGTCTCGGCCAACACGTCAGATTTCAAGTACACGTGCTGGTACGGGTCGCGGTCGGCGATCCGGATCGCACGCATAGTGAAGGAGAGCTTCGAGCTGGGGCTCGAGGCCGTGCGGTGGTTCGTGATGGGCGATGACGACACGGTGTTCTTCCTGGAGAACCTGGTCGACGTCCTTGCCAAGTACGACCACGACCAGATGTATTACATCGGAGCAAACTCGGAAAGCGTCGAGCAGGACGTGATCCACTCGTACACGATGGCATACGGTGGCGGTGGGTTTGCCGTGAGCTACCCACTCGCGGCGGAGCTCGCGAGGGTGTTGGACGGGTGCATCGACCGGTATGCGGGTATGTACGGGTCCGATCAGAAGGTCCAGGGCTGTTTGAGCGAGATTGGCGTGCCCGTCACTAAGGAGCTCGGGTTTCACCAGGTAATATGACTTAGGTACCCTCATGTAAATTTTTCGGTACTCCTAAGTCGATTTCATCAATTTAGGCCATATCATTTCAAATTTGCTAGTCCATGAGTGTGATTCATCATGTAAAACATAAATTTCATTCTAAATTGAATCGGGCACCATCTGATCGCTCCACTAGAAAATATCATTCTTAGCCTAGAAATCAAGCAAGCGTAATATATTCGCAAGCAATTAAGGATAGTACTGGAAAAGGCTACCATAATTTAAATTCAAATAAATTAAATCTGCTTCTAATCCTCCAACCATCTTTCTCAAATCATTTCACATCAAAACTTGTTACGAATCCCTAGATTTTCAGATAACACTTGAACTGTAATTATATAGGTATAAACTGCATTTTGAATGTATTTTTTAAATTGCTGATTTTAAATTTCACACACATTTTGCTGAGAGTATACTAGTAAAATAAAATTCAATATTTACTCGAGATATGAATTATCAACTTTTTGGATGGACCATTGGGCTTAGAATACCAGTTGGGAGAAACAACCCAAAGATGTGCTGCTTTGAAATCTGTATCTATATTTAGAAAACATTAAGTAATGGTACTATTATGGTTATGAATCTCAAAATCAACATTTTCTAATCATAGCAATCAAATTAGTCAAATTAGTAAACGCGCTTTCTTATCATAAGAACATGAAATTTGTGCTAATGTGTAACCAATAATCTTTCTTTTTACTAAATTTTGTTTTGGCCAGAATAAACCAACGATAATCTGGCAAATGAACAAGCAATAATATGAGATTGTAAATTTATATATATTGCATGGATCTAAAGTAGGGAGAAACTATTTATTTCTAACTTTGAAAGCCTAACATTGGTTAGAATACACATAATACGTGCACTATTTGATTGGTCGATTACACCATAACTGATGCATAAAATTATTAATGTACATTTTCCTCAGGTAGACATACGTGGCAATCCGTATGGCCTATTAGCGGCGCACCCGTTGGCCCCTCTAGTCTCCCTCCACCACTTGGACTATGTGGACCCCATCTTCCCGGGCCTGGACCAGATCGAATCGTTGAAGAAACTCCGGACCGCGTTTGAGTCGGACCCGGGCCGCACCCTCCAGCACAGCTTCTGCTACGACCTAGCCCGGAATTGGTCCGTGTCCGTGTCCTGGGGCTACACCATCCAGCTCTATCCATCCCTCCTGACGGCGAAGGAGCTCGAGACGGCGATACAGACATTCCAGACATGGCGGAGCTGGAGCAACGAGCCCTTCACATTCAACACCCGGCAGGTCAGCCCGAACCCATGCGAGCAGCCTGTGGTGTATTTCCTGGACCAGGTCCGCCGGGTCGGGGATGGCCAGATGCTGACCACGTACGTGAGGCCGTCCGTGGATGAGAACGACTGTGCCCTCCCGCAATATGCTCCTGCTTTGGCCGTCCAGAGCTTCAATGTGTCGAGTTCAACGTTCAGACCAAACATGTGGAAAAAGGTACGAACGTCGACTTCTCAATCCCATGCCTTTGTGCTTTCTCTAAGTTGAGTCGAAAAATTTAGTGTGAAGTTTAGAAATTAATAATTTGAACTAACCAAGGAGGCGCCTAATAATCTAAGTTAGATAGATTTTCGTCGGACAGTTGGCCTGTGAATATTGGCCAGAATGAATGAAAAGGTCAATGTACTATAACTTTTATTGGTTTTGACCAAGGTTTGTTGACTTTTGAGATGATCACGCCCCGAAAGACGTGGAGACTACCAAGAGACTTTTGCGGACGCACATCACATTGCATGCGATCATTTCAATTTTGATTTGCTACTACAAAGCATAATTCTTTGCGCGATGCGCGCCGGATGCACAAGAGACCATGCCCTTTCACATTCCATGATTGCCATCCTAGTATTTGTTTATAATGACACGTGATTAAAAGAAATGAATGATGATGTCGCATCGATATAGGGATTGTGTCGAGTAATTGGCTCAATTTAGGATTCTCGATAAATCATCTTGGAAAATAAATAGGTTGAGATGCAATCCGATGAACCATCTGATCTAATGAACCATTAAATTCCGTAGACCAAAGTCACGATTATACAATCAAACTATTCTGGTCGATCGCAGGCCCCACGGAGACAGTGCTGCGAGGTGATCAACGGCACGGACTCGATGGGCAGGATGGTCGAGGTCAAGATCAGAGGGTGCAACCCCATGGAGAGTGTGACTCCCCCCGACAACATCAAGATTGTTTTCACAGGGCAATCTTAAAGTGGTCAACGACAAAAGAGAAGCTCTCCATTCCTCGGTAGGAAGCTGTTTGTGAATTGCCCCTTGTGCCCTTTCTTCGTGCGCTCCATGATTGGTCGGTTCGGTTCGGCTCGGACATCGCCACAGGAAATTGGAGAAAAGTGGTAGGCACGGAGATGACAACAGGTCTGAACTGCTCTTGCAGTAGATATCTACTATCGTGGTTGGTGACTAATTCATGAAGGCACTGAGAAATGATACAGGATCTAAAGCAAAGTTCCGCTCTTTTTTGTTTTCATTATTTTCTACGTTGCGAGGGTTTAGCGCATGTCAACACTGGAACATTACACTCAAATTATTAAAGGACGCTATCCCATTTTATATATGAATTTTGTTAATGAGTGTCTCGAGAAACTTGATCCATCCATCTTCCTAGTCCTGATAAAGAGAAGTCATCAAAAGTCATGATTACGAGATTTGTCAAAACGGGATGACCATGTGAGAAGAAAAGGTGTGGTTAGCTAAAACTCATATATTTCTAAGGGCTTGTTTGTTTAGAATTTAGTTTATGTCAATCGTAATTTTTTTACTTTTCCATCAAAATTAAAAATATCACTTAATTTTTATAAAGAATTATGAAAGAATATATGCAAATTGACGTGTTTATATTTGTCTATTGTAAAAGTTAATGGTATTAAGGGATAAAAGAAAAGTCAAGACGAGTTTGTGGTAAGATTTACATCTAAGGACAACCAAAGTAAAATTCTATTCGGAAAAAGTTGAAGTTAAAGGTGGTCTTTGAGCTAATCTAGCATAAGAAACTAAATTCCACATCAAGCCTAGATTTTTCAGAATATTTTCGTTTGCCCTCTCCAAACTCTCTCCTTGTTTCATTGTAGTATGATTCATACTTTCTTCCCAATAAAAAAACTCATTACCTTTTCACCAAATTGTGAATATAAAACTTGCTAAATAAGGAGTCACGTATATATATATACACACACACACGTACACGACTGGGCTAAGACACCTAAGCTCCACCTTCTGATGTTTCATAAATAAACATCCATCCCACAATAGTCACCGCTTTCTATAGTTACTCAAAGTGCTCCTTTTGGGGGTTCGTTAACATGAAACTAGCCAAATGGTTCCAACTTATGTAAGAGCGGGGGACTGATGTAATACACCCATAATCGAACCAACGAGGGTGAGAAGTGATTGCTGGGGCAAGTGCGCTCGGACAAGTTGCGATTCCTAGCAAACTTCTGAAATAGCATAGGGGGTAATGGATCTTTTTTTTTTTCATTAAAAAACAAGTGGATGAGCAACATGCGTAGCTACCTAATTAATGTAGGTGTTACCACACCCGTGATGGAATGTTGGAAACTAGCACAAGCCAGTCAGAGGCTTGCTCACGATACGGCTCAAACTTGTAATCTCCTAGGAAATAAGTCACTTATTTGCCACTAGGGTACTACGCTCGGTGATTGATCGACTCGTGGTTTGGTATCCCTCGGATGATGTCCCCAGAGAGCTCCACTCGATCAACAGACTACTTCATGCTTCGGCCCAACAACACAACCTCACGGTGGGCTCACACCGGACATTCAGCTTTGAGCCCAACTCTACTGCGTCGTTTTCTTTTTTTCAAGAAAAATCGACGGTTTGCAGTGCATAAATTCATTTAAGTCTCTTTGGTTCATAGATTGGAAATTGCTCATTGACTTCGCACGATCGCACTCATTGGAAAATAACTTCATTGTTATTACATGAATATCCGGGCACGTACATGATTTAGGTCATGAATAAAATGAAAAAGGTTGGAAAATAATGGGATAAGACCGACAAACATGGCATTAGGTGGATGGTCGAAGTTTCATCCAACAAGACTGCTCTGCCCGGTTCCAGGGTGGATAGGTGTTAAAATATGTATCGATTTTGAGCCCAAAGCGAAAATTTGAATTGCGAAAATAATAATAATAATAATAATAATAATAATAATAATACGAAGAAAAGGAAAGAATCCGAGGTCAAGTTTCGGAAATTAGTTTTCCTAACGCGTTTTGGGGCTTTCGGCTGGTGAGGTTGGAAAGTCCAACCTAGGACTTTGAATTGGAGATTGACTCGGTCAACAATGGGTCAAGAGAAAGAAAGAAAGAAAAGATAATAGAACTTCCAGTTGGATTAGGCAAAGGAATTTAAGGAAATATGTATATATTTCCATGGACTTTTCATTTCCGTGTTGAACTCTGCTTGATGAGGAAAGTTGACCGTGGACCCACGTATAAATATGGGCTGTCCTGTTTTCGGCCATATAGAGAAGCGCTGTTGTTGACGTGAAGAGGTCTGGAAGCGCCGTTTACGAGTGCTTGACGGTGAGCTGTCTTCGTGAGTTCTTGTTCATGGATTACATCCAAGAGAATTGGTGTTCAAGCAAAAATCTTGTGATAGATTTGTGTAATTCATTCGTGAAACTAAGAGATTATTTTGTAACGAATTGTAGACTAAACATTGCGTAAGTTATTGAGTATAATTGGGGCTCATGAAACATTGAGAAAGTTTGAGTGACTCAAGTGTGGTTGTAATCTCTATTGTATCACTTCTCTATGGTGGAATTTGTTATTGCTATCCTCGTGTACGTAGATCACTACGACCGAACCATGTATATCTTGTGTTAAATTTATTTTCTTATTCTATTTATTTTATTATTCAATCGCTTGGTTCATTCGCAATAGTAGGTTCTATTTCCCAATTTTTAGAACCTTGAATCTACTATGTAGACCTTGAAACAAACCCTAGATTCGAACTTGTTGGTCCAATTTGGTTCCAAGATCTACCTGAAATCGATGGATCTTTTTTTTGTTTTATTTTTTTTATTCTTAACAAAGCTGCGAAAACTCAAAACTTTAACCGCCAAGAATCAGCTAATATTCATACTCAAATAGAATTGAAACAAATAAAAGAAATCCATCTGCATCCCCAATGACAAAATTACCAAAAAAACATGAAACTATTGCACTTGCACTAATTCACCCATAAACATTTTAATTTGACTAATTTAATCCTAGATTATTTGATAATTTGTCACTATAGTCCATTTGGTCAATTTTGGCAAGAAATCACTGACGTAGACACTGATTGTTCTAACTGGCACGGCCAGCGAAGTAGATGCTCTTGCAATCAACAAAACATAAGAACTTGTTCCCCATCATCCCTTGATAAATGTGGCTGCATGTAAATGTGTGTACAAAGTAAAATAACATGTGGAGTTTCACTTGATTGATTGAAAGCCCAACTTGTTGCAAAAGACTTTCATTAAGAGGAGGGCATTGATATTCTAGAAACTTTTTGTTTGGTAGTCAAACAAGCTAACATTCGCATTGTTTTATCCATCACTAATGTTCAAGATTTGGAAATTCACCAATTAGATGTTAAGAATGCCTTCCTACACGGCAATCTCAAGGATCCTGTCTATATGGAACAACCACCTAGATTCATCTTGTCCTTATTATGTCTACTTACTCCGGCGTGCACTATATGGGCTCAAACAAGCTCCTAGGGCATGGTTCAACAAGTTGAGCGACTTTCCTTTTAATATGGATTCTTCTGCAACCCTACCAATTTATCACTACTCATTTATTGCCATTGGGATCATATTACAATTCTATTGCTCTATGTGGATGATATAATCCTCATTGGTGATTCCCCACAATTATTAAACTATCTTGTGCACACACTTGGTCAAGTGTTTTCTATGAAAGACCTCGACACTCTTCATTATTTTTGGGCATTGAAGTCAATCACTCCACCGATGGATTCTTTCTGTTACAACAAAAATACGTCTCGTGTCTTTTGAGTCGAGTATCCACGCCACAATGCAAGCCAATTTCTACTCCCAGCTATGCAAGCCAATTGCTCAAAGAAGCCAAACACAAGCACGTGTTAAAAAAACTACACTCAAATACAATGATAAGCCCAATGCTAATCCGTCTTATTTCTGAAGCATTATAGGCACTCTTCAATAAGTTACCCTCACTTGTCCAAATCTCTAGTTTGTTGTCACCATCGCTTGCCAACATTTGTATGCCCCAACTATTGCTCACTATCATATGGTAACACGTAGGGGTGAGCAACTTGGACCACCCAAACCAGGACCGGACCGGACCGGACCGAACCGACGAGTTTGGTTCGGTTCTCGGGACTATCGGTCCGGTTCCCGGTTCCTAAAAGCGGAACCGATTTCCGGGCAATCCAGTTCCCGGTTCCAAGGGGGAACCGGACCGGACTGGACCGACCAGACCGGATCGACTATTTAATATATATTTTTGTTATTTTTTTCTTCAAAAAAATTAATAAAATGTAAACTAAACTCTAAGTGAACTTCATTATCATAAATTTATTGATAAAAATTAGTAAAATGTAAATTAAACCCTAAGTGAACTTCATTGACATAAATTCATTGCAAAAAATTAGTAAAATGTGAAGTAAACTTTAAGTGTTTGACAAAAAAAAAAACCCCCAAACTCTAAGTGACCGGCTTCATTGGACTGGAATCGGAACCGAACCGGACCGACGGTCCGGTCCGGTCCGGTCCGCGGTTCTCAAAATTGGGAACCGGTTCTCTCAGTCCGGTTCCCGGTTCCATCTTGGAACCGGACCGGACCGGGAACCGCTCACCCCTAGTAACACGTATTCTCTGACATGTTTGCAGCACTTTACACCTTGGCTTTTGCATTTTGTCTCATAGTTATCTACATTTATTTTCATTTTTTTTGCCTAATGTAGAATAGGCTGGGTGAAAACTCACCCAACATTTTACCAGTGCTTATTGTACTATCCTCAACTCAAACTATGTTTCATGGTGTGCCAATGAACAACTCATCATGGCCAACTCCACAACTGTAGCTAAATATCGGGCTCTTACTTTAACAACTACTAAACTGATTTGGATTTCATACATATTGCATGACATTGGCATTTACCAACCTGGGCTTTCTTTTCTTTTCTCAAGTCAGCATCACATCCCACGACTAATCTAGTGTTTTTATGCTTGAACAAAGCACATTAAGAACTATTATCTTTTTGTTTAGGAAAAGGTTGCTCTCGATTCTATTGTGACTTGTTATGTTTCATCTTCCTTACAAGTTGTTGATATTTTCACTAAACCATTGACTCAAGAAAGTTATGTCTGGTTACGAACCATACTCGGTCTTTGGTCCTCCTCATTGACCAGTTTGAAGGGGAGTATTCAAGTCACAAATCAAATATAAAAAATTAGTATGAAGATAACATATCAAGCAAAGTATCCATGAGCTGGTCATTTAAAGATTTTTTATTTTTTTATTAAATTTTAATGTAGATAAAATTGTTATCTTTATGTTTACCTTCCACCATAATTATAAGTGATGATGTATCTCTGTTTTATACCGTACAAAGTATCAATGAAATTTGTGTATGCCATTCATTCAATTATGTGTTTATCTTCATTGATGTACTCATTCAAAGCATGGGTCAAAACAGCCACAAGTTGTCAATTGTGATACATCCGATACTTGAAAAGGTACTTCTCTATTGGTTGAACAGATGTGACGACATACCCAACTTGCCATATTGTTCTACTTATCTGTACACACTAATTAATTTTCGTTTTCAAATTACGATATTATAATTTCTTATTCATCGATCATCTTCATATGTCACTCTCGTTTCACACGATTGCTTCTTAACATGTCTCACAATAATGTCTGGGGGAACGTATGGTGTAGTGGGAAACCCTTCTTCTTCTCCCACCAAACTCCAAAACCCCAACCACGTCAGAAAGCATAAGCGAGTCAACTGGGGGAATCCGACTTTCGTTCCCAGTCCTTGTCAAGTCAAATTCTCTTTCATGACCAGGGACATTGCGTGAGATCGTGGGACTCCTCCTCCTCCTATGATGTTTCTTGAACTGATGCACAAGAACCGAGGGATGCTATGTTAGTCACGTTCTTGGTTTCGGTCTTGCCCATGGGAGCCACCATCAATAATCCTGTTTAAGTACTGTAATTAAGGAACGCGCATATATTTAAGTATATTAGGTTTAGTGTTCTAGTATATATTTGTAAAGGATAATTATACATCGCTCTATTTACATGTGTTGGGACCGGTCACATTGGCAAGAGACTGATCATTTTTCACTTAATAATATATTGGTCGTTCTACAAATAAAGAAAAATCTATTATCTATTTCTCAATTTATGAGAAATTATCCTTTCTACTTTGAGTTTCATGCTTCTAGGTTTGCTATCAAGGACTCCAGGACACACCGGGTGTTGCTGACGAAAACCAATCACCAAGGACTATATACCTATAAGGACTCGCAATACGTAGTATTCTTCTCTTAGAGAAAGAAGGTTGTGGGTGAACTCACATGGCATTGCTGGTTAGGGCATCCAAGGGGCCTTGTTTTACAGCTTTTACGATGTTATAATATGATTTCAGTAAATAAGTCAATTAGCAATTTATGTACAAGTTGTTTGATTAGCAAAAGTACAAAAGTACTATTTTCTTTATCAAATACTCGATGTTCCCATCCATTGGAGAAAATACATTGAGATATTTCTCAGTTCCTTCTATGCAAATATTTCAAAATTATGTGGCATTTATTTATGACTTCTCACGTTACTGTTGGTTGTATCCACTGAAGCAAAAGTCAAATTTCTTTCAAATTTTCCTCTTTGTCTAGAAAGTAGTCAAAAATCGGCTTGATAGGAAAATGAAAAATGTTCAATCTAACAAAGGAGGTGACATGAATTTACAAGCAATAATTTTCTAACATCTTCAAGAATGCAATATACAGCAACAACATTCTTGTCTAGGTACACCACAAGCAAAATGGTGTTGCTGGGAGGATTGGTTGAACTTGGGCTTTCTACATTATTTGAGGCATCTATGCCACTCAACTATTGGGTGGAAGTGTTTACAACAATGAATAATTTGGTCAATCGGCTTCCTTCCTCGACTTTGGCAACAAAAGCTCATACTCGGTCTTATTCAAGAAGGACCCTAATTATTCATTGCTTTGGGAGTTTAAACATAACTACATGATGAAGAGAGTTGACAAGGCTCTTTGCTATGTGTATTTTAGGCTTAGTGAAAAGGAAAAAGAGTATCTTTGTTTTCCTCAATTTACCATATGTGTTTACAAATCTCGACATGTTTTTTTATATGAACATTATTTTCGTTTTGCCTTATCTTCTCAAATTACTGCAATGATTGAAGATGAGCTATTGCAATGGAATTCAACTTTAAGTCCATCACAAACAAAAGATGCCGGTGATCATTGGACTATGCCCCAATTTAGTCGAAAAACTGTTCGGATAGTTGTTCACCAATAGATCTTGACTCTACACGCAAATGTGCACTTTGTTTCCAGAGATAGAACTAGATTCGAATGTTTTGTCTCTTTTTATAATATGCCACGACTAGCGGAGAGTGAATCTTAACCTCAATCTTCACCTAAAGCTTCCACATCCTTAGTGAATCCCATGATTATTAGTTTAAAGATTGGTATCTTGAAGTTGAATCAAGGTATGTCAATCTAGCAATATCAACCATTCCTCTTGAGCCAAGCACAGTCCATTCGACCTTAAAATAGCTTGGTTGAACAACCACTATGCTTATGGAGTTAGATGCTCTTGCAATCAACAAAACATAAGAACTTGCTCCCCATCATACCTTGACAAATGTGGTTGCGTGTAAATGGGTGTACAAAGCAAAACTACATGTAGAGTTTCACTTAATTGACCAAAAGCCCAACTTGTTGCAAATTGCTTCCATCAAGAGGAGGGCATTGATTTTCCTAGAAACTTTTTGTTTGGTAGTCAAACAAGCCAACATTAGCATTGTTTTATCCATCACTAATGGTTCAAGATTAGGAAATTCGCCAATTAGATATTAAGAATGCCTTCCTACACGGCAATCTCGATGATCCTGTCTATATGGAACAACCACCTAGATTCATCTTGTCCTTATTATGTCTGCTTGCTCCGGCGTGCACTATATGGGCTCAAACAGGCACCTAGGGCATGGTTCAACAAGTTCAACAACTTTCTTTTCTAATATGGATCCTTCTGCAACCCTACTGATTTATCACTACTTGTTTATTGTCATTGGGATCATATTACAGTTCTATTGCTCTATATGGATGATATAATCCTCATTGGTAATTTCCCACAATTATTAAACTATCTTGTGCATGCACTTGGTCAAGTGTTTTCCATGAAATACCTCGGCGCTCTTCACTATTTTTGGGCATTGAAGTCAATCGCTCCACTGATGGACATTTTCTCTCATGACCAAAATATGTCTCGTATCTTTTAAGTAGAGTATCCATGCCACAATGTAAGCTAATTGCTACTCCCAACTATGCAAGCCAATTACCAAAAAACAAAACAAAACAAAACAAAACTCAAACACGTGCTAAAAAAACGACACTCAAACACAGTGATAAGCCATATGCTAATTCATCTCTTTTATCATACCCTCACTCATCCAAATATCTAGTTTGTGGTTAACATCGCTTGCCAGTATTTGCATGCCCCAATTGTTGCTCACTATCATATGGTAAAATGTATTCCTTGATATGTTTGCAATACTTGACACCTAGGGTTTTGCATTTTGTCTCGTAGTTCTGTCCATTTATTTTTTTTTTTTGTCAATGCAGACTGGGCTGGATGAAACTCACTCAACATTTTATCACTGGTTATTGTACTTTTCTCAACTCAAATTGTGCTTCATGGTGTGCCAAGAAACAACTCAACGTGGCCCACTCCATAGTTGAAGCTGAATGTCAAGCTCTTACTTCAACAGTTGCTAAACTGATTTGGGTTTCGTGCATACTACATGACATTGGGATATACCAACCTCGGCCTTCTTTGCTTTTCTCAAACAACATGTGAACATTACATCCCATAACTAATCCATTTTTTTATGCTCGGAAAAAGCACCTTGAGATCGATTATCATTTTGTTCAAGAAAAGCTTCCTCTCAATTGTACTATGACGAAATATGTTTTCCTCACAAGTTGTTGATATTTTCACTAAACCATTGACTCAAGATAGTTATGTTCGGTTACGAACCAAACTCGGTCTCTGGTTCTTCTCATTGACCGGTTTGAAGGAAAGTATTGGAGTAACAAATCAAATATCAAAATATTAGCAATGTTTATACTCCAAAATCTTCTGTAAATTAGTATGGAGATAACATATCAAGCAGAGCATCCATGAGCTGGTCATTTAAATTTTTTTCCCGGATTTGTTTGTTATTAAAATTCCATGTAGATAAAATTGTTATCTTTATGTTTACCTTCCACCATGATTATTGGTAATAATATCTCTTTATTTATATTATACAAAGTATCAATGAAATTTGTATACTTTATTCATTCAATTATGTGTTTATCTTTATAAACCTACTCATTCAAAGGGTGGGTTGAAACAGCCACATGTTGTCAATCGTGATAAATCCGGCACTCAAAAAGGTATTCTTCTATTGATTGAATGGATGTGACGACGTATCCAACTCACCATATTGTTCTTATTATCTATACACAATAATTAACTTTCGTTTTCAAATTACGATATTATAACTTCTCATTCATCAATCTTCTTCATCCGTCACTCTCCTTTCACACGATTGCTTCTTAATATATCTAGCAATAATGTTCGGGTTGACGTATGATTTAGTGTGAAACCCTTCTTGTCCCACCAACTCCAAGACACCAACTACCTCAGAAAGCATAAGCGATTCAACTGGGGGAATCCAACTTCTGTTCCCAGTCCTTGTCAAGTCAAATTCTCTTTCATGACCTGCGGTGGGACGTTGCGGGAGATGGTGGGACTCCTCCTCCTCCTATGATTTTTCTTGAACTGATGCACAAGAACCGGGGATGCCGCATTAGTCAAGGTCTTGGTTTCGGTCTCGCCCATGGGACCCAGCTTCAATAATCCTGTCTAAGTGCTGTAAGGAACGCACGTATATTTAAGTATCTTATGTTTAGTTTTCCAATATATATTCATAATGAATGGTTATACAAATAATCCATAAACTTTAATCCCATATGTAAAGTCGTCTTCGAACTTTTAATTTATTCAATATGACCCACGAACTTCGGTCTAACGTGCGATGTCGTCTCCTAAACTTTCAACAAATGTTTACTTTTAATTTATTCAATATGGTCCCTAACTTTTGGCACACGTTTAATTTAGTCATTGAGCTATATGAAATGTTTAGTGTTGTCCCTAACTTGAATTAATGAAAGCACAACGTCAAACATTTTTATAAAGTCCGGAACCTAAATTGAACATGTATCAAAACTTCAAAAATCGTATTGAATAAATTAAAAATTCATGGACAATATTGCACATTGGGCCAAAGTCAAGAGACGGTTGATGTTATTTTCCCAGATTGTAACTCAACTTATTGGCCGTGTGAAAAGAAAGAGAGACCTGCGGTTGAGGTTTGAAACCAGAGAAAAGACATAAGCTGTTTAACAGCTGGAAGTGTGAACGGTTCGAGCATATCAAGCCTTTCAACAACACGGCCCGCGCTACGCAATCTTGACTCGGCAAGACTTGAAAACAAAGGCCAAAGGAAAAAGAGTCCAACAAGAGAAGCAGCGGAGGAATCGAAGACTGGTCGGACTATGATCCTTCGGACACCACCACCCCCCCCCCCCCCCCCCCAGGTACCCATCAGTCCCCGCATGGAGCCAAGAGAAAAACGGTGACGGAATGATTCGAGCAAAAGTGTCCCCACACGCGTTGGACCCAGGAGGGAATATTGTTCAGATCAGATCAGATCTTCAGAGGAAGATGTTCAAGGAATGCTTCATGGGTTTCTGAGATTTAATTAATCTTTGGATCATCAACAGTGGAGAAAATAATTGAGGAGACGATCGCAGAGACGCGTGGATCCAACTTGGAATTGACGTGACCCATCCTCGGACGCAACATTCCTTTGCAAACTATGTGACTTTATTATTTTTTGCCCCGGTCAATTTCCGCTTTTGAATTTGCACAAATCGCGCACGAGAATCTACAGTCTTGTCAAATCGGTGAATATGTTCTGGTTTCTTTGCTGTTGGACCTCATGGAAGACGCGTTTGTTCTGACAATTACGTTCGCTAGTAAACGATATTTTGCGATATAGTTGAACTTCCGTGAATTTGAGTGGACAACCTAAAGAGAGGACTTTTTTGTTTGGTACATATGTAAGTATTAGGTACAAAGAAATTGTATTTTGTCAATGTGGTGAAAAATATCTTGATGATTGGTGTTACGTTGAGCACATTTATTCCAAAATCAAAGACGACTACAATGATCATAAGACAGAAACAAAATTATATATCAAGTACATTCTTGGGTATTGATTTATGTAGTCGAGTGGAGCTATCACTTCGTCGACAAATCAACATGGTTAATTTATAATTTGTTCAAGCCATGTAGAACCGATGATCATATATGGTGTGAAATCACAAATGTATCTTGTTTCAATTGGCATATCATTGCATACTTGCTCTCTTTTTTAGGGGCATAACGAAGGAGGACGTAGTTCTATTTCTATACATGGAGAAATAGACTTTGAAATTCTAACGTGTCCTGGAAAGCAGCAGTTGCTAAAATCTATGTGCAAGTCCTGCCTCCTTCCTAAGAAAAAAAGTGGTCCAGCTTGCAAGAACGAGAACCCCTCTCTCTCTCTCTCTCTCTCTCTCTATGTCTTTGCCAGGTGGCACAATGTGAGCTTAACAATGCTTTTTTAGAATGGACAAAATTATTCAATCTCAGGTAAAGCCAATGCTAATAATAACTCTCTCTCTCTCTCTCTCTCTCTCTCTCTCTCTCTCTCTCTCTCTCGTGACTACCAGTCTGCATAAGCAACTTCCATGGAGTTTCTCCATCCATGAGCCCAACAGTCGAAGCGCGTGCCCTCGCAGAGCCACCATATAAAATTCATCTCTCTCTCTTTATGTCTTCCTTAAACCCTAACATGTAACAACCACCACATCTACTGACATCCCCTCCATACAACTATACATCTCCAACGCCCAACAAATCTCAATCCACCGATCTCATCATCACCATTCTTCATTTGGGCCATGGTCGTTGCCACCATGTCCTCTCTCCCCGGTCTCTCCAAGGCCGCCACCACCGGCACAACTGCCGTCTCCTCCGGCGGATTCCATCTCTTCCGTTTCCACGCCGACATCAAGCCCCGCCCCATGATCCTCAGGATCCTTGCCTTCGACGCTGCAAAGACCATGTCCCGCCTCATCACCCTCTACAGATCCCTCACCGATGCAGAGTTTGGCCGCCTCCGGAAGGAGATCATCCGGTCCGAGGGCGTTGCCTATCTGAACTCCCGGGATGAGTGTCTCCTCCTCAACCTTGCGTGCGCCGAGCAGCTCGAGGACCTTGAGGGTGCCGTGGATGCAGTCTCCCGCCTCTGTGCACGGTGCTCCAACCGTGGCCTTAACCGGTTCGATCTTGTCTATGCTGACCTCAAGCGTGGGCTGATCGACATTGGCAAGCTCGACTACGGCTCACGGAAGGTGAACCGGATTGTTGAGAAGATAGAGAAGTACCTCTCCACGACGGCGAGCCTGTACTCGGCATTGGAATTGCTCGCAGAGATGGAGACGTCAGAAAGAAAATTGAAGCAATGGAAGAAAAACTATGCAGCGAACCAATTGCACAAGACAAACTTCGATCTCTTCGAGAGCAAGATCACCTTCCAAAGGAAGCAGGTGCGAAGCTTGAAAGACGTGTCGCTCTGGAACCAGACCTTCGACAAGGTCGTCGGCCTAATGGCAAAACTCGTGTGCGTCGTGTATGCCCGGATCTGCGTCCTCTTCGGGCCCTACATTTCCAGGGCCTACATTTCCGACCTGCCGAGAGCTGTGAAGAGGAAGCAGCAGCAGCATAACATCCAAGTCCACCCGGAGATATTCGCGCCAATCACGCATAGAGATGATAGCCGCCACAGCATGTGGAATTCGGGCCCCATCACATCCACGTCCAAGAAATCGGGCCTCTCCAAGTTCTACAGCCGTGAATTGAACCTCAACATATTGCTATTGCCCGACAAGGCCTCGCTCTGGGCTGGGCTAATGCCTGGAAATAGTTGTGTGAGCGAGGAATCATCAGGTGGCAGTTTACGGCGCAACAACGTGGTGTTCCACTCGGCGGCACAGACAACAGTGGGTGGGGCAGGGCTGGCAATGCGGTATGCAAACGTGATCGTGATGGCCGAGCAGTTCCTGCAGGAGCCGGGGAGAATGGGAGAGGAGGCCCGAGGGCAGGTGTACGAGATGCTGCCAGTGCAGCTGAGGGAGAAGGTGAGGGCGAAACTGAGGGGGCTGCGGAGCGGGGGCGGCGGAGGGGGAGGGGACAGGGAGATGGCAGAGGGGTGGAGGGAGGCAGTGGAGAGGATGATGGGGTGGCTGGGGCCCGTGGCGGAGGATACTATGAGGTGGCAGGTGGAGCGGAATTTGGAGAAGCAGAGGCCAGCGAGCTTGGACACAAAGGGGAGGGTGTTGCTGATCCAGACGCTGCACTTCTCCGACCTGGAGAAGACGGAGGCTGCCATTGTGGAGGTGCTCGTAGGATTGAGTTGTATATATAGGTACGAGGATACACGGTCGTGTTACTATGAGTCTGACTAGTGGCTTTGATTTAAATCCAGATGATCTTGCCTTTTCTTTTCCTTATTATTTCCTTTCTTTTGATATCTATATTCTTTAGATGGAGATGGAATAACAATGTGGGTTGGTGGGTAGACAGTGGTGATTAGCTAGATTTGGGCACCTGAAAAGATTAGGTGCTCTAGAGATTTTTTGTTCTTTTTCTAAGTGCCTCTGTGAGCCTTCTCCAATTCGTTTTTCTCCCCTTTGACCCCGTGAAGCAATGTGGAGTTCACTGTCTGGGAATACAGTTTGAGCAATAAGAAAATCTTCACTTTTCTTTTCCAAAGTTGATGACGATGTTTATTGATTCAGTCAATATCTGGGAAACTGGGGGAAGAATAAGCATGTCATGCCGTCATCTTGGTTTCTAGCTGATTATGTGTCTGTTATTGGCAAGAACATTATGCACATGACGCAGCACCATTTCTTGCAAGACAATCTAATTTTTGTCTTAGAATTGGTCGGTTCTACATCTTGACGGGAGCAAGGATTGACGCGGTGGAAGTTTCGGCATCAGTGGTAGAACGATTTTGTCCAGATCATTTGCCTTATCATTGCTGTAATCTTAAAGCACAGTTATAATGAAGCCGTACCATGGTATTGACAATCTTTCGAGTACTTTCTTGGCATTCGGATTCATACATGAAGGGTATAACGGTTTTTCTGCAGTATAGAACAATGTGCTGCACTTCTTGAGCAACCATCTTCTCTGTCCTTGTTTAGGAAACAGCTGCAGTTGACATAGACCGAGGTTGAAAGATGGAAACTGGAGGAGGCCAATGCCGGGTATAAACAAGCGGCGGAGAAGCAGCTGAGCGAAACAGGAGGCGACGGGTTTTCTAGGTTGGCAATGATGTGATGGTGTTCCTGAAACGAGAGCGATTTGTCATGGGTCACTATGGCGAGTAGCTAGGGCCAAGGATCCGATCCATACAACAAGATCGAGCAGAGAAATCAACGACGATGCCCATGTGATGGGGTTGACCTTCCAGGTTCCACGGGTATTTCTCCGACGTTTAATGTCTCTGAAATTTTTGCCCATTTTATTGATGAAGTACCATTTTATCCTAAACCTATGAGAAAATTGTCCAAAAAGTCTCAAACTTATTGCTCGGAGGTCAATTTAGTCATAAACCTTTCAATTATGTCAATTTAGCCCTAAACCTTTTAATAATTTATGCCTCTCAAATGTACCAATTTAATCATAAACTTTCTGACAATTTATCAATGTAATTTTTTTTACAAAATATCCAAATAATAGGTATATGACTAAACTGGCAAATCTTCAAAAGGTTTAGGACCAAATCGATACAGTTAAAAGGTTTAGGACTAAATTAGCAAATTGTCAAAAGGTTTAAAATTAAGTTGACATAATTGAAAGGTTTAGAACTGATTTGACTATCATATAATAGATTTAGAACTTTTTGGACAATTATCTCTTGAACCTAAGCCTGCCTCGAGGGCGAGTTGTTTTCCAAGTGAAGGGGATTGACACGGACACTACTACTGAACTAGATGGTTTAGACAAGCAAAAAGTTGATAATTTGGTCCGGGACAAGAATTCATGCAGTGTCCGATTAAACAACCATAATTTTTGCAGCCGTTTCAAGCCTCAAACTTCATTAGGGTTACGTTTGGTCGTCAGGAGAATGATTGGAATTGTATAGATGAGATAAATAAAAAACCACAGTCGGTATACATGGACATATAAAATTCTATCGAGTGTTTCGTACACTTTAAAATAAGATTAAAAATACATAAAATGTTCAATTAAATTAAAAAATGAAATTAGAGAAATGGAACTGCTTAACTCCGACTCGATCATCGCGACAGAGAGACTAATTGCGTCAGGAAGTGCTTCACCTCCGACTCCATCACCACCTCTGGCACCTCCTCCATCTTAATTGTCGACCCAAAGAATTCTTACACTAGCTCGAGCAGCCCTAAAATGCGCTTCTAGTGCAATCCGAACGCCATCTCGAACTGCCCTTCGACGGTAAAGAACAGCATCTAGTTCTGCAGCAATGTCATGTTGCGACACACGTCGTTGAGCATCCACGGCTTGCCGAAGATATGGTCGCGAGGCCTAGCCTCATGCGACACCAAATCTAAGGTCCCTTGAGGCCAGCAACCTCTAAGGTCGTGAGCTTCAGATCCATGGTCGAAGGTGTTGGACTGTATCGATCTGACGAGTCTAGATAGAGAGAAAGTGTGAGACGGAGGGGGAGGACTGCAACGGGATAGGATTGGCCGGCACTTTGTGACGACTCATGCTAGGCCCACAACGACAGCTAGGCAGCACTGCGACATTAAAAAGCAGCGAAGCTCGCTCGCTGTTTCTCTCTCGTTGCATCCTTTCCCGTCTACCTTCATGGTAACCATGGCTCATGTTTTATTTTTATTTTTCTTAATTTTTCTGGAAACATATATCCAATCCGGATTTATCTTCCCCTATGTGTGATATTTCTATTCAGACTTTGTATTGCTCATCTGCCAAATAGGATAAAAGTTATTATATTCGAAGTTATATAGGCCCACCAAAGACAGCCCAAGTGTGTTTCGGGGGGTTTTTTCTATTTTTACGTCTATTTTCCCATTATTTCAGGCTTTTTTATTATTTTTCCCTACTTCTTTACTGTATAGTGTTATTTTTTAGGTTTCTTATGCTGCCTAGCGATTGCAGAATATTGTTTGTTCTTTTCGATGTTTCAAACATTTTTACCTCTTTCAAAATGCAAAAAATCGAGAGATTTCGCTTTGTCCACTTTGTGCGTGTATGTTTCAGGCGTGTGTTTGCAAGTTTACTTGTGCTGATCGTGTCCTCTCAACATATTGTATCGAGATTGAGGTTGAGTATAGATATTCAAAACACCCACGTATTTAGCTTTTTTTTTCTTTTCATAACCATGAGAAAAGGGCACAGAGGCCCAATTTCTGTGGAATGGGTAAGTTTTGCTTGGGCCGGGGTTTATAGATCTGAAGACCATCATGGCCATTGATCATTATGTGCGGCCCACATGATCAACGGCCGCAATGGATCGAGTCCATGTGAACCCGAGTCCAAATAAGTATTTTTCCCTGTGAAATACTCTACAAGCGCCACGAGTCAATTAAGTCTAGGTTTTTAGTATGCGCAGTTAGCAGGATTTGGCGAACGTTTGATTGCCGAGGTTTAGGCTCTGCCATGGAAGGAAGTGTGTGTACCTAGGTCTATTCGTTAGTAAGGTTTATTATTAACAATGCTTATGTTCCTTCTGCTACCAACATGACATTAACATAATGATGGAACCTTACTGTTTTTCCGCTAGCTTTGTCCATTTTCATCGAGTGGGATAATCTGTAGCAGTAGCACGCGACGATGTACTCATGAGTCGGCTCAGGATTTGAACTCTGGAGTTCAGAATTTATCTTGAAAATCACGTTTTACGTGCCGGGTTAAGAAGGGTTTGACAATAATAATGGATTCAATTAAGCTGATATGGAAGACACTAGCAGCAAAATCAATGTATGATTACGGCGTCCTACTTCTAGGCGAGTCTTTGTTGGTGGCCTCCTAACTTTCTAATATTCTATACCGGTGCTAGAAATGCGTTATGCATGCTAAAATAATTTATCACAAGGGTTTGACCTATTGGGCACTACAGGATTCTTTGCACAAATTAATAAGTGTAATATGACTTGGTCCATAATATAAGCAAGCAAATGGAAAATCATCAAGCAAACAAAAAATGATAAATGCTTTGAAAGTCCTAAAACTTGTCAAGAAAGTGTAATTGAATCATAAAACTTTCAAATAAAGGTTATTATCACGAAACCCCCAAACTGGTACACCTGTGATAAATTTACCCCAAACTAATTTTTTGACCACTCCCTTGTTAGTTTCCATTAAATTTTACTGTCAAATTGTTTAGGTAAAGACATCGCAATTGACGAATGTATCAGTTTGGGGTTTTACCATCGATTTGTCTCAAGTGTGCTAGTTTTTTTATATTAATTCAATTTACTATAGGGTAAATTTGTCAAAAATGTACCTGTTTCGGATTTTTTGTGGTCAAAAAATTAGTTTTAAGTAAATTTATTATAGGTGTACCTATTTGAGATTTTCGATTGTCAAAAAATTTGTTTGAAGTAAATTTATCAAAAGTGTATCAGTTTTTGGATTTTCATGGTATTAACCCTTCAAATAAGGCAATTAAGTTTCAAAACTTATTACGCAAATGCAATTGAATTCTAAATCTTTTAAAAAAAAAATAATCAAGTCCTAAAACTTGTCTTGATCTAATCAAGTCCTTCCACTTTTTAAAAGTTTTAGGACTCGATTGCACTTTCTTGACAAGTTTTTGGACTTGATTTTTATTTTTGAAAGTTTTAAGACTCAATTGTAATTTCGCAACAAGTTTTAGGACTTTCAATACACTTACCAAAAAAAAACAAACACTAAGTGTATAGGTTTCCCTTCTCGATGCGTGGTGGCTCCTATCGTGTAGGGATTCCACCCTAAAAGTTTTTGGCCCACATCGGAGTTCCCCTTCCCCTTATTGTAATTTATAACCCAATGCGGTTCAAGATTTAGTCAATAGCCGCGATAAGCTTTTTGACCTCCACAGGTTAAAAGGTTATGTGGTAAACTGGAAAATTCATGCCTCCTAAGTTGGTCATCTATATCCACCCGCAAGAGGTTCAATGGAATGTGCAAGTTTCAGGGTGGGTAGGGTGTTTGGCCTACCCAAGAACTAACCATATAAGCACTAGTTCTAATTTTTGAAATCTCAAACCAACTCTATAGGTTCTTGAATTACCTCGGAACCTGGAACCGATTGTTTCCAGGTTCTTGAGTACCACGCACTACCATCTATTTTTCCAAAATGCTTTCAATGAATAAGAATTTATAGTAGTTCTAGTTATTAGCACGTTAACATTCATCATATAACATAAGTGGATTAGATGATTAAATACTTATATATGTCTAATAGTAACAAAATCCTAAGACGATAATAACATGGAACTTCGAATATGGAATTCAAAGGGATCAAATACGAAATGACTTTAATCGGTGTGGAAATGAAGTACTAGATAATTTCTATGTTCTTTTCTTGTTGTTTGTCGATGTAAACAAATTCTCTTTTTTCCACAAGGATCGTGATGTCTTTCTACTGTCGTATTCTATGCTTACAATTTTACCATTTGTCTTTTTCATTTCATCTGTTGTCATTGTGAAAATTCCATTTTCCCTACGATGAGGATCAAGTTGGCCATTGCGAACAACTCGATGCACTATCTTCAATCCTTTGAGCAAAATGCATGTACTAATACCCTACCACATTCATCTAGGGATCTTGGTTCAAACCCTTCACTGCTACTGCTAGGTGAAAAATGCCTCTTCTTTGCAAAAAGCCAAATATGAACCAGCTTCCTCTCATTATTTACAATTAATGAGTTTGCATAAAAAGATATCCCACCCTATGGAGAGTATGAATTAAAACGTATCGCCGTAGTTACAACTAAGCTCCTAACGCACCACATTCACAGGGGTGAGATGGGGTTGGAGATTTGCTTTTTCTCAGAATGGGATTGGAGATGGTTGATCTAAGAAGATTTTTACACATTGTAAAGTGAACATCTCATAAGAAAAGCGAAAGTCATAAATAATTTAGTGCACATATAATTTAATTAAGAAATATTATACGCGGTATTTTGTACCTTTCTACATATATATACAATGTGCAAGGTACAAGATGGGTAGAAGGTAATATGACCCCAAACATTGGAAATCTATCTTGTATACACCGGTTTCAAAATTTCAAAATGTGAAACCTACCTGATCATTCTGGTTCCGCAGATTTCATAGATTTTCCTACACAACCATAATACAAAACGACATGTTTTTGGATCAACTATTGGGCGCTCACTTTACCCGATATATTATATTAGTGGGACATCCTATGAGTTTATGAGTTTTAATGTTAGAAAGCGAGCACGCAAGAAAAATCAATGACAAATTACATATTGAAACATTCGACTTTTATGTCCTTGCAAAAAGAAATCAACTTTTCGGTTATTTTCAATCAAACCAATGAATTTCATAAATTACATTCATCGTCCTTAAATCTTTTTTTTTTGGTACAAATAGAAAAGAGATACACAGCCATTGCCAAAGTACAACTAAACTTAGGAACAGAGGGAGATTGGATCGAACAAGGATCAGAAGATCAAGGAGCGGAGAAGCTTCCCTAGTTTCGTAGGAATCTGAGCCTATCCAGTCAAAAGCATCCATAAACAATTGATTGTTTTTCGATTTTATAAGTGATTATTTATTAAGAAAAGGACATAGGTCAAAATGAGTTTACTGTGGAGGAGCGGACAAGAGTCTTCATCCATGTGTTGTGTAGCAAATCATGTGCACAGTTCCCATGCTTGACTCGGTACATGATTGGAATTTAAGAATTTCAAAAATATTAGTTTCCTAATCAGATTCAAAGTAGCCTCCCAAATTGAATATGGATGCTTATCTCGAGGTTAAAGTAAAACTATTAGTCGCACCGGAATTACGTAGGCCCGGGGGAAAGTGATAAAGAAATCTTAAATCTATTGCATTAGTGTCAATTCAGTTATAAACCTTTCAATTAGGCCAATTTAATTCTAAACGTTTTTATATTTTGCTAATTGAATCTATCCGGCCAATTTTGACTGGAAATCGATGATGTGAATGCCAGATATCCTACGTGGCACGGTCTACGCTGACGTAGACATTTTTTAAAAATATTTTGAATTTTTTATGTGTGCTTGCTCTTTTCTCTCTTATTAATTTATTAATCTTTGTTTCCTTCTTTCCTTCCTTTCATTTTGGTCGACGTTGGCCAGCAAGCCCTCGCCGGCTGCTAGCGAGGCAAAATGAAAAGAAAAAAAGGAAAGAAAAAATAATTCAAAATTTATTTTATAAAAATTGTTCACGTCAATGTCGGTCGTTCCACGTAGGACGATTGACATCCACATTGGGGATTTCCGACCAAAATTGGCCGTATGGGTTCAATTGGGAAAATGTGAAAAATTTTAGGACTAAATTGATTCTTTGAAAGATTCAGAACTGAATTGATACAAACGCAATAGGTTTCGGACTTCTTTAGTATTTTCCCCCATAGGCCCAGCATACATTTATCCGTCGGATCATGCGGACCTATGCATGAAATCCATATAATTCGGCGGACGACATGCGCTAACCCTGACATATCGATCCATGTAATAATGTCCCGTGCCTAAGAGGGCAATCGACACTCGATCGGCCCTTGACTTCAGCAAAGAAAAGGAAAGAAAAGAAAGAAAGCGATCTCACTTCAAGACCGAGTCGACGGTCCTCGAGTCGCCAACGTAAGTGTCACTCTCCTCCAACGTAAGTATCACTCTCCTCCTCCGGGCAAAAAAAAAGAGCATAAGTTAATGCGACCCTGGTGCAAAGAAAAGAATGCATGCACCTCCTCTCTTACTGAATCAAAGCTCCACCAAACGATGGCAGCTCGCGAGCACCTTCTCAATTCAATCCCAGTCGCCCCCGCCCTACTTAGAAGTCAAAAAACGAAAGCATCTAGCTGATGGAAATTCAAAAGCTTGTGGCTGCTTTTTGAGATGGAGTAGTCCAAGGGCATCTCAACTTGGTCAAATCAAGAGGTGAAAGAGGTACAACCATTCTATTTCATAAGTAAATTGTGGACTATTCCTGTTATAAGGATGAGTTTCTAAGCAAAAAAACGCGTTTGATAACGATACAAAATTTTTGTTCTCGAAATAAAAATTTATTTGATGACGGAAAAAATTTCTCCCATCCGGATGGTCGGCGGGTGGACAATGGGCGGTCAAAATTAATCAGATGGACTCAATTAATAAAACGTAAAAATATTTAAGACTAAAATTGAAAGGTCAATAATTGAGTACCATCAAATCATGCGGACCCTTGTATGAAATTCATATGATCTAATGGACGACGTACGTTAACCCCGACATATCGGAGCATGCAATAATGCCCCGTGCGTAAGAAGGTAATCGACACTCGATTTGTCCTTTTGACTTCAGCAAAGACAAGAAAGAAAGCGATCTCACTTCAAGACCGAGTCGATGGTCCTAGAGTAGCCAACGTAAGTATCACTCTCCTCCTCCAGGGAAAAAAAAGAGCACAAGGTGATGCTACTCTAATGCAAAGAAAAGAATGAATGCACCTCCTCTCTAACTGAATCAAAGCTCCACCAAACTATGGCAACTCGCGAGCATCTTCTCAATTCAATCCCAGTCGTCCCCGCTTTACTTAGAAGTCAAAAAACGAAAGCATCTAGCTGATGGAAATTCAAAAGCTTGTGGCTCCTTTTTGAGATGGAGTAGTCGAAGGGGGATCTCAACTTGGTCAAACCAAGAGGTGAAAGAGGCTAAGGGCGCGAATCACAACCATTCTATTTAAAAATTAATTTCTGGTTAGAAATAAATTTTTCTATATCTATTCCAAAGATGAGTTTCTAAGCAAAAACATGAATCTGACAACAATACAAAATTTCTATTCTCGAAACAAAAATTTATTTGACAACGACACAAAATTTCTCCCTCTCAGGCGACCAACGAGTGGACGGTAGCGGGCGAGTGGCGGACAGCAATGGGTGGCAGATGGCAATGGGCGATGGGAGGGGATAGCGTGTCTATTGCGGAGGACGGCAATAGGAGGAGGTCAACATCAAGCAATGGCAGGACACAAGCAATGGCCGGCGATAGCAAGAGGAGGGCAGCCGCAAGAGGAGGGTGGCTAGTAGCGGCGGGAGGTCACGAACGACGGGAAGCGGTGGACGGCAGACTACGGGAGGCAGTGGACAATGGGTGATCGACCGGCTAGTAGCAAGGGCAATAAATAAGAAGAATTTTTATTTCTCATTTTTATTCCAAAAATAGAAAAGCAGACAATTTTTACTTCTCATTTCTGTTTTAAACCTATTTCTGAAATCAAAATTTGTTCTAGAAATAGAAAAATGAAATCGCATTACCAAATGGATTTCTATTCCAAACCTATTATCTGTAACAGAAAAATAGAAAAATATAATGATTATTATTCGCAGCCTAAGCATGCTTGTGGCTGCCCTAAAATGATTGAATTCGAGACTAGCATTAGTGTGGTGGACTGTGCTAATCGCAATAAATCATGAAAGCTCGTAGCTGGTTGTTCTCGCATTGAATCTTTACAATTTGATTAGCTATATAAATCATCATAGAAAAAAAAATCTAAAAGTCTATGACGGTCCATGCGATTTGGACAGTTTTTTTCTAGTAAAGATCCGGCACGTGTAGCATTATTTCATGTTCCGCTCTCTTTTTATAGGGTTAATACCACAAAAATTCAAAATTAATACACTTATGACAAATTTACTTCAAATTAATTTTTTTACCACAAATATTTATAAATTGGCATACCTATCATAAATTTATCATAAACTAATTTTTTTACCACTAAAAACTTTATTCTGGTACATTTATGACAAATTTACCCTCCATTTAATTGAATTAATATAAAAAAATTACAAACTCGTACACTTGGGACAAACAGAGGGTAAAACCCTAAACTGGTACATTCATCAACTGTCAAGCGACATTTAACTAAGCAATTTGATAGTAAATTTAATGAAACTGACGAAGGAGGGTAAATTTGTCATAGGTATACCAGTTTGAGATTTTTAGTAGTAAAAAAATTAGTTTGGAGTAAATTTATCATTGATATATTAGTTCGGGATTTTTTGTAGTAATAATCCTTCTTTATATGAATGACCTTCACGAGCCAATTTCTGGCAATCGATGGAACAATATTTTTCAAGATAATATTAAAGATAATAACCTGCATATTTATTTTCAAATATCTAAGCACAATGAAAAACATTTTCACAGTTGGATGTAGTGCTCTAATAGGGACAACATTCTCCAATTAGATTCATCTATCTAGCTCAACTTCGCTGGCCTCCTAGGTTGTCATCTTGCTTAGAACGTGTCCTCACCGATATTAACACCGCCATCGCCTCTTATGCAAGTTCTAAGTTGCTTTTTCCTATAAAATCATTCTATTTTATGAATTTTATTAATGAATGTTCCATAAACACCAGTTAAACAATCCATCAAAGAAACTTTACAATTTGTACCTTGAAAACCGAATCGATCTAATGAAGTATATAAATCTTGTTAACAAGTACCTTTGAGGTGCTTGATAATCATATCATTAAAGAAAAGTTCTCATCTTCGATTAATAAGTTACTTGTAATGCAAGATAGACAAAATACTAAAAAATGATAACTTTTTTCACAATTGGGTTATCTAAAGGGTGCTTCAGGGGCACCCCGTTTACAAAATCGAAAGTATATTCATTAAATATTCGCAGCGCGCTAGCCAATAGAGTCCAATTTCTATGTCTGGTCCAATTCAAAAGTGGGTCATGTCACAAAACTGATGCCTCCTAATTAATTTATAAACAATGTTCCTCCTTGGAACCCCACCATCCCACGACTTTGAGCCTTTCTAGAATTTAAAAACAAAATAGCAATGGCAATAGTGATGATTTAGGGGAGCAGAGAAAAAGATGGAGTGGGTAAACAACACTTTAAATTTTTTTTTCTTTTCTTTTTTCCTTTGTAAAAATCAACTTTTTAAATTTTTTTCTTTTCTTTTTTCCTTTGTAAAAATCAAAGTTTTCTCCAAAACAAAGCATAAAAAACCATTTTTCTTGAAATATATAATCATTCAATTGCATAAAAAAAGCACGCACTCTATCTATATAGGGCAGAAATTTTTCTCCCATTATCGCACATTTATATTCTCATTATACCTTCGTAAGCATATTATAATTACATTTATATTCTCATTATACCCTCCTAAGCATATTATAATTTTTTTTAATGTGATATATTTCTAACTCTCTTCACTTTTTGACTTTTATTCTGTCTCTTACGAGAACGCCGAAATCGAATCTCGTACCTGTGATACTAGCATTCCTAACCCTCTAATCCCCTTGTCATTAGGACCGCATGCCTATTGGCAGCATTCTAATCAAAGCATGACATTTTCAATTGAAATATGCGATGAAAATGTAAGTCGAGAAAACATTGAAATATATATTTATATATAAACCATGATGGAAAATACATTTCGTATCGAAATTGACCGATGAGGGCCCCACTCCTCTCCCCATCTCTTTCACCAAATCCTTATTTTCCGCCGAATAAAGGCCGCCGATCACAGTCCTCCGCCGCCACAGCGCGAGCTCGTCCCCCTACTCCCACTTCCACAGCTCCGGCTGGAATCTCTCCCACAACCATGTCTCCATCTTAGCACCCTTGAAACCCTAGACCGCCATGGCTCCCCTTCTCGTGCTCCTCCCTCTCCTCGTATCCCTCTCCTCCGTACCCGCCTCCTCCTCCTCCTCCTCCTCCCGCTTCCGGGACCCCGCCGCCGCCCTCTTCTTCCCCGGGTTCCGCCGCGCCGCCGCCGCCGGCAACATCACCCTCAGTGGCGTCGCCGAGATCGACGGCCGTGGCGTCCTCAGGCTCACCAACGAGACGGGCCGCTTGATGGGCCACGCCTTCTACCCCTCCCCGCTCCGGTTCAAGAGCTCCCCGGACGGCGGCGTCTCCTCCTTCTCCGCCTCCTTCGTCTTCGCTGTCGTCCCCGAGTACCCGAAGCTCGGCGGCCACGGCCTCGCCTTCGTCGTCTCTGCCGCCAGGGACTTCCCGGCCCTGCCCAGCCAGTACCTGGGCCTCCTCAACGCGAGCGACATGGGTAACTCCTCCGACCACCTCTTCGCCGTCGAGCTCGACACCGTCCAGGACTTCGAGTTCGGCGACATCAACGACAACCACGTCGGGATCGACATCAACAGCCTGGTCTCCAACGCCTCCGCTCCAGCGGCCTACTACGCCGCCGGCGATGACTCGACCAAGCTAGATCTGAATCTGAAGAGTGGGAGGGCGATTCAGGCGTGGGTTGATTACGAGTCGAGCGCGAAGGTGATCAATGTGACGATTGCTCCTAGCTCAGTGAAACCCAAGAAGCCAATCTTGTCTTTCAACGTGGATTTGTCGCCGATTTTCAGAGAGTTCATGTATGTTGGGTTCTCTGCATCGACTGGTCTGCTCGCGAGCTCTCATTACGTGATGGGTTGGAGTTTTTGCATCGACGGGGTAGCCAGAGCTCTTGAGATTTCGTCTCTGCCACCATTACCAGGTGGCGAGAAGAAGCATCCCCACACAGCTCTAGCAATAGGAATCTCGGTGTTATCAGTTGTTCTTGTAGTGTCTGCGGTTCTTCTTGCGGTCGTGATTGTTCGGAGGATCAAAAACGCCGATGTGGTCGAGGAGTGGGAGCTCGAAATCGGTCCCCACCGATTCTCCTATCAAGAACTCAAGCAAGCCACCAATGGGTTCAAGGAAAAACAGCTTCTCGGGCAAGGCGGGTTCGGCAAAGTGTACCGGGGGACCTTGCCAAGTTCCAAGATCCAGGTCGCGGTGAAGCGGATCTCGCACGAGTCGAAGCAGGGCCTCCGCGAGTTCGTGTCGGAGATCTCGAGCATCGGGCGGCTCCGCCACCGGAACCTGGTCCAGCTCCTAGGCTGGTGCCGGAAAAGGGGCGATCTTCTGCTGGTGTACGAGTACATGGCCAACGGGAGCTTGGACATGTACTTGTTCGACGAGCCTAAGGCCACTCTGGTCTGGGAACAGAGGTTCCGCATAGTGAAGGGCGTCGCTTCAGGGCTCCTCTATTTGCACGAGGGGTATGAGCAAGTGGTCATTCACAGGGATGTGAAGTCCAGCAACGTGTTGCTGGATGACGAACTGAACGGGAGGCTCGGGGACTTCGGGCTCGCGAGGCTGTACAATCACGGGTCGAAACCGGGCACGACCCGGGTTGTGGGCACGCTGGGGTACTTGGCCCCGGAGACGCCGAGGACCGGGAAGGCAAGCGAGAGCTCGGACGTGTTTGCGTTTGGGGCCTTCTTGTTGGAGGTGGCTTGCGGGCGCCGGCCTATCGACCACGAGGCCGGGCCCGAGGAGCTGGTCCTGGTGGATTTGGTTTGGGAGAGGTATAAGGAAGGGAGGGTCCTTGATTTGGTGGATCGTAAATTGCAGGGTGAGTACAACGAGGGTGAAGTGATGGCGGTGTTGAAATTGGGGCTCTTGTGTTCGAATTGTAACCCGACGGAAAGGCCTACGATGAGGCAAGTGGTGAGGTACTTGGATGGGGAGTTGGATGTGCCCGAGGTCGCGACCTCGCCGAGCAGCTACGATTGCACGAAAGCAGGCCAAGGACACCGGTTCGAGGATTTCCAGCTCTCCTTCCCTACGTCCTCCTTCGACAAGATGAGCTTGACCTCCTTTGTGGCGAACCGGGACGCCAGTTTCGCCTCGCTTTCGACTTCCCCTATCTCGATCCTCACCGGTCGAGGCGAGAGCAGGTAGCGACTGAACTACTAGAGTCGGGAAAACCCAAAGAAAGAAGAGACAGATTCAATTATTTTGCATTCGTTTGCTCCTCTCTTTTCCCTTCTTCTGCGTGACCGATTGAATTTTTTTCTTGTTTTAAGTTACGGATTTGTACCGAAAATGTACCATATCTTTGTGGTTTTCTTTTCTTCGCCCTTTGAATCGAACGACGAAATCGATACACGACATCATAACTCATGAATGAAACGGACGACCTTCCTTAAATCAATCGCATCGCGACATTAACGGAAAAAGAACAAAGAAAAGCACACTTAACTCAAACTTAACATGACATGATCGGAAGGGAAAACTAAAAATGCTCGATTGAGTTAGCCTATTCGGGGGGTCCGGGCGACGTTCCCAGAGGAATCGACGTACAGCCTGACCCGTTGCTGGTTGAAATCCATGGTCACGAAGGTGTTGGGTGGAATGACCTGGACTCGAATCGCATCTCCGATCTCCTCTTTGATTTTCCTCTCGGCTCCCTCCGACTTCGACCCCACAAGCTCCGGCCATGTCATCTTCTTCAGTGCTGCGTTTGCTCCACCTGAAAAAAGAAACCATTCGTTCTCTTCACTGCTGTTTCATGCGATGATCTCTCTTTACGAATCTTTCCTTAACAATGCAGCAAAGTGGCCGGACGCATCGTTGAAAAAACGAACTCCGTTACCGTGGAAGTGGGACATCATGGATGACTTCGTGTTATGACATTGTTTTATATGCGCAAAAAGCATACTTGATATAAAGTGGATAGGAAAAGCAGACCCATTTTCAAAGCGATGGTATTCTAATGTGTTAAAAGTGGCTGGTCATATTGGACCTTTTAATGCATGATTTGATGCTTGAAAGTATGCTTTTTCTATACTGCAAGTATGATTCGTCTCACCTTCACGAGATGTGACAGCGTCTCCGATCTCATGCACAAATTTTGGTGATCCGAACTGTGAGATTTGAGAAAAATTTTCATGATGCGAATCAATTTATCAATTGATGATGACCGGCGCGCTTTCCACTTGGGGGACTTTTAGCAATACGCTTATTTGTGGCCAATAGTCCGACTTTGTATCGGCTTGACCAATTGGTGAATCGGGTCGGGGCGTGCCTATGCTTGTGACATGTCGTGCGCGTGCTATGCTTGTGTTATACCTGCTCCTTTTTGCGCGTATTCTATGTTGTGACACTTAGTCATGTAGAGTGAAAACTATAGAGATTTGAGATTGAAATTCTCACCGAGCAATGGATTGGGAGCAAAAGTGATAGAGAATGAAAATGTTTGAGGATTCCGGTAGGGTAAATATAGGGTATTTATAGGAACAAAAAAATAGGAAATAGTGGTAAAGAGAAGAGAGATCAAAACCAAAATTAACAAGCAAAGGATTGCACGCCATTGGAACAATCAAGAAACCATTGGGCGCAACGACCATATAGCTAAATATTGGCCCGTACTTCAACAACTAAAATGAAATTAAGGGGGGAAAAGGGAAGGCCGTGCTGGCCCGGCACGACCGGACAGTGCAGTGCCGGCCCACGGGCCAATGTTAACTACGCCCTAAAACTGTCACAGCCCATACCATGCCAACGGCGCCACCCACTATGGTTTAGCCCGGCTCAACTCCAACCCCGACTCCCAAGAGAGAGAGAGAGAGGCAAGATTAGCACGGATTTACCGGGCTGCTCTTGGCAGGCGAGAGAGAGAGAGAGAGGCAAGATTAGCACGGATTTACCGGGCTGCTCTTGGCGGGCGTTGGCCTGTCCGTGCTCCTCCGCCATGACAAGCTAAAGAAGTGTATCGATAGACGCTTACGCATCCGCGTCTTATAAGGAGAGTGACGTTCACGAAGAGGACTTTCTCGTTCTTTGGTTATATCTTCGCTCTAATCTCTTCAAGACATTTGTTTCACTAGGGATGAATTGCTCGACCGGCCAAGAAAACGTAAAAGTCCAGCCTACCTTGTCTAAGTCAATGTCGTGATGTGACGGATGTTTTGACATTTAGCTATGAACTTCGTTTCCAATGGTATGAATTATGGATGCTTTCGGAGTTAAGAAACCTTCAGAAGAAACAACACGTGTACAAATTATATAAACTACAACGTCGTCGTCGAACTTGCCAAATTCTTTATTCTAATTTAGTCCGACTTTTGGTTGGCCGATATTGCGGTACACATAGACATTCGTGGAGGAAAATGGAAGGGACAAATAAGAGAGATTTAGGAAAGTCCGAGAATGACAATGCTCAATTGGAGTATGTGCTTGAGGTCGATTTCAAACCAATGATGAGTACATAGCCCTGGTCCAATAACTAAGAGGCTAAAGCCTAGTCGGGTCCTTAACAAATGAGAATGGTTGTTTTAATCTCGAGGACAATAAATTGATTTAGCAAAGCCTAAACGGGTTATCTTTTTCGGCCTTCCGGTCCTAACTCCAGACCAGCCCAAATTGGACCCATTTTTAAGTTGGAACATCTTATCATTTATGATCAATCTCCATGGAAAAATAGATGCTTCCTCGAATGTTCATGAATGTTATTGTCATATTTTCCCCCCTAGAAGTTGCATACCATATGATGTTTCTCATGTGAATATGTGGTTCATTAATCTCCATCTGCGGTTCTGAAAGTGAAGTACTCTCTTGGAAATGTTGTGTTGGGCTCTGTATGCTTCTTTATCTAGGTCCATCAAGCCTTTGAGCTATGGGAGGTGTATCCAACTCGGATTCTTTGATTCTAGCAATAGTGCACTCTTCCCGAACCGTCATGTTGAGCTCTATATGCTTCTTCACCTGTTGTCTTTCGGGCTTGTGAGTCAAGTCCCTTGATTCTCAGGGCTTTATATATAGTCAATTATCTTTAAAAAAAAAACGAATTTAGATGCGTCTTGTATATATTTTACGCAAATCATTATTGCCTTCATGTTTGGTAAATCAACAAGTCCAATTACGGAATCGTGCCAATTGCTCTCGATCCCAGTTTAATTAGGGTTGAAAATTCCACACGCTTTTTTGTACATGAATCATAAATGTATCTAACATGTTTCCCGCTTTGGCATGCTAGTGGTAAAACTAGACACGTTTAATTTATTTAGACTATGTATGCATATTATATGTATCAACACAACATGTTTCAAAACATCATTTTAACAAGCTTATATGATAGCTCATCTTCTAATAATGCCGCTCCACGTGATCCGTTCACAAAATGCATCATAGTTGAGTTGGAAAGTTGCAACATAATTAATTAAAGGTAATCGGTTCGAAGGTGGGTCGGTTTCACTCTAGAACCTGAAATTGGATTGGACAAGGTCGGTTCTCAGTTTGTGGAGCCAGGAATCAACCCATCCCAATTCAGGGTCAATCCCAATACCAATAATTCCTTTTTTTTGGTTTTCTTTCTCTCTTATATTCCCTATATCTTGTACTCCAAAAGTTTGGTGTTGCCTTTTGCTTGAATTTGGTGATGTTGCTTCTGTTAACACAAAGATATTTCGAAGAAGAAAACCACATTCCTCTCTTTTCTGTATTTCTTCTTCATAAGTTTACAATGACTTAGAGGCATATACACACACACACACACACACACACACACACACAAAGAAAAGAAAGAATCTTAAAGAATATATCCTCTAAACTAGCTAACTATAATCCTTGATTCTAGCTAATTACAATCATAAATATATTTTACAGCTCATTCTCACACTCCCCTCAAGTTGGTGCATAGATGTCGTGAATGCCCAACTTGTCGAGTGAGTTGTAGAAGATCTTGCTTGATACAGCCTTCGTCAGAATATCTGCCAACTGATCTTCAGATCATACAAATGAAAATCAAATCACTTTGGCGTCCAAGTTTTGCTTGATAAAATGACGATCCACTTCAACATGTTTGGTACGGTCATGTTGAACCGGATTATGAGAGATATCAATTGCTGCCTTGTTTTCACTAAACAACTTCATCTCGGCTTTAGGAGCAAACCCAATCTTTGACATTAACTTCTTAAGCCATAGGAGCTCACACACTCCTTTGCCCATCCCTCTAAATTCAGCCTCTGCAATTGATAATGCTACTACTTTCTGTTTCTTGCTTCTCCAAGTAACTAAGTTTCCTCCTACAAAAGTGAAGTATCCTGAAGTTGATCTTCGGTCATGAACACTCCAGACCCAGTCTGCGTCAGTAAATCCTTCGATTTCAAGATGACCCCTTTTTAAGAACCTCAAACCGCGTCTCGGAGAAAACTTCAAGTAGTGAAGTATATGCAACATTGCATTCATATGATCTTCATTTGAGGCATGCATAAACTGGCTAACAATACTCACCGCATATGCAATATCAGGACGAGTATGCGATGGATAAATTAGTTTGCCAACTAACCTATGATATCTTTCTTTATTTGTTGGCACTTGATCTCGATACTCCCCAAGTCTATGGTTCTGAACAATTGGTGTGTCTGTAGGTTTGCAGTCCAACATTCCCACCTCTGCCAATAAATCTAACACATACTTTCTTTGTGAGAGAAATATTCCCCCTGTCGACCTCGCTACTTCAATCCCTAGGAAGTATTTCAACCCCCAAAGGTTTTTCATCTCAAACTCCTCAGAAAGTTTCTCTTGAAGCTTAGATATTTCTATCAAATCATCTCCACTAATAATCATATCATCAACATAGATAATCAACATTGTTACCTTCCCTTGATGTCGTTTTAGAAACAATGTGTGATATGAGTCACTTTGGGAATATCCATACCTCTTCATTGCCAAAGTGAACCGGCCGAACCATGCTCGTGGAGACTGCTTCAGACCATACAATGATCTCTCTAACTTACACACCGCCTCAGGTTGTGAGGATGAAGAATAACCTAGCGGAACATCCATATAAATCTCTTCTTCGAGATTACCATGAAGAAATGCATTCTTGACATCATACTGGTGTAGTGGCCAGTCTAAATTAGCTATAAGAGACAACAAGACCCGAACAATATTAAGTTTAGCAATCGGAGAAAATGTCTCTTGATAGTCAATTCCGTAAGCTTGCATATACCCCTTTGCTACTAGTCTTGCCTTGTACCTCTCAATCAATCCATCTGCTTTGTACTTCACAAAAAAGACCCACTTACATCCCACAGTCTTCTTTCCCTTGGGTAAATCTACTAGCTTCCATGTCTCATTTTTTTTCAATGCAGTCATCTCCTCCTCCATTGCTTGAACCCACTTGGGACCTTTCGGAGCATCTTGTACTCCTTCTGGAATACGAACTGTGGACACATTCGATATAAATGCCTTTACTGGGCCTGACAACCTTTTGGTTGACACATAATTTGCAATAGGATATGTATATCTCTTCTCTTCAGCATCTGGCGAATATCTATTTGGAGGCTTACCTCGATTGTGTCTAGCAGGTAATTTATATCCCACAGAAGTATTAAGCTCAACAAAGATACAAGAAGGAGTAAGAGAGGTTACCTCAAGAATATTCTCAAGAGTTGAGTCGGGTACTGGAGAAGAGGGAAGCTGTTCTTCGTGATTTTGCTCCTGTAAAAGTTGGCCACCCTCAGATGATACCTCTTCTACTCCCTCAGACGATACCACCGCCTCAGACAATGTCTTCTCCACACCCCTAGACGATGCCTCTTCCGCCCTCTCAGATGATGCTTTCTCCACCCCTCCAGATAACATACTACCATGCTCTTCCGCCCCCTCAGATGATGCTTTTTCCACCCCTCAAGATAATATACAACTAGGAAACTCCCACCAATTCGCCCTTTCTATCTGTATCTCCCCTTGAAAGGAAGAATGGGAACCCGGATAAAAGGATTCAGCTTCCACAAACGAGACATCCATAGTCACATAGGTTCGCCGGGTAGAAGGGTCATAGCAACGATATCCCTTCTGGTGTGTACCATACCCCAAGAACAGACATCGCCGTGCACAAGGATCAAGTTTCGTCCGCTGATTCTTCGGGATATGAACAAATGCAACACACCCAAACACTCAAGGAGGGATGGTCAATACTGAAGGTAAAGGCACATATGTGGACAAATTCTGTAGTGGTGTCTGAAAGTTTAACACTTCTTAGAATTTTGATCTGTCCACTAAATTGTGTCCGTAATATAGTATGAAAATTTCTAAATATCTTGGCTACCTCATTGTTACTTTTCATCAAGAAAAGCCGTGTCATTCTAGTACAGTCGTCAACAGATATCACAAACCACCTACAACTCGAAATAACAGTAATAGGAGATGGACCCCAAACATCCGAATGTATCAAAGAGAAAGGAGCTTCACTTTTATTCAAACTTATAAGAAAAGGAACTCTATGACTCTTAGCCAATATACAAGTCTGACATTGCAAATCTAAATCCTTCAAATTCAAAAACAATTCAGGAAATAATCGCTTCAAAAAACCAAATGACGGATGTCCCAACCGTCGATGCCAAAGCTAAATCTGCTTTTCTCTACTGATGGATGTACCGCTAGCATGATTTGCACTTCCGGACTGAAGTCATCCATATAATACAGCCCCCCTCTCTTAGTACCACGTCCAATTATCTCTTTCGTGAGAATATCCTGAAACAAACAAAAGTGGGGATACATTATAACAGCACAATTCAAATCTTCAGTAACTTGTCCTACTAAAATCAATTTGGTCAATAATGAAGAGACAAGCAAGGTGTTAGGAAGAGAAAAAGTAGTAGAAATCGCAACAACTCCAGCCCCAGTCACCAGATAGGTGTATCCATTAGCATTTGAGATACTATCACGTCTTAGTTCTAAAGCATGAACAAAGTCATCAGGAGTAAATGCAGTAGCTCCCGAATCAATAAACCAGTGATTGCAATCAATCTGATTGGAACTAACCAAAGCACTTCCATGGTTACCTCCTGACATCAAATTCTGAGGATCAACATGAGGTATCAGTGACAGCTGAGGCTCAGCAGTCGCTAAAGAAGCTTTCTCTTTTCCTTCTGCTTACTTTCGAGCTTTCAACTCTTTCCACCAATCTAGATACCCATGAAGCTTAAAGCACGTCTCCCTGGTATGCTTAGAATTACCACAATTCGAGCAACCTCCCCCAGGAGAAATTTTCTGGCGTGGTGCCGAGCTAGGCTTTCCCCTTTCCTGCGTAACTCCTGGCTTCACTATTTGCAACAACGGTTCTTGATTTGCTTTGACATTTGTCCTATTCCCCTGAGATACCATGGCTGCCGAATCATGGACTGTGTCACTATTGGTCAGCATTACAGTTTGTCTCATGTCTTCTTGATGGACACGCGCATAGGCTTCTTCAACAGTAGGAAATGGCTACATTTGCAAAACATCTGCTCTGACCTTGTCAAGACGGTCGTCCAACCCATCAAGAAATATGTATACTCAATCTTCCTATATAGCCATATTGTATCTTTCAATATCTTCAGGATATCGCATTGGGTTCGGACGGCGAAAGTCGATTTCTCTCCACAAGCCTTGAAGGTTGTTGTAGTATGCCTCAATTGGTCCTCCTCCTTGTCGCATCCGAGTAACACGCCTCTTCAAGTCATAAACTTGAGAGGCATCCATTCCGTGAAAGAAAGTCGTTGCAACTGCATCCTAGACAGATTTCGTTGTTGGGAAGTGAATGAAATTGCCAATCAATGCCGAATCCATGGAGTTGATAAGCCATCCTTTCACAGTTAAGTCTTCTGTTTTCCACCTCCGAAAGCCAGGATCTATAGGCAGTGGCTGAGAAAGGTCTCCAGTGATATATCCCAGTTTGTCTTTACCAATAATGTACATCTCGACAACCTGAGAGCATAATCCATAGTTGGCTCCATCCAATTTAATTGCAACATGAGATGAAGCCGAATCATTCTGCAGTGTTGGTGATGGAGGAGGAGGGTGCGTCTGGTTCTGAGTAAGAATCTGAGTTAATCTTGCAATTAGATTCTCCAAAAAATCTTCCGTGGTCGAATTCCCCCCTTGGTTCTGATGGGGAATCACCGCTCCGGTAGGGTTCTGATCCTCCATGGATCCAAAATCAATCGTGACAAAGAAGAAGAAGATCAAGTAGGATGCACGCCAAACGGCGCAATAGAGAAAGTGAGCAAAAAAAAAATTTCGAGGGCACTGCCGCCGAACCCCCAGTCCGCCGTAATCGAGAAAGCGGGATCGCCGTAATCGAGGATTCACGTACAGTACTCACAAAGAGCAAACCCTTGGCTTTGATACCATGTTAACACAAAGATATTTCGAAGAAGAAAACCACATTCCTTTCTTTTCTGTATTTTTTCTTCATAAGTTTATAATGACCTAGAGGTGTATATATATACAAAGAAAAGAAAGAATCTTAAAGAATATATCCTCTAAACTAGCTAACTATAATCCTTGATTCTATCTAATTACAATCATAAATATATTTTACAACTCATTCTCACACTCCCCTTCAAGTTGGTGCATAGATGTTGTGAATGCCCAACTTGTCGAGTGAGCTGTAGAAGATCTTACTTGATACAGCCTTCGTCAGAATATCTGCCAACTAATCTTCAGATCGTACAAATGGAAATCGAATCACTTTGGCATCCAAGTTTTGCTTGATAAAATGACAGTCTACTTCAACATGTTTGGTACTGTCATGTTGAACTAGATTATGAGAGATATCAATTGCTGCCTTGTTATCAACTTCCACCATCTACTAGTGCAATTGTGACTGGATTATATTCCGATAAATTCAAATGGTTTCACCTTCAAATTGTTCTTTTTTGCATCAATTTTTATTTGTCCTTTCCATATGCATCTTCTTGGTTAAAGACCTACAAGTGGGAGTTTCCTAACATTAAAAAAAAGAGCATTATTTTTTGTTTTTCGTTAAATAAATGTTTACATGATTGGGGGGTGCGGCACTAATTGAAAGTTTTCCACTAAATTTTGTAGCCATTATTTTATTACATGGTATCGTATCAACATATGTTAAATAATTAAAAATGAAAATATATGGACAAACATATTTGTAATTATTACTCTATTTCTGCTGAAGGTCAGAAAAAAAAATGCAACTATCTTTACTTTTTCAGAGAAAAAGAATTATAAAAAAGCATATTAGTCTGGTCTGGTTCGGGCAATTCGGTTCCAAACCTGGAATTAGGAACCGGGAAACGGACCGGTTCTTGCTAGAACCATTCATAATCGGCCGGTAAAAATTCGATTTGGTTTGATTCTCAAGTTGGAATTGGACCGATGCTCAACCCTACAATTAATACATTCATCGTTCTTATAGGATAGAAATTTTGACAAGAAACCGGAAATTGCTGGCACATGTTCTATCCTGATTTATGAGTTCTTTTATCCCCAATCTCACTTCCTATAAGATGGAACTGAAACACCATACTAGGATTATCGCCTCATGTATGCAATTTGTGTAAAGTTTCGTCCACAGAATTTTTTTTTTATTAGAACACACCTTCCATTCCATCAAAAGTAGTCGAAATATTACAAGGAGAAACTAGAGCCTGCATTAATATGATGAATTAAATAAGACTCCATTAACACTATATTTTAAACTTTAGATGGACGATCATTAAAAAGAAAAGAAGATCCGGTTCTCATATGATGAAAAGCCCATTTTGCAAGCTCATGAGCAGCACCATTATTAGTTCTACTAGTACTTCAAACTCCATCTTGGGTTATTGCTAAGTGGGAAACGAGAGTCCAAGACAAAATGATGAGACCCTTATATTCAATAGCATCAATTAAGACCTCACAATCACTTTCCATAACTGCGTTGAGGATGCCGAGGGACTATAGCTTCCACTTCCATTGTCGAGTTCCATCTTCCACGTCTTGCCCACGCTTGGACAACTGAAACTCTACCCAATCATGCGATAATACCTATGGCCCCTTTGTTATTCTTCCACGCGCATCAGCTACATTAAACTTCAACCTCTACACCCCTTAGTTATCCTTCGTAGAAGTTAGTCTCAATGATGGCCGTGCCTTTTTTTGAAGTATGCTAGCTTTGTACGATACAGAAGTTCATACTATAATCAAACCAGCTGTGTGCTCTCACTTCTCACTCATGAATGCTCTCAAGAATGGTTCCCAGAAGAGAATTTCTAACAGAAACTGATGAAAGCAAAGAACAAAGGTGATAAGTGGATAAGAAATGGAATTGCGAGAATGGCGCTATTCCTCTGTTCATCTTTTCGAGCTCACACATATTTAGGAGCAGAACGCAGACACACACACACGAACTCCTTTTTAGAAGTCAAAGCATTGAAGCGAAAGACGACAGAAACATGAACCCCGCAAAATGTCGTTGAATGGTTGATGCTCATGGACGCATAAAGCTGCTTCGTGGTTATAAATTGCATGGTGTTGGTTAGATCTCTTGGTGGTGGTCCCGCTGGATTGGGCTGTAAAAAGCAGAGCAGAGCAGACCAAAAAGTGCGTGGCTGCATGTCAGAGAATTTGCTGGCTACGTGGATGCGCTACGTGAGAAACTTAGAATGCTTCTCTTATTATTATTATTATTTTATTTTTCAATTTTTTAAGTAAATGTTAGATTTTGAGCTTTGAGAAAATAGGAAATTGTTCGTTTAATGGTTTCTTGCTAGATTCGAATTTGTATAGTGGTGACACAAAGGAAATAACCTCGAAGTTTTTTCTTTCTATGCAATTAAAGTTACGAATTTAATTGTTAGCTTGCAATGTTGCATAAGGAACGAGAATAATTCAGGCACCTGCAGCGCGCACACATGAAAGCTAATCTATCTTTCTACTAGCAAAAATTAAAAAAAAAACAATACCTTTTATCTCACTCTCAGTATTTTCGTTACAACGGCCCTAGTAAAATAGATGAGTGGATTATAAAATGGATAAAAACATAAACACAGTGGCATGTAACTTGAAAGATGTTGGTCACTCCATTGATCCTCAATTTCTATCATTCTGTCTTTTCACCATGTTCTAATCGGATTTTCGCATCTTCAAAAGTGAATAATTTTGCATGTGCATAGCATGAGCTTGTCCACTAGTTTTATGGGATAATGACACATATGGTTCAAGAATTTTGATCCAATGTGCAATGTGGCCCATGAACTTTTAATTTATTCAATGTGATCCCTAAATTTTTTGTACATATTCAACTAGTCCTTAAATATGAAATTGTTCAATGTTTTTCTTTCATTAATTTATGTTTAAGGACAACATTAAACATTTTCATTTAATTTAGGGACTAAATTGAACATGTATCAAAAGTTCAGAACTACATGGAACAAATTAAAGTTCAATGACCATATTGCCCATTGGACTACAATTCATGGATCACATTGAACAAATTAAAAATTTAAATACTACATTTCACATTAGGTCCGGGAACCATTTGTGTCATTCCAATAACTAAAGGGAAAAGTGAGTTTTCTCTCACTTGTTGGATATGCTTAAATTACCCTCACATTAGATAATAGAAAGACAAAAAAGTACATAATCAACACATCTCCCAGTAGCTTCCCACCTCATCAAGTTCCTCGTGCAACTACTCATTTTCGTTCCTCCACACATTATTTAGCTGCGTGCACATGTGTTGTCCGTGCCAAAACAATTGTATATTTATTAAATTAAACTAGAATGATAATGAAGATAACCCGATATGTAAAGTTCACCCATGATCGAGCCAAGTGAAAAAGCATTGACACCTTGATGGGTTGCAGGTTCAGAACACGATCATAGCGTAATAGCCATTACATGTTCGATTTAAGTAATGTAATACGTTTTACGCATTGGCTTAATGAATATTATATGTAATAGGAGATGAATAGTATTAGAAGCCAGGAATAACCCTAGAATCAAAACTCACAATGAATATAACAATTATCACTTTAATAACTAGTCATGAGTTTAATTCTCCATATATAGTATCGGTTATTTCAATTTACTATATCAATGTTTATTTAATCAAACAAATTGGAAACACTAAAAGCCAAAATTAAATAATAAAAGTCAATATGACGTACATAATGATAAAGTGGTACCAAATAAGTGAAACTCCAACGACTTGGAAGATAGAAACTCCATCCTGGATGAAGCTTTTTTGACAACCACTTTTGAGGAGTAAGTTCAAGTTATACTATGCAATGGATTGGTTATGGATTCAGTCTTATATATTGTAACCTAGGAAGTGCTACAATAGCTGATGTGTTTGGTAAATATGTGTTTTACATACAACGGCGAAACTTCAATGATCCTGAAAGGTGTTGTAAGTTGTTGCAATTCTGAGGATGCTCCAGCACGCCGAGCACCTTCCGAAACCCGCAACGCCTTTTTAACGGCTTTATGTTGGTCGCGCGGAAGCCGTACTACACAGGTTCGAAGTCCCGGTCTTGCCTATCAGGTTTTGTTAATTCTACTTCTCCAAAAGACTTCTTGGAAGCGATTTGCATGCAGAATAATCATGAAAAAAAAAAACTTTTCCTTCAAAACAAATTGGAAAATTTGATTCAGCGCTAGCTTTTTCGTAGATTGAGCCGTCAATTAGGAAGCAAAAACCGAGAGCCATAACTGGTCTTTCACAGGTTTCAATCATACCGAAACGGAAAAGAGACTAGTTAGATAGAAATGGGATAATTGCACAAAAATTCTTGAAGTTATTGTATAGTGGTGGTTGATTTAGTTCTAAATCTTTTAATTGTATCAATTTAATCATAAACTTTTTGATAATTTGCCAATTTAGTTCAAAATCTTTTGATTGTTTCAATTTAGTCATAAACTTTTTAAAGATTTTCCAATTTAGTGATAAACATGATATTTAGATATTTGATCGGAAGGACTACATTAGCAAATTATCAAAAGATTTAGGACTAAATTGACACATTTAAAAGGCTTAGTACTAAATTGGCCTATTGTCCGAAAGTCCTAAACTTATTGTACTTTTACTAATTCAATCGTAAACTTTTCAATGTTGTCAATTGAGTTTTAAACATTTTCACATTTTGCCAATCGAGTCTATTTGATCAATTTTAATCATAAACCGCTGACGTGAACATTTGCCGTCCTACGTTGCGGGACTAGCAATAACATGGATAAATTTTAATAATAAGTTAATAATATTTTTCAATTTCGTTTTTTTTCTGTTTCTTCTTTCTATAGTCGGTCGCCGAACGCGAACCCAAAATGATAAAAAGTAGAAATGTTTACGATCACGTGAGCAGGAGAAGGAGGAGGAGGGGGGACTACACGAAAGGACACGACAGCTGCGTTCCGCGAAAGAACGAGTGTGGGGCCCCCAACCTGTCCTGTCCCAACCAATCAGCACTGCTCTTTCCCCATGCTTGCGCGAAACAACGCATGCACGGTATTAATTGCCAGCATGCAATTCGGTGCCACCGTTTGCAGGTGTCCCCAGCGTAATGTGAGCTCTCAGATCGTGTTGTCCCCACGCGGGGACCGTCGAATATCAAAGGCTGCGCTGCGTTGGGCTCACGTATGGCCTGGAGCACCCGCGATTGTTCACAGTAAGACCCCATGTCATCATCGTCCCCATCATTCCTCGTGCTCTCACGCAATTGGTTCACTGCGGTCAAAAATTAAGGCCTCGAAGGAAATATCTCGACCGGGCCTCTCGGCATTTACCCCAGTTCATGTCGAACGTGTAGTTTTTATAACTCTCCCTCTCTCTCTCTACTTGTAACCACCGTGTCCACGTACTACTTCCTCTCGTTTTCCTATAAGTTGGCTAACTGTACAGTTTCTTGATGACCAAACCTCTCCCTTTCGATCAAGTACGCAGAGAACAGAGGAACCACTTTTCAGTTGTCTGCGCGATATGGATAGCTTGCTCTGTGATGAGAAATGGGTCGTGAGCCCTTACTCGGCCTCCGATTGTTGTGAGCACGAAACGTTCGAGATGTCGGGCGGTTCGGAGAGTACCGGTTGCGGTGGTTCCCGGTTCGGTATGACCCAACAAGAGTGCGATGCGGCGATCGCCGTTTGCTTGGAGAAGGAGATGGGTTGTATGCCTGGGTCTGGTTATGTGGAGCGTGTGGAAGCGAAAGGTTTGGCCTTTGCTAGGACCAGAGTCATGCAATGGCTTATTAAGGTTTGATAAGTAGCGAGTGCATAAAACCACCATTTTACTTGTGAACAAAGTTTACTGTCTAGTTGTCAATTTGGGTGTCTTCTTGATGAGTGCTTAACCTTGTCTCCCTCCTTCGCGTTTTGCGCGTTTTGTCTTCTCAGTGTCGAAGTAGATTGAAGCTGTCTTATGGTACAATATTTCTGGCAGCGAACTACTTCGATCGATTCAACTCCATTTGTAAGTGCCAGGTAGGAAGTTTTTTTTTTAGCTTTTCTGGCAATCGAGTGACGACGACTTGAGTTTTTTCCCAAGGGATGACTATCCTCTCAAATAGGGCATACTTCCATTCGCATATTGATCAACCCTGCATTACATAAAGGTTTTGTGAGCGAGCACCTATTAGTGTTAGATTTCTTATTTGCTTGAATAAAATTTCTTTATCGTGTCATTTATCACATAGATTGCTAGTTTTTCAAAGAAGAAGCGAGATTAAAGCCAAAAAGTAATACAGTTTGGTTAACTTATTAGGATTTATGTTGTTCAAAGGTTATAAACAGACTAGATGTACGCGTAAACACTCGATATTTTCATTTCTTCAAAACTCCCGTGTGTTGAATTTCCAGGAATGGCAACTCTGGATTGTGGAATTAGTATCCATTGCGTGCTTGTCGGTCGCGTCAAAGTTCAACGAGACCCTTAGCACACTTTTGATACATGAAATTCAGGTGACGACCACCATCGTCCTATTGGTCTATGTCTATTAATCTGGTTGTTTTGAGGGTTCCTTTTATTTTTAGCTGTTTACAAATTGCTAATGCATTGTGAAGATGGAGGATCTGGACCATTCTTTCCAGCCAAGCACCATCCAACGGATGGAGTTGATGCTACTGCAGATGTTAGGATGGCGTCTGGGGCCCATCACTGCATATTCCTACGTGGAACTGCTGACGTGTAATGGCGACTTCTTGACATCTCATCTTCACGAGCAGTTCATTACAAAAGTCAATGACTGGCTCCTCCATTCGCTTATGGGTATAGCATCTGGTCTCTTCAAATTCATAGCACCTCGATGGCCAAAACAGAGAGAGAAAAATCACACTTTGAGAATATCATGAGAATAACATGAACTTCTGATCCTCTTATCCAAATTAATCCGATCACCATGAGAATAACATGAACTACTGATCTTCTTATGAGCAACACTTAGAATATGAAGCCACCCGAAAGACTAATCAAATTGTTACAGATATCAATTTCGCGGCGTTTAGGCCAAGTGTTATTGCTGCATCGGCTTTTCAATGCGGACTAGACAATGTATTGACATTGTCATCGACTGCATTTCTCACTAACTACATCCACCAAATCGTCCGTCAAGATCAAAGGGTAAGGATCACATGAGACTCAAAACTTTGGTGTCCTTATTTGAATGAAGTTATTGTTCCGTTGATGACATTGATAATCCAATATCAGGAGATTGATATGATGAAATGCCAGAAGCTTATGGAAGTTTGGTTAGCCAGTGAATGCTTCAGAGCAATTGCTTGCAGGAGTTTCAGCTACTGCCCTTCGAGTCCGGTCACTGTTCTATTGGCCGAGCGGATCGATGTTAATGACGATCACGTTGATCTCTCTATTTTCACGGTGCAAGCAAGGTCATGCATCGGCATCACCAAATCGAAGAAGACAAAGAGACTAAGGAAAAGCATCAGTTGAACAACTTCTAGTTAGAACGACAAGTAAACATAGAATTATATGCAATAACCTTGGGTTGCTACAAATTGCCAATCCATGGAAGGCAAGCTGAACTACTTCATTTGATCAGATTTTTACGTAACAAGTCATTATTAACATAATGAGACATCAATTCACGCATCTTGGCGCTCAGCAGTATGAGTCTTGACTTATGTTATATGTTTTGGGGCTACTGGAATTGTCTATCCACCCGTTAATACATGCTTTGCCGGTTGGTACTCCATTAGTAATTCATGCTTAACATTCTCAAATTGCGGCCATTGATCTACCAGTCTAAGACCACCACTGAGCAAGGGATGGCACAAGCTTGATGCCGGTGTATTTAAACTACGAAGGCAGAGGCTGGAATGTTTGTGTTGAAACTGATGCTGCCACAGTTCACAGAGTTACAACTGACTAATGGGAGGAAGTTGGAAAGCTAATGAAGAAAGCATCTCCACAGTATTACCTTCTTTTTAGTTAATACAAAAACTAATGAATGTGCAAATTAGGTGGCTACTTTCTGTACAAGGGAGGTGAGCAACTTAGTCTGGGATTCGTATCACCCACCTCCTCTACATAAGTTGCTTGAGGCTGATCTTTATACTAAGCTACCACGATGTAATGTAGAATCTGCAAGAATTTTGTGTGTTGCCCACTAAAAGTGGAACATGTTTGGTCCACCGGAAAATGGAGTGGAAATATAAAAAAAATCGAATCAATGAGATGTCGACTAAATTGTCTTGTTCACAAAGAATTGACTTCTTAATTAAGTGCACTTGGTTGGGTTGGCATTAATTGAACTTAGGTCATCATTGGTAATGTTGAAGTATTCTGCATCGCTTCACGTAGGCATTTATATGCCCTTTATAGACATGTAATCTCCCTCTACCTAATTACTTAAGCTTTTGTATTGAATATTCTAACGTAGTAATGAGGTCAGGTTCTACCGTTTTGGTCCACTCTCGTTAGTCAAATTCTACGAGGAGGTTGTTATATCGCTTATTATTTCAACTTACGGCAGGTGCTATTGATTTTGACTCTTCAATAGCCAGTTGTGAGTTGCTATTGATCGAACCAAGTGGCCTTTTTTAAACCATACATAGCATCAGCATAAGTAGAGTCATCACTAATTGAACTTTAAGGGCGCGAATGATAATTATTCTGTTTCAGAAACAATTCCTGAAACAGAAATATATTTTTCTATTTTTGTTCCCAGGACGAGTTTCTGAGGAAAGAAACCTGTTTGATAACAATAAAAAATTTCTATTTCTAGAATAGAAACTCGTTTGATAACAGCATAAAATTTCTATTTTCTGGAACATAAACCTATTTGATAACAACACAGATTTCTATTTCCCGGAACAACAATCCATTTTTTTAGAAATGGTCTCTAAAATGAATATCAATCAAAACATCCAAACCCTAGTCTAGCCCTAAAGGCTTATTCATTCAAAGGATTGTGTTGTCTTTTAGGGTTTTAGGCTACGTTTGGTAGTCGGGATAAAATTCAGAATAGGATAAATTTTATCATATCCCGTATTTAATGTCTATCAAGACAGGATAAAGTCGGATATATGAGAAATATAACCCGTATAAAATTATCTCATGATAAAGGTGGGATAAAGATAGATAGGATTTCTGATATTCATAATATAAAAGTTATTTTTCTCAAAAAACAAACCTATTAAATTAATAAAATTAACATAATATTTGAATATCTATAATCTTTGATTTTTACTATAAAAATTCAAAATAACAAAAAAATAAAATAATTTTGTTTTTATTTATTCTTATTTTTATTTATATATTCAATTTTCTTTCTATCATAAGATATAAATTTCATATATATAGATAAATACATTTAGTATTTATATTTATTACATATTTAGGTATATTAGAATAGTTTACTATTTAATAAAATTTTATTAGAGAATGATGAAAGGGGAAAAAAGAAATAAAAAAATAAAAGAATTATAAAAAAAAGGGAAAATAATAAAAACAAATAAGCAAATGAAAATGAAGTAGGTAAGAGTGTCGTCAGAGATTTTTATCATCTTCGTGTGTTCAATTTTTATGTTCATTTACACTAATATGATGTTCATAGCAAATAATAAACATAATAAGATATGAAAATATCCAGCTTTTTACTGTGATTCACTAAGTAGTAAATAGGATATAGCAAATCTCTTGGATTGCATATCCTATCATATCTAGTCATATCCTAGCTAAAAATCTAAATGACCAAATGCAGCTTTAGGGTTTTTTAGGGGTAATGACCCCTTTTAAGGGTTAGACCGCTTTTAAGGGTTTAGGGGTTAAAAGCCCTTTTAAATCCCTAAACTAAAAAGTCTTCAAAAATATCATTTGGACACATCAAAAAATTTAAATTTCAATCAAAGTGGATGGCCGCAGGTATTTTAAGCTATTCTGTGAAGTTTTGAAATTTTTTATTTTTTTATTTTTTTTTAAAATTCACCAAATTTCCTATTTTCCCTAAATCCGAATTTTTTTTTATTTTCTGGAAATTTTTATGAATGTTTCTGGAATATTTCAATTTTTATGGATTTTCTAAAAAGTATTTGAGATTTTTAGGAATTTTCTGGATTTTCTAATTTTTTTATGGATTTTCTGAATTTTTTTATTTTTTTATTTTTCTGAAATTTCTAATTTTTATGGTTTTTCTAATTTTTTTAAGAACTTTTTTATTTTCCTATCAGGAATGAACCGGACCAAACTAGTTCGGATCAGTCTAACCAGGTCAGACCGAGGCTAAATTTAGGAAGAGATGTGTTTTGAAGAGAGAAGACAAGTATTTAGAAATAATTTTCATTTTTCATACAGAAACAGAAAACTTACTTTTTTTTGTTCTAATTTTTTGTCCAGAACTAGTTTTGGAACAAAAGGTTGTTCCAGAAATAGAAAAATGGAATTGCATTACCAAACAGGTTTCTGTTCTAAACCTATTCCCGAGAATAGAAAACTAGTTCGAGACAGAAATATAATGATTATTATTCGCGCCCTAAATGTCATTAGTCAAGCTTAGCCAAGTACTAGCCAGGCCCTATTTGCCACCAGACATTCTCGTATTAGTGATGCTATGGGCTCAGGCTCACCTTTAGTTGCTCTCCATAGGCAATTGAAACTCACTGAGAGAAAATCTTGCACTATTTAACTTTTAGGAAAAAAAATCACAAAAAACTCCAAACTATTCTCATTGTGACACATTTACCCTAACATTTTTTCAATAACAAAAAATTCTAAACTTTTACCTGTGTGACACATTTCTCTCCATCAAGATTCTGTCAATGAATACCGTTAAACATCTTCCTATATGGACTCCGAAAAGCAAATAGTGTTAACATGGCATCCATGTGGCCTAAGAAAAATAAAAACGACGTTTTTTGTTAAAAAATCATCTAGCTAAACATTGACGAAGAATACATGTATCACATAGGTACAAGATTTTTAACATCACAAAAAAATGTTTAGGGTAATGGGTCGTATTGGGGCATACTTTGAAGCTTTTTATGTCACAAAAAAACTCAAAACAAATGTGTCACGGTGAACATAGTTTGGAGTTTTTGGTGGCTTTTTTCCTTTTCTTAAAGAAGATGGAGTGAATGGGGTTATTTAGGCTGCGCATGGCAACTATTCTGTGCCCAGAATATGATTCTGGGCAAAAATGATTCTTTTTTATTATGTGCCCGGAAATGATTGCTAAGTATTTGAAGGCATTTGATAACAGCCCAAAATTTTTGTTCTTAGAATAGAAAAAGAGCATAAATGTGTTTGATAATTAAACAAAATTTCTTTTTATTAATAATATTTTGAATTTTTAAATATTTATTTCTTTTTTTCTCTTTTTTTTTCTTTCTTTCCCCTTCCTTTCTTGGCCATGGCTGGCGACCGTCCACAGGCCAGGGCCGGCGAGGGCGTCACGGTCCTCACCGCCGCCCTCGCCGATAGTGACGACGAGGTCGGTCTCGCCTTGGCTGGGCGAGGCTTGACCTTGCCCAGATTTGGCGAGGCCAACTTCGCAGTTGCCACCCAAGTCTGTCACCAACCCTAGCGATGTCGAGATCGAGCCTCACCCAGCAAAGCGAGGCTAGCATCGCTGTCGCCACCCAAGCGACGGACCTAGGTAGCGACGACGAGGTCAGCCTTGCCTTGGCTAGGCAAGACCGCGAGCCACCCTCGCCGGCCCTGGCCTGTGGCTGGTCACTAGTGGCAGTGGCCGGCGGGTGGTGGAGCCAAAGAACAACAACAACCAAAAAAAAGAAAAAAAAAACAAGAAGAATTAGTTCTGAAAAAATTGTTCCAGAATCAAGAAGCTATTTTTTTTTATTCTTGATTCTGTTCCAAAACTGATTCTGGGCACAAAAAATTTAACAAACAAATTTCTGTTCCCAAACTGATTCTGGGAATAAAAGAACAGAATCAATCACTATTTGGTAAGTTGCCAAACAGGCCCTTACAAGTGTCAAACGGGCCCTTACAAGTGTTACTTATATTTTTCTTTCTATGGAAGGCAACATGGAACTTGATCACTATAAATTATGCCCGATAAAGATGCACTTATGTACTCTAGACACCCCATTTGTCCGACACTTTTGTAATGTATAACTGGATATTTTCATGTCTCATTATCTCCATCATTTGTAGGTATGCTATTATATTTTATACTTTTGGGTATATTAGAATATCAGTCGATTGCAAATTATAATTGTTATGTCAGTTTTTATTTGTGACATATTTTTCCACATAATTCATACATAGCACCGGTATACTATAGTAAAAAAACAAAGATGAAATCCAAAAGATATTTGCCATGGTTTCTTTCAAGTAGGGATAAGCATGCTTCCAGGGTAAAACTTGGAACTCGATTTTAGGTTCCAAGGTACATACAATAAATTCTAGATTCCAAAAATTGAGAAACTTATTTTGACGGGTAGTTTCTGGGTGGGTGGTACCTGGAACTCGTGTTTTTCTTTATCTATGTCTTCGCGTAATCCTATGATATTTCATGGCATCCAATGAACTACTAATCAGAGTTTCCATTTTATAACTCAGACTTTTACTTTGTTAATGTTTCATATTTTCGTACGTCTAAATATAAATTATTGTCAATGGATTCTAATAGAAATTGGTGGTCATAAAAGATGATGATTCACTACAATCATTCAATTAATAATATAGGTGGAACTTAGGTAGACCCTCGAACCTATGATATAATAAGTTATAGGTCCCAAGGTATGCAGGATAGATTTCAAGTTCCAAAAAAATAGGAACCTAATCAACCGGTAAGTTTCAAGCTCCAAGTGGATCCTTTAAAGCACCTGAAACCGTTCACTCCTACTTTTAAGAAATAATGGTGTTGTTGATTAGTTTTATAGGTGAAAGAATAAAAATTTGGACACTATACGAGAAAGTTATTCATCAATGTTTTTTTTTTGGTAAGGTAAGCTGTATATTGACTTTTCAAAGCGTAACCTACATATGATGTAACCGAAATACAAAAACCTCGTACCTGAAATGACATACAAGGTGTCTTAACAGGTGCAAAGGTGTAACAGTTAGAGAGCTCGAAAGCATCAAACGCTTAATACAGCAGGGCCAAAGAATGACCAACCGACTACAAAAGAGAAACAACAACAATCCAAAGGATTAATCAAAGATGATAGGCGAGATGCACCAATTAACTTGGATCCTTCTGTTGCGAGGATTATCTTCAACAGGTTTGAATGACAGACCTCTATCCCTTATGAGCTTAGCAAGATGTTGCCGTAGGGCTGGCACAAAGAGGGGTTGATTCCTGAAGAGGATATTGTTCCATGTCGTCCAGATGATATGGCATAATGCTCCAAATGAGAAGCGAACAATTTGCTGGTGAAAATCGTGCCCGCCTATGAACTGGATGGCCCATTGAAGATTATCTTGCCACGACTGATTTCTCCAATATAAATTACATTTATCCGCCCAAAATAGTGCAAGGGTACCTGTGATAGGACACCCAAAGAACATATGATCAACAAAATCGGGTCTACATTTACAAAAGGCACAAACACCTTCCGATATTCTGCGATAATTAAACAAAACGACCTGTGTTGGGAGCCTATTCAGTGATATAAGCCATAACAAAAAGCCATACCTCGGCGCAATGCTCTGGTCCCAAATGAAGGAACACCAAGGGACAATATGTCTTCTGATTCTGATCAACTCCCATGCCGAGACCACAGAGAAGATACCCAACAAGTGGCCCTTCCCCACTAATCGATTAGGTCTCTGTACATCCAGATCAGGGATAGCATTTGGCCAAGAGTTGAAGGTTTGAAGCATATTCGAGCTATGCTAGGAACCGGAAAAGAACTCCCGAACAGAGGCCTCTCTCGAGATACCGGAGCAATAAATGTCTCTATTGGAGAATAAATCCGAAAGAGAACCTTTGGGATGCCAAGAATCAAACCAGAATGATGTGGTTGCACCATCACCAATTTGCCATTTGAAGAACATTTTAAAATCCCAGCGAATGTCGAGGATTTTTTTTCCAAGCCCAAGAACAAAAAGTCGGCTTAGACGCTATCCAAAAATTCTTGTACTTCAGAAAAGTGAAGTGAATCCACTTACACCATAGAGATTCTTTATCTGTGAAAAAAGTCCATATATGTTTGAGAATTGCTGAATGATTACAATTAAGGAGTCTACGAATACCAAAGCCACCTTCCTCTTTAGGGAGACAAACATCACACCAGGGGACTTTAGCCCCACCAACGCTAAGGTCTGGATCCTTCTAGAGGAATTGTCTAAGGATCAATTCGATTATAGACAAAACAGACAGTGGAAGCGTGAATACACTTGCCCAGAATACTTGAATAGCATGAAAGACTGACTTAATGAGCTATAATCGGCTAGCAAAGGATAAGAATCTTTGGGACCAAGAACGAGCTCGTGCAGTAATGGAGTTCACTAATGAACTACAGTCCGCCTTACTCAACCTAGTCGAAATAATAGGAACTCCAAGGTATCTAAAGGGGAGCATACTTTCATTGAAGCCAAACATATTCCGGATCTGTCCTCGAATTTTCGCTGTCCCACCAGAGAAAAATATCTCACTTTTGTTGACATTAGGCTTCAATCTAGACCACTTAGAAAATAGGTCTAGGCCTTCCTTCAACAAGGTAGTAGAGTTTATATTCCTCTCAACAAATAAGAGGACATCATCAGCAAAGAACAAATGGGTTAAACCCACGGGCTTACACCTCCAGAAATATTTGAATCCCGGACGCCGCGCCTAAGTGTTGAGAATTCCAAAGAGTACTTCCATCATTAGTGTAAAAAGGTAAGGAGACATAGGATCCCCTTGGCGTATACTCTATCACTTGCAAAGAATCCATGTAGCTCTCCGTTAATGGCAATGGAGAATTTTAGAGAGGTAACACACTTCATGATGAGTTTAACAAACAATTGAGGGAATCCAAAGGTTTGCAAAACCGTTTCCCAGAAAGCCCAATCTACTGTGTCATAAGCCTTCTGAAAATCAACCTTAATTGCACACTTTAGCCGATAAGGCTCATGATGAAACCCCACAAAGAGCTTCTGAGCAAGAAGAATATTATCTCCTATCTTCCGTCCCTTAACAAAAGCATTTTGGGAATTGCTAATAATGGACGACAGAACAGAGGCTAGCCTATTAGCCAAGATCCTGGTTATACATTTATAGACTGTGTTGCAACAAGCAATAGGCCTAAAATCATTCATAGACAAGGCATTAAGAATCTTCGGTATAAGAGTGAGAATCATAGTGTTGATCTCCTTTAGCAGCGATCCTGACCAAAAGAAATCCTTAATGGCCAGCACAACCGAAGGACCCCACAGTTTCCCAGAAAGATGTAAAGAAATTAACATTAAAACCATCAGGACCAAGGGCCTTACCTTTTGCAAGGGAGAACAATGTGTTCCGAATTTCAATGTCAGTTACTTCTCTAGAGAGAAAGAGAATCTGGTCAGCACTAAGGGCTCAGTCCAACACAGCCCGAATTTCCGCACACGTAGGCTACAAGGTTGGAGAGTTCGCCTTAAGAAGGGTCTCAAAGAATGAGATGATATGATTGTGAACCATTCTCGGGTCAAAGAGAATAGCTCCATCACCATTCAACACTGAAAGGATCCGATTATGAAGTTGTCTCTTGTTAACAAAATGGTGGAAATATTTGGAGTTCATATCCCCTTCTTTCAACCATTTAATCCTTGATTTTTGTTTAAAGAAACTTTCCTCCTGGAGTCCAAGATCCGAGAATACCAGAAGATACTCCTTTTCCAAGTTTGCCAAGTCCAAGCTAAGAGGGTCTAGTGCTAGGGCGTCTTGAGTAGATATAAGATCAGCCCTAGCTTGAGAAGTATGCGTTGAGATATCCGAAAAAGAATCCCTATTGGGCTGCCTGAGACGCCCTTTAAGCAGTTTAAGTTTTTGGCAGAGAACATACATGGGGGAACCTCCAATGTAAGAGTTCCAAACCTGAGAGGCAATAGTAGAAATGAAGGATGAGTCATCCAACAGTTGAAGAATTTGAATGGCGTCCTTGAGTAGGTGGCGGGAGCAATTCTAACAATTATGGGAGTATGGTCAAAAACTCCTTGGGCTAGAAAGTTGGCCTCCGAGAAGGAGAATGAGCTGAGGCATTGATTGTTAATCAATGCTCTATCAATTTACCTTTGCTTGCAAGAGACACCAAAAGATCTCACCCAAGAAAACCGATGGCCAATATATCTTAAGTCATCAAGGCCAGCTTGCTCTAAACAATGGCCAAGTTCATCAAACGCCGGTATTCAGGTATTAGAGCTACCCAATCTATCCGAGTTGAATCGGATTGCATTGAAATCACCTGCCACTAGCCAAGGTTCAGCCTCAAAAAGTTCGCTAGACCTAATAAGGTCTGCCTAGAGAGAACGCCTAGCAATTAAGGTATGTTTCCCATACACAACTGAGAAGAAGCAAGTCTTATTGAGAGCCAAATTACGGACATGGCCGTGAATTGAGAGGACAAAGAGATAACTTCCTGGTCTACCTCATGAGGTTTCCACCCAATCCAAATTCTTTCATGAGGAGAACAATCATAATTGGCAGTCCACGCCCAGCCAGGTAAAAGCCCAGTAGAGATCTTCTCAAAAAGAGACGGACTAATTTTTGTCTCGAGTATACCAATACAAGAGATATTATGAGCTCTAACAAGGGCTCTAATTTCGGCCTGCTTAAGGGGTTTGCCAAGGCCCCTAATATTCCAAATACCAAAAAACATATAGATATAAGAGGAAGGGACTACCGCCTTTCAAAGCCGCCTTGATTTTTTGGTTTCGGTTTCATCAATGTTTATGTTTTCATTTTCCTACTTTCTTGAAAAAAGGTGTGGTTCATGAAATCTGAAAATCCCAATTGAAGAGAAAATTCCAAAAACATATTTGGTTGGGTTTTTCAAAATTTGCGAAAAATGTGAAAGATTATAAAAATACGTTTGGTTGGATGACCAACGTGTTTCCATTTTCTTTTTATCTCTTTTCTTTATTTTTTAATGTTATCGACCTACTTCAAGATTGCATATTATTTATAAAAATCCATCAGACGAACCACATGATATCATCATATCAATCTTATCTTTTTGGACCTACACAATAACGTAGTTGTCCCCATTTTTAATATCTGTCAAGCTTCAAGAGTTATTTGCCTATGAGTTGTTTAATTCAATCATTATCGTCGGCTATACCCAATTGTTTCTCAAGGTCACAATAGTATTCAAGAATCTCATATTTATATATATTTCTTTACCCTATTCTTTCTTATTTACATGAAGCAAGTAATTTGAGTAATTTATGTGAATTAATAATGATTTTTATGATATAGACGACTCATGGAAATGCAGCTTTATGGCCATCAATATATGAATATTGCGTATTAACAAATATTACTTGACATGGTCAATGATGAGTTGGAGTGCAAAATTTGGAGGGGAGACATGGAACTTGATAGAGAAGAGTCACCCATTGGAAATTAAATAGTTTCAAAAGAAAATGTCAAGATACAATGTATCGTTCTCTGGTGTTGGGTGGGATTGTTGCAAGATCATCTAGAAGTGTGAAGATATTTCAAAAATAAGAGATGCAAATAATTATGAAATCTTTATGGGTAGCTAAGCCTTAGACACTCGGACACCATGAATTTTTTACATTTTTACTACGCGCGCATGGAACAGACGTTGCGTGAGTGCAAGAAATTGACATTTGAATAATAATCACTATGTTAGAAAAAAATATTTGAATCATTAAAAAATGGAAAGAAATTGTTGATGAAAATGCACTGTACAAAGAAATTATTTAAACAATTATGGAAAGATAATAATATTTTGAGATTTGAAATCTTTTTAGGAAGGTTGATGTAGGATAGAATAATACCCACATTTTAATCTTGAAAAATTTTATATATAGAATAACATTATAAATTTTACAAGCTCTTCCATGGATACATGTTTGTACCATAAGTAATTAAGGATATTTTAAGGAAAAAAAACGACTGAAATCCCTTAAAAGAAGGAGATTCTCCTTACTTTATATAACAGCAATATTGTATGAATGATCATATTTATTTCAATATTTTTTTTAAATTTAATTTTTTATAATAATTAATCAACTAAACGAATAGAATCACCATCTACATACAAACATGCACTATGAGAACAAATAACATAAGTAATCACTAGTTTAGGATAGCTCATCTCTTCATCCACCCTTGTAATTTCAGCTATAACACTTGTTTGTGTGTGTGTGTGTCTATATATACATGTATATTGAATTGTTACAATTTTAAGTATCATTGTTATGGCCGCAATTTCAGCAAATTACGATTTTTACAATATTTTGTATGTGGTCATATAGTATAAGATCTATTTAATTGACTCATTAACGACCAAATTGATTGGCAACCGATTGATTCAGACTCATTAACAGCAAAGGGACTAATATTATATAGATTCATTGTATTTGCTAAATACATTGGTGGGGTCGATTTACGTTTTGTTAAGAGTGAATTCTATTATTTCTTTAAAGGTGATTGGTATCATTCATTTGCTCAGATTAAAAATGAGCTTAGGTGGTACTTACTGCCTACTGGACAACGAAGGTGCAATATCATGATTCCCGCGCAGAAGAGATCCAAGAAACATAACCAAACTATATATTAAGTTGCTCAATCATCGAGCATATATGTCAAGCTTTTACCGTTTAATTCTACGATTATAGAATGATTTTTTCTTTCACTCTTTCCTCCAAATTAAAAGGCTATGTTTGGTAGTCGGGATAAAATTCAAAATATGATAAATTTTATCCTATCTCGTTTTTGGTGTCTGCCCAAAAAAGGATAAAATCAAATATATGATGGATATAGCCCAGATAAAATTATCCCATGAGGAGGTGAGATAAAGGTAAATGGGATTTCTAATATCTATAATAAAAAATTTATTTTTCTCTAATAACAAACTTGTTAAATTATTAAAGTTAAAACAATATGTGAAAATAAATAATATTATAATTTTAATATAAAAATTAAAAATAACAATAATTTCGTTTTTATTTATTCTTTTTTTAATTTATGTATTAAAAAATTTTCTATCTTATGATATAAATTTCATATATATAAATAAATATATTTATTATTTATATTTATTACATATTTTAGGTATATTGGTATATTTTACTATTTAATAAATTTTTATTAGAGAATGATGGAAGGGAAAAAAGAATTAAAAAAGAGAGGGAAAAGTAATAAAAAAATAGGCAAAAAAATGAAGTAAGTGCAGTGAGAGATTTTATCATCTCAATTTGTGCAATTTTTAGGTTCATTTACACTGATATAATGTTCATAACAAATAATAGACATGGTAAGATATGAAAATATCTGATTTATTACCACCCGTCTGGATGGCGCTGCTGGAACGCGCACTCTTCCTCTCGCAAAAGGTTGAGTGTTCGAATCCCGGGCACCGTAGGGTGACTTAACCGGTGGCACGTGTGTGGTGGCTAGCACGTGTCGCCCCCAAGGTTTACTCCTCGGCTGTCGGCCGTGCGGGGGTTCCCTGGGTTACCAAAATATATATATATATATATATATATATATATATCTGATTTATTACTACAATTCACCAAATAATAGATATGATATAGCAAATACCTTAGATTTTGTCACGCCCCGCACTTCTCGGTGCGCCACATCCCTCGCAGAGGTCGATTTGTGTGCGACGTCCCAGGACGCGTCGCCGACCCAACATCCAAACGACAGAGAACAGAGCACAGCGGAAATAACAAACACCCAATCAATAATTCATATAACCAAGGATAGCCGTATAACCACCAATCATTACCAATACGCACTTACATTGCCAGGGAGAACCTTCACAATATTCATATACAGCCCAAACTTCAAAAATCCAAAAGCGGGTCAAGGCCACTACTAACAAAAGGGGTAAGTGGCTCAGGTTCAGGCTCTACAATCAGCCGGGGGGCTCCTCCCAAAAATGCTTCGGTACGCCTGCCATCCTCAAGGCTGGGGGTCTGAAAAATCGATTTTTCAATAACCGTGAGAATAAATCTCAGTAAGTAATTCCCTAAACCTAAACTAGGCTAACGTGCACCTCCTGACAAGCGCTAACAACATATAATATACACATAACTGACTCAGGCCCTCGGGCCTAAATCTAATCTTACTGGACCCTGCAGGTTAGGCGTCAAATCAACAATAGTAGCCACGCGACAGAATTTAATCACAGCACATACACGCGCATTTCTATGTCACAACGCATGTTATGCATATGATAGTGCTCGCACTCATGCTCATGCCTCATCAATGCATTATCGCACACTTGCATACTAGCACTCAGTCATTTCTCAATTTCTCCTCCGATCCGCGTTAAACGCATCAGGTCCGACCCGCGTAAAACGTATCAGGTCTATCACTTCGAGATCGATCTCTAGCCCACGTAAAACGCATCAGGCTCATGACACATTACCCACGTAAAACGCATCAGGTTGGTCATCTTCCGGTAAACCGGGCATCGTCCCGCGTAACACGCCTCAAGACGGGTTCACTACCCCGCGTAAAACACATCAGGGTTTATTGTGATCACACATTCACAAGCACCAATTTTATCTTAACCCCGCGTAAGACGCATCAGGGCATTTTAGGTGATCACAATGCACATGTCATTCGAGCATACTTGTGAATGCACATGCCGTGCCAATGCTCGTGATGCATATCCATGGCCATGAAATTCACACTTGGGCAGTTCACAATATTCACCATAGGCAATTAATAGTACAATGTCATCCAATCAATTATAGTACACTATGCCCAGTTTACATTTCAACATACCCAACCAACATATAAGCACGACCATGAAATCAATTCAAGCACTCATGCACGATACACAATTCACAAGCATAGATCACACAACTAGTCCATCATGAATCCACAGAAATCGAGGTCCATCAAGTTACTTTCTTCCTCAAGGCATTAGACATGTGTCACGACGCTACAAATCACTCGTATGTAGGGACAATCCAACCACTAGTTCGGTCAAGCCATCTTTTCCGGCACTTACGCTCCAAGCCTCAAATTACACGCGCCTTGTCCAACTAATCTCCAAAGTGGACAACCACTAAATCGATCACGCCGGCCATTCAATGACCTTAAAACGTTCCATTAAACTCCCCAATACACCATTTTAATCAATCACCATAAGGCCAAATAAGGCGCGCACTAAACATTTCACACAACCGGGTCAACAAAACTCACGCATCCTAGGCCCGTCAAGCTACTCCGTTCTTAGCCACATTAGATATGTCACGACATTGCCGATTCACTCCCAATTAGCGACCATTCAATCACTAACTCGGTCTATCCATCAATTTCGTCAATTGCACTACTAATCCCCAATTAATCACGTCTCGCCTAAGTTAAATCCATCGTGACCAGCCACTATACCACAAATTCTAGGCCAATAATTATTCTCAAAATGCTCCAATTGACTCTCCAAAATATCGTCCAGAACAGCCACTATAAGAATAAATGCGAAGCACGCACAATAGTCCACAATTGAAACCGAGCCTAGCCAAACTCGGGCCGATTTAATCCAAACTGTCCAGCCCACTTATCGCGCCTCTCGGGCCGCTAATCCTTCAATAATTCAACACACTAATCCATCAAATTGGCCACAATCATAATCCCTAATCAATTTCACAATTTAACCCCTAAATTACCCTAATTAACCCCTAAACCCGTCTAGAAATGTAAATTAGTCTAATTAGGGTTTAGGGTCAAACTCACCGGGTGTCCCACGCTTCAAACCGAGCCGAACACGCTGCTATGGCGGCTGGACAGCAGCTCCCCTTCGCCGGAACAGTAACGCCGGCGGCGGTTTCCGGCGAATAGCGCAAGCGACGGCGACGGCCTAAGCTAATCCGCGGCCTAGAGAGAGAGAGACATGGTCAGAGAGAGAGAGAGAGGCAGTTGAGCAGCGGGGTAAGGCGGCAGTTCCGCGCCGGCACAGTAACGCCGGCGCCGGAGCTCCTCCGGCGAGGGGCCTCTCACGGCTAAAACAGAGGGGGAGAGAGGGGAAGGAGTCTCACGAGGCGGAGAGGAGAGAGGAAGGGCCAATTGGACGGCTGGGCGAGGCTGGGACTAGCTAGGTGCGGCGGCGACGGCCGGGGCGGCGGCGCGTGGCAGCGGGCGGCGGTCGCTGGTTCGGGCGGAGAGGAAAGGAGCAGAACAAAGGAGGGGAGGAGAGAGAGAGGAGCGGCTGAGGGCTAAGGGGGAGCGAACTGGCGACAGCAGCGACGAGGCGGCACGGCGCGGCACGCGGCGCCCTGACTGGCGGCGGCAGCGACGCGCAGCGCCGGGCAACGACGAGCAGCTACTCGCGCGCCTCGCGGGTAGGCTGGCACGGGCGGTCGGGGCAGCCGGCGGATTGCGCGACGGCGGCGAAGCTCGCTAGCGACGGTGGCGGCACGACGCGGCGGCGAGCTCGGGCGGCGGTCGGCTGGTCTGGCACGGCGAGGGGCTGAGCGGAGGAAGAAGCAGAAGCAAGGCGAAGCAGACCCAGTCGGGAACACCCGAGGAAGAAGACGGAAGAGAAGAAGAGGAAAAGAAAAAAGAAAAGAAGGGAGAGGAGAGAGAGGGAGCAGGTGGGGGAGAGGACGGACGAGACAGGAGAGAGGGGGGAAAACGTGCGCGCGCGTGGGGGAAGGGAAGGGAGAGAGAGAGAGAGAGAGAGAGAGAGAGAGAGAGGGAAATTAGAAAAATTAAACTCATTCAAATATTAAACGCAAACCGGGGGTCCAAATTTAAAACCGAAAATTGCCTATCGCTCCTAAATAGGCCTCGCACATAAAAAGGGACAAAGTTCAAATTAATTATACCAAATTTTAACGAGGGGGTCTACTAGTCCAAATTCCCACCTGGTCCAAAAACTCCAATATTTCCATTAATCCTGACAATCTCGATACTGGTCACATTAATGTCGATACCGTTCAATTTATTTCGTCCTGAAACTCCCGAAAATTGACTGCCAAGTTCAGGGTCTAAATAACGACAAAAATTTGATCGAGTGCGATTCTAGCGAAATCTCTAGTTTAAAATAATAACCGAGAGTGATCAGTTCTCGGGCGAGATTCTACTATAAGCACACTGACAAATCACGCGTTTTATAAATCCCAAAAATGAGTCAAAATCTGGAATGTTACAGATTTCGTATCCTATCATATCCTAACTAGAAATCCAGATGACCAAACGCAGCCAAAGAGAAAGCAAATGCCCCAGATAAGATTATGTAATGATCATTGATCACCCTTTTTCAAGTCTCAAGCCTTTCGGTTAACTATATGAAGCAATGTGTCCTTCTATTCAACAAATCATTCGAAGCAATAAATACGAGAGAGAATCACTAATTAAGTCATAAACCTTGCAATTGTGCCAATTTAGTTATAAACTTTTTCACATTTACCAATGTAGTCTACCCAGCCAATTTTGGCCGAAAAATACTAACGTGGATGTTAGCCATCCTACATGTGACATAAACAAAATTTTTTAATTTTTTAATATTTTTTGAATTTTTATATGTTATTTTTTTTATCTCTTTTCTTTTCCTCTACTAGTTGCTAGGCCTCAAGAATGGCCGACAAGGGTTGTATTCACTGGGATTTGGCGAGAGGGGACCTCACTGGTAATTGCCTTTGGTTGGTCACTGGCAATCGTCGAGGTCCAACCACCGATAGAAGAAGAAGAAAAAAAACAAAAAGAAGGAAAATAAAATAAAAATTACTAAAATTTTCAAAAATATTAATAAATTTTGTTCATGTCACATCAACTGTGCCACATAGAATGGTTGGTATCCACGTTAGTGATTTCCCGCCAAAATTAGGTAGATAGATTAAATTAGCAAAAAATGAAAATGTTTATGACTTAATTGGCACAATTAAAATCTTAGAACTAAATTAACAGAAGTGCAATAAGTATATGACTTTTTTGGTAATTTTCTGTTAATACGAGTTACTTTTATCGAAAAAAAGATTGGGGAGAGTTCATTAGCGCAATTATCCCTCTCACCCTCCTGTAACTACTCAGTCCATCTATAGATATATAAGATGATCACATTAGCCCAACCATTGTGCCAATAGTCTAGGAATCTCTCTACAAATGTACAAAATTGCTCAAGTCACAAATTGACCAAAGGTTTTGTCACGTCCCACAGTCCTACATCGAATAGGAAAAATCTTGTGGAATGATTCATAAGTAAAACATCTACTCCCAAATGATCACCTTTTTATATGGTTACTCAAAGTACTCCTTTTGCAGGCTTGGCTTGGTGACCATGGCACAGAGAGAGAGAGAGGGGGAGCATCTAAGACATATCAACAAACTCAAATTTTACTGATTTAGAAGTGCTAATACAATTGGAAAGAATCCGAGATTTTTATAGGATGGCCAAACTTGATGACCAAGTAAAATTTTAAAGGGAAACTAGGAATTATGCTACCACTAAACATATTTGTATTTTACATTATGGGTAACAATTTCTAAATAAAGATAACTATCCTAACCATATCTGATATAGAAAAATAGCAGTCCTAATCAAATCTCCTATAAGAATAAAATAAGATCATAGTTAAATCATCATCATCATCATCTTCTTCTTCTTATTCTTCTTCTTCTTCTTCTTCTTGGCAAGATCAATATCCCGTCCTGCATCAGTCTTCTCTACTAGAGAAAAAACTCGACCCCGAGTCAATATATGGTAATCTCGAAGGAATGCTTTGTCGTCTGGCATCGTCTCTCACCATAAGAAACTCGACTCCAATAAACTTTGCATAGTATACCATCGTTGCTTCCGAAATGACACACCCTCGAATTTCATTGGTCATCTCGGCTTGTACAATATGATGTCAATGCCAACAACCAGGGACTAGTTGCCAAAGTTTGATTAGTACATTTTGCTGCAGATGTCAGATTAGACAGAGGAGGTTTCTTTCTCGGCAGTGCTGAACTAGGGCAGTTCAGATGTATCAATAATACATTTGTTTTAGGAATCCTTACCAAATCGTGTTGTCTCATCCGGACCAAGTCCATTTCTTTTCTTAATGAGAGCACCGCATGTTGTGTTCACTCTCAACTGCAGGTGATGACTCCTGAAGTATATTAGGCACTTTCAATGCCAGTTTCAATCATCAGTTGCATAGCAATCAAGTGTTAGGACTGATTAAGGAATGAGATTAATGGTTATAACTGGTCTGAGAGTATCTGCAATAGTCACTCCACAGGATGGAGAATCTAAAAGTAGTTCAGGGCTGATCAGGTTCGTTCTCCTACAGCTTTCTCGCCTCCATTGAGTATGCAAAACGCAGTCCGTGATTCTCAGAAAACAAAAGGAAAATAAGAACACGGAAAGGATTTGGAAGAACATCTGAAGACGTGAGATTACTCATAACCTGACCAGAACCTTACATTACACGAAAATTATTACCTCAGCATGACATGGGCTTGTCTGCATTATTCTACGGCGACATGGTCACCTGGTAGTACAAGATGAAGAGAAGGCACAACGAAGTCTCCGCTGAGACTAACATTACTTTAAGAAAACAAAGCCCCTTACGAGTACAACAGGATCACTTGCGAAGATATCAAATTCCAACAGCCACACACGGGGAAGAAAACAGGGTCCAGCAAAAGCAGGAGCTTAGTCCTTCACTCTATGCCCATCGCTTTCTTGCGCTCCAAGGCGAAGCCATACACCCTTTGAGGGTCAGGGAGAGATTTGGACACGTTCTCCTTCTCCATGCACCTCTTGGCCCATGCAACGAGCTTGGGACACTCCGCTTCGATGCTGAAGTTCCCACATGTCTCGTAGGTGTAGAACCAGCTGTAGTAGCCGATGATTGATATGACCAAGAACCCAAACTTCTTGCCCCCAAAGAAAGGCTCGTCGTCGAGCTCACTTTCTACCAGTTTCAGGCTTTCAATGAATTCCTTCTTCCCTGCCTCCTGTTCTTCCCCCTTCGTCATCCACACCTTCCTCCCAAGATTATAGAACTGCAAAATTTGTTGATCATTATAATTTATTTCATCACGGTATCAGATCAGGAAGAATCAATAGAAACATGCAAGCTGACTATTAGCATTAGCACTTCTTGCTTCAATACAACCTATGCGACATCATCAACTTCCAACATGTGTCAGATTTATTACAGGAGTTTGGCTGTCCAACCGTTTCTAGTCCATGTAGAGACTGACATTTTGCTTACAGTTCGTATCTGTTAATTTCAGTACATATTAAATGAAAGCCATACAAGGATTATATGATGCTGAATTGATGATGACGATTTAAGCACCGAGCCATATGCGAGATCAGATGATCTTTTTTCGCATTTAGCATGAGATCTATATAACTAAAAATAGTTGCTCCGTAAAAAATACACGTACATGTAGATCGAGTAATCATTAATGAATCTACACAGTAAAAACAGTAACCGATACCTTCTTGTCGACGAAATCAGCCCAGAATCTCGCTCGGGCTCGCTTGTAAGGATCAGACGGCAAGAGAGGGGCCTTGTGGTGCCAAGTCTCATCGATGTACTCCAAAATGATGAGGGACTCGCACACAGGCTTGCCGTTGTGGACGAGGACAGGGATTTTCTTGTGGACCCGGTTCATCTGAAGTAGGAGCTCGCTCTTGTTCCACAGGTCCTCGTCCTTGTACTCGTACTCGACACCTTTCTCGGCCAGCGCTATTTGGCACCTCATTCCGAACATGCTGGGCCAGAAGTCCAGCAGGGTCACTTGATCGGCCATTGCCTTCAAAGTAGCGTGTGTGTGACCTTTGAGAATATGGAAGAGTTAAGGAATGAATACTAGCGACTGTTGAGCAAGCACTCCACACAGGAGCTCCGAGTACTATTTGTAAACAAAACAAGAGAGTTGCGTCAAAACTCGAAAGGTATTGGTGCGCTGTTTTGCTGACTCTCTCGCGGTCACAGAAGGCGTTTACAACACGTCGTTTCTCAGCATACTTCCACAAGACTACATTCATTATCTTATTGAAACTATAGGAAGTATTCAGTGCGAATAATAATTGGTCTCTGAATTGTTTGGGTGAATGGTTTCATGGAGCAACCCACGACAATCCCTTTGAATGATCGATTCTATCTTCTTAGGACTTCACCATCGCCATGTTAATTACCATTTTACAATCATAAGGACTCGGTGCTGAGGTTGGGTGTAACTTTTAAATTTGCGAAAGATAGTAAGCGAGGTGTGGCTCGTCTAGGTGCTGCATCGTTGACTCCTAAATTTTTTGACCAAAGATCTTTGGTGAATTTCATCAAAATTGGGGATCGAATCTGCACGACAATGACCGAGTTTGATCCCCAAAAAAAATATTGATATTGTATAAATCTTGTATTCGCATTCTTTACTGCATCCCTCAGCATTTAGAGATTATGGACTTTTTTTTATATAGTGAAAGCGTGTCCGCATTGAATTAAGAAACATGGGCAAGCCTGTGAATTTCATTTAAATTGGCCCGATATGCGATCTGACCTTGAATTGAGGCTCTGAACTCATTTCAACTTTCAGTATTAAGCCCACGCGTGCCGGCCCCTCCAGCAATTCGGCCGTCCCCTCTCTTTCTCTTGCTCGGCTGAAATTCACAGGTGATAGACGTGTGCCATTCCACAGTAGGAAATAAAATAACACAAGATGAGGAAACAAACAAGGAAAAATTCGGCTTGTACATTACCACGCACGTGACATGTTGTCGACAACTACATAGATTGATATTAGTTGATCGACATTGATACAGATCGATAGCACATATTTAGTTGTCGATGCACAACAATAATCTCCTATCAATATGGATATTCACTAAGGGAAAATTGCAAAAAGCCATCTAATTTCTTCAGAAGCATGAGAAGCCCAGAAATATAGTTACCAATTAGTGATAAACTGGCAAATGTTCATGAAGGAGCATAGAAGCACAACTGCAAAGTTCAAAATCAGCAAAGTAGTTGAGATCGAGGAGAAATTGGCGTACACTCTTTGAGGGAACAATTGCTACTCGGGAACAAGACCGTGGGATAGTCATTACTTGAACCGCAAGCAACAACTGTCCAAAGTGAAGTCATGGAGTAGTGGATACACAGTCTAGTAAAAGCAATCCCTCGGGAGCAAAATCATAACATCATGAAAAGCATGGGCATGAAATTCTCAGAGATGGAGGAACGTGGAAGCAGTCGATAGAAACTGCTCAAGTAAATGCAACCGTTGGGAACCACCGGGAAGCAGTTACCACTATATCATCATATACTATCGGTCATCTACTAGAAGGCTCATTGCGCACAAATCAAACAAATTTACTATCTTTTTAGTACTTTATGTTCCTGCACTACACTTCATTTTCATTGCTATAGTTTCCAATTCATATTATTGATTAAATTTCGGTGTGTAATCTCTATCCTCGATGCTGTGTTGTTAATTAAATTCTAGCAAAATATCTTTCGTGTTCTCAATCATTGTCGTCGATTGAATTCTAGCATATTTTGTTTACATTTGATTACAAGCTTGAGTCTATAAATTAAGAATTGTGTCGTCGATTGAATTCCGACACAATTTGCATCTGTACAGTCCTGTTCTGTATAAAGTTGTCAATTCCCTCATTTGCTTGGAAATTTCATGTCCAGAGTCAGCGCGAATATTAAAAGCCAAAAAATGACTTTCGGTGAAAGATATTTCGTTGCGGAAGAAATTTCAATCAAACCGGTGGAAAAACAAATTAGGAAGAAGAAAGTGAAGATTAATCGTTGTACAGAGGCACTCGATTAGTTTGAAAAGCAAAGAGGGATCGAGCGCAAATGAGGCACAAACACAGTGAGAAGCCGAGAAGAAAAGAGGGAATGGAGGGTCGAATGTGAAGGCTGATGTGGACCAAAAGATGGAGGAACATTTTGTTAGTGGTTTGCCCTAGGAATCAATTAAGGTTGATATTCTAATATTAGTTGTGGATTAGGTTGTGTCGGAAAATCGACCTTCACTATACTTAGTGGGTCCTAATGTCTTGCTAGAGACCATTTATGACTTGTGGGCCAAAAAGAGTTTTGAGCACACTGCTAATATTTAATGAACCTATAGGGTTGCACACAATAGCGAACAGATTTAATATTTTCTGTGCGCCTTGATCTACTTAAGAAGTAGATTTTAATTTATTCTCTTATTTAAATTATCTATGCGGTTGTATGGGTTAAGAGATAACAATTAAACGTACGATTAAAGGTGGACGGTTTGGCAGACCCAAAACACCCGGCCCACTTCTTTTAATTCCGCTGGATAATGAGGCTGTATAAATAGATAGAGAATCGTTCTCTACCTAGAGTTTTTCGACAGAGTATCAAAAATCAAAATGCGTTCAAGAAAAGGAACTTCAAGATCTTTCGCTAGCACGTGGATCGTTGGGGAATTCCATTCATGTGTGTCGATACCGGTAGAGGCGCAACATTTGGGGCGCTAATCCAGACACAATCGATTGCCGATTTATCTTTGATCTGCAAAAAGTACGTTTCGAAATTTCTTTTCGATTTCAATATACACACGGATCCTATTTAAGGTTCTATATTCCGCTGTATTATTTTTCGTTGATAAACCCTACAGTGGTATCAAAGCAACTTGTGATATATTGAAGTTGAATCGGAAATCCTAATTGTTGATACATATGATGTATGCCTAAAGTGAGTTTAAATTAGGGTTAGATGAATTTGAAATACGAATTGATATAATCAATTGAGAAGGAACGAAGCAGGGATGGGTCGATCATGTTCTGCTCGTGTCGAGGCAGAGATGGCATTGCGCCTGGGCTGTTACCCAAGGCGGAGACGGCGGCGCGTCTGGGCCCGTTGCCCGAGGTGGAGACAGTGGGCGGAGACAGTGGCGCGTCTAGGTCTGTTGCCCGAGGTGGAGACGGCAGCGCACCTAGTCATCCAAGGCGTCGAGGACTCGAGGCGTTCGGCCAGATGCGTACGGTGAGGGCGCCGGAGGTAGCAGTAACGGATAGTCTCCCAGGAAGACAAAATTGAGAATTCTATCAAGTTTTCGGGAGCTCTCCTCAGAAAACAGAATTGAGAATTCTGTCTAGGTTTCAGAGGCGCTGTCCCTGAGCCCCCACGAGGGGTGCTGCCCCTTCAAACCCCGCTCGCTGACCAATCAGCAAGACCACCGCAAGGGGCTCTGCCCCTTGACACCGCAAGGAGCACTACCCCTCGACCCCGCGAGGGGGCACAGCCCCCTTGACCCCTGCATGGAATTGGTCATTCTCATATGATTAATGTACCTTTGTTATTATAAGTGATGTTTCGTTTATGTTCATAACATGCATACATTCATCATTAAATAAACATTAAGAGTCCCCAATAAAATTAAGTAATAATATGATATCTTTCCAATCATACACCTATGAAGACTTGAATCGTCAATAAATGGGCCTACCAAAGCAGGGTGTCTTTAACTATTTGAGTAAAATAGGTTGGATAATGGTTATCCATAAGTCAAGATTGATTTACTTAACGAGGCTATCAAAACAATTTTGGGCCTTGAGGCATAGTGTTTGGAGATAAGATTTGAGATGTCAACCCCAACAACCAAGAGTTATATTCGATACAATTAACAAAGAGTTATCTACATAAATAACTTAGTCTTGAGAGGTAAGCCAAAGTTTACTCGAGTCTTGATAAAATATGGATCTTGGTCCACTATACTTATTGGGACACATGTTATAAAAGTATAGTGGGAGTTTATTATAAATAATATTAATGAACAATTCACTTTGCATATTTGTTATAGATAATGGCAAATAGCTCTGCATCACACTTTTCACTGCGATCTGTCCTTGAGAAGGACAAATTGAATAGTACAAACTTTTTGAACTGGTATAGAAGCTTGAAAATTGTTCTCAAGCAGGAGAAAAAGGATTATGTCCCGGAGAAATCACTCCTTCAGAAGGCACCTCCTTCCAATGCTCCCCATGCTAAAAGGAATGCTTATCAGAAGCATAAAGATGATGCATTGGATACTTCATGTCCAATGTTAGCTACCATAAACTCAGACCTTCAGAAGCAGTTTGAGAACGTGGATGCCTATGATATGATCATGAACTTGAAAAATTTGTTTCAAGAGCAGGCACACATTGAAAGGTACCAAACGGTAAAGACCTTAATTGAGTGCAAGCTACCAAGTGAGAGCTCAGTTAGCCCACATGTCATAAAGATAATAGGTTATATTGAAAACCTGGAGCGGCTGGGCTCTCCCATTAGTCGAGAGTTAGCTACTAACATTATTCTTCAATTATTGCCTCAAGATTATGACACGTTTGTTATGAACTATAACATGCATAATCTAAATAAGTCTTTGACTAAACTGCATGGGATGCTCAAAATTGCTGAGCAGAATATCAAGAAGGACCCTACCCTAATGTTCTCATGGTTCAAAAGGGGAAAGGCTTTAAGAAGCCAAGTAAGGTCAAGGGTAAAGGCAAGGGCACTAAGCCCAAACCCAAATCCAAGACCAAACTGGGTCCAACTACTGATGTTGTATGTTTCCATTGTGGTGAAAATGGACATTGGAAGAGGAATTGCAAGAAATATTTGGAGGATCTGAAGAAAAAGGGTAATGAGACTTCTGATTCAAGTATTTATGTTATAGAAGTAAATGTTACTATTAGTTCTACTTTATGGGTATTGGATACCGGTTGTGGTACTCACATTTATATGGATATGTAAGGACTAAAACGAAGTAGAACACTTGCAAAAGGTGAAGTGGAACTACCTGTTGGGTATGGAGCAAGAGTTACCGCATTAGCCGTAGGAACATATGATGTAGCTTTACCTTCTGGCATGATTTTAGAACTAAATAATTGCTACTATGTATCTGTTATACGCTGGAATATTATTTCTGTTTCTTGTTTGGACAAGGAAGGTTTCTGTTTTGATATAAAGAACAATAGTTGTTCGTTTTATCTTAATGGATTATTTTATGGTAGCGCCTATATTGTGGATAGGATATATATTCTAAATCTTGATGTGCCAATCTATAATATAAATACAAAAAGGTTTAAATCTAATGATTTGAATCCAACCTACATATGGTATTGTCGATTAGGCCACATAAACGAGAAACGAATTCACAAGCTTCATAGCAATGGATTATTAAATTCATTTGATTTTGAATCATTTAATACATGTGAATATTGTTTAATTGGAAAAATGACAAAAGCTCATTTTACTAATTAAAGTGAGAGGACAAAAGAATTATTGGCCCTTATACATACTGATGTATGTGGACCACTAAATTCTACAGCCAGAGGAGGTTATCAGTACTTCATTAGATTCACTAATGATTTCAGTAGATATAGATATGTTTACTCGATGAAACATAAATCTGACTCCTTTAAAAAGTTCAAGGAATTTTAGAATGAAGTACAGAATCAACTTGGCAAGAATATCAAAGCTCTTCGATCTGATCAAGAAGGAGAATATTTAAGCCAAGAGTTCAATAACCATCTCAAAGAGTGTAGAATTGTTTCACAGCTCTCTCTCCCTGAAACACCACAGTGGAATGATGTCTTTGAGAGGAGAAATCGAACTTTGTTAGACATGGTTCGATCAATGATGTGTCATTCAAATCTTCCATTATTTTTCTAGGGATATGCACTCGAGACAGCTGCGTTTACACTAAATAGAAGTCCATCAAAAGCTGTAGAGAAGACACCATATGAGATGTGGACAGGAAAAGTTTCTAGAATGTCTTTTCGAAAGATTTGGAGTTCTGAAGCCTATGTAAAACGTTTACTTTCTGATAAGCTTGGACCCAAATCTGATAAATGCTTCTTTGTGGGATATTTTAAAGAAACGAAAGGATATTACTTTTACAATCCATCAGAAAACAAAGTATTTGTTGCTCGAAATGGTGTCTTTTTAGAGAAAGAGTTTCTTACTAAAGAACTAATGGGACTAAGGTAAATCTCGAAGAAGTTATTGTACCACAAGAGGGTGTTCCAGTTCATGAGAAACCTCAATTAGATCTACAAAAAGTTGTAGAGTTTACTCTAGTGGCACTTATAGTTCGTAGGTCTGAAAGAACACATCGTGAGCCTATGAGATATGGTTTTCACGTGACAAAACATCGTCATTTATTATTAATAGAAAATGATGAACCTACGACCTATACAGAAGCTATGATGGGCCCATACTTCGATAAATGGCTTCAGGCCATGAAATCCGAAATGGACTCAATGTATCAAAACAAAGTTTGGACTTTGATTGATCCACCTGAAGGTGTCAAACCTGTAGGGTGCAAGTGGGTTTTCAAGAAGAAAACTAATATGGATGGAAATGTTCACGTCTATAAAGCACGGCTAGTAGTTAAAGGTTTCAAACAAACTCATGGTATTGATTATGACGAGACCTTTTTGCCAATGGCCATACTTGAGTCCATTCGGATTATCCTAGCATTTGCTGCATATTATGACTATGAGATATGGCAAATGGATGTAAAGACAGCTTTCCTTAACGGAAAACTAGAGGAAGATGTGTATATGACACAACCTAAAGGCTTTACATCACCAGATAATACTAGGAATATATGCAAGCTTCAGCGTTTTATTTATGGATTGAAGCAGGCATCACGGAGCTAGAATATTCGTTTCGATGAAACTGTCAAAGAGTTTGGCTTCATCAGAAACAAAGAAGAAGCTTGTGTATACAAGAAGTCTAGTGGGAGTGCAATTGTATTTCTAGTGTTGTATGTAGATGACATACTACTCATTGGAAACGACATTCCTATGTTTCAGTCAGTTAAGACATCGCTAGGAAAATTTTTCTCCATGAAGGACATGGGAGAGGCAAACTATATCTTGGGGATCAGGATCTACAGAGATAAATCTAAGCGACTTATTGGACTGAGTCAAAATACATATGTTGACAAAGTCATCAATAGATTTAATATGCAAGACTCCAAGAAAGGTTTTCTTCCGATGACACATGGCATAAATCTTAGCAAGACTCAGTGTCCTTCAACATAAGATGAGCGAGACCGCATGAGTAGGATTCCTTATGCATCAGCTGTGGGATCCATCATGTATGCTATGTTATGCACTCGTCCTGATGTTGCTTATGCATTGAGCATGACAAGTAAATACCAGTCAGATCCAGGGGAACCTCACTGGATTGCTATAAAAAATATCCTAAAGTATTTGAGAAGAACTAAGGATTTATTCTTTGTCTATAGAGGTGAGGAATATATTACTGTAAGTGGTTACACTGATGCTAGTTACAAACCGACAAAGATGACCTTCGATCGCAATCAGGTTTTTTTTTTGCTTGAATGGTGGAGCGGTGTGCTGGAAGAGTTCCAAGCAAGACACTCTTGCAGATTCTACGACAGAAGCTGAGTATATTGCTGCTTCAGAAGCATCAAAGGAAGCTGTTTGGATTTGAAAGTTCATAGAAGAACTAGGAATCAGTCCCACTAGTTCAAATCCAACGAACCTCTATTATGATAGCAACGGGGCCATAGCTTTGGCTAAAGAGCCTAGGTCTCACTAGAAGACTAAACACATACTCAGGAAGTATCATCTCATTCGAGAATTCATTGAAAGAGGTGATGTCAAAATTTGCAAAGTTACAACGGAGTTGAATATAGCTGATCTGTTGACGAAGACTCTTCCACAACCTAAGCATGAACGTCATTATAACGCTTTAGGCCTTAGACACATTAGTGATTGGTCTTGATTTGAGTGGGAGTATGTGTGATATACATTTTCATTGTTCATTAATGAAATATATATTATATTTGATTTCGATTTAATTTGAGTATATAGTTGAATGCGAAATCTTTATCCCCTGAATATTGAATATCCTTAATAGATAATCAAATACGTGATTTGATCGTGAAACTCTATTAATAGAGTGGATATTAATATTCTAAATGTCCCTAGTCAATTGCCATTGTGCATTGGGAAACAAATGGTGTTTGAGACTAGCATGTGAGTCAACTAATGATCAAGTTTCACGGGTCATGAATATAGAGATATAAAGTTGATCACATAGAATACATGTTAGAGAACATTGTATTGGATAGACCCACTATGAGAATACTGTAGGATTGTTATATAATGTCATCAGTATTTCTCATCACAACTATAGAGTATAGTCCTTTAACCTGAGTTTGCCATGGTTTCCTAGACGTGGATTGGCATGCTTTAACATTGCTAAACGTCAGCCGTAACAGGTGATTATAAAAGTAATGGCTGGGCATGTCTTGAATCGTGCTGAGTGATGTGAGTAGACAAGATGGGATTTGTCCCTCTCATATAACGAGGGTATGATTTCCTGGCCTCCCGTAGAGTTGAGACTGTAAAATGCATGGCCATGCTCAAGTGAATTGAAGAGTCAACTACTTGTTTTGACAGTCTAATTGCGGTATCGGGAAAATGAGTTTAAGCTATAGAAGGATGACACTTGTCCTGCCTTATGCTTAACTCGGAAATCAAGTGACAAAAAGACTTAGTTTATATGATTGGTTCTAGTGCAAGTGGGGGATTGTTAGTGGTCTATCCTGGGAATCAATCAAGGTTAATACTCTAATATTAGTTGTGGATTAGGTTGTGTCGAAAAATCGACCTTCACTATACTTAAGTAATCATAATGTCTTGCTAGAGACTGCTTATTACTTGTGGGCCAAAAAGAGTTTTGAGCACATTACTAATGTTTAGTGAACCTACAGGGTCGCACACAATAGCGAATGGATTTAATATTTTCTGTGCGCCTTGATCTACTTAAGAAATAGATTTTAATTTATTTTTTTATTTAAATTATCTATGCAGTCGTGCGCGTTAAGAGATAACGATTAAACGTACAATTAAAGGTAGACGGTTTGGTAGGCCCAAATCACCCGGCCCACTTCTTTTAATTCCTCTGGATAATGAGGCTGTATAAATAAATAGAAAATCGTTCTCTATCTAGGGTTTTTCGACAGAATATCGAAAATCAAAAGATGTTCAAGAAAAGGAATTTCAAGATCTTTCGCTAGCACATAGATCGTTGGAGAATTCTGTTCGTGTGTGTGGAGATCGGTAAAGGCGCAACACTTGGGGCGCTAATCCAGACACAATCGGCTACCGATTTATCTTCGATCTGCAAAAGATACGTTTCGAAATTCTTTTTCGATTTCAATATATACATGGATCCTATATAGGATTTTATATTCCGTTGTGTTGTTTTTCGTTGATGAACCCTACACATTTGGCTTCACAGGCTGAATTCTTGGCTGGACATCCAGCTTTTACCGTTGTGCTGCTAGCCGGAGTTTGCCAATTGAATCTAAACTTTTGCTTCCAATCTTTTGAATAATTCAATTGGATGAGCCTACCAAGTATCTATCCTCGAAGTGCGCTTCCTACCCCGAACTAAGAACACGGCATGATTCATTGTTGAGCGCAATGCCATCCGAGATAAAATCCTCATGTTTGAGTGCAATTCATCGTTCTGGTTAATATGTTTGCACGAAGTTGATTGGAACGCTTTTTTTGTCCATTAAGAATCCCCTAACACGTTATTTGTTTCGACACAGATGTGATCGGTGTTAATCTGATTGAGTCTAATCCATTTGCTTGTATGCTTTGATTCATGTTGGCATACATATTCTTAGCGATTATGTTTAATAATCGGTTTAGAGTGGCGGATCATCAAGGTCCATTCTTGGCCGTTTTAAGCCTGCAAACGGGCTAGACGTCCTTGGTGTGAACAATGGCTATCCACCCTACTTTTTAACAGGAATTGTCGTAGAAATAACACAAACAAATAATCCACACAGGCTTAAAAAAACATAATCGAAAGAACACACTAATAAATTTATTATCGAAATCTACCCATACTTAGGCTACGTCTCCTCGCAAAGGCACCATAAGAATTCACTAGATTTCGAAGAAAATAGAAATATAATGATAATTTTCTCTCAAAATCAGGGCACAAAGAGATTTGAAAACATTTATGAAGAAAAATCACTTTTTCTTCTTTTTGGCCGTCACATCCTCTCTTTTTCGTTTGTCTTTGTTTTCTTCTCAGCCATTCATAGCTACTACCCAAGTTGATATATAAAATGTAGCTTTTAACTTAAAAGCAAAATAAAGAAAAAAGTAAAAAAAAAGGCCCTAATAAACAATCTGGGCTTCACCTACCAACAATCTCCTACTTAAAGACTAATACACCCGATGCATAAAAAAACTTTGCATCCATGTGCTTCGCAAGCTAGTAACCGAACTTGTGCTTGTGCGATGCTCCTCATCAATTAACACGGAGTAATGCCAATGGCAATAGTATGGAAAGTATGCTTATCTCTATCTACTACTTGGTAAACATGTCAATCGGATTCTTCGAGCCATCAATCTTCCATAACTTTAACTAATTATCTTTCAATACTTATTTGATGAAATGATATCGCATCTTGATATGTCTAGTCCTTAAGGGATAAGCTGCATTCTTTGCTAAGTTCAATGCACTTTAACTATCACTTCACAGTGTGCTCACTAGCTGTTTTCGATATAACTCCTAGTAATCTTGTAACCACATGCTTTCCTTGGAGGCTTCCGTGATCATCATATACTCCACTTTTGTCATCGATAAGGCCACTACTTTCTATAATTGAGATACCCTTGCAACCATAAAGACATATCCAGTGGTTCTCTTACCACTATCTTAATCACCGAAGTGATCTACATCCACATAACACTACAACTATAAAAATATACCTCCATGACAAAGAGAATAATTTGATATATCTACTAGATATTTCAATATCCGTTTTAGTGCATTCCAACACTCTTTTTCTGGTTCTGCAAATATCGACTCACAACTCCCGTTACCTGTCCAATGGCAGGTCTCGTGCTCACCATGGCACACATCAAACTTCACACTGCTAATGCATATAGGACTGTTGCTATCTCATCTTTCTTAGCCTGAGTACTTGGACATATATCCTTGGAAAGTTTGAAGTGACTTGCTAGAGTAGTCCACGTTGAATCTCTTTAACACATTATTCACGTAGTCTTCTTGCGACAACCATAATTTCTTATCTTTCATATCCCTGATGATTTTCATGCCTAAGATTTTCTTGGCCTCTCCCAAGTCTTTCATAGCAAACAAACAATACCAATGTCTTCTTCACTTCTACGATTCTCTTCATATTGGAGCTAGCCAATAGCCATTAAAATAACATCAACATATAGAGAGAGATACACGATATCACCATCGCCATACTTGCAAAAATAAACACAATGATTAGCCTTACAGCATGGAAATCCTTTTTCTTTCGTGAAGATCGTCAAACTTTAAGTACCATTGCCGCAGAGCTTACTTCAAGCCATACAAGCTTTTCTTCAAGCAACATACCATGTGCTCCTTACCTTTGACCTCAAAACCTTTAGGTTGTACCATATATAATTCTTCATCTAGGTTACCATGCAAAAGGCCGTTTTCACATCCAATCATTATCATTCACCTTTGGGAATTTGAAATGTATACTGCTTCCACTCTTTCGCCACTTTCGGGAAACTTCAACAAGATGTATGAGAAGGAGTTCTTGCTACTTTTGTGGACTTTTGACGTGAACCAAAGAGCTATGAAAGAGAAGGAGTTTTGACTCTTCCTTTATTTTCGTGGAACTTTCACATGAGCCAGAGAATTTTGGAGGATTCGCGAAACTTCAACATTGAAGCAAATATGTGGAAGAGAAGGAGACGGAGAGGGCATGGTTTTTTCGAAATCTCATTGCCTCTCATTCTTAGAGAATTAGAAAGATCCTTTTTTTAGTTTGAATCATTCATTTAAAATCTAGATTCTTCTACATCATTTTTTCTTTACTTTGTTTTATTATTTGTCCCTGTCTTTATATATTTATTTTATTTTTTATTCCCTTACATTGTTCCTTAATAAAATTTTTATTATATAATAAACTATACGAATATACCTAAGATATGTAATATATATACTAAATATATACAATATATATTACAGAATAGAAAGAAATCAAATAAATAAATAATAACAGGAATTAATAAAAAGAAATTTGTTTTTCTTTGTTATATTGAATTTTCTGTTTTATATTGCAATTCAAATATTAATTATATTTAACTATTACTTTAATTAATTAATTTAAGAAGTTTTTTATTCGAGAAAAATAAATTTTATATCTTGAATTAAAAAAATCCTATCCACCTTAAGCCCACCTTCTCTAAGAGATATTTTTTTTTATCCAGCTTATATCTCTATTAAATCCGATCTTATCCTATCTTGGGCGAAAATTAAGCACAGGATAGGATATCTTGACTTTTATCCTGGCTACCACCAACCGTAACCTAAAGACACTGTCTGTCATTATATCGCGGGTCAATATTCTATTACGTGTTGTTAAGAATACAAGTTTTTTTTTTGTTTATGTTGCGGAAGCCAAGCGATCGAATAATAAAATTTGACAGAATAAGAAAATAAATCAAACACCAGATTTACGTGGTTCAGTCGTAGTTACCTATATCCACGGGGAGAGTAGCATGGAATTTCACTATAGATCAAGCAATACAACTGAGATTACAACCACACTCGAATCATTTAAGTATAGTATTTTTCAAGCCCTAATTACATCTAATAACGCATGCAACATTTAGCCCCAATTCCTCACAAATAATATTTCAATCTTACGAAGGAATCGACACAAATCTTACTAGAAGATTTAATTGTTATAAACACTTGAATTGTTGATGTAATTTCACAACAAAACCACAAACCTGCTGTCAAGCATCCAGCACCAATGAATGTCACTTGGATATTGGGCACCCACGGCACACAGAGAAAACGGCGCTTCAAGAGGATTTTGGCCTGCACCCCCTTACAGCAAAAGAACAGATCTGCCCGTACATATATATGCGTCGTGTCCATGGTCAAATTTCCTCTTGCAGAGTCCAACAAGGAAAAGGAAAAATTGAGGAAAGTGCATGGTCAACTACACTTTTTTACTGAACTTGGCAGACTTCAGTAACTAAGGGAAATTAAGTGCGCCCCTCTCCCCTTTTTCTTTTCTCTGACACCAAACAGGAAACTGTATTTCCACGAAAAACGTCTGCAAATATTCAATTTCGAAGTTTCCTTTAATAAATTTTTTTTAATTGAATTTCATTCGACAGACTCAAATTCGATATATATTTTAACACTTTAAATGTGATTCATATCATTCATATGCTTAGATCAACAACGACATGAGGTGGTATTTACTGCCTACTGCACAACAAAGGTACAAATACCATAAAGCCACAAAGAAAGCAGTATGGCATGAACCTAGTTAAGAAAACCAAACTAAAGATTAGGTTGCTTGATCATCAAATATATATGCCAAGCTTTTTGCTGTTGATTTTTGCTTTCACTTGTCCCCCCAAAGTAAAAGAGAAAGCAAATGCCAAGATACGATTACGTAATGATCGCCCTTTCTTCAGTCTCAAGTTGAAAGATTAACCAAATGAAGAATTGTCTCCTCCTATTAAAAAATCAATCGAAGCGATAAATATGAGGTTGCTTTAATTGGTAAAAGTACGAGAAGAGGTGATTAGTGCAATTACCCCTCTTTGCATTATCACAAGGATCCTAAGCCAGTTATGCAATTTTCAATTTAAACTATAACTACTCAATTCACCTATAGATACAAAAGTTTGTCGCAGTTGCCCCACTTTTGTGCTAGGTGTCAGGGAATCTCTTCACAGAGGTAGCAAATTGCCGACGTCACAAAATAGCCAAGGGTTTTGTGACATCCCAAAATCCTATATTGGACGGGAGAAATCCTATGGAGTGATTTGTTAGAAAATATACATCCTCAAGTGGGTATCACCTTACGTAGTTACTCAGAGTACTCATTTTGCAAGTTTAACCTATTTGGAATGAGTTGGGTGGTCAAATGGTATGAGAGCATGATACTATCCAATCGATGTATGGCTCGTAAGTGGACTAAGCCCATATCCGACTTGACAAGGACGAGAAATTATCATCAGTGTGAGGGCTTGGACAATGTGAAAGAAGGGGCAGATTTGGATTGAACCACTCATCAAATAATGGGGAGTAACTGTAAACAAACAGATCATGTTGGAGTTGGCGAATACTTCGGGGACCCTTGTTTCTCACACCGGGTACGCCCACGTGAGCTTAGAGAAACTGAAATATTGTCCGACAACATGTGACCCATGCGTGCGGAATGCGGGGGTTCAAGGGCAGCGCCCCCAACGCGGGTGCCCCGCTGCCCGGTCAGCGGGCGAGGGTTCGAGGGCAGCACCCCCCGACGGGGGTTCCGCTGCCCGATCAGCAGACGGCTGTCCCGCTCGCCAGTGAGCGGGTGGGGGCTCGGGGTCAGCGCCCCCGAAACCTCAACGAATTTGGGCTGGCCCGTATGGTGCGAAATTAAGAGATTTCATATGGGTTTAAGTTTTAGGTCCTTTTGGGGCATATATATATATTTTGCTCGTTTTTCTGATCATTGTAACGAGTTGAGTGGCTGTAAACCGAAAATATAGTGAAATCTCTTTGCAGGACGTAGCCTTATTCGAGGGTGAACCTGGGTAAATTTGTGCATCATCTATTTTTCTCTGTTTTTGTGTGATCGTTCTGTTTCGGTTCTCGATACGTCCCTACAAATCAAACCGCTAATCCAATACTTAAGAAAATCACGTATAACATAAGAATGAAATAAGATCACAGTTAAATCTTCCTTATTGATTTAGCAAGATCAAAAAAAATTCATGAAATCTTCAGTTTCCCGTCATCCATCGTTTAGTCTTTCTGATTAGGGGTCTGATGCAAATTGCACATTTTACAAAGTGAAGATGACTAGTGACATGAGTATCAATGAGTATCAATGTTATGGGACATTTTCTGAAATCTTCTACATTTTCTATGTCATGGATGTCATCTTTAACCTCTCTCTACTTTTTCTTGCCGAAGAAGTTTGTTATTTTGAATTTGTTAGTCGAAGTATGTTAAAGATAGAACAAGAAAAGAAAGCCCAAATTCCAAGCAAAGGATATGTGACCTTTTTCCCCAAAAGGATGATTGAGTGATGATTAGCTCCTCTCATTCCGTAATGGATAGCGAGTATTAGGTAAATTACAGTTTTGATCAGTGCTTTTCGTTTGGTTCCAATTTTGCTTGTATCTTACGATTGTGATATCAAAGTAAACTTAATTTGAAATCAAAGCAATTTTAGGAGCATAGAACCATTTTTTATGAAGCGACCATGTAAATAAGACAGTTTGTCACTAATTTTCTTACGATATTAACCTAACAGACACGTAGTTACACAATAGGGGGGGGGGAACAAGTGGTCGGTCAATGGAAAACATAAGACTTTTATTTTGGTCAACTGAGGACTTTAAAGTTTTAAAAAATCCTTAATCATGTCTTGACCTCACTGTCGATGCAATTCAGGTGTCGAAAATCCATGGTGGCTCAAACGTGTAACATCTAGTCATGTACCACGTGTCATTTGGGATTCGCAAATTCCATCGATGGCAAACTCAAGATCTGAACGGGGCTTTTTAAGAAAACCGCGAGTTCTCAATTAACTAACTATCAAAATCTTAAATCATGTTTATGCACTTATCCCACGGTCATCGCACCGTACAACCCAGAAGGGTCATCTTTAGCTTTTTTGTAAGACAAGCATCGATACAATCACCGCATCATTGGCGGGAAATACTGCCTATGGTGCCATTCAGATTCGTGGAAACTGATCGAATGTACTCGAATGGTGAAGATGCTGAAGGACACGGCAGGGCTTCAGCTTGCCACAGAATAATTAGAGGGACTGAATTGGATCCCGACAGCGAAAATACAGGGACCGAAAGCGCAATTTACCCATAATTTGGTCCTTCACCACAGAATCCTTTTCAGACACAAAAGTCTGCAGCCACCCCAGCCCTCACAGGCATATAAATACTTGACACTTCCTCGCTCTCGCTCTCGCACTCCCTCTATAGCTCTCTTCTTCTGCCTTTCTTACTGGCAAACATGCCGAATTCATTTTGTTTCGCTCTTCTTCTCCTCTCTTGGCTGACTCTCTCCTGCATTGTTACAGGTAAAAGTTCTGGTTTAATCGAATCAGTTGATCAATGGCAGTAGTAGCTTTGATATAGTGCTCATCATGTTTGTTAGCTCCATGATTAATCCAATTTCTGTCGTTCAATAACGCTCTCAGAAGCCGCGCAACAACTCATACTGGTAAACAACTGCAACCACACCGTCTGGCCGGCGACTCTTGGCAACGCCGGCCACATGACCCCGCGCGATGGCGGCTTCCGCCTAGACACCGGTGAAGAATCCATCGTGGACGTCCCCGAGCTGTGGTCCGGCAGAATCTGGGCCCGGCAGGGCTGCGCCTTCGACAAGCACGGCAAGGGCGCCTGCAGCACGGGCGGCTGCAGCGGAGCCCTCCGCTGCCGCGGCTCAAGTGGCGAGCCACCTGCGACGGTGGTGGAGATGACGCTGGGCACGAGGTTGTCGCCGCTCCACTTCTATGACGTGAGCCTGGTGGACGGGTTCAACCTGCCTGTGTCATTGAGGCCATTGGGCGGCAGCGGAGGGTGCGGAGTGGCAGCGTGCGATGTGGACCTGAACGGGATGTGCCCGGCGGCGCTGGAGGTGAGGAGGGAGGGGAGGGTGGTGGGGTGCAAGAGCGCGTGCCTGGCGATGGGATCGGCCAAGTATTGCTGCACGGGCAAGTTCGGGAATCCGAGGAGCTGCAAACCGACGTTGTTCGCGAATCTGTTCAAGGCGATGTGCCCGAAGGCATATAGTTATGCATTCGACGATGCTAAGAGCTTGAACAGGTGTAGGGCGTCGAGGTACGTCGTCACCTTTTGTCCTCCTCAGTGAAGTGAAGAAGATGAAGATGAAGATGAAGATGGAGATGGAGATGGAGATGGAGATGGAGATGGAGAAAGAAGAAAGAACCATATGACCGTTGTTGTTCAGGCTTTTTCTTTCTCTCGTCTGTTTGAGTGATCTTTACGCCCTTTTTTTTTTTCAAATTTTATGATTTTCGTACTTTCATTTTGTAAAGATAAGCGATGGTCGCGTAGCAATACAAAGTTGGGAGAATGCTTATTAATCTGAGTGGTTTGTTTCGAGCCTAATTCTTATAATTAGATTGTTGTACTGTTCTTTTTTTCATAATTGTGAGGACAAGGAGAATCTAAACATAGACACCGTTGGGTTGCTTTCAATAACATATTCTGTTTCATGGGTCCATGTCACTTCCGGCCACCATGTGCCATGAGGCGCCACCCACCGGACTTGGCCATTGCCACCGTCGGAGACACCACCATGACTATCTTGACTTGAGGACCACCACTGCAACTTCACCGCCGTGAATCGGCACGCCTGTCTCTGGTTAAAGTAGATCTCATATCCAAGATCATGCATGTGACCTTAAATCCAAGGTGGCACCGTAGGTCTGAGATCGTGTGAACTGCACTTATCACAGTGGTTAGGTCATGCCATGTTGAGCATCCAGAATGCATGAAATCTGTAGTGTAGAGAAAGAACCAATCCGCTAAACCACAAAAAGAAGCGACAGATCAAGGTCCAATTCCGTACGCAACTAGCTAAGTCAACGAATTCGGAAACAAATCAAGAGGAGAGTATAAAAAGCAAGTCCGACAGCTTCAGGGAACGAAACATGGGCTCGAGTGCCAATGAAAACCTTAGAAGAGAAGATCATGGACCTGAAGGAGCACGACAGGCCCCTGCTTATGGGGCCAACAATGCCAGTGCCCAATGTGCTGGAGATGGTGAGGAAAGGCCCTCTTCACGTCCCTCGGAGGTACATCAGAACAGAACAAGACATGGCCTTGGACAAAGCCGACAAAGCTGTGAACCGTTTCTCATCCGATATCCCAGTGATCGACTTGTCATTGCGCTTGTGCAGGGATGAGCAGGTGCTCAAGGAATTTGATCTTGCTTGCAAGGACTGGGGATTTTTCCAGGTCTTTCTCAGAGAAACTTAGAAAATTTCAGATTCATTCTTTTTCTCTCTATGTTACAAAAGAAAAGTTATATTCTACATGCTATATTAGTGAAGAAATAGGGCAATAGAGAAAAAATACATAAGAATCTACTTACTATTGTATTAATGAACTAAAATGGAATCATCTTGGCTTTGACAATGTCTGTAATAGATGATTTACCCCCTATAGATGACAAGCGTTTCCTAAATTCACCTTCTATATAATATGTTATGCTGAATGAAGGTAGTGAATCATGGAGTTGCGAAAGAGGTGATGCAGGCGATGAGGGATTGCGCGGCTGAATTATCTGCCGTTAGAAGAGAAGAACCGGTCTGCGATGACTTCGAATGACATACAGGGTTATGCGGCACGCATGTGGTTTCCTAGAAGCAGAAGCTGGACTGGTCAGATATTCTGATCTTCTGCATCTACCCAAACCAGATTCGGAGGCTCGATTGTTGACCGGCCATGCCCGAAAACTTTGAACACGTACACAATGATATCTACTCGACAAGAAATTGTAGCCGAGACTGATGCAAGACTTTCGTTTCAGAGAAGTAATCGAGGCCAATCCAGCCAGAATTAGAGCAGTCGTGGAGGATCTCCGAGGGTGGCTCTCACTGACCATGGGAATCGATGGGGCAAGCTCTCCAAACTGCACGGAGAATTGGCACAGGGTCTGCAGATGAATTACTGTCCTTGCAGCGAGCCGCATAAAGTGCTTGGAGTGAGTCCGCATTCAGACACAGACCATACTCACCATACTAATGCAGGACGATGATATAGAAACCCTCCAGATTCGACATGAGGATCAAGGGGCCACCTTTAAACCAATCGCCGACACACTTGTCGTGAATGTAGAGGACGTCACCGAGGTATTTATAGAATTCGGACAAAAAGTACCAATTCCATGGCATTTGCTACCGGGTCTTTCCCATTGTTTACTTTAATTTTATGTAAATAAGCTTAGAATTAGATCATGAGACAGAGTATGCTTTTGTGACCATGGCATGAAAATTTGGGAGAGATGCTGCAGAATTTATCAGCCAATACCAATCAAGAAAGTGTAATCGATGAAGAAGTGCCTGATGTTTTTCCTCATGCTTCAGATTTAAAAGATTGGGAAGTACAAGAGCGTCGAGCATAGAGCCATGACAAATGAGCTCAAACCTAGATTGTCGTTTGCATCTTTCATCCTCTTGCCAGACAACAACATGGAGATCGAACTGCTGGACCATATGGTTGATGCAGATTGACCGATTAAGATGTATAAGAAAGGGAAATATGGAGATTCATTGAAGATGAAGCCGGAGGGGATGGCATACATTGAAAAGGCAAACTTGATAATTGAATGGACACTGTTTTTCCCGATTCCTAAATGTTTGTGTCAATGTGAGTAAGAAAAGAAAACTCTACAGTGTTCAAACTCAATGAGCTACTCATAAAATCAGTCTAACTTCCGAAGTTTCGATGCTCGCAGCTTTTATCTTTCAATTACCATGTAATGCAGGATTCTGGGACTAAGCTAAAGAATAGATTAAAGCTGGCGATTTTCTTAACAAAGGCGTAACAGAAACACCAAGTACAGTGAATCAAGTACTGCAGGGCATTCGGATCCACTTATCTCTCAGTAATGCACAAATGAAGCAATGCACGAACTTAATAACTAAACATGCACGACAGAGCGAGTCTCATATGGCTTAGTGTGCAACCGAATCATCGAGTCTTATTCAACCGAAACTAAATCATCGAGTCTTATTCAGCCGAAACTAAACGAGTGGCCGATGAGCGAGTCTCATCAGATTCAGGTCATCATGTCTATACTCAAGAAATGCGACAATGTCGATGACCTCCAGATTCAGCACAACAACAGAATGGGTGCCCGTGAAACTGATATGTTCTCGAGGCACATATGCAGAAAACCCTGAATTCCGTAATGATGGTTGGGTCTCTGGGACAGTGAATAAACGAGAGCAAATGCCTCGTGTGTTCGACAAGTTTGGACAAATGGGAAGCCAGGAACGTGGAGCATCAACTAACCGCGACCCGATACAAGAAAGATCACGTCTTTTGCTTCTTTTGTCTTCCAACTGGTTAATGTGGAGATCGAGCCACTCGACCATATGGTCGCTGTTAAGGGGCCGATTAAGATGTATAAGGGAGTGAGGTACGGAGAACATTCAGTGCATTCCTCCAATAGGAAGCAGGAGTGCAAGGCACACATTAAGATGGCAACAATTGGTAATGGACCTAGAAACCAATAACGTCTTCTATTCAGGCTAAACAAATGCATCAAGATTGCTGATCCTCAACCATCTTAGTCCTGTTATGTTGTTTGCAACAAGTTGAATCTTGTACCAAAACCTTGACGCAATGCTCAAATAATTCATGTCACTCAGGTAAATCCTTCCACGTGGTAATTTTTTGAGATACGTGGCGAGGACTCCAAACCCCTGCACTAGATGAAGGGTTCGATGCAAATCTCCATCGAAACAAGAATGCATTTCATCAATCGCAACAAGTCATGCATGATTGCTACGAGAACAACAGAGGGCACTTCGGGCGATAAGCTAAATGCTTAAAAATCGACAATTGGACATTCTCAAAAACAGTGGAACCGAAAGGTATGCCCCCCGCCCCCATGGCAGATGGGATAAAAACAAGGACATATGACTCTAGACTGGAGAAAACAAGGCCATGATACTGAAACATAATCTGATGCGTGCTCTGCTGCGTATGAACACAATGGGGATTATGGAGGAAGAAGAAACCACAAAAAAGACAGCCCTATATGTTATAATGTGGAGGGGAACATCATTGAGGAGGACCCATATGAACAAGTTTCTACATCTACAAAGGTACAAAATACATTCTATCTTTCTATTCCGAACAGATTTAAAAGCACGTCCATGAGAAGCCAGAGAATAACTTAGGTGACTCCTACGGATTCCTTTGTGCGTCAGCATTTTCTTCTCTCGGAGCTGCATCGGGAGTAGGGCCAGGTCCTAATAGCAGTGGCGGTTTACTCTTCTGAGCATCAGACCCCTTATTAGCATCAGCTGCAGCCCATGCTCGCAGAGGTGGTTCAAACTGGCGACTGGCAACATCAGGCGGAGGTGGCGGAGCATCCTCTCCAGGGAGAACAAGGAGCCCCTTTTTGCGTAGAGATGAAGGTTCATTGTAGCAGGCATTCCAGATAGAGTCCACCAGCTGCCTCTCCTCTCTAGCAGCTCCTAGATCATCGGGTGACATCAGGCTGATGCCATTGATACGTTCTTGGAGCAACTGCTTTAGCTTCTCATCGTCCTCAGCTAGTCTGCTGCCAGTCCCGTCCTCCTTGTCTTGCACAAGCTCGAGCAGGCCCCGAAGAGCAGCTTCTCGAACATCTGAGTCATCACTGGCTACAAGATGCATCATGATGCGCGGAAATCCTAGCTCATTCACAACTTTGTAATCAGAGCCATTCTCATGCAGAAGGTAATGGATCAGGTTCAGTGCTTTCCTGAAGGACAATAAACAAGGTTTTATCAGAGTCTTGAGAATATTCAGCTAATTTAAAGCAGAGACCCACCATTCCCCATTTTTTATCACTATAATGAACCAAACTATATAGTGCGCTACCACTGGACTCGTAAGAGAGCACTTTCTTGCAGGATGAGAAAGTGGTAATAATACACACATGGTAATATCACTTACTTTCTCATCCTCCAAGTAAGTGGTAAATGGTCTTACCTTTGAAATCTCACATTGTCTGAACTCAAAGCATCTTTCAATGCCGCGTAACCATTTGCTAGACGAAAAGCAGTGATTCCAGGCTTATTGTGACGAATCAGAGCTACATCAAGAAGCAAATTAACAAGATAACTAAGATTCTTGCACTGAAAAAACCACTTGTGATATATCTGCAATAAAATATATATTTATATATTTATTTGGCTATAAGAATCACTCACAGGATATAGCACCAAGTGCTTTTGTACGGACTGTCACATCAGGATCTGACGTAAAATTAGAAAGCAGATATTCTAAGCCATTTGCTTCCATGACTAGTTGTTGACTCCTAGGATTGTTCTGAACTATGGTTGTGACAACGTCTGCAGCCTTTGCTCGAATATTCGCATGTGAATTCTTCAAGTAATTGAGAAGAGGAAGTAAACCGCCAATTGAGTGGAGATCTGTCGCATATACAAAGAAAAGCAAATGACAATGCAAAGAAAATTCAGAATGCCACCTTCATAGTCTCTTGCAAGAAAAACAACAAGTAATTACCATACAAGGGACACATAAAAGCAGATGGAGCACGAAGACTGACAGAATAGAACATAAAGCCACAAAGCAGAGACATCACCAGATGAATAGCTTTTTTTTGCTAAAACACCAGATGAATAGCTTAATAAAGTAATAAAGTGGTACTGAAGAAGAAAGCTAAGTGCAAGAGGAGAAAGATGGGCAACACATGAAAAAGGAAACCAAAACTACATAAAAAGGTGAGTGCAAATGTCCATGTACATGTGTACTATCACCACTCTCCACCAGTCAAATAGGATATTCATTGTAAATTATCTACAGGACCTTATGAACAAGAGAAGCCATCCCCCAAGGACATTTCAATCTAAGCACGGTCAAGTAAGCGGAGGAGGTTCATTTGATTCAAAATTCTAAGAAGTGAGGCAACGAGCTTAACGTATAACACTCCAAGAACACTAAAAGGGTCATGAGTTTAACAGATAACACTCCAAGAATACTGAAGGGTGGATAGCTGTGGTTCTTGAAACAAAAGCATGCATTCATGAAGTACTTTAATAGCTGGTACAGTAAAAACTTTTCCGAACAGTGTGGATAAAATAAGATGCAGCTGTGTTCAAACCAGTGACTGGAAATATAACTAAAAGACGAAATTACACACTATGACTGGAAATTTTTCTCTTAAAATTCATATGTCTAGAAATAGGATCATAGTCTAAATAATATGTCATGCTGTATAACATTTTTATCTATACGACTTCATTGTAAGCCGTGCCTTAGGTGTTTTCTGGAATCTTCAGAGTACGCCATAAAAACTACACTTTTTATCTTTTGATGCACGATGCCTCAACCTGCTTGGCTGAATTTACAGCTAAGATAATGCTGCTTCAAAGTGCATCATACGACTAATAAAAAAAGTTAAGCTACTACTCGGGCGATTGCAACATCTTTGGCATAACATCCATTCTATTCTATCTTTCTATTCGAACTTCAACCTACACAACTTAATCTTGTCAACTCACGTATATCTTTATTGGCAAATCATCTCACCTATTTAACCTAATCAGGGCCAGGAACTATATCTTTAGTCATACCAAATACCCCAATACACACCCACTATCGTTGAAAAACCTGAAAGAGAATCCTACCAATATACGACACTAACGAAAAAATCATCCTTTAAAACCAACAACAGATTTCAGATAATTCCTATCTGTTTTAACCACTTGGGATCTATAATTTGAATGAAAACAAGGAACCAGGGAAGTAAAAATCGTGTAACAAGCAAAGGCCCTTAATGATAAGACCTCTTCATTTGTCATGGTCGGTCCAGATTGGAAGCAAGCAACCAATAAGGCTTTAAAAGAAGAAAGGTTGAGTATTACATAGTCAACGATGCCGTCAATACCCTAACGAATCAGAATCCAAAAAGTACATGAAACTGTTTCCGCAACTCTAGCAATGCATAGCAGACTACTAAGGCCAAGTTCTACTAACTATACAAGTTGGAAACTTTCTTCCCCAAATTAACCCATTTAGCTTCACGAAGCATAAATTACATTCTATCTCACACCTAACAGAACCAGCAGTGTCAATAACAACGATAAAACGCGTGAATCTCAGCGCCCCAGATCTTTCCTACAGGCTCAGACGGAGGAAAAAAGAACACAAGCCAAGCTACTTATACAAATGAAGACCAAGAAACAGTAAAACAAAATCTACCGTTGGCCATGTCGATAGACTCGACGTGCTCCTGCAGCTCATCCAACATATCTGCCGCAAGAAAAAAAAAAACAGAAGAAGTGAGCCACGGCCCAAAAAGGGGGCCAACGCAACTTGACGAGCGGCCAAGACCCCGCGAAGCTCCGCGGCATTACCTTCGATATCACCGGCGGTAACCCCCTGAGACTCCAGCACCTGCTCCGGCGTCTGCATCACCAGCGTGATCTCCTTCATCCGCTTGATCACGTCCACGGTCTGGGCCTGCATGGCCTCCACGAACCACCTCCGGTCCTCCTCGCTGCCACAAGCACCGAAACCATCAAACGCGATCGCAACGCGGAAACAGAGCAAAAAGCCCCCCACAAAATCGAGATCGATCCGAACCTCAAGTCGCGGGCGGGGCGGGTGCCGTCGGAGTGGGCGACGCTCCATTTGAAGAGGCCTTGCCAGTTGGGCCCGCCGCCGCCGCCGGCGCCGCCGTCGGACATTGCGGGGGACGGTGGTCCTCCGAGGGAGCCGAGGTTACCGGAAACCCTAGGAATCGAGCTCGGCAGCTGGGGACGAGCTGCGGCGAGGAGAGGAGAAGCCAGATTGAAGATGAGGATCGAGCGGACTGGAATGGAGGGAAATATATATATATACGACTCTCTTTCCGGGATTTCTTTTCTTTTATTTTATTTTTTTTTTTTCGGGGCGATGGGGAGGCCGTTCCAGCGATTTCTGTACGCTTCCAGAACCGGGAGATGTTTCCCCGCCGTCGCTCAGCTCCCCTCTCTCTCGTGAAGTTTCCAAAACGAAGTAGCGTGTCCCTCTCTTTCTTTGGGGGCGAGCATCGGTCCAGCGTCAATCCTAGATTGATCTCGGACACCATCCTGGCCCGATCCCTAGGAGGTCTCGAATGGTTCTTGATTATGGTATCTCTAGATCCTACACTGTGCAATTTGATCCTCAATTTTGAGAGTCTAAGACAAATCCAAATCGGACCAACCATATATATATAATATATATTATATGATTTTGTTTACCGTAAACACTAGTGCCTCCTCCTCAGTTCTCTTCTTATCATGTAAATAGAAATTATAAAGAAACTCAGCCCTTCTTTGATCAAAAATAAAAAAACCCTCTTCGCTCATTTCTGCCTCGCTTGCTCGCCTCGGCCTCTCGCCTCTTCGACCCGCCTATGTTTGCTCGTCGCCTCTCTTTGCTTGCCTCACTCGTCTTGCCACTCACTTCTGTTCACTCAACTCGCCACTCACCTCACCAACTCTGCTCAACTAGACAAACATACTTTATTAAGTATTATGTGTGTTGTTTATTTTGTTTTTTGGTGTTCAGAAGTTGAAGCGATCATTTAAGAATGAACAAGATATGAAGTTATATAATTTATGGTTTATATCAAGTATTTTGAACTTCTTATAGTTTAATTGTATTTTATGCGTTCGTTTCCTTGGTTTGTTACTTTTAGCAAGTGTGAATTTTATATTACTATCTTGTTTGACATGTACTGTTGTTCATAGTTTAGTTGCTTAATGTTACATTGTTAATGGATATGTAACTTGAAATAATATGTTTGTCTTTTCAAGGAATACAAAAATAAAACAAAAAAATAATTGATTAGTTCCGAGTTGACTCTAGAATTGGTTCAGACCCGTAGTGTCGATATGGTCTTTGGTTCCAGGCTCAATAGGGTCGATCCTCAATTCCAAAAATTGAGAATCAACACTGTGCGGATTAATCCTTGGGTTAGGTTTTAGACTGGCCAAACCTAAACCATGCTCACCCCTACTTTCTTTGGCTTGAACTTATTGATTTTTTTTTTCGAAATGAAAATGACATGAATGATCTCTAAACTTAGGCCCAATGCATAATGTGATTGTTGAACTTCTAATTTGTTCAATGTAATCCTTAAACTTTAGTCCCAATGTGCAAATGTCGTCTGTTAACTTTTGATTTTTTGAATGTGGTTTCCATATTTTTTGTATGTGTTCAATTTAGTCCCTGAATCAAATAATCTAGGGACTAGAGGGACTAGATACTATCAATTCAAGGAACACATTAAATAAATTAAAAATTCAAAAATAATATTGTACATCGAAGTTAAAGGTGAGGGGCCACATTAAATAAATTAAAAGTTCATGAACCACAGTGCGTATTGGACCTAAGTTTGGGGATCATTTGTGTAATTTAACTTCTTTTCAAACAAGTGCTTTTACTTTAAATTTATCTCACCAGAGTTTTAAAAATCCGTGGGAATTTTCTAATCAAGCCCCTATGAGAGGGTTAATCCAAGCTAAACATGGGACTTGGCCCATGCCGATGCACAACGTGGCGAACCATTTTTACACCGGCGACAAGGCCGCTATGGGAGAGATTCATGCACAATGTTAGCTCAAATGGTTTCGGATTCTTACCTTTCTACCTCAACATTACATTTTAATCGCCCAAGTCAGGCACGGTTGATCGGAGCGATAGGGGGATTTTCAACTTAGGAATTGGAGGTTACTCGTTCATCAACTGTTTTGGTGTCACGAGAGACCAATGACTCTTGGACTTAACCCGATTTGCGGCCGCGTCTCCATGTTGGTACGCTGAATTATTTGCACAAAATAAATTAATGAGGCAAATTTTTTCCATGGTAGCTTGGCCGCAGAGAATTGTTTCCACATAAAACTCCAACGTGGCCAGAATAGCTTATCAACTCGAATTGAGTGGAATTAGTGTTAAAGGGACTTGATTGAAAAGATTATGTAATCTAAATGGAAAAAGAAATTAGATTATTCTCGAGAAAAAAAATAGAAATTATTTATTTCGGAATCGCTTCCTAGTTCTTTACCTAATACTGAATTTCCACGGCTCCGAAGGCCTTGGACTTGATGAATGTGCATGCCCTGATTATGATCATTCTAACCGGCTCTGATGTGGATCATTTTGAAAAAATTAGTTGCGGTTTTTCGACGGTTTGATATTAGAGTGAAAGTTTAGAATTTTCTAGGCAAAAGAAGTTTAAAAAAGAATTGGAATTAAACCTAAAGTTGGGGAGTTTCTAGAAAATTCGGCCCTTTCTCCCTTTCGTGAGCCTTTTCTTAATTTTTACCCTTCTCCATGCCTCGGGTGCTTATCGCATCCTCGACATGGTATTATCTCTATGTCCGCTCCGCCGGCAGCTCAGACATTGTTCCAAGATTTCGTCGTCCAAGGGACATGTCCAAGGGCGACACACGAAGCCCGTGACTCGAAGGCTGCGATGGCGAGCGGCGGGCGAGTCAAGCTTCGAAACTTCTAAGGCTGCCGCATCAAAGCACCGAGGTAAGCTGTAAGCGGCGTCTCGTCTTTCTCCTTGCTCAACTACGCCAAGATTCGGGGCTCACCTTTGCTGATCATGAAATGATTCAAGAACTCCTCAGACATTTGGCTAAAAGAGGGAGGACAACGTGCGCAACTTTAGCGTCGGGCGCGCCACGAATTGTCGTCGTTGCCTTCCGAGTTTCCGCACCGTCCCTTAGATCGTCCATCCCGTCTTAAGATCCTATTGGCATCTCGAAAGCCTTGCAAGAGCTGGCTCGTCTTCTGATAAAGTTTCCAAGGCTGCGTCGTACGTAAATTGGCTAAACGGCAAGGAGACCTTCTCGGACGGGACTCTCGCCGATGCACCCCGTCTTCCACCTTCGATCCGAGGGAGAAGCAGCCTCGGCCCTCGACCTCCGCCCCGTTGGATCCTCTAGTTCTTATCTTCCCATCGCAGCAGAAGTCGAATGGAGTTGGGGAGTATTTTCACTTGGCAATCCCAACGAGTTGTCTACTACTTCCTCTTTCAACAATGGACCGCACGGCATCAACAGGTGGTTGGGTCTGATCTTTCCTCGTTTCCACCAACAAAGGGACTGGTGTTCTCCAGCGTGATCGTGATATTGACGGGTGATCTTGCTCATCTGCTCTTTCCCCGAGTTTCTTCGAGAGGATGCACGAGCAGAAATGGTGGATCGAGCAACCCGTCCATTGGAAATCTTCGAACGGAAGAGAAACGGCCGCTGCCTTATGTCGTGGCAACCCCCATTTTTTTTTGTTAATACTGCGAAAAATTTGAAACTGATACATATGTGATAAATTTACCAAAACTATTTTTTTTATCACCAAAAACTCCAAATTGATACACTCGTGATAAATATAGCTCAAACTAGTACATTTGTAACAAATTTACTCTTTGTTAATTTCCATTGAATTGAATTAATACCACGAAAAATCATAAACTTATACATCTATGATAAGCATACGGTAAAACCCGAAACCGGTATGCCCGTTACTTGTCACGTGTCATCCAATTAAGCAATTTGACAAAAAAATTTAACGGAAACCAATTAAGAGTAAATTTGTCATGCGTGTACCAGTTTGAAGATTTTGGTAGTCAAAAAATTAGTTTTAGGTAAATTTATCTTAGATCTACTAATTTAGGGTTTTTGGTGATATTAACTTTTTTTTCCCCTGGTTATAAAAAAAAAACTTTTTTTTTCCCGGAGATGCTTTTCATTTAATAAGAGAAAAATGTATGATTTGAAAGAAATTTTTCTAAAAATCATCGCTTGTAATAATTAGCCAACAAAAATTATTTTCGTTATTGACAATAATTCATATATAAATACTACCACGAATGATTACAATATTTTTCGTTCATTTATTTTTGTAAGCAATATAATTGGTCATTTTTAGATAAACGTTTTTCGAATCATTCATTTTCAATAAACAAACGGAAGGTTTCTAAATTTACGCTTGATTTCTATTTTCGACATTGAAATTTTCCTTATTTGCTTATAAGGTAACTCTCTAGTCATAAGATACAACAAGGACAAAGTTGATTCTAATTAATGTTTCTTGCCAAGCAACTAGTTTAGAAAAATTCGTGATTTCTGATATACTATTTTTTTTATCACTTCTAATCACTTCTTTAAATATCGAATCAATTCAAATTAAGCACGACATTCGGCCGAAAAAAAATTAAGCAAGCCATTCCTTAACATGCCCCAAATAAAAAAATTGATGTTATTTGTGAATGTCCTCGGAGCACTTATCAATCATGCCTAATCAATGAATATCTTCATTCATTCATTATTAATAAGAGGAAGACAATGCTATGAAATTAGTAATTTTTATTAATTTATCTTATTTGAACTTAGCGTGCGAGGCACTTACTGACAAAATCCTGACGAAAATTATTCGGTAACAGGGTGCGTTCGTTCGAGCGAAATGATTTTTTCCCCGATCGTAATTTTCCGGATAGTCAACGGAGGACCATTTTCGACGGAAAAAAAATGAATTTTTTTCCTCGATTTATCATGAAGTTTTTTTTCCGAGACAAAAGCCGGGAAAAAAAAAATGGGCTTCGCCTTTTGAGAAAGCGAAAATCAATCCATCAAAAAAAAAAAAAAGGAAGAGGGGCGCAATCTAAAAAAAAAAAGAAAAGCGCTTAATCGCCACGCTAACGCCATCCGTCTTTACGCCTCCCTATTTCGCTCCCTCTCTCTCTCTCTCTCTCTCTCCTCTCTCCTCTCAATCCCCGCCAAATTAGGGTTTGCTTCTCCTTCCCCCCCGTTCCCCAACCTTCCCTTCTCCTTCGATTCGCGATCCCCCGCGATCCGTCCGCCATTTCCATCCCCGCCCGCCCTGCGATCTTTCTCTGGAACCGATCGCTTCTGCGTCCCGATCCCCCCTCCGTCTCCAGAATTCGGGCCGCCCCAAAGATCCGCGCTTTCTTTTTTTTTTTCTTTCCCCTTGCCCCCCGCGAGTCCCGAGCTTCGGCGTCGGCCGCATCGACGATGGCGTCCGCGGACTACTCGTACTGGTGCCACCGCTGCGGCCGGGTCATTCGGGTCGAGACCCGGGATTCCGGGTCCGTCGCCTGCCCCAGCTGCGGCGGCGGGTTCGTGGAGGAGCTCGGGTCCCCGTCCGCCGCCGCCGCCTCCGCCGGCCCCCCTCCCCACCGCCGGTTCCCCGCGGCCGCCATGTACCCCGGCGGCGGCTCCGATTCGGACCTCGCGCCGCGGCGCAGGAGGAGGAGCGGCAGCGACAGATCCCCTTTTAACCCGGTTATCGTCCTCCGCGGGGCGGCCGACGGCGGCGGCGGCGGCGGGGACGAGGGGATTGCGGCCGAGGGAGGTAGCAGTTACGAGCTGTATTATGATGATGGTTCGGGTTCTGGCTTGCGGCCGTTGCCCGCGAGTATGTCGGATTTCTTGATGGGTTCGGGGTTCGATCGGCTGCTTGATCAGCTGGCTCAATTGGAGATAAATGGGATTAGGAGGTTAGAGAATCCCCCGGCTTCGAAGGCTGCTATTGAGTCTATGCCCGTGGTTAAGATCATCGGGAATCATATAGATGCCGAATCGCATTGCGCGGTTTGTAAGGAAGCTTTTGAGCTTGACGGTGAAGCTAGAGAGATGCCTTGTAAGCACATCTACCATGCTGATTGTATAATGCCCTGGCTTTCGATTAGGAATTCGTGTCCCGTGTGTCGGCATGAATTGGCGAGTGATATACAAAGCAGTGTGAGCAATGTGAATGATAGAGATGGGATTCGAGAGGAGGATTCCGTGGGGTTGACGATATGGAGGCTCCCGCGAGGCGGGTTTGCAGTGGGGAGGTTTACAGGGGGAAGGAGAGCTGCTGAGAGGGAGTTGCCCGTTGTTTACACTGAAATGGATGGTGGTGGGTTCAATGCAGGCGGGGTTCCAAGGAGGATTTCGTGGGGCTCAACTAATAGGAGATCCAGAGAGAGGAGTGGGTTGCGCCGGGCATTTCGCAGTTTCTTTTCATTCTTTGGGAGGCTTCGAACTTCATCGTCCAGATCAGATGCTGATCCTGAACCGGGGTCTATGAGGAGAGGTCACTTAACTGCTGTATTTGGTAGATCCTCACGGAGGCGAGGCCAAGTCTTGTTCTAGCTTAAGAGGAATCAGCTGTCAACTTTTCCCTCGTCTTCAAATTAGTCTGCACTTGATGGTGCATTTGGCTGGCTCAATTTGATGCATGGCGAAGGTTGAAAATTTGCACAGTTATTGTAGATAATAACACCAATGGAAGTAGGATGAAGAGAGTCTCTTTTGAAGGTCATCTGTTTGAGGAGTAAATTGTGTAAGGGTGCGTTTCCACACAAATTTTGGCCAGAACAAGTAAGAAGTTTCTGATGCAATGCATGTAATGGGCTTTCAGAGGTAGAGAATAGGTCATTGTACATGGCTCCAGCTCTGCCGACAGCTATATTAGAGGAACTCTATCAGTTTTTGTTGGCTTAAAAGTTATGGAAGCAATTTTTTACCTTTTCCTCCATTCTATTTTATCAAAGTTCCTGTCCATCTCTTGTGTCCTTTCTAGTTCCATTTAAGACACTATTTGGGCATTCTAACTTAACGCAACTTGATGTTTATTCTCCTAATAGTTGTTTGTATCACTCATCCTGTACAATTTTTGGGCCATTATGAAGATCTTTACGTTGTTCTGCCGTGTTAGTTCCTTGCAGAAATTGCCTCGAGTTTAGTTAAGAACTGAGCGCCTCTTTATGTAAGAATGAATGGTCGCCTTTTAATAAAATGAATTCTTTTATACGAGTACAACTTATCTACCCAAACTTCTACGAGATGGCTCCCATTAATGGTCAAATGCTTGTGTTATCTACCTTAAGTTGTGTATTTTTTCATAATTTGATCACGATCTACTTTGTTTAACTAACTGCAGTTAGATAGGTCCCATGTATGTTCAATTGCTGCTATGAAATGCTTTTTCAACTAATTGCATTGACTTGGTTTGTGACTAATGATACTGGAACATGATGAGTCATTTGCATTGGTCTTCTAATTGCTGATCAGTGCTATTAGTAGCTAATTAGCAACTTCATCCTTTACAAGATATCCTTTCAAATGCTTCATTTTAGTACTTGAGATGATAGTTATCGATTCTTTGGGCAAGAATTCAGAGGTTGCAGTTTAACGGTATATCTGGGATAAACTAAACACTTTTTCCTTTAGCAATAGAAGGGAAACGTGACTGTGTCCATTGACTTAGAAAGGCAGCCGTGAGAATTTCGTTGTGTTACCGTCACGAGTCTCCATCTGGTAGCATGTCCACATTCAGAAATAAGCTTGTCATAGACTGTGTTTTCTTTCACCCAGAAAACACTTCATTTGGTGTTTGCTGTGTTCAACTCCTTTAATTAGATATAAATTTTTAAGTACTGTTGATGAAATTCAGATGCTTTTGCGGTTCTGACTTATTTTGCTCAAGTAATTAACTGAGGTACTGTCAACCAAGAAGAAGCTCTTAGGTACTATGTCTGCTAGTTGCCTGCATGTACATTTTCATGGCCAGATAATATGCTTATGCAGCTACTGGGTTCTTTATGATCTGAATGAAGCATCAAATTCTACACATGAACATTGAAGAAATTTTGCATTGGTGCCCTTTTCTTTCTTTCCTCCTAATTTTATTTATTTGGTCCATCCGTTAAAGCACCTTGTTTAGAGGACTGATGAGAAGATCGACAGCCTTAAACTTGGGGTTATGGGGTGATATGTTCCAGATGGTTTAGCCATTAATGCCGCAGACTACTTATTTTAGTCCATAAGTAAAACCTGTCATGTGATTCAAAAATCAGAATTGAACTCTACAATACATTCTTCACTGTCCTTTCCCATTGCATGAGATTGTGGTCTCCCTTAAGCAGTGCATTTGACAGTTAATGGAAGGTTGGAAGTATTGCATCTGGCGGTAGCCTAGTGCTACTGCAGCTGCTTTGCAGGCAATGCCATCAGGTCAACTCGGCTTATGTAGGTATGTCTTCGAAAAACCGCACCATTAGTAGAATTTCTTCTTCTTCCCCCTTGGTTTCTGTCTTCTGGTTGTAGCCATCACTAACTTGTGTAATCAGTCTGATTCTTTCCCCGCGTAATCTGCATCTGCTTTTTCCATCCTCTGAAATTTTTCTTGCTCCTCTGTTGACTTGGACGTGGATCTTATTCAATGATGTGACTTTTTGAGGAGTTTTCTTTCTCTATTGTGGACCGACATCCCGTTTTCCACGGTTGTGTTCATCGCTGCAATTGCATTTTCTGGACTTACTCAAAGCTGTGTACAAATTGCGGGGAGAACTGAAGTGCTGCTCTTTACTCACAGAGACACAAGCCCGACTTCGATGCATCCTTCGTTTATCATTCTTCTACGAAGAATTTCTTGCATAGGGACAGTGAAATCCTCGAGCAATTATCATGCTAGCGCTGGTTTGCCCGACAGTAGCTGCCGCCGGAGAGGGAGTTAGGGTGGAATTCGACATTGAGGGCTGGTTTGGTTGCATGATATAAGATATCTGTTCCTGTTGTGACAACATATTGAATGGAGTGTTGGAGCCGCGATCGACGAGGATAGCGCTCCGATGAGAAGGAACGATGCCGTCGGGAGGTTATTTATACCAGTGCTGATTTTCTATGCGCTTCACCTTGATGACTTGTCTTTTAACATGATTATTCACATTTGACATTTGACTACCGGCATAGAATTTCAATGTTTGTGGCATGAGAACCGTTTTTCTCTTGAAAACTTTTTTCAACAATATTATCATTTTTTCGTCAAATTCTAAACATTCCTTAAATACAACGTATGTTTAAGAAAAAGTGATTCATCATAAAAAGGTTAATGATGAAAAACCTCAAATTGATATATATGTGATAAATTTACCTCATAAATTTTAAATTGATATATTCATGACAAATTACTCTCCGTTAGTTTTCATTAAATTTTATTGTTAAATTGTTGAGTTAAATGACACTTGATAATTGATAGGTATACCAGTTTGGAGTTTTATCCCTCTGTTTATCATCGGTTTATTAATTTATAATTTTTCGTGATATTAATCCAATTTAACGAAGGATAAATTTGTTACAAATGTATCGGTTGGGGTAAATTTATCACAAGTGTACTGGTTTAGAGTTTTTTGTGGTAAAAAAATTAGTTTGAGAAAAATTAATCATAAATATGCAAGTTTGGGGTTTTTCGTGGTATTGATCCTATTTTAAAAAAAAGGTGCTTGTTAGAGTTTTGGTTTCTTGATTCGATTGTGTTTATTTAACTCGAAGGGCCCTTATATAAATCATGTTCATGCAAAACTTCTATTCTTTTTTTGTATGGGACTTTGGCCATGATGATGCTAACTTATGTTTCTTTTTCTTTACTAGGAAAAAGTTATCAAAAATTTCAAATTATATTTACTGTGATATATTTATCCTTAATTTTTTATGACATTAAAAATCCCAAACTAGTTTGTTATGCTAAATATACTTTAAACTTCTTTATGTGATATAAAAAAACCTCAAACTTGTACTTGTGTGATACATCTACCTTCGTCATTGTTCCATCATATAATTTTTCAGTTAAAATGACGTCATTTTTATTTCACTCAAGACAGTGAATGTCATGTCAACACCGTTTGCTTTCTAGCATCTATGTAGGTAGACTTTTAACATGCTCATTGACGATACTTTGACAGATGGTGAATTTTTCATATAGGTATACGTCCAAAAAAAATTTAGAATAAATGTGTCACATTTAATATAGTTTGAGATTGTTTGTGGCTTTTGCTCTTCACTATATTGTACACGTATTGAATTTTTTTTATTTGGAATAAATTCTATTAACTTTTTTGTATTGTTTTGAAGGTTTTTATGATAGAGTACAAGAACGAAGAGTACATGTTTAGTTGGAAATTCTCCTTTTCTCCCGACATTTTTTCTCACTTTAAAATAAGATAGATCGAGGAATGATAATAAAGATAAGGGATAAATATCACAAATTGTCCATGAACTTTAATTCAGTATATAATATCATATTTGAACTTTTAATTGTGTAATATGATCCTTCGACATTGGCCTAATATGTAATGTCATTATTAGGTTTGTAATTTGTTTAAAATTGTCTTTGAACTATTGGTATTTGTTCAATGTAATTTTTAAACTATATGAAATTATGTAAAAGCTCAGGGACCAAGGTTTCCATTGAATATTTGACTAAAGTTCAATAATCACATTAAATAAATTAAAAGTTTAGGGGCGATATTGCACATTGGATCAAAGTTTAATAATCATATTCAACAAATCAAAAGTTTAAAAATAATATTGCACATTGAATTAAAGTTTGGAATCATATTTTAGTTATTTCCACTTCCTGAATGACTAAATCTACCCCATTCACACCAACAAGACAAAACTGCCCTCAATCTTTTACTTTCAATTTAAATTGATTGCCCCACTTCTTATTTCTCTTTTTTTGGTTTTTCTATTTAAGATAGTTATCTCAATTAACCACCCGCTTGGGTGGCGCTGCTGGAACGCGCACTCTTCCTCTCGCAAAAGGTTGAGTGTTCGAATCCCGGGCGCCGCAGGGTGACTTAACCGGTGGCACGTGTGTGGTGGCTAGCACGTGTCGCCCTCAGGGTTTACTCTCCGGCTGTCGGCCGTGCGGAAGTTCCCTGGGTTACCAAAAAAAAAAATAGTTATCTCAATTAAACATGTTTTGTTTTTTAGTGTATTAAAGAAAAATGCATTATAAGATATTCCTATAACTTTTTACATCCTTCGTGTAAAATTATCTGGCTAATAGTAAAAAAAAAGACGTTCTTTGGTATTATATAAAACTGAAAAGTCTCTTCTTCATAATTGATCTTAGGGTTAATATCACGAAAAACCTTAAACAAGTATATTGTGACAAATTTATCAAAAACTATTTTTTTACCACAAAAAACCCAAAACTGATACACATGTAATAAGTTTGCCCTGAACTAATTTTTTGACCACCAAAAATCCCAAACTGGCACACGTATGATAAATTTACCTTCCATTAGTTTCTGTTAAATTTTAATGCTAAATTGTTAAGTTTGATGACACGTGGTAGTTAACGGGTGTACAAGTTTGGGGTTTTACCCTTCTGTTTATCACAAGTTTACCATTTTATAATTTTTTGTTATATGAATCCAATTTAACTAACACTAATGAAAGATAAATTTGTCACAAATGAATCAGTTTTGGATTTTTAATGATTAGTTTAGGATAAAATTGTCACAAGTGTACCGGATTAGGATTTTTGGTGGTTAAAAAATTAGTTCGGGGTAAAATTATCACAAGTGTACTAGTGTGGAATTTTTTGTGATAAAAAAATAATTCGGAGTAAATTTATCACAGGTGTACCAGTTTGGGATTTTTGGTGGTTAAAAATTAGTTAAGGATAAAATTATCACAGGTGTAACAGTTTGAGATTTTTTCGTGATATTAACCCTTGATCTTATAACAACTTAACTTTCTTTTGCCATCTTATCTCAAAAGCTCGCTTTCTTGGTGAACTTTTTTTTTTCTAATTTTTTTTAAATTTCATTAGTCTAGAATATATATCAAATCTCTTTATTTAATATATCGAAGAATTCATATTTTTCCTTACTATAATGACGATATACTTTTTATATAGAGCATGTATGACATTAGAGGAATATATATGAATACACTAAAAACCTTACGTACAATGAGGTATTTTGATATTTCTTTGCAAACAGTTCATCGATGATATCGATTTTTTTATCAATAAAAATTATGATATTTCATTGGCATATTAAAAAAAACAAATTCTTACTTTATGCAATGTTTTGATTTAATTAAATTTCATCTTCTTAATAATTCATCCTTAAATTTGATTGCCGATTGGAGAAAAGAAGCAAATTTCTTGGAAGCTTCCCTTTTCGACAAAACAAATTTTTATGGAAGCAATAACCAACAATAGAAAAAACACTGTGCTTCTGATACACAGGGAAAACCTACGATAAACATAAACTAAACGTACGAAATTCTTTATTATGGTAAGTAGATCCCAAGTGGACATAGAAAAACTTAAAAATAAGAGGGAAGTAAATAAATTTGGAAACGCCAATTGAGATGGAATGCAAGTTCATCTTTTTGATGAAAATTGGGTGGATTTAGTCTTGCAGCGGTGAAAATGGTCGACAGAGGTTTTGCCTATTTGTCAACTCCGACGAAAACAGAGCTGAGAAACGATGGCGAAGTGAATTTGGATTTGATAATTTCTCAGAGCTTGCTTCGTTTGATGGATGGAGATAAGCTCGTTTGATGGATGGAGAGTGTGTGTCCACTTCCCTTTCTGTTGAATGACAAATTTTACTTTTGACGGATGATTTCGAACGACCATTGAAAGATTCAGGGGACGGGGGATTAGCGTAGAAAACAGATCACTGTCGTCATTTGTTATCGATTGTTGTTGAGAAAACCAGTGGAAATCTTGCTCCTCCACGTTCGCCTTCCCATCTTCTTGATTCTTGATCCGAGAATCGAAGAAGCAGAGGCGTCCCATCATACACCGTCGCCGGTGCCCCAAGGTGGGAGCATCTGGCGCCGACCCAGAAGCGCTAGGGTCGTCTTTAGTGAAATTCAAGAGCGACCCACCAAGCATCGCCGCCGCATCGCGCCCGCCCACCTCTCAAGTTCACTCCTTTTCGCCCCTAGGGAAGGCCCGCGCAGTAGTCTCCGGGGTCGCCGCCATCTCGCCGCCGGTGGTGCCTCCGGGGGGATAGAGGGGGCGCAAGATGAAGCGGCGAGGCGGGATCGGGTTCTCCCTCCCCGTCGCCGTCGTCGTCCTCGCGATCGGCTTCCTCTACTTCTCCACCGTCTTCGTGTTCATCGACCGCTGGTTCGGCCTCGCCTCCTCGCCGGGCCTCATGAACGCCGCCGCCTTCACCGCCGTCGCTCTCATGTGCGCCCTCAACTACGCCGCCTCCGTCTTCACCGACCCGGGTCGGGTCCCTCCCACCTTCGTGCCCGACGTCGAGGATGGCGAGACTCCGATCCACGAGATCAAGCGCAAGGTACGGCTCTGATTGCGTCTTTCCGAAGGTTTCCGCTTATACGATGCTGTTGATTCGGTTCCAAGAATCGCTGGTTTCTTCTTTTTGCCCCCTTCAATTCCAGTTTATGCGCATTTGATACCTCCACACTCTGATTCGTTCACGTTTAATGGATTTTTAGAGAATGCTATTACATGCATGGGCTGATATGTAGTGCTCTATTTATGGAGGCAATCTGGAGAAATGGGCATGATTGTGATTGATATTGTTTTAGTTTTTTGAGATTTCTCTTCCCGGAAAAGGGTTGTAAAACTTGCTACTATCAGATCTTGGTTCGGTGAGATGCTGGTGCGATCCCTGTAATAAACATGGAGTGGAGTGTTCATTGTGTTGGCAATCTTGATCTATGTAGAATGCTTGTAGACATCGAATTAGTAAAGGGATGCTTCGTCGTGAATATATGGAGTGCAGTCCTTTTTAGTGGTCTTGGCCATTGCATCCGTGCAATTCCACAAGACGACAGGGATAGCCTGTTGAAAAGATTCTGGAAGTAATTGTAGTTTGTAAATAGAATGAACATAGGTGTTAACCCGAGAATAATGTGTCCCTGTCTGCTTGTCTTGCTCTAGCCATTGAACTAGCGTCAAAGGTGCCATTACTATTATTAGTTAGGCATTGTGCCAGCAATATGGACCATGGTACTCTGAAGACATTATCAGGTGTGCTGGCCATACTATAACTAACACAACACCAAGTCTCGCATATTGTCTATCGCAAAATGATTGAAATTGCCTCCTTTGTGAAAATTACATTGATGCTCTTTATGTGAAGTTTGAATTGTCCACCCATTATGGTGCTCGCATAATAATGATACTTTCAGCGATGAAATTTATGATGCCAAAGGGTGTGCTGGATTGCATTTGTAATTACATTTCAGCTTGGGGATCTAGCGTATTTTGCACAATTTTGGAAGAATCATATATCCTGTGTTTTGTGTTCCACATCTCCCAATTGTTTTCATTTGCTGTTCACTTTGTTGAGGGAATTGTTTGGAATGTCATTTTTCCATGGCATTAATGTATCCCGATCTAAGGGGTTTGCTCTATAGGAGTTGACAAATTTGAGTGTGCACTTGAGTCTCTTCAACTTCTCATCAGTGAGATCATATATTATGCACATTCATATATGGGGAGTTAAATTCCATTTATGTTGTCTATCTAGTGTTTGTATATTCTCAAGTTTAGTCAGGCCTGATCAATTATCTTGTGTCCCACCAAACCTGGGTCAGAATTATTATTTGAATGGTATGTCTTCCCTACTGTCCCTTGGTGCCTGGGCTACAGAACAAAGTTCTCTGTTTGAGGCATTGACTCTATGAATGATGTAGCGCGGAATCTGTGTTGATGCTACTCTTGGTTCATAGGGTAGGCTCGGCATAAATCGCTGGTGCTTGATTCTTGTTTAAGCTGGCTGATTGATCAGTCCTACTTGAATTAATAGACAGAAAGAAGCTAATTGTTAAGGATTTTGCTGTCAAAAAGAACACAGTAAAAAAAAATTCTATTATGAGGGTGATACTCAAACTTTTTAGTAGCTTCTACTTAGTCTCTGAATCTGGAAATTTAAACCTGCAAATTTGTTATTTTGAGGATTTTTGCAGGGTGGAGACTTGAGATATTGCCAAAAGTGTTCCCTCTATAAGCCTCCGCGTGCACATCATTGTCGAGTTTGCAAAAGATGTGTTCTGCGAATGGTACGCATGATGCACGCTATCGTCTGTGGATTAATCTTTTTTATACTATGTTCACTTAGCTAGTGTCACTTGAATGTCAGGATCACCACTGCATTTGGATAAACAATTGTGTTGGCAACGCAAACTACAAGGTGTTCTTTGTATTTGTTGTCTATGCAGTAACAGCATGCATCTATTCACTGGTATGTATGTATTTTGTCGGAGGATTCCTTTGAGTGATTTATGTTATGACTCCAATTTGCTATATCCATATGCACTTTGAACCATTGCACGGTTCCTTTTAATGAAGTTCATTCGATTTGATGCATCCATCTATCCTCTTGAGGAGAGGTTTGATTTTGGTTCCACAGATTGGGACTTTGTGTTCCTAATGCTGGCATGTTTTCGTTAATGAACTTCATCGTGCCTTATCTATATTCGAGCCAGAAAGGACCTCTTTATTTGTGATCTAAGTTAATAGGCTGATCTGTTGGACTAATTTCCAGTTAGAGCAATTGAATGAGATCAGTTATTTATGCTAACCTTTTTGGATGACCATATAGGTCTTGCTTCTGGGTAGTTTGATCAGTGATCCTGAAAAGGATGATCAGCAAAGTGAGGACTCCTCGCAAACCATCTATGTAATACAACCGTAACACTTGGTTTGATACTCCATATATTCTCGAGTCCATTGACTCATATAGTCTGCTATTTACAGGTTATTTCAGGGCTGTTGCTTTTACCTCTGTGCATTGCATTAAGTGTCCTATTGGGTTGGCACATCTACCTTATTTTGCATAACAAGACCACAATTGAGGTTGGTAAAGTCGGCAGAACTATCATCTGTCCATTGTTATTTGCTGATAACTCTCTTCTTTTAGCTCTTATTCTTTTTCGACAGTATCATGAAGGTGTGAGAGCAATGTGGTTGGCAGAGAAGGGAGGGAGTGTCTATAATCATCCATATGATCTTGGTGCCTTTGAAAATTTGACAACGGTAAGAGCAATATACCCTATATTAGTGGGCGGTCAAATTCAATGTCGCCCTTTGACTTGATTCCAGGGCTGAGAATTTTGATATGGTAGAGATAGTAGTACTACATGGTGAATAAGATATTTCTGAGAGAAATACAAAGGTGAAACAAATGCTATTGGCTCAAACGAACTTAAAGCTTCTCTACGTACACAAGGCTCAATTGCTGCCTTACTTTGAACGATCGCCTGTTTTAGTTTGTACTTTGGGAACTGAGGATGGTTTGTCCTCTCTATTTGTTTTTCCTCCGTCTTGCCTCAAGTGCCTCACATCATTTTGTTTCCTTCAGGTGCTGGGTCCAAACATATTAACCTGGGTATGCCCCACATCTACACACATCGGTTCCGGTCTTCGCTTCCGCACCTCGTATGACGAGTTGGCCGCTTCGCCTGGTTCGTAGCCTCTTTCTCTTTGTCGGGAACCGACCTCGAGTCATACCGCATTCTTTTAACTTGCAGATGCAATAGAGCGCTCTCCATTTGATTTAGAGGCTCCTAGACTGTGCGCCCCCGCGGCTTTGCATTCAGGAATTTTCCCACGACTAATTGCCTGGCTTTCTGATGCCGAAGCTTTATGGCTGCAAGGTTCTCGGGAGGCGTGCAGCAGGTGTAGTCTTTGTAAGATTTGGGTAAAGGTGGGGGAGTTTGGTCTTTCTTTTGGATTTTGTTGTGTCATAGGTTTGTCCTTGCGGGTGGTATAGAGCTCTCGTGCCTGTATGAAATTCGGCTCACAACTGTACAAAAAGGAAGGTATATAAAAGGATCATTCGATAACCAGATTTCCTTTGTACCACACGGGTTTGGTAGGAAGTACAGAAACGTGAATGCATTTCCTTGTACGTTTGAGAGTTGTAATTGCTTGAAACGGGTTGAAAATAAAGATTCGAGTTCATCACACACTTGTTTTCTTGTATTTGGTGCCTTCATTTCTGTCAAAGAGGAAAATTGTACAAGACCATGAACTTTTTTTTTTTTTGCACGTTCGCCCTCGACTGTTGACCGTTAATCTTTTCAACTTTCATTTTGTTATAGCCATCAACCCTCGATCTGTTTTTCCGTTTGCCTGTGCCTAGCAAGTCATTTTTCAGGGGCAAATTTGCAGTTCTTCTTGATTATTTTTCTATTAAATGACTCTCCTGCCTTCATATGTGTTGAAATGAATGAATGTTCATGCAAGAAAAACAGAAAAAAATAAGGAAAAAAAATGTAACGATCATTAGAACAATATTAGGACACAATAATTTGACTTGAAAATAAAGAATAATAAACACTTTTACCCTTAAAAAATTCACCTGTTAGATTCGTGCAAACGGAAAAAAATAATATTTCAAGAAGGTTTGGTGCAAATGTTGAAAGTTGGGAAGCGAATGTGCATCGTGACAGTTCGGAGGGGGTTTTGTAAAAAATTCCCCAATAAATATGTACCGCAAGTGGGTACAATACTACATGGCAAGTAATTATGGCCGCATTTGGTTGGGCTTTTGGGGAATTTTTTTGAGAAAATACAAAGGATTTTAGGTCAAATGAGTTTTTCAAAATGCAAATAGTATTTGGTGAATTGTAATTTAAAAGTGCATTGGAAAGCGACTTTGATTTAAATGGTGTTTGGAAAAATTTAAACATTTTAAAGGACTTTTGCTATTTCAAAAAAAAAAAAAAACTCAAACCAGCGAAGGGCTCAGGTGACTGATGGGTGGCCGATGCTAGATCTGGCCAAATAGCTCGCTAGTGACGTTGCCTGAGGAGAGGGCATTTCTGAAAAGTTTAGCGATGGCAAACTTGGAAGAAAAAAATGTATCAGCATTATGGAAATGCTCGAAAATCCTTCGGACCTGCCTGAAGCCAAAGGTCTCTGGAAATGCTGTTGCTTTTCTCCAAAACTCTTTAAGAAATTTATCAGGCACCATTTGCCTTGGGTCAAGGGAAGTTTTCTCACACACAGCCTATGTCATTCTAGGATCTGGGTAAATTTGATCATAGATTCAACGACCCAATGAGCTCGTATGAGCTAGCAAGGCTCGAAGCACAATCCAGCCTAGCCTGGACATGCAATTTTCTTTTTTGCTCGAGTACGCTCCTATGGACCTATTGGGGCCCCTTCGGGTCGGGTATTTTACAAAAAAAAAAGAAAGCCTCTTTTTTTTTTTGTATCACGAGAGAACCGGACCAACACTTCCGAGACATCAATCTCGGCCGAGGTCCAAATGTTGAAAGCCTTCAAGGCTCCGTCTTCGAAATGAGGCAAAAAGAAAATTTAACTGGAAAATTTTGATGAATTTAATTTTATTTTTGTGAGATTTAAGTATTGGGATGGTTTTCCTTGCGTTCGCTGCACCTAGATTTGCTCCCATGCAAAGCTGAAGTGTCGCTGGTGATTACTTCTATGGGGTGGCAATTCCTGACGTGACAAAAGGACACGATTCGTACTCGACATAAATTTAGCGAAAGAAACCGAATCCGGCATGACTTAACTCGAAACCGACACGTCTTCATCCTTTTTAAATTAAAAAAAAAATTACATAGTTATGTCGAAACATTTTTGCAACGACACGAGATGACACGGATAGTCGACAGGAACGCTGTATGCAAAAAACACGAATTCCCCATATTTCCGTTCCCATGCCTTTCAGGTCTACTTGCTTTGCTTTTAACTTCTCAGGAGGAGTATGAGAGGATTTCGAGGAACGACTTCTGAGTTTCGAACGTTCTTCGGATGCAAAAGTAAGGGATGACCTGGCTAAGTAGCACTGACACGCGACATGGCACGACACGACACGCGACACATTATTTCTCAAAAATACATAATTACGACACGTTGCGACACGTTGTATATAAAAAGTAAATTTTTATATATACATGATAAATTATCATTTTTAAATTTGATTCAATTAAGTAAATAAATAATAATAATAAGCCAAGAATGAATTTACCCTAAAAAAATTATGCACGTAAATTTTCAAAAAATAATTATATATAAATAAATATGTTAGTTAAAAAATTAAAAGTAAATAATAAAATTTGAAAAAAAAAAGAGGAAAGTACATGATTAAAAAAAAACAGCCCATCGAAAGCCCAGCCCACTTTCAACCCTAATAACATCTTCTCTATCCCTTCGCCTCCTCCTATCTGCCACTTCTCCTCTGCACGACCCGTAGCTCCTCCCATCTGTTCCTTCTCCTCCATCACCGGCGAAGTGCGAGGCAAATGAGATGACAGTGTGAAGTGCATCATCCTCGGCGCCGGAGAAGCAGGTGGCGAAGGAGATGACGACATGGAGGGCGTCATCCTCACTCCTCAGTTCCGGAGATCTGCACATTCTACCTTCTTTCTCATTTCTATCGGATGCACCTTCTTCCTCATATCTCTCTGTGTGACGAAGGGACACGCGTGTCGCCAACGTGTCCGGCGCATTGACCGTGTGTCGGATCTTCGACACGCGTCGGCCGCGTGTTCGAGTGTGTTGGCTGCGTATCCGAGCGTGCCGGAGCGTGTCAGACACAGATTTAGAAGCAAAAATAGCGTGTCGGTGCTTCATAGCGAGCTGGTTTGGATTTTAAATTCTGGAAAAAGCGTCTCCGAGCATAATAAGAGCCAGAAGAGTTTTACCAAATACCAAAAAAATTTAAAACTAAGGATTAATATCACAAAAAATCTCTAAATGGATACATCCGTGATGAATTTATCTCAAACTAATTTTTTAACCACCAAAAACTTTAAATCAGTATATCGACAAATTTATCTCAAACTAATTTTTTGAGCATAAAAAACTTCAAATCGGTATACTCGTGACAAATTTACCTTCAATTAATTGGATTAATATCACCAATTCCCACAAACTAATAAATTTGTTATAAACAGAGGGGTAAAACTCTAAACTGGTATACCCGTTAACTGCTATGTGTCATTCAATTCAGCAATTTAACGAAAACTAATATAGGGTAAATTTATCACAGGCGTACCAATTTGAGTTTTTTAGTTTTGGATAAATTTATCATATGTCTACTAATTTGGGATTTTTTGCTGTATTAATGCTTAAACTAAAGACTTTAAGCAGCTTTTTAAAGTTTCCTCAAACTTACGTGTAGTATGTTCCGCCATATATATGCATATGATAACAAATATATTTTTTATTTGAATAATTATTTCATCCGATATAATCGATATTTTTAAGAAAATATTTTTAAATTCATATATTTTTTCGAAACTAACCGAAGGGATAATAAGGGTCGGACCCACCAAGCTTCGGGACGTGGCGCAACTGCACGTGGAGACGAGATGGCCCCCGCCATGGTCTCTCCCTCCCCCGCCGCGCGCTGCGCGCACGTGGCGCCACGCGCGGTCGTCAGCCGATTGCGGCGACTGGTCAGCCGGCGCACGCCACGCGCGCACGCGCCACGACCCCCCGCGTCTGGCCCTTGTATCCACGGAACAAAGATTGGCCCACAAAAGGTACAGCGCAGGCGAACCTCGGATAAACTGCAAAGGAGAAACAGCTCCAATGTCCTCCGTCTCTCTCTCTAGCTCTTACCCTTCTCTCTGCTTCGACATGGATCATCAAGACGACGAGAGCCCATCCGAGATCAATAGGTTCGAATTCCGATGCCTCCTTTGTTTCCTGGGTCTTTCTTTCTTGGCTCGATACTTTCGCTGCCTCGTTGTCTGTGATGCCGATCGAGTCCCGGGGCAGCAGTTCTTGCTCTGCCGAAATTCGCCTGAAGAAAAGATCGATGGGGGTCTTCTCTGCGCGCGTCTCGTTAGCTTCGGATGGTGTTTCGGGAATGGGGTCGAGTTATCTGGTGGGGTTGGACTTTTAGGTAGCCGAACAAGAATCGAAGGGTTGGCCGTCAGATTTGTGGAGCTGGTGTTAACCGAGAAAGAGCAGATTCGGGGGCTGACTTCTGAGAGCCTGTTTTGCTCTCTTTCCAGGATTTAGGCTAGCATGATGGAACTGAGAAAAATGCTTGGGACATGGAAGGAGTGCTGCAAAAAGTGCCGGGTGTTTTTCTGGTGCTGATGAGGTGATGTGAGCTATCAGGAGTGTATGCTTGTTTCTCGTGGGAATGTGTTTCTTTTTTGTTGGAGAGCGGAGGCTGTGAATTGAGGTTAGATCTCGCGCATAAGTTTAAGTGCTCCGCCTCTGATTTTCGCGTCTGGGTTCTCTTTTCGCCGTTTCTGCTCACGCCACCGCGCCCCCGATTCATGGTGCCAAAAGTAATAAAACAGATCTTGCGTCGTAGTACTCTGAATGGCTTGGGCTTATAGAGACACGGTAACACACTCAACTCTATGGCCTGGGTCGGTATAGAGATTGAGGTCTCGAATTCGATTCTTCGCTCCCCCTTTTCGCCCAATTACGACGTATCCCTTCTTTTGTGTACTCTGGGTTTTGACAATTCATCGCTCATGGGGCGTGCATATTGGGTTTGCATGCTCGGGGGAATTTTTATCGTATCAAAGTTCACATGAGGGAAGTCTTATGCTATAATATGTGCTCCACGCCGTACTTTAATAACGTAAGTTTCTTTACAGAAGATTGGTCGTTACCCTTAACTCTAAGTACATGGCCCTTTTGTGGGTGTATTTATCTGTTAGTTAGAGAAAGAAGATTTCCACTTTGCTCCTTAGTATTGAGATTGTTCTTCACCAAGCACCTTTAGCATTTCCAATGATTTGTTCCGATCTTGAATAAATCAGGCCCCAAAATTGTTGTCCTTAATCGAAGGTTCCTTCAGAAACGCGTTATATGTTTAAACTTTAGGTGGTGGCTTGTATTCAAAATGGCTTCGCCTTTGGTCTCATTTCCAGAGCACATATGGAAATAATTGAGAAAACAAAAGATGACAGAACTCATATAGTTTTCCTATAAAGATTCTTTTCTCCTGGTTATCTAATGGAAACATCAAAGCAATTTCTTATGAACTCTGCTCTCGTTCTTAACCTTTTTCATATCCATTGTTGAAAGATGCATGATCCATCTATGCCCTGTGAAGTAAAAAAATTACCCACTGCTTCATGTCTGAAGGGTTGTAAATAAGTCATCTTGAATCAATGGATTCATTGTAAGATCCTTCTATGATATAATGCAATTTTATTACAATTTTATCAAGCTTTCGCATTACCTTAGCACTCGATAAGAACTTCTGTTGTTGTCTATATAGGAAAAGAAAGTTGCAGCCTGAGCTGTTGGTTCTGCCTCTGCCAAAGCACCAATGCTGGGATCGAGGCACTATTTATTTCTCTACATTCAATAAGCACCTGGAAAAAGATGACATCTCTAAAGTTGCAATCAAGGGAAAGGTGGACGTAGGTGATAGCAACGATGGATCGAGACCTGAATCAGCAAAGGATAGTAACAGCTTTGTGGAAAATTCCGATTCCACTATGTCATTGTATGGAATAGGTAGCTGTGAAACCGAGTCCGCCTCAATATCCAACAGGCATTCAGCATCGTCCACGAGTTACCGGTGTGCGAATTCGGAGAATTCATCTTATTCATCTCATTGCATGATGATGCTGGATAAAGAGGATGGTCAAGATAATCTAGTGCTAGGTCTTCAAGACGTCATTCCTCTCAGTCGTGACAGTCAATTACGAGTACAAGAGATCCTGGAGGAGCATCTCCTTGAATTTGGAAACCATGCGGATCACATATGCTCGGAAGAGGGAAAGGACTGCATTGACCAATGCCCCGATGATGAAACCGAAGATATCATCTACTCCAATGGGGGCCCTTCTAATAAATTTGTCCTTTCCTCTGGAAGATGGATCGTCAACCAAGGTATGGTTTCTTGTCGAGTGTTGCATAAATGTAGAAACGGCCCTCCTCACTCCGCGCCTTTTCCAATTTCGTCCTGGATTCTGCTAATATCCAACTGGTGGCTTGGTATATTCTCGATGTTTTGGTCACTGACTTCTCTTTTGTTATTTCATTGCAGAAGCCCAACACGGTACGAGAAGACCGACAATAGACCAAGAGTTTGAGCAGTACTTCTCCACGCTCATGCTGTAGCAGGGCATTGCCAGAAATAGACGACAAAAGTAGATATTACTAATATCAGCTTCCTAGATAATCGCCCTGTACTCTGCCTTAGGTATGGAGGTTATAAATCAGTCTTGCCTTACCTTTTGGTTGTTGCATACTCTGTAATAAATACAATCGCTAGCAAATCTTGAGTGAACATCTTTGATGATACATTTACCTAGTTTTTGGTTGGGATGTACGTGCATACTTGTGTGTTAGCTAGTAAATACAAGGTAGTCTACACGCTTCCCGCTCCCGAATGTCCCTCTTGATATCGCTTGTGTATTATTTTCACTTTCCTGGGTCAAAGATTGCGTCAGATCTCCTAAGATTGCTTACGTGTATACATGATTCAATTGGATAGATGTTTAGAGAATTTTGATTAGGTATGTTGTTGAATCAGTATTTTAAGGAATACTTGCCCTCTCCCTAACTCCTTTAAATTGAAAGTAGCTGTAAACCAGTAAACCGTAGTGACTTAATTACCAGATAAATGACGAGATCGCCATGTCACTTTTGCTTTTCTTCTCGCCCACGAATATAAGATGAGTTGACAGGTTATTTACCTATCAAAAGAGCTAAAGGGAGGGTTGAGATACAAGTTTATTCAAGCCGTTTTGATCCGTCTAGCTTATGGGGTTTTCGTCATTCGCATTAAATTGACTCTCCTTACCTAGTGTTTTGTTCTTTAGAAAGTGTAAACTCGGACGGAGCTTTTAAACAAGTGAAATCTTTGCGCAAAGTAGTTGGTATGCAATATTTAAAAGGACTTTGCATTATCATATCAACGGACTCCCGGTTGTATTTTCTAGTGTCCGTGTCTATAATTATTCTTCTTCTATTGCCTCTGTATCTCTTCTTGATTATCAGGACAATCTTCTCTTTTCGTTTCATCAAGCGGAATTACAGAAAAAAGAAATAAAAATCAAGTAGTGATCGAGGCCAATCTAATAGGGAAAGAGCAATAGAAGCAATCGCCACTTGGCACTTGCCCATATGTAAAAAGCCACCAAATTTGTGTCAAATGATTAGTCTCTCTCGCGCGCAGGTCGCTGTTAACATGGTACGTTTGAGCAGTAAGTGAATGCAGAGTTAGACTGTTGCTTGCAATGAACTTCGATTAGAAGCAAAATGATCATGAGATGGACAGAAATCTCGTCAAGACAAAACCACATTAGGTGGTTGAGGATAAGATTGATCAAAGAGATTATTCACATAATCGACAGCTTTCAAGTTCGCTTTTGAGCTGTCATACTCTCTTTCTCAACCAACATTGAAGGAAAAGGCAGGGTCATATCAAGAATGACACGAAAGAATTAAGTTAACAAACGATACATGATTATCAAAAAAGAAAGAAAGAAAGAACACTCGGCGAAGAAAATTTTCAATTTTGCGGTGGCTCATCATCCCGGGTTGCGGCCAAAGTCAGCATTTCGGAAGATCGGATGGCGGCGGCGGTAACTTCTGATTGGGCTGCGGTCCGTCGAGGACTACCCATGCCATCCTCAGACCCCAGCTTGTGTGCACGTCCAAATGACAGTGCATGAACCATACCCCTGTTTCAATTCAAACATATATTATATGGTTTTTTTTTATAATGATTTAGGGGCACAACCCATGTAAAACCCGGCGGGCCTCATGAACAAACAAAGTTTAGGCTCTGACTCAGAGCAGTTTATACATAATTGATGAGAATTGAACAAGGAACCTTCCATTCTGAACCTGGAAATCTCTTAATGCCCTAATCAACTGTGCGGTCCCTGAGAGTTCATTAGTGATCAATATTTGAAAACCTACTAAAACTATTATTATTCTATTATTGAAATTATTTGAGAGGATTTAGTAATGACAAGTTGAAGCCGAGAGCAATTCAATTGGATATTTTTATTGCTCCATAATACTAAAATTCGATGGACAGTAAGATATATTCACTGTACTGCACACATGTAATAGTATTATGTACCTGGGTTATCTGCTAGGAAACGAATGGCCGCCCATCCTCCCGCTGGAACACCGAACGTGTTCCTCTCGACCGGATCCACCAAATTGAATTTGGCCGGGTCTTTATTCGGGTCGTAGTTCCCGAACCCTTGCCCGACAATGAAGAAGTTGAACCCGTGCAGATGAAGTGAGTGGCTCTCCGCGCCGAGGATGGTCGTGTCCTGCAGCACTACCTCTACGCTCGTGTTGTATGCCAACTGCACCGTCTTCGTGGCGTTGGTCACCATGGTATTGTTCGGCGGCGTCCCTGTGTAGTTGAACTGCACGGGCGGGTTGGCAGGGAAATCCGTGGTGTACACGCCATTGGACTGGCCGGAGAAGTGAGCCTGCAGGAGAGCGATGGACGGCAACACAAATGACATGTTGTTGATGGATGCGGCGAACATCGTGCCATTTGGTCCTTGACACGTGGTATTTTTCGGGCACGGCATAGTCCCGAGGCCAACAGTGAAGTAGAATTTTCTGTCGACCTTTTGTGGAACGTTGGCGGGAAACTTAGCGTTGGCCAAGCTACGCAATTGTCGTGTGAAGTTGGTGACGAAAGCGGTGCTGTTCATGGGAGGGAGAGTTGGTTTGTATAGGGGGAGCTTCTTGAGTGACGGGTAATTAGAGCTCGTCGGGCGTTGGTACTCAAGGATTCCGGCGACGGTGGAATTGTCGAAAGTGCCCAGGCCGGTGAAATAGGGCCACGCTTCCATGAGGAAGGTGGAGCTGGGAAAGTTGGGTTTGGTCTTGAGGAGGACGTTCATGGTTTGGCCCGGGGTTATGAGCAGGCTGTCCGTGGAAAAGGGCTTGACGTACACGGCGTCAGCCTCGACGACAGTGACGGTGTGGTTGGCTATGCTGAAGAAGAGCTCGTCGTTGAGTGCAGCGTTGATCAGCCGGAGGAGGTATGTCTTCCCAGGTTTCACCTTCAACTTGAACGTATCTGTTGGACAGGTTTCAAAGCAGAGTCAGGTCTAGTGCTCGCCTAGCGAAAGAATATTGTATATGAAATATGATAGGATTAATTTACCCAATTTAATGCAGAAAATTAGAGAAAACCTACTTTTTTTTTGGTTGGGTTGGCAACGGTGAATCGTAGTACTTAGGTGATTTGTATAATTATTAAAGTGAATCTAGATCACACTTTCTAACATAACATCAGGAAGCAAAAGATGTCGCAACGTCAAAGCCATATTTCTGGTGATAACAATATTGATTCAAGTAAGCATTTTAGGTTGTAATATGATTATTAGCATAGTAAAATCTAATTAAACACAACATAGAAACCACCGTGGATATAAGATTTGTGTTTTTTTGGATATGTTGTCAAGTATAAATTAAATTTCACAATAAATATGAGGGTAGTAGGATTAAAGTAATCCTAGCTTTTGGCCCCCTACACAGAAATTGTTGTACATGAGTTATGACAACTTACAACAGAGATTATACCGAATGTTGGACTCATTACATAAATCGGTGCAGTAGACCAAACCAAGTAAGCACGAAGAAGGATTAGCGTAGATGAAAAATTATTAGTTGAACAAGGTTCGTTCATCCAAACCGTTGAGTCTGGTGGGTCTCACAGGTCAAGCAAAGGGACCTCGTCGGATTGAATGGTTCGGATGTATTGAGGCACATGCATATGATGCAGCCAAAAAGCTCTCGTTCATATGATCCGTCGGTTACAAGCATGCGACGATCTAACGGGTCAAAGTCTCGGGAATGATACCATGTGCTATCAAACAGTTCTTGGCCACAAAGGCTTGACTAACGCATATGCATTGGGTGGTACCTTTAGAGGAGCAATTGTACAAGGGTCCTGGAAGGCCATTGATGGTGTAGGCATCGGAGACATTGGGGGCTCCTCCGGTCCGAAGAGCTTCGGCGATGACCGCTTCTGGGTCAGCATTAAACCACTCTCCTATATATAATAACAAGAGATATAAGCTTGATCAAATGAACCATATAGTGTACGTATCTGGTGCAAGATTCATTGCACATGTTTCAGTCATCTTTACACAATTTGCGGAAACAGTTTTCTCCATTGACGACGGACAGAATGAAAACTCTTTCATGTAAAACGTCCGAATGGCTCACCGAACATTATAGGGACTTCCTTGTAGGGTTTCTCGAACGGGTAGGACTCGTTCCGCCTGGGGAGGATGATGATGGGGCCGTAGATGCTTGATCTTAGCCACGAGATGTGCGCGTGCCACAGCAGTGTTCCTCTCTGGCCAGTGAGGGTGAAGTTGTAGGTGAAGCTCTGGTTGGTCTGTATGGGACACTGGGTTACGTAAGCCGGTCCGTCCGCCCATCCCGTCCCTAGTTGCCGAACCCCGTGCCTGCCGTCACCATGATCAACACACACCCGACTTCTCTTAGTAATTGTTTAAATTGCACTTACTATAGAATGACAGGAGCACATTAATTGTTTTTGTGCATTAATATTATATACAAGCACATTCTGACTGCGACATGTCGTAGGTTCCACTTTAATTCTCAGTTGAACTATTGGTTTCGTACAGTTTGCTTGCTTTCACGAACTCTTTAATAGAGTAAAAATATAAGACAATTGCACACGGAGTTGCCGAAAGTGACAGAAGATGCATCGTTTTCAATAACATTCCAATGTTTTTTGAGAGCGTAAATTGATGAATTTAGTTGCACTCCACTTCCTCATACCAGTGAATCGTGACGTTGTTGGCGACATGGTTCACCACCTTGATGAGGACCCGGTCGTCTTCCCTCGCCACGAGCGGTGGCCCCGGAACCTGCTTGTTCACGCTCAACACACTTCTCGTGTGGCACAGCCTCGTCATGTTGTGGGAGTCGATCTACAAATCCATCATCATTCGAGAAGTTCGGTGTAAGGACCACCTCGACCATGAATCCGAAGAATAACCTCAACCCACAAATTATAGAACTACAAAGTGACTAACAAATGTACATACATTGAAGGTGTAGTGCCTCGTTTTGCCGTCTGCCAACTTTAGAAACCCTAGTAACAGGGTACAAAAGATGAAGAGCTGGTTCTGGAAGCCCATCTCTCCAATTTGGTGAAGATTATAGCTGTAAGAAGTAACAAGGATAAGCTGGCCAAACGCAAGTGACGAGGTACGTGGACCAAGAAGTTGCGAGGCATTTGAAGAACGAGGGTCGATTATATAGTGGGGGAAGGATGATTAGGTGGGATATGACAAGAAAAATAGTGATGGGTTTTCACATGGGTAGTCTGATCTGTCCGTCGGCGTTCACCCTTCTCTGATCCGCAATTGCTGTTGGTCGTGCTGAATTTTAGAGTGTTTCCAAAGTAAGAATTTTCCTTTCACTGTTCGATTGCTACATGGACCGTTCCATGTCTACTCATTCTAGAGAACGTTCGAGTGCAATGCATGTATAACCCACCTCATAGTTTATAGGGGCTGGAATATGCCTAGGGTGCGATCGTCTTTGAGGCGGCGTTGGGGTCCTCCACTCGGTTTCACTGCCACCGTCAACACCACTGTCTGGCTCTACCATTGCGCACCGGCATCTTGAACTCCACCATTACCACAATCGAGGTTGTCGAAATCGAGATTGTTCATGGGATAGCTCGGAGTGGTAGTTAAGAATCTAGAAACTTTCAAAACAATATGAAAATAAGATATATGTGCGGAATTGACATACTAAATGCTATTATTTTTATGAGACTTAGACTTCAATGAATTGGCGATGTGGAGCAATATGATCTCCACAAATAATACTACAAGGCGAAGTCCTTTTCTTTATGCCAAAGTCTCAACACTATCTATATCAAATTCTTATACATATTGCATGATCCTAGATAAGAGCTCTCCACAAAACATTAACTAATTAAGATGGATAGGATAATGACACTAGAAGTGTCAAAGTTTCGTATAGCGCTCACTTTGGTGTCAAAAGTTTTTTTTTCATATGATTTAAGTGCTAATTTCAACTTGGGTGCCGGAAATCCTACGTGGCCATATTTTATTAATTTCTCCGACGACACGACTCACTGGCATGCTTAGTTGGCATATATACCCCTAAATGACATCGTCTATGTGTTTTGCCTGAAACCCGAATAATTTTCCCAAATTCGATTCCCTAATTTGATATTCCCCCAAAACCACAATCTTTCCCTCCAAAACGGGAGGAATCCCCGAGCACTGAATCTTAGTCGGGACTTCAATCGATCGGATTAATCACCAGCGCACTAAAAAATCACGACTTGATTGCTCCCCAACCAGAAGACCCTCCTCCATGTCGACTTCGGACAATGAAGATGAAAGCCTGGCCAATTTCCTCGAGTCCAAGACCATATCTGAGGTAAAAATCCAACCTTCGTTCATTTTAACTTGCCCAGATTTTCGACTTTTTTTCCTCAACTTCAATTTTTAAAGTAATTTGATTTGATCTCCATTCTTTTCCCTAGGAAAACGTCAATGCCGCCGAGCTGGAAGCGAAACGGAAGCGTTTGGGAGAGGAAGAAGTGCAGGAGGAGAGACAAGGCGATGGAAGAAGCAATCGCAAAAATGCGAAGTGTTCATAATCTGATGAGGTGCCCGACGGTGGAGAGGAGCAAGAGAGGTACGAAATTGGAGTGAGAGAGAAAGAGAGAGAAAGAGAGTGAAAGATAATAAATTGCTTTAGTACGGTGGCGTTCTGTGATTAAAGGCCACCTCGTCATTCAGGTGAACTTTTTTTTTAAATGAAAAGCCACCTAGACATTAACATTTAATTAAAAAAGTCAAGTAATATTTTTGGCCGGAATTTGTCGCTAAAGGTATTTAAGTGATTATTTGTTTTCCGATTTAGTACTTAAGTGAGTTGATGAAAATTTTTGGTACTAAAGTGAGTACCGCACTAAACTTTTAACACTTTTAGTGTCCTTATGCCCTAGACAGTGTTAGAATATTTAAATAATAAATCACATCATTATCTAATATCTTAAGTTTTTAAAATAGTTGGCAGTGGTTTCACAAAACCTCACATGATATTAGAGTAGGAGATCCTGAATTCAAATTTTTCCAGATCCATGTTGACGCTCAGTACTAGGCAAAAGGATCAGACTAAGCTTGGAAATATTTCATTAGGAAGACAAATAGAGGCTTGAAATGATTTGAACTCAGGACCTTTTGTTCTGATACCATGTGAGATTTTATGGGACCACTGTCACGTTTTAAGCTTAGGCCAAAGTTCAGTGTGCGCAGGTGGGGAATGTTAGAATTTTTAAATAATAAATTAAGTTTTTATCTAATAACTTAAGTTTTTAGAACAGTTGATAGTAGTCCGAAAAAATCTCATAGATGGACCCTATGTAAAATTTATTTTCAAGATTCACATCTAAAATTTTAACAATCATGATGACAATCCATATTGCCGCTGCCGTCGTTCTACTAGTAGCGGCGGCAGCGACAACGGATCGAATGAAGAATAAAAATAATGATACTTATAGAATTTTAACGCCTTTATTAAAATGTTTTTAACGCAATTCATTTATGAGATTGGAAGGCCTTAGTTTCTCTTGACTTTGAAAAACCCCATTTTCTAGATCCCCTCCTCTCTCTCTCTCTCTCTCTCTCTCTCTCTCTCTCTCTCTCTCTCTCTCTCTCTCTCTCTCTCTCTCGCTTTGTGGTTGAACCATTAAGCAAACAAAAGCCAACTGGTCAGTACTTTGCAACGGCATGGTGAATCCTCCCAAAACTCACCATAAAAAAACGAGATGTGGTAGTTGAGGAACTGACGTCCTTCAACCATTAAGCAAACAAAAGCCAACTGGTCAGTGGCCAGTACTTTGCAACAGCATGGTGAATCCTCCCAAAACTCCCCATGAAAAGACGAGATGTAGTAGTTGAGGAACTGACCTCCTTTCCCACGGTATATTTCCGTTCATTCTACTTAACTTGGGCTCAAATTCATGGCGATTATCTTGGAGACTAAGTAATGGTGCATGAGACTCTAAACCGTATGACTGGCTCTTTGCTGATAATCTAGTAATGCTAGATTATGACCCCCTACATGTTCTCTTTCAATGAACAGTTCTAACACCCCCACTCCAACAATTTCACCGACCATGTAATGTTGGGTACAAAGATTCGATATTCCTTTTCCTTAGACATCTCGCATTTATCACCGTTGATATGAGTAGCCAAGTACTAGTTGAAGATAAAGCTCCCATCTCAACGTCATTACATATGAACATGTGTAGAACGAATGTTGTTCAAACTATCTACCCAATATTTATTGTGGTTATAAACATATATGGACTCTTTAGAGGATGACCATTTGCTTGGATACGTAAGAAAGTACTTGAGATTAGAGGGCTGACCAAAGTTAACCAAACTAAGCCTAGTTAACATTTCAAGTTCTTTTACTTCGACACTGAATAATTAAAATGGAAGAGTGGTCTGATATTATGCATGAAAGTTTGAATCCAATGTCCGTTGGTGAGATGATGTTCGCCATGTTAAATTTAAGATATGCAAGTTGCTGAATGCGTGCTAGTTTTGTGGACTTGAGAATGCGATATCAACTTACATGCGCGCCTCCATTCGGCAAATCGAGACCTCGTGCTTTTATGTGATAATTTTGCTGGTCTTATTTATGCATCATTGGCCAAAATCAGATATGCAGCTGCTAGTATGCTTAGGTGACAATTTTATTAGTCATAGTTTCAGGTGACAATTTTACTGGTCATAGTTTCATTCATCGAGCTGAGGAGGCAACAAATATGGAAACTATTGCGATGACAATTCTGTAGCTAATATCTGAGGCTTTGACGGATCGCGTTGGATTATGTGTTGAATGGTGAACAGAGACACATGTCGTACATTTTTTGGTTCGAGTTGGTGAAGTTGCCTTTCGCCAACTCGTTGGGAGACAAGGATGCTTCATCCTCTCTTCACTGCCCCTTCCGAAAACGACCCCTGTCATGTCCTTAAAGTTGAGAGAATCTTCTTGTATACAATCGATACATGTGAGACCATTTCATCTCAACTATCATAATATGTGGATCCCATGTGATGCCCTCAATAATTACCGGTGGGGATGAAATTGGTTCACATGCTTCGGGACTTAATAAAATGACAAGAATGGTGGAACGATCAAATTGCTTGAGTTGGATATTACATCCATGGCCTTATTTATAGACCTCAAGCACAATGAAAGAAAATTTAGTATAATTATTGATATGATGACTCTAGACACATATCCGACTCGGCACAAGATGTACATAATTGCTAAATATTGAGAAAATTACAAAAAAAAGTTCTCAACTTAATGTACTTATACCAATTCAATTCTAGACCTTTCAATTTGGTCAATTCAGTCATAAACCTTTTACCGATTTACCAGTCTTAAACTTTAGATGATTTGCTAATTTAATTCTTCCGGCTAATTTTGGTTGGAAATCGCTAATGTGATAGTCTAGTCAGCACCGGTCGTCCTACGTGGCATGGCCATACCTAACGTGGACAAATTTTTAAAATTTTTCAGAATTTTTTTTACTATTTTTCTTTTTTTTTCTTCCCTTTTCTTTTTCTAACCCTAAGTTGGCAAGGTTGCAGGCCCAGCAACCCTCGCTTGGTTTGGGCAAAGGGCTGCGACCATCCCCTGTTGACCGACGAGGGCCTTAGTGGCTTGTGGCTGGTGGCTGGCAAGGGCCACGACACCCTTGCCTTGACTAGGCTAGGGCGACCATCACCCAGATCTAACGAGGGTCGACCTCGCTTGGGGTCGGCAAGGGCGTGTAGGCCCTTGCCTGCACAAGGTTGTGAAAAAAAAACAAAAAAAGTTTAATTTTTCAAAAATTATAAAAAATTGTCCATGTCAACACCGATTGTGTCACGTAGGACGGTTGGCGCTGATTAGATCGCCATGTTAGCGAATTTTGGTCAAAATTGGCTGAAATGATTAAATTGGCAAATTATCAAAAAATTTAGGGCTAAATTAGCACATTTAAAAATTTATGCCTTAATTGGCAAATTGTCATAAGTTTGAGACTAAATTGGCCAAATTGAAAGGTCTAGGACTGACCTAACATAAGTGCAATAAGTTTAAAATTTTTTTGGTAATTTCTTCGCTAAATATCTGAATGATTTGCAGAATATATAATGTATCATATGTCCATAATATCTACAAGACATCTTTGACACGCCCCTCAAATTAAAGTTGATATTGTAGATTAACTTTAGTTTGGAAATGATATTGAAGAATCATCCAAATTTGCATCACTTTCATTAGTGCCTTCAACATTAGCTTTTCCGGTAAACAATATCAGTATCCAATAACATCGTCTGAAAAGCAAGTACCGTCCAAATTGGCTCCCCGGTAGACGATGAGAACATGTGATAAACTAACGCCGCTTAAAAGCCGTCGCCGTTGAGCTTTGCTTTCGAGTGGACAATGCTAAAAGCCGATTACATCATTTGAAAGTGAGCACTATTCAGATTAGCCTTGGGATAGACGATGGCATCTTGAGTCAACTGTTTGATAAGGACCCACTATTGGTTGCGTTGGGGCCAATGCCACGAGGTTTATATAGTTTGAGGACCTCGTTTTGGCTCTTGGGGAAAAGCGAGGTGGTGGAGCGAACATATGAAAACAGATGCATGGTTGTGAACGAGTGTGTTGAGCTAAAAGGGGTAGTTGGAAATGAGTAGGCCTCTCAAACGGGTGAGTAGGGTTGGGTCGATAATGGTCCGATCCAAATTGACCAATTATTATGTGATACAAATCCATATCCAGCCCATACCCGACTTGATCTATATAGCTAAAACACTTCCACATTTAATCAAATATAAGAAAACCCATACGCAAACTAAGGTGAGAACACGTAGTGAGCAGTACAAGATCGAGTAAGGGCTAGAGAGAGTGAAGAGAGAGTCATAAAAGTGGGTCTAAGTAATTTAAGGACCCATTTAACACCCATATTATTTTGGGCTTTCTCTTTCTAAACCCATTTGACTCATTTATTGAATATAACAAACCCATGTAACAACTCAATCTATCAAATATGGGGAAAATTACCAAAACAGTCATAAACCTAAATTCAATCATAAACATTTTTTTTGTGCCAATTTAGTCCTAAACCTTTTTTATTTGTGCCAATTCAGTCCATCCAGTTAATTTTGGCCAGAGGCACTAACGTGGATGCTGGCCGTATGTTGACGTGACAAATTTTCAAATATTTTTTGTTATTTCTTTTCTTTTTCTCTTTTTTTTCTTTTCTTTTCCCTTTTTTTTTCTCCCTTCATCTTCAACCTTTAGCCGGTCGCTAGTCTGGCAACTGGCCAAAGGTGGGAGCTAGTGATATCAGCTTTGCCCACCCTTGGTGAGGCTTGATCTCACCCAACCACTAGTGAGGCCGATCTCGCTAGTTGCCAACAAGTTCGATCCTCGCCTAGCCACTAGCGAGGCCTACCTTGCTAGTAGCTGGGTGAGGTCGAGCCTCACCGACCCCGCCTTTGGTCGGTTGTCGGTTCCAACAACTGGTTAGAGGTTGAAAATGAAGGGAGGCAAAAAAAAAAAAACAAAAGGAGGGGGGGAAAGAAAAGCAAAAATGATTAAAAAATTAGAAAAATTATTTTAAAAATTGCCACGTTAGCACCGGCCGGCCAAAATTGGCTGAATGGACTAAATTGGCATAAATGTAAAAGATTTAGGACTGAATTTTCACAATTGCAATAGGTTTAGAACTTTTTTTTGATAATTATGTCATCAAATATGAGTTAAGAATTGATTTTATGACATATTTTAACAAGTCTATAAATGAGTGTATTATGCTGTCAGAGGTGGTTGGGTGAACACCGAGATTGCCTAGCTTTGGTACCAACTTAAAAAATGAGAAGAATGACGGAACGATTGAATTGCTTAACTTCGATATGACAACAATGACTTGTTTGTAGGCCTGAAACAAAATCAACAAAAAATCCAGTCTAATACTCCATGTCATCAATCTAAACACAAATCCGACCAAATACAAAATATACATAATAAGCTAAAGATCCAAATGATTTGCAGAATATATGATATGTTAGTGACATCTCCCTAATGTCTAAAAGATATCTTTAACACCGGGTGCATCCCTGAATTTTCCCTTAATGTCCAATAGATGTGTGCAGACACAACTTATATTTTCCTCTCACTAAATCACAATCACTTTGAGGATTGATATTTTGGCAAAGATAGGACATGAGGTCCTTAAGAATGCTTGAACATCTGTGTAGCACGTCTCCTTTTCAATGCTGGACTTCTTTTCAAAGTTCAAAGAGCCGAGAGATGTTTCTTCATAGCACACAACCACTTCATTGAAAAGTGACTGACCTTGGTATTTCATGTACTCCCTCTTAAAGCAAAATGATATGGTACGTCAACTATAGGTTTTGTATCACGCAAAGCATAGTAGGTGCAGTATCAAAGTGGCATCGATTTTGGTCTCTGTTCACGTCAAATTAGGGCCACAAGTGCAATTATGGTTGAGTCAAAAATTTCTATTAGCACTGATGCCAGCTGCTTTTTTCTGCATTAGAAAACATCAATTCAGTCAAGATGTGGAAGCAGTAACTGTGCCATCTCTCTTTGTTTGTATTTGAATATGATCGCCGAACAGATTAGTGGGATCAACAGCACCTGAAATTGGAGAAATAAATCTCCGCTTCTTGGACGAGAGTGTTATTATATTCTTCTCATTTAAGCCAATGATTATCTGAGAAATCGAGACTTCCTCAACCCCTGTCAGGTGACATGGTCATGGAGAGAGAGAGAGATCTTCTAACCCGGTCGGTGAGATCTTCCGTCCCGTTTGGTGTCTCCATCAGTCATTGGTGCTGTGGCGAATTTTGATGGGTAAGTTGAAATATTTTATTGCATGCTGGAGATGTGGGATGAACCCACTGCACAACAAGATGTCTTCAGTTCAACAAACGTCTGCAAACCACAACAGGCTAGACTAAAACTCAGGCATGCCAATACCAGGGACAACAAGAAAACATCTCAAATGATGCCTGGTTTTACAGACTCAGATCAACATCAACTGAAAAAAGGTTACCCGATTCGCAAGACTCACTAAAAATCAGCAAGAAATCCTCCAATTATGAAGGCATAAGCCTCGATGTTTGTGGCCTTCATCCCCCTGCAACCTTCAGTAATACATTATATCTCACAAATTCCATGATGGTGGTTCTAGGAGTGACCTGCGGGAGAATCAGATCATTCCTGGCCTTTCAGGTGTAGTAAATACAGCAGTTCCAAGCTAATCTCGATACGCATTTACGGAAAATCTCAAGCGTTACTACATTAGACATAATTTTCAGAGTTAATAAATTAGTCGTAATTATGATTAACTAGGAATATTAACAAAACACATTAATCTAAATCTAGCGGTGGATGAACTTAAGCTTTTTCTTAGCTGGAAGCATCTAGACTTTCATAATATTCAAATGTTGGCACATAGATTCACGTTCACCTATAGTTTTTTCATAATTTTTTGAAATTCGAATAATATTTTAAATTCTGACGGGAAAGTTGTTTGCTTTTACGTGCTAAGTATAAGTAATGTTATCTAACACCTGTTGAATGAGAAGGAGAAAAGGACAATTGCTTTTGGAGAATAGTTACAGTTTAAGTGCAATAACTATTATATAGGGGAACTGTGAGCAAAACACTGTAATAGGGTCTAAACTTTTTTTTTTTTTGGCTAAAAATAATAGGGTCTAAACTTGTAATAAATCTGTAATATACCTAATGGTCAATACCGCATCCAAACATGCTATTAACATTGTACAAATATCAAATAGTATTTGACACTTACCTTTGGCTGCAGTAGCTCATGTGATTTTGCTGCACTTTGATCCTTGCTCTTGCGCTTTTGTGGCTCCATGTTATCAATTCAGCTTCAGCCTAGCTCCGTGTAGCATTCAAAAGCCGGTCCTTGTTCCTTTCTCGATTGTAATCATCCGATCTTCAGTATGAGGATCGCGATGTGGATAGAAAGTCGTCTATCTCTGCTGCTGTTCATTACAGCTTTTCTGCGTCGATGACCTTTGAAGAGGACAAGAACACAATAGCTTGTGACCGCAGGCTTAGTACATCTCAATTCCTCATGGCCGGGCCGACTTGGGGCAGGCTTAGTACATTTCACTCTATAAGTGTTGGATACATCTTGGTAATAAAATTATGAGGATATAGTGATGCACAAACTACTTGGCATCATGCAAATTAATGGTATCATTTAACAGGTATGATTAATTAAGTTATGTGTTAGGAAATCTTTAGCCCCAGAAATTAAATAAATGAGTGTGAAAGATTTAAAAAAAAGCAAGTTGTTTCATTTGGTCAATGAACCCAAGTAAAACATAGGCCCCAATCCATATGTAATGACAGGGGAGGTAATCATTCAGTGAGTCCAGACGGATCTTTAGGTCAGCCTAATTTGGGTGAGTTCAGTATTTTGAAACCACCTCATTGGAACAATTATATCTCTAAGATCTAAAAAAGAAAGATAATCTCTTATAATAGGAAACGGAGACGACATAGCAGTCTCCGGTGGACGTAGATGTTTCATCTTGTACAGTGTTCCCAGTGGTGCTTTGACAAATCTCAACCATTGATATATGAAAATGAGAATTCGATCAACGTTTGATATTGATCAAGGCAACAAGGAAGCACCGTAGGAGTAGAGGTTCTTCTCCTGCTTCCAATGCAATTAAAGAATCACGAGTTCGATTCCTAAAGGCTACTCTCCCTTGAGGTGTGCCCGGCATGCTTTCTCATTTCGTCCCTCTATCTAGGGTGTCAGTGGTTCGGTTCGGCTCAGGCTTTGGGTATTCACAATACTCAGCTCGAACCGAATCGTATGGATGTGAGCTTGTTTTTTACCTGAATTGAGACCCGACCTGGATTTGATCCCAACCGAAAATAAGGTTCGGGTTGGGTGTTTGACACCCCCACCCCCCGTCTGCTACTAAAAGCTTATCACCAGACACGAATCCAACATTCGATTCAATTCATGGAGGGCGTGCCTCCGAGATCACCATCCAAGAATACATCAATGTGTAGATATCAAAAGGCTTGGACAGGGACATAACCAGCTAAGACGCAAGAATTATCATTACTGATGCTTGTTACATCTTTTCCCCAAAAGAAAAAGAAAACTTTTAGGAGTCAAAACTTAAGTGAAAATGGAATTCTACTCGGTTATTATACATTGGAGCAAAAAAATAATAATAGGGTTTTCTATCTATGAGCTTTTGGAGTAATCTCTATGAGAAATTGTAAGATACTACTTGTGGGTTTGTTGTGGGTGTAAACCTTTGGTGTTCTTTATTATTCTCCGTTGATTTCTTTGGTAATTTCTTTTTCTGCATTAGATTTGAATTGCAAAATTCGTTAACCTTCTACATTAATTGTATTAGAACTAAGGATAGGGTTTCTAGATTAATTTTGGAGCTTTTGCTTGTCTAGTCACTGTCTACAAAAGTTGTGTTTGCAATTATAGTTGAAGCAAGAGTTGAGATTGAGAAATTCAATGGGAGGAACAACTTTGGGTTGTGGAGCATTAAGATGAGTGTCTTGTTAACAACCCAAGGTTTGGTGAAGGCATTGGATGGTGATAATAAATTGCCACAAACAATGAAAAAGGGCGGATAAGGAAGAGTTACTAGAGAAGATGAAATGAAAATCTTGTTGAATTTGTCAAATGAGATATTGATCGAAATGGCTAAAGAGAAGGATGACACAGCGTTGTAAGAAAAACTCGGGGCACTTTATCTAATGAAGGGTTTAATAGCATGTGTACGCTAAAAATGATGTTTCAATTTGGCGTGGTTGAAGATACATCTATAATAACCTATTTAGATGAATTCAACTAACTCATGATGGACTAGAAGTACATCAATGAGGCCTTGCTCAATAAAAACAATGCATGAAGTAGTTGGTGCCTCCACTAATTTTGAGCACTTTACTTATATACGGCTATAGGATGCGCTACGAGTATCTTGGAAAAGGTAAAGTTCATCTTGTTTTCTAAGGAGTGACAAAGGAAGTTGCCAAAAGATAAATGGAAGTAGGATATGGCACAAGGTTTGGTTATCCAAGGTAGAGAATCGCTGAGGCTTTGGAGAATGCAGATGGAAGAGCTGTTCTAAATTGAGATCCATCGTTTGGAACTATTGATGCTTTCACTTGGATGAGTTAAGGAACTAGAAAAAAGATATTTTTAAATTCAAGGATAAAAGAGTTAAGATGGGGATTGCAAGCGATGGTACTGTTTTTACAGTAGTAGATAATAGTTCTAGTCATGCGATGCTTTGTTAGCAGTCACCACTAGTTCATCAAGTGATGTTTGGGTGCTTGACTCTTGATGTTCTTATCATGCAACTTCTCATAGACATCGGTTTACTATCGATTGGCGTACAAATGCGGGTAATGTGCTTATGAGAAACGGTGATAGTTGTAAAGTTGTAGGTATTAGAACGGTTGGTGATTAGGATGCGTGATGGAGCAGTGAGCAAGTTGACTCATGTAAGACATGTACCATGGTTGAGAAAGAATCTTATCTCATTGAGTGCTCTTGACGGTTTTGATACCGGATCCCTGTTGAAGATAGAGTTTTGAAGGTTTCTATGTGTGCTGACTGTGATGTGGGGGAAGGCAGACCGTAGGTTGTATCTCCTCTGGGGAGCCATAGCGATTGCTTCATGTGCTAGAATCTCTAAAGCTTCAGATCAGGACACAACACAGCTGTGACACAAGAGTGAGAGGGAGATGATAGTTCAAGGTCAGAGGGGTCACTTAGAGATCATCGGACTAAGAAGCCAAATGTTCGTGAACACTGTGAGATCAGTAGTTAGCCAAGAGTGAAGTTCCGTATGATAGTTTGCTGGACCTCAGAGATTGTAAGTTGCGTACATTCAAACTTATGACTTATTGGAACCCTCTAGAGTTTTGTGCAAGGGTGATGCCAAGTATGTATTTTTCCTTGTTGATGGCTTGAGGAAAGTTTGGTTTTGTCTTCTTAAGCTCAAGAGCAATGTGCTTGGTTGGTTCAAGTCTTGAAAGACGATAATCAAAAAGCGGATAAGAAGGAAGATCATATGCCTGAGAACTGAGAAAGAATTGGAATTCTGTTCTAAGTAGCTTAGTCCGTTTTGCGTAGAGGAAGGCATGGTGAAACACCACAATGATGCCGATACACCACATCTGAATGGAGTTGCAAAACATATAAACTAAATTATATTGAAGAAAGCTCTTTATTCTCAAAAGTTGGATTAGGTGAAAGTTTCTTTGCTAAAGCAGTAAATATTGCTTGTTACCAAGGGAACAGATCACCACTATCAATAGTTGATTGGAGAACTTATGAAGGAACCTGGTAAGTTAAGTCTGCCAATTCACTGGATAGAAAGTGTTTGGTTTCCTTGCTTATGCTCGTGCAAGTAATGGTGTGCTACAGCCAAGGGTAAGGAGGTGCATATTCCTAGGCTATGCACATGAAGTGAAAAGATACTAGTTGTGGTGCACTAAGAATGATTCACTAGGTTTTATGTTTGGTAGAGAGGTTACCTTTGATGAATCTTCTCCGTTTTTAAGAAAAGGAGTGAAAGATTGATTGTACAGAAACATTTGGACATTCTTTAGGAACAGGAGGAGCTTCAATGAGCGCCTAGAGATGTTCAAAGTGTAGTAGATGTGATAGTGTTTATAGAGTCGCTAGATTTCATAGTCACTCACAATTGATGAAGCTTTGAGATGGCTAGCGAAGCTGAATTAGATAAAGCGACAATTGTATGCTGATATGGAAATGGATAATTTGGGCAATAAATACAACTTTAGGCATAGATACATAAGGTTAAGACTGCATGAATATTGCGAGTGGATGGAGAAGTTACATTGCGGAAGTGCTGAGATTCTTCAACATGCAATTGAAATTTTTTGTAAATACCCAACTTGCTGCATATTATAAATTGTCTAGACTAGCACTGTGTGCTTCAATGGAGGTGAAGCACTTGTCCATGCTTTACATGCTAATTGTGTTGGTTGTCTAAGTTATGCGGAAGATAATACTATACTTGATCTTTCCTGTTCAATAAGAAGAATGTATACGATTAAGCCAGGTGAACAGTACAGTGCTTTGAACTGGGTCCTAGTTTTGTAGGGATGATAGACATTGGACTATGTTTCAAAGAATATAGTGCAAGTAGTGTGGTACTAACTAGGAGGGTAACACGTCAAGCTGGGAATCTGAATGATGATTGAATTTTGAGCAGTTATTGTAATATCCGGAAATTTTGTAATAACATGTATATGACATTTAAAATTTTCCATATTCAATAATGATACTTAGATTATAAAGCTAAGTATTATTTATCATAGAATTTGGGTGGACGCATAGAAATTTTAGTAAAATCGTAAATTTGTTGAGGTGCGGAGGATGATTTTCGGGAGCGTAATTGTTTCGAGTTTGACGTATTGAAAATTTAAAAATTCTAAACATTTATATGTACGTTAATAGTAGCACGGTGTTAATTAATTTATTGTCGTCTTACTAATTGTTTGGTAATATTATTAGTTAAACTTTCATTAATTAGTGATAATAATTTATTATGTGCTAATTATGTTAAACGGAGTGAATTTTCTGATTTCAATGTAATTATTCACACAAGAATCCTCTTAAGCCTCACAAGACTCACGTGGCAATTGGAGGGTTAATGCATGACCACATGCCACTCTTAAGCTAAGCTTCTTACACTAATTTGACACATAACCATAAGCCATCATTACCTTGGCTATTAGTCATCTCTAACAAGTTTTAATTTCTTACACTTGATCGTAGATTGAGTAAAGAATTGCTACCTTTGAGTACATGCATTCTTCAACCTAAAATCTATTCCTATACATTACTTTCATCTTGGTAACATCGAAGGGAATTTTTCATTTTAGCCGTAACTCCCTTCTTCACCTTCCACTCTCAATGATAATTTACTTTCACCACTACCCAATCCAAGATCTACAAGGGGGCTTTAACTTTGGGTTGTTTAGATTTTGAGCGAGATAAGTGAAGAATCTAGATATTGAGTTAGTTTAATCTACTTGACGCTTTTAACTTGGATGGTTGTGATATGCTATTTTGATGTGCTATAATATCGTGGATTTGGTGATTGTTGGATTTGTTTTACTAGCCTTGTACATATTCAAAATGTGTGTGAATTATTTTCTTAAAGTGTAGTATTATTGGCAAGTGAAATTGTTAAATCCAAACTTGGAAATGTCATCCTTAAGGTGATGGTTGAATTCGTCTTGCTTGTTTCATGCATGTTTAAAAGGTAATTGATTGTCTTACTTAAGTTGAGTGCATATGGTGAGTGGAAATGATGAATCTCAACTTGGCGAAGTCATATTTGTAAGTCTAGACTAACTGTCGTTCGTAAAATCTATTGATTTCTGAACTGAGTAGATTTCACTTTCAAAATCTGGATTTATGTGTCACACTCCAAACCCTACGGTGCGCGATAACCCAACCGAGCTCGATTCGAGTGCGACGTCCCAGGACGCGTCGCCGACCCAACACAGAACACAGAGAATCGTGCACACGCGGAAGTAACATAACACCCTTACAAATTAAACACATGACCAAGGATAGCACAAACAACAAACACCAATATGAATATACACTTACATTAACAGGGAGAACATATACAATATCCATTTACACCCAAAATATATACCGCCAAACAAAAACGGGTCAATGGCCACTACTAGCAAAAAGGGGTAAGTGGCCTGGGCGGTCAAGGAACTAAAACTAGGTGTGGCTTCGGTCAAAAAGGTACTAGCCCGATCTGTCTAAGACTAAGACTAACTCTATGGAACCCAGTTCGGGTCGGATCCCGAAGACTCAGAAGAACTGTTAGACTGCTCATCCTCAGAGTCCATAGAGTCCAACTCGAACTCGGCCTCTGCTGGCTCCTCGTCTGAGTCAGCATCCTCAGGCTCGCCCTCCTACTCGAGGTCATGATCCATTGGCTTTAGCTACTTGTCTGACTCCATCGGCTCCAGGTCAGAATCCCAATCCACCGACTCCTTATCCATCGGGTCAAACTCGTCAACCTCCCAGATGATAGGCCGACGACCACAACTAGAACTCCCCTCAGACGTGTATTCGGGGCTCGCCAAGTCTCTATCCTGACACTGAGGGTCTACCTCTCCTAGCCCGCTGAATGGGACGTCAAAAGTTTTGAGGGGCCCGAAGATCCCGGAATAGTCCCTAAAACACCAGGCTATGTACTCATGTGCCTGGATGTGCTGCTAGCCCACGTCAACCCATATTGTAGTGAAATATCTAATATATGTATCCCCGTTCCTTACGGGGTACTCGGTCACGTCCCGATCTATCCGAGACGGAATCCCAAAACGAATAGGCACCTCAGACATCTTCAAGGCCGGGGGTTTGAAAAGTTGGGTTTTAACAACAATGAGAATAAATTTCAGCGAGTAAAATCTCCTAAACCTAAACTAGGCTAACATGCACCTCCTGACAGGCAAACAATCACATGAACAAACCAAAATCAATTGACCTAGGCCCTCAGGCCCAGATCGAGCACACAAAAGACTCTGCAGGTTAGGCATTTAATAATTGCCATAATGACACATAAGTGACAGGCTTATTCACACGTACGCCATGCACATGCTCATGCTCAATAATGCCAGCATTGCATACAAGTCACGGACACTCACATATTTGCACACTGCCAATGCATTCTTGCACACATATGCCACTAATATGTTCATGCTCATGATCTGGCTCAATAATGCACATTAGCACATAGCTCATTTCTCAATTAGAGCTCGACCCGCGTAAAACGTATCAGGTCTGATCCGCGTAAAACGCATCAGGTCTATATCAATTTCAACACTTTCTGGCTTGCGTAAAACGCATTAGACCCAATGTCTCTAGTCTGTGTAAAATGTTTCAAGCGCAACACCGATCTCCATTTATGGACCAAAACTCGCGTAAAACGCATCAGGCTAGCCGTCTTCCGATAGAACCGGACATCGTCCCGCGTAAAACGCATCAGGATGAGTTCAATACCCCGCGTAACACGTATCAGGGCTTATAGTGATCACACGCGCACACAACCAATTTTATCTGAACCCCGCGTAAAACGCATCAGGGCAATTAGGTGATTACATGCTCATGCTAGGCACGCATATTCGCACAATTCTAGTCTCAAGCCAATGTTCAGCATACGAAATGAGTGGTCATGCAATCCAGTAGTCGGGAAATAACACAATGCACCATGAGTATACAATTCCAACATGGGCACATAGTCCACTTATGCCAAGACATGTCCAAATAATACCACAACGTGTTCAATATTCAATTGACATGCTCGCGTTCAATCCCAATATGCCCAATCAACATATTAGCTTATCCAATTAAGCAATTCAATTCAACCTTGCATGGCACATAACCGGCACACCTAATTCACATACTTAATAAATGGAATTCGCGTCAAATAAACGGCCAATCGCACACCGTATAAATCGGTCACACATCCACACGGCATGGCACAACAATATTGATCCCAAATAAGCACAATTCAACCACCACTTAGTCGATTCTAGGCTTTCTCGGACTTTCACGATTAAACTCCAAATTGATCGCTCTTAATCCAATGAATTCCCTACATGGACAGCCACTTACTTGGCCATTCTAGGCCACTAAATCTCCACATAATCAACAATATAATCCACCAAAAATCATCACAAGGACAGCCACAACATCCGGCCACTAATTAGCCGTAAATTACCCTAATTTAACCACTAAATTAACCTAAACATATCTAGAAATGATTAATTAGCCTAATTAAGGTTTATGGGTAATTACTCACAATTTCCTAAGCTCCAAACAAGGCTGAACAGGTGGGGAAAATGGGCGGTCCGGGCTGGTCTCACGGCGGTGGCGCCGCGAGCGGCAACAGCGGCTTGTGGACGACGGCGGTGGCACTCCGGCAGGCTCACGACAAGGAGGAAGAGAGGACGGGAGAGAATGAGAGTGGCGAGAGAGCGAGGGAGAAATGAGGGTGGCTTGGTGGTGAGGCGAGGTGGCGGACAGCGGTGGCGCGCGACAGCGGCTCCTTCGGCGGCAATGGCACTCACGGCCGGACAAAGAGGAATGGAGAGGGAGAGAGGGCTGGCTTGGGGGAAGGGGTTGGCTGGGTGAGTGATGGTGAGAATGAGGGTGAGAGAGAGATTCGGAGAGTTTATGCATAAGCTAGTGGGGTCGTTGAACCAATCTAGCACCAAATGACCATCATACCCTTCATTCAAGGGCTTGGATTAAAACTGGCTAAAAAATCTAGGAGCATCTTAATCCACTAAATCTAATTCTAATAATAATAATAATAATAATAATAATAATAATAATAATAATAAGCAAGACCATAATATCCACTAATTAATCTCTAAAATTCGGAATCCAAGCTTAGGGGCCCAGGGGCAATTTGGTAATTTTTCGATTCGGGATCAAATTTTCAATTTTTGACTCTACCGATCCCAAATATAATTGGCCATATAAAATTGACGTCGTCCTTGCAAAATAGTCGCGTATGTCTACGAAATTCAACACCGAAGTCCGGACTCAATTCCACGATCGATTTCACTCAAATGCGATTTTAGTGTCTCTCACTAACGGGCGGTTGTTTAGTGGTTACGCGTATCGACCTAGGGTTATTCGAGTCGTGACGGTCTCGATTCCTAAGAGAACGAGAGGATTTATCGCTAGTTCCGGGGGTTACGATCGTTCGGAATAAGTTTGGTATCATTTGCCACGCATACTCTCGATTGTGCAGAATCACTCGCGATCCGATCGTACGTCGCTAGCCAAACCAAATCCGTCACCCTCCTTGGATCGGCCCACATTGGCACAAAATATTCCCTCGCTGATCCTCAGAATCGGACTCGATTCACGGTCGAATTCTTGGGTCCACGTACCATTTTTCCTAGTTAGCCATTCCCTACTGGTCAGTATCTCGAGAATGATCAGTTCCGGGCGAGACTTACTAAAATATAATGAGAAATGCATATCCATTTTATTGATTACGAAAGTGGATCGAATTCAAGACGTGACATTATGTATTTCTAAAATCGATTAGACTTTACTCTTTGTATCTAGTTATGTTTATTTTCTGAACAGAATATATTTTACTCACAAAATTTGGATATATGTATTTTAAACCGAGTAAACTTTACTCTCTAAATTTGTATATATGTGTTTCTGAAATGAGTAGATTTTACTCTCAAAATCTGAATTTGTGTATTTTCTGAACTCCAGTAGATTTTACTCTAAAAATCTATATACATCTATTTTTTAACGCAAGTAGATTTTACTCTCTAAATCTGAATATATCTATTTTTTAAATATAAATCTAGATATAGTTATTGCTGAGCATGAATAGATTTTACTCTCAAAATATGTATACATCTATTTTTGAATCTAAGTAGATTTTACTCTCTAAATCTGGATATATCTATTTATAAATCTGAATCTGGATATAGTTATTGCTGAACCTGAGTAGATTTTACTCTTAAAATTTATATATATTTGAATTCGAATAGACTTTACTCTCTAAATCTTGATATATTTATTTCTGAACCCGAACAGATTTTATTATCAGAATTTGGATATATTTATTTCTAAAACCTAATAAATTTTACTCTCAAATTTTGAATATACTTATTTCTAAACCTGAGTAGATTTTATTCTCAGAATCTAGATATATTTATTTATAAACCCAAACAGATTTTACTTTTAAACCAGAATATATTTACTTCCTAACCTTTAGTATATTTAATAGAATTACCTTATGAATTGAGTAGATTTGCTTTTCGAACTTGAGTAGATTTTGCCTTTTGAGTCTAATCACATGTTCTTTGTACTTAATTGCTTGAATAATGCATTTCATTGTCTTGAGGGATATATGATGTAATAAGAAGGTGAGTATACGCATGTAAATACTTATTTATCATGGCTTACATGAGGATAATATATTTTCCGTCACCTGCAAATCAAAGGTGATGATGTCTCGTGTGTCGAGATGCCCCATAGGTTGGGATACCTCGGAGGGTGTACCGAGATGCCTTGGGAGTCGAAATGCCTTATAGGTTGGGATGCCCCGGAGGTTGTACTTGGATGCGTCGGAGTTGAGTTACCCCATGTATTGAGATGCCCTAGGAGAGTTCAGAAGGAGAAGTAATGAACTTAACGCATAAGTATGAGTACTATATACCATATGCTTGCGTTTGAACTAAAATATTGTGGAATAATGAAGTGATTTGATTAGTGTGGCATATCCAAATGGGAAAGATATAACATTTATTCAAGTTTTTTGCATACTTACTGATTGTTATGCATGTACGTTGTTTGTGACAGGTGAAGTGATAAGATTATTTTCCTAACTTAAAACTAGAGATTTCTTTTACAAGGCAGCCCATTCCTTTATTTTTCAGACGCGTAGGATGGACGTTCCGCAGTCTTTACGTTTTGGAGTTCCCATGTATTATGAAGGTGTCTATGAAACTGTGTTTATAACTGAATCTGAAGTACTATACACCAAATGTAGTTCTAATATGTGGAACGACCATGTGTTTTATGGAGTGGGTTCCCCATTGATTGGTCGCATGGTAATGTAACCTCGACGGTGAGTTAGTTGGCCTGTTGAGGGGCTTCGACATTAATGATGATGGTCACGCAATGGAGGGCGAAGTTATCGATCCCTGATGTCATCAGTCTTTTGTACAGGCAGACTTTTGAAGTATAATCTAGTATGGAGATAGGCAACCTCGACCTACCTAGACTTTTGTTTTTTTGTGATTATATGAAGTTTGTATGGAGATGTAAATCTAATAAGTAACGTAAATAAAGAAGCATAAGTAGTTAAACTATACTCGTGTGATTTTCATGGTTAAGAAATGTTCAGATTAAGCTTCCGCTTGTCTATTTATTAATTAAGATTAATAACTATTAAGAGACACATGTCACGTGTAATGTTCTAGGACGTCACAGTTATGCTTTAATTCAATGAGCCATGCTATGAGTTGGAAAGAGTCATTATGAGACATAGTATTTTTGTCGACAACTGAAGTTAAAAACATGGTGACAACTGAATGACCTGATTAGTGATGCTGGCGTGGGACATCGGGTTGATACGGTGTTTAGTGGAAGCCAGAGATATCACGGAAGAGTCAAGTTCAGTGGTGATTGAAATATCTACATCATATATAGCATGTAAAGATAAGATGTCGCTGTGAAGAAATTTCTTCCTATAGAGAATCCTTTGGACACGTGGATTGAGTTCATTCCTTTGAGTAAGTCCAAGATTAGCTTGGACTTCTCTTATGGTCGAGTGCTCATCGGGACATTGGAAAAGCCGGCATAGATGATGAGCATTATAACTTGGCCAAAAACATCAAGCTAATGTGGAGAAATGTTAAATTATATTTCGAGTTTGAACCTACATAAACCTGACCTGATAGAAATCTGGCTAGTATCCCAACGGTTGTAACTTTGTAATTCTCCATGTTCATAATGGATTTCTTTGCAGCCCTAGCTCTTCTCATAAAATAGGCACCGACACTCAAACGGATTCCCATAAAAACTCCAACATTCTTTATCATTCGTCATTGATTTCTCCGATAATCGTTTCTTCTCGCATTAGACTTGAATTGGAGGATCGGTTAACTTTGGCATTATTTCACAACGATATGAGTGACTCATATCCGTAGTTCGGGTCTTAAACAAGACTTCAACGTCGAAATACGATCTTCTAAACGGATTGACATGCCCCAATTAGTTTGATCAATCAATATAGAATATGCTGGACTGTTAGATTGATCTACAGATGGGAAGTGCCTTGATCAATCTGACGGACCTTTCGGCATGCTTTTGAGCGAGGATTTAGTGGATTCATTCATTATTGGGCCTTTTTGCCTCCGACCAACCTGCTGCTCAACTACTTTTCGATGAGGCCAAAGTAAGCAATGTGTGGACGATGGCCATTGGGCGGTACTGAGTTATAATGTCCGACTGAATTTATTAGCAAAGTGACTGTTTGGAGCATCTATTCAGTGAATAACTCTACTCGATCCTGATTTCTGGATTTTGTAGCTTTCTAATCTGTATTATGGTGGCCTCCTGTGTCTTCTTCCTCGTCTATAACGATTATCATATTAATTTATTTGATGGTGGGAAAAGTTCCTCAGAGAAAATGAAAGGAAAACAAGAAAGAAAATTCATAAACTTGTGGCCAGTTGTGGATCTAACTTGCTTGACGTGGGCTCAAGCACCTTTAATGCTAGCAATGTAAAAAGAAATAGCCTTTATTTAGGATAAAGATGCTCGATCCAAGATCGTACAAAGGGTCGGTAATTTTTGACACGACCTGTCAGCAAGAGACAACACAACATATGGTCAAACATATTTGGATTTGACATAAACATGTACGTGTCTTACGCTTATTGATTGGTTAATCTAGTTACACATGAATCGGCACATTCAAGTTGGCGTGTCATTTGTTTTGAGACGATAGAATTATGCATTTGTTTTTTTAGCACGTTTAACATTCGCATATGAAGACTTCTTTATACTTGAATATTTCATAAAATTACACCCATATTCAGGTCTTGTTTGAGCCGTACAAGATGGAAATCTTAGATACAGATCTCGGACGAGATACAAATATGTAAATTAGATATTTTTAGATACTTTTCAAGTTACGGATACTAAGGCAAATGGTCAAATAAAAATATATTTAGAGATACAAAAGTCATTAAATATAAATTAACTCAATATACACTTTTGGTGAAGCCAAAATAAGCAACGCATGGAGGATGGCCATTGGCTGTTCTAAGTTATATCGTCCAACTAAGTTTATCAGCAAAAATGACTGTCTCAATCCTGATTTCTGGATTTTGTAGCTTTCTAGTCTGAATTATGGCGGCCCCACTGTGTCTTCTTCCTTTTATATAATAATTATTATATTTATTAATGCTCCATTTATTTAGTAAAAAAACGAATAATTTTAAAAATATTTTTCTAAAAGTAATTGCTTGCATCACTTAAAATAATTAGTTAATAATAGATATTTTTTTATCAACAAAAAATTTATGTCTAAATATTTTCGTGGACAAAGAGAAAAATATTATTTATTTATTTATTTTTATAAGTAATATAAATGATTATTTTTAGAAAACTATTCACTTTAAGCGAAACGACGAATGCTGAGAAAAGCTTTGCAAAAAAGAAAAAGGAGAAAAAGAGATAATTCCTGAACTTGAGGCCAAAGCAGAAATGACCCAACTCTGCATCTTTGTCAATCTAGTTTGCTTGACATGGGCTCAAGCAACTTTGAGGGGGCAGGTGCTAGGTTCCAATCCTTAGTCACCTCCACCCGATTATATTTTTGGGACAAGTGTATTGAAACGAAAGCGTAATTGAATCCTAAAATTTTTAAAAAAGTAATCATGTTCTAAAACTTATCAAATTTATTTAATTAATCATTTCATTAACTCCGTCCAACTAGACTAACGAAAAATGTTACGTATTTTATTTGATTACTTTCTTAAGACATGTGGCAACGAGGTAGCGCCTATCAAGTGCATATTCAAAAGTTAAAAAAACTGCAAACTAAATTAGATTAAAAATAAAAAAAGATAAAAGTTAATAGAAAAAACACAAATTAAATCAGTCACACTCATCATTTAGGTTTTCCTAGACATGAGACAAGACTCCATAAGATAAGTTCTTCCTATTAGGACTACATTTAGGCTAGTGGATGATGCCACAAGCAACTCCTGTGAACTTATACCGATGTCCAATCTTTATGCTAATTAATGCTGATGTAGAACAGCTGGCAAATGGTTGTATGGAAACTTTCAAGCGTCATAATAGTGGGCGGTTCTGCCCACACCTTAAATGATAGGTCAACTTCAAACAATCATAACTTTTGATCAAAAAGGAATTATGACACGTACAACATATATAATCGAAGAGAATTATGAGATCTTTGAACCTACAAATGGGCTACGCCGGTTTAGGCAATGTTCGACCTTCAAATCCATTCATTTTCCTTGATTTCCGAGCATTCAAAGATTTCAAATGTGTTTTATAGATTTTCGGGACGTATTTTGAAGATTTTTCCTTTATCAATATTTTTCTTTAATTATGTTATTTGATTATTTTCTAAAGGGTGACCTCCCTATAAGTAGGTGCTTAAGATATTGTAAATGGTACTTCATTATCAAAATTAAAAAAAAAATTGGAATCCTTTTCCGAGTATATCTTCCTCTACGTCAAATGCCCTCTCTTACGTTAGGCAAGTTCCCTTACTTGAAAATCCTATATTACATCTATTTCGATACAAATCATCTGATGTGGCACACTTGAGAGATAATGATAGCAAAGTTGTTTTAAAATGATACAAGTAAAACTTTTTCTTGCTTCCCATTTGAAGATTTGGGACTAGTTTAGGTTGCAATCCAAACAATAGCCCCTCTTTTCAATTGTAAACCCAAGATTAATGCTTCCCTCCTCCTCACGCCAGCAGCCCAACTCTGACATTATATTGGCAATTTACCTTACTTGAAAATCCTATATAACAATGATTTCAACACAAATCATCTGATGTGGGCCACTTGAGAGATAAGCAAAGATGTTTTAAAACATTACAGGAAATTTTTTTCCTTGCTTCCCATTTGAGGATTCGAGACTAGTTTAGGATGCAATCCAAACAATAGCCCATCTTTTCAATTGTAAACCAAAATCGATGCTTCACTTTGAACAACACGCCAGCTGCCCTCCTCCTCGCATAAGCTACCGTCCTCCTGACGTTAATTTGATGATTTTCCTTACTTGAAAATTCTATACAACATTTATTTTGATGCAAATCATATGATGTGGCTCGCTTGAGAGATAATGACAGCAAAGATGTTTTAAAACAATACAGGTAGAATTTTTTCTTGCCCCACATTTGAGGATTTGGGACTAGTTTAGGTTACAATCCAAACGATAGCCCCTATTTTCAACTGCAAACCAAAATCAATGCTTCACTTCGAACACCACGCCAGCCGACCAACCACCCTCCTCCTTCGTCCGCCACCACTGTCATCATTTGAGCTCTCTCTCCCTTTCTCGGCGCTCACCATTCTTCCCTCCACAGCTAGTCCCAACGTTGAACCTTTCGACGAGGTCATATTTGGCTTCACCAATGCCTTGGCCGTTAGGGTACGAGATGGGCCACCTCACCAACAATACGTTCAAAATTGGAATTTGGGGCAAGGGTTTTTTAGGAAGGGAATCAAACCCAATTTCACAATTTGGGGGAAGATTTGTGGCATTGGGAAAATGATACAAACACTCCATGAACTTTGGCCTAATATGCAATTTAATTCTTAAACTTTTAATTTGTTCAATGTAGTTCCTCAACTTTCATCTAATGTTCAATGTGGTCCCTGAACTTTTGGTACATGTTCAATTTAGTCTCTAAATTATATGAAGATGTTTAATGTAGTCCTTCTAAGTCCTTCCATTAATTCAAGTTCAGAGACTACATTAAACATTTTCATATAGTTTAGGGACTTGAACATGTACAAAAAGTCCAGGGACCACATTAAACAAATTAAAAGTTCAAGGATCATGTTGAACATTAGGCGAAAGTTTAGGGACTATATTAAATAAATTAAAAGTTCGTGGACCAAATTGCACATTGAGTCAAAGTTCGAGATCTATTTGTGTCATTATCCATTTGGTTTATGGAGCAATTAAACCTAATTTCTCAATTTCGGGTAAAATTTGTGTTGCCAAATAACATAGTTTGATCTATACCTTGAATGTTTAGCATCTCCCTCGAGACACATTGGATTATTTGCTCTGAAATAATGCCACATGTGATTTTTCGGTGACAGAAGTGGCCAATGTCACTTAAATGATCAACTTTTAGAAGTTATGACACTTAAATGATCACCTGAAAAGTTAAGGCAGAAAATTGAGCACCGTACGAAAGTTCTGAATTGGTAGTTTCCTTAGCCCCAAAGATGTTGCACAGGCTCATTTTACGACATTGAACTAAATGATGAGGAACATAGTTATCACAGTGCAAATAACATATGGGAACATTATCGAACTCAATGTATGTCTCGATGTGTTTTCATATTGTATGGCTTGATATGGTGGAGGAATAAAAATTAATAGCCACTTCTGGTATGAAACTACATAGAATCGTTTAATTAGTGCCCAATCACTTGGTGGGGTTGCTCATGATTGACTAACCCTCCTGTCCTCTTGAAGGAGTCGTATGTGGTTCGAGCACAAGGGTCGTTTGGATAATGATAGTGAGTCGATGGAGGAGATTGTGAGGCGTCCGAAGATCCACATTTAGTGGCTTGCGGCTGCATAATGACTCATGCTGCCTCTATTCCGACACCACAATTAAGTAAGCTTTTCCATTTCGTGACACAATTAAATTAGGCCTTAGAAAAATCAAAAGAAAGTGATCGCCCTCCCAGTTGGGCAGTCTTGCCTGCTCATTATTGGTCGATTAGTCGAAGTGACGGATTTTTTCTCCTGACTTTCGACTGTATTTGCTTCAGTTGTCAAAGTTCCCTTTACATTCCAATAACGAGAAAGAAGATTAAAGGAGGTAAATTGGACTTTGAAAACCAATGAGAGTTGCATTAGGCAGGGAATTCAAAGTCTACATCATGCCTGCTCCATTAACCTTCTCGTTTTGTAGTAATTACACTAGTGCCTAGAAGCATTAAAATTTCTTGTTTAAATGTGGGTACTAAATGGTATCTTATTGGACCATATTGAATATTATAAACAAGCAGACCATTAAATAGCATGCGAGTCCTACTTTTTGTTCATAATTCTTAGGTACGAGTGTAAAGGCCCGTCTACTTGGATGCTCATGAAACATCCTGCAAACCCCATGACAAGTTTAGGCCTTTGGTCTGGACCAGGCCTGATGTCTCATGGCTAAAGTCTTATTTGATGCAGGTAATAGTTTGTGTACTTTTATGGAACTATTGAAGTCAACGGATATCTTGTCCTATTCAAAAGAGACATCCATTAGTGATGGCAGTGGGAGGTGCAAGACTTGTAGTCTCATTTATGAGGCCACGGGTCGAACTAGCTTATTGTGATAGTAATGTGTGATTTTTCTGTTGATGATCGGGTTTGTAAACTTCTAGTGCTCAAGTGGTGCTAAGGTGATTAGGTCCGCGTAACTTAGACCTTTATGCACGAACAGTGCCGAGGGTCTCGATTAAAACGGATTAAACCTAAACGTGAACATTATTTAGTGAATGTGAAACTGTTATATAGATATTAGAGAGAAAGCTATACTAGTCATCCTCTCCGTCTTTTTCAGTTTACCAAAAAAGAAATATCTCTCTGAATTCCGTTTAAAGATCAAATGCTCAAGCAAAACGATCAACTATTTGATAGTACACACAAGTACAAAAACTAATTTTCGTGAGAGAACTATGTTATTTTTTTGCCATGGAACATTACTTTGATGCAATTATCGTATATTCAACCAAACCAAAATTGTTCTGTGCTATATAATTGTAAATTTTCATAAAGGTATCATAATCTTGTCTATGTAATCTGTTATCTTTTCTTTAAATTCGATATTCGTCGCCTACGTGTCCACTTGACTTCATTTACATCTTCTCCTAACTTACCAATTATATAAGCTAAAAAACAAAGAATTAGTCATGATAAGAAAAGAACAAAAGATCAAATTACCCAAAACATAACAGAAATTATAAAAACACGAAGATAAAATTCTAAAAGAAAATATAAATACACTAGTTTGGTATTTCGATGCAGTTTGATGTGCAACTAGCCCAATTTAAGTTAAGTGAGATCAATATCTTCTTCGATTTCTACTTGATTCGATCCGGAAAATTATCAAACCGTTCAATTCGGCTGACGGAACCAAGAATTGTTTAGGCCCTCATAAGCCGGTCATTCCTCTTGCAATCATCTGCCCTGTCCTTTCTTGCAATTTCTTTACACCTCGCAAACGTCCACATCTAAGAGAAACTCGGGTTTGAAATAAAGAAGTATAAAGAAATGCTTGGCTATACGTCTTCATGGACTCCATTATCGGCCTCTCTTTCAAGAGCTAGCAAAAGCGTGTATCTCATGTACTCTGGCCTAATCACGCTTTATTGCCAAAAGTAAATAACACAAGTCCTAGACCTTACGCAAGATTCTCTGGAGATGCCATCCACTTAGCTTTATTTTTAGATGAATACAAATAACAAAGCACCAAATTCCCAAGGAATGTCTTGTTATAACTATTGGGTAATTCCCTTTTTTTTTTTTCGTGACACGGGGTATTCGAACATTCGATTCTGCTGATCTCATAGAATGCAGGCAAGTCTTTCAGTCCACATGTATCGGGTAAGACTTCAGTTACAAGATGGTGAGCGTGATCTAAGATTACTTTGAGTGTGAGATGTTATGAGTTGAATGTAGAATTGGCCGTATCTAAACCAAGCGTTCATCCACTTAACCAGATAGAATTTTGGACAGTATTTACTAACTAAATAAGTCCGCCTATTCAGTTAGGCGAGGAGAAAAAAGATTTGCGGGGAGTTGCTTCATATTGATCGACCCTAAAAGGGAACATTGAGTAGCTATCCAATTTGAAACCTCCCATTTTTTTAGGTTTTGCCACTAATTAATCAACCCCTTAAGATTGATCACTACCTAATTACAGTGGCATTGATGGGACTTCCCATGATTAAGAAATTAAGAATGCTAGATCACCCCTCCTTCTACTCTCCGTTGCTGTCCCTTTCCAAGTCAACCAAACCACCTCACCTTCTGGAACCTGGAGGCCCCGTGACAACCACAATTGACAATTTTTAGTGGCTAGAAAACAAATGCGATTGGAATATATTAGAGTCCCATAATGGAGGTGTCCACGTGGTTGTTGTGATAATTGTGGAGGGAAAGAGTTAAAAAAACGGTGCTTTCCCAGAACCCACTTCAATGCTTCTTGTCAAATACGTAACTTTCTTCCCAATATTTTAAAGCCGTGATGAATGGCGGATCTATGACTAAATAAGGCCCTCTTGGTTTTGTATGTGCAAACCCTTTACTTCATCCTTGAACGCTTACTTGTTCTCTTTCCATTGGCATGTGATGTTAGGGCAACTATCATTGGTTCCCAAGAAAACTAAAAGCATCGCATGGTCAATTGGGTACTATCAAGTACCTACAAAAAAAAAAGGGTCGGTCTTTTTCACCTAATTAAGCTATGGCACGGGGGACTCCCAAGTATTGTTAGCACCCAAGTACGACCAATCGCCTCAACTCAACACGCATTTCCCACCACGCTTATTCTGTCACAAGCGCAGTGTGGCATGCCAATCTGTCGAGATGGCGCATCAATTACAAACCCTTTATCTACCGGTTTAGCCCCTAAATTTTTAGGTATTCGATCGACTTGGGAAGAGATTATACGAAGGCCCACTTTTTTTTTTTGGGGGGGGGGGAGTGGGGTTGTTTTGATATTGATGTATTTTGTTATCATGACTCACGGTCTATCCACAAGATGGGGGCTCAATTATGGCGCTGGAGACCATCAAGCAATCAACATACTCACGTAATCTAGTACTAGGGGATAGACACATTAATTTGCGTGATCATTTGATGGAGTACGCTGACGATTATTGCAACAACAATAATTTGCACGACGTGTCACTAGATGCCTGATGCCAAAAGGGCAAAACACACATAAGCACGCAAAGATGAGTGTTGACTCCAAAATTATGAGAAGCTAAGAAAAGATGATCATCATAGAGATTATTGCTTTGAAACTTTTTTGAGTACTTTGAATGTGATTGACAAGTGTGGAACGTCTACATTCTCTGAGTTTGATATAAGACATTACTGAACTGACGAACACACATATCTTTAAAAGAAGTTGAATCAAATTAAGTTAAATCAATGTGTCGATGATATGGCGTATATTCACTTCCAATAATACAGATAACACACATAATTTGTTATGTCATGAGGTTGTAAATTAAAAATAAGAGGGATTCAAATTTTATTTTATTTTTTGCAAGATTTGTATTGTTCAATAAAAACATTATCTATACTCCATAGATTCTGAGGAATGATCGTTCAAAGTTGCGGTGTCAAATAAAATGAGTACATAACATAAGGTTAGATGCGGGAGAATGTGGCAACCCCACACATATCTAGTGAAACGTCCAGCCAAATAATGGCATAGAAAAATAGAAAAATAAATATATAAAAATAAAAGACCCCAAATTAGACCTAGCTAAATACCTCACGAACTGGTCATAATCGATCTCATGATTAATGTCGATGCATCAAGTAATCCAGAAGAATCCAGACAATAGAGAGGTTCAAACGAGTTGAGCTATTCGAGGCTTATTCCGCAATTACTCAAACTCGCTCGATTCTTCTTCAATTTTAGATCGCACTTGTTGGTGGAATAAGAAGAGTAAAAACCTGGCTTTTGTCAACCCAAATCGAATTTTTCAATATTGAGAAAGGGTTTTGTTGACATGGCTCGATAGCACTTGTTAAGGACTTCAAAAAAAACAAATTGGCTTGTCATACCGCGTAAGTTACAATAATTGCATACCTCCTTCCCCATCCAAACTTTATAGGATATTTTAGGGTCGATCCCATGAAAAATTCTTTACTTCGTCGTGTGGGCACCAATATGCCAATTTTTTTTTTCCTTTCACCGATACCTAAAACCTATACAAGCGACCCCAAAATTGTCGTCCGCTTCTGTACTTAATGACCGTTTAAAATCCTTCGTGGCGTCATTCCCAATGCTGCCACGTTGAATTTTTAACTACCACGAGATATTTATGGGGTCTTGGTGAGACAAAAGAAAATTTGGGGTATTGGTGTTTCACATGAAAATGTTTAGAAATTTTTGTGTAATGTCCAGATATTATATTCATTTGGGCCAAGAGATGATGGAGCTAACGGTCTTCTTGCTGCCTTTATAAACCCCACGAAGTCCCTTCCTGCTTCCTCCCCGCTCTCTTTGCATTCTTCACTTCGGCATTTCATCTCAAAAATCTGTTCTTTGAGTTGAGCTGTTGATCAACTTCTCTCTCTGAAGTCTGAACAGATCACCTTCCATTCCGAAACTCTGTTGGTCTTGCCTAAACAGTCAACATTTGCTCGTCCAATCTTGGTGAGTCGATTTTCCAATGCGAGCTCATCTCATATGCGGATTTTCTTTGTGGCATTTTACCTTCTATGACACCCTTTTTCAATTTATTTGATTCCTTTCAATGAAAGTGAAAATCGGAGATGTATGATAAAGCAAGACAAACCTGATACAGAGTGAGCTCTGTTTCTCCTTGGAAAGAGTACCCACATGATATTAAAGGGTGGTGATTGAGAGTATATGCCTGACTTGACATCGTAAATGATCTTCAAATTGGGAGATGCAAGTTCTGATCTTTGTCGAACTATTTAGCTCTAGTTCAATAGTTATGACCTTCAAATTGTTTGCTTTTATGTCGGGTCGGGCAAGTTTCGATTGTTCGTCACTGATAGTTTGATATGCTGCAGCTAGTTTCATTTGATTTGAGCGGTGTTCTTTTCGCTTCGTTTGTTGATTATGAAGAGGCAGAGAGAATAAGAATATATGAATCTTAACACAAGCTGAAATGCTTTTACGGTCTTCAACTTTAAGCAAGTTGTTTACGCCTTCTTACTGTCTATTGAAGGTCCTTTGGAGACGATTGAAATGGAGTTCGAAGGGATGTACCGGCAACCTCAGAGGCCTAAGTATGATTGTCTCTTGTTCGGTAAGTTTTAGCTTATTCCATTAGATGCGATTGATTGAATGGACACGAACATAGATTAATTATGTAATCCCGACTTTAACGTGCTTCTAGATCTCGACGACACCCTCTATCCCCTAAGCTCTGGGCTTGCCACATCATGCCGAAAGAACATCGGAGGTAGCTATGCTTTTTCCCACAGCCAATTCCATGGTGCTGTGTCATGTTGCATTAACTGAGATTGTTTATGTTTCATGTTCTAACGTTGAAGCTCTTTGCCAGATTATATGGTTGAAAAGCTCGGCATAGATGAGGACAAGATCGATACCTTGTGCAACCTTCTATACAAGAATTATGGCACAACAATGGCTGGTCTTAGGGTAAGATTTCACAATTTTATCCAGCTTTGCAATGTAGACAAAAAGATCAGCTGTTATTTACGCTTAATCGGGTCTTTTTCACTTTCCAGGCAATTGGCTACGACTTCGATTATGATGACTACCACAGGTTAAAAAAATCTCGTGTATCATCATTTGACCATGTCTCACTGTCTTGAGCATTTTGTGCATTTATTTGCTTTTGCTGAGGATAATTTTGCGCCAATTCAACAGCTTTGTCCATGGGAGACTGCCATACGAGAACCTAAAACCCGACCCGGTCCTGATGAGTCTTTTGCTCAGCATGCCTTACCGTAAAATCGTAAGCTCATGCATCCTGAAATGCCAGAGATTTTTCGTCAATTTTTTGAGGTATTTCTAACCTGTTTGGTAAATGAAACAGATATTCACAAATGCGGACAAGATTCATGCGGTCAAAGCACTAAGTAGGCTCGGACTCGAAGACTGTTTCGAAGGGATTATTTGCTTCGAGACACTGAATCCTGTTCACAAGAACGCTGCATCTGATGATGAAGATGATATCGAGTTTGTGGGATTGCCGAACACAATCAGAAGCAGTGACTCCGGGTCCGGGATTTTCGACATAATTGGGCATTTCTCCGGACACGGTGCCGGGTCAGGATTACCAAGAGCCCCTGTTGTTTGCAAACCATCAGAAGACGCCATCGAGCGGGCTCTCAGAGTCGCCAACATCAACCCCCAGAGAACGGTGAGACAATCTTCTCTAAATTCCACTGCTGCATCGTTCAATTGACTGTCGACGAATGCCCAATTATTCATCCAAATTTATGACTGCAGATTTTCTTCGAGGATAGTGTTAGGAACATCCAGGCTGGGAAGCGTGTCGGCCTTCAAACTGTGCTGGTTAGTCATTAAATAGGATACCGAATTATTTAGAGAAAATACCACCAAAAATCCCAAACTATGCCCATTATAACACATTTACCATAAATTTTTTTTTGTGACGCCAAAAACCCCAAACTATGCACATGTGACACATTTACTCTCCATTAGGGTTTTATTAAAAATCTCCATTAGAACTCTGATGTGGCACCACATCAGAAAAAAATAATTTTAAAAATTCAAAAAAAGTCACTGTTCATCGCGAGTTACTGTTCGTCTCGAAGTTACTGTTCATCATTTTCTCGCTCGGCCATAGCTCTTCCGGAGCTTGTCCGTTGCTGCCCACTGCTGCATAGACCTTAAAGGGCTTTGTTGTAGTTGCCAATCACGACGGCCACAAGCTTGAAACTTGGCCATGGCCGCTCCACTCGAGCTTGAAGCTTGGTCTGATCATGAAGAAGAGGAATATGATGACGAAGATCTTCTTCATCATCAGGCCAAGCTTCAAGCTTGAGCGGCCACCATGGCCTAGTTTCGAGCTTGAGCAGAGAGGCCATGGCCAAGCTTCAAGCTCGCGGTCGCCATGGTCAGCAACTACGACGAAGCTCCCGGAGGTCTAAGCAGCGGTGGGCAACGGTGGGTAAGCTTTGGAAGAGCTCTGGCTGAGTGAAAAGACGATGAATAGTAACTTCGAAGATGATGAACAATGACTTTTTTTGAATTTTTTTTAAAATTTTTTTCTGATGTGGCGCCATGAGAGCGTCACGTCAATGCCACGTCAGAGTTTTAACGGAGATTTTTAACGGAACCCTAACGGAGAGTAAATGTGTCAAAATGTGCATAGTTTTGGGTAAATGTGTCACAATATGTATAGTTTGGGATTTTTTGTGGTATTTTTTCAATTATTTAAGTCCTCTACCAATAGTCATGTGAACCCCACTAACTGCATACCAAATAAGAATCCGTAAAGGGATAGTAGAGCAAATTGTAATGTATCCTTGATGGATTTCGGTAAATTTTTGCAGGTTGGAACTTCTAACAGGCCAAAAGGTGCAGACTATGCACTCGAGAACATCCACAACTTGAGGGAGGCAATCCCAGAGCTTTGGGAATTCGAAGTGAAGTCTGAAGTGGGTTACTCCGGCAAGGTTGCTGTAGAAACCTCTGTGACAGCTTAGATTCATTTTAAATGTTGTCACTCCTCCTCCTCTCCCTTGTAACACACAAAACATGAAATGGTGGGATGGAGATGTATGTCGCCCTTTGTATGCACCATTTCGTTGCTTAGTTGATGTAGATGTCTTCTTTTGCGGTGATAATAAAAACTCAATACTACAAAGGTTTCACTTTCGCATGCTGCCATACCAAAAGCTGATTGGACCGATCCCTCCAGAGGAGTGCCTTTATCATTGAAGTCGCAATCGGTTTGCAACTATAAAAAATTCAGTGGGAAGGCCGTGCCAACCAATGTCGACGGTAAAACGGAAATTGAACGTATATTTATTTATGACAAGATTTTTTCGGGCCGCATTAACAATAGTACTTTCACATCCTGAGAATCGTCACGTTTTTGTCCTGGATTTTTGATCTCCGGTTCAAAATAGGATGTCATTTAGATGTTGATGTACTTGTTCATTTCTTCTTTTTTCCTCTTGCTTGGCAATAAACACTTAAACAAGTCCAAGACTTAAAATGGAAAACAAAACCGACGTCTAAAATGAAGCCACAAATCCAGGGTAAAGCTCAAAATCTGATATAAACTTGCCACATTGAGATTTCGTTTTCCTATATCTACTCATTACGATATGTGCATTAGTAGGCTGATAAGCTGATCAAACCTCTAGAACTACTGTTATCATTTGTCTTAGGTCGGACTTACGAGCATCAAATTCATCAGACCGGGAGTTCATCGGTGAAATAGCAGACTGGACCAGAACAAGAAGAAAATCCAGATTTGCAGAAGCAAGGATTGAATGCTAGATCATCCCTTCTTCTACTCTCGTTGCTGTACCTTTCCAGGTCAACCAAACCACCTCACTCTCTGGAACCTAGAGGTCCCCATCACAACCTCAAATGGAAGTTCTTTAGTGGCAAAAGACAAATGCAATCGAATATATCTTTAAGTCACATGACGGGGCTGTCCAGGTGGCTGTCGTGATAATTGAGGAGGGAAAGAGTTAGAAATGGTGCTTTCAACAAGAAGCCACCGCCATGCTTCTTGTCAAATACGTAGCTTTCTTCCCAATATTCTAGCTGTCGTTTTTGCAAACCCTATATTTCATCTTATAACTTTCCCTTGCACCTTTCCCTCTGGCGTGCGATCTTAGGGCTCCAATTATAATGTTCTCAAAAAATTTACAAGTATTTGTATATGGTCAATTGAGTACTATTACTTAGGGAAATGGCATAAACGATCCATAAACTTTGGCCCGGTCCCTGAACTTTAGTCCAATGCACAATATAGTCCCTCAACTTTTAATTTATTCAATGTGATCTCCGAACTTTTGGTACATATTTGAACTAACCCCTGAACTATATGAAAATACTCAATGCTGTCATTCTATTAATTTAAGTTTATGGACAATATTGAACACTTTCTTATAGTCTAGGGACTAATTTGAACATGTACCAAAAGTTCAAAAACAAAATTAAACAAATTGAAAGTTAAGAAATAACATTACATATTGAGCTAAAGTTCGGAGACCACATTAAACAAATTAAAGGTTCATTAACCATTTATTTCATTATCCCTATCATATACCTACAAAAAGGGTTGGTTTTTTTCACTAAATTAGTTGTGGCATGGGGACTCCTAAGTGTTGTATTCCAAGTACCGTGTGATCTTAGGCTCTAATCGTCTATTCCCAAGAAAACAAAAAGTATATGAATATGGTCAGTTGAGTACTATGATGTACCTCCGAAAAAGGTTTGTCTTTTTCACTAAATTAGTTGTGGCACCGGGGCTCCCGTGTCTTGCTAGTATCCAAATACTACCAATCACCCCCACTCAAGACACATTTCAAGCCACATTTTTCTCTTTCATGAACACAACGTGGCATGCCAGTTTATCGAAATGCCCTAATAATTGGCCATGCCTTCGTCTACCAACTTAGCACCTAAATTTCCCCTCATATGATTAACTAAGGTCGAGATATATCAAGGCCCATCTTTTTTTTTATTTTATTTTGTCCAATGAAAGTGTTCTGACATTGATGTATGTTATTATCATTCATATTTTATTCACAATATGGGGTTCCCCCTCAATTATGGAGATGAAACTGTCAAAGCAATCAAGATACTCAACGTTTTGTAGTACTAGAAGACAGACGCATTAAGTTGCATGATTATTCCATGGATTACGCGGCATAATCATTTTCAGGACGTGTCACTATTTGCCTGATGCCAAAAGGCTCAAATACACATAAGCACGCTAAGATAAGTGCTGATTACTATTATATGTGAAGCTAAAAAGAATTACCATTACATAGATGGCTTTAAAACTTTTTGACTGCTCTGAATGTGATAGATATGCGTGGAATGTCTACATTCTTTGAGTTTGATATAGAACTAGGGGAAAATGTCAACAAAAGAAAATCCCTTGAAGTGAGGCAATTTTCGCAAACTAGGGGTGCTTGTCTGAAAAAAAGTTCCTAAAGTTTGTGACCTTGTCTCAATTGACCCTCCAGCTCACCCGCAACACAAGTACTCGTCCGGCAACGAGCACGTGCATGTCACGTGCCATTAACTGCATCAATGGACAGAGGCATTTGCGTCCAAAATTATCTGAACACGCAAAATCAAATTTCACAAATTAATCCTAATCCCCAATATTACTAAAATATACCCCAATCCCAAAAGTTCCCAGAATTTCCAATTAAATTAAATTCACCGTTCCTTTGTCCAAGGCAATTGCCGTTTGTTGAAGCAACATGTCATCAAGTTGGTCATACATCATCAAAATTGTGAGACTGATGGCAGTTATGGTATGAGATGACTAATTTTTTCTTTAGTGTTGCTGTAGCCTTGTTTGGGAGGATTTGCCTCTGTAATCTCTCTCCTTTTGTGCGAATTGATGCATGTGAGTCTCATTTTATAATTACAAGTGGTATCCATGTGTACATTTTGTAATTGCAAGTGGTGCCATTTAGGGATGAACAGTTCCAAGTTCCGTATTCTACCTAGAACCTGGAACTTACCTATTGCCACATATTTTTTATTGCCCAATTAAATTACACGAAATTAGGAATTAATTTTTTTATCATAAAACAAAAAAAATTTTTTTAATTGCATGACATGTAGACTTTAGGTGTATTTTTCATTATTAGAATATATTTCCTTTTTTAAAAAAATTATTAATTAATAAAAATCGGATCGGGCCGGCCTTGGCCCGGCCCGACCCGACCTTCTTTTCTTCCTCCCTTCCGCGCGGTACTGGGCCTGGCCCGGCCCGGCCCAGCCCAGCCCCTCCTCCTCCTTCCTCGCTCGAGTCAGCCCCCTCTCCTTCCTTTCCCCTTCCTTCCTGGCTCTTTCCTTCCCCCTTCTGATCGTCGCCGTCGGACCGACGGACGGTGGAACGGCTTTCCCGTTCCACCAAGTAAAATGAACCGAGGGGAAGCGTCAGTGAAGGGCATTGAATGCCCTTCAATGCTCTGCCTCCTTCCTCTCTCCCCGAGCGCTCCTCCACCGTCCAAAAAAACAGCCCCGAAAGTCAAGGGGACAAGCTAGGCTAGGCGACGAAGATGCAGGGCGAGTTAATGGAGCAGAAGTAATTGGATTTTGGCAATAAAAAGTCTAAGAAGAAGCGCGGAGCAGGGGACAGGGGGAAGAAGAGAAAAACAGGGGAGGTAGGGACGGTGAGAAGACAGTAAGAGAGAGATCTGGAGAGAGATTTTTTGGGAGAACCAAGGGGAGACACGTCTAGTGTGAAGCTCCCCAGTGCTCACCATGCCGGAACCACGACCGGCGAGCCGCGACCACTCCCCTTTTCCTGCTTCGAAGCCACGCACTTTAGGTGTTCGAAAAAATGCCCGAGTAAGAAGCTAGAGGAGTCCATCAGTAAAGAGGCAAAGTGAGAACGAGAGAGAGCCTCAGTCGACGCCTTGGCTCCTCGCAAGCCTCGTCCAACGACCCGAGCTCTGGTCGACGTCGGTAAGCACGAATCGGTAAGCCCCTGTTTTGCCCGAGAGTCCCTTGGGCTCTGTTTTTGGGCATCTCGGGTCGGAGTTAGCAACCGTTCTGTTCACGCGAACTCCGACTCACGCCGTCTCCATGCCGAGTCCCCACGACCCCATACGTCGCGTGTCCAGAGTCCTGGTTCGGAGCCGAGCTGCCGAGCGAGCCGAGAATCCTTCGTTCTTGAAGCACCCGCCACCTGTTTGTTGAAAAGCCTCGATGAAATCCAGTTTTATATCCTTCTTTTGGCTGAAGTCGAGGCCGTCTGGGGAACGGCGGTCCGGTCGAAGGGGATGTTGTTGTTGCCGGGGCACCGGTGTTGCCCGATCCGTGGCCGTCATCGTGGCTGTCCGCGGAGGCCGTGGACAGCGTTCCTTGGACTCCTTGCCGCGGCCTTCGCTAAGACGTCGGCGGACAGCTGCTGGTCCGAGTGTTCAGCCCGGACCAGCGAGGCAACTCTTGGAGGTCCCCCAGCCTGACGGAAACGAGCGGCGTTGCTCACCACGGCCGTCTCCGTCGCGGTGAAGGACTGAACGACAAAGGAGCAGAGACAGAGAAAGTGCAGCGGCTGAAAGGGGCAGGCTTGGGGATTGGCGGTCGTCGACCGGCCGACCGCGGCAGGGGCGGTCGGACGTGGCCGACCAGCCCTAAAAAGGCCCAAAGAGAGTTTGAGAGAGGCGGCGGCTCGGGCGAGCACACGGCCGAGGAAGATGAGGCGTCGTGGCCGAGACGGTGCAGGGGCCGGCGTTCAGCCCAGCCGTGGGAATCGCTGGTAGGTGAAGCGTCGGGCGAGGGCGAGGCCGAGAGGCGCGGCTGAGCAGCCTCAGGCACTGCCGGGGGCGCCCTCGGCCACACCGAGACGAGCGGCAGCTCCCTCTCTCCAGTTGTCTCCATCAAAACCGTGAGGGGCAAGTAGGCGTCGGGCCCGGCGTTGGGGTGAGTGGAGCCGGCGGCGACACGGGCGGAGGAGCGGCGCCGGGTTCGGTTCACGGCGGCGAGGCGACGGTGGCTCGGGTGTCGGGGGTCGGCGTGCGGCCGCGGCAGGTGAAACGCCGCGAGCAGCTAGGGTGAGGCCGCGAAGGCAGGGGATCATGGGCGAAGCCGGGTCTGCTGAGGAACAGGTCGGGTCGGTCCGGATCAGGCCTGGATGTCTGACCTGACAGTCCAGGGTTTTCTTTGTTTCGTGGGCTGGGCTGGCTAGGTTTTAAATGGGTTTGACTTGGGCCTGTTTTGTTTTAATTTACTTTTGGGATGGGCTTTCTTATTTAGGTTTTTTAGTCCCAATGCAGCGTTGGGCCCGGACCGGTCCTAACCCGGGTCGGATGTGGGGATCCGACCCGAGGTCCGTTTAAAATATATTATATTATTATAATAATATAACATTATTATTTTTAATATTAAAAAAATTATAAAATTCCGACAATTCAAAAAAATGGAAATTGGGTTTTGGAAATGCTTTTTCTCACTCCCTTGGTATGATTAATGCCATGCTTAATTGTATGTCATTTGCTTCACATGTTTTGAATTGTGTGTATAATTTGACTCTGCATATGGCCAATTAGAGGCATGTTAGGCTTTTGTTTGTGCAATTCCGATGCATTGATTGTGATTTCCTTAGCCTGATTAGGATCAGAACGATAGGATTTACAATCAACAGGAAAATTGCACTAATACCTTTAAATGATGTTTCAACAAAAATTAGGTACCGAAAAGGTACTAGATAGATAACTACTATAATCAAGTACTCGAATTCTTAGAATATCTAGTTCGTAGGAGTAAAGTAATTCTCCAGTCACCTTACTTGGGTTTTTGATTGACTCACCTCAAATAATTAATGGCGACTCCTAAATAAAAATCACTTGCAAGTTAAAACTTAAGCCACAAAACGCGATATGGTATGAGTTTGGGAGAGCTCAAGTTTAGTCCTAGATCTAGACTTAGCCTATCCAAATGCACGCCATTCAAACCAAAGAGAATAGTGGGTCGCAACACTACCCTATCACAAGTTACCCTATCACGGGTTCTAGGTTTGATTCAGGTTCTACTCAGGTTCCATACATATTATTAATTAAACGATTGCAATAAATCATCACCTTTTATGACTACCACTTGTTCATACAATCCACTGATTACAACTTATATTTAGATACATGAAAAATATGAAACATTAACAAAGTAAAAGTCTCAATCATAAAATGGAAGCTCAGACTAGTGCTTCTAGATTATACACTCATTATCGGACATCATGGAATATCGCAGGATCACGCAAAAACATAAACAAAAAAAAAACACAAACCTTTTTCCAAGTTTTACCTACCTCACACCTAGAACATATCCGTCAAAACAGGTTACTCAATTTTTGGAACCTAGAATCTACCCTATATAATTTGGAATCTGGAACTACATGTCCGATTCTGAGATTCAAAGTTTTACTCTAGAACCATGCTCACCCCTAATGCCGTTGTGGTCCTTAGGTGACGTCATGGTCCCTATTTTGGAAATTTAATAAATGACAATGTCAACATGATTGTTCAATAGAGTGGGATAGTAGGCAGTTGTGAGCATACAAATGTTGACCTGATAATATAGATTTTGTGAATATGAGAAGTCAAATTGAGTATAGACATCTTGAGTTCAATGTTGAAGTGAATATGGAGAATAATGTTTTTGAGTTAGGGATGTGCTTTATTAATGCTAGGGGTTTTAGAGAAGCTGTTGAGAACTATGTCATGAAAAATGGGAAGCGAGTGAGGTTCATTAAGAATTAACCAATAAAGTTGAGAGCAGTGTGTTCTAAGAGCTCTGATTGGCTCATATATGTTTATAAAGTATACATGGAGCGTACTTTATGAGTCACAACAATCAAACTTGTACACATCTAACATAACTCTATATGTTCCTCAGATAAGCATTAAATGGCTAGCAAGCAAGTACCATGATAGATTAAGGAGCAATCTCACGTGGCCAGGTGATTTATGAAGAGAACAATAGAGTCTAAGAATGTTTTGAAATTGTCAAGGCAATGATTCATAGAGACAGGACTACAACAATGAGTATGATCATAGGGAAGGAGGATGAGCAATTTTGGATAGCTATTGCCAAGCACTTGTTAATGCCAACCCGAGATCCGTATGTGTAATCAAGACTGAGGCATGTCAAGAGTAATTCAAGTTTAGAGTCCACATTTTTCTATATGCATTAAGGATGGACTTTCTAAAAAGATGATGGTGCTTTGTAAGGTTTGATAGTTGCCGTGTGTCATCAGGATACAAAGGTTTAGAAGACAATAACTTGATGTATCCTTTGCATGGGTAGTAGAGGGGCAAGAAACATTCAAAGCACTGGACTGGCTTGTCTAATAAACTAAAAGGATTGTTACAAGCATTGGCAAATCAAATACCTAAAGCAGAACATAAAATTTTGCTTGAGGCATCTTTTATGAGAACTTCAGGCTGCATCCCAACGGATTGGAACTTCAAAAGTTGGTTTAGAAAACTGCAATGGCAACTGGGTATGTGATTTTATGTTAGCAATGGAGAGCTAACGAAGTAGGCTCGGACATGGAGAATGTTTCAATGGCATTATTAGATTGAGACACTGAATTGTGTTCACAAGAATGCTGCATCCGATGATGAAGATGATATCAAGATTGTGGGATTGTCGAACACAACCTGAAGCAGTGACTCCGTGTCTGAGATTTTCAACATAATTTGGCATGTCTCCAGACACGGTGCCGGGTCAGGATTACCAAAAATCCCTGTTGTTCGCAAACCATCAGAAGACGCCATCGAGCGGGGCTCTCAGAGTCGCCAACATCAATCCCCAGAGAACGGTGAGACATTTTCTCTAAATTCCACTGCTGCATCGTTCAATTTGACTGTCAATGACTGCCAATTATTCATCCAAATTTACGACTGCAGATTTTCTTCGAGAATAGTGTTAGGAACACAGGCTGGGAAGCGGGTCGTCCTTCGAACCGTGCTGGTAAGTCATTAAATAGGGTAACAATTTATTTTAGTCCTCCACCAACATTCATGTGAACCAAACACCACGCTAACTGCATACCAAATAAGAATCCGTAAACGGATATTAAAACAAATTGTAATGTATCCTTGATGGGTTGCCGGTAATATTTTCGCAGGTTGGCACTTCTAACAGGCCAAAAGGTACATACTATGCACTTGAGAACATCCACAACTTAAGGGAGGCAATCCCAGAGCTTTGGGAATTCGGAGTGAAGTCTGAAGTGCGTTACTCTGGCGAGGTTGCTGTGGAAACCTCCGTGATAGCTTAGATTTATTTCTTCTGTCGTCACTCCTCTTCCTCTCCCTTGTAACACATGAAATATGAAATGGCGAGATAAAGATGTATGTCGCCCTTGTGTTCACCATTTTGTTGCCTAGTCGCTGTAGACGTCTTCTTTAGCAATGATAACAAAATCTCAAGACTACAACTTTGCTTTCGCATGCTGCTGTACCAAAAGCTAATTGGACCGATCCCTCTGGAAGAGTGCCTTTATCATTATCACTGAAGTTACAATCGGTTCCCGACTATAAACAATTCAGTAGGTAGGCCGTGCCAATTAATGTCGGCGGTAAAACGGAAAACACACATATTATTTTATATGACATGATTGCTTTGGGCCACAATAATAATAGTACTTTTACGTCCTGAGAATCCTCATGTTTTTGTACCAGAGTTTAGGATCTCTAGTTCTTCGCCCTGAATCTAGTCCAAAAGTAGTATGTCTTTTGGATGTTGATGTATTTGCTCGTATCTTCTTTTTCGTTTTTCTTGACAATAAACATCTAAACAAGTACAAGCCTTAATATGGAAAACAAAAACAACGTCCGCAATGAAGCTACAAATCCATGGTAAAGCTCTAAATCTGATATAAATATACAAACATTGAGATTTCGTTTTCCTATATCTACTCATTACGATATGTGCATTAGTAGGCTGATAAGCTGATCAAACCTCTAGAATTACTGTTATCATTTGTCTTAGGTCGGACTTGCCAGCATCAAATTCATTAGACCGGGAGTTCATTGGCGAAATAGCATACTGGAACAGAACAACAAGAAAATCCAGATTTGCAGAAGCAAGGATTGAATGCTAGATCATCCCTCCTACTCTCCGTTGCTGTACCTTTCCAGGTCAACCAAACCGCGTCACTTGGAGGCCCCCATGACAACCGCAATTGGAAGTTCTTTAGTGGCAAAACAACAAATGGAATCGAATAGCTTTAAGTCCCATGACGGGGGTAATAATTTGTGTGGGAAAGAGTTAGAAATGGTGCTTTCAACAAGAAGCCACCGCCATGCTTCTCGTCAAACACGTAACTTTCTTCCCAATATTCTAGTGTTGTATTTGCAAACCCTTTATTTCATCTTTTGACTCTCTTGCACTTTTCCCTCTGGCATCCGATCTTAGGGCTCCAATTATAATGTTCTCATGAAATATACAAGTATATGTACATGGTCAATTGAGTAACATCATGCACCTACAAAAAGAGTTGGTCTTTCTAGCTAAATTAGCGATGCAATGGGACTCCCGAGTATTGTAAGTACCCAAGTACTACATGATCTTAGGGCTTCAATTATTTGTTCTCAAGAAAACAAAAAGTATATGTATAGGGTCCGTCGAGTGCTATGATGTACCTCCGAAAAGGGTATGTCTTTTTCACTAAATTAGTTGTGGCGTAGGGAATTCCACCCCATGTCTTGTTAGTATCCAATTACTACCGGTCACCCCAACTCAAGACACATTTCATGCAACGTTTCTCTCTTTAACGAACACGACGTGGCATGCCAGTCTGTCCAAATACCCCAACAATTGGCCATGCCTTCTTTTACCAAATTAGCCCCTAAATTTCCACGTATTTGATTAACTTGGAACGAGATTATAACAAGGCCATCGTTTTTTTTTTTTTGGTCTAATAGAGGTGTTTTGATATTGATGGATGTTATTATCATTCATATTTTATTCACAATATGGGGTTCACCCTCAATTATGGATATGAAACTGTCGAGCAATCAAGATAATCACGTTATTTAGTACTAGGAGATCGACACATTGATTTGCATGATTATTCCATGGATTATGCTGATGATTATCGCAATAATAATCATTTTTAGGACGTGTCACTATATGCCTGACGCCAAAAGGATGAAATACACGTAAGCACTCTAAGATAAGTGTTGATTACGATTATATGAGAAGCTAAAATAATTACCATTACAGAAATTGCTTTAAAACCTTTTGAGTACTTTGAATGTGATATATATGTGTGGAATGTCTACATTCTTTGAGTTTGATAAAGAATTAAGGGAAAATTTCAAAAACAAAAAAAAAACCCCACTGAAGTGAGGTAATCTTTCCAAAAAAAAAAGTGAGGCAATTTTTGCAAAATCGGCATGTTGAGGAGCTAGCATGATTCCAGGGTAGAACCTGAAACTGGAGAACCGGACCGATGGGAACATATCCAGTTCTAGGTTCCAGGTTCTAAGATATACTTGGTATGTTCCATGTTTCAAAAATTGGGAACCTGTTTCGATAGTAAATTGGAACCTGTAACAAGTTTTTGTATTTTTCTTGATTTATGTTTTAGTGTGATCCTACAGTACTTCATGATGTCCTATGATGAGTGTATAATTTGAAATCAATAATCTGAGCTTCCATTTTATGATTCAGACTTTTACTATATTTCATATTATTTATTTGTCTAAATATAAGTTGTGGCAAGTGGATTGTAGTAGCAAGTGGAGATCATTAAAGGTGATAATTCATTGCAATAATTCAATTAATAATGCAGATGGAACCTGGGTAGACCCTAAAACCTGTAATGGGGTAGGTTCTAGGTTCTAGGTTTTAGGATATACATGATAGGTTTCAGGTTCCAAAAAATGAGGAACACGATTAGATTTCATGTTTTAGGTGAAACATGTATAGAACTCGGAACCATGTAACAACTAACCCTAGGGGTGTTTGTCTAAAAATAGCCCCTGAAGTTGGTGAGGTGGTCCCAATTAACCCTCCAACTCACCCGCGGGACAAATACTCATTTGGCAACGATCACGTGTGTGTCGCATGGCATTATCTGCATCAATGGACAGGGGCATTTGCATCCGAATTTGTCTGAACAATTGTCACAACAATTAAACCAAATTTCACAATCCCAAAAGTTTTCCCAATTAAACTAAATGGATCGTCCCTTCGTCAAGGCAATTGCCGTTTATTGAAGCAACTTGTCATCAAGTGGCTCGTGCGTGGTTGAATTGCGAGACCGATAGCAGTGATGGTACGCGAGGAGTATTTTTTTTCTTTGGTGTTACTTTGGCTTGTTTGGGATGATGTTTTTCTGCATTCTCTCTCCTTTTGTGAGAATTGATGCATATATATATGTATATATATATAGACACACATATATATTCATTTTGTAATTGTAAATGGTGCCGTTGTGGTCTCTAGGTGACGTCGTGGTCCCTATTTTGGAATTTTTTCACCATTTTGTTATGGTTTGTTTTGTATTGCACGGAAACCTATTGATGTTAATTTTTCTTCCATTTTACACCAAGTGAGGGATGCAAATATGTGAACTACAAAAATCTCTTATAGCAAGGGTGCTGCATAAGACGAGTTTGCCATTATTGATTTGGATGATTTATACAGCAGAAATTTAATAAATGATGGTGCCGATAGTGATGATTCAATGGAGAGGGATAGGGAAGTAGTAGGTAGTAGTGAATATTGAGAAGTGTAGCTTAAAATATAGAGTTCTTGAATACGAAAAGTCAAAATGAGTATAGGCATCTTGAGTTCAATGCTGGAGTGGATATGGAGAATCATGTCTTTAGGTTGGGGGTGTGTTTTATTAACGCTGAGGAGTTTAGAGAAGCCGTTAGGAACTATGCCATGAAAAAAGGGAGACGAGCGAGGTTCATTAAGAATGAACCAAATAAATTGAGAGCAGTGTGTTCTAAGAGCTTTGATTGGCTCATGTTCGATTCCAAAGTGTAGATGGAGCATGCTTTATGAGTCAAAACCTTCAAGCTTGTACAAATATGTAATGAAACTCTATATCTTTTTCAGTTATGCATTAAATGGCTAGCAAGCAAGTATCATGGTAGATTGAGGAACAATCTCACATGACCAGGTGCTTTATGAGGAGAACAATGGAGTCTAAAAATGTTTTGAATTGTTCAGGCAATGGTCAACAAAGTCAGGGCTATAGCAACAAGTTTTGAAACTGATTGGACCGATCCCTCTAGAAGAGTGCCTTTATCATTGAAATGGCAGTCGGCTTCAGACTATAAACAATACAGTAGGAAGGCCATGACGATGAATGTTGACGTTATTACGGAAAACAAACATATCGTTTTATATGACATGATTGTTTAGGGCCACTATAGTAATATTACTTTTATGTCCTAAAAATCTTCATGTTTTCGTACTGAGTATAGGGTCTCTAGTTCTCCACCCTGAATCTAGTCCAGAAATAGTATGTCTTATGGATGTTGATGTCATTATTCATTTCTTCTTTTCCCTTTTGTTGACAGCAAACATTCAAACAAGTACGAGCCTTAACATGGAAAACAAACACTACGTCCAGAATGAAGCTACAAATCCCCATTTCTGCATCTCTCCCAAATGGTAAAGCTCTAAATCCAATAGGCGGATATGTGCATTAGAAAGCTGATATGCCGATCAAACGTCTAGAACTAGTGTTATTACCTGTCTTAGGTCAGACTTGCGAGCATCATATTCATTTGGCTAGGAGTTCATTGGCGAAGCAGTAGACTGGAACAGCACAAGAAGAAGATCTAGACTTGCAGTTGCAAGGACTGAATGTTTATGCTTCTTCGGTCAGCTTTGGGAAGCAATCACCCAATTTCTCTTTGCAAGGATTGAATGCCGGTCATCCCTTCTTCTATCTCGTTGCTGTACCTTTCCAAGTCAACCAAACCACCTCACCTACTGGAACCTAGAGCCCCCTGTGATGGCTACATTTGGAAAGTCTTTAGCGGGAAAAAAACAAACGCAATTGAAGTTTATATAATGGCGGTGTCCCGGTGGTTGTTGTAATAATTGAGGAGGGAAAGAATTAGAAATGGTGCTTTCACAAGAACCAACTTCAATGGTTCTTGTCAAATTCGTAACTTTCTTCCCAAATTTTTGAGGCCACAGTTGAAAGTTGTGAAAGAGAGAAAAATATAATAGTACCCTCCTAGTTTTGTATCTGCAAACCCGTTATTTTTTTTTTTTTGAGTAAAGAGCAAACCCGTTATTTCATCTTTGAACTTTTGCTTGTACATTTTCCTTTGGCACATGATCTTTGGGCTCCAATTATTGGTTCCCAAGAAAGCTTAAAGCACATGTATTTGGTCAATTAAGTACTATTGTGTACTTATTAAAAAGGGATTCATCTTTTCCACTAGATTAGTTGTGGCATGGGGAACCCCAATTATTGTTAGAATAACATTTCATGCCATCTTTATTCTCTTTCACAAATGCAATGTGGCATGCCAGTGTCACGGACCAAAGTTTCTTGGCTGCAAACAACCCTATGCAGGACCTAATGAGTCAGAACACTAGGCCAAACTTCCTTCAATAGATCATTCTCAAGGACAGTGTGTCGAATCGCATCCTCATAATTAATCATACCAAGCTCAATTTAGCTTAGGCATCTAGAGTGGATTGGCATGTTTTGTTGATCATCCACGTTGATGATTATTGTAATAATAGTAATTTTTAGGATGGGTCACTATGTGCCTGAAATACACATAAGCACGGAAAGACGAGTGTTGATTCCAAATATGAGAAACTAAAAAAAGAATAACCATTATAGAGATCGCTTTTTAACTTTCTAAGCACTTCGAATGTGATAGATAAGTGTGGAAGCCGTTGGTTTCATCTAGTAACGTTGCAAGGGGAACCACTCATTTCGTCTTGCATGGAAAGGGCAACTAGTGAAAAGAAACGCAGAAGAGAGTTAGCTTGAAGATGAAGACGCCCAAGAGAGAGGATGGGAGATAGCAGCAGTGGGATCTGCTCACCAAATTCTGGGATGGAGACCTTGGCTAATCAATTATGATGTTTTCGAAGCCGGGAAGAAGATTGTTGAAGCCCAAATTCAGCATCTCGAAGAAGAAAGTCAAGCCTAACCTCGAGAGCAAGCCCGAGGCCACCTTTCTTATGAAGTGACTGCTAATCACCCACGACATTAGCATGAGTTGCGAAGAATTTCTTTTTCTCGATTAGTGGATGCACATGGCATGACGTTATGGTTCACACCAGGGAGAGAAAAAGAGCTTTGCACAAAGGTAGGTTCTATGGATTTTGGGGAGGCAAAATCCATAGAGAATTTGCTTTTCCCAGTTTTGTGTTCTATTGGCAATACTAGTCTTCATTATACCTTGAATGTGTTCCATAACGGTTTGTGAGTGAGGAGTGCTAATTTAAAATGTCGAGAGAAATAAAATAGAGGCAATCCAGAAGCACAGAAGAACCTCCAGTTGCCCGTGACGGATGTGCAGCACGGAAGCATATGCTTGGTGCACCGAGGAGCTTGTCTGAAAAGGAAAGTCGAATCTAAGAAGGTATATGTCAATGAAACGAAAGGATCATGCCCTTTTAAGGAAGAGATAGTTAAAATTTAGTATGACATGACCTTGATATTAGCTCAAAGAATTGTATGTGCTAATAATAGCTCGAGTCTTTGATGACTGAATGCCCTAATCCAGAGTATCCGAATTCACATCATAAATTAGGTTGGGATCGAACTACGAGATTATTGAAATCTTAAATCATTTATTTTGCCGACTTACTAGCCGATTGACCTCAATAAAAAAAATCGTCGAAGGAGATAGAGAATTAGTCCAGAATTTTGGAAGAACTCACTCTAAGACTAAGTGAATTTGAAGATTATTTTCTCACGGGAAATTCTTGTTGACCCTATGTGTCTTGATGATTACAAAACCATCAATTACACATTCTTTTTATGAATGTCTTCAAGCTTGATTGCCCAGTTCAGATGTTCAAACTGCCCGGGACACGCCCCATTGTAAAACTCACTTTATCGGGCTCTCATGTCTAGGCTTCCGACAATAACTCTACTTTGATCACTTTTTTTGTGAAGAACTGAATGGGCGATCGGAATTCAAAAGGCGGGCACTAGGGTTGCATTTGGTAATTGGCCAAATAATAACTGATTTTATTCTTTTGTTCCTAAAATCAGTTTTGGAACTGCAATCCGTTCGGTAGATTTTTTGTTTCTGAGCACAAATTTGCACAAATTTATTTCTAAAATCAGTTTTAGAACATAATCAATAAGCAAAAAAAAATTTGCTTTTTAATTTTGGAAACAAGAATGAGAAATAGAAAATATTTTTTTTCTTTTTCTTATTTCATATTCTTCTTCTTGGCCATGGCCGGGTCGCCGGCAACCGGCCACAGCCCAAGGCCGACGAGGGCGTCTCAACCCTCGCCGACGAGGGCGAGGGCACTGGCCTCAGCGAGGGCAACCCTCACCCAGGCCACGAGGGTCCAGCCCTTGCTTGCCGGTCACCGGCCATGGCCAAGAAGGAGAAGAAGAAAAAAGAAAAATAAATATTAAAATATTTTAAAATATTATTAATAAAAAGAAATTTTGTGCAGTTACCAAATCTATTTATGTTCTTTTTCTATTCCAGGAATGGAAATTTTGGGCCATTACCAAATGCCTTCAAATGCCTAAAAATTATTTTCGGGAACAAAATTAAAAAAAATCATTTCAGAGCATAAATTATTTTCAAGAACAAAATGATTACCAAACGCACCCAAGGAAGTCCCAATGGTCGAGAAATTAGCCATTTGAATTGTGTCCAACGGCTCGTCTTGTTTGGTTTTAGTATAAACAAGACCTCTAGGGTCTTCGAGGGGTTCACAACACATGCTATATTAGATATGTAAATGTGAAAAACCTCTTGTACACAAATTTGCTATTGTAAATCACAAGTGAGGTGAGAGATAGACTTGAGTATGAAGTGTAAATCCTTGGTGGCTTGTGATCGAGCTTGTACTTGTAGAGTTGGGGTCCGTGATCAACCAACCTTTTCTATTTTGTGGATTGTATTAGTAGATTTTGGGAAATTCCCGAATGGTTTCCCGGAGGGGGGTGGGCGGGGGCTGAACCACAATAAATCACTTTGAGCAAACTTTCTCTATCCCTACTCACTTTATATTTGTGCATGGATTATATTTGCTTGCTTTAGTTATTTTTGTTATATTTCTTGGTTTCTTGAATCTTGCTTTCAAATAGTTTTGATCATATTTTTGTGCCAACAATTGGTATCAAAGTGGGTGCCCATATCTGCTTGAGTTAAACATCATGGCAACATCTACTTCTTCTTGTATTAGTGAAGGGCAATCAATTGTTAAGCCTCCATTATTTTGTAATTACAAATATAAGAAAACTCGAACGAGGGTTTTCATTCTATCTCAAGAATATAAGTATGGACAGTTATTCAAAATGGTCCTCATTTGCAATAAAAGTGAAGACATTTGATTTCAAATGATTTGAAAAAGGTCGTAATTAAATGCTAAACCTATGAAACTGAGTGTTTTTGTGCTCCTAATGCAAATGAGTTTAATCGTACTTCCACTTATGAAAGTGCAAAAGAAATTTGGCAAATATTACAACTTTCATGCAGAAGGAACTAAAAGTAGAGGCAATTGATGATGCTCATGTTCTCTCCCAATTGACGCTTGATTAGCTTCTTGGGATCCTTCTTACACTCGAAAAAAAAGTAGAGGCAAAGAGAGACGACAATCCTAATAAGATGAAGAAATCTATTGCTTGAAAAAGGTGATTGATACTTTGACAAATGAAAGAAAGGTATTGAAAATTAAAAAAGAATTCTTGCAAGAAAAAGATGTTGATTTGGAGAAAAGACAAGAGCTTGAAAATTTGAAAAATGAATATGAGATTTTGACGAAGAAAAATGAAGACTTCCTTATAAAAAGCGGAAGGAAGTAAGAAGGGAAAATAATTTATGTTTGGTAGACATGATTTTACTCTTAGAAATGATTGTGGTCATAGACATTTCCAATCTAGAAGATTGCATCTGATGTATGCCGATGTTGTGGTAAATTTAGATATATTGCAAGAAATTATTATTTTAAAAGAAATGCCTTTTTAAAGGTTAAGAAGATTTGAATTTTTAAAGAAGTTTTGCATGGATCCAAGGTTGCCTTGGACACAAAGTAGCAATTATTGTTAATTTGAGGGGGAGTTTCATTATGTGATAAGTTTTTAAAGGGTGAGAGTTTTTGAAATAATCTATAAAAATCTATTTTAATTACCTTTTTGATTAATGACAATAGGAGGGAGACTGTTAAATATTTGTATATGCTTAATATGCAGGTATTAAGGAAGAGTTTTTGAGTTCTTCGAATTTTAAAGTTTTTGTAATAATGTCTGTTGTTATTCGTGATAACTTTGTATAGTTTTAGCATCATAAAAAGGGGAGATTGTTGACTTTATGTGTTTAGATGATTACTAAACTGTTAATCACTCATAATTTTTGTAGACATGTTCAAGAAAGGATCAAAATTGGCAGCCGACTCTAATATTTCGATGCTCGGAACATACCTAGTAGCAAAACTCACTTTCCATGCATGTAAGTGGGTGGGCTTCTAGCTAGGTAGACATGGCCACGGTTCGGAACCGGCCGGTTTCGGTTCGTGGCCAAGCATGAACCGGAACCGAAACTGCCCCTGACGGTTTCGGTTCCGGTTTAGATTTTTTTTTTTTTCCTTCCTCCGCCGGCCATAGCAGGGGCCGGCGGAGGTCGCCGGCCTAAGGCGAGGGCGGCCTCGCCAGCGTCGGGCGAGGGCCGCCCTCGCCTGGGCTGGGCGAGGCCGGCCTCGCCAGATCGGGCGAGGGCTCGACCTCGCCGGCGTCGGGCGAGGTCGAGGCTGCTGGCCGCCTCGCCTGCTGCAGCCTCTTTTTTTTTTTTTTTTGAACCGGGCCTGGAACCGGCGGTTCCGGGCCAGTTCCAAATTTTCTGGAACCGGAACCGGGCCCGTAGGCCACGGGCCGGTTCCGGTTCGGAACCGCGGGCCCGGTCAACGGGCCGGTCCCGGGTTTGACCGGGCCGGTTCCGGGCCAAAACCGGCCCGTGGCCACCTCTATAGCTAGGTGTGACATCCGGAGTTTTCGTAATTGTATTTATATGACATTCAAAAATTTACGTATCCGGTAATGATACTTAGATCATAAAGCTAAAGTATTATTTCGATTAAAATTCGATGGACATATAGAAATCTTAGTTTGGATCGTAAATTTTGTGAGGCACGAAGGATGATTTTCGTGAACGAAATCGCTTTGAGTTTGACGTATTGAAAATTTAAAAATTTATAAACGTCGACGTATACATTAATAGTAGAGCAATGCTAATTAATTTAGTATTGTCTTAGTAGTTGATAGGTGATATTATTAGTTAAACTTTAGTTAATTAGTGATAATAATTAATTATTTGCTAATTGGTGTTAAAGGGGAGAGGAATTTCTATTTTCAATATAATTATTCACAAAAACTCCTCTTAAAGACACCAAGAGCTCACGTGGCTATTGGAGGTTTAACGCATGACCACATGCCACTCTTAAGCTTAGCCTCTCACACTAATATGACACATAGCCATAAGCCATCATCACCTTTGGTTATTAGTCATCTCTAATATATCTTAACTTCTTACACATGGCTGCAAATTGAGTGAAGATTTGCCACCTATGAGTGCATGTATTCTTCCACCTAAGATCTACTCCTACACATCACTTTCATCTTGATAACATCGAAGGGAATTTTCATCTTGACTGTAACTCTCTTCTTCACCTTCAACTTTCAAATATACTCTACTTTCACCACTACCCAATCCAAGATCTACAAGTGGCCTTTAACTTTGGGTTGTTTAGATTTTATGTAAGATAAGTGAAGACTCTAGATGTTAAGTTAGTTCAATCTACTTAACACTTTTAACTTTGCTGGTTGTGATATGCCATTTCGATGTACTATAATAGTATGGATATGGTAATTGTTGGAGTTGTTTTGCCAGTCTCGCACATGTTTAAAATGTGTGTGAATTGTTTTTTTAAAGTATGGTATAATTGGCAAGGGAAATTGTTAAATTTGAACTTGGAAATATCATTATTGAGGTGATTGTTGAATTCATCTTTCTAGTCTCATACATGATTAAAAGGTAATTGATCATTTTTTTTCTTAAAGTGGGGTACATTTGGTAAGTGAAAATGATGAATATGAACTTGAAAAAGTCATATTTATAAATTCAGACTTAATTGCCATTCATAAAATATATCTTTTGAATCTAGACATATTTATTTCTGAGCTGAGTAGATTCTACTCTCTAAATTTGAATATATTTATTTATGAACTTGAGTAGATTTTTCTCTCTCAATCTGGACGTATTTATTTCTAAACTCGAGTAGATTTTGCTCTCTGAAACCGAAAATATTTACTTCTAAATCTGAGCAAATTTTACTTTTTGAACTGGAATATATTTACTTTCTAAACTTGAGTATATTTGCTTTCTAAACTTGAATAGATTTACTTTTGAGTTTGATCACATACCTCTTCTTACTTAATTGCTTGAATAAAGTATTTCATTGCTTTAAGGGATATGTAATGTAATAAGAAGGTAAGTATATGCATGTAAATACTTATTTTAACTCTTTCTATTTTAAGAAATCCAGATATTGTTGCTTTCTTCAAATCTAGATTGGTAATTTTTTCATATATAATTAAGTCTCAAATAGGAAAAAAAAAACTGGTTAATTTCTATTTTATTTGGGCCATTCTACAATTGTAAAAAAGAAAAATCTTGAAATTTTCACAAACAAGCAAAAGCAAGGGACCAAATAGAATTGCAAATCTAGGTGATTTTTTACAAAATAATTCAGGTCAAATGTAGTTAGGCCAAATTTGATCCAAATATGAAAATTGACACTCTTTTTATGCTTTAAAGTTCATGCCAATTCTCCTTCTTTCTTTCTTCTCCATTGTCTTCTTTAACCTTTAGCCATGAGAGAGGGTTTCAGCTAGTATCACCCTTCCCTCCCTCTTGTTGATTTTGTTTGAGTTTTCTTATTTTATCCTTATCTTTTCCTCTCCCAATATAGATGTGTGCGCTCTTTTCTCCCAATCTAGTTTTAGATCTTAGAGTTTGAACTCTCCTAATATAATTATAGATCTATAAGCTATTATCTCTCAATTTAGATCTAAGAGTTTAATTATATTTTTGAGGATTCAATATCCCTATGCTTTGCCCGTGTATAGGTCATCTATATCTAGTTTCAATGGCGATCGCAAGGGCTCTAACGCCTCATTGAACTACAAAGATTTACTCATCCAAAAGTCAGATATATGTTTATTTCACTTGTTTTAGTTGTCTCCGTATGGCAATGGTGTAAAGAAAGCAGAATCTAGTTGTGTACCACCAACTAGGGGTAAGCACAGTTTCAAGGTACAACCAAGAACCGAAAAATCGGACTGATGGGTCCGGTTTGGTTCCAGGTTCTACGGAGAGAAGGTCCAGTCCCCAATTCCCCATTTTTAGGAATCGTTGGCTCTGGTTCTAGTTTCGGTTCCTAGGGTCCTTAAAAGGATGAAACAGAAATTAGAAACCCTAATTTATTCTTCTAGTCTTCTCTTCCGGTCTTCTCTTCCCCATCCAAGGTCTCCAAACATTTCTTTTCTTTCCATTCCGTGACACAGCTCTCACTTCTCATCTTTGTCATTCTCGATCCTCTCCACAATGCATCTCGTCTCATTTGCTGTCACCGACAGATTCACCACTGCCGACCGTGGCTCAGCAAGCATCTATCAGCTAGGGCTACTCTTGGTGAAGCGCTCACGGGCACTTGCTATTAACGGACCAATCGCCACCTCCTTCTTTGGGCTCTACGCAACGAGCGAGCAAGAAGAAAGTTAGCAACAAAGGCCGCATCTTCCCCATTGAGTCTTTGATTCAACTCATTTCAAGACTTCAAATCAATTAGTCGATCACGCTGAGCAAACCTCATTCATTTGGACTGAGGTGCATCTCTCTCTCTTTCTCTCTCTCTCTCTCTCTCTATGTAATTATTGACCAACTATTTTGAGCTAGCACCTTTTACAATCAGAAAAGGATTAGCAATTCAGAAGCTATGTATGGAAGATTTTTTGGGTCTTCAATGGAGCTTGGGTTTTTCATCATCTTCTTCTTCTTCTTCTTCTTCTTCTTCTTCTTCTTTTGCTTAGAGGCAGAGAAAGGCGGCTTGCTTTCTCTTGTGTGACGGTGGTGGTGGTGGTGGTGGTGGTGGTGGTGATGGTGAACCACATTGGGCTACTGTCGACCACATTATAAATTCCCTTCAGGAAAATTGTCTAATCTGGAGACTAACTGTAGATGCCGTAGTTTGAACAGAGAGCTTGCTCTAGTTTAACTTAGCTCGATATGTGTATGCTACACAGTGCGTAGTTGGTGGACCTGGGTGGGCTATGTTTTGTGCTTGATATATAGGCATAAACTGGTTTTGTTTGCATATTGGCTTTGGATGTTTATGCATTTGCCCATCTTTCTCACTATTGCAGAAGATATTTGACAAAATGATGGGTAGGCTAGGATGAAAATTAGGAAATATATTTGCTATCCTGTTATGCTCTCGTGTCGTTTGATTGATTGTTTAAGTGCTCTCGGCTAATATGTTCTCGTGTTGTTTGCTTGGCCAAACTATCAAGAATTCATGATAACATGTTAATGAAGATTGAGGGATGTGAGGAGATGACTCCAATCACAGAATTGGAATTGTGGGGCAATAAAAATGAAGAAGAGCTATCCCCTACCATGAGTGCAACAAACAAGGTACTTGGTTCCCGTCTTCCTCCTCATAATTAGAAATATACATCTGATTGCTGGAATCGTTATACAAGAATCAAAGATAGGGATGGGAAAACATATAAGGTCGAGTGCATTTACTGTGGGTCTAAGTTTAAGTACCATGTTGCTAACGGTATTTCCGCAATATGGAAGCACTTGAAAACATGCAAGAAGTTTCCTTGCAATGTGGATAATAGGCAAAAATTCTTTGAACCACGTAATTTAGACTTGGCTGGCAGGGCTGGGCAAGGGGAGATTCTAGTACTGGTAGTGTCTTATCGACATGGTTGTTTAACCAAGAACATTATAGGCAAATGCTTGCTCAATTCATCATAGTTGATGAACAACCCTTTTTCCTTGGTTGAGCGTGTTAAATTTCGTGAGTTTTTCACTGAGTTATATCCTCTCTTTAAACATTTATCACGTTTTACAGTCGCCAAAGACTGTATGAAGTCCTTACCAAAAAAAAAAGACTGTATGAAGTTGTATTTCTGTGAAAGAACTTGTTTGACAACTTACTTTTGTAAGATTAACTCTAGGATTGCACTCACAATTGAGTGGGGAATAGAAAAAAAGGTGTCAACAATCACCGTGGATAATGCTAGTTTAAATGATGTTAGAATTGGTTGTGAGAGATGGCTTAACATTTCAATTGAGTGGGTATGTGAATCTATTGCACGTATCCGAAATGTGGTTAGGTATGTGAGGAGTTCTCCTACAAGAATCAAAACATTTCAATCTTACATTGAGAGTGAAAGTATCACTTACTAGGGTTCGGTTATTCTTGATGTCACCACTAGATGAAACTCTACTTACCTCATGTTAGACACCATCATAAAGTTAAGAAAAGCTTTTAAAATGGTGGAAGAAGACGATCCATCTTTTGCGGTGAGCTTAACCATGATCTTCCTAAAGATGATGATTGGGAAAATGTCATTATTCTTTTGGAATTTCTACAACTATTCTATGATGTCACCAATCGGATGTCGGAGAGTTCATATGTTACTTCCAATAATTATTTTGAAGGGATGGCTCTTTTGTATAAATATTTGAAAGATGCGGCGGATGTTTTGGATCCTAAACTTCAAGCTATGGGTACAAAAATAAAAGAGGAATTTGACAAATATTATGAGAGTTTGGATAAAGTGAATATGATGATGTTGATTGCAGATGTGTTGGATCCTAGAGCTAAGTTGAATTATGTGAATTTCTTGTATGTGAGGAGTATGTGAATTTTTGTATGTGAATTTCTATTGCACGTATCCGAAATGTTGTTAGGTATGTTAAGAGTTCTCCCATGAAATCTCAAACATTTCAATCTTACATTGAGAGTGTTAAAATCACTCACAAGGGTTCAGTTATTCTTAATGTCGCCACCAGATGGAACTCCACTTAACTCATGTTAGACATCGCCAAAAAGTTCAAAAAAGCTTTTAAAAGGGTGAAAGAAGACAATCCATCTTTTGCCAATGAGCTTAACCATGATCTTTCTAAAGATGAAGATTAGGAAAAAGTCATTATTCTTTCGAAATTTCTAAAACTATTCTATGATGCCATCAATTGGATGTTGGGGAGTTTATATCTTACTTCCAATGATTATATTGAAGGGACAACTCTTTTATATAAATATTTGAAAAATGCGGCGGATGCTTCGGATCCTAAACTTCAAGTTATGGGTATGAAAATGAAAGAGAAATTTAACAAATATTATGGGAGTTTGGATAAAGTGAATATGATCATATTGATTACGGTTGTGTTGGATCCTATAGCTAAGTTGAATTATATGAATTTCTTGTGTTGACAAATTTATGATGATGAATTGAAAATTGAGATGTATTACAAGGTGAAGGACCCATTGGAGCGCTTGTGTGAATTTTATGAGCAATCTTTTCTTACTTTAAGTGATCGAAATTTTGGTGTCCAAAGTTTGAGTGCTAATAGTAGCAATTCCAATGTCGATACTGGTGGTAGCAAAAGTAACAAAATCAAGAAATATGACATCTGAGCTTGGCAGAGAACCTTTATTCACTCGAACCAACAAATGTGCGATGACAAAAAATCTAAGCTTGATCAGTATCTTGAAGATAAAATTGAAAATATTCTTGATCTTGACCTTTTGATGTGGTGCAAAACTAGTGGCTCAAAATATAAGATCCTATCTTTGATGGCTCGGGATGTTTTATCTATTCCTGTAACTACTATTGCTTCAAAGTTGACTTTTAGTACATCGGATCGTGTGCTTGATATCTTTCGAAGTTCTTTGACTCCCAAAGTAATGGAAGCTTTCATTTGCACTCAAGATTAGTTGAGAACCGTTCGTGTGCTAATTAATGTTGAAGAGTACATCGAAAATGTAGAAAAATTTGAGTTAGACAAGTAATGTTTATATCTTTATATATTGTAATTTCTTTTATATATCTAATAAGTGAATGTTTTATTTAATCTCTTCTTTTTTTTAGATATGGATTGTCTTGATGAGGAAATTATCGTTGATAAATAGAGTTGACCAGTTGCAGCAGAATGAATCAATGAACACATGTGGTGAGACTTTCTAATACTTATTTTCAGGAGAGTTGTTGTTCTCGTTAAATTTTGTTTATTTTGTTAAATTCTGTTTATTTCTAGATGCTAATTTGTGATGTTGCTACAATGCATTCTTTTGATATCTAGATGATTCTGTCACTGATTTGCTACTTGTTTGGAGCCTTTTTGTAAAGTGTTGTGCAATGGGTAGTTAGATGTTGCATTTTTTTTTAAGATGGTGGAGACTTGGGTTTTGGGTTCATGGTTGTAGAAACAGGTTGAATTCAACTTGACGAAACTGTTGAACTCCTAGTGTTTATTTAGAAAAAGGAAACAGATTGTATAGATAATAATAAGCGATTATATGTAGCGTTACAATAGTGTGGCAATGAGCGAACCTTAGTAGTAACGATCGATCTACCTTTTTCTTCAAGAGAGTTTGAGGAACAGAGCCATTCAAGTTGTTTCCACTTAAATTCCTACAAGTATTCATGACTAGAAGTTGACAGTCATATCTACTAGAGCTAGATAACCACACATAATCTTTCTGTTAAAAGCTCAATGAATCACATAACTTTCAAGCTTGGCATTTGTGCTAAAAAGTTGGGCACAGACCCAGTTAATGAATTGTTGGATAAATCCCTAAAATTAAGCCAAAAAAGTACTGAGGAACTTCACATGCATGTACGTGCATATATACCTAGTCAATTGAATTTTCAGTTTGCATAGAGGTAGCTTTTACATATCAAATGGTCTTCTTTTTCTTCTATGTGAGCATATATACACTTTTTTGTGTTCTCGAAAGTGTGTAGGTTGAATACTATAGCTAAAGAAAGATTAAAATCCTAATTTACATATATTAGGAGATATATTGGGACGGAGATATTTAAACTTACAAGGTGACCAAAGTAGTGAGATTGGAGAAGGATTCGGATCAACATGCTGTAGCTCAAATTTCTATACAAATGCCACTTTTATTACCAAAAGTTTGTTTGTTTTTTTTTTTTTTTTTTGCTAAAAATCATAAGTTTGTTATTAAGTAGATGAAATCTCAATCAATACTGGAACAAAGATTGACCAATTGGGTTTTGCTAGTCTTACGCCAAATCATAAACTTGTTACTCATGAAGACTTGGGTTTTGCTAGGCTTACGCCAAATCTTAGCTTATGCTTGTGGGATGTGTTAATGCAAAGATGTGTTAAAGCATCTAAATATTAAATTAATGCCAAATCTTTACTGTTTCCTTTTATTATTGAAGGTGGTGGTGGAGCTTGGAGGAGCAACTTGCTTTGATGACCATAAACAAAATTTTCTACTCTGGAGGAGCTTCGAGGGGAATATGGGTTATGTGATTTTGCCCATGTGCGCTTCTTTTGTTGAGAATTTTCTTATGGGTGGGTTTGCGATGTGATTATGGGAAAGGAGATCATTAGAACCAGTTGGGGTCAATGCAATCAAACTTGGAACCGTGAGGATAATTGTAATGTAGAATATTTATGAACTGTTGTTATTATCAAAAATATGGCTGTGGTAATTGATCTCGCCTTATTTATGCTTTATCAATCTTGCTCAAGAAAATAGTTTGGCTCTGTGAGATCTACCTTGATTTTGATGAGAGTTTTCATCTTTAGTTGCAGATGATAAACAAATTCATTGTGTAACAAGCCACTCTTTATTCTTTACACCTCACAATCTCCGTGATTTTTCCAATAACTAATCTTTCATTTTGTTTAACTAAAAATGAAATAAAAAAAAACATGTTAGACCTAGAACCAACCTTGGAACTTATGACAAGGTAGATTCCAGGCTCCACGTTTCAACAAGCATGTTCCAGGTTTCAAAAAATGAAGAACCTGTACATGATGATAGGTTTCAGGTTCTAGGCGAAATTTATAAAAAATCTGGAACCGTTCACTCCTACCGCCAACTAGCAATGCTGTAGTTATTGGAGAAGGAATTTTCGGCGTGCGCTCATCACTGATAATGATACTAGATCTAGTAATCGGCTGTCGATTATTTTGCTTGAAAGATTTGTTCTTATGAAACAAATATGTACTTAACCCTACCGGTGCTCTATTCATCCTTCTTGTTTTATGAATTTGGCTTTGTTTTGTAGTATTCTAGGTTTTACTCTGCATTTATTTTCTTCGTCATTAAAGTCCATGTACTTATCATGTATCATTTTGAGTAATGAATACAATTTTCTTTCGATAAAAAAAAAGTTTGTACCAATTTTGATCGCATAATTGCATAATCAATGTCCTTCTATTATGGAACTTGGTCCGAATTACATAGCACTAAGCTTGTGTGAATCTCGATAGAGATTCCCCGAAAGAAATACAAAGTTTTGTTGAGTCAAATTTTTCGGAATAATGAAAGTGATCAAGGAAGCACAAATCTTTTAGATAAACCTTTTAGGCTACGTTCCCGTGTTTAGTTCCTACCCAAGATAGGATAAAGTTGGATATAATGGAAATAGAGCCCGGATAAAAATATCTTTTGTGGGAAGTGAGAAAAAGGTAGATAGGATTTCTTCTATCCATAGCATAAAAGCTATTTTTCATGAATAAATTAAAATAATATATAAAATAATATTTGGATTATAATATAAGAAAAGAAAATTCAAAATAACAAAAAATAATGGACAACTTTCGTTTTTTATTTATTTCTATTTTAATTTATATGTTTGAATTTTTTCCATTTTAGTATATATATATTTATATTTATCACATATTTTAGGTAGATTAATATAGTTTATTATTTAATAAAATTTTTATTAAGGAATGATGGAAGGGAATGAGAAAGAAATAAAAAAAAGAGAGGAAAGATAATTAAAGGAATAATTAAATAAAAATTAAGTAGAAAAACCCTGATTTAAAATGAACAAATTCAAACTTGAGATGAATCTTCATTCTTCTCCATATCTTCACAACTCCTCTGTAATTTTTTGTTCACGTTTGGGCTCCACGAAAATGACAAAAGAGTCAAAGCTCCTATTCCTCTGTAACTCTCTAGTTTACATAAAAAATTCACAAAAGCAGCAAAAGAGTTGAAACTCCTCTTTTTCATAGCTCTGTGATTCATGTTGAAATTTCACGAAAGTGTCGTGAGAGTAAGAAAAACTATACTTTTCGGAATCACGAAAGTGAATAATCATGTTTTCTTTCTCTTACTAGATTTTACGTTTACTAGCTAATCTACCCCGTCTATATTGTTGTAGCCTGCTTACAATTCTTGTCATTGTCAAACCCGTTTCTAACGTAGATCATACAATAATTATGAATTAATTGATAGAAGCCATCTCCATCTGTGCATTTATGATTTCTTTAGGAGTGGATAGTAAGGAATTATTACCATCTCCGTTGATGCAATTTCAGGTTTATTTACATCAATATGCCGTTCATGCTAAACAATTGATATAATAGGATATGTAAAATATCCGGCTTCACCGTCACGATTCACCGAAACAATAGTAAAATCCTATATTTTTCTATCTCATCGTATCAAATCCAATTCGGATTAGAAATCCGTGCAACCAGAAAACGATAAACGAGCAAAAGGAGCGGTAAGGATTCGAGCCTGTCGTACACGGCTATGGCGCCGGCCAATGTCTGCGTTCATTCGTCCGACGGCGGGGGGGATCCACCGACGAAGGAGGGCCCGAAAGAAAGCCCAAATGGTTTTTCGCCGGCTGAAACCGCGTGGGACTCGAGTCAACCCGGAAAAGTCGTCGACCCCCTCTCCTCGAGCCGGGACTTCAAACGAACCGAGCCGCCAAATTGGATCGTTCGCTCGCCCTTCTCTTCTATCTCCTCTTCTCCTCCTCCATCTCTCCTTCGTCTTCTTCTCTGTCCGTCTCTCGTCGCTCGGCGATTCGTCTCTGCGAAAGCCTCGCGAGGGTCTCGCCGCTGAGCCGGATCTCCGAGGACCCGGCTGACGGAGAATGGCGGCGGACGATCCCAAGCAGGGCGAGGGCGGCGGCGGCTTCGGCGGCGGCGGCTTCTTCGCTTCCATAGCCTCGAGTTTCTCCAACTTCGGTAGCGCCATGACCAAATCCGTTAACGGGTGACTGCCCACTTCCCCGCTTAGATTTCTTCCTCCTGCTTGCTCATCTTCCGGGGAAATTTTTCCTCGCAGATTTTCGGAGCCGATCTAAGCTCGAGATTCGCGTTTGTCTTTGGGATTTGTTGGCGCTTGTGTATCGCGTCATTTGCTTGCTTTAGAGGCTTTAGAGAAAAGCTCGATTGAGATGCGCGACTGTATCTGGGGAACCTAATTTTTCTCGTTTTTTATCTGTTTGATCTTCGTGGGTGCTAGATTGCTACTTCATGTGGGTATCTGTTGTTCTGTGGTTTCGAATAAGATTCCCACCTCGTTAAAATTCGATATGTTCCTGTCTTTCGAACTGAGCGTGCAACCTGTTGGATAAAAAAAAGTTTAAGCTGTTAAAGAACATTGCAGTGACAAAAGTGATGATTTCACTTGTTTTAGTTGATGGTATTTGGTTTTTCTCATGATAGATTGTTGAACTGAAGTTGGCTTCTTTGTCTCATGTGAAACCAATACCATGACCATCCGATTCAAAGTCTTATTGCTTCTGCCATTACACCACCCCCCTCCCGGTTCTCTCTCTCTCTCCTCCGACTTTTTGAATCGATTAACTGGGTTTTGAGAGTGGTTCCCAGAGCAAATCAGGCTAGAGGAAAGTTGGTCAAAACACGAAATCTGAACTGTATGTTTTTCCCTTTTCTAGGATGGGCTAATAATGCTCAATAATGCCAGACTAATCTGCGGGATACATATTGGGCTTGCAACATTAATTGGTGTTTCCTTTTCTAGGATTCTGGGTTACGAGGGACTACAGGTCATTAATCCAGAAGGAGGCACACAAGATGCAGAAGAGGAAGCGGCGAAAGGGAGGTGGAAACAGGAAGTGCGCTTTTTTTTCTTTCATGAATTTTAGCTGTGTACTTTTTGGGCCGTAATCAGAAATTGAATTAATTGGATGTCATTATTACTGAGGAATAGATAGAATAGAACATTCTTTTACATCTGGGTTGGCAGCAAATTTCTTGTCAACATATCATCAGGCTTCTTGTTCTGTGTACAATATCTATGATACTATCTACAAGGGATCATTGGCATTGGGAAGTTGGAATTGGGGACATTTCAATGCTGCCTCATCTACATTTGGCCATTTTTCTTTTTTGTCATAGCCAATAGATTATTCTTCACATTTGGGTACTTGGTTTCCTGGCTAGCCTATCGTAGTCGCTACTCTTATCATTGAAAATCACCCATGGTAAGCTCTATTGGTCCATATAAAATTTTTAAGTGATTATGCATAATTAGATATTATTTACCTAGTATTTTGCAACCTACTGTTTGCATGTCTCATCTGCATGTGTCATGGTCCAACACCAAAAGCCATGTTAGCCTTGTTTATTTCACTACATGAAGCATCCGCCCGTGATGCATGTGAGACTTGATTTTTCATGATAACATTGCCATGATTTTTGGAGAAGGAAAAGTACAGTCGCAAAAGCAACATGATATTCTGAAGTTCATGAACTAAAAAATCTAACTAGGACTGTTCCGCTAGCTAAATGGACCAGGGCATTTGTGATGTCAATAATAAATTATGGCTTATCACAAGCACTGAAAAAATTGAAATTAAGACCACACAAGGGAGTGTGGAATTGTTTCTCTTCTCCACCTGAGTTTTTCAACAGGGGTCTTGATTATTTGTCACATCATACATCTACTCACTGTGACATGATATTGGGGTTCTCATATTATCTCTTCATTGGGAACATTAGAAAATCGTTGTTCTTATTGAATGGATTAAGAGGCCCAATATGAGCATGTTCGTTGGTATTGTGATGCCTGTGTGTCGAACCTTGCTCTTTAATAAGGAAGAGAACACTTCCCAACTGCACAATGCTCATCCCTGTTCTTTTAAGATGATAATTGGTCTTATGACCAATAAGAACATGATAGATGCACTCTCATTTCCTGCATCCTTTCTTGTCATTCTAGGATCGAGATAGTTACTGGAAGATGATGCAGAAGTATATTGGTTCAGATGTCACATCGATGGTGACACTTCCTGTTCTCATATTTGAGCCCATGACCATGTTGCAGAGAATGGCCGAGGTTTGTCTGCACCAATATCTTCATCGAGTCGATGAAATGATTAGTCTGGATGTTGTCATGTTAGAGGAACACTTTATGATATCGTAAACATCGGTTGCAGATCACAGAGTACTCTCACCTTTTAGATCGGGCTGATGAATGTGAGGATCCCTACATGCGAATGGTATATGTGGGTAAGGAATCTCTTGTTTTGTATTTACGGGGAACGTACGGCTGTCTGTTGGTGTATGTGCCCATAGATGCATAGATATATGTACATAAATATATGAATGTTTATATTTATATAAGCCTTTGTATGTTTGGGTATATGGCATTGGACTCATGGTCTTTATGACTGCAGTGTCATGGTTCATATCCATCTATTATGCGGTGCAAAGGCCCTGGAAGCCATTTAATCCTATTCTTGGTGAGACTTATGAAATGACAAATCATGATGGCATCACTTTTATAGCAGAGCAGGTGAGTTGTTGAAAGCTCAGTTTTATTTCCTATTCTATTTGGATGATACCTTTTGAGCAGGAAAATAATGAAACCTTTCTGTCTCTTCAAATTTCTACTTCTCAGGTCAGTCATCACCCTCCAATGAGTGCTGCACACGCTGAAAATGAACATTTTATATATGATATAACTTCAAAAGTGAAAACCAAGTTTTTGGGGAACTCAATTGACATTTATCCACTTGGAAGGTGAATATATGTCGGTTTGATCAGTCTCCATCTGATCCTTGATGCTTGTCCATCTCTTTGTGCTATTGTGTATGTCAACTTCCTGGAGGTCTGTGCTCTCATTATCCGTTGTCTATGCAAATATACAGGTCTCGTGTGACCCTCAAGAAAGATGGAGTTGTTTTTGAATTGGTCCCTCCGCCCACAAAAGTCAACAATCTAATATTTGGACGTACTTGGATCGATTCTTCAGGGGAAATGGTCATGACCAACTTGACAACTGGGGAAAAAGTTGTGCTATATTTTCAACCATGCGGCTGGTTTGGGTAATATTATCTTCTTCTAAGATTCTTTCCCTTGCATCTACTTTAGATAGATGTCTACTTCGATCACTTGCATTACATACTTTCTAAAGCAAACATTTCTAGTAGTGAGGCTTTGATATCTTAGGGCCTTGCTAGAATGATCATCAAGGATGTGGGAAATTCTGCTCTGCATATTGCTTTTGTCATTTGACCATGTATGTTGATTTTCCTTCATTTTTACCACTGTATAGACTTGGGAAGCAATCGGTTTGAACTACTAAATCCGGGTGGCATTATTTACTCCACATTGTCGAGAAAGTTCTTTCATTCATTCCTTCTGTGTTGAATATGGTGATAAATAATCTGTATTCAGTATTAACATTTGCAGTTCAATCTCTTCTTGTTGCAGGGCTGGTCGCTATGAAGTCGATGGCTATGTGTATGATGCTGCTGAGGAGCCCAAGATATTGATGACAGGGAAGTGGAATGAGTACATGAGCTACCAACCCTGCGACAAAGAAGGGGAACCACTGCCAGGCTTTGAACTAAAGGAGGTCAGTTCTTTCTTATCTGTGTTCAACCTTTCTTGGTAAAGATGGCATTTATTGGCTTTTATGTCTCTCACATTGGCCGTGACAGATAGATCATCAAGTACTTTTGAGCATTACTTACATGCTCTATACACTCTCCAAACATACACCCCCAGAGTACTTGTTTGATCAACATAAATGTTTAGTTGTGTATGCTTTCATGGTGATTTTGTATGTGTATCATGTGCTTATTGGTGATGTGGGTGGGCCTTTGCTTGTGTTTGGACATTAAATGTCCTCTTTTAGTATATATTAAATCCCGGTTCATTTTGGAATTTACAGGAGTAAAAAGAAACAAAACTACTACCTTTTGAAGCATCTGTACATCTTAGTCATCCATATAGTTTGACTTTTGTAGCCCTTCTTTTCGGGTTTAGGATGCAGTATTTTAATAGAAAAATGGGCTTTGGAACACCTATTAGCTTACATTAATCATACTGCATCTATCATTGAATCTTGGCTTTCATGAATCAATAGATACACTTGCATATTACTACTAGTATAACCTCTTCTCTTTGATAGTATATGCTACTGGCATATGCCTACTGTTTTTATTTTTTTTGCTTTACTGTAATGTGTTTTCAGGAATCTTGTTGTATTTTTCTACTTTATGATTTTTCTCCTGCTATGGAAGAAGTAAATTTCCCAGTCTCAACCATAGGAATGGCTTTTTGTTTTGGTGGATCACTTTTTACTTGAATGAGATGAGAAGCTTGCAGTCCCACACAAATATGACCTCTTGGTTTGTTCTTATATATAAGGTATTATAAAAGTTAGTAGTGCAAATATGCTTTTTTTATTTTGGTTTGGTGGGGGGCAGGGGGATGGGCAGGGAGAGGGATAGGGAGGGACAGAGGACGGAGGACAGAGATGGTCTAGGATCCGCAATAGGAACTACTATCAAATGCTGTTGAACAGTCATCATATCTTGATATGAATGACAATAGGCATATTTGCATAAGGAACAGAATCAGATGACCCTTGTATTTGGAGAGAGAGAGAGAGAGAGAGAGAGAGAGAGAGAGAGAGAGAGAGAGTCTGGGATTTGCAGTAGGAACTACTATCAAATGCTGTGAAGCATTCATCATATCTTGATATGAACAACCATTGGCATATTTTCATAAGGAGCAGAATCAGATGACCCTTGTATTTGGAGTCATTGTCAAACTATCATACTTGCTTCCTGGTCTACCAGGCTTAAATCTCACCCATGCACATTGGGAACCTGTCCCGCTGTTCCCTGCACCTAATTACCACCCTGCTGAGGCAAATTACAAAGTTTGAAAGGTTAAAGGGATAAGCATAGTCCACTCATTCAGATTCATGATGCATTGTAACTTTCAATGTCGAATTGTACAGTTTCTCAGCGATTACTCTCATACTTTTTGTCATGTTAGAAACCCATGCCAAGTTCCTCACGTTAATCTTGATATTTTCGCTTCTGTAGGCCTGGAGAGTTGCTGAGGCTCCGAAAAATGACAAGTATCAGTACACATACTTCGGACACAAGATAAACAGTTTCAATACTGCTCCCAAAAAAGTTCTGGCTTCTGACTCTCGTTTACGTCCCGATAGATATGCACTTGAGCAGGGTGACCTCCCTAAAGCTGGTGCTGAAAAGAGCAGGTTTCTCTTCTTCTTCTTCTTCTTCTTCTTCTTCTTCTTCTTCTTCTTCTTCTTGACTTTAGATGTGATGTTTTAATTTGGCATTAGTTGGTACATGCGAAAAAAATGAAGACTAATTTGCCTTGAGAATATGGTGTAATCTGCATTGTTGGAATGGATACTTTTCCTTTTCCTTTTCCTTGTTCGTTTGGTTGCAACATTCTGGAAAAAGGCAGAAACAGAGAAGGGTCTTATTTATAGGAAATTTGTTCTCTTTTCAGTTTGGAGGAAAGGCAAAGAGAAGAGAAAAAGAACCGAGAAATGAAAGGCCATAAATTCACTCCAAGGTGGTTTGATCTGACTGACGAAATTAGTCCCACACCTTGGGGTGATTTGGAAGTGTACCGCTACAATGGAAAGTATACTGAACATCGGGCTGTTGTAGATAGTCTAGATGCCATCGAAGAGCTTGACATTGGATCAACCGAGTTCAACCCCTGGCAGTATGAGACAACTTCTGCTGAATAAGTTATCTAGTGCAAATTCTACTTCTTGAATATTTTTTTTTTTACCTCCTTTCTCTTACATAGTGGCCAATGTATATCATACTAGTTTGTCTTGAATGCGATTAGCATGTCATTCGCCTCTTCTTTCTCTTGGCATTCTTTCATTCATGGGAGATCGTTTGGTATAATCTACCCGTGGCTGCAGCATGGTGTTAAAATAGTCATATGAGTTCATCCTATATAGCACAATTTCATTCTGAGTATTATGCATTTCATGTTGTCTCTCTTGTATTGATGTCTATGAGTTGGGCTTTCTTCGTCAGCATGACGCGGGTCCTGCTCGATAGTGTGCAATTGCTGCATCTGCAAACCGGGATGTGAAGTTGCTTCCTTATTCTGTGTAATTTTGCTGCTGGGATTTTCTTATACGCTATGCCAATACCTCAAGAGCGAGTATAGGATGCCAATGGGCCACATAGATTAGTGCTGCAGACATTCTCATGATACCGTGGGTAAGACATGTATGATCATCCTACCATAGCCATATTTAGGAAAGTTATCCATTTATACCCGATAATACAATTTTTCCATGAACAATGCAGTTCAACTCATTTCAGAGACTGGGTCATTTGTCATTTATAAGAGCTTCATGGTTAGATGTGGGTCTTCTCTTCTTATGTCGCGGGTTGTTCATCATTCTGGGTTTCTGAAGGTTCGTGCACGCTGCAGAATTGTGAGTGGATAAGAACATAAAAACATTTTGATCATCGCCGGATTGCCCAAGCGAGAAGCGGTATGCGGGTTGGTCTTTCTCGTCGCTGGTAATCACTAAACTTGCGCATTCTTTTAGGACCACGCCTTGAACAGAGTTTCACGATTCTATTCCTTTGTTCTTTTCCCGCTTTTGAGGTGGTTCACACTAGTTAAATAGATTGGTTTTTTCTATTGTTTTGTGACTGAAAGTTTACGTGAGTAATAGCTCCCCTTATGGCTTAAGAATTCTTATGCTTTATTTAAAGAAAAATCTAGCAAAAGTACACACGGTATGCATGTATGCAAAAAATTTTGACATTTAAAACATTTTGCAAAATCGTCTTATTTCAAAATATTTGAACGATCAATTGATAAAAGAAATTGCTTACACAATATGAGAAAAATGTGTACATAGATATAGAAAGAGAAACATTTTAAGATTTGGGCTTTTTTTTAAAAAAAAGTTGTTTAAAAGATAAAATAGATTCGAATTTTAAAATTGAGATGAATGAGAAATAAAAATAGAATTATTAATCTAGGCATTAGTCCATTGATAAAAGGTTTATAAAATAATAAATTGAGAATATTTTGGAAAAGAATGAAGAGGACTGTGGTCCCTTGAAGTAAAAGATTCTTTTTGTATTAATACATTATACACTAAAACTTATTTACCAAATTGTTTATTAAAGGCTTTGTTTGTTACATCGAAAATGAACAATTTGGAAAATATTTTCCTAAAATTGTTGCTTATATCACTCAAAATGGAAAATATTTTCATTCATTCATTTTTGTGAGCAATAAAAGCAATCATTTTCAAGAAAATATTTTCCAAATCATTCGTTTTCTGCGAAGCAAACGGTATTTCACAAAAAACATTTTCCTAAAAATAATTAATTATATCACATATAAAAATAAATGAACAAAAAATATTCTCACTGTTTATGAAAACATTTAGATATAAATTATTATCCATAATGAAAATATTTTTCATTGACTAAGAATTATTTCAAGTGATGCAAATAATCATTTTTAGGAAAATATTTATCAAATCATTCATTTTCTGCGAAAACAACCACAAAAAACATTTTTCGGCGATTGGATCGCTCAAGAATACTAGTCAACAGAAAATATGTGTTTAAATTTAGGAAAATTATTTCCTCTTTAAAAAATCAAAAATCATTTTCCATCAACCCTGATGTTCGTGCATTGGTTTGGGGCGCCCCGACCCATGTCTATCGAGGCTAACCTTGGATCCCCTTATGTCCAATCAAGGAATGGGCTCGAGAACTCGGTGCTAGGCCCCGAGTCCCCTTGGGTAGATCAAGGTCGAGCCCAAAATCCCAGTGCCTATGCCTGGGTCCATTAAAGTTGAGCCCAGTATTGCCTATGCCTGAGTCCATCAAGGTTGGGCCTTAGACTTTAGCGCCGCCTCTGGTCCCCTTGGGTGTATCAAGGCTGGGCTCAGGACACCGACGCTCGAGTCCTCGGTGCTCACACCCCGGTCTATCAAGGCCGTACTTCGATCCCCAGCGCTTGGGTTGGGATCCATCGAGGCCGAGCACCGGACACCAGTGCCCATCCCAGATCCTATAAAAAAAGTGCTTGGGTCTCCAATGCTCGCATCCGAGCCGATTGAGGCCGAGCCCAATACCCATGCCCAAGTCCCGGTGCCCACACTCGAAGCCCTTGCGCTTGCACCTAGGCTCGGGTCCCTTATGCCCATGCCTAGGTCCAATGAAGTTGGGCCCGAGTCCCTAGCGCCTAGGTCCATCTACGCCGGGCCTAAGTCCCTAGCGCTTGGGTCCATCTACACTGGGCCCGAGACCCCGATGGCAGTTCTTGGGTCCTCCACACATGCGTCTATGTTCATCAACGTCGGGCCCAGGACCCTAGCACCAATGCTTAGGTCCCTAGCACCTGGCCCATGTCCATAAAGGTCAGGCCCGGGTCCCTCCGACCAAGTCTGGCACTAAGTTCCTGGGCTCAATCTCAATGAACCCGGGCTCCACCTCGATGGACCCAGGTGCTAGCGCAAGACTTGGGCACAAGCAACAGGGTCTTAGGCTTAACCTCAATGGACCTTGTCATGGGCATGGAGACCTGGGCACAAGCACCGAGGTCTCAACCCTAACCTCAATGGACCCCATCATAGGCGTGGAGACCTGGGCACAAGCATGGGCAGTAGGATCATGAGCTCGGCCTCAATCAGACCCGAGCACAAGTACTGAGGTCTTGGGCCTCAACTTTGATGGACTTGGGATTGGACGTAGAGGATTCAGGCACAGGTATTAGGGTCTCAAGCCTGGGTTCGGGGACCCAAGCAGAGCCACCGAGGTCTCGAGGCTGGCCTCAATGGACCTAGGCCTAGGCACTGAGGTCCCCGGGCACTATGGACCTGATTGTCAGGGACCGAGACACATGTATTAGGGTCTCGATCCCAACCTCAATCAAACAAGGCTCAAGTGTCGAGGACCCAAGCACGAGCACCGGGGACTAGGGGGACCCAGGTATCCAACTAGTCTATGAGTTTAAGAAAATAAAATTATATGTTCCATTCCAAATGATGAAAAATATCTCCTCATTCTTTTTCAGATTTCATTCAAACACCAGAAAAATATTATCATTTTTATGAAAAATAATTTTCTAGAAAACATTTTCTAGAAAGGTAATATTTTCAGCAAAACGGATAGAGTCTAAGTGATGTAAGAAATTCCTCTTAGATATTTAAATGGGTCTATCAATTCCAAAGCATCGCGTCATTTAGCAAGTCGATTGAAATAATATTGTGAGAACAGAAATGTGCCTAGGGCAAGAAGATCATACAAGAACTTTTAATGAAATACTGTACATTGAATCAAATTCGATTCAAAGAAGCGCCTTCGCTCGTTAACCCCTCATCGAGACGAGACCTAGATGGCAACCTAACCTAGTCCGCTGGTTTGGGCCGACGAGGAAATGTCACTGGCTCGTTTGTCGATCCAAGGCTTGGGCATGAAAGTATTAAAAAAGGTTATGTTGACGATGGAGGGTTGTATACGGTACGGTGGTTTCGGTAATAATAAGAAAAGTACGGTTGTAATTTCGGTATCTCTGACCTTGCTTTTCAATGGAGCGAGAGATCTTCCTACTACTAATCCTAGACTTGGTGCTATTATAAAAATGTCACTGGCCCAGGTTCGATCGTCGCGCCCCCGGCATGAGCGCGCAAAAAGGGGCGCAACGATCGGATTTCTCGTACGAGGACGCACTATTTGTCGGGAGCGTAACTGCTGCTCCTGCGGCGTCGTGTGCGCATTGGGTCGGAGACCCATCACGGACCACGTTCATTGCATTCCCTTTCGAGTGCCCTCTTACTTTAAATCTGGATGCCATTCCCAATTCCACGTGATTCCTTTTGTTTGTTCCCTCCACATTAAAAAAGAGCAAAAAAAAAAATTATAAAAAAAAGAACACATATAAAAAAATGCCATTCCCCGATTGAAATATATAATATAAGGGATTGCATATGATTCTATCCTTTAAAATCTCCAGTATAGTTAATAGTGATGCGCACAATAGCTACCTGATGTAACGGACAGAATTAATTATAATATGAGTAATACCATTATGAATCTCGACTTGGTACTCTTACAATAAATTACGTCCAAACTACTTTTCGTCCCATAAAGAATCTAAAACCGATAGTCCATAACTCATTTGCCTGGGGACTGATTTTCGTCTCACAAAAAATCATAAACCGGTACCTTGCGACACTTTTGCATCGAACTAATTATTGTCTCACAAAAACTTCATAACCCCTACCCAAATACTACTCTTCGTTAAAATGCATGCGTGTCAACACACACGGATTTTTCAAGCCAGATCTGTCATTCTGCACGTCGAATCTATTTTGCATTGGTCTACCATGTGTGTTAACGCATGTGTTTTGAAAGGATCTTGGACGGAGTGTTGACAGGATAGATTTGGATAAGGGATATGAATTTAGGTTTTTTCGCGAGATGGAAATAATGCTTGTTAAATTACCCTAAAATGGGTATACTTGACGAATAGTAGATGAAAAAACAAATAAAACCATCTTTCGATAATCGATCTTTACGTGCAATTGCTACTCAAAAGTCATTATCGATCGAATTCCACAAGGCGTATGATATTGATGGAGTCATTGTCATACTTATTAACTATTCAAGACAGTTCATAAGCGGTGGATACACTACGCTCGAAATAATTAGTCAATGAAAAATATTTTTATTATTGACAGCAATTTATGTTTAAACATTTCATGAATGATAAAAATATTCTTTGTTCATTCATTTTTGTAAGCGATACAAGGGATAAATTTTAATAAATATTTTCTAAATTATTTATTTTTCGCTAAAGAAACGAAACATTAGTATTGTATACAAATGACAACTCATATTGGACAACCATGACATGTAGGAAGAACTCGTTGACCTCTACCATTCAAAATTAGAAGTCTGATATTTGAATCAGGGTAAGATCGGAAATTGAACTCTCTTAATTGGCTTTTTTGGGTCGCAACAAGTCAATGCGCTCATTAGTTAGCCAAACTTGCGTCAGGAACCCAACTCAACACATTTACATACTTCTAACTAGGGGTGTGCACTGGGAACCGTCTCGGACCGACCGTTGCAAGGCTAATTCTCGAGAGAACCAATCCTAAAACTGGCTTCTTGACTAGTTCATTTTCCGGTTCCAAGGTGAAAATCTCTGGTTCCTGGGTTGATTCTAAACCAGTTTTGTAGTCTCTTTTTGAAAAAAAAAATTTTGCACCAATCGAAAATTGAGCAATGGTTTTCAACATAAACATACAACAATATAACCACTTGACCATGCATGTTTTTGCAGTGAAACAGTACAATTTTAATATTTTAATTTGATTTTTCTATACAAAAGAAAAAATGAATTGACTCCTGAATAGAACCAAAAAGCGGAATCAACCGGATTGATTTCCGGTTCTAATTATTTAGAACCAAGATTTATGGGGTCGATTTCCGATTTTAGACTGAGAACCATCTACTTTGGAAATGATTACTCCTTCTACTAAGTACAATATAATTTCCATCAAATGAATCTATAATGTGTGGATATGCTAGTTCTACTATTTTATGGTCGTTCCACTAATGGTTTGGTCCAACAGACATGGGCCATCTAAATACTATAGTCTAAGCCTGCTTTTTTTTTCCACGGTCAAAGCCTACTTTCCCTCCTCTAGAATTGACGTTTCATTGACTCTAGGAGAGAGGTACCCCACTAAACGGACAAGAAAGTTACGTTAGAATATTTAAATATTAAATTGTATCATCGTCCATCAATTTATATTTTCATAATAATTAATCTCATAAAAATTCATGGTTGGTAGCTAATCTCCAATTTGTGCCAGAGATTCCAACCCCAATTATTTAATAAACATCTTTATACTATATAGTACGACGTGAACATTATTTTTCTAAGAAAAAGACAAATTCCTTTATATTTTACTTTTTTTGTTTTCATTTTTCTTGGTTTCTACTGTTTTTTATTTGTCATACTTTAACTCTCAACTCATTCTCAAACTTTTGTTCAGTCTCTTGCAGGACACAGGAGTCGAAACCCACATCTGAAATTATACATCTCTACTACTAGCCCGTCTTAAGAAGATGAGGATTCGAACTCTCCATCTCTCTCTTATCAATTAAGAAAAATGGTCACTCGGACAAACTCTAGTGATTTGGTTTCTACTGTTTGATGCTTCCTTTTATGAACTGATTCTCTAGATTCGAGCTGTATATTGGGTATGTCTGAGTTCTTTTCATTTTGACTCGACCATTGCCACAATTTTCCAATTTTGACCGGCCCAATTTTTCTCCCTCCTTTTCTCCCTTCAAGGCACACGTGAGAAGAGAATGTGAGGTCAAAAAGTCATTTATGTAGCAATTGTCATGTTTTCCCCGGCGTCCGACAAATTTAGTCTCTTGTGTATTACTAGCGAATATGCGCAAGCTCTGCGCGTATGTTAAAAATTATCATATCAAAAAATAACGAGTAAAGATATTTACACGCGTGTAGTTTCAAACATCACATAAATAGAGCAAAAAATTACCGTTTTGCTATGATCTTTGTTATGTAAGTAGGTAACCTTTCGCAATGTTTTAGTTTTTTATTCTAATTTTTACTTTCATCATTTGATGCTGTGTTCTTTTTTTTTTGGGTTGACAGACATGAGAAGAACTCGCGTCATCCTCGCTTGCGTCGGTTACGATGAGTAAACTCTTTTATGGGATATCAGGAAGGCCACATGCCTAATCTTGAATAATTTCGAGATACAACGTAAACTGGAAGGTTTGAACTTGCATCCCATGGGTCAGATCAAAGCACGCTCCTCTGGAAAACCACGCTCAATGCCTCCTCCTCCTCCACCGGTTTCATTGGACCACCTGGAAACTAAACTGATCGGTCCAATCCCAGGACCAGATGATCATGTTCCTAGTTTCGAGGAAAAAAAACGGATCACCCCCAGCAGTGCCACCAATTGCTCTGCACCTCACAGGGGCATTTGATATTGTGCTGTTATTTGGCAACAATCAGTTAAAAAAAATTTCAACTCCACATAGTGTTTTAGTAACTAAAATTATTTGAAATGCTTTTACACGCTTCATGCAATTAAATGAGGACTCGATTATCTATATAATTGTATAAAAGACAAATGATCTCCTACAACAAATATGATCTCCATGGACAAAAGCGCAACTTAATGATTTAACTTTATTTCTCATGAATTTCAATATCAAGGTTTGCATATTTTTTATTCTAAAATGAAATTACTAAAAAATTTCAAATTGGAAATGTTTTTTTCTCTTTTCGCACAATATCATTCTTCCATTTGGTAATTTGTTGGTGATAACAATACATTGATCTTTCTCGTGTGACATGGAATCAATCATTCTGAAAACTAAATTGTTTCGAATTAAAATACGTGTTAGCCAACACATTATAATTTCCAAACCGATTTATAATTTCCAAACCGATAATAAAAATGTATTTAATGTATTAGATATTAGGGCATAAGTTATCAAAAGCCCTAAATTATGTCTATTGAACACATTTATCCTAAACTTTTTTCTGTGACACCAAAAATCTCAAATTTATGCACGTGTGACGCATTTACTATCCGTCAAAGTTCTATCAATGATAACCATTAAAAATCTACCTACATGGAAAGCAAACGGTGTTTCTGGCACTCATATGTCTTAAGTAAAATAATAAAAACGTTGTTTTTACGGAAAAATCATTTAACATTATCTTAACAAAAGGTAAATAGGTTACGTGAGTACAAGTTTAGGGATATTTTACGGTGAGTATAATTTTGATATTGTTTATGTCATTCAGAGTAAATATGTTACAATTGACATAATTTGAGATTTTTTTTAACTCTTTTTCTAGATATTACCTAAATGCACGTTATGTCGATGTTGAAACTTTTGTTGTTACACTGAACGTGCGAAAATACAAAACTAGCGAAAAGGTAAAACGACAAAGAAAGCATGCATAGGCAGTCGCACATCGCGCTTCCACTCACGCACGGCATCACCGGTCTAACCTAAGATGGACAGGCAATTCCCGTGGGGCCCATAATTGAGATAGTGAGAGTCCGTCACAGGTTATGCGGTCTAAACAAAATAAACTAATAATTTATAACGTGAAAGTGAAAAAAAATTACCCAATCAATCTTAAATTTATTATATCCTAATAAAAAAAATTTAAATTTATTATATGAATACCAACTCGATTTTATCAATTTAATGCCAAATTTTTGTGCAAAATTTTAATGTAGCATTTCGAGTCAATTTTCGCCTGGGATTGCTGATGTGGCGGTCCAGTTAACGCCGGTCATCATTTGTGACACGTTGTCACGTCAATAATTTTCGGTGAAAACTGGCCAGAAGAATTATATTAGAACTTCAAGTAAAATTTAATTGGCAAAATTAGGAAGTTTGAGACATAATTTGCATTCTTACTTTGGTAAAGAACTGATTGGATAACTTCCTTGCGAAGCTATCCATAGAAGGATTTCATTGAAGAGTGTCTTCAGAACATTTATTAAGTAAATAAATATGGAAAAATGCATCTTGTTAAATTACACATCCTAAGATTGATATATTTGACATTTGTAGATAAAAGAAAACGACAAAGACTGTTTGGATTATCTATCTTTACTTGCAATTTTGCAAGTCCCAAGTTATTATCCAACGAGTTCCACGAGGCATATAAATATTGATAGAATTATTTTCATGCCTAATTTTCAGTCCAAATGGCGGATTCATTAGTTAGATTTAACCCTGTCTCTTAAGATGAGCTTATTGTAAAAGTTTTTCTTATGTGAGCTACATTAATTGATATTGTAATTAACCGTTTTATGGGCTTGATCTAACAAAGTAAGATATATATATTCTTAATTAGTCTAATATAAGGATTGGCTAGTGTGGGGCCGATTTAGGCCAAACTCGTGATGAGAGGGCCTGGCTTAAAATTCTATAAATAGTGCTCAAGTCCCTTTTCTAAACTTGACGCACAAATTATTTCACATTAGGAGCAGACGCTAACTGTAAGAGGCAATCTAATTGAGCCAAAGGTAATAAAGAGAATTGTTGTTGTTCCACATCAAGAACAATGGATTCCAAATTATGTGCGCAAATTTCTTTTACTCGATAATATGTGTTTTACATTCTAGCTATTGAGATCTTGGGTGTCGTTTTCGTGGCCAACAATTATTGGAACACATTGACTTGATTGGTTTTTTCTTCCCATCCACTTTTTTTTTTCGGACATAATTGAGTTAATTGATGTTGGCTAGCAATATCACCTACAAGGGGGACATGTGATTTTAAAAAACCTTGGAAGTAATAGCACCAAATTTGATTACAAGGTAATCAAGTAATACGGGATATGAATATGATCAAGTTCTGGTTATATTCAAGTAGTGTCATGCAGCGTCTCTATCAAGCAGTGATTGAGTATGAGCAGAGAGATAGAAGATAATGCACACATAGTTTATAGTGTTTCTTCTTTAATACTCCTCAGCTTTCAAACTTCCCATTGGACAATTTTCAAGAGGATGAATCTCCAATCTACCTTCTGGACAATTGTGGAGAAGATCAGGTAACTATTAAGGTCGATCAATCAGAATCCTCAGAGATTTGGCCGCCCATACAATCAAACCTTGATTCCCAAAATGGAGTGTTTCAGCTAAGGAAAGAATCTTGCCTTCAGGATGATTGTTAACCAAGATATCTCGCATGATTTAATGTTCCGTGAAGATAATACTTAAGATTGATAAACGATCACGATCTCCTAAAGAGAGAATCCATATCAGATCATAAGTTGTTAAGAATGAGATAAAATATCTCAAAGTATTAATCTTGAAAATCATGACAAGGACTTCATCTCAAGTAATATAAGTAATCCGTTAATATTCAGCTATCACAGTACTTTGGTGATGTTCAACACTTTGTTGATATCCAGCGTTTTGCCTTGCTGATAATTGCTGATATCCAGCCTTCGCCTTGCTAATATCCTTGCAATTCGTTGCTTCTGGCTTTTTGGATATGATCAACCGTTCTAATCAGTATACTTTGACAACGATAGTTATGTAGATATTGCAGACATAAAACCTCGATACTTTCAAGTTAATATGAACTCTCCATTCTATGGGTTTTTCACTCATAAATAATCCTTTTAACGTGAATATTACCTGAAACATAAACGCTTCTTGCATTTATCAATATCGATATAAAAATTATGGATAATTTTATCAACTTCAAAATATATTATGAGGTTTTCTCAACAGGGTTTACTTAGAATTGCATAGAAATGACAAATCATACCGGACACCCGTAACATTATTTACACACAGAAGCAACCAATTCGTTGTGGTCGACGTACGACAGAGTTTAATCGCTCAGGTGGGATTGGTTGATGAAAGTAATCCAAGCCATTGATCAATCGAGAACCATGTGGCATGGATATCGACATCTACAAAGTAGAGCCAACGCGACCGACTCTTTCATGCACGCGATGAATGCCTCTTGTTGCTTGCACTTGCACCTTTTGCCGATAGCCACTTTGGAGATTACGCTATTTGAGAAAGCGAAGATCTTCTGGCTTAGATTGAAAGGCAAACAGGACAATGGCCACATACATATAGTCAACGAAATTACACGCCTCCTCTTCTCTAACGAATTCAAAAGACTGGACGCGCGGTGCGCCCAAGAGCTCCATGACGCAGATCTTGCTCATTTTGCCTCCGGTATTCACGGTAGGGCGAGAAGGTCAGGTTCGGGTGGATGCTCATCTCCGTGCACACAATCGGCGGGCGCTGCACGAAGGCAAGCTCCACAGTCTTGAGAGGACTTGTTCGGCCAGTTTAGGGTTGAAAATCGTCAGGGAAAATTACCCAAAAAAAAAAAAAATCCTAAACATATCGCGCTCATACCGATTCGGTCTTACACCTTTCAATTTAGTCATTTTAGTCCTAAATATTTTGTCAATTGAGTTCTTCTGAGCAATTTTGAGAAAATAATTAACCCTTCATTCTCTGCGAAATAAACGGAACCTAAGTTACCTTTTGTGTACTTTCCATTTAATTGAGGAAATCACGGGGGCTTTTTGGACATTCGGCAACACTTAATAGTAGTCATGGCCACGGTTTGGAACCGACCGGTTCCGGTTCGTGGCTAAGTATGAACCGGAACCGGCAGGTTTCGGGCCGGTTCCGATTCAGGTTTCCTTTTCTTTTTTTTTTCTTTTCTTCCTCCGTCAACCATAGCCGGGGCCGGCGGAAGTCGCCGGCGTCGGGCGAGGGCTCGACATTGCTTGTAATTGGCAAGGCCGGCCTCGCCCGACACCGTCGAGGCTCAACCTCGCCGGCAGTTGGCGAGGCCGGCCTCCCCTGAGGCCGGCAAGGTCGAACCCTCGCCAAATCTGGCAAGGCTCGACCTCGCTGGCGTTGGGCAAGGCCGACCTCGCCTGCAACTGGCGAGGTCGGCCTAGCCCGATGCCAACGAGATCAAACCCTCGCTCGATCTGGCGAGGCTCGACCTCGCCGGCGTCGAGCGAGGCCGGCCTCGCCAGTCTGCTGCAGCTTTCTTTTTTTTTTTTTGGTGGAACCGGGCTCGGAACCGGCTGTTTCGAGCCCGTTCCGTTTCCAAATCGCGGGCCTGATCAACGGGCTGGGCCCGGGTTTGACCCTGCCGGTTTCGGGCCGAAACCGGCCCGTGACCATGACTACTTAATAGGGTAGGGCGTTTGGGACCAACACGTTACTTTATCCAATGGTACGCACTAGCACACGGTTTGATGTGATCCGGTATTGACAACTTTTTGTTGTTACCCTAGAACGTGGGAATAAAAATAAAATAAAACGATGCGAAAAGAAAAAAAAACAAGTTGCAAACTGCCAAGGCGACCTCGGCACTAGGCAGCGTGACACGTCGGACTCCCACTCACGCGCAGCAGCACTACCGGTCAGCCTAAGACGGACAAGCGCTGGGTTTGTCCCAACGCCGCTCTTCCCACTTCAGAAGGTCTCCCCCACCTTATCGTTAAGACAGGGACGTGTAATAGAAGTAAGAGGTAAAATGAAAATTTGAAAGTGCGACGAGAGAAAAAATAGAAGTAAGAGTAGGATTGACAAAAAAAAGGGGTAAAAACTTAAGACGGACGACAGCGCATGCAAACTTCTTCTTGTGTTTTTGCTGGTGGGGGCCCGCACCGCCACGTCACCCCTCGGCGCGTGCCAATCGGAGTCCCGTCCCGTCCCTCCCGTCTCGACGCGCGCCTACCCCCGCTCGGCTTCGAGGGGGCAGAACGGTAAATTCGCTCCCCCCCCGCGCCCCCCCAACAGGAGCGGAGTGAAAACGATCGCGCGATTCGGGCCCCGCCCGGCGGGACGCGTGACGTGGGACACCGGGTCGGACCCCCCCCCCCCCACGTGCCGACGTACGGCGGGCCGGCGGCGAGAAGAGAAGAGTCCCCGCGCGCGTTGACGTTGGGGGGAGACAAAAGGTGGTGGGACAATTTTAGCGGACGGTTGGGATCGGTCCACGTCGGCTCACTCGGTTAGGGACAAAATTACTTCATGTGATAAGGCTCCAATCGAAAAGGAAAAAAAAATGGAAAAATTATGTGACCAGATTTTATGGAAATCCCTCGCATGCAGTGACACCGGGATTGGGATAATTGTCCTAAAAATCTTAAATCTATCGTACGGCGGTCAATTTAGTCCTAAACTTTTTAATTGTATCGATTGAATCATAAGCCTTTTTGATAATTTGCTAATTTGGCCATAAACTTTCGGAAGTTTTGCCAGTGTAGTCCTCAACCTATTATTTAAATAATGAGCCGAAAGAACTACATTAACAAATCGCCAAAAGATTTATGACTAAATTAGCATAATTGAAAATTCTCAATACTAAATTGTCAAATTGTCAAATTGTCAAAATGTTTAGGACTAAATTGGCAAACTGAAAGGTTTATGACTAAATTGACCAGCGTACAATAATTTAAGACTTTTTGGATAATTTTCCATAGTGACGTTTTGTTTGCCATCCAAACAAGAAAAAAAAAGAAATTTCAAATTTTCATTCGGCACAATTTTCTTTTAAAAAATAAATGATTCAAAAATATTTTCCTAAAATAGTTACTTAATAAAAAATATTTTTATTATCGACAATAATTTATACCTAAATAATTTCACGGACAATTAAGATATTGTTCATTAGTTCATTTTTACTAGCGATATAAGCAATCATTTTTAGAAAGATATTTTTCAAATCTTTCATTTTTCGCGAAATGAATGTACCTGAGTAGATTTGATTTTTTACTTTGTTTGATCATTTACATCATGACAAAAATTTGAGGAGAAGAGAAAAGGGAAAGATAAATGTAGAAATATCTTTAATGTAATTGGAAGTATGTGGAGCCGCGCGTAAACTTTTCACAGATAAAGTAATTTATTCTAAAAAAATTGCGAAAAAAAAATTATGGGTAACTTTTTAAGTTTCAATAGCGAGATACAGATATTAATAAAACTAGGTTTCTAATAGAGGAAAAACACGTGTTTCTCTCACTTTTAGGCCTCCCAAATTTGTTATTGCTTTCTCTCTTTCACATTTCAACAAATAAATTTTGTCATTTTCAAAGTACCGTCTTCCTCGTGCTACACACTGTCTCTAGAAACGGATATCTCTCATTGTCAGACATCGTTAGCAAGTGCCATGAGACAGCGCTTTAGCGAGACACCTAACAAATACTTAGTAATCAGTTCGGTTCCTTCTTTATTCTTATCTCGCTATCGGATTTCCTAAATTGCCCTTGTTTTCTCGAATCGACCGTATACGCCGCACGTGCTTTAAACCTAGTATCTCGTAAAGAAGGCCGACATGCCATTTAAAAGGTCAGAACATTAGGAAAAAAAAGCCGATGGTAAAGAGAAACACCCACCAATCTAATCAAAACATGGGTCTCCATCAAAATTCCGACTTTACTTTTTGAAAGTGCTATATTAGAGTACGAATATTAGCTTAATCGAGATTATTAAGACCGTTGACCAGCGCCACGACACACTCTCTGACAAGACCCCTAACAAATGACCGATAATTAGTCCGGCTCTTTCCTCAATCTCATCTCACTATCGGATTTCCTAAATTGCCCTTGCTTTTTCAAACCGATCATATTTCCTGTATAACTGCACATTTCCTTCCGCGCGCAGTCGTGTCGCGCGGCGCGCGCGTGCCTTGAACCTAGTATCTCGTATAAAGAAAGCCGAGATGCCATTTAAAAAGTCGGAAATTTAGGAGAGAGAAAGGTTAATGTTAAAAGAGAGAACACCCACTGATCTTTGATCAAAACATGGGCCTCCATCAAAATCCCAGCTTTCCTTCTTGAAAGCGCTTATTTAGAGTACTAACAGTTAGCGCGACCGAGATTAATCAGAGTGGTTAGTCTGACGCCAACCCCACACCTAAACAATATTCTCCGACTCGGTCTCTCTCTTCTTAAGGCGGAGCGCGACGCCATCTCCAGTTCCTCTGACCACTCTCTCTCTCTCTCTCTCTCTCTCTCTCTCTCTCTCTCTCTCTCTCTGTGGAAGAGCTGGGTTTCGTCGAGGTACGCACTTCGTTCACTTGTTCTTGGTCTGGAGATTTGACTTCGCCGGGGTTCAGTGTTTCCGGGTTTTGTTTCTTGCCTGCTGAAGCTGCTTCCTCTGTCTCTCTCTCTCTCTCTCTCTCGTGAATTTGATTGAAGCTCGCGGCTTTTTTTATGCTCGGACTTGAGTGACCGAAAGCTTTATCTGGGTATTCCGGTTCGTTTATGCTTCGTTTGGATATTGCGGTTTGTCTGTCCTGTCGCCTTGTGATTCGCTGGATATATGCATAGGGGTGTTAAGCATGTCAAAACCCTGAAACTCCGGTGGTCGGATCGGTTGACTTTTTGCACCTTCTTCTTTGTGCATTGGCATTGTGGGGTTGCAAGGATTTGTTCGGGGGGTATCAGAAGGGGGTCGCACGTGGGGCGTCTGTTGTTTCCGGAAATTCTGGCCTGGTGGGGGCTTGGATTGGTCTTTCTGGTCCAAGCTCTGTTTGGTGAGATCTTGTGGAGTGGATGAATATGGATCCTCCCTTTAAGGGGTATTCCGCTTCTGTAGCCGGACTTTCATTGGATAATCAATCGTTGCCGTGGTGTGTGGATTCGAGTTTAGTTCCTGGACCCATATTCGAGACCAGTGGCTTCAGAGGAGGAATTCAATACGTTCCACCCCCCATGGCGAAACAGATTAGCGGAACCCCAAGTGCCTCGAATTCGTGCATGACTCAAGAGGAGGATTCGCCGGAAGATTGCGATTTCTCTGATGCGGTTTTGAGGTACATAAGTGAGATGCTTATGGAAGAAGATATGGAGGAAAAGAATTGTATGCTTCAAGAGTCTTTGGACCTTCAAGCTGCTGAAAAATCTCTTTATGAGGCTATTGGTAAGAAGTATCCCCCTTCGCCTGAACCAAACCCAAATTATACCTATCTAAGTGGCGAGAGTCCTGAGGATGACCTCTCTGTAAATAGCTACGGCTATTTGATGCATAATCCTCTGGAATCATATTCTTGTGAGAACACTTCCTTCCCTCAAGCGCAGAGTCTTTCATTTTATGGCATTTCTCAGTCATCTTATGCCTCTTCCAATAGTGTCGTCGGTGGTATGGATTTCTTTGTAGATTCCCCAGCTAGTATTGCTCAGGTTCCTGATTTGGGTGGCGAGAGTCAATCTATTTGGCAGTTTAACAAGGGAGTTGAAGAAGCTAGCAAGTTTCTTCCCGGTGGTAATGGGTTTTTTGATAATGCGGAGTCAAAAGGGTCCTTAACTGAGTCAAAGGTGAGATCTTGTGAGGTGGTCAAGCTAGAGAGGAAGGATGATGGCGAGTGTTCTCCTAATGGCTCACGGGGGAGGAAGAATCCTCATAGAGGGGATGCAGATTTTGAAGAAGAGAGGAGTAGCAAGCAAGCTGCTATTTTCTCTGAATCACCTCTCCGATCAGATATGTTTGATCATGTGTTGATTTGTTCTCAAAAGGGTATAAGTCACATAACCGTACTTCAAGAAACCTTGCAGGATGGAACTACTGCAAATATGTTGCGCAATGGGCAACCTAAGGGATTAAATGGTGGTAAAGGACGTGGGGGAAAACAAAATGGGAAGAAGGAAGTCGTGGATTTGAGAACTCTGTTGATCAATTGTGCACAAGCAGTTGCAGCTGATGACCGTACAAGCACAAGTGAGTTTTTGAAGCAGATTAGGCAGCATTCTTCTCCCTTTGGGGATGGAAATCAGAGATTGGCTCACTGCCTTGCAGATGGGCTTGAGGCTCGCCAGGCTGGCACGGGTAGCCAGATCTATAAAGGCCTCATTAGCAAGAGAACTTCTGCTGCCGCTATATTGAAAGCTTACCATCTTTTCCTAGCTGCTTGCCCATTTAGGAAGCTTTCTAACTTCACTGCAAATAGGACAATTAAAAACCTAGCATCTGATTCCATGAGCGTCCACATTATTGATTTTGGTATTCTTTATGGTTTCCAGTGGCCAACGCTTATTCAGCGGCTCTCATCAAGACCTGGTGGACCACCAAAAATTCGGATTACTGGGATAGATTTCCCCCAACCTGGCTTTCGGCCAGCGGAGCGAGTGGAGGAAACAGGCCGCAGACTTGCAGCTTATGCAGAGTTTTTCCATGTCCCATTCGAGTATAATGCAATAGCAAAGAAATGGGAAACTATTCAGATAGAAGAACTCAAAATTGACAAGGATGAGTTACTTGTTGTTAACTGTATATATCGCTCAAAAAACTTACTTGATGAATCGGTAGCAGCTGTCAGTCCAAGAAATATGGTCACTGATTTGATGAGAAGAATCGATCCTGATATTTATATCCACGGGATTCTCAACGGGTGTTACAATGCACCCTTCTTTGTAACACGGTTTCGGGAGGCACTGTTCCATTTCTCTGCACTTTTTGATATGCTCGAAACTCTAGTTCCCCGTGAAAATCGGGAGAGAATGCTGATCGAGAAAGAAATATTTGGAAGGGAGGCATTAAATGTTACAGCTTGTGAGGGTTGGGAACGAGTTGAAAGGCCAGAGACATACAAGCAGTGGCAAGTACGTAACCTGAGAGCTGGGTTTGTGCAGCTTCCTTTTGATCGGGACACCGTGAAGCTGGCAAAAGAAAAAGTACGGTCAAGCTATCACAAAGATTTTATGATCAATGAAGATGGCCAGTGGCTGTTACAAGGATGGAAGGGACGGATCATCTATGCCCTCTCTGCTTGGAAACCTGCCTAGTGAATTTACAATCAAGGGTTTAACAATGGGGCTTGACAATGTAGGGCATACAACAGTAGATGGAAAACCGAGGTGAGTTTTTGTTTCTCTATTTCTCTCTCTCTCTTGGAACCTGCTTTTGTGACCTGTCCCTCCACTGGCACTTTTGTTTGATATAACCTTGTTAAACTGGCAGGTAGATGGTTCGGTCTGGTGACTTTGTTCAATTGTGCAACAGATGGTGATGTAGATTTAGAGGTCAAAGTCCTGTGGAAGAAGACGGGGTAAAGCAGAATTTGTGCCTTGTCTTCTTCCACAGAATGTCAAACACTTAGTCTAGCCCAAAGTGTAAAGGAAACAAGTGCACATAATTCTCAAATTTAGAGCATCTTCCCTGAGTATGACATGCTCATTTGCAAGGAGTCCGTGCAGTTGATTCTAACCCGTCCCTGAAATGATATGATTATGATTGGCCTATGGTGTTGCTACGGCTTGGTAAATACATGGCGATCTTTTCCTTTTCTAGTTGGTTTATGTTTGTTTCAAATACCAGGTGCCGCTCTTCAATCGAGTCCATACTCTTCAATTGGGTCCATAGCTTGAGGTCGATAGCCCGATGGAGACTTTGGAGGGAAGTTGATCAATGTGATCTTGCACAGATGCGTCTGATTGGCGGTGTATAGTGGCAGCTGATGAATGAGCATTTTCCCTTGTGTCCTGTCACCATGCATTGTGTTTTCATGTGGAGTCAAAGGATGGCACATTGATTCCAAGGGGAAAGCCTCCTTTCTCTGTGATGATTTCTTTGCATTCCCTTCTCTGGCAAAATTCAAGGCTTCCAATAGAAAGTGTGAAATGAGTCGAGAAGACAAAAAAGGAATTGGGACCGGGGTGTCCACACGAGACGGGTCCCCCTTCTTCCTGGAGAAAAATCCAAAGCAATCAGTTTAAAAAGGGCACCAAACTCAACCCAAGTATTCTAGGAGAAATCTGAAAGTACCCTTGAAGTGGCGGCCGTTTCTCTAAGTTGCCCCAAACTTGTCTTTGTTTAAAAAAATGCCTCCCGAATTCGATCACATTGACTCCATAATCTCCTTAAATTGGCGCCTGTTTCATGAAATTTCTCACAAATTTGTCATTGTTTTGAAATGTTCCATGAACTTGATCGTTTCGACCCATTAACCTCTTAAGCTTGTTGCATCGACCGATGAACATGTACTTGTCACATCGACCGATGAACATGTACTTGTCACGTGCATGTTTTGCGCCTTTTTTCGGCTATTTCAGTCCAAAAATCAGCCAAAACTTTGAGCTGAGTTTAAAATAATCAGCAGTCAACCTTATCCCTTACTTCGTGCACTCAAAAAAGCGCCTAGTAGGATTTTGCTTTAGTCCTTGACGATCACGATCTCCTTACCATTCTATTGGCACAACTGCAGTGACTCGCCATTTCCATTTTTCTTTTTAACTATGCTCGAAAAGCCCTGGCCCTTACTTTTTGGTATGTGAAGTTGGGGTAAATTACGGGTTTTTTTTTTTGAACTTTTTTGATGATCACGTGAGTGGCACGGAAGAATCATGCTTTTTTTTTTCTGGACTAAAATGCCTTCTGGAGAAGGGGCGAAACGTGCTAGTGTCGAGCAGCGTCCGTTGATCGGACATTGCTTCCAACGGGGATAAGCTTAGGAACGTTTACCTGGTCAAAATGATCAAGTTCATGAATACTTTGGAACAGTATCAAGATTGGGAGGAATTTAGAAAAACAGTTGCCACTATGGGGAGACAATTGATAGGGATGGGGACGAGGCATGTGATCATGGTCCTTGTCCCCGGCGGTGCCCCAATCACATCAGTGTGATCTCATCATTATAATTATATATCATCTTACGTGATAATAATTTCCTGAGGGTGGGTAGAAGAACAAGTCGCATGGGTTGGTTTTGTAGAAAACAAGCTCCTGCTTTGGTGAAGCAGTCGATGTTGGGCAATTGAGAAGACGGAAACGCCGAATAGAATTGTCCCACCCACGTTACTTCACCTAGAGAACTCTTCGTGTTTGCATATGCCATGTTCTCATTTGTAGATAAGAAGAATACACCGTTTTTGGAAAAATATCGAATGGAACGGATTCGACGATGGAGGCGGGATATGTCGAAACAAAATCAAGTTTTCGGGGGAATTTTGAGAAACGGGCGCCACTGCCAAGGAACTTTGTGTGACTGGGGAATTTTGAGAAACGGGCACCACTGCCAAGGAACTTTGTGTGACTCGCATGGAGCGTATAAAAGTCGCCCAAGACTTTCACCGTAGAACAATCGGCTTCCAGGATGATTTAAGGTGATACGCTGAAGCCTCTCAACAGTAGTTCTTTCCGGAGATTAGTCTAGAAGAGCAGATTCAAAGATAATAGAGCAAGAGTGGCCATGGACAGTGATGTCAACATCAAATGCATGGCTGGAAAACGAATTGAACTCGCAGCAGAACCCTACACAAGCTATCTTAAGACTGGTTCGAGTTTGACAAAATTTGCGCCTCCAAGGCACCGTTTAAACAGTCGTATAAAGAGAATTCGTGACTTCCCAAGCAGTGCCTCTCCCGTTATGTGTAATTGGTGCATTGAAAAAAGAACATTTCCTTATCAAATATGCTTAACAAATGTCCCAGGAGCACTGGTCTACAAGACACTTATTGCAAACAACAATCATCTTTGATTTCGCTTCCCTTCTTGTCTGTCAAAATGAGAAGCGCAACTTGTCCATTTATGATATTTTACAGACGGAATAATTGAGTCCTTTCACCATTTCCCAGTGTCGAGATTCCATTGCTACGATTGCTCTTTGACAATCTCGAGCTTGCGAACTCGTTCACATTGGGGATGGCAGGAGGACTCTAGAGGATTTATGCCATACGGACCTGACATCGAGCGAGCACTGGTAAAAGGATGTACCTGTTCCCAAATTGCAATTCCTGATAGTTCCATAAGACGGCAAATAATATACTTGGTCGAAAAATAATGGACCATAAGCATTCAATATTAGCTGCAATCACGAACCAGGATGGCCAATATCATAAGCATCCCTCTACTCTAAGACCTGCACAGGAAACACAAGAAACACGACCGTCAGTTTTCGTGTTTGTATGTCCAACCAACCGGCGCAAAAAAGGATTTTCAGATTGAACAGCTCATCGATCCTGTTTCATAATCCGCGAAATGGTTTGACAACAAACTTCCCCACTTTCCTCGACTCACTCTTGGCTGAAACTGACTTACTTCCATAGAACTCTGTAGTGCAATTTTGGTGCCAATTTAAGAAATCTATCTGATGTAAGTGGTTTTCCTCAAATAATGCCTGAAAGGCTACAAAAAGGGCAGCCATTCTGTTGCAATACCAATGAAACCGATGCAAAAGAAAGCATTATCTAGAGCTTGAAAATTTCATCCCCCGGTTGTCCTAGACATGTAAAATTGTTCAAGATTCATGGTAGTGGCACCATAAATTTGACTGAAGGACCAACTTGAACAAAAAAAATATATCGTATAGGGATCCAACTGCACAACAAAAAAATTCGAGGGACCTATTGAATATTTTGTAATGGTTGACGGACCTCCGGTGCCTTTATCCCCTAAAATATTACTCCTATTGTTGAAACAAAAAATCGATCCAAAGTCAACATTAAGAACCAGTGAACCACTAGATAGATGTTAAGACTTGTTCGCCTGAGTCGAAAGAGACTGCAACTCCCAGAACCAATCTCAGAGACAGGCTAAGCCAAGTTACCTCGAAGATGTGGAAAATATACCTGTCGGCCTAGAAGTCAATATAGTAAACTCTCATTCTTCTTCAGATGGACGTTCTTCACCAAACCAGCGCGGGGGATCAAATCCAGATCCACCTGGCAAAATGAACACCTGGGGAAAATGAAAACCCTTTCTACCTACATTTATCATGGAGAAAGCAAGAGCTCAACGGAGCGCGCCATAGTTTCCTTGATGAACAGAAAGGGTTGCGAACTGCTGATACAGTGTGAATGGTATTAAGGGCACTGGTGGAACCCTGCTGTGTCGTGAAGTTTATACTTTCCATATATGCAAATGAGTTAAAGCACAACATAAAATTAACATAGAAAAGATAAATTCTCCTACATCATTTCCAAAACATACCGAAGCTTAAAAAGAACCTTCAGACAATAAGGTGCTCGAAAGGCAATTACCAAGAGGATTGCAACGGCAGAGATGCCAAGCCGTCAGGACGGTGCCCTTAACAACCCCATACTTCTTGTAGGCTTCCATCGAGTACTCGCTACACGTCGGCACGTATCGACAACTATTCGGCAGAATCGGCGATATTTCCCCTAACAGAAGACAATCAAGCCTGAGAAAGAGGAAAAAATTTTCAATCTTCATCCTCCACATCCAATTCAACGAAACACCCACCGTTCCATTACTTCCTCCCGTGCCACCGACAACATCAACAAGCGACAAAGAAGATGCAACCGAAGCATCAAACTATTTAACTAAGAGGCGGACAATTGATCGAACACCTGAGATGCAAGTGGAGAGACTCACTCTTGTAGAACCTGAGCATGCCCAACGCAGCTTCAACCCCTAAACTGTTCGCCTCTGTCTCTGGTTCCACAACCAAAGCACAAAAACCGACGTGGGATTCACAGTAGCACGGAAAGTACTTCAATTCAAGCACAGGCAGAGACGATACCTGGTGACTTGCTCGGGTCGGATCTGCTCCTGAGCTCGCAAGTAATGGATTGGAACTTGGAGGAAGTTCGAAGTTTCGAACGAGGGTTTCGAGGGAAGGGACGGATGGAGGAATGGGAATTGGGAGAGAGGAGAGGAAGGAAGAGCTGCTGCGAGTTCAGGGAAGCGACGACCGCCATGCGAGACCGCCAAAACCTGTGCGGGCATAGGAATGAAGAGAGGGTGCGCTTGTCCGGCGGAAATAACTTGTTGAAAAAAGAAAAGTTTTGCAATGGCTCTATGCAGGGGTCAACAAGACGGACCGCCCAAATCGGGACCGGACTGGACCAATTGATTGGGTTCGGTTATCAAGAATATCGGTTCGGTTCCCAATTCTTAAAAGTGAACCGGTTTCTAAGTAGTCCAGTTCCCGTTTCTAGGGTGGAAACCGGATCGGACAGGACCAGATCGATAAATATATATTTTTATATTTTTTTTATATATGATATTTAATATATATATGAAAAATATTTAATATCGGTCCCATTGGAACCAATTGTTCAATTTTTTCATATATTATATATATTTTTCCAATTTTTTCCATGGCCTCATGTTATCGAATCAGAATTACAAAAGAAAGAACGGAACAATCGGTTCCCGGTTCACAAATAATATTTAATATTGATTCCATTGGAACCGATCCACAATCCCAAGACTAACCGATCCGGTCCCTAGTCCTAGAAACTAGGAAACGGTCCTCCCAGTTCGATTTTCGTTTCTTGGATTGGACCGGACTAGATTGGGAACCGCTCACCCTTAGCTCTATAGTTAATATTTCATATATGTATATATTATATATATGTATGATATTAAAATATCATTATAAAAATTAATTTGGGATAAATTTATCAAGGGGTATATCAATTTGGAATTTTTCGTTGTATTAATCTTTATAAGAAGTCATATGACATGATACTCTCTATTTGGTGTATGAACGGCGTTAGAAGATTAATTAGAAAATACCACTATAAAGAACTAAACGAATATCACGAAATCAATGAAATGAATATTATTAGGTAAAGAGAAAAATCCATCGTCGCGAAAATTTTGTAATATATTCTCAAAGCGTCACCTACATGATTGCGCATATTTCATGAAAAAAATATTGCCCTTTTCCCTTTCTTTCGGAATTTACGAATATTACAAGAGGGATTGCTGCTTAAATTAATTTTGAAGCTTACGGTGAAGATGCCTGCATGCTTAAACTGGATACTTCTATAGGGACAAATACAAAATTGCTCAGGACAAAAAAAAAACAGCAAAATAAACTATAGGGGAAGAGAAGAAATGAAGGGAACCAGACACCTTGAATCTCCGCACCTTAAACTGGATATTTCGATTTCTCCGCACCTTGAACCTCCGTTAGCCCCGGGCAACCAGACACCGTCAACCATTTGAAGCCCTTTTAATCTTGATACCGATAGCCTCTCAAGCAATTCACAGATCGTCTCACATCCAAATATTATGTAGTTTCTTCGACTGCTGTCGGAGCCATCATCAATCTCACCTTTCCTCAGAAAATAGAACAAATTTGTCAAGAAGGTAAAGGACGATGACCTTTTCGTCGGTGGCTTTATACCGTGCAGAGTCAGTTCTTCAAGACTGGACGGAAGCCCTATCGAGGAGCAGGGGTCTTCACAAGTTATCTTAAGAACCCGAGAAAGGGTAGCCAAATTAATTGGAGGAAGCGTGACATCTCCCATGTCGAGTGTCAATCTCTCTAGGATAGATAACCCGTCCAGCCACGCTATATTCGGAGCTCCTTAACCAAATTTTGACAATCGATGAGCGTTGCCCTGTATGTTCAGATCGACAAAGTTAATATGAAAGGTTGGGGGCTTGTCCACATTAAATAAGATGAGAATTTCAACTCCTTCAGGCTTACAGAGAGTTCCGCCATCTGTTCAAATTCATCATATTGATGCAAATGAAGTTTTTGGAGATGAGATAGCTGATTCACAATTGTGGGCAATCGATAAACCTTGCTTGATAAGTCTGGTGTCCTAAAAAAGGATAGATCCCCAATTTCACTTGGAATTTTTCCCCCTCAGGATTTTCACAGGATCCAGCATGCAACACTTTTTTATTCTCTGGCATCCCTATGGCCCTGGTAGCTATCTTATTGCACTCTTGTCTAGACCTAAAACCTCCAATATTTTCAGATTTCTAGCAGAAGCAAATAATTATATGATGTGTTCCCCTCAAATCTAGCTCAAGCAAGAGCTCTAGCCCTCCTATTGGGTTCAATAACTTCTTTATCCGAGTATCAGTAAGACTCATCCTCCTCAACATTTTAAGATCTACAATAGAATCAGGCAAATCCCGTGATTCCCGTCCTATAAAATCCCAATTCAAGCAATGATTTTAATTTCTCTACACCTTGAATCTCCGTAAGCCTTGGGCAATCGAACATGCTCAACCGTTGGAGCCCCTTCAATCCTGATACTGATAGCCTCTCAAGAAATTCATTATCCCTCACATACAAACTGTGGAGTTTCTCCAAATGCTGTCCAAGGACATAACAAATTCAACCTCCCTCAGCCGACATCTATAAAGGTCCAAATTGGACAGATTTGTCAAGTTGGAAGAGAGTGACCCTTCCATTGGTGACTTGATATTATATAGAGCCAAGTTTTCAAGACTAGACGGAAGCCCCATCAGAAATCGAAGGTCAACACAAGTTATCTTAAGAATCAGAAGTCGAGAAAGAGTAACCAAATTAATAAAAGGAAACGCATCATCTCCCATGACTAGTGTCAAGCTCTCCAAATTAGATAATCCCTCAATCCACTCTATTTTTAGAGCTCTGTCTAAATTCTGACAATTGAGGAGTGTTGTCCCATATATAAAGATTGGATAAATTAGTTAGGTATGAAAGGTCAAGAGCTGTCCACAATAAATGAGATGAGAAATTTAACTCCTTCAGACTCACAGGGAGTTCTGGCAACTGTTCTAATTCATTACAGTCATCCAAACAAAGTTGTTGGAGATGAGAAAGTTGATTCATAGTTGTGGGCAATCTCCTAACCTTGCTCTCTTAGATCTAGCATGCTCGAAAATGATAGAACCCCAATTTCACTTGGAATTTCCCCTCCCTTATCTCTACACTTTCGGGCTTTCAACTCTTTAAGATTCTCTAGCATCCCTACTGCCTTTGGGAGCTCTCTTATCGCACTCCCTGCTAGACATAAAATCTCCGGCCTTTTGAGATTCCCAATAGAAGCAGGTAATTTTGTGATATCAGCTCCCCATAAATCTAGCTCAATCAAGGATTCGAGCTCTCCTATTGGGTTTGGTAGCTCCTTTATCCAAGTTCTACGAAGACTCATCTTCCTCAACATTGTAAGATCTCTGATAGAGTGAGGTAATTCTTCGATTCTCCTAGCATCCAATTTCAGTTCAAGCAGTGATTTTGACTTTCCAATGGACTCTGGAAGTGTAAAAAGTGAACAATCATCTAAACCCAAACACCACAGATGATTAATTTGTGCAACATGATCATCATGTACTTGAAGCTCCCTCCTTACTTTTGGCGTTGACAGGGATTCTAGACCACCTATGGAAGACACTGCAAAAATGTCCCAATCGTCTTCCCCTGCCATATCAATCGACTCAATTTGCAAGTGCTTCAGGTGTTCTAGTTTAGAGAAAGAGCCATCAACCGCTAGCAAGGTCGTACAACCTTGAAGAACCAATATCTTTAAATTCAAGCATTTTGAGAAGTTAGGAGTCCTTTTTAAGTTTGGGCAATGAGTAATTTGCATAACTTTCAAGTTCTCGCTCACCTGGAATAACAAACCAAGAATCAGCCATGTCAAGAAAGGTAAATGGGTAAGTTTGGTTAGCAAGACAAATGCCAGAAAAAGTAAAATGCACGGTATGATATTGTACCAGGCATGGCCCCCATCCGGTCCAATCTTCAGTAATGTTACTTCATGAGAGCTCAAGCACGGCCAATTTCTCGAGACTTAAATTTGTCGCGTTTAATTTCAAAGGGCAAAAACTCCAAGAGAGCCATGTTAACTTGGAGAGAAGATTTTTAAAGTCCCCTACCAAGTTCCCCCCTCTAATTCCAAGAATCTCAGATTGGGCAGCTTTGAAAATTCTTCACTTGTGAAATGATGCACATTGGAGAGTCCCATTAGTCTGAGTGCTACGACTTTATCTGTCCCCTGGTGATAGGAAAAGAATAAGTGAACATTTCAATTGAATGACAAACACGGTGTTGTACAAGTCTGAGGAACATGATTTTGTCAGCAATGGAACATGCAATATTGCTTGTACGTATCTAAACTGAGAAAAGAACAAGAAAGACCTAATCAAGTTAACCCGACTTTTTCGTACAGCTGAAAAGAATTTTCTATACTGTATAAAGCATAAATATATTACTAATCAATCAGTTTAAGTGAATTTCTGTCACAAGGTGATAAAAAAGAACTTAATTATCACTGGGTAAAACAGCTTGATAGAAAAAACTGCCTATATTATTTAATTTTTCTAAAACATAACAAACCTGCAATGGTTTTGCAATAGGATTAATACCATGAAAAATCTAAAACTTGTACACTTATGACAAATTTACTCCAAACTAATTTATTGATCAAAAATCCCAAACTGACACACCAATGACAAATTTACCCCAAGCTAATTTTTTGACTATAAAAAACTCTAAACTGATACATTTGGAATAAATTTACTCTCTGTTAGTTTCCGTTAAATTGGATTAATATTATAAAAAATCATAAATTGGTACACCTGTAACAAATGGAAGGTAAAAATCAAAACTGGTATATCCGTCAACTGCCGAGTGTCATTTAATAAAGCAATATGACAGTAAAATTTAACGAAAACTAACGGATGGTAAATTTGTCACAGGTGTACAAATTTCAGATTTTTTGTGGTCAAAAAATTAATTTGAGGTAAATTTGTCACAGATGTACCAGTTTGAAGTTTTTCGCAGTGTTAACCCTTTGCAATATAGGAAAAAGTTGCCAAACCAAATTCCTAGCTATGTCATGAGTTTGTAAACCGATTGCGATTCTGTGGATGGATTCCTGCTTGGTCACTTGATTAGGTTTCTTATGAGTTTTATTACAAGATGAGGCACAGGAACCGGACAGTCAAACTTGTTTTAGGAGTTTCTTGCGGATTCTACGGGACAAAGGATCAACGTACAAAAGAGATATGCTTTCATAATAGCAGAGATTTTCAACCAACCTCATGAAAGTCTCCCTTATACTGTTTGAAATGTTAGAGATATACCATTAATGGCTAAATCCATATATTGCGGGAAAGTTTTGCCAGCCTATACACAAAAGATTGTAGTAAATTACCGCTCCGTTTGTTTCCCGAAAAATAAATGATCTGAAAAAAAAATTTCTTAAAAATAATCATTTATATCATTTAGAAAAATGAATGAACGAAAAATATTTTTAATGTCTACAAAAATGTTTGAATGTACATTATTATCGATAATAAAAATATTTTTCATCAACTAATTATTTTAAGCGATTTAAGCGATCATTTTTACGAAAATATTTATCTAAATCATTCATTTTTCGCAAAACAAACGGAGCAATTAGTTTCTAATTCTATTTCCAAATTTCCAGTAAGATGTGGTCGACGATGTCTCGTTTTAGATTAATGTCGCTAATGATTGCCAACTTAGCAAAAAGGAAGACGCAATCTGCACCTGTTTTCATATCATTTTGTTTAGAAATTTTGGTATCCCTTGGAGTGGTGGCTGCAACACTTTTTATACAAGATAATGATATAACCATCAATAAACCCCTATAAAAACATTTCCATTCTTCTTTGCGAAAAGGAAAGTTGAACAAAAATATTTACCTGCAAGAAACTTACTCCACACTGTTGGTAAATGCATGGTCGATTTTTTCCTAAAGAAAATAGCAAGGTGACCGTAGCTTACCTTTTACATCTGAACCACGTCCAACGCAATCTTCGGTAACCACAACCTACTGGATTTCCCCGGAAAATTGACATCTTCGTACTGCACAAATGCTCTTCCAAGATCTCTAAGTTGATCGTGCATCCACAATGTGTCATTTTCAACAATCTTTATCAAAGACATATGGGTAAGGACAAGAACTTCACTCTTTGGGAAATAGTTAGAAGCTTTCCACATATAATACAGATGGAGTCTTTCCTTTCCAATGAAGTAACATGCGATATCAAGAAAGATTTCTCTTTGATTATGGTCTAGCATGTCATAACTAATCCTTAATTTATTGAAGACTTCCTGCTTGGGTACCAAATCTAATTTTTTCAAGGTGTCTTTCCAAAAAAATTTGCTTTTGCAACAAAGTGAAGAACCGATTACCTCGAGAGCTAATGGAAGTCCACATGTTTTGCTAGTAATTTTGCGTGAGACTTCGTCATAGTCAGGTGGTGGGAAATCCAACCTGAAGGCGTGTTTACTAAAAAGTTGAAGAGCATGGAAAGAGCCCATTTCTGTCATTTCATAAATTTTAAACTCCTCGTAACTTGCTGGGAAACTACTTTCTTTGTCCCTCTCTTTGATTGGCAAAAAGTTGATGTCCCTCGTTGTGATGATGGTTTTGCTTCCTGGACCAAAACAATTGCTCTTTCCTGCAAACTTAGAGAGTTGGTCCCGCTTATTTACATCATCAAGAATAATGAGAACTTTCTTATCGCAAAACCTTTCTCTAATTATGTTAATCGCATCAATAGAATTATAGATCTCTAGAGATCTGCCTTGGAGAATTTCTGATAATAACTGTCTTTGTAAGTCAATAATTCTACCATGCTGCGCAGATTCCCGAACATCCAAGAGGAAGCTACAACCTTAAAATTGATTGGAGATTCGATTAAAGATAGCAATTGCTAGAGTTGTCTTACCGATACCGCCCATTCCATGGATGACTAGGTAACGAACATCACGAGAACCTTCATTTAACAAGTCCATGATAGCTTCGATATGATCATGAATCCCAACTAAATGATCGGGCAGATTTCTTATTCTTTTCATCAGCTTGGTCAAAACCTCGTCAATAATCTTGTTGATGATTTCACCATGGCCGCCATATTGACACAAGAATGTTAGCATGAAACAGATGGCAGATAAACTCTTAAGTTGGGAACCATTGAAGACACAAAACTAGTTGGATTTCTGAATCGGCAAGGTGTTACCAAAAAGAAGATCACTTTCTTAAGTAAATGGATATGTTCACTATAAGTCCTAAAACATATCGCACAAGTGCAATTGAATTCAAAAACTTTTAAAAAGTACAATTAAGTCTTAAAATTTATCAAATTGGTTCAATCAAGTCCTAAAATTAACACCGTCAATTTGTTTAACGGAAAATAATGACGTGACATTTTTAAATGAATTTCTATCTCCTACGTGGAATTTTTAATTATTTTATTATTCAAATCTTATTTAAATTAAATTAAAAAGGCTAAAAATTTAAAAAAAACTGAAAAAAAGAGAGAAGGAGCTTTGCCGTGGGGCCCCGCCACCCATAGCCGGATAGGCCGGCGGAGGTCGCCAGCACTGGGCGAGGGTGGCTGGCCCTCGCCAGGCCCGGGCAAGAAAACAAAAAGAATAGACTAATATCCTGTGCTTGGTAGGAATAATTAAAAGAGGAAAAATGGGAGAAAATTCTATTCATTATGATCATCTCACTAGTGTAGACATCTTCAAAAATATTAACTATGAAGTGGGGAAAAATTCTTTTCTCCTCCTTGCTCTTCTCTCCATCAGATAAATTAACTATAAAGGCAGTGTAGCATTGTTTCTTTTGGGACAGTAAGCAGTAAAGCATCATGAGAACGCATCATCATCTCAACAAAAAACGTACTTCTCTAGTGAATATGTATAATCATGCTTTTAATTTCGAACCCACAATCGTACCCTTTGTCCTTCAAGCCCCATCCGTTGATTCTTGCGACCTCGGTCAGAGCGTTCTTCCATTGCCGAATATCATCGCAGCCAAACTTCTTCTCGTGCTGCTTCAGAGCATCGAGGTATAATCGAGTTTTGAGCTTCACGTCGTCGGGATTCAAGTCGTAGAAAATGGGTAGGATCACTTTGCCGTTTTCTTTGCTCGAGCACTCCACCACGTGCGCAAGCTTGCGAAGACACCACGTGCTTGATGCGTAGTCCCTAGAGAAGATGGGCACGTATATTTTGGAGGACTTGATGGCTTGCAGGAGCTTGTCTCCAATCACTTCGCCTGTTCGGATCTCTTCGTAGTCTCTGAAAACGCGAATCCCAACTCCAATCAAGGAGTGATAGAGACAATCGGCAAAGTTGAGGCGAGTGTCAGGGCCTCTAAAATTTAAGAACACCTCAAACTCAGCCCCCGATGACAAATCGCAGTCATCGGCAGATGCAGATGTCATCACTGCATCTGGTGAGTCCGTCTTTCTCTTCATCCTTCAGGAGCTCATAATCTTAACCAGATTGATCAAAGAGAGATGTGGAGTCCTTGCTTCTTATTCTGACCTGGGATTCCTCAAGAAAAATTAGCAAAACGACGGAGGCAGGAGAATAGCAATGTGCTTTGGCTGTATTTTCTTGGATTTGTTTGCTTTGTCTCATCACGGAAATAATAAAAAATAGCGACGAAGTCAACGGTCAAAATAAGTGCTTTTTTTTTTTACAATGACAGTCCACCAAAGTGGCATAAGTGCTTTTTTTTTTGTCAACGGTCAAAATATCGGGGAAATTACCAAAAAAGTATTAATCATATTGCAGTTATATCAATTCAGTCCTAAACTTTTTAATTTAACCAAATTAGTCATAAATTGTTTGATAATTTGTCAATTTGGTTCATCTAGCCAATTTTAATCGGAAATCACTGACTTAGACGCTAGCGGTCCTATGTGGTGCCACTAGCACTGATATGGACAGTTTTTATAATTTTTTATAATTTTATGATTTTTTTTCTCTTCTTTTTTTTTTCCATTATGGTCAGTGAAGGCTGGTCACGCGGCAACCCTCGCTAGGGCAAGGCCTAACCTTGTCAAATCTAGCAAGGTCGTGCCTCGCCCAGCCCCTAGTGAGGCTCGAGCCCTCGCCAGAGGCTGTGAGGTCGGCCCTCGCCCATGGCCGGTGAGGGCAAGCCTCGCTAGCCAAGCAACGGCGACCCTCACTAGCCATAGTGAAAAAACAAAAAAAAAAAGATAAAAAAAAAATAATTCATAATTATATATATAAATTGTTCACGTCAGTAATTTCAACCACAACTAGCCATATATATAGACTGAATTGGAAAATTATCAAAAGATTTAGGACTATATTGACCAAATTAAAAGGTTTAGGATTAAATTAACACAATTATGATAGATTTAGGAATTTTTTAGTAATTTTCCCATCAATATTGACAACTTTAAAAGCGTCAAATGTACGTTAAGTCATTGCATTGAATACTATAAATTTATCAAACAAGAAAAAAAAACATATTTGGTACGTTTTATCAACTACTTCTACTTCTAAGACTCTCTCTCCAAAATGTGAAAATTAAAATTGTTTAAGCTTTTAATAATTACAATAACATGTTTATATTTTTATATTGATATGTTTTAAGAATTTCGTGTTAAATACACTCCAAGATATGAATTTGATAAAATTTTGAAGAAAGTCATCATATTCAAAGTTATGAGAATCTTCAGGAATTAAAAGAATTACGATAAAAATAATTTTGCATTCTTCAATGTGAAGAGCTTTTATTACATTCTTAGGCTCTGTTCGTTTGACAGAAAATGTTTTTCAGGAAAATATTTTCTGGATTTTCCAGTATTCAGGGAGCGGAAAATAACTTCCCACGGAAAAAATTTTCCTTCTCATGGGCAATTTTGCCTTCACTTTGGAGGAAAATGATTTCCTCTTTAAGGCTTCGTTCGTTTCCGGAATAACATTTTTCCGGAAAATTTTTTTCGCATTTTCCGGTGTTCGAGGGCAGAAAATATTTTCCCTGAGAAAACATTTTCCTTCCCCACCCCCAAATCCTTCATTGTTTTAAGGAAAATGATTTCCTCTTTTCACAAAGAGGAAATCATTTTCCCCCAAAGTGAAGGCAAAATTACCCATAGGAGGGAAAATGTTTTCTGTGGGAGAGAAAGTTGATTGCCGGTCACCGCCATCCGCCGCCGCCGCCGCCGCCGCCGCCGGTCGCCGCCCACCGCCACCACCGCAGACTGCCGCCGATCGCTGATCGCCGCTGGTCGTTGAACGTCGCCAAATCGACGGTCACCGAACACCAGAAAATATTTTCCAAAACTTTTTCAAATTTTAGCTGAACACTAGAAAATTATGTTCCAGGAAAACATCTTTCAGGAAAATGAATTCCGGGAAAATATTTTCCAAAAGGAGAATATTTTTCGGCAAACGAACGGAGCCTAAGAGGAAATCATTTTCCTCCAAAGTGAAGGCAAAATTGCCCATAGGAAGGAAAATGTTTTCCGTAGGAGAGGAAGTTGATTGCCGGTCACCACCGTCGGCCACCGGTCGCCGTCGCCGGCCGCATGGTCACTGCCACCGGCCACTAGTCGCTACCGTCAGCGTTCGACAATCACCACCGATTGATGGCGGCCGGTCGCCGATCGCCGCCACCGATCGTCAATCACCGCCACCGATCGTCGGTCACCGGTCACCATCGATCGTCGGCCAGCGCCGATCGTCGCCCGTCAATCGCCAGCCACCACCCATCGCCGCCGCCGACCGTCGCCGGCAGTTAGTCGCCGGTGGCGCCCGTCACCGGCCGCCGCCGATCGTCGGTCGCCAACAGCCGCTGGTCGTCGATCGCCGGCCGCCGCTGGTCGTTGGTCGTCAGTCGCCAGCCGTCAGTCGTCGGTCACCACCAATCACCGCCCGCCGATGCCGCCGATCGCCTCCAGTTGCCGATCGCCGCTTGTCGCTGCCCGCCGCCACCAACCGCCGCAAGTTGCCGATCGCCGCCCTCGGTCGCCACCACCGGTTGCCGTTGCCAATCGTCGGACGCTGCCAGATCGGCGATTGTCGAACATTAGAAAATATTTTTCGAAACTTTTTCAGATTTTAGCCAAACACCAGAAAATTGTGCTCCGGGAAAATATTTTTCAAGAAAATGACTTTCGGGAAAATATTTTCCAAAAGGAAAATATTTTCCGCCAAACGAACGGAGCTTTAATGTGGAAAGCTTCTCCACCAGATCCTCCGCCCTCAGAAAATCTTTTAAAGGAGACATCATTTCGGAAAACCTTGAAAAGTCATCCTTTTATATATAAATGGTGAAATTATTGGCCTGAACGCCCAAAGCATGATTCTTTACCTAGAATCAAATATCGAACCGGTCTGTTCTTGAACCGCTAGTTTCTGCCCTGGTCGATTTTGTTCCAATTCCCGATTCTACCAATGATTTGGCCTATTGTATGTTTTGGAAAGAAATAAAACCAAATTTTTTTATTAAAATATAAAAATTGCATTGTTTCCCTACAAGAACATTTGTGGGTCAATTATGTTGTTGTTTATTCACGTTGACGATCGTAGTACTTACCAACTTAGTCAACAGACAAGAGAACACAATCAAATGACGATTCATCAACTTAGTCTACAGACATTTTTCCATTTATGAACGGCTATATAATTTCAACAATAATGTAAATATTAAGCCATGAGTCATGAATTATTTCTTCTGTTTCCCTTTCTTTGGAAAATCCTGAATATTGCAAAGAGATTGTTGCTTCAATTATTCAATGGTAAGGTGAACATGCATGATGTAAACCCAAAAAAAAAATAACAGAAAATTGCTCGGAGGAAAGGAGGCAGCAAATTTTTACCAAATGTAAAAGAAGGCTCACGCTATTTCCACCCCGTTATTAACTTCTAACATGCCCAATCATATTGAATTGACTATATCATCCCTTGTGGGTTTCATTCTTGACTTAAGATTATTTATTACCTTTTTTCTCTCTTTTTTCCAATTTTACTAAAAGACAAAACTACCCACATCCAAATAACTTTGTTTTCACCCTAGCCACTTTTTCCACACCAATTGCATTTCAACGTTTCCTTCATGTTTATCTTCTTTTGAACTTGTTCTCCACTGTTATAATCTTAGCAAGCACTAATCATATATCGAAGTTAAGAATTATTAATTTAATCTGCAAAGTGTTTACATTATTTCCCTAGATTATCTTCACGATTGTTAATTTTCAACTTCGATTTTTGGTACAAATTTACTCAAAGATTGAATATTGTGGTTGATGTAAACATTATCCACAATTTGCTCATCTTTGATTGTATTTTTTCTTGTAGTGCAATTACTATGGAATACAATATTGTTTTCTACTTAAAGATATCTATTTATGATGAAACTGTGAACGGAGAAAATAGCAATCAATCATCAAAACAAGTTCATTTGAAATTTTACCAGGTAATTTTCTAAAGCAAGAGTATCTTTTGAGTAATGTGCAAACGTATCTTCTTGCCCACGGTTATTTTATCTCAATAAAAATGTCAAAGATAGACAAATGTGTTCTTCTCAGTTGTGATAGGGGAAATAGTTATCATGATTGACATAATATTTCTATTGCACATCATAGAAGAAAAACCGAATCTAATGTCCTTTGAGGTACTTTGCTATAAAATGAAGAACAGATCATGGTCACTCAAAATATTGAATGCATCACACAACAAATAATTGAAAAATGACTATTAGATTCACCGATAAAGTGAAAGTTGAGCAATTAAAAGACACAGGCTATAATTTAATGACACATATTAAAGTGTACAACACATTAACAAAATAATTAGTTTCCTTGTACACAAAAAAAGATATACAACTTATTAACAAAATTAGATGGTTTTTTTACTCTTACTTGTACTTGAGTTAATTTTTTAAATAATAGTTTCCCAGTACAAAAAAGAAGAAGAAATATACAACTTATTAACAAAATAATTAGTTTTTTTTTTGTCATGAACACGTTAATTAGATAGCTATCCACCAAATAAACTATTTGTTGGAAAAGAAGTACACCAATTTTTTCATAAATGGAGAAAGAAAAGGAAAAAACCAAAAAAGAAGAAATGAAGGCAAGCAATAATCTTAAATCAAAAGTGAGCCCCCCATTTAACTTAATAAACGCTGATTGATAGGAGCATAAATAGTTTCGTTTATAGTAAAATTGAAACAGAAGAAAAAAACAAAGGTGATAAATAATGTAGTCAATTTAATATAATATGAGGTGTCAAGAGCTAATAAGATGGTAGAAACACCGCAAGTCAAGAAAGTGATTGTTGTCCCTTTCTAGAGTCGCCCGTTGATATCTTCCGCATTATGACCGCATGTATTCTTCCAATCTTTGTAATAGCCATTGAAGACACTTAACCTCCCGCAGTTTGCGATGTTGAGAGGATACGTGTCTGTTAGACGTAAATCAAAGTCACGAAAGTGATAGTTGTCCCTTTCTAGAGTCCCCCGTTGATATCTTCCACATTATGACTGCATGTATTCCTCCAATCTTTGTAATGGCCATTGAAGACACGTAACCTCCCGCAGTTTGCAATGTTGAGAGGATACGTGTCTGTTAGACGTAGATCAAAGTCAAGAAAGTGAGAGTTGTCCCTTTCTAGAGTCGCCCGTTGATATCTTCCACATTATGACTGCATGTATTCTTCCAATCTTTGTAATGGCCACTGAAGACACGTAACCTCCCGCAGTTTGCAATGTTGAGAGGATACGTGTCTGTTAGACGTAGATCAAAGTCAAGAAAGAGATAGTTGTCCCTTTCTAGAGTCGCCCGTTGATAGCTTCCACATTATGACTGCATGTATTCTTCCAATCTTTGTAATGGCCATTGAAGACACGTAACCTCCCGCAGTTTGCGATGTTGAGAGGACACGTGTCTATTAGACGTAGTTCATGCAAATTTTGCAGTGATTCACAATGTGTGAAATTCAAGCATTGCCGCTTCTGTAACTTTGACAGATCCGGCAACTTTTTTAAGGAACCACATTTATGAAAGAACAAATGCTCCAACAATTCAAATTTCTCCAAACTTTTGAGTCTCAATTAGTGCTTGCAACTCTGCACACTCTATTATCGGAGGCCCTTTAATCTTGATAGACCCAATAGCCTAGCAAGCAATTGACAAATGGGTTAATACCACAAAAAACCCTAAACTGATATACATGTGACAAATTTACCCTAAACTAATTTTTTGATCACCGAAAATCTCAAACTGGTACATCCATGATAAATTTACCTTCCGTTAAATTTTATTATCAAATTACTGAGTTGGATGACACGTAAAAGGTGACATGTGTATCAGTTTAGGATTTTACCCGTCTGTTTGTCACAAAATTATCCGTTTGTAATTTTTTGTGGTATTAATCCAATTTAATGGAGAGTAATTTTTGCCACAAGTGTATCAGTTTATGGTTTTTAGTAGTCAAAAAATTAGTTTTGAGTAAATCTGTCACAGGTGTATCAATTTGGGATTTTTTGTAGTCAAAAAATTAATTTGGAAAAAATCTTTAACAGGTGTACCAGTTTAGGGTTTTTCGTGGTATTAACCTCAAACAAATTGCACATTTCCAAATAATTCAGATTTTCTAGCTCATGTCCAAGCGCATCATCAAATTCGACCACTCTCAACCGACATTCAAAGTCCGACCCAAAAAAAAGAAAACCGACATTGAAAGTGGGACAGTTCAACCAAATTTATCAGGTCGAAAAAGAGTGGTCATTCTGTCGGTACGTGTCCTAAATGCAATCTGACAATTTCAATTGAAATTTGCCCCTCCAAATTTCCACAGTATTCGGTCCTCTTTAAGATTCTCCCGCACGCCTATATAGGAAAATTCTACGAAGCAAAGTTGTTTCTATTCATTTCGTCAATATTAGATGGCCCATTACGCCACGTAGAATAGTCGACAATAACTAGAGTCAACAATTTCAAGCGAAGATTATCCTAAAAGATTATTTCACGCAAAAATTTAGGACTACATTGAAACAATCGAAAGATTTAACATTATATTGAAATTCATACAATAAGTTTATAACTGAATTGAAAATTTTGTCCTTAGTATCATTTTTTAGCTGTTGGAATAAAATTAACTTAATGTTGTTTGTAGGGTTTCATCTGGTTGAGGTCCTTTTTGTTTTTCCATGTGTTCGCTTACGGAGGATGAGGACGTCCTCAAAGAGAGAGGGGGTGCTATCTCCCTGTCTCGGAGCCACCTAAAGGCCGTTTGTCGTATAACACCCTTGCACCAATCGTGTTAGCCACCTCGTCTTAATGGTTGCTGCCGGCCGCCGCGAGCTCCCTTCCCAACGCAACTTTGTACCCTCCTCACCACGGCTCTATGCCGCAGCCACTCTCGTCTTCCGCTCCCCTTCACCATCGCAGCGGCTCTGTGCCACTGATGCCACTCGCATCCTCCTCTCATCCGTCACGAGACCTTGGTTCCTATCACCACGACTCCTTGCAACTTCTTCATCTGCAATCAATCCGCGACTCCATGCCCCGATTCCACCATATCGCTGTCTCATCACCAAAATCTTGTTACTCATCAATTCGCCCGCCGGCTAGAAACTGCCATCAAGGGCCAAGGCCACTCCCGTGTGGCCTAGCTTTTCCTTGTATGTTGCAGACACAAGTCTTGCAGATGTGGCTCTTGGATTTGTGATGAGATATCTCTAGGCATTTCAACTCACGTTCCTTTTTCGTCTTTGTTCCCTTGGTTGTGACTTCTTGGCTACGGCCCAATATCATAGACTACTTTTCACAAAAACAGGTGTCCGAAACTTCTATTCATATCTAACATCTTCAGTTTTTGCAAATGTAAAACAATTTGTCCTGAAAAAACGAATCGAGTTTTAACCGAAAAGGCGAACAAAAGGATCGTGATGTATAAAGGCACCTGTTTGTTCGACCTAACCCAGCATAAATGGACCAAATTGTGAATCTGGCAAATATGCACTGAGAGTAGTTTCCCATTTCCGTGCTTCCGCAGCTTTCAGATTTCCAAACACGTAATCCATACCGCCTTAGTTCAATCGAAATCCAATGCTTCTTCCTAACATTACGATTTCAACCTTCTTACCTGACTCTACGTCAGGCAAATTCAAATATAGTCATCTCGTTCTGAACAGATTGGTCCGTCCTACTCGACTAAAATAGTCCTATCAGCCCATGGAAGATAGCATGGTTCATAGGCCATAATGGATCCATACCATCTGAACCATTAACCATGCAGGTCCAACAGCTGGACCGATATTGGTCAACAATCCAAATGGGTTCGATCTACATGATCTTTAAACCATGCGATGCTTTTTCCATCGACACACGTTCCAAACAATGGTTGGTCAGGCATACACAAGGGAGAGATGTAAGCATATAACCGCTAGCATCAGAAACCGACCATGATCACTTAACGAGGATTTCAATCTTCTTACCATGACCACTTCCACTACACATTAGTCATATATACGTGCAGTTTTTACAAGTAAATAATGCCCAATTTTGTTGTTTAATCATATTCTTGGGCCACATCAAATGCAGTCAACCACAGAATCGAGACTTGCAACATATACTGTGGAGACATATTCTTTTACACCTACTTTTATTTGCCATGTCTCTCTTTCCCCCTTTCCATAAACTTAGAAAGAGCAACTATTAACCTATGGCCACTTGCAATTTTAAAACTTAGTGGTCACGCTGGCAAATAGACCCTTAAAATCTTTTGTGGGCGTACCGACATCTTCGGGCTTCGAGGCCAGATCAAACGCCTTGTACTTGGACTCCTCAAAGAACAGCGCCTATTTTTGAGGGAAAGATTGGATTGGAAAATATAAATTCGCAAGTTAAACTAAGAGAACGAAATCTGACCAAAAAAAAAACTAAGAGAACGAAATACATAACAGCATAAATAATTACCTGAATGCAAACTTCTGCGACATCCTCCCTCGCGATGGTTTTTGTTGGTGTCTCAAGAATCTCATCATCCTTGCCCACAATCAATTCACGGATACCCCCTTCTCTGTCTTGCAAGCCTCCAGCCCTGAATCAGGTAGACATCAGTAGGCATGTTCTAGTCTAGTGAATGTAACAAAAATTGCAACTATCTTCAGCCAATATGCAGTGCTATTTACTAAACCAATACTCCTTGTAGTTGACAGTTGGGATGCTCATGACTAACCAATCGGTGATTAATCACCAGTTTAGAACATTAAATAAGATCAACTTCTCCTATTAAAATGTTTTCATGCCACTTGGGAAGAAAAGATACCACAAATAAGATGTATTGCAAAAAGTGGCTTATAATATCCATTTGTCTCCCCTTACCAAAAAAAAAAAAAAAAATATCCATTCGTCTCTGGTAATGCACACAAGTGCAGGCAAGAGAGAAGAGAGACTTAATCAGTGATATTGTTGGGAAAACTATTTAGATCTCAGAAGTTCAAATCTACCTTATTATTGTGTATGGAATACCAGAATCAGCCAGATACTGCTCAGCCTTCCTCTTCCACACCTGTAAAATAGCAAAGCTAATATTTTGCCATGATATACAATTCCTTACTCACATATTGACCCAGAAAATGATATTAAAGAAAGACATTTATCTCAAGAGACAAGGAAGATGATTCAAACCAGGAAAGCTGCTACTCAGCACTGGTAGAAATTCACAGAAATAAACAGTAGCCTGAGTCCCTATGTGAACAACCACTTTAACTTTTAGCATTTGACTGTATGCACTTTTCCCTACCATAGGCTCATGGTTGCTTTCCCAATGGCATAAATAGGCATCAGACAATACCGATTTATCTTAAGCAAATTTCCACAATCTGTCAGTCAGCATCTACCATACTTGACTAAAACATTTTGTGTGATTTGCATTTTGCATACATTTTCGGTAGTGGAAGAAGGCCGAACATCCCATCCTCACCACCTCCGCCCCCCTTCCCCCTTCCCCCTTCCCCTCCTCTTCTTCCCTCTTCTTCTATCTTCCTTCCACCATTTATTTGTCTTTCTCCCCCTCCTCCCAGTAAAAACAAACACAGAAAAATTACCCACAGTGATGGTCAATTAAATGGAAGCTCGATCACAAATTATATGCTCAAATAAAAAGAGATCAAAAACCATTTCAAGAGATTTTGTGGAGATCAATGAATTACAAACCAGAATGTTTCCATTCCCCAAGCTGTTCAGAGGGTGATTGGGATTTGTTCCGCCCATTGAACCAACCAAAACTATTTGCTTTACTCCTGCAGCTTTAGCTGTAGAAAGAAACCATATTTATCAGTAAAAGGCATGCCAAGGAACTCAGAATAACAAAATCAATTCCAATGGGCAGGAGACAGAGACCAGCATCGATTTGGTTTTTCTGTCCAAGCCAATCGACCTGAGATGCAAAATATTTTGTCAGAGCAGATAAAAAGGACAGTGGATGTCCCCAGGGAGTGCAAACAGAGATGTAAAATGACCTGCTCAGGATAAGTTCCTTCTTCAAAATAAAACTCTGGCCCTTCACCCTTAGTGGGATCAAAACCAGGCTTCAACTTTGGAACAGCGCTGGTGAGAATAATAAGAAAATCAGTGCCTTGTATTGCAGGTACTATACTGCTGGGATCCCTTATATCACCAACATAAACATCATCAGCTCCCCCAATTTTTCCCTTGCTCTCTTCTGTTCTGACGAGACCTCTTGCAACAAATTGGTCTGACCTCTCCTTCAATTTCTTATAAACTATTTGACCTGTCAGACAAAATTATCTCAAAGAATAAATAATAATGATAACCTTAAAACCCAAAGAAAGAAAGGTGACTTTTTGAAAGTGAGGTAAAGACAGCTGCATCTGGATTCTAGAAAACTCCGCATTCTGTCTCTTCTCGGAATGTTATGAAGATGGGCAAAATTTGAGAACTAGAGATAGAAAATTAGCACCTCTCGCATGTGCATGCGTGCGTGCGCACATAAATACTCTCTTAGAAATCTAGCCATTAAAATACAGGAATCACCATAGACCAGATCTTAAGCAGCAGTATTTCAATTTCTTTTGCATGCCGAATATTTATCCATAAAGAATGTCTTTCATATCCTCCTAAAATCTGCTCAAATAGCTATTTAGCTTTTAAGTTGGGACAATCGTTAGGTGCTCTAGGAGCATTTCTCTTGGTGAATCTAAATTGTCAAGCGTAAGACTTTTAAGTAAATGCCGTATTTCCTAAATCCAAGGGTCGAAATATATTAGGAACAGTGCTAGTGGAGCATGGGGAAAAAACAGGTACCTCCCCCTTCAAACAATTCGTGTCCAATGAATGGACATATACAAAGGCATCAAACAAGAGGGTAGAATATCGCTGCAAATGTGAAAATAAAGATTTTATATATGAGATTTGCACTTCTAATGACATTTGAAAAGGTCAATCGTATGTTTGAGATTAGCACTTTTTTTGAGTTGTCACTTTAGCATTTTACTTTTTAGTAAGTGGTTTTCGGTATTTGGAAGATGGCTGGCTTGCTTTTCATTATTGATTGTGGCTCATTTTGATTACCTTTAAGTTGAGAACCTCATCCATAGAAAAAGACATAAACTATAAGCCAGAAGCTAGGTACCACAACTTCTGGCTTCCAGCCTTCAAGCTAGAAGCCATCAGTTGGCGGACAAATCTCCCAAAAACTCACTCTGAAGCGCTCTTACATCGCCTCTTAAATCCAAGTAGTGCAACCGATGCGCATAAGACATCACTTAGTATGATCTTACCAGTTAGCAACTTCCAACTATTAACCCACAGATGAACTTGCACGATCGTCCTAAGTCCTATCATTCGGTTGGACCAACCATAATGTAGCTTCGATCACTCTTTTGCTTCCTTTCTGCAGATGATGGTTCATCACTTAACATATCGTTATCGTCGTGGACTTGTTAACCTCAAGCGGCTACTCGGTTTGCCATGCTCTGTTTCGTGATCGTGCACCGACGTAATCATCTATCATAATAAATCCACAGAGTAACGATGCATGTCTCTAATATTCAACCCAAATGATCTTTATGCCCAATCTAATTGGAAATGCCAGCCGCTAAAAAAAAAAACAAAAAAATTTATTGACAGTGGATGGTGCATCTTCCCTCAAAGTTTCCTCCCACCCACCATATCCAATTCACTTGGAAGGGAGAAAAGGAGATCCTTCGCGAGACCAAATCGCTTTCGTCAGGGTTTATGTCTCCCCAACCTTTTCCTCAAATGCCACTTACTTCCCCTTAGTAAGAACAAAAGAAATGGCAATTGCAGCCCGACACATCGATGAAATGATCCGAATTCCAATCCAATCCGCTCAATTCGCAAATATTTTAGCGTCGGAATCAGGTTAGTCTGCATCTTCTTCCTTCCTTCTTCTCGCGCTAGATCTGTTCTAAACTTCCACGCACGCACGCACGCACGCACTTAAGGCCTAATCCATCATCCACCTCAGTAAAGAGAAAACAGGTAACGTCAATTCGGAAGAATCAAACGCGAAAAATTACGAAGACTAAAGCCCAAACAGCGGAAGCAATCAGGAGTTCGCAACTCGAAAGCTCTCGAAGACCAAAGAGGGAAAAGGCATCGCAAACGAAGGAAGAAGAGGAGGAGGAGAAGGGCCTCACCGGTTCGACCACCGGCACCGGTGATGAGCACCGTCGGCGGGGGCGCGCCGGCCATGGATGCAGCAACGGTCGGGAACCGCCTCCTCGGCGAAGAAGAAGAGGGAGAAGAGGAAGAGGAAGGAAACGGCGACGGCGACGAAGGCGACGAAGCGGGCGAAGCGAGACGAAGCGGCGAAGGCGACGGAGAGAGCCCAATTTGAATGGTGGTGCTGGTGCCGCTGCGATGGCCGCGGCGATTAATGACGCGAGCTGCCACCGAACTCAATTTATGACGTCGACCCACCCATGATGGTGATGACGCTGACGCTGACGCTGACGGCGACGGCGACGGCGACGGCGACGGCGGCGGTGGTGCCGTAGATAAGGCCGAAGGGACACGTGTCGCCACAGCCATCGCTCCCGAGAATGCGCTCAGCTGCACCCGAGTCCCTATCCCATCCGACCGTCGCCCTGAACCTTCTCCCTCAGCGGAGCCGAACGAAAGAGGATGAAGCTCGGCTCGGCTCGGCTCAGCTCGGCTCCGCTCCGCTCGATTTTCTCGGGAGGAGCCGTAAGCCGGGAAAATTCATCCTTTCAATTAGGGGTAGGGGTGTGCAAAAAACCCGGTACCCGCCCAACCCGCCCAGGACCGCCCGGAACCGGACCAGGACCGGTGGGTTCTAAGGGTTTCGGTCCGGTTCCCGGTTCCAATTTTTTGGAACCGGTGAGTACCGGTCCGGTTCCCGGTTCCGGGTGTGGAACCGCCCACCCGCCCACCCGGACCGGACCGGTATAATATATATAATATAATATTTTTAATTTTTAATTTAAAAAATTCAAAACCCTAAATCAAGATACTCTCCCACAAGTTGTGAGAGTGCTCGTCCGGTTCCCGGTTCCGGGTTGCAGTCTTGTTATTGAAAGTGCTCGTCCCACTCGCTACTAGCCTTTTGCCGCTCACCACTCGCCGCGCTCGGTCCGATCCGAACCCATTGGGTCAGTTGGTCCAGGGTTAAACCTAGTACAAAAAATGAAATAAAAAAATTATCGATTGGTCCCGGGTTGACCCTGGACCGGACCGAACCCATTGGGTCGGTCCTCGGTCCCAAAAATTGAGGACCAACACTGTGCGGGTTGGTCCTAGGGTTAGGGGTGGACCGGCCCAACCCGGACCATGCTCACCCCTAATTAGGGGTGTGCAACCGGACCGGGTTTACCCGGAAACCGGACCGACCCACCCGAAAAACAGGTTCGGGAACCGGTTCCGGTTAAAACCGGTCTGGGTACCGGTTCCATTTTTTTGGAACCGGTTAGAACCGTTCCGGTTTCCGGTTCCGAGTTAAAACCAACCCGGACCGGTTTTAGAACCGGTTTGAAGATAATATAAAAAAAAACAAAAAAAATCCTAGATCTAGATCACGATCACTGTCTCGGTTCTCTCTTCGCCGCTCCTCTATCTCGGTTCTCTCTTTGTCTCAGTTCTCTCTTCGCCGATTGCCGCAAGAACGCAATTATGCAACCAAGGAGGCTCCTCGTTCACTTCACCCATTCGGCTTTCGCTGATCCGAGGGAGTCCTCCATTCCCTCAAAATCTCTCTTCTTCGTCTTTGTTGCAAGGTCAGATGGTTTCGAGCTCGAGCTTCGAATCTGTTCTAATGTTGGGGAAGTGTTCGAGTTCGAGTTTGAGGTTTTGCGTTCGATAGAGTTTTAGGGGTTTTTCGCTGCGGGCTTAGGTTGGTGTAGAAGATTCTCTAAGTTTTGATGATCAGTGAAGGACTTGAAGGAATAGACACCATCTGATCTTGCGGAATCCGGCTTGTCTGAGTTTTTTTTTTTGAAATTTTTATCTCTTGCTTCTTGGACTTCTGAGTTTGTATAATGGAAGAATGTAAGCGTTGGTTGCGTACCTGACTTCAGTGGTTCGTCTCAACTCGAAACTCTATATGTTGCAAGCTCATTATACTTGAAAAAAAATGAAATCAGAAAAAGGAAAAAAAAAACAGGTTCTTGGGTAGAACCTGAAACCGGACCGAAAAAACAGGGTCGGTTCCAAAACAGGGTCCAAGGAAAACAGGGTCGGTTTCAGGTTCTAAAAATTAGAAACCGGTTATAACAGGGTTGGTTTCAGGTTTTAGGTCTGGACCGAACCAACCCTGGAACCGATCACCCCTACTTTCAATTTCTTGATTTTTTACAATGATTTTCCTCGGGAGTAGCCCCCCCCAAAAAAAATTTAAAATAAAATAATTCGGGTCGGTCGATCGTTGATGCAGGCAACCCGACCCATTTGACTCGACCCGAACTCCAACGCGGCGTATAATCTTTGCTCTGTATAACGTCGAGTTTTGATTAGGTGTCTATCTACCCTTCAAAAGAACAAAAATACCCTTTACTCACAATTTTCAACATGAAAGGAGTAAACGGTACATTGCATATATGATAAATGGAAATTCGATATCTTGATCAATTACCTCACAAACCGCCCACTTTCGTAGATAGCACATATCCTATTTTTGAAATTAGGCATCCTTCTTTTTCTCCTAGAAACCATTGACATCTATCTCTAATTTAGAAGGTTGCATTATGATTGTAAATGGTCTATATTATAATTAATTGCAAAATTTCGATTGGAGATAATCTCAATCATCAGTTACACGTTTCGAATTGTGCGTTCAAAAATTATCGGATAATGAGAATGACGACTAACTCACCCTGCAGATATCTACCAAATCTAAATTTTAAAAAAATATAGATTGCTAAATCTTTTGAACAAAGATTTTTCTCAAAGAAGTGCAGGAGTTCATATAGCCATAAGAGAATCCTAAACCGACAAGGTTTTAGGTACCATCCGTACGTGAGGAGACAAACCCCTGAAAAATAGAGACCTCAACAAGTGACGAAAGAGAGACAAGTTTCGGCCATCAATGGAGACTCCGGAGAGAAGAGAGAGTTGCGGATGCGGGTGCGAGAGACCGGTGCCTCACGCCTCATTCGCGATGCGACGCCCGCCGGGACTGGTTTTCTACCCGCTCGACCACCAGCTCATTGCCTTCTTGCGCCACAAGCTGTTGGGCCGGCCTCTCCGTCCGCCTCATCCCTTCATGGACCTCAATGTCTACAAGCACACCCCTCAACAGCTCTCCGGTCAGTGTCTTCATCTCTCTAGTTTGATTTATAACGATGATGTGCTCATTCTCTCGTGTATTTTACAAGGTCAATTTGCTCTGATACATGTGCTTTATAGTTGCTTCTGAAGTACCAAGTTGTCCTTTCTCGTTCTTGTTGACACGCAGAACTGAACGGGTGTGGAGAGAGAGAGAAAGAGTGGTATTTCTTCACGACGAGAGACCGGAAGTACAAGAACGGGACGCGACCCAATAGAGAGGCCGGAGGCGGATTCTGGAGGGCTAGCGGGTCGGCGGAGGAAATCGTTCATGACGGGCAAGTCATCGGCTGGAAGAGGTCGCTCGTGTATTACCACGGCAAGCCTCAGGACAGCGTCAAGACCGATTGGATCATGCACGAGTTCACAGCCAAGGACGCTGATTACAACAGCAACAACAATCACAAGGGAACGACGGGCGAGAACGACATGCAGGTTGGGACCCTAACATTCTGCAACCGGCTAGTTCGATAAGCGTAGCATTGGAAACTTTTGAAGTTCGAATGTGACTTCGCTTTGCGTGGTGATAAAACTGTTTCCTTATGGATTGATACGTCTTTTTGTTCAGCTTGATGGCTATGTGATATGCAAGATACACAGGAGGAGGAGCAAGTCGGAAACGGACGACCGCAAAGAGGAGGGCCGTCAGCCTGGCCAGAGGAAGAGGAAGAGCGTGGCTTCAACCCAAGATGGATGCAAAGCTCCACACAAAGATCCGGGCAATCATGGAAGTCACGCTGAAAGTTCGTCTCCTGTTCCCGGACCGAATAACGGTGCGCCACTTGAGCCCTGGGGCCAGGCTCCTATCGCCGAGCTTCCGAGCGTGTGCGGCGGCGTTCCCACGCCTAATCAGACGCAGCAACAGCCGCAGGCAGCAAAGAAAGGCACGGTTTGTTTTGAAGACGCTGACACTCTCGATGACCCGGGAGTTAACGCCCCGCCTCTGGACATGTTCGACTGGTGGGAGACTCAGGAGCAGCAACAGCAGACGGCCAACGATGGTGCAATCAACTACAGTTATCCTAATGTCCCCACCCATTCGGCAGCTTGGCCTCCACACGCGCCCTTTATTTCCTTGACTCGTGGACAACAACAGACCCCGACTGATCAAGCCGCGGCGGTCGACTTCAATCCTGCAAATAATGCTTCCGACGATTCGATATCGAACGGAGCGAACACCATCAGAGGTTTGTCGTTGGCCCACGAAGACGGTTCAGCATTCACGGCTGACTTTGGTGATGATCTCCTAGATAGCAATGGTTCTTCCTTGTGGAGGCATTTCGACTATAAAAGGTTTATGGTTGTGGAAGACATATGAACTGCTTGGGAGATTGTATGGGTCAAGAGATCTATACTGGGTAGATAAACTTTTAGCTGCTTTTGATTATTTGAACATGGATAGGGATAGAATAGAATGAAGTGGGATTAAAATTCCTTTGGATTGTGAGAAATCCCGTCATATGTTTAGTACACCTAGAATATGATCGCAAAAAATTACAACAAAACTACTGAAAAAGGGAAAAAAAAACGATTAAAAAAAAACCAGCCACCACCGCAACTACCGTTGCTGCAGCGACTACCACTGGAGGCGATGACGAGCATTCAAACGCGACAGATGAGGATGTAATATCCGAACATATCCGGATTATATCCCGATTGAGATTATCTTATCCGGATGTATCCAGATTTTGCGTTCCCTCGAAAACACGACACAGATAAGGATAGGATTTTGATTTTTGGAATGTTTTGACGTGCTTTTGTTCTTATTAGTTAGTAGTATCTTGTCGATCTATAAGCTTGCGTTGCATAAGTTAAGAGAATGGAGGCTGCTCTTTGAGGATCCTTCCACCAAGTTTGCTTTATTTTGCTGTTGTGATCTATTAACGCCTTGCTTTGATAGGTAATAAAGCAAACATCGCCAAACCGACTTACCATTTCTATCTTTTCGTTCATTGACATATGAGCAAATACCAAACATACTTAGACTGATTTACGAAATTGATTTATTGAGTGATGCGTCATATTGTGATCCTTTAAAATTGCGGAAAAAAGTTGGCTTTCTCTCTCTTCTATTTTTGTTAGGGTCAAAAGAAGATACAAAAAGGTATATATAGGCTTAACCTTAAGCCTAGCACAATTACAAAAAAAAATGCCCCCCAACTTGTTAACACTATAATAAATAATAAACCGAACACTCCCCCTCAAGTTGGGGAGTACATATCAAAATGGCCTAACTTGTCGCAAATGTACGAAACTCGTCCACGTCGAATGAAAATGTCTGCTAGCTGTTCCTCAGACCGTGTGTGCACCAACCGTATATCACCACAATTCACCTTTTCCCGAACAAAGTGACAATCAATCTCTATATGCTTTGTTCGTTCATGAAACACTGGATTGCTAGCAATGTGAACAGCTGATTGATTATCACAATGAAGAGTAGATGATCCAGTCATAGATAGTCCAATCTCAGTCAACAACATACGAACCCATTGGAGTTCACTCGTAACATTAGCTATAGCACGATAACCGGCCTCTGCACTAGATCGAGAAACAGCAGATTGTTTCTTACTTTTTCATGACACAAGATTGCCACCAACAAAGACACAGTATCCAGAAGTAGACTGACGATCCACAAGGCAACCGGCCCAGTCTGCATCAGAGTATGCTGTCACCTCCAAAGATTTAGGGTCAGAATAACCAGCTATATGAAGATGACGCCGATTATGGAACACAAGTCCTTAACCCGGAGCCCCCTTCAAATAGCGAACAATGTGTAGAATGGCTTGCCAGTGAGTGGTACGGGGAGAGCTCATGAATTGACTCATCACACTAACAGCAAAGGAAATATCTGGACAAGTAATAGTGAGATAATTTAACTTTCCTACTAACCGACGATACTTCTCGGGATTATGAAGAAGCTCTCCATGTTCATTATCAAGTCTCATCCCGGGGTCCATAGGTGTGTCACTAGGTCTAGCGTCATGCAAGCCCGCCTCGTTAAGAATGTCAAGAGTATACTTTCGCTAAGAGAGAGCGATACTGTCATTAGTATATGCAACCTCTATGCCAAGGAAATATCGAAGATGACCCAAGTCTTTAGTATTAAACTCTTTCTGCAGAAACTGTTTGAGGCACTTTATACCTTCCACGTCATTCCCAGTAACAATAATATCATCAACGTAAACAAGAAGAATAACACACCCCTTTGAAGATGACATACTAAACACAGAGTGATCCACACTGCACCGATGCATGCCAAAAGTAATAACCGCATCACTAAAGTGGCCGAACCAAGCACGAGGAGATTGCTTAAGTCCATAAAGGGCTTTTCGCAGTCGGCACACCTTCTCCCCCTGAGCAACAAACCCGGGTGGTTGCTCCATATAAACCTCATCGTGAAGATCACCATGAAGAAATGCATTTTTGACATCAAGCTGATAAAGAGTCCACTTAAACCAGGCAGCTAAAGAAATAATGATACGAATAGAAGAAATTTTGGTCACCGGAGAAAAAGTATCATCATAGTCAATACCATAAGTTTGAGTATAACCCTTCACAACAAGACGCTCCTTCAAACGCTCAATTCAACCATCGAGACGGTGTTTGATGACAAAGAACCAGCGACAACCCACCAATTGTTTGTCAGGAGGCAAAGAGACCAACTCCCAGGTCTTATTATGATGCAATGCAGCCAACTCCTCCTCCATAGCACTAGCCCAACCTGGATGGGCCAAAGACTCCTACACACTACTGGGCACAGATACAGACGCAAGAGATGATACAAAAAGAGACATCTGAGGGGTTAAATTATGATAAGACACATAATGAAAAAGAGGATACCGAGATCGGGTACGATGAGCAATAGGAGAATGGCAGGTTGGTGGAACAGGATCAGAAGCTGGTGCCGGAAGTGGCGATGGGACATTTGCTGGTGGAGAGGCACGACCCCAAATAGGGCGAGGACCACATCTATAGACTTGAAGTAGAGTTGATCTAGGTAATCCTGAATCAGGCGAAGCATCAGTAGAAGGAACAGGATGTTTCTCCGGTTGAGAAGCAATCGGAGTACGCGGCAACGATTGATAAGGTCCGGAAGGTGGCAAAAGATCCATCGCTAATGGCGCCTGAGAAGAAACATTGCCAAAATATGCCTGATCCTCGAAGAAAGTTACATCACCAGAAACATACTCCCGATGGCGAATAGGACTATAACAGACATATCCTTTTTGAGTACGAGAGTAACCAACAAATATACATTTTTTAGCAAGAGGTGATAATTTATCTGATCCAGGAGACAAAAAAATGAACGAAATAGACACACCTAAAAATACGAGGACAAACAGATCACAAAGGACGATCGGGATGAAGAAGAGCATAAGGGATAGCTCCCTTCAACACAGAGGACGGAAGACGATTACTAAGATGACATGATGTAAGAAGAGCATAGCTCCAAAATGACTTAGGCATATGGGTATGGAGAAGTAGACAACGAGCAACATCCAACAAATGACAATTCTTTCGTTCAGCAACCCCATTTTGTTGCGGAGTGTGAGCACAAGAACTCTGATGTAAAATACCGTGCGACGCGAGAAATGGAATAAAGGTAGAAGAAGAAAAATATTCACGAGCATTGTCAGTGCGCAAGCACTTAACAGGATAGCCATATTGAGTACAAACTTCATTATAAAAATAGGGAAAAGAAGAAAACACTTCGGTACGATCTTTGATTAAATATAACCAAATTATACGAGTACAATTATCAATAAAGGTTACAAAATAGCGGAAACCAAAAGAAGACTCCCAACTAGGACCCCAAACATCGGAGTGGACTAGCTCGAATGGCTGAGACGCACGACTCAAAACACGAGGGGGAAAAGATAAATGATGATGTTTCCCCATCTGACATGTTTCACAATCAAACTGAAGACTAGAACCATACATAAAAAGAAAAAGTCGGAGTACGTCTGCTGAGGGGTGACCAAGGCGACAATGTAATCGATAGGAGTCATCTACAGCCTTCTTTTGAACAGTAGTGGCAGCAGCAAAAATCTCGGGATCCAAAAAATACAATCCACCAGCCTCACGCCCACCACCTATTTGGAGTCCAGTCTTCCGATCCTAAAAACACACAAAGAAGAAGAAAAGATAATATCACAGTCAAGTTCACGAGTAAGAGAACTGACAGATAGTAGATTATGAGGAAAGTTTGGAATATGGTAAACAAATGGTAAGGACAAAGACAAACTCAATGATATACAACCTAAACCTGTCACTTTGGATTGAGAACCATCTGCCAAAGTGATTGACGTGGACGAAACTGATGAGGTTGAGGTAAGAAGATGCTGATCACCAGTCATATGATGAATGGCACCCAAATCAATAGCCCAAGGACGAGGGATCGCTGTAGTGGGCAAGAGACGAGTAGGATCATTGCGATGTGCCAACGTAGCAACTAGACCTGAAGGAACATGAAGCTGTCATGCCCTAATCAGCTCATCATATTCTGCACGAGTCAAATGTACCATATTCTATCCAGACAGTGGTCTAGATGAAGGAGCTGAAACATGTAGACCCCGTAACTCATGATGGAGGTCGTAGCAATAATTAGCAATATGTCCTGTATGCTGACAATGAGTACAAAAACGATCTCCACTAGCTCCTTTAGAACCGCTACAACTACCACCACGAGAGGCACCTCGGCCCTGAACACCACGACCACGACCGTGACCACGAGCTCCTTGACCACCATGAGCCACCATAGCACTACTGTGTGATATAACTAAAGTTTGGGGACTCGAAGTATAACGAGCAACTCGAGAGTACACTTCTTCTATGGAAGGTAGAGAATCCAGAGAAGTAATCTGTTGCCGAAGGGCATTGTGACTTGGACCAAGACCTCGGAGGAAGAGGACTACCACCACATTCGCTTCTCATTGTTGCATTTGAGTAACCGTGGTAGCCGGTGGAAGGTAGGATTTGAGACGTTGATACAAAGATGAAAAACAAGCATAATACTCTCCCTACCCGACATCTCCAATTTTAGCTTCATATAAAGCTCCCCACATATCACAAACTCAACTCATATTATTCTGTCCAGAATAGAGTAGAGCACATTTTGTCCATACCTAACAGGCTGTTATACAATCCATGAAAAGATGGCGGACAGATTCAGCCATACTCCCCCATAAAAGAGTACGCAATGCAGCATCAGTGACCTTCCATTCTTCTTGACTAGTTGGATCTGTAGGTGGTTCCTCTTCAAGCCATCTAAACTGACGATTAGCATAAACAAAAGTAAAAAGAGCCATTGACCAAGTAGGATAATTGGTACCATCCAACTTAACCAAGGTAATGTGTAAGCCTGTCATACCATGAGTACCACTCTGATAGGTACCAAAAGATCCTGAACTAGAAGTAGCATTAGGAGGGATCACCCCTGAAACATTAGATGGAGAGTTTGCTGGATCCGTAGACATATCCACAAATTTGACTAATCGGAAACCCCTAACAAAATCTGTCTTCAACACCACTTCCAAATAAAGAACCAATGTCTAGTGATCACACGTCCCTTAGCCAACTACTACTATCACCAACATAGATTGATCACCTCACTAATCAAACAGGAAAAGGTGAGACCACAAAAAAAAGGAACAGCTAGATGACAGACCCAACGAGGCATCTGGTATTTGCTCAGACATGGGGTCTCCAGAAAAAACACAAACTGACCACAGTAAACAATGTGAAGAGGCTGATGGCACAGAGTGTTATCAAACCTACACCAACTTGCTGCCTAAATCTTCATAAAGTGATTCTAAGAGCGCAGAACAAGAGATTACTGTTGTTGAAAATCCAACTAATCAGACTATCCCTCGAGAATCAACACTTGAGCTCCTGACATCAACTTCAATGTCTCTTATGGAAGAGAAAGAAAATAGACCTAAAAGAGTGCAGACAGAGGAAGCAAGCTTTGATACGAAAGAGCCTGATAAGGATGGAGTCTCCTTGAAGGCGGACAGGAGCACGACCACCGCGAAGACTAGGTTCCACGCGACGTTGAGGACCACGATCAGCCTTGAGCACACGGCGAACAGGAGAAGGAGGTGGCTCAGCCGCACAAGCTAGAGGCAAGAAATGAGCGTGACCCGAAACTTCAACCGGGCTCACTTCTCCCGCCAAGTGAGCTAGAGCAGGTCGCACTAGCTGGAACAGCTTAATTGCACTAGCTAGAGGCGAGAAGGAGAGCTCGCACGGGTAGGGCACAAGCTGGAGGAGACGAAGAAGAGAGAGAGAGAAAAGAGAGCCAATGCTCTGATATCATGTGGAAAAAAGTTGGCTTTCTCTCTCTTCTATTTTTGTTAGGGTCAAAAGAAGATACAAAAAGGTATATATAGGCTTAATCTTAAGCCTCGCACAATTACAAAAAAAAAAAAAATGCCCCCAATTTGTGATCTATTTACGCCTTGCTTTGATAGGTAACAAAGCAAACATCGCCAAACTGACTTACCATTTCTATCTTTTCATTCATTGACATATGAGCAAATACCAAACATACTTAGACTGATTTATGAAATTGATTTATTGAGTGATGCATGAGACTGTGATCCTTTAAAATAATGGGTCATGTTCAATTATTAATAACAGACTGGCACATGACTTTGTAAATCAATTTTGTAAATCAGTCTTGGTAAGTCTAGCATTTTTCTCGACATATATATAGTTTCGTGAGTAAATTTTAGGAGAAAATCATGACATACACCGTCGGTGTAAATAAAACCTTACACAAAAGGGATTTTATCCTTCTTTAATTACAAAAGAGACCAATCAATCTTAGAGAGGGAGAGAGAGAGAGAGATCGTTTGCCTTGAAACATAAGTTCTCAGGAAGTCATGATTCATCACCAATGGCCACCTATCTGCTTCAAATCGACCCTAGAAGCAATTTTTGCAGCTTTAAATCCACCTTGCACAGCATGCGCAAGCCCATTCCCTTCCCGCTCCCCCTCCCTCAACATCACCACCTCCATCTCCTCCCGATCGCGGCTCTATTGCCTTCATCGATGCCTCCTCAGACCTCCACTTCCCCTTCTCCGAGCCTTACTGTTCCGTCAACTCCCTCGCCTCCCACCTCTCCGCCATGGGCATCCGAAAGGACGACATCGTCCTCCAAGTTTACACAAAAGCGACAAGCATGCGTGATCAAGTCTAAGCAAGAAAAAAATCACTACAAAAAAATTGCTTTTTTCTGACGAAATTTCCAACGAAAAATTTGGAAAAATTCGTTAGAAAACGAATTTCCAACGAATTTTTCAGCGAAAAAAAATTCGTTGGTAATAGGTCGTTGGAAATTTTTCCAACGAAAAATTTCAATTTTCGTTGGAAATTTGCGACGAATTTTATTTCGTTGGAAAATTCGTTAGAAAACTCATGGCTAAATTCATTAGAAAAATTACAAAAAAAAAATTTTTGGTCGAAAAATTGTTGAAATTTTTTTTCCAACAAAAAAAATTACAAAAAAAAATTTTTTGGTCTAAAAATCGTGGAAATTTTTTTACAACGAAATTTTTTCTTTCGAAATTCTTTTTTCGGATTCTTTTTTCGAAATTTTTTTTTCGAATTTTTAAAAAAAAAAAATTTCGGAAATTTTATTTCGAAAAATCGCCCTCGCCGCTGGTGAGGGCCAGCCTCATCGCCGGCAAGGGCCGAGCTCGCCCAGATTTGGGCGAGCTCAAGCTCGCCGACCATGGCGATCTCGGCCCTCGCCATGGCCAGCGAGGGCCAGCATCATCACCGGCGAGGGCCAGCCTCGTCGCCGGCGAGCGCCGAGCTCGCCCAGATTTGGGCGAGCTCGGCCCGCGCCGGTGATGAGCTCGAGCTCACCCAGATCTGGGCAAGCTCGACCCTCGCCGGCGACGAGGCTTGGTGGCGTCGGGGGCGGCCCATGGTGACCTCGGGGGCGTCGGGGGCGGCCTTGGATGGCCGCGGCGGCGCCTTTGGGGAGGGAGCTGACGTCGCGGAGGAGGAGGGGGGCGGCGGAGTCTTGGTGTCCATGGCGTCGGAGCCGGAGCCGGAGGAGGAGGGGCAGCGGGGAGGAGGCGGAGGGGGAGACAGAGGGAGAAGGAGAAGGGGGCAGCGGGGGAGGAGGCGGAGGGGGAGACAGAGGGAGAAGGAGAAAGGGGCAGCGTCGGGGGCGGCCCATGGTGGCCTCGGGGGCGTCGGGGGCGGCCCTGGATGGTCGCGGCGGCGCCTTTGGGGAGGGAGTTGATGTCGCGAAGGAGGAGGGGGGGCGGCGGAGTCTTGGTGTCCATGGCGCCGGAGCCGGAGTCGGAGGAGAAGGGGGCAGCGGGGGAGGAGGCGGAGGGGAAGACAGAGGGAGAAGGAGAAAGGGGCAGCGTCGGGGGCGGCCCATGGTGGCCTCGGGGGCGTCGGGGGCGGCCCTGGATGGTCGCGGCGGCGCCTTTGGGGAGGGAGTTGATGTCGCGAAGGAGGAGGGGGGGCGGCGGAGTCTTGGTGTCCATGGCGCCGGAGCCGGAGCCGGAGGAGGAGGGGGGGCAGCGGGGGAGGAGGCGGAGGGGGAGACAGAGGGAGAAGGAGACGGGGGCAGCGGGGAAAGAGGCGGAGGGGGAGACAGAGGGAGAAGGAGAGAGAGAGAGAATGAATTTTGAAATTGAACGAGTGCGAAAATGTAGTAAGGTTTTTCGTTGCAAAATTCGTTGGAAAATTCTACACACTAAAATAATTGCCGGAAAATTAAAATTCGTTGGAAAATTTGTTGGAAATTTCCAACGAAAAAACTTTCGTTGGAAATTTCCCACGAATTTTCCAACGAAAAATATACACACTGAACTAATTGCCCGGGAAATTAAAATTCGTTGGATAATTCGTTGGAATTTTCCAATGAATTTTCCCACGAATATGAAAAATGCCGAATAGTACCGGGTTTTTTTGATTTCACTGGAAATTTCCAACGAATATAAAAAATGTCGAATAAAATTAATGTTTTTTTAAAATCGTTGGAAAATTCGTTGGAAATTTCCAACGAATTTTCCAACGAAAATTGTACACTATGAAAAAATTGCCGAAAATTGAAATTCATTGGAAATTTCGTTGGAAATTTCCAACGAATTTTCCAACGAAAATAAAAAATGTCGAATAAAATTAATGTTTTTTTTAAATCGTTGGAAAATTCGTTGGAAATTTCCAACGAATTTTCCAACGAAAATTGTACACTATGAAAAAATTGCCAAAAATTGAAATTCGTTGGAAATTTTGTTGGAAATTTCCAACGAATTTTCCAACGATTTCAAAAAACATTAATTTTATTCGACATTTTTTATATTCGTTGGAAATTTCGTTGGAAATTTCCAACGAATTTTCCAACGAATGTAAAAAATGTCGAATAAAATTAATGTTTTTTTAAATCGTTGGAAAATTCGTTGGAAATTTTTTTCGTTGGAAATTTCCAATGAATTTTCCAATGAAAATTGTACACTACGAAAAAAATTGCCAAAAATTGAAATTCGTTGGAAATTTCGTTGGAAATTTCCAACGAATATAAAAATGCCAAATAAAATTATTTTTTTAAAATTGTTGGAAAATTGTACACTATGAAAAAATTGCCGAAAAATTGAAATTCGTTGGAAATTTCGTTGGAAATTTACAATGAATTTTCCAATGAATATAAAAAATGCCGAATAAAATCAATTTTTTTTAAATCGTTGGAAAATTCGTTGGAAATTTTCAACGAAAATTTTTTTTTTGGAAATTACCAACGAATGTTGCAACGAAAATTTTTCGTTGGAAAATTTATCGCAAATTTGCGACGAAAATTTTTCGTTGGAAAATTTTCATGGCAAAAATCCGTTTTTTTGTAGTGAATGGAAATTAGGGTTTTGGAAATTTGGAATAATAATAAATATAAAAAAAAATCGATCCGGTTCGAGTGAGTGGTTTCATACCTAAAATCGGGAAGTGGACAAATATTCACTGCCAAAGTTTGGAAATCGGGACTAGGACTGGTTCTTGTGAAAACTGCCCAGAATCGGCTGGTTTGGTTCGGTCCTTTCTTTTGCTCACTCCTATGACAGATGATCGATACCAAGCCTACTATGATAATTTACAAAATTGATGTATTTGGTGGCACATGAAACCGTGACTAATCCTTTAAACAAGTGGGTCACGTTCAATGATCAATAATAGCCCGACGCATGACTTAATATATCTAATTTTAAATCAGTCCCAATAAAGTCTGTCATTTTTCTTAACATATATATGACCTTATCAGCAAATCTTACTGGAAAATTAAACATGCTCCATCAATTTAAAGAAAACTTGACACAAAACCGATTCTATCCACCCTTAATTTGAGAGTTTTGACTACAAACATCCTCACTAATCATAAATTCACCGATGAATGATGTCGCTTGTGATTTTTTCCTTTTTTTGTACAATGGTAATGGATAATTGATCTGCTTAATTACTTGGCAAGACCAAAATGCGATTTTTAAATTAACCTATCATTCCAAATTACAAGAAAAAGTCAATGGATGAGCTTTTTCTTTTTAGGCGACACCTAAACGTCCCGATCGAGAACGTTGCTTAAATCCCGTCAAAAATGGGCAACGCATGCTAGATGTCACAATTCTATATTAAAATTTAATATTTATAAAATTGCAAGCGGCCTGGCTCGCTCATATATTTATCGAAAGGGATTATAAAAGATATATTGTTAACAATTCTACATTAATGTTTGATACTCATAAACAATAGTAGCATAGAATAAGCTCAGAGATTTCTAATATGGCAGGGGAAAATTGTATAAAACTCATGAGAAAAGTAATTAAGTAAAACAATGCACACCCCTAAAGGTATTTTTCGTCATTTGTTTTCCAATTCTATTTACTTGTTTTTTTTGGCTGAACATTAAAAAAATTAGAAAAAGAAAGGTGCCTTGATGGGCGGGCCTGGGTAGGACCGCTCAGGCCCGTCTAATGAGCCATTGTAGTCCCAACTTCCTATCGTGAGCGCTAGGTGAAACTAGTGCTGTCGTTGCCCACGTGCTTCAACATGTGATGTGTTTTTGGGGGGGCCTTTTTCTTATAAACGGTGCACACTCGACACGACATCAGTGCTAAGTGCTTTCGAAAAATCTTTAGAGATGCCGATTTTCCTTCACTTAAATTGGACGAAGTTAATAAAATTCGTTTCCTAAGACATGATGGCACGATTTTAAGTCTTGTAGGAATGTTTGTGCACTTATCCTATAGCTTTCATACGGCACCGTAGAGGGATACTTAGCAAAGTTATCATCCTCGATGTGATAGGTTGTTAATGGAGTTCAAGTCCAAACAGCAAATGGTTTAGGTCACTTGAGATTATTCACGATGATATTACGTCAGGAAATTTTCAACTCATGAACTGTAGATCATTTGTTCAAATCCCACTAAGTACACACAAATTAGGAGTTAGTGGTTCCAAGTTCCTTATAGGTTTCACATGAAATCAGAAACATACCCTCGAGTACACGTTCTTCATTTTTTAGAATCTGGAACCTAACCTCGGATACATATTTCTCATTTTTTGGAACCTACCAATCGAAACTTGCAACCTATCCTATCACAGGTTTCAGGATAAGTTCTATGGTCTAATAAGTTCTTTTTTTTCCATTAACGTAATAATACTGAACAAGCATATCATTCAAATATTAGTTTTCCTGTCATTACGATTCAAATAAATATAATTAAAATGAGAAGTCATTGCATGAATCAATAGTAGAGATGAGTGATTTCATGTTCCGTATAGGTTCTACCCATGATAATATGTTCCTCATTTTTTAGAACTTGGAACCTACCATACTACAGGTTCAAGAGTTGGTTTCATGATCTACCCAAGTTCCGCCTATATTAATAATTGAGCAATTACAATGAATTATCATCTTTAACAACCACCACTTTCTACTATGATTCACTATTCATAACTTATATTTAGATACACAAAAAATATGAAATATTAACAAGTCATAAAATAAAAGCTTATACTAGTGGTTCCAAATTATACACTTATCATCTAACGCCATGAAATACCGCATGATCATGCGAAGACATGACAAAAAAAAAAAACAAAAAACTTGTTTAGGTTTCGGGTTCAAAGTTCCACCTATCTAGAACCTGGAACTTATCCATTGAAACAGGTTCCCAAAATTTTGGAACCTAAAACCTACTCTGTATACCTTAGAACCTAGAACTTACAGGTTCCCACTGGTCAGGTTCTCAAATTCCAGATTCTACCTTGGAACCATACTCACTCCTAATGCAAACTGCTCTAGATTGGGTTGCCTGTACGGGCCAAAAAACGTAGACTCAACTCTTTCTCGGGCTTGTAAGGTATTCCATATCTCTTTAAGTAGTCGGATCTCTGCGCTCCTATCCCTGAATTATGGAAAGAAAAGAATCGCAATGTACTATGGAATTGATTTCAGCTTTCTTGTATTACTATTTGGATAGGACTGTGATTCTAGTGGGATATTACCCCTGGTGTATATTGTGTCCATGAGTGCTATTTCTGTTTGGTTTCTCTCTTACATCCATGGTCCGCCAAGGTTAGAGACAATGAACACTTCCCAATAAGAGGGTCAAGACAATCACCATATGTTTTCACGCCTTTATATCGTCAATTTACCACTATGGCTAACACACTAAGTGGTCCAGACATTGCAATATTATCTTTGTATCTATCTTTATGATCTTGTGGTGCAGTTGAAGCCCTGGCGTCTTTTGTGTCCAGACCACATAATTCTTTAATCTCAATCATGAATTTGCTCTCCGCCATCCCCAAAGAAGTAGGGCAGGCATTGACCCACAAAAGAAAAAAAGAAGGAAAAAGAACAAATCTATCATATAAAAAAACAAAAAAGCTATTATTTGAGAAGCACGGCGACATGTCCATTACTCTGAACACATTCTCCCTTTCTTCCACAAGTAAATGAGCGGGAATAGGCGACTAGTGTCGGCAACCCTTCAGGAGCTCCACACCCGCGACACGATGTTCGACTCAAATCACAATTACGTCTCATTTTGAGCGAGCCCATCACCGCCGTCCCGAAAGCAGAGCTGAGGATTTATCTTGTACCATAACACACGACCGAAACTTCATATCGCAGATGAACCGAGGCTTCCGCCGTTAGTAAGTTGGTCTATTAATGCGATCCATTTTCCAAATGGAAGAAAAAAAAAAAAGGAACTTTCTAACCCCAACAGCAACTACCTACCGACCGATTGAGCAAAGGTCAAATCTCGCCTGGAAACAGGACGAATAAGGAAACGCCACGTGGCCCAGTGGTTGGGAAATCGCTGCCACGTGCGCGACGGTAGACAAAAAAACGCGCGAACGTACTCGATTCAATCATGGAGGGAGCGAGCGGCGCGCTCGTCTGTCGGGAGCTCGGAGCCCCGGGCCCGCGTGGGGTCCACCGCCGGATCTCGTCGGTTTTTTATTTTGTGGGGCCCAAATATTCCCACGGATTGTGCATGTGACTGCAACTAATAATATTGATGACGTGTTAAATTGTGTATATATATATATTACAAACAAGGAAAAATAACACAAATAATTTTTAAATTTTAGTTCAATATATAATATAATCCCTAAATTTTTATTTATTCAATATTTTAATGTGATCCATGAACTTTAATTTAATATTTAATATGGTTCCTAAACTTTTAATAGTAGTTTAAGAACCATATTAAATGTTGGGTTAAAGTTTTTGGACTAATTAAACAAATTAAAATTTAAGGGATCACATTATACATTAGATCAAAGTTTATAGATCATTTATGTCATTCTCCCTATAAACTAGTACATCGTATTCAATGCTCGATCCGGACCAGAAATTGTAATATTTATTTGGTATAGCTATATACTTTTTGTGCTACGTTTTTGTAAATATGCTCTCCAGTGTTGTTTGTGTTACCGACGCTACTTAGTGTGATGTCACAAAGATAATTGTTTAAAAGCCGCTAGCGAAGGAGCTTATCAATATTAATAAATAGACTCCTTATTTTTCAAATCTGTAAAGAGATGGCGTGCAGTATACATGATAAAAAGAGCTTTGTTAAACGGTGCCCTTGTGGCATCGCGAGAGCTACGCGGATAAAGCCCGGAGTGTTTTGATATATCCTCTCTAGTCGATACCGTTCCTTATCAAGTATGCGACAATTTCCCTTATGACACCGGTTAACAATATCTTCAATAGAAAGGTATTTTGATTTTCGAACTAATTTTAGTGTATCTAACATTATTTATTATTACACCACAAAAAAAAATACTTGCCATCTAATTTAATTTTGTTAGGGAGTATTCTAAAAGCACTCTTCGAGACCCTGAAAGATTGCAATAACCTATATAACAACGCAGCTTAAAAGTCGAGCAATAAATGAAAATTTTAAATAAATCGTCTTACCTAAGATGCGAATATTTTATATTTTCAATTTGACTCTCGATAGGTGTCCTAGAGATAAATATTTAATGATTTTTTCCGCCAGATTACTTGTTTTAATAATATTTAAAAGGAGAAAGAAGAGAGAACGTCCGACCTCTGCAGCCAACCTCTGATGAACAGCTGACCGACCAACTCCTCCCCCTACCTTCTCACCTTCCTTCCCTTTCCCTTTCTCCTCTTTCACACCCGCCGGAGCTCCCGTCACCGGCGGCGTCTCCAATGGCGGCGGCACGCGGAGAGCCCGGCCCCCGGCCTCCCCCCTCCTCCTCCTCCTCCTCCTCCTCCTCCTCTTCCGCGTCCGAGATCCACGTCCGTGTCAACTCCCGGCGGGGCGCGAACGCGGTGCACCCGGTGGCGGACGTGCCCGCGCCGCCCCCGGTCCCGGCGGCGGCGGCGGCGGCTCCGGCGGCACCGAGCCCGGTCGTGTTCCGGGAGGTGAAGCATTTCAGGAGCTGGGTCCCGTGGCTGGTGCCGACCTTCGTGGTGGCCAACACGGTGATGCTGGTCATCACCATGTACGTGAACGACTGCCCCAAGAACTCGGTGTCCTGCATCGCCAGGTTCTTGGGCCGGTTCTCCTTCCAGCCCTTCAAGGAGAACCCCCTCCTCGGCCCTTCCTCTGCTACGTGAGTCGAATTGATCTTTCTTGCTCCTGCGATTCGAGCTTCCCCTTCTTTGGCCTCTTTGATTGGTTAAAGTTTGATTTTTTTTTCGATGGGTGGTGCGAGTTTAGGCTTGTCCTGTTCAAAATTTGGTGCGTTGAGTGTTCTGAACCATCATGGAACGAAGCAAGCAAGACAGCTGCTCTCGGTTTCCGGACAATATTCGTGATGTTTCGGTCTGCGGATTTTTGGGATTCTGTTTCCAAGGATTAGGTTATTGTTTATGGACTAAAGAAGCCTGTGTAAGCCATATAGTGTAATGATCTCTCAAAGAAAGAAGTATTTTGAGCTCTTGGGGAGAAGTAGTCCCGCTGCCTAGCCTACATACTAAATATGGGAAATTATACCGAGGCAAGTTAGAGATGTTTTTTAGCATTAATGATTGTGTCCACATTATCATGAGTATTAGTCAGCTGATTTTTCATGATGAAGCTAAAAGAGGGACGGCCTACTATCTTAGCTGCAAAAGTGACTGTGAGATTAGATGACAGCTAATTCTATCTCTACACTTCTGGTGAATAAGCAATCGTCAAAGATGCTAGACCTTATTCGACTTGACTGCCGTTTTACGACTATTTTATGTAATTGCCTCGTCATTTTAGGTTATAGATATTCCTACCTCCACACTTCATAGCGAATATGCAATCATGTGCAGACTCTTTTTTTCAACTTGACTGCTGTTTCATGCCTCTATTAGGTAATTTCCTTGCTGATTGGTAATTATCAAATTTAAGTCTATGCTACGTCTTTTTAGGCTTCAGAAGATGGGTGGTCTAGTGGCAAGTAAAGTGGTTGACCGGCACCAGGTGTGGCTCCTTGTCACCTGCATTTGGTTACATGGAGGAGTTTTCCATTTATTGGCAAATATGTTGAGTCTTTTAGTTATTGGCATTCGGCTTGAGCAAGAATTTGGTTTTGGTATGTATAAACTGCTTTTCCCACCTCTACTTCTTTGCACTTATATCTTCTGGATACCAGCCTTCTCTAACGAAACTTCCCATCTCATGTAAAATTCTTACATTGTCCAAAGCTTCCCATTATTGTCATAAATCTCATGATGGTGAACATCCATTTGAGTGTGTATGTAGAATTGTTAAATTTCTTGGAGTTTGCTTCAGTTCTGACTCAGAACTTCTGACCTGGGGTTTGCATGGGAGAGAACATGTGGAGGGGTTGGAGACATTGAATTCATTGGAGATGCCATCTACATAGATATGGTTTGGCATCAAAAGTGAAGGAACTAATAACATCTGATGATTTGTGATGTAGCAATAGCTTTTAGGCAAGTTTTTTTGGATAGCATTAAATGATTGTTTTTCTTTGCCTACTGTTACTGACTTCTGAAAACAATGCGGAGGAAAAAATTTGTGAGGAGACAAGTATCTAATTTGATAATGCAAGGTATGGATAGACTTTGGTTTTGATCTGCTCAGATGTTTCCAAATGCTCACTGGGGAGTGGATAGCAGAACTTGTTTCTTTTCCGATGGTCCATGTGCCTTAATCTTTTAGTTTGCATGTGAAATTCGTTGCTCTTGGTGCTACCATTGTTATGATGTATCATGATTTATACATTGTTCATGTGCCAGTATCCCAAAAAATGTAAATTTCGGCTTTAGGATGTAACTGAGGTTTTCTTCTTTCTTACCTAATCAACATGCGCACCATGATATGTTAGTTTTGTTTTAGCCTAGTATGCTCCCTATATCATGTGCAAGTATTATTTTTGTACACTCTCCTCTTGTTAGCTTCCTATATCATGATGCCTACATTCTTTCATGGGCTAATTTTAATGGAACATTGCTGATCTACTCCTCCTCCTTATACCTGTTTAAGTTCTATCATTTACATTTTGTTCAATATTTTTGTATCTGCAACTCGAATGCCATCATCGGTGATGCTTAAATCTGCAAAGTCTTTGTCTTTCATGTTCATTTTGCAAATTAAATTCTGAAGAAACATGGCATTTGCATCATCCTCATTATGCAACTTCATCTTGGTTCGGATTCAAAGGTAGTTCAATGGAGACAATTACTTTGTATATCACTGTATCCATGGAATATCTTCGTTCATGCTACTAAGATCTGTGGATCTGTCAGAAAAGCTTCATTCATCTATGCGGCTTCCATTAACTTAGAGCTTTTCTTGCAGTGCGAATTGGTTTGCTATACATAATCTCAGGAATTGGTGGAAGTCTGTTGTCAGCTCTTTTCCTTCAGTCAAACATTTCCGTTGGTGCTTCTGGTGCACTATTTGGATTACTAGGTGGAATGCTCTCTGAACTCATTATTAATTGGAGCATTTACACCAACAAGGTATAGCACCATTATGCATACTTTTTCACGACCCGTGTATTACTATCCAGCAACTTCTCTCTTTCTTTTAACATTAACTGATTTTTCCCAGGTTGCAGCATTTGTGACCCTCTTGTCTATCATTGTGCTAAATTTGGCTGTTGGGATACTTCCTCATGTGGACAACTTTGCCCATATCGGAGGATTTCTTTCCGGCTTTTTTCTGGGATTTGTCTTTCTGATCCGGCCCCAGTTTGGATGGGTTAGCCAAAGATATGCTCCCCCTGGATATTTGACGACCTCGGTTATATCCAAATTCAAGAAGTATCAGTGTGTCCTGTGGATTTCCTCTCTTATCATCGTCATAGTTGGGTAAGTACCCAGTACACATGTTCTTAACAGTCAAGGGAGAGAGAGGATTGTCAGAATTTATAAACAAGCTGACTTTGATGACCGTTTAATGATCTTGAGACCAAGAAAGCTGCCAAATTTCTATTTCCAGGCATTAGCCAATAGTTAGCTGATTTTCCGGGTTAATTGGAAGTAATTGCGTAAACCAATATAACATATGATCTTGTGCTGAGTCTATGCACGTAAATGTTGGAAATCTGCATAGCTTAATGATGAAAGCTTAGCAAAGTAATGACAGTCACTCTACCCACCAATTATGCTTCTAAAACATCATCTCTTGAATATTTTTGTTTGTCGCTTCCTCCCTCCATTTCCATTGTAGTGTTTCTTTGCTTTTTCAGGTTGTTGGTGCTTTCATTATGCACAAGTACTTGGACTATAAAATACTTTTAGGGGTTCTAATTTGATATCTGCACTTTCTTAATAGGTTTACCGTTGCTCTGGTTTTACTGCTCCGGGGTTTCAACGCAAATGATCATTGTTCTTGGTGCCATTATTTGTCTTGTGTCCCAACTTCAAGATGGAGCTGCAATTCAAATCCGGGATACTGCAATGTAAGGAATCTCTCCATTCTTTTTACACTTTTCAGTATATTCAGTTCACTTGCAAAATCCTGGAACATTCATTTGAGACTGACAACCTTTTATATGGACTAGAAAATGCCCATGTGATTCACGTGCGATCATGGCTAGCAAATAACAATTTTCTTACTATAGCCAATTGTAAAGATAACCTTAATGTGCAATTCATGATTATAATTATTGTAAAGCCAAGCAAATCAAAATTTCGGTTTATGAAGTGAGGTCTCTTAGTTATTCGATGACATCTATCGCAGATAATACAAGAACTATGCACGGTGCAGATCTTTAATATATGAATTTTCTGTCGCTTGAACTCTAATTTCATTTGTATTGCAAAAAATGAAATTGCCGATCTCTATAGTTTGTAGCACCGAGTGTTAAACTCGTGTCTTTTGCACATGAAGACTCCGTATTTGTCATGCGAGACCAGTCTCATTTCTCTCCTACCATCTATTTCAAGAACTGCATAACCCCTTGACCCGTGTTGCAATTGCTTTTGAATGCAGTCCACACAGTTGGGAAGCCAGGTGAACTTGACGTGCTTGACCAACGGCAAATCCGGCTTTTACACGTTGCCAGATGCAAGTCAGTCTCAGATTCAGGGGCTGTGTTCTCAGCTCTGCAGTTGATTATCAAGAAAACACAGTGCGTGCAGGCATCACCTTTCTTTTTTTTTTATTGCTGTAAAGTCATGTTGACTTTGGGTTACCGAATTTATGTAAATTTTCTGGGGGGGGGCATAGAGACTGTGCTTTTAGATTACAAATCTGAACATTAACTCGAATCTTCATATTACATGTACTGCTAAGAGTGATAGATTATTGATTGAGTTCAATTTTTGTTCTTCAAATGACGGTCGATGCTTTCCTAATTCGAAGTGCATGATTTTCCAAGTATCAATCATATCGTATGTTCCCCTGATGACTTATAGTCTAATACCAAGTAGCCTAGTAAGACTTATACCTGCGAATTTCTATCTTAGGATCTCATATTACTCTTTAGAATTCATGAGGAAGCTTGCAATTTGTGTGAAGAGTGCGGATCCGACCAGTAACTTGCAGTTTGAAAACTTCATGATATTCGTTTTGTCCTTTTCACGGTTGGAAACCCATCTTGATTTTTCACATTATCAACTATTGGCGTGTGTTTCTTTACCCAAAAAAAACTATTAGCGTGTGTTGGAGTTGGCGAATACTTCGGGGATTCTCGTTTCTCATACTAGACACGCTCATGTGAGCTTAGATAAACCGAAATATGAACCGATGACATGTGACCTCCATGCATGGAATGTCGAGGGTTCCACTACTCGGACAGTAGGCAGGGATTCCCAAAACAACATCAATTTTGCTGACCCGTTTATTGTGGGATCAAAGGGATTCGGATAGGTTTGAGCTTTGGGCCCATTTTAAGTCCTATATATTGTACTCGTATGAGAGATCATTGTGACAAATGGCCGTGATTGTAAAACTTAAATATCATAGTGAAATCCTTTTGCAGGATGTAACCTTATTCTAAGGTGAATCTAGGTAAACTCGTATGTCAATTTTTTTATTATCTGTGTGATTGTTCTGATTCTGTTTAGGATATAACCTATCAATTGGTATCAGAGCCAAGTTCGAGGAATTAAGGTTTATCCGAGATGTCAAGAGGGTAACAGATTGAGATAGAAAATTTTGATGAGAAGCGGTTTGATCTGTGGAAGATGAAGATGGAGGATCTTCTTTATGATCAAGATCTTTGGTCGGCAATCGTAAGAGAAAGGCCAATTGTTGCGACGACTAGTGTCGTGATGGGCAAAGAAGTGGGTAAGGAAGCGGATGAAACTCCCAAACAGCCAGATACAAATAAGATTGAGGACTGGGATCGGATCGATCGGAAAGCAAAGGGTTTGATCCGGCTTTGTCTCGCAGACTCCATTCTGACCAACGTGATGAATGAACCTACAGCCAGGGATTTATGGCAAAAACTGGAGTCACTATACCAAAGCAAGTTGCTGGTAAATAAGTTTTTCTTAAGGAAAAAGCTATATAATCTTCGGATGCACGAAGGCAACTCGTTTTCTGCACACCCGTATGACTTTAACACGTTAATAAGCCAACTCGTATCAATCAGTGTTAAGTTCCAGGACGATGATAAGGCAATAACACTACTTTGTTTACTGCCGGATTCATGAGATAACGTGATTGTAGTAATTGGAGGTAGGGATAAGGAACTATCATATGAGATCGTGTATTCGGCCTTTTTATCAGAGGAGACACGAATAAAGGGGTCAGAGAGTTCCGATAAAGAGGCGCTGGTGGCTAGGGGTAGGCCAGCAGAGAAGGGACTAAATCGGAAAGGGTCTAGATCCAAATTTCGTGGGGGATCGAAGAGTAGGGAGAGGATGGTACAGTGTTGGAGATGTGAAGAGTGGGACCATGTAAAGTGGGACCATAAAAACAAGCCCGTTCCTAAGAAAGAAGCCGAATCATCCTTAGGGAAGAAGGGGGTCGAGACAAGAGATATGTATGTGGCTACAATATGTATGGCGTAGTCAGACAAGGATATTTGGTTCGTCGAGACCGATGCTTCTTATCATATGATACCTCATAGACACTGGTTTTGTGAATATGAGCGATATATTGGTGGAGATGTCACGCTCGGAGGTTATATTGCATTTCAGATTGTCGGGCATGGCTAGGTGAAGCTGAAGATGTCTGATGGCACAGTGAAGACTCTTCCAGACGTGATGCACATACCCTCGATGAGTAAAATCTTGTTATCAGTTGGTACGATGGCTGATTAAGAGATTATTTTCAATTGTGATAAAAATTCGTGCAAGATGACTCGAGATTCTATTGTGATTGCACAAGGAATTCGTTATGGGACACTGTACAAGCTGCTCGAAAAAATAGTAATTGTTGCGGCGGGTTCATCTTTGAAAAGCCAAAGGAAGATGGATATGATATGTCCATGTTGTGACATCAGAGGCTAGGGCATATCGATGAAAAGGGACTATCTACCTTAGCTTTGAGTCAAATGGTAGAGGGAGTACTAGATTGCTCTATGGGTTTTGGGTTCTGTGAATATTGTTTTCATGGAAAACAGAACGGAGTTAGTTTCCAACACATCGGTACAAGAGCAACAGAGATTCTTGAGCTGATTCACAGTGATGTTTCCGGGCCTACTTCGTCTCCATCTATTGGATGATCCATGTACCATGTACCGTTCATAGATGATTTTTTGAGATATAGTTGGATTTATTTTATTAAAAGTAGATTAGATGCATTTGAAAAATTTCGAGAATTCAAGGCTTTGGTTGAACAGGAAAATCAAAGTACTTCTTACGGATAACGGAGGTGAATTCTGTTCGGACAAGTTCGAGCAGTTCTATGTGGATAATGGTATCGCTAGGCAGAAAACGACCCCATATACACCTCAACAGAATGGGGTGGCAGAAAGATTAAACCGATCACTCATAGAAAAGGCAAAATGCATGCTGAGTTGGGCAGGTTTGAAACCTAAATTTTGGACAGAAGCCGTAGCCCCGGCCATTTATTTGAAAAACCGATCACCAACCTCATCAATGAAGGACCATACACCATACGAGGCAGTGTTTGGGAAGAAGCCAAATTTGTCACATGTTCGGGTGTGATGCATACGTTCATGTGCCCAAAAAGAAGAGGGGTAAGCTTGACAATAAATCCGAAAAGTGCACATTCGTTGGATACAAGGAAGGGGTCAAGGGCTATAAGCTGTGGAATCCTGAATCAAAGACTATCATATACAGCAGGGATGCTGTCTTTCATGAAAAACAATCCCAAGCAGGCACACAGGAAAATGATGAGCCCAAGAAAGTAATAGTGCTTGAAGAAAACCTAAAGGCTGAAACTGTGGAGATGGTTCCACCAGGTACATTAGTGTAGTCTGATTCTGATCCGGAACAAGGGAACTTGGTTAATGAAATTGAGGTTGCAGATTTGGATGAAGACCTGGACATAGATAGCATGCCAGCTCTTAGGAGATCAACGCGGGAGAGGTGAGTACCACTTCGATACTCGCTTAATGCATTGAGTACGTTTCATGCCTTGAGCATTACCGGGGATGATCATAGTACTGTAAAAGAGGCGAGATCCATGGATGACGGAATCAATGGGAGCTCGCAATGATAGATGAGATGCAGTTGCTTGATCATAATAAGACATGGAACCTGTGTAAATTGCCTAAGGATAGAAAGGCAATTGGGTCTAAGTGGGTGTTCAAGCGGAAATTGAAACTGGATGGTACTATGGAAAAGTACAAGGCGAGGCTTATAGCCAAAGGGTATTCTCAGATCGAGGAAGTTGACTATGATGAAATTTTTTCCCCCATGGTGAAATTGACCTCGATACGATTTGTTGTGTCTGTAGTAGTTGCATACGACCTTGAGTGGAAGAGATGGATGTGAAAACGGCTTTCCTTCACGGGAAGATTTATATGAGGCAACTAGAAGGGTTTGAAGCAAAAGGAAAGAAGAATCTGGTGTGCAAGCTGAAAATGTCTTTATATGGGCTGAAACAGTCACCGAGGATGTAGTACCAAAAGTTTGACAAGTACATGCTACAGGTTGGTTTTGTGCGTTTAAATTCTTACCACTGTGTTTATGTGAAGAGGGTGGACGATCAGTTTGTCATTCTCATGCTATACGTGGATGATATGTTGTTAATCGGGAATAGCGTGAAGATGGTGAAATTCGTAAAAAATTTGTTGGCTAGGAAGTTCAATATAAAAGATTTAGGGCCTGCAAATTTATTTTGGGCATGCATATTACCAAGGATCGTGCGAAACGGAAGTTATGGCTAGGGCAAGAGAAATACATCAAATAAATGTTGAAGAAATTCAACATTACGAACTGCAAGCTTGTTGGTACCCTCATACCTTTAGGGACCAAATTATCTGCGGAATAGTGCCCTAAAACGGATGAGAAGATTGAAGAGATGGCCCGAGTTTCGTACGCAAGTGCAGTGGGTAGCTTGATATATGCTATGGTGTGCACGCGTTCGGATATAGCCCAAGCAGTGGGAGTCTTGAGCTGATATATGTCCAACCCGGGTAGAAAACATAGGAATGCAATAAAAAGGGTTTTCAAGTATTTTTGTGGAACTTGGAATTTTTCTTTGTGTTTTGAAGGTAAAAGGAATGGAAACATCCTCGATATCGTGGGCCATATAGATGCAGATTGGGGTGGAGACATTGATAGTAGACGGTCTACTAGAGGGTATGTTTTCACATTATTTGGAGTTTCGCTGAGTTGGATGAGTAGGAAGCAAAGCGTGGTAGCGCTCTCTTCTACGAAGGCTGAGTACATGGCTCTTACTCATGCCGAAAAAGAGGCCATATGGTTACGGCGGTTGTGCTTGGAGCTTGGTTTTGAGCAAGGTACAGTGGAGGTGAGATGCGACAATCAAGGGGCTATTTATTTAGCTAAGAATCCAGCGTTTCACTCACGTACAAAGCACATCAACATACAATATCACTTTATTCAAGAGAAGGTGGAGAAGAAAATAGTTCAACTTGAAAAGATCGGCGCGATAAAAAATAGTTCAAACTCTCTTGCTAAAGTCGTCACGGTTGCGAAGTTTGAATGGTACTCTGCTGCAATTGGATTGAAGAGGAGTGATGTTGGTATGGCCTCATTTGCGTGAAGTATCCACCAAGTGGGAGAATGTTGGAATTAGTGAATACTTTGGGGACCCTTGTTTCTCATACCAAGTATACCCATGTGAGTTTAGGGAAATCGAAGTATGAACCGACAATATGAGATCCCTACGTACGGAATGTCGGGGGTTCCGCTGCTCGGACAGAGGGCGGGGGTTTCCGAAACAACATTGGGTTTGCTGACCTATTTGTTGTGGGATCAAATGGATTCGGTTATACTTAGACTTTGAGCCCATTTTAAGTCCTATATATTCTACTTATATGAGAGATCATTGTGACGAGTGATTGTGATTGTAAAACCTAAATATCATAGTGAAATCCTTTTGTAGAACGTAGTCCTATTCTGGGGTGAATATAGGTAAACTCGTGTGTCAATTTTTTTATTATCTATATGATTGTTCTGATTTTGTTTAGGACATAACCCATCAGCATGCTCAACGTGTGAAAGTCACTCTTTACATACCCATCACAGAAACCCAAATCCTAAATCCTTTATTCCCCATTGACAAATTGCCCCACTTCTATTGTGAATTTCGATGACTTCCTCCGCCTCTCTCGCCACCCCTCTCTCGCTCTCAGTGGCTCGATGGTCGGTGATGGCGGAGGCATGGTTGGCCAAGGCTTGGCGATAGTGGTGGCCACGGGCCGGAACCGACCGGTTCCGGTTCGGAACCGGCGGTTCCGGTTCGTGGCCAATAACGAACCGGAACCGGTTCGGAACCGGAACCGGACCTCGCCAGGCCTCAGGCGAGCGAGGCGAGCCTCGCCGGCGTCGGGCGAGGCTCGCCTCGCTCGCCCAGCCTCAGGCGAGCCTCGCCGGCGTCGGGCGAGGCTCGCCTCGCTCGCCCAGGCGACGGCGAGCCTCGCCCGACGCCGGCGAGGCTCGCCTGAGGCTGGGCGAGCGAGGCGAGCCTCGCCCGACGCCGGCGAGGCTCGCCCTCGCCAGATCCAGGCGAGGGCGAGGCTCGCCGGCGTCGGGCGAGGCTCGCCGGCGTCGGGCGAGGCTCGCCGGAGGCTGGGCGAGGGCGAGCGAGGCGAGCCTCGCCCGACGCCGGCGAGGCTCGCCTGAGGCTGGGCGAGGCGAGCGAGGCGAGCCTCGCCCGACGCCGGCGAGGCTCACCCTCGCCAGATCCAGGCGAGGGCGAGCCTCGCCGGCGTCGGGCGAGGCTCGCCTCGCTCGCCCAGCCTCAGGCGAGCCTCGCCCGACGCCGGCGAGGCTCGCCTGAGGCCGGCGACCTCCGCCGGCCCTCGCCGGCGCCGGCGGAGGAAGACCAAAAAAAAAAACAGAAAAGGAAAAACAGAAAAGAAAATTAAATTAAATATAAATTGTAATTAAAATGTAAATTGTACTTAAATTTGGGGATAAAAATACATGACTTGAACTTAATAAATTATCATTAAACACATTACAATTCGTTACAACGATTTATAAAAAAAAACGAGCACAATATATATGCCCTAAAAAATAAAATGATCCCAAAACCTAAACATTCCGTGCACAATGCACAGGGGATCAGAGGTCACATGTCGTCGGATTATACTCGGGTTTCCCTAAGCTCATGTGGGCGTACCCGATATGAAAAACAAGGGTTCCCGAAATATTTGCCAACTCCAATAATTCTTTTACCCTCAATCGTCACTACCCGTTCCAGTACCGGTAGTGGTAGTATCTCCTCCATCGTTAAAGAATTCGGATTCAGCATTGCGATCTATCTCTTGTTGCCGGTATTGAGCCTTCGTCCAATCAGCAACACAAGCTTGCATCTGCACTGATTCTGGATCTAATCTTGAACGATGTTCTTCCAAAATATTACCTCCGGCACTAAATGCTTGTTCGACCGCAACTGTGGAACAAGGGGTTGAAAAAATCTGTTTTGCAATAAGAGCAAGGATTGGGTATCGGCTTGCGTGCCCCTTCCACCAATCCAAAATTAAAAAATCCTTACCACATTCAGTAATCTCAAATGAAACATTTAGATAACTCTCTAATTCAGAAATATTTCCTATAACTCCTTTTTGTTTTTTTTGTCTATGTAATAAAAGTTGGTACCCTCTACTAATTTTACCTGTACCGTCGTTTTGTATTTCCATTGATTGAGAAGATCCAGTATCATCTAAATTATATTTAGTATAAAATTCATTATATAATTCTATTACTACGTTTTTAACATTACGTACTATAGCTGTAATATTTATATCATCACAATTTAAACATTGATAATACACACGCAAAAAATCATGTAAGCCATCAATTTTGCAACACGGATCAAAAGCAGAAGAAACTAAATAAATAATGGGAATTTCCATATAATAATGTAGCAACTTCCTTTTCATTGCAAGTATAGTATGTTGTAATTGAACATCATTTTCACATTCATCAAAAATTCCGACAATATTAATACACTCTACTAAAAATAAATGTGTAGTAGGATAATAAACACCAGACAAAGTATAAGTTACATCATTAAAAACCTTTAAAACATCTAAAATTTTTTGGAAAATATCCCACTCTTGTGGGTATAAATTAATCTGAGGTACATTATTAAAAATGAATGTACATAATAAATCTTTATATGCTAAAGATTCAGTAAGCAAGTGGAAAGTAGAATTCCAACGAGTCGGAACATCTTTTGGAAATCTTTTTGGCCTTCTGCCATTTTCTCTACAAAATTTACCCCATTCTCTCATTTTTTGAGGATGTTTCCATAAAAATTGAATCGCCATTTTTATTGGTTGAAGAAAAATATCGAGAGTTTTCAAACCATCTTGTACACATAAATTTAAAACATGACAAACACATCTAACGTGAAAAAATTTTCCACCAAAAGCAGGTCTACAAATATTTTCTAACTCGACAATTGAAGCGGTATTTGCTGCAGCATTATCAAAACCGATTGAAAAAATTTTGTTAAGCAAATAATATTCTTCTAAAATTTGCCTAATTAATCTATAAATATTATTTGCCGTATGATTATCATCGAAAACTCTAAATGCAATGACTCTTTTTTGAATACTCCACTCGGCATCTATCCAATGACATGTTATGCCCATGTAAGAATGACTTTGCCAAGGATCACTCCAAATGTCACTACCTATATGCACGCATCCATTAAATTGCATAAAAAAATTTTGTAAATCTTTTTTTCCTTTTTTGTAAAGATCTTTAATTATTCGTTTAACTGAATTTCTAGGAACACGTTTTGCTTGTGGAGCACATGCATTTTGTACAAATTCATTAAAACCAAATCTTTCTCCAAAATTAAATGCTAAATGCTCAACGGAAATAAATTTGCCTAATTCTTCCTTATAAGTTTTGTCATTAAAACGAAATAAAGGGGAACTGTTAGGATTGACGTACCCGGAAATTTGTTGTTGCCCGATATCGATTCCCGTTTCGGTTGGATGTTTGCTCCTAAGATGTCGTTTAAATGTTCCATATCCTTGTCCACCTGTATATTTATATATTTTCCTACAATATTTACAAATTATATCATACCTTTTTTCACCAAGATCAAACCTTTCCGTTTTCGTGAAGTGATTCCAAATGTCAGATGTAAATTCTCGTTCCGTTTCCTTTGTTGTAGATATTTCTCCAGGAGGATTAAAACTTTCTTGAGTCGGGACGCGCTCCATATCGGGAAAAATGTTGATTTCATCATCTTGAAAATCTACATATTCACGAGGATCAAAAGAATGATGGGATTCCGTCGCGATATTCTTACCTTTGTCAGACGGCACTCGACTTCCACTTGCCATTTTTCGAGTGGATTGAGAGAATTGAGCGGATTAATTGGGAGAATTAAGAAAGAATTGCGTGAATTGAGAAAATTGAGAGAATTTAAGAGAATTGGCAATTGGAGAGAATTTCGAGTATTGAGAAAATTTAAGACTTGAGAGAAGAGAATTTGAGAAAATTTGAGAGAATTGTGTGAGTATTTATAAAAAAAAATTGAGAAGAAAATTTTAAAAAAAAAAGAGAAGATAATTTGCCCGTTGGCCCGTTGCCAAACGGGCAAATTTTTGCCCGTTTGGCAACGGGCCGCCCTTGCGGCGGGCTCGCCCGCACTGCAGAGTGCAGCAGGGCCTGCAGACGTGCAGGCCCTGCTGTCCTGCAACTCCTCGCAACTCTCCCCTCTCTGACTTTTCTCTCTCTCTGACGTTTCTCTTTCTTCCTCTATCTTTGCAACTCTCCTCTCTCTGACTCATCACCATCTCTCGCTCTCTCTCTCTCACTCTTCTTCCCATGGCCCCCGTGACGAGATTGATGTTTGCCGGCGGCTGGACGAAACGGGAGGATGTTGGAGCCGACCCACCGAGCGGCCGCGCCGGGATCGGAGGAGGCCAGCGACGGCACATCGCTGTTGGCCGCCCCGATCACGATCCCGATGCTGGTGTTCGCCAGCGCCTTGATTATGGCCGGATCGGCGCCGTATAGTCTGCAAAGTGCAAAGCACTTTCTTTTTTTTTTTTTTCATCCCGTGGCGTTGGGGCCGTCGTTGCCCAACGGGCGCCGGGCGCCGAGCCCGCCGAGGAGAGGACGGCGACTCCGCGGCGTCCGCGCTCGCCGGTCGCCGCGACGCCGCCTGAGGCCGGCCGCCGGCGTCAGGCGAGGGCCGCCCTCGCCTGGGCTGGGCGAGGCCGGCCTCGCCTGCAACTGGCGGGGCCGGCCTCGCCCGACGCCGGCGAGGGTCGACCTCGCCTGCAACTGGCGAGGTCGAGCCTCGCCAGGCCGGCCTCGCCCGTTGCAGGCGAGGTCGACCCTCGCCGGCGTCGGGCGAGGCCGGCCCCGCCAGTTGCAGGCGAGGCCGGCCTCGCCCAGCCCAGGCGAGGTCGACCCTCGCCGGCGTCGGGCGAGGCCGGCGACGCCTCCGCCTCCGGCCCTCCGCGCTCGGTTTTTTTTTTTTTTTGAACCGGGCCTGGAACCGGCGGTTCCGGGCCGGTTCCGGTTCCGAACTGTCGGCCCGGTCAACGGGTCGGTCCCGGGTTTGACCGGGCCGGTTCCGGGCCCAACCCGGCCCGTGGCCATGCCTACTTGGCGACCTCGTTGATTGCAAGTGCACTCAAACTGGGCTAGGTTTGCCAACCCTCAAGGGCCGCCACTGGGGGTCGCCAGGTTTGCCGACCCACCTGCTTCTTCCTTCATCCTTTTTTGTTTGTATTTTTGAAATTTTTGCTTATTTTTTAACTTAAATAAAATTTGTATTAAAAGGTTTTTTTAACCGATACGGTCACCTTTAATCATGTCAGCGTCACCACATAGGATAGAGAAAATAATTAAAAAAAAAGCCACGTCAGAATTTCTCGTTAGCCAAATTGGACAAAATTAATGGAAAGATTTGATTGCACTGATTTGACGGGTTTTGATAAATTTTAAGATTTTCAGTATATTTATCTCAATTTTTTTTTCTCCTAAAGGCAAAAGGAAGAAAAGAAGAAAAAACTAGAGGCGGCGAGCAATTTCCACACAAATGCTTGAACCGAAGCAGAAGCAGCAATCACTCCGCTCCACAGAAGCAAACCGCGCGCACAAAACACGCCTCGCTCGATGCTCGTGTCGGATATGAATCCCGCCTCTCCCGTCCGTCGCCGATAACCGTCGATCGACGTCGGAGCCACCATGATGACGACGATTCGGGCCGCCAATGGCTGCTCCTCCTCCGTGCTCCGCTTCCCTCCCCCACTCCGCGCCCTGCGCCGCCTCTGCTTCTCCCGCCGCCGCCCCCCCGGGACGCCCCCCCACGCGGCGGCGGCGGCGGCGGCGGCGCGACCGAGGGCTCGGTGGTCGTCGGCGGCGGCCTCGCTCCGGTGCGAGCGGAGCTATTGCGTCCACAGCCTCGTCGAGGGCGTCATCGAGGAGATTAGGGAGTCGCGCCGGCGGAGGCTCGCCTGCTCTGCTTCCAAGTAAAAGTCCTGCTCCCTCGTTTTCTTGCTTCCGTAGTTGTGGTTTCCGAGCTGGTGTTCTTCAGTAGGACACTCCTTGATGGTGGGTGGATGAAGCTGTGTTAGACGAGTCGTGAGAGGGCCGAAAAATGATGGGGCCTCTGTGTCGAGTTCGGTCTGATTAGGTTAATTATTGATCATTCTATCGACACACATCCATTTGCCGATGCCATTGGTCAGCCTGGTATCGATAAGTTGCTGCTTAAGAGTATTTTCTCGTCGGACGAGTTTATCTGAGCTGTCCTCCTGATAGGCTATCATTTCTCCAGCTCTTGTGCGCGATGGTTGAAATTCCTATTCCTACGTCTCATTTGAGCTTGGTATAGATGATGGTGGCGTGTTACTTCGATAATTTTGATTATTTTTCAATATCATATTGTTAATCACAGGATGGCGCTCTCCGGCAGCGGAGAACTTTTGCAAGATAGGCTTGTGAACCGAGCACTGGAGAAAGGGTTGCTGCTGGAGTTCAAAAAAGATTCTGAGAAAGTATTGTTGGCAGTCACTCAGAGGCCCGATGGCAAGAAAAATTGGATGGTTTCTGATCAGGTTTTGCTTGATACAACTAAAGCACATAGGTTGCTAGTTGTTGGCAATAAATGTTCTTTCGTGAACCTATTGTTGTAGCTACTTAACTCATTCCCCGGTTGATGTCAGAATGGTGTATCATCGTCGATCAAGCCACAGCAGATTACTTTTATTGTTCCCGGTGTTGAAAATTTTGACCAGAAAGAAATTTCAGATTTTTTACAGAGGGCTGAAGATAACTTGGTTAGTTCCTCTTGTATATTCCAAACACGAGCATGTTTTTGTCTTGGCAAGTAAGTTTTTGTTTGGCTTCATACAGGACCCAACATTGCTTGAATTTGCTTGGGTTGAGCTTCTGGAGAAAAATAAGTCAGTGACGGCGGAAGAATTGGCGGAGGTACTATATGATGCATTTTGGGATGCTAGCTGTGCCGTTTCATTTAATAACCTCGTCTTATTCCACAGATAATCTTTGGCAGTTCAGAACCCTTGGAGAGCTATTGTGCGCATCTTTTGCTTTCAAAGGATGAAATTTACTTCACTGTCATTGAAGCAAAAGGCTCGCGTAGAATTTATGGTCCTCGGCCTGCTGCACAGGTACATGTTGCTTATCCTACACTGAGAATGTCTGCAATAGGATGGAATAACATGTGAAGGAATATTTTGTTCTTAGAAACTATTGTTCTTAAAATATATCATGTTAGATTTGGATGACAAATTGATGGAATAGTTAGCTTTGTAGTCGGTAACGTCCTATATGTCTAAAGAGTGCTGATTCAGTGAAGATGGAGGAAGTTTAGCTTGGAATATCTTCTATGAGAAGAGTGCAATTTCAGTGAGATGATTTTGAATCTCTCCCAATTTATAGCATTAATGAGGGCATGACATTTTTCTGAAAACGCTTGCACAAAACTTTTCATGTTTGAGAAACTGTATCCAGTCACCATCTTGATTAAATATACTACTTTCAATTAATGAGTGACTACTCTAATTTTGTATAGTTTGAATGCGGACACCTTGAATTATTCAAGAGTAAAACTTTAAAAGGTTCCTTTTCTGAGTAACTTCGACTTTAAGTGTTCTCAAGGATTTGAAACATGAGATATTGCATCCTTTTATCTTTGGAACTCTCTCTCTTGTTTTCCTTTTTTAACACTGGTTATTGCTTCATGATATGCTAGGTGGAAGAACAGATCCGTAGGAAGCTTGCACTAGAAGCTGCTGAGAAGGAAATCGAGGAGTTTGTTCAGTTGTTGACATCTGCTAAGTTGATGCCTTACCCTGCTAAACCTCGGAAATCTTCATGGCTTACAGAAGAGAAAATTCTAAAGAAAATAGAGTCTCTTGAATGTTACGCAATTGATGCATGCAAAAATGATGAGCAGAGGAAATTAGCGGGCGTGGTACATTTCTAGATCCATGTTAACCCTTTACCGGTCTCTCTCTCTCTCTGTTTTTTTTGTTTTTGGGGTGGGCGGAAATAGTGGACCTGGTGTTGGGCTTTGAATTTTTCTGGGTTTTTTCACTTGGAATGATGAGGGGAAAAACAATTATTACTTATTACACTAATAGTTTTTTGGTTGGGTGAAGCAAAACTAGTGATGCAATTTCACGAGCATCAGTTTTCATTTTAGCCATTTATGCCTTAGGATCGATTCCATTTTATTGGCATGAATGCAATGTCGCATGGTAACTATTCTTCTTTATTGTTCGGGCAGATCCTGAAGGCAATGGGACTGACAAAAACAGCTTCATCTGCAGTGAATCTTCTCATAGATATTGGCTATTTCCCCGTACATGTCAATCTTGATCTGTTAAAACTGAATGTCCCTACCGTGCATTCAGATGAGATAATATCAGCTGCTGAGAGTCTTCTTCTGTCACAGTCAGTTGACCTAGATGAGGTATGTACATTTTTTGCTTCGAAGTTAATGAAATCACTTTTTAGGTCTGAGATTGGTTAAACTAACTTTGTATGCAATCTTTCATCTATGGTTGATGGAACAATTGCTTCCATCTATTTGTGGGTAAGGTTCTAACAGCAATGCATTCATGAATAACCACCAAAGTTATGGGCCATTAAGTTTATTTTCTTTATTAAATCCTCAATTTGATTTTTTAATCCTTCATTCTTTTTCTTTTTGGAGATTAGACTGACCGGAAAGATCTCACTGACCTGAAGGTGTATGCAATCGATGTTGATGAGGCTGATGAGGTAAGCATCAATTGATTTATTGTTAGCTTCTTTGAACTATAGTCTCCAATATCTGTTTCTGTGAGATATGAGCATATGAGTAAGTGCAGGAAGGATGGATGTACTTGATTGGAAAATGGTGTGTAGGAGGGACGCTGGAAGGAACTAAGGACCTGTTTGATATGTGAAATGTTTCCAGATAAGAGCAAAAGTTTATATTCTAATTTAGGGCTGGTAATATTGGACAGGACCGTTTACACAGATGAATTACAGAAAGAGAACTCAAATATGACGCAACATGATACGCACAGCCCTATATTTTGGCACGAATCATACGAATTAACACATTTCCATCATAAATTAACTATTTGACATGTAGAATCAACATTATGATGTTTTATTCTAACAAAAATCGACACTAATTATGAGCGCCATTATGACATGCTTACACGAATTGTTAGCCCTATTAAAATTTTCGTGGGTGATTGGGTGCTTTGAACAACAATAAGGGTAACTAGCATATTTATCCTCATTACCTTCTTCCCATCACGTGTAAACAAAAGGCAAGCAAATTAAAGCATTTCGAATGGATGTGCTGTTTTAGAAAAAGAATGAGAGGTTTTCTCACATGCTGTGACCTCAAATGGCTAATTGGCAATGATTTGCAGCTTGATGATGCCTTGAGTGCAACAAGATTGCTGGATGGCCGAATCAAAGTCTGGATCCATGTTGCGGACCCAGCCAGATTTGTTCGACCCAGAAGCTTAGTTGATAGGTAGTTTTGGTAACTCATTAGTTGATATGGCTAGAAATACTATTTAGAGGTTCATCCTCTATGTGTCTGTGATATTTAGGGAAGCGATGAAGAGGGGAACTTCTATTTTCTTGCCTACGGCCACCTATCCAATGTTCCCTGAGAAACTTGCTATGGCGGGAATGAGTTTGAAACAAGGAGAGCTCTGCAATGCCGTTAGTGTTTCTGTTGTCCTGCACTCTGATGGAAGGTAATCTCTAGGGTTTTTTGGCCCATTTATCCGTGAGCATCTAAATTCATTGTGTCCAAGTGCTCTCTCTATTTGTTAGAATCTCATATTCTCTGTGACATGGAAACATTTTATGCCAGACATAAATTTAACTCCAGGCCTGGAGCTTGTTAATTTTATGGGCGATTGTCTTACTATTGTAAGAAAAGAGGAGTATGTACTTTGTTCCTCTGGATTATGTGCGGTTAAAAGCAAGAACACCATGATATGGAATCATTTAAGTGGGTAAAAGAGGTAACCCTCAGAGTTTTGACCCTTAATTTTTCCTGGGACCCCTCCCATCACTGCCATGCACGGGGATTATTCAAATGCTTACACTGCTGGAATCTTATCTCACTATCTGAACTATGAATTAATATGTTAGTTTACTTTCTTCAAATTTATCATCTTCATGGTAATAGGGTGTTTCATTCCTTGTTTGTGGTCAACTTGTGGATTTTGAATTTCCAAGAGATGATAAGACAGTTCAAATTGTGGTGCTATAGCATTGCAGAATTCGCAGTTGATAATTCTATCATCAAACCAACGTATATGCTGACCTATGAGAGTGCGTCTGAGCTGATTCATCTGAGCTTAGAAGAGGAGATTGAATTGAAAATTCTATCAGAGGCAGCCACTCTTCGACTGCAATGGCGTCGACAACAGGTTGGCCTGATATATCTGATAATATTGACTACTTCATTTCAAGGATGATGAATGTAAAATTTCTGGAGGATCTTATGTATTCTTGAGAGTGCTTCAACCTGTTTTGGTTGAATCTTAGGTTTTTGGTTGAATTAGTGTAATTAGTTGTCATGTATATGAGGTTTTATTCCACTATTAGAATGCATAAAATTGATCAATGAATCAAATAATGAATTTCTTAAAGCAGGTACGTTCTGTTTTGAAAATGACCAAGCCAGAAAAACAAGAAACCCTTTGTGTCTGGTGAGTTGATGTGTCAAAACAGTCTTTCCTGGTTTTGTGGTATAAAAAACCAAACATTGCTCAAGAACAGTTTGCTTGTATCATTCATCTATCTTTCCTGAATTGATACCATTTCTCATCGATCAGGCCCGGGTTTGAAAGATAGATGTAAGAATAGATCTGTATGTGCCTCTAGAATATCTAGACTTGAGAGTGACTATATATATATGTAAATCTGCAGTAATCTTTCCTTCACTTGACTTGATTTATCACGTTCTTCCGAATTTAATTTGTTGAAACTCTTAGGGTGCATTAGACACAGCAACTCTGGAAACACGCGTAAAGGTACCTGATCCTGAGGAGCCAGAACCGGAAATTAAACTCTATGTGGAAGACCAAGCTGACCCTGCAATGAGACTCGTCTCTGAAATGATGATACTCTGCGGCGAAGTTATAGCCTCCTATGGTTCTCAAAACAACATTCCCTTGCCTTACAGAGGGCAGCCACAATCGAATATCGATGTATCTGCATTCTCGCACCTTCCAGAAGGACCAGTTAGGAGTTCTGCTTTGGTTAAGATTATGCGTGCCGCAGAATTTGACTTCAGGAAGCCTGTACGCCATGGCGTTCTTGGAATTCCTGGTTATGTTCAATTTACATCTCCTATCCGTAGATATATGGACCTTCTTGCTCATTATCAGGTGAGTTCTTTTATTTTCGTTAATTTCTAATCAGCCTCACAGAAGTTGGCAAAACTTGAAACACTAAATTCCGAACCCTGCCATTAAGAATGAAAAGTCAAGAAAACAAAATGGCCACAAAAGGAGAAATTTTATATAGAAGCACTACACTCTGCCTCAGCCATCTTTCCTGCTTATTATTACAATTGAGAAAGGACTCAAGAAGCACCTAAGCATTTCAGTTCATGATTAATTATATGGTCAAGCTTCTGGGAGTTGAAAGGGTCATCGGAAGGGAAGTGTAGCACTTATTTAGTCGGTAGTGTTGTCTATTTCACTGTAATTGCTTGTTGTGGAATATTAAGAAAACATGCTATCCTTTGCGATATAAGTAAGAATGGATTTAACAAGCTGTGCTCCCATGCAATGCATTGTTCGCAAAGATATTTTTCATAGTATGCCAATTTTTTGTCCTCAAGCTCTTTTTTGTGAATGCATTATCACCCCGCATGGTGCCTAATAGCGAATTTCTCTTTATTTATCCAAAAAAGAGGAAATAATTATCTTGTAAATGGACTCTGAAGCATAATTTCACCAGGATTAAGGAGATTGCTTCAAAGCACTACTTTCTTGATCTTTCTCTCTAGTGTGATTTTATTGTCATTGTTTTAACCACAGAAGAATTGTAGAGGATTTTAACCTGTATTATTTATCCTGGCTGAGGGGCTACCTGGTTTCTGAAATAAGATTTGTCCACTTGTGCAGTTGAAGGCATTTCTTCGAGGTGAATCTCTCCCTTTTTCAGCTGGACAGCTTGAAGGGATTGCATCAAGTGTAAATATGAATGCTAGGCTTGCTAAGAAGATCTGCAACACGAGTCTCCGTTATTGGATACTGGAATTTTTGAGAAGGCAACCAAAGGAAAAGAGATATCATGCACTGATTCTAAGATTTATTAAAGACAGAATTGCAGCGTTATTGTTGGTTGAGGTGAGCATCCTTCGCAACTTCAGCGTCTTGTGATTATATAGTTCATCATCTCCTCTATGTTACATATATCTATGCCTGTGTGAGACAAATGAGTATGTTTAACATTAATAAGATCTACCGAGCGCTTGTTATTTGCCTTTAAATTACTTAATTAAAACGGTTTGTCACTTGGCATTATTATGTTAGATCCTTGACATTGATTTATGAGATGCTGGAGAGTATGGTTTATTCAGTTGAGCGGAGAAATTTATGAGGATGGCATGATGGGTGATTTATCTCTTTTCAGTTTCCATCTAGCCATTGAGATGATTATCTTTCTCAAACAAGGAAAATATTTTTTTTCAATTTTTTGAAAAAGAAAATAGGGTAAGGACCTTTTCATTTTATTGTTTCGGTTTAATGCGCTGTAGGAATGATCAGATTGGAAGAGTGTCCCATTCTTCTACAAGTAGATGCAAGTTTAAATTTTATTGTCAATCAGTCTAACCCTCTTAACAGAGTAAGTTTTAACTTCTTTATTCTTATGACTCCAAGTCCTGGGTCGGTTCAGATGGCTAACTAGAATCTTTAGCCTTAAACCTGCCCTTCAATGTTAGGATTTAGGAACTGAGCATGTGTTTTTGAAGATCTGCCTTCTATATGAGTGTCAACCTATCTAGACTGGTAAGGGTCAGTTTGTGGATGAGCCTGTTTGATTGCCAAACCCTATATAGGGAAGGAAATTTTAGAAAGATAATTACAAAAGGAAGGGGTGGGGGAAGGTCACTGCTTTGTAGTGCATTATTATTCATTTCTGAGTGAAACCGTGTCTACGACAGCAGTGTGGCATGGGAGGATCCAAGGATTTTCTCATAGAAGGTGGCGAAGTGGCTGAAGCTGAACCACTCAGACTATGGGACAGCAACTGTGCCTATATCATTTACGTTTGGCTGGATACTTATTTTAATATGACAAAACCATCTTGTCTAGTTTGTTGGGGAACTCATTATGACGTCACATGGTAGATTTGCCGCACCCCAACCTAAAACTAAATGGAATTGGTCTTAATATTTCTAAATAAGGTTAATTTCCTTTTGGAAAGTATTGTTAGCTGATACAAAAGATCCATGGCAATCTCCTATAAGTACTTTAATTTTCGCGGAGTTGTATCTGCAATCCTTTTGGAATGGTGTAATTTCGATTTGCTATCTGGCTGTCATTACATTCCTATCGTGTAAGAATAAGAATGCTTCTGTTGAGTAATATCTGGGACTATGTTTCAGGTTGGACTTCAAGCTTTGGCATGGGTGTCTGTGGGGAGGGACATTGGGGATGAAATAGTAGTTCAGGTGGAAGAATCTCATCCACGGGACGATTTTCTTTCTCTCAGGGAGGTCATTTGAGGCATACAGAGATGTATTCAACGGCTTATCAACACCTTTTCGTCATGTTGGGAGTCCATGACTGATTATCAGAAAGCAAGTTTCTGTTCTCATTTTTATCAACATGAATTCAGAGAGTGATTCTTTTCTGAGTTGCTGCTATCACCCACTGACAGAAAATTGGGAACCCAAAGCCAGCAGACCTCAGATGACTCACTTTACACATATAATGAGCTTTTGTGGGCGAAACATCTTTTCAACGAGTTTCTTCACATTGCTGTGCTTTCTCGATGGGCGCTTTGGAGTAATCAGCAGAAGCGGGCTGACCGTGAGAGTTAGATTGTCTTTGCGGTTGGTAATTCGTCTTGCTCCATTAGGACAATAAAAGAAAATTCACCTTACACTGTCTCGGACACTTCTCACTTCCAACAGGTGATGGCATTCTTCATTTATTCATTCATTCTAGTGCATCTGGCAGCAAATTTGCTCCCGAACTTCTGCGTTGGAAAGAGGTGGTAGGCTGCGGGGAAAGTCGAGCGCAAATTTTGGTGAGCAAGATTTGGAAAATCCATTTGTTTGTTGTATCGATTCTGTAATATACAACGATTGATGTAAGCCAAAAGGAAGACAAGTCGAGAAAGCAAAGCAGAGCTATTTTCCTTGTGCTTCCGAGGCCTTCTACATGATCGGACCATTGAGTCTGCTTGAGTTTTAGTCTTCTGGAGTGAAGTTCTGTCCCAAACTCCTGCTTTCCCCAATGACATGAATGATCACGACTTATGCGCTTGTGAACTGGCCTTTTTGAATCTCTTTTGTGAATTCTAGGGTCTTTTGAGAACGTTTCAAACAGAAAGAACACATACCGAAATGAGTTTTCTACTTGTTCTGGTGTTCGTCCCCGTGAATTGTGCTCATGGGGTCGGTTCTCCTCGGCCATGATGACGGCTCGCTCCGAAGGCGATTCCTTTAGAGTAAAGAGAGACAATTTCAATGGTTTTGTCGCTGAGTTGTCCATGGAAGTGCTCAACAGCCTCCTGGGCCAAACTAGTCGAGAGAGCTAGAAGGAATAGGTTGTCACTGCCGCCGTCGATGAGGATATACATTACGCAATGTCGATGACCGAATGAGCGATGCCTTCTAATTCCAATAAATAAACTAATAATACGTGAAGGCCCTTTTCGATACGGCATAAAAAATCAAATTGATTATCAAGAAACTCTTTGTACTTCAAGGGGTATGGCGCACATTCTGTACTAGCATTTGCTTTGAAAAAAAAGAATCGAATTAATCGATACGCAATTCCCTCTATGAACAAAATATTCAAAGGATCAAATTTAAATATTGAGCATCTACATGTTAATAAAAGGTAAAGTTAGATCTCCGGTGGAGCAACATAGGAAAGACCACCTGCTAAATAAATAGCGAATGTTTGAACGGTCAAAGCACATTCGTTAACTATATGTCTTCCATTCCCTACTAAATGTCAATCTAATCTTTGAAATAACAAAGGTGAAAATCAATAATGTTTTTTTTTTCTGTAGCACGAGGCATCCGACCATTTCACTCCGTTTCTCAAGGTGAAGTCAAGGAAAATTTATAAAGAAGATTTTCAAAGGGGATCGTTCTCTTAAAAAGGATTCGGAATGGACATTATCTCTAATAAGGTCCCGATCTCGTTGATCATCAAATTTTTACCGACCGGCGAACACATGCTGTCACATGTGCCACTTTCGGGAGATGCACGTCAGATGCCTGCCAACGAAAAGCACATCATGTTACGGTTGATGATGCAAAGTGGAGTAAAAGACAACAGTTTCGGGAACAATATACATAGTACATCAATAACTAGCCTTCGATATGTATCAGAAAAGCACATCTCTGCATCTTTTTTATGTATCAGAAAAATAAGAGAGCAGAAGCACCCGCCAAATTGCCATTGGCCCACCATTCACGTCCAAAACACTGGGACTCATTTAAGAAGTGTTACTTTCATTTATGAGATGGTGGGGGCTTAATACATGTTCGCAAGTTGTGTCTATTCAGCTTTCTCTGGCCTCAGCTACTTCTTCCATGGGGAAAATATAATTCCTTCTTTACTCCAACGGAGTTGCTCGAGTGGGAAACGCCTTCGTCTTCCTCACTCTATGCGTGGATTCGAATCATCACGCTGACGTATTCTCGTAGGCCTTCTTGACACTTTGGAGCTGGCGACTGACACTGTGAGCTCTATAATATATAAATAAAACTTCAGCTTCCATTCTGTTAAAGAGCTGTTGCAAAATCTCTATTCACAAAATGAAGATGGGTGATTAAGTCAAATCATGTTTTTACTTGGTTTCCATGTTAATTTAATATCAGTCACACGCAGGAGATTATACGTATCATCCATTGTTGACAACCTATGGAGCTATGCCTTCTAATTCCAATAGATAAATTAACATGTGAGACTCTATTTTTTTTAGGAGGACATACAATTTGAAGTGATCGTGAAGAAAATTTTTGTACTTCGAGGGGTACGGTGAAAGTGCAGATTCTGTGCTGGCGTTTGCTTAGAAAAAGAATCAAATCAATCCTTGTTCAATCACTCTATAAACAAATATACAAATGGCTTCCAATGGTATGTTAGATCTGAGTGTGGAAAACATATATACGCAAGTCCAGCAACTAAATAAAGAGTAATTATTTGACTAAACTAAAATAAAAATAAATAAATAGTGATTAAAGATCGGTCAAAGCACACATATCAATATATTTCTGTCGGTCCCGAATAATAAATAATAAAAAAGACCATTTTCGTGCTCGAGTAATCATCTGGTGCTCAAGTCCAGCAAGTCTCGGATACATTAGGAAAAAAGACCATTTTTTTTCTTAAGCACGGTCCATAAGCTGATTTTATTTCACACCCACTACAATTTAAAGTTCAGATTCTCTCTCATACACTCAGAATTTAGGTTGTAATTGATCAACAATCGTGACTTTCACGTGGTCGAGATGAAGTTGTCCTGTGATTGGCACCGTAGGGTTTCCCTAAATTTGGAGCAAGCCTTGCATAGATGTTTGCATAGATGCAGCCACATTTCTCATGCACTCTCACATGGCTTTAGGCTAGTAGCCTTGTGCGCAAGAGAAAACTTAGGGAATCGAGCAATTATTTGCTAGATCGAGACTTCATGTGATCCCCTATCATTATTAGAATGGACAACAATAATGTGCATATGTTGCACGAGTGCCAATTTGATGAAGACGAAAGTTGCTCTCTTATACCGAATAATGCGTAACGGATATTGCTCTGATGCTACGGTGTAAAGCGGAACGAGATTTGATAAATAATTGACGGAGAGACAAAGAACTGCTGGCTCCGATACCGGATGGCGAAGTATGAATCTGACTCCGACACCAATCGATGGAGAAGGGAAGCGCGTAGCACGATATATTTGGAGTCGCTGAGAAGGAGTACAATGGTGGAACGCCGGGCGGGCAATATTTCGACAATCAAACCATCGAGCTTAAGAAACAATTTCGTTCGGGCTCGTGCATAATAATAGGCCATCGAAATAGACTTCCACGAAGAGAGTAAATATTAACTAGGGCAACGAATCGAGACGAATCTCTTAGAACCTAGACAAAGTTTAAGGCAAAGGTCAGATTTGGCTTCCAGAAAGTACGCTCCGATCCGCAATCGCGCCGCCGAACTTTGATTTCAGTCGCCGCGATGCTCCGAGCTCCTAATTTCTTTCTTTCCTCGCCGTGGCCTCCGTACTTCGACCGGAAGTCCAACATATCGAACTTCTTTCTGGATGCCGCGTGTCGCCACGATCGGCATCGTGTCGTGACTCGGCTCGAATTCGGATTAAGGCGCACCGATTAGGAGAGGAACGAGCAGAAGGAGACAGATGTGCATCGCAAATTTACAAAATCTCAAAAGAGGAAACCCTAGGAAGCGTGTACGCAATGGCGATCGGAGAAGAGACGAGGCAAGCAATAAGCGAAGGCACATGGGGGAGTGGGGGCTCTAAATTTAATGATTTAGAGCAAGCTGCCAAATTCTTGGTTCGGTGATCACATGGGCACCACGGATTTGATTTCCTTTCTTTATTTTTTTTGGATGGATAAGGTGGTATAAATAGGATAGGGAAAAAAAAAAAATAATTCGTGTGATTAAAAGGGAAAAAGCCACAGGAAAAAAAAAAACAATGCTAAATTACGCCTATTGCAACATATTTACCATGAACTTTTTCTTTTTGTGATATAAAAAAACTTTAAATTATGTTCACCATAACACGTTTATCTTAAACTTAAACCACAAACTCGTGTGACACTTTTACCCTTCATCACGGTCTCGTCGGATAATTCTTCAGTCAAGACAGTGTCATTTTTGTTTCGCTTAAGTCACGTAAGCGTGCATGCCGGCAATGTTTGCTTCCCGCCATCGACGTAAGCGGATTTTTTAACGGTCCTCATCAACGGAACTCCATGTTTCGCGACGGTACAAGTTTGAGATTTCCGCATCGCGGGAAATCTTTTTTTTTTTTTTTAATAAACGTGGTTGAGGACGAGGGGAGCAAGACCGCGAATGGGCAGCACATGGGCTTGGCGGGATTGGGAGGCACGCGGAGGGTAAATCGGTCGAGGGGAGTCTGGGATTTGGAGGGAAAAGAGGAGGCGGAGGTGCTGGCAGCGGAGGAGGGGGTTGAAGTGGATTTGTAAATAAACGCACAATCTTAAATCGATACATTTGTGATAAATTTATCTCGAAATTAATTTTTTGACCACTGAAAATCCCGAACTATAAATTTACCCTCCGTCGGTTTTCGTTAAATTTTATCGTCAAATTGCTGAGTTGGATGACACGTGGCTTGACGGGTGTACCGGTTTAGGGTTTACCCCTCCGCTTCTCACATTTTTACCAATTTGTGATTTTTCGTGGTATTAATACAATTTAACGGAATATAAGTTTGTCGCAGGTGTACTGGTTTGAGGTTTTTGGTGGTCAAAAAATTAGTTTGAGGTAAATTTATCGCAGATGTATTAGTTTGGGATTCTTTGTGGTATTAATCCTTAATACAATCTGAGCGGTCTAACTAGTCAATTTAGTTGATAATTAATGGAAAATAAGGTCAATTGCGCGGCCATACCGAATTCGACTTTCGTTCTTTTTAAGTTGATAATCATAAAAAAAAATAAACTAAACGTGGATAAATTAATAAATAAAAATATTTATACTTTGTTCAATAAATATTAGAGATAATCTTTCAATGATTATTTGGTAAGTTTACTGTCGGTGTTACGATAAAAAAAAACGTACACATACATGTCCTGATCTTAAGGTGTGTTTATTTCCCAAAAAATGAATAAAGAAAATCTTTCGCATAATAAATTAATAAAAAATATCTTCATTATTCACGAAAACATTCAAACACAAATTATTATTGATAATAAAAACATTAAAATAAATATCAAGAGCGTGCAAAACGGATCGCCCAAACTGAAAATTGCCTTGACTAGACCAGACACATGGTTCCCGATTCTAAGGGGGAACTAGACCGATCGGACCGGACCAACTATATATACTTTTTTTTATTTTTCATTTCTTTAAAAAAATTAGTAAAATATGAACTAAATTGTAAGTGAACTTCATTGACAAAAATTAGTAAAATGCGAACTAAATCCTAAGCGATCGGTTTTAATGAACCGGACCGAAATTGGACCCAACTGATACTCCGGTCTTAGAACCAACTAGTTCGATCCTCGATTTTGAGAATCGAATCGGGAGCCGATCAATCATAATAAATACGACTGATTTTTTCCGTTCAATTTTTTGCGAAACAAACTTAATTATTTCATGGACCCCATCACGGTGACGAATAAGTGAAAACTCTTGTGAGGGCGCTAGTCTCTAGGCGGGTCCGGCGCGCGCTTTGCACCTCAAACGCGTCGTTCGGCCTCCCAGCCTCTTCCTTTTACCCCATTTTCCCGGCCAAATCCCAGCAAAAATCTGTGAAAATATACAGTGAATTTCCCGCTTGACAGATAAATTGACCCCGGCGCTCGATATCGCGTCCCCGGGAGTTGTCGTGGCATCGGAAATTACTGACAGGGCGGCTGAACGGAGGTGCAAAATCGGGGCCGACGGTGCAATCCTCATGGGGGGGCGGCGGCACCCTCCCGATCTTTTATGGTTAGATTGACATACAATGAATCTCGATCGTTTAACGGATCCGGACCTGAATGTTTATGATTTTATCGTTTTAACGGAGGCACGGTGCACGAGAAAAGCCATAGGCGCAGCATAAAGTACGCAAATCAAAAAGGCCGTAGGGCAGGAAAGGTGATTTGATGCCATTTCTCGCGAACTGATGCTGTCCTTGGCCGTCCATATCGAGGGCTCGGTCCGTTTTGGCGAGGAGAAAAGAGTAAGAAGGAGAGAGATGCGCGATCCTAGAAATCGAGACATTCGAGGTTCTTTGAATTGAGTTCGCTTTTGCCCCCCCGAATCGACGCTCAGGATCCCGAACCGACCGTCTCGAGCAATCCGGTCGGCACGGGTGGAAAACTTAGGGATGATCATTTTGGTCTTCCAAAGTAAAACCTAAGGGTGTAATAGTTGTGAAAGTTGGAAGTGACTATGTCTAGCTTGATTTAGGAAGGACCAAAGCAAGTGGAAGTTCGCGCATCGATGCTTTTCGAAAGCAGGATATGGAACCCTTTTTACAGATTAAGGTCAGGATGCCTAGCATTTGCAGGTGCAAATGAAAGCATCCTTCATTTCATCTCTCCGTATTTCCCGTCGTCGAGCGGTTCGCCGGACTCCGTGCCTTAACTTTGCTGCTCGGCGCGCAGATCCCCGTTCCCATTTCGTGACCCCCGCGAATTCAATCGACCGAGTGGATCGAGCCGTCATATGCCGGATCACGACCCGGGGAGACCGGTCACGGGCCTCGAGCTCCCGACCCGAATGCCACGAGGCGACGGCGGGCCGCCAAGCTCAGGCACTATTGTGGAGCAGCAGGCTCTCATGTTTGGGCCTAAATGTCATCTTGATGACAGTCTCATTGGTCTCCGGCCACCCTAAGCAATCAAGCATGCATGGGTCGCTGCTGGCCCACTTCCTTCCCCATCCCGCCCCCACCCCCACACTGCCCAAAAAATTATAAAAAAAAATTTTATTTGTGAAAAAAATGAAAAAAAAAAAAAGACTTGCTATCGAAGAAACTAAATTCCCATACCGACATTAAATGAGAAAAAAAAACAAAAGAAGCAAAAGTAGACAAAACGTAGCCAAAAAGAAAATAAAAAATTAGCAACATAGGTAGATCCGTGAGAGAAAAGGGAAGGGAGCATTAATAACCGGGAAAATGACCCGGTCAATCTCTCTAAACTTTAGTCGAACACGTAATATGGTCCCCAAACTTTTAATCCGTTTAAGTTAGGCTATGGACCGTAGCTCGGTCTTCAATACGGTCCCCGAACTTTTTACTTTTTCAATGCGGTCCATGAACTTTAATCGAATATTTTCAATATAGTTCGGGGATTACATTGAATTTGTATAAAAAATTCAAAGATCATATCGAGTAAATTAAAAATTAAAATATCACGTTACGTATTGAATCAAAATTTACGGGCCTCGCGGCCCTGGCCATAAGTAGCCTTCCACCTCCTCCCTCCCGCTTCCCATTCGGTTCTCTCTCACTCTCTCTCTCGCTCGCTCGCTCGCTCGCTCTACCCTCGTGTGTTTGTGTGTGTGTGTGTGTGAACCGAGGAAAAGGCAAAATGGCTCGTGCGATCGCGCTCTGCGCCGCCGCACTCCTCTCCCTCCTCGCGGAGGCCACCGCCCGGATCCCCGGCGCCTACACCGGCGGCGCCTGGCAGAGCGCCCACGCCACCTTCTACGGCGGTAGCGACGCCTCCGGCACCATGGGTAGGCCTTCACGGCCCTCGGGAGGAGTTCCGGCGAATTCCGGGGTTCCCTCCCCCGGCGCCGTCCCGTCCTGTTCCTAGGAAGAGAGGGAGAGAGAGAAAGGAAAAGGAGCTTTAACGCGTGCGCATTGTTGTGGCAGGCGGGGCTTGCGGGTACGGGGACCTGTACAGCCAGGGGTACGGGGTGAACACGGCGGCGCTGAGCACGGCGCTGTTCAACGAGGGGCTGAGCTGCGGGGCGTGCTTCGAGATCCGGTGCGCCGACGACCCGCGCTGGTGCAACCCGGGGAGCCCGGCCGTCACGGTGACGGCCACCAACTTCTGCCCGCCCAACCTCGCCCTCCCCGGCGACGACGGCGGGTGGTGCAACCCGCCCCGCCCCCACTTCGACCTCGCCATGCCCATGTTCCTCAAGATCGCCCAGTACCGCGCCGGCATCGTCCCCGTCTCCTTCCGCCGGTCAGCCCTCCCTCCCTCCCTCCCTCCGTCCGTTTTTCCCGCGCGACGGACGCGGCGGTGGTTGGCGGCGGGCCCCTCCCCTCTCCCGTTTCCCCGCCCCTTCCGGGTCGGACGACGCCGCGGGCATGGGCCTTCCCGGGTCGGCCCGAGGAACTGGGCCCGAGGGCACTCTCGTCATTTTCTTCTCTCCCCCTTTTTCTTTTTTTTTTTATAAATTTCCACAGCCCCGAGTCGCCTACGACTCAGTTAACGTAACCAACTTACTTTTTCAGCCCAAAAAAATTTATAACTCGAAAAAAAAAAAGAAGGAAGGAATTAAAACGGGTTTTTGACCGGGAAACCGGGGTGGGCCGTGACACCGGGTCGGATCACGCCGCCCGATGCGTGACGTTTCCGGCCTTTTCCTTACCGGTTCTACCGGTCGGACTTTAACGGTCGCTGCATTGTCTAGTAGTAATTTCCGCGTTTAATTATCTGTAATTTTGGTTCTTCGCTTTTTTTTTTTGGTCCGGCAGGGTGCCGTGCAGGAAGCGAGGAGGGATCCGGTTCACGATCAACGGCTTCCGCTACTTCAACCTGGTGCTGGTCACCAACGTGGCCGGCGCGGGCGGCGTCGCGTGGGTGAGCGTGAAGGGGTCGCGGACCGGGTGGATGGGCATGAGCCGCAACTGGGGCCAGAACTGGCAGTCCGACGCCGTCCTCGTCGGGCAGGCCCTCTCATTCCGCGTCGCCGGCAGCGACCGGCGCACCTCCACCTCGTGGAACGTCGCCCCCGCCAGCTGGCAGTTCGGGCAGACGTTCTCGGGCAAGAACTTCCGGGTCTGAGCTCTCGCCCCGGGGAAAGCTCTTTTGCCACTTCTTTTATCCATAGAAGATTTGCGCAGTTTGATGATGCGTCGATGGGATATAATTAGGTCGGAAAAAAGCCCGTGACTTGCCGTGCCGTCGTGTCGCCCACGGTGACAAGCGATAAGGGAGACGAATAGCGCGCGGTGATTGGTTGTCCGTGTATAGGCAAAATCCCCCGTTCGAGTTGAGCATGGAGGTTGGGTGCATCGTCGCGCTGCGTAAAGTGAATTTAATGCGGTACTTTTTGTGTTCGCATTCTTATTTTCTTTTGAGTGAATTCCTTAAAGAACCTCAAACTTTAGATCAAATCTCAAATCTACCATGAACTTTTTTTTTTGTCTCGAAAAAAATCTCAAACTTTATATCCAGTCTCAAATCTGTTCCAAATCTGTTTTTTTTTGTCTAAAACAAACCCCAAACTTTAAGTTTAGTTTCAAATCTACCCCGAATTTTGTTCTGTGTAAAAAAAATCAGCAAATTTCAATTTATTTTTAAAAATACACCCTCGTAGTCTAATCCCAACTTGACGTGGCACTTCCACGCTAATAATAAATTCACATTAGCAAAGTAATGGGGCGATAGGTATGGATTGACGTCGCATTTCCACTTTGATAACAAATCCAACCCAATAAAAATTGCTGAAATTCTCCAAAATAAAACCATTCTAGGATATGAAAATTATGAACGATAACAAATCCACCCAAAAAGAAATTAATTTTAAAAAAAAAACCTAATTTTAAGGTTCAATCCAAATTTGCTCCTAACTTTTTTTTTTCCTAAAAAAAAGCCCAATTACTTTGTTGATATGAATTTGTTATCGACATGAAAGTGCCACGTCAAGTTGGGACCGGGTCACGGGAGTATATTTTTGAAAATAAATTGAAATTTTGGTGATTTTTTTATACAAAATAAGATTCGGGGCAGATTTAAGACTTGACTTAAAATTTTGAGTTTTTTTCAAGATAAAAAAAAAGTTTGGGACATATTTAGACTTTTAACATAAAGGTGAGATTTTTCTAGGAAATCAGTCCTTTTCTTTTCGATAAGTTCTACGATTCTTTTCTGGCTTACTTTAAGCAGGCCGGTGCTGAGTTGAGCATCCCGGGGGGAAATTACCAAAAGGCGCCCCAACGCCAAAAGGGAGAAAACAATATCTTCTTTTGTTTCCAAGGAAAAAGAGCTGGTGGGGTATATCTACTTTTCTTCTTATCTTATCGTCAAATTGGACTTTCGGCAGGCATGAAAAGTCTTTGCTTCGAGTGGTAAAAATGTAAAATGGAAAATGTTAAATAAACTAAGGAAAATAGGGTTAATAGCACGAAAAAAACTCTAAATGGGTACATATGTGACAAATTTACAGTTTCCATTAAATTTTATTATTAAATTGCTAAGTTGCATAACATGTAACAGTTGACGGATGTACCAATTTGGGATCGGTTTATGGTTTTTCGTGATATTAATCCAATTTAATAGAAATGAACGGAAGGTAAATTTGTTACGAATGTGCCGGCTTGGAGTTTTTGTTGGTCAAAAAATCAATTTGGGGTAAATTGGTCATTGGCGTACCCGATTTGGGGTTTTCGATCCTCGAAAAATAAATTTTGGGTAAATTTATCATGAGCATACCAATTTGGGGTTTTTCGTGGTATTAGCTCGAAAAAATATCTAGCTATATTTGTCAGTACATGCAGCGCGATTGAACTGTCGATATTGATGTCGACTTTGGTGTCCAACTTACGTACTTATGGAGACCAAACATTCCAGGGATATCACGTTGCCACCTCAAGCTGTCCTTTCCAATTGGGTGTAGCGCAGGAACGGGACATTGAGGTCCATGAACAAAGTTAGAGATTAAAAGTGAGGGAATTTCGGATGTTATTCGAGAGAACCGATCTTTTTCCTGTTCGAGCTCGCGAATTCCCGACCCCGCCGTTTCCATTCGCAACCATTTCCGATAGCGCCGATGCCGGAATCTACGCACGGCCTTCCTTTCCGTGTCTATCGATCGCGGCGAAAAAACAGACGGATTTGAGTTTGATGACTCTTTTGCTTCAGAAGAGGTCCATGAGATGAAAAGAACCTTCACATTGTAGGGCTGATTTAAGGGAAGGCATTGTCCAAAAAAGCCAAACCTTCGCATGGAAGATTTTGGCTTTTGCTGACACCATTCCCACGTCCTCTGATTAGAAGGTTCAGGTCTAAATGACTCGTGAGGCAGCCACGGCGTTTTGAGATGGAAGTGGGACTGGGAAAGCAAGAAAATTGTCTAAAAAAAAAGTCTTGAATTTACCGTACGACGGCCAATTCGGTCCTAAATTTTTCGATTATATCAATTCAGTCCTGAATATTTTGACGATTTATCAATTTAGTTCTGAACTTTTTAAAGATTTGTCGATCTGGTTCTTAACCTTTGGACGATTTGCAAGTATAGTACTTCCAGTCAAATGCCCAAATAATAGGTTTAGAACTGAATTGACAAATCTTCGAAAGATTTAGAACTGAATTGACACGATTGAATGGTTTGAAACTAAATTGGCAAATCGTCAAAAGGTTCAGAACTAATCAGCACAGATTTAAGAGTGAATTTGCCGTCGTGCAAGCGGCGTAGGGCTTTTTGGTCTCGAATAAATCCACTTTGCACGCGACTAGAAATGAAAGTTTGCAATCGAGAGGATACATGGCCCAAAGACCACGACCAGTGTGACAGACACGAAAGGTCAGCGGATAAAAGTATCGGCAGCTCCCGAACTTTTTCCAAATTGAATAGGGGCGGGGGAGCTGCGGCGGTTGCCATAGCCGCGGCCGCTCGAGCAGGGCGAGGTGTCTGGCGTCCCTTCCCGGGCTCGAGCCAAGGCTGCGCAACCACAGCTTCTTCAGTCCGGGTTTTTTTTTCATTCTGTAATGTTCTTTAATCTTCCTTTTCGATGTCCACGTCGGCACGTCACCCTAATTGATCCAGTCGGCGCTGACATGGAATTGACGTGGCATCACAAGTCGGCATTTCCGGTTTGAGGAAAAGAGAATTTCGAGGATCCGATCGAACAAATTAAAAAGTTCCAAAACTACCTAAACCTTGGTGAAGTTATCCAACTTCTCATCCTTGCAGACTTACTACAAGTGATAGATGGCCAAAACCATGACTTCTGATGCAGGCCGTCCGCCTCTCGGACAGTGCATCACCACGCAGAGACTCCAAGATTCAACTGGCAAAGACCAGACCACACCGACAGGCCCGGCGTGGCGGCGAGCAGAAAATTCTCGAGCGAATCGTAGCGACATCCTCAGACGATTTTCTACTGGAAAGGGAGGCGGAAAGAAGCGCGAGCTCGATTATGTTAACAGACCGACTGAACAAGTCGACAATGGCAAAACTACAACAGTGTTCCTTCACCACCACGCGTTCGGAAACTCTTGCTTACATCGACAAATCGAAAGGCAGCACCTAGTACACTAAAGCCTAGACAACTACTGTACAATATGCTCAAACAGCAGAAGGCACACACAAACTACATGCCCTGAACTCAGAAAGAGAAAAGAATAACATCAAGAGCACACTTGCGGTGGTGCTCCATCTCTAAGCATACAGCGGGGAAGCAGAAGGCCGCGGGTATGCAGCAGCAGACGCTTCCTCGGTGCGGCTTCTACAGGCCCTTGGGGCAGCATTTGAACTTCTGCGACCGGCTGACCGCCGATCCTTGTGAGTACCCCTCGTGCCCTTCGACTCCCGAAGCTGCTCTAGGGACGTCACGATTTCGTCCATGGTGGGCCTTATCCGGGGTTCCGTGGCTATGCACCGAAGTGCGAGGAACGCCGCCTTTTGGGCTTGATCCATAGAGTACTGACCTTCGAGACGGGAATCGATGACGCGGAACATTCTTCGCTTGTTTGTGAGGTATGGCTTTGCCCACTCCACAAGGTTGTGTTGCCCGGCTGGTCGGTTCTTGTCTATTGCTCGTTGGCCAGATAGCATTTCCAGAAGAACGACACCAAAGCCATAGACATCGCTTTTGGGAGTCAAATGGCCTTCAATTGAAAAGTGAGATTAAAATCAGAAACCAGCCACATCTCTTCTAGCTTTTGCTTAAGAATCTTGAAAGACAAAGCAAAAAGTAGTAGAGAAGTCGACCAAAGGCATTATGAGGATTTTAGCCAACTTTTGACAGTCCCATGGCAGGTCAAAACTGATCAAAGAATACGAGTCAATTGACGGGAAGACTTCCTTCAACATGAAAATGAAATATCTAACCGCTCCAAAGAACAGGAGCGAATCTGATTATAAGGATCTATAGCCACTTCCACGAGGGATTATGATCACGCTAAGCAGTACCTGTGGCAAGATACTCTGGAGCAGCATAACCATAAGTTCCCATGACCCGAGTAGATACATGACTCTTGTCACCAGTCGGCCCATCCCTGGCCAACCCGAAATCAGAAAGTTTTGCATTGTAGTTCTGAAAAGAAAAGCCAAACGGCATTAATAACCGAAAGATAGTGATGAACCAAAACTATGCACTTCAACCAAGATACAGAGACAAAGGTATTAAATTGCAAATGACAGCATCATCACATACCGAATCGAGCAATATATTTGACGTCTTGAAGTCACGATAAATAACTTTTGGTTCGGCATTGTGAAGAAAGGCAAGCCCCTTAGCTGCAGCAAGGGCAACTTTCATCCGCACGGTCCATGAAAGCGGCTGGAAGTATGTCCCTCCTGTTTCAAGCAACGATATATAATGAGAAAAGGCAAGTAGATATTCGCTTCTCAACAAGGGAAAAAGGGACAACGGAAAAAACAACGGCAACTAAAACGGTTGAGGTTGAAAAAGAAAAGCGAGCCAAGACCGTGGAAGATACTCACTCCTGAATAGGTGATTTTCCATGCTTCCCTTGGACATGAACTCGTACACCAAAAGCCGATGCTCATCCTCTAAGCAGAATCCTATCAGCTTCACAAGATTAGGATGATGCAGCTGTCCTAAGTAATTGATTTCGGCCTGCATATTCCAAAATCACACAGAAAATTAGACTTTACCACTATGAATCCATGTCATTGTGGGCTTGCTTGCACTATGATATCAAGATTGTGGGGACAAAGATTATCCTTCAATGGTCATAATTCTTCCAAATTCAAATGATTGAAAAAAGGGTCTTGTTAACGAGTGCTTTCAGAGTACTGGTTAACCACACTTAAGCTCCATTTGTTTTGCAAACAATGAATGATTTGGAAAATATTTTCCTAAACATAATCGCTTGTATTGTTTCAAATTCATTATTAACAACAATTTATGTCTAAAGATCTTTGCGGATGATGAAACTATATTTTGTCTGTTCATTTTTATAAGGGATACAAGCTATCATTTAGAGGAAAATAATTTTTCAATCATTCATTTTTTGCTAAACAAATGCAGTCTTAATAAGCAAATGTTTCCATTTCAAACACATGGATTACATTCTGACAGAGACAAATACGCCGATTACACTTGACAAGACAAAGACAATGCCTTGAAGATGACAAACTTTCTTTGTTGAGGTGTTTAACAACTGCCCTGGAGGCATTTGTTACTAAAATTCCTAAAAAGAAAAACCTTAATAAAACTCACAGGAGTCTGCGTGAATTAGAAACTGGAAAGGAGGATTGCACCGTAGAAACAAAAGCTTCATGAGGTTATGAGAAGGAGATAATACTTACCAACCATTCACGGTGTCCCTGGAACCCTTCTTGGTTTAGCCTCTTGACCGCAACAATCATGCCAGTCCCAGGCCTGGCAGGAGCCAACGTTTGCTCATCGATCCACCCCTTGAAAACAGCCCCGAAACCACCTTCTCCGAGCACACTGTCTGGGCGAAAGTTTCTCGTAGCCGTTCTCAATTCGCTGAAACTGAATTTCTTCAAATTAGAAGACTGAAGGATTTCACCCTCGCTTCGGGGAGTCTGAGGTCCAGAAGCAGAAGAGATTCTGCTGCTCAAGTCGTTCACATCATGGCTGACATTTTTAGAGTTCACCCCTGCTCATACATCATTTCCAAGCATCAACTCAGTAAGTCTACGACAAAAACAAAGGTTCCATTTTGTATATTTGAGTTTGGGACCATGGCAGACTAATTCCTTAGTCCAAGTTAATGTGTATCCACAACGCTTAAAAGCGGGATGGCGATGAGCCTAACACGCACGTAGTCTCCTTCCACCAAACAACATAGTCTTTCAGCCCAGTTTTGTATCTTTCATGCCCAAATTAACTAATCATTCCAAGTATAGATTCTCATTATCTAAATGGATTTATTCATGAAAGTAGGATCCGTAGGGCACTACCGCCGGCGAGACATTTTATAAAATTCAAATCCAAGTCCAAAGGAAATTCTTCACCATCCTTCCCTTCTATTTTGGAAGATCCAAATCTCATTCTAAATTAACAAGTGGAAATCTACACCACGCGTTTGCCGTGGGCCGAGGTCATTTATTTGCTCTAGCTGGGATCACATATTCAACACCTCTTAGACCTGACATTAGCAACTTCAGCATCGGCCACTACCCTCAAATCATAACAGCCAAATCTTACGCAATTTGTGTCAAACAAGAGGATCCTTGACTAAACTCAAGAAAACCAGTGAATACCCATGATGGTACCAACCACAGAGCCTACTTCTTTACATGATTAACCAAGATAAGCTCAGAAACCAAGTCAAAGTTATTGAGCAAAAACCCAGCAGAAACAAGCTTCCGAAGAAGCTGAACAGGTCAGTAGTTAGTTACCTGTGTGATTAGGAGTCTCGGCCTTGATCCTATTGCTCCAACAAACACCCATCAAGAACAAGAAAAGCTTGAATATTCAGCTCCAGCCGACAAACCTTTGTAAAGACAGAGCTATATTATTCTCTCTTCAGGTGCAGAGAATCTGAACAGAACAGCACAAAGTCCGTGAGCTCCCCGTTAAAGAAGATAGCTTAAAGATCTTGTGCCGTCTCTCTCAGAACGCAATAACTCTTCTCAGCCGTGAAGATCGGTGCAAGTTGCTTCAAACAGCAGACCCTCCCCAAGATTCAGACTAATCCTGCGCAGAAACAAGAAAAAGAACAGACCCAACTTTAGGATACCTCCCCCCCCTCTCTCTCTACCCTTGTTGCCTTTCTGGCCATTTTCGTTTTGTGGGGTTCCTGGTTCTTTCGTTTTCGGATCGAGAGGAGAGAGAGAGAGAGATGGCCCGGCAAGAAAGAGCGTGGAGCAGTGGTCTTTGGGTGTTTCCTGGTAGCCTTTTTGGACCCCTCTCTGGCCAACCATTGTGAAGGTTTGACTCGGTACATTTGGCTTTCCCCTTGTCGTCTACCGGACAGCCCCCATGATTCCCCAAAACACTAGAGAGATCAATCATACGACGCAAAGAAGATTACATTGAAGATTTCATTAAAGAGTTGGAGTGGATCTTGCCAAGAAAAGCATACGAACTTTTATCATCCGTTCTCTTTTGGAAACAAGAAAATCCTTTGATGCTTCCCGTAGATAAAGATGATACTCCCGTCGTCCTCTTTCGTAACATAAGATGTTGGAATTTTTCGATTGGACTCTTTTCGTAAAAGCGTTTGTCCCGAGTGGCTTTCTCCTCTCCTATCTCGGGCCGATACAGTCAAAACAAGGTCTTTTAGTAAGAAAAGAATAGATAGCTCGTAGACAGGTCTGCCTCGACTTCCTCTCTAACTGTTCGACCGCCCATTCTCGTCTTAAATACATGGGGCCGAGCATGCACGTGATCAACGGAGGAATCACAGCTCCACATGGAAAGCTGGAGACAAAAATGGAGAGACGCTTCGAACCAGCATCCTAGTGGCAAATTCACTTGTCCCGATGAAAACCCGTCATATTGTCGGAACCTTCGAAGCTAGTATTCGATCTAGGTATAGATTGCGGATTGCCGACCGCGCCTTTTTGTCCTCGTCCATATCTTTTTTAGATTCTATTTGGATTAAACTTAAGTCCCTGTATTTGAGGGTTACAATTAATAATAAATCAGGAACGAGTTTTAGAGAGCCAGCAAAGTCCGGCTGGTTTGAAATACGCATGCAAAAGTTTTTCGCACTTTAGTCGTCGCAGAGCTTCGATTGTCCCCCCAAAAATGGAAGCTTGCCCTACGCGGACCGAATTACTTCCAACTTTCTGATGAGCTTGAACTTATCGCAGAGAGCACGGTCAAAATCGACACTCGTGAGGAAATCTTATTCCATACAAAGAACGGTAAAAAGGAAAAAAAAAAGAACCAATTTCAATAAATTCTTTACGATTCCAGAACGTTAGAATAGTAAAAAGATGGAAGTTCTAATGCTGAGAGCTCCTTTGTCAAAATCCCGTGGCGAGACCAAAGTTTCGCGCGAAAAATTCACAACATGGAAACTATATAATATACGGTTACTTCAAGTTTTTTCTAGCGCGCCATGGATGACGTTGCTGAGTCATGGGGTCTCCTCCGCTTGCACAATGCGTACGGTCAACATAACATTCCTCTTTTCATTCTTCTATGTAGACGTGGCCATGGTTCAGAATCGGCGGTTCCGGTTTGTGGCCATGTATGAATCGGAATCGGCAGTTCTGGGCCGGTTTCGATTCTGGACTGGTTCGGAACAGGCCGGTAAAAATTAAAAAATAAATTATGAAATAAAAAATAATGAATTATCAAATTATGAAATAATGAATTATTCAACATAAAATGTAATCAAAATATATATTGACATCAAATTTGGGGAAAAAAAGAGTTTCTTCACTTATTTGTAATTTTTTTTTGGAACCGGAACCGGTGGCTCTGGGCCGGTTCCAAAATTGTTGGAACCACAACCGGAACCGGCCTGTGGCCTATGGGCCTGTTCCGGTTCCGAACCGCGAGCCTGGTCAATGGACCGGTCCCGGGCTTGTTCCGGGCCGAAATCAGCCCGTGGCCATGTCTACTTTTATGTCACTGTCATTGCAATTAAAATTATTAAAAAAATTATTAAAAAAATAAGAAGAAAGATGGTGCTAATCTTGTGAATAGCGTTTTATATTATCCGGGCGTTGTCTGCGGTTGGCTCGGGTCATCAAGATGGACGCCTCGGAGTCAGGGTCAACGCGGGCGGCTTGATTATGTTCATTCAACGGTGTGGAAGGGAGAGCTCATGCTGTTTTACCGTGTGACGGCGTGTGCTGCGGTTGACAAGATGACGTCACCCCCTTCCAATTTTTTCAAGCCGGCCAAAAAGGGACGTGGCCCGCCGCGGAAGAAGAGACTACATTTCCTATTTGGGCTCGGCATATTTAGCGGAAAATTCGACATTTCTGAAAAATAATTTTTTATAAAATCGTTCCCCACGTGAGTATAGTAGTTGCTTCTTGGCGTTCGGTCGAAATTTGACAAAGAGCGACCGTCGTCGGTAAAGGAAAACTCACTCTCATTTTCCTCAAGAAACATGCCGTGTTCGTATTTATATAGTGGTTGCGCATGTTGTATCATCAAATTTTAAATAAATTCAAGCCGAATTAAATTTCCACCGCATAAATGCTTTTGTAGATTGTAAACTATGTATTACTTCCCCTCTTTTATGATTTTTTTTAATCCGCGTTTGTTTTCTCTTATGGTTGAAATAAGCAACCTGAGATATGTAAGACGTTATCTACACAATATCGAAGAAAATTATCCTCGTTCAACCGACAAAATAAAAGGGTAAACTCCTAAATTTAGAGAAGCAATAAAAAGTCAATCTCGGGTTCTTTAACATGAAGAAACCATGCAGTATTCTTATTTATATAACGGTTACGCACGTTATATCATCAAATTTTAAATAACTTCACGCCGAATTAAATTTTCACGGCATAAATACTTTTGTAGATTGTAAACAATTTATTTATTCCCCTCTTTTATGTTTTTTTTTTCACCCGTGTTTCTTTTCTCTTAGGATTGAAATAAGCAACCCGATATGTAAGACGTTATCTACACAATATCGAAGAAAATTACCCTCGTTCAATCGACAAAACAAAAGGGTAAACTCCTAAATTTAGAGAAGCAATAAAAGTCAATCTTGGGTTCTTTAACACGATTCTCTCGTGGTACAAGGGTGTCGATGAACGCATCGTGAATTCAAATGTCAATGCATGCATATCCCGATAACACTGCCGCCGAGAGAGGACGCTCAAGACTTTTTTTTTTTTCTCCTTGGTGTACCACATTGCTAATTTTAGGTATGAATGGATTCTTAAACTTGAGATTAGGTGGAGTCGTGGCACCGGATTGGGGACCACCAGGGGCTGAGTTTGGAAATGTTTTGACCTTAACACAATGACCTTAATGGAAAGAGACCTGAATTCAAGTCTTTCGATTGATCACGAATAGTGTTTGGTAATTGGGGTTTCGAACACGATTGTAAATTAGCTTTAGATGGAGGACTATCGTTAAGTCCCCTGTCAAGGGAAAAACACATACTTATATATTCAATTATTCATCATTGGATGAGTGACATGTGTATTTGAAATGAGTTTTGTAATCAGATTCTTTCGTAAATCAACAATTCAATGGCGAAGATATGAATTATTTCTTACACCAACAATGGTTTTTCTTTTGTCTGAATCATTTTGCCATAAGTTTGAATTTTTTATCAGCCAATTTGTGCTCATGAAGCATTTGAAGCAAGAGTTTCAAATGCTGCTCTTGGTCTTCTCGGCCTTTTGAATATACCAAAATATCATCAATGAACAGTATCACAAATTGATTAAAAAATGGCTTAAAACATCGTTTTTATCATATGCATAAATGTTACTGGTGCATTAGTCAACCTAAAAGGCATGACTAAAAACTCATAACTAACCTTACTGGCTTTGAAAAACCGTCTTAGGAATATCCTTCTTTTTTATCTATAATTGATGATACCCCGATCTTAAATCAATTTCGGAGTATACTAACGCTCCTTGTAGCTGATCAAATCAATTATCAATCTTAGGCAACAGATACTTCTTCTTAATCATAACTTGATTTAATTACGGATAATAAATGCAAAGGCACATGACCCATCTTTCTTCTTGACAAATGACATTGGTGCACCCCAAAATGATGCACTTAATCGAATAAAACTTTTGTCAAGTAATTCCTGTAGCTACACTTTTAACTCTTTCAACTTCGTTAAAGCCATTCGGTATGGAGCTTTAAAAATAGGTTATGTTCCTAGAGCAAGTTCAATAATAAATTCAACTTCATGCTTTCACAGTAATTCGGGTAATTCCTCTGGAAAGACATCGCGAAATTCTCGAATAATGAGAATTCTTTCAAGTTGTGCTTCTTCCTTTGATTGGTCTGTTACAAATGCTAAATACCCTTTGCAACCATCATTCAGAAGACGATATGCCTCAAGCATAGAAATGAGTGGCATTGAAGGATCTGCCCCATTTTCGAAGAATGCAAATCCAAAACAATTGGGTGGATTGAATTGAATAATTTTCTGATAACAATTCATATTGGCTTGTTACTTACTAAGCTTGTCCATTTCCAAAATAACATCAAAATCACACATTGTCAATACGACCAAATCTGTCATTTGATTTTGTCCACTAATGGTAATCTTACAATTCTTACATACCATAGTGAACAAAATTGCATCTTTTAATGGTGTAGAGACACTAAGAGGTGCTTTGAGCAGTTTGGGATTTACTCCAATTAAATATGAGAATGGTGCATATCTGAATGAATGTGTGATACTCGTATCAAATAATACATAAGCACTGTTGTCGCATACAATAATAGATATAATAGTTTTGGAAGCCCTAGCTTCTTCTTGCGTGACAGCACAAAGTCGCCTTGGGCTAGTGGCCTCTAGAAATTTCCTAGCCGTGAGGCTTGGTTTTGTTGTGGTGGCCTCATCTGCTATCGATATGCCATCCGATGACACTATCTCGTCATGTGACCTTTCGGTCAACATCCAAAGGCTCCTGTGTGAGCCAGGCAGGGCACATTTCCATGTGGCTTTCCACAAGTACAACATACATTATTTTGATATTGCATCCTCACCATCGGTTGATTATTATGTGTTTACCCAGACTGTCCTCTAGCATTGTTCCTCTTAATCGAAACAAATGGTCACTTTCCAATTTGTATGGGCCTTTTGCCACAACGTAAATTTGGTCAAAAGACCTTATGATTTGGTCTTGTTGTGAAAGTTGCTGCTATTGCTAACTCTGAGAAGTTTCTCTCTATGGGCTGAGGACACTCATAGAGGTCATTATAGTTCTCAAGATTCAAGGGCACTAATCTGCTCTTGATATCTAGCCTCTGACCATCTTGAAATCTTTTAGCCATGTCCTCCTTATCCCCAACTAATTTGGGGGTGAACCTTGGCAATTTTGCAAACTTCACATCATACTGATCCATTGTTAGATTATTATGTTTTAATTCTATGAATTCCATCACTTCCTTATCTCGAGCACAATCCAAGATATATTTTCCAAAGAACATTTTAACAAAGCCACCCCATGTCATGAGTGCACCAACCGAAAAACCACTTCTTTATATGCCCTCAACCAAAAAGTGGCATTATCTTAGAGTTGTTACTCAGTTAGGGCTATCTTGTTAGCTTCGTTGCAATTTAGCAAAGCAAATATCTTCTTAATCCCATCAAATCCATGATTCCGCCTCTTCTAAATTTCCTATTCCAGCAAACTTTGGCGGTTTCAGCTTCAGAAATTGCTTGATTAAACCTTGTAAATAATGATCTCCATTTCCCAAACTAGAAGCTACATGCTGTTTTACTTGCCTTTCAATCAGGCATTCGACGTCTGACCAATAAATAAATAAATCAGGCTTTCAACATTTGCAAGCACCTAAATAATTTCTTCCATTTGAGGATCTTGCTTCAAATTGCCACCGAAGCTCATCTTATCTTGCAAAAGCCTAAATATATTAATTAGCTTAGTGCTAATTATTTAGTAACTAATGTTATTTATACCTCACAATTAATCAAAAGCAAACCCGTGCATATAATATTTTACAGTCATGACCATTGCACAACTCCAACCTTTAATTGCACCTTATTATTCCATGGATAAACTTGCTCTACTACCAAGTAGGCTATGATGCCCTAGATTGTCAGACACGACACGATACTTATTTATTATTATTTTTAAACAAGAGAAGGCATAGCGAAACAATCACGTTGATTGGTAATAGAAATTTAACAAATTCATATCAACCTCACCGATGGATCCTATTAGCTATAAGTTCATGAAGCAATATATCACGAACATAGTTCGCAAGCGCAATCCTCACCCTCTTAAGCTATCCAATCCACCATTTCCATGAGAAAGCCCTAACTAACATTTCTTCAAATAACTTGCGAGCAAACCAAAAGAACTACAATAAGTTTTTTTTTTTTTGGTAAGAAAGAACTACAAGAAGTTTAATTTCAATATATCCAAAACACTCAAAACTAGAGCCGCTGAAGAGTAATCAACCTATAATAAAGAATTTGTGCCACTGTAAAAGAACTGGCAAGACATTCATAATTAGATGCATGAAAGAAACTTAGGGCGCGCATGGTAACATTTCTATTCCAGAAATCAATTTCTGTCCAGAAATAGTTTTTTCTATTTCTATTCCTCCGATAAGTTTTTGATTACAGAAACGTGTTTGATAACGACCTAAAGTTTCTATTTCTGTAACAGAAATTGGATTGATAACAACGTATAATTTCTATTTCTTGGAATAGAAATTCGTTTGATAACAATATAAATTTTTATTTCCAAAATTTCAAAACATGTGAAAACTCCCCCGTAACACCAAATCTCTCGAAATGACTCTGCGAAAAATGTCCAATAAAGAAACCATTGCCTATTATTATTTTTTTCTCACAAATCACACATTCTTTGATACAAGTTTCCTCCTTGCCCCTCTCACAAATCTGACCAAAGACGGGATCAAGATAGGCATATCCCATGACTTCTTCAAATGAAGTAAATGCATTTGTGATTCGGTTCTTAAAATGAATGAAAGACAGTAAATTGGCATTTCATCAAGCATACAACTTATGTACTATGATTCGATTCTAGTATGTCGTGAAAGCAAATTGCATTACCTAGCCTTACCTTCACAAGGCTCTTAACATTCAGAATTGCACATGGAAGCAGATGGAATAACTACTGGCAAGTCCAACTAATCCACATTTCACGGTAGCATTCTCCCATTCCATCTAGAATCTTGCTCTTACATAGTAGAAACAGCAAAGGGTTGATCCCTTACCAAAAAAAAAACAGCAAAGGGTTGATCCAGAAAACATCCATAAGCTACTTCATTTGTGAATATGAAAACTTTTTGTGGTTTTATATTTGCTATGTAAGCCAGTGTTTTATTTAGAGCTTTGTAAGCACAAAGAATAGTTGCATATGAGTCAACAACTGCACCAAGTTCCAGTTCCTACATGCCTCCACATGCTGAGGCAATCCACTACAATCATCATGCTTTTACATCATTTGGCCTATACAAAATGCTAGAATGAATCTAGAGAAAAAGACACCACTATCGGCATATCCCAAGCACGTAAATGCATTTATGATGCTCTTTCAATTTCACACTTATATTTAAAGCAACAAAGATAAATGTTCCAAAAGTTACTGATCTCTAAGAAAAATGACAAATCCGCGAACTCTACTAAATACTAAGTATCACATCATATTACAAGACCGAACATATAGGATCCCTAAATACCACATCACATTATAAGAGCTAACATAGGAAATCCTCAAATACAAAATAATTAAAATACATTACAAAAGTCGAAAATAGAATTTCATGGAATCTCTGTCATATCATGATCTCTTGCCATCTTATTGGTGATATTTTTCCTAAGCATGTTGATCTCGATTCATTCCTCGGTCAATGTATCGTCTATGACCTCATCTTGTGTAGGCCCAAACGAGTACTCCATATCACCATATAGGGAAAGTTCCTATCTATCTTGTTTTGATCATGGATGTAATTATGGATAGCACAACATGCAATTACAATATGTGCTTGCTTTTAAATTGTAAATAGAGGCATGTGTTTCAAAATGAAGAAGCGATTCTTTAATGTTGCAAATGATCTCTCAATGACATTTCTTAGCGAAGAATGTCTATAGTTGAATAATTCTCTTACTATTCTTGGCCGTCTCGTTGTACCTTATAATCATTTAGATGATACCGTTCGCCTCTGAAAGGAGTTAAAAATCCCGAAGTTGCAGCATAACCAAAATCTACCATGTAGTATTTGTCTATCACATGGTATTCATATGTTGGTCATGATTTGCAATCGAAATACAGTTATAAATGAATTTATCCCATGAAGAACAAGCAAATACCTGGTGGTGATCGAGGAAATTCTAAGCAAGGAGTATCAAGTGCTGTTGATAAGACCCGACAATTGTTGGCAAAACCTTCCTAACTAGTATACATAAAAGTAAATTTCATGTCAAATGAACAAACACACATCATATTCTGAGTGATTATTCCTTTCCTGCCTCTAAATGGGATATGTTTCATCGCAGGTACAAAGGCATGAACATGGGTGCCATCAATAGCGCCTACGCAGCCCTATCATTTGAGCAAATACTAATATTATACAAGATTATCAACAAAATGAAACTAATGGTGTAAAGGAATGTATGAAAACTTGAAGTAGTGTTTATGGGTAGGATTCATAAGAATCTCCTCGGGGACAACTTCAGAGGAAGGTGGTACAATAATCTCTTTTGCCAGTTTGAGAATTGCCTGCAATACTGTAGTGAAGTACTTACTAATAGTTTGTCCCGAATGTTGGAATCTCTCACATAAATCTCTATTTGAGTTCTTGTGACAAATCATAGATAAGAAAATCCCAACTTGTTCATCCACCCTAATATATCGATTATGTTCCAACCAACCTCTTGCCTTCATAAATTTACAAAGGTTGAGAAACACATGTCTCTCCATTGTAAAAGCTTCATATGCTCTATCTGAATGTCCATAAAGAACCTCCCTCATCCATTAGGGTCCCAACAATATGCTGGCCCTAATAGGTTCTTTCGTGTGCATGGGCATATCAAACTCAGCAGTGCACGCTTATGCTGTGACATCCGAAAATTTCGTAATAATATGTTTGTGACGTTAGAAATTTTCTATGTATGAAAATGATACTTATATTTAAAGCTAAGTATTATTTTCGAGTTAGTATTCGTGCGGACGCGTAGGAATTTTCGTTGGATCGTATTTCGCGAAGCGCAGATTCGGAAACGTAATCGTACCGAGTCCGACGTGCTTAATATTTAGACGTTGTCGTGTACGTTAATCGTAGTGCGGTGTTAATTAAATTACCGTCGTCTTGGTAATTAGTGGTTGTTATTATTATTATTATTATTATTATTATTATTATTATTATTATTATTGATTATTCTTGATTAAGTAATGTTATTGCCATAAGGAAAATGGGGGAAGAAATCTTATCAAAATATCCTCTGGACTCTTCTTCTCTCACGTGACTATTAAGGGAAAAATTGATCGAATGCCATTTGTCCCCTTGAGCTAGACACCTAAGCCTTGGGTAATCATTTTTTCTTGGCCAATACTCCTATGATTAAGCCACTGATTTCTTCCACCTGGCCATGATGAAGAGATAAGGTGCCACATGTGAATACAATGAATTTACCCACCTCTTCGTATACTTCTCAGTTTTCATTTTCGTATAAGTAATTACCAAAGATCATTTTACCCAAACTCACACTCTCTCCTTTACTTTCTGCTCTCACCATCACTGATCCAAAAATTTGTGGAAGAGTTTTTAACCTTTGAGGTGTTCAAATTTTGCACAAGGTAAGTGAAAACTCTAGGTTTAAACTAAATAAATCTACTTGGCACTTGTAACTTGGTTGCTTGTGAAAGGTTGTTTTGATGTGCAATAGTGAGGTTGTGATGATAGTTGAATTTGTTTTGATGGTTATGTGCACAATCAAATGGATGTGTTTTGTTTCCTTAAAGTATGGCGATAATTGACACAATTAAATCGGAACGTGTAAGTGTTAATTTTGAGGTGATTGTTGGATTCTTCTTATTGGTTTATGTATGTTTAAACAGAAGAGAAAATCGTTTTACTCAAAGTGATGATTTTGTTTATTTTTTAAATTGGGCAAATTTTAATCTCAAAATCTGGTTATGTATACTTTTTAAATGATTCGGACTTTACCTTCAGACCTTACGTTCAGACTTTACCTTTATACCTTACTACTCAGACTTTACTTCAGAGTTTACCATTTAGACTATACTGCTTAGGCTTTACCGTTTAAACTTTACCCTCATAATTTAGCTTTCTGAGTCTGAACCTGCTTCTGAGTCTGAATTCGCTTCTGAGTTTGAACCCGCTTTTGAGTCTGAATTCACTTCTGAGTTTGAATTCGCTTCTGAGTTTGAACCCGCTTCTGAGTCTGAATTCGCTTTTGAGTTTAAACCCGTTTTTGAGTCTAAACCCGCTTTTGAGTCTTAATTTGCTTTTGAGTCTGAATTCACTTCTAAGTCTGAATTCGCTTTTGAGTTTGAACCCGTTTCTGTGTCTGAATCCACTTTTGAGTCCGAATCCACTTCTGAGTCCGAACTTGCTTCTGATGACTAGCATTTTCTTCTCATGACTCGAATTTGCTTTTCAACCCGAATTTACTTATGAGCTCAGTTTGCTTCTGAGTTTGAAATATATTATTTCATATTTAAATTTCTCGAATGATGTATTTCATGGCTTTAAAGTATAAAAATCGCGATGGCTCGGTATGGGAAGGGCCAAAGCGGATTTATGCATGCAAATACTTGGTTGTCATAACTTGCATGAGAATAATATTAATTCCGTCACCCATTTAGTGGTGTGTGACGATGCCTCGTGTGTCGAGATGCCCCGAGTGTGTACCGGGATGCCTCGGAGTTGGGATGCCCCGTTAGTCGAGATGCCCCGGAAATATATAGGAGGATGAAGTAATGAACCCAATCGCATGAGCATAAATGTTTTACATCATGTTTGCATCTGAGTAAAAATATCATGATATGTTGCATTATTAAGATTTTGCGGCATATCCAGATGGAAAAGGTACAACTTGCATTCAAGTTCTATGCATATCGTTTGCTATGCATGCATATGTGTTTATGCCAGGTGAAGTGGTAAGCTGATTTTCCTAACTTAAAATTGGAGATTTCATTTGCTGGGCTTCGGCTCATTCCATTATTTTTCAGACATGTAGGATGGATGTTCCACAGCCTTTATATTTTGGAGTTCCTATTTATTTTGACACTGTTTATGAGGATGTGTTTGCGCCGGAGTCTGACGTCGTATATACTAAGTGTAGTTGTAGAATATGGGTTGATGTGGGGCTTTCGAAATGGATTCCTTATCTTTTTGTTGCTTGGTATTTCAACTTGGAGAGCGAGTTGATTGGTCCGTTGAGGGGTTTCGACCTACATAATGATGGTTCCGCAGCGAAGGGTGAAGTGATCGACTCGTGACAATTTCGGAATTTAGGCAGACTTTTGGATGTAGGATCTAGTTGGAGATAGGCAATCCTGACCTACCTAGTTTTTGTTTTTTTTGTACTTGTATGATTCTTTGTTTGGGTTGTAAGTTGACAAGGGTTTACTAATGAGAAGAAAAAGTATTTTGACTAAATTTGTGTGATATTCATGTTTAGTCTTTGTCTTCCGCTGGCCATATTAAAGATAATATTAATGGGTAGGTGTCGCGTGTGACGTTCTGGGGCATCACAACCTGTTTGGTATCAGAGCAGGTTTTACCCATGGAGTGATAATGTGTGCTTAGAATTTGGAGTAGTAGACTTGACGTAGATTGCGCAAGTGTAGAAAATCAAGTGTACGTGTTTGCTCTTGATTGATTTTGCGCTACCATAACTTCTGTTACTTATTAGTTAATGGTTAAGTAAGCAATATGTGTACGTATCGCAAGATGAGTTCGGATAGCAACGTAGAAAGGATCCTCAGTTAGAAGGAATCCTTCAAGTGCTTACCAATGTTGGAAGTCTAATGGAGAAGCAGGAACTACAACGAGCTACTTCTGGCTCTAGCAATGGTGAACGTCGTTTACAAGGTCTGGTCGAACAATTTTTGAAACTGAAATCACCACGGTTTGCTAGAACTGGAAATCCTGAAGAGGCAGAAGCATGGATTGATGGGATGGAGAAGATATTCGATCTACTGGACTGTAATGACGTTGACAAAATAGCCCTAGCAGAATACTAACTTCAAGGAAATGCTAGACACTGGTGGAAGGCATCCAAGGGGACCATGTTTCCAACCGGCATTAATGAAACTTAGGGCGTTTTTGTCAAGGCATTTTTGGGAAATATTTCTCAGACTATGCCTGGGATAAAAAGGTGATGGAGTTTATGCAACTGAAACAAAATGGCCTGACTGTGGACCAGCATGAAGCCAAGTTTGCAGAACTTTCAAGGTTTGCCCCCAGGTTGGTTGAAGACAAGGAAAACAAAGCTAAGAGATTTCGAGACGGCTTGAGACCAGATATCAGAAATAAGCTAGTGCCCTTGAATTTGAAGGATTATAATGAGTTGTACGAATGCGCACAACTTATAGAAAAGGATTTGGCGGAGTTAATGGAGACAACATTGACTTTCCAAGCACGAACTAATTGCTAAACGTTCCAACCTAATATTCATTGTGATAAGAGGCCCATGCAAATTGGAAAACGACCTTTTGTTCCAAATAAAAGGAACAATGTTGGAGGTTTTGGATTCACACGAAACAATCGACCGGCGATGCATATGCAATCTCCTAATAATATATGTTGCACTTGTGGAAGCAACATGAAGGTACGCCATGCCTAGCTTTAAGGGAGTGTTATTGGTATGGACAGTGAGGTCACATATTAAGAGATTGTCCAGTAATGAAGCAACAACATATCACGCCTTCGCGACAACTACAGCAGTCATCTCAAAACAAGATCTCGCAATAGGGAAATTCCTCGAGGCCACTAGCTCAAGGTCGATTTTACGCAGTCACACAGGAGGAAGCTGAAGCCTCCAAGACAGTTATATCAGGTATCATCTTAGTGTGCAACAAGAGTGCTTATACATTATTTGATACGGGTGCCACGCATTCATTCATATTTGCACGATTCGTGAAATTGATTGGATTAAATCCTAGACCACTCGAAATTATCCCTTTGTGTTTCTACACTACTAAGAGATATAATTATGTCCATATTGATATGTAAAGACTCTAAGGTCACTATAAGTGGATATGATCAAATAGTAGACTTGATCATATTGACTATGTACGACTTCGATGTTATTATGGGGATGGATTAGCTTCGTAAGCAATGAGCCAACGTGGATTGCTATCGGAAGATAATCCAATTTAATCCCCCTAATTGTCCTAGTTTGAATTCTTTAGAAATGGAGCAAATCCTTCAATGCCGCTTATCTTTACGCTCGAGGCACATCGTCTTCTTGACAATGGTTATCAAGGATACTTGGCGTTTGTAGGGATCAGTCAAGGGAAGAAATGAAACTTGAAGAAATCCCCGTAGTTCAAGAATTTCCTGACATATTCCCGGAAGAATTACCAGGGTTACCACCAGAACGTGAAATCGAATTTGTCATCAAATTAGCTCCGGGAACTGATCCTATTTCCAAAGCTCCTTATCGGATGGCATTAGCGGAGCTAAAGGAATTAAAAGTGTAGCTACAAGAATTACTTGACAAAGGTATTATTTAACCTAGTGCATCACCTTGGGATGCACCGGTATTGTTTGTGAAGAAGAAAGATGGGTCAATGTGCCTTTGCATTGATTATCGACAACTAAACTAAGTCACAATTAGGAGTAAGTATCCGCTACCGACGATCGATGACTTATTTGATCAACTGCAAGGGGCGTTAGTATTCTCCAAGATCAATTTAAGGTCAGGGTATCATCAATTGCGGATTAAGGAGGAAGATATTCCCAAGACGGCTTTCAAACTCGATATGGACATTACGAGTTCTTAGTTATGCCTTTTGGTTTAATTAATGCACCAGCTGCATTCATGGATTTAATGAATAAATTATTTAAGCCATTTTTGGATCAATTCGTAATAGTGTTCATTGTTAATATCCTTATATACTTAAAGGAACAAGAGGAGCATGAGCAACATCTGAGACTTTTGCTTCAAACACTTTGTGAACACAAGTTATATGCAAAATTTAGCAAGTGTGAATTCTTATTGAATCGTGTGGTATTTTTGGGTCATGTAGTAACCGGTGAAGGAATATCAGTGGACCCATCGAAGGTTGAGTCGGTAATAAATTGGCCAAAATCGACAACAATAACAGAGATTCGAAGTTTCTTGGGTCTAGTTGGATATTATCGAAGATTTGTCGAAAGATTTTCTCGCCTTACAGCTCCATTAGCTAAATTGACAAGGAAGGAAGTGAAATTTGAATGGTCAGAAGAATGTGAGTAAAGTTTTCAAGAACTCAAAAGAAGATTGACTACGGCTCCAATATTGACGCTATCGTAGGATTCGGAGGTTTCGTAATTTATAGTGACGCATCTTGAAAGGGCCTTGGTTGTGTTTTGATGCAATTTGGAAGAGTAGTTGCCTATGCGTCAAGACAGTTGAAACCATATGAGTTAAATTATCCGATCCATGATTTAGAACTTGCCGCAATTGTATTCGCTTTGAAGATATGGAGACATTATTTATATGGGGAGAAGTTCGAAATTTATACAGACCACAAGAGTCTAAAATACCTATTCTCATAAAAAGAATTGAATATGAGATAAAGACGTTGGATAGAGTTGTTAAAGGATTATAATTGTGAAATTTTATATCATCCTAGAAAAGCGAATAAAGTCGCGGATGCTCTCAACCGAAAGTCTACCCAAATGATTACCCAGATGATGGTTAAGGAATGGACCTTACTTGAAGCGGCTCGAGATTTTTAATTTAGATTTGATTTGAGTAGTCTTTCAAATGTGATAGCTACTCTTAGAATTGAACCTGAGATTGTGTAAAGAATCAAGATCCTACAACAAACAGATCTTGAGATTTCAAAAGTTAGGGAGGAGACTTTAGAAGGAAAAAGGCCAGACTTTCAGGTATCAGAAGATGGAGTTCTAAAATTTCATGGACGACTTTGTGTGCTTAATAACATTAACTTAAGGAATGAAATTTTGTCAGAAGCACATCAAATTAACTACAGTGTGCATCTAGGAAGCATGAAAATGTATCAAAACCTCCGTCAACATTTTTGGTGGAATGGAATGAAGATGGATATTGCCAAACATGTCTCGAGATGTTTGACATACTAACAAGTGAAATCAGAACGTCGTAAGTTGGGTGGAATATTGAAATCGTTAGAAATACCTGAGTGGAAATGGGAGCATGTGACGATGGACTTTGTTCAAGGATTGCCAAGGACAATGAAAGGCCACAATTCCATCTAAGTGATAGTGGATCGTCTGATAAAATCTGCTCATTTCCTTGCGGTGCGAGTATACTATACATTGGAAAAATATGCTGAGCTGTATGTCCAATAAATAGTTTGATTGCATGGAGTACCTGTAACTATCACGTCAAATCAAGACCCAAGGTTCACTGCGAACTTTTGGTAAAGTCTCCAAACTGCATTGGGAACTAAACTTCAATATAGTACTACTTTTCATCCCTAAACTGATGGTCAATCAGAACGAACTATCCAGACATTAGAAGATATGCTACGAGCTTGCATAGTTGACTTTAAAGGCAGTTGGAATGAACATTTACATTTGGTGGAGTTCGCTTATAATAATAATTTTCAGTAAAGTATCAGCATGGCTCATTTCGAAGCATTATATAGGAGAGCCTGCAGAACTCCTATTTGTTGGATTGAAGTTGGCGAAAGGAAATTAACGCGACTAGAGTTAGTACGAATCACTTCAGACGTTGTAAAAGTGATTCTGGATCGACTTAAAATTGCTCAAAGTCGACAAAAGAGTTATGTGGATAAACGTAGAAAAACATTGGAATTCAATGTTGGTGACCATGTATTCTTAAAGGTGTCACCTATGACAGGTATATCACGATTTGGAAAGAAAGGCAAGCTAAGTCCAAGATTTATATGGCCTTTTGAAATTCTTGAGAAGATTGGTGACTTGGCCTATAGATTGGCATTGCCACCCAGACTTTCCAATAGTCGCGATGTTTTTCATGTGTCTATGTTGAGGAAATATGAATCGAACCCTACTCATGTATTGGATTTTGAGAAGATCGAGGTAGACGAAAGAATAATCTATGTGGAAAAACCAGTACGGATCTTGGATAGAAGAGAACAAGTTCTAAGAAACAAGATCATTCTGTTGGTCAAGGTCTTGTGGCAATATCATGACATTGAAGAAGCAACATGAGAGAGTAAGGGCGTGCATGATAACATTTCTACTCCCGGGCAAAATTTCTGGCCAGAAATTGAAAAATCAATTTCTTCTCCAGGGATGATTTTTTGATTTGAGAAAGGCGTTTGATAACAATATGAAATTTCTATTCCCGGAATAGAAATTCGTTTGTTAAAGTGTAAAAATTCTTTCTCCCGGGACAAAAAATTCGTTTGAGAAAAACTATAATTTTTTTGTCAATTTTCCACGATAGATTTGAAGAGTTATATAATTTTTGTTACAAAAAGTGGCTGAATTTCTTGGATTGGAGAATGGTGTGAGGTGTTCAAGTTTATTGTAAAGGCGGAGACAAAGAAAGATGATCCTTTCCTTTACCTCTCCTTGTATGATCATCATGAGCTGTTCCTTGTATGATCATCATGAGACAAAGAAAAATTATTTCCTTTACCACCGTAAAAATCATCATGAGTTAATTCTGTCCTAATATAACTTGCTTGCTTTGTAGTTCTTTCGCTAGAGGAAAACCAAATGCGATGTTCAGCGTCAACTTGCTTGTTTTTGTCGAACATGTGGGAAAACATAGATCATTGAATCATTGGAAACCTCAAATATCATATTACAACAATGAAAATTTGAAATTCTCGAATATAACTAACAAAGTACATTATGAATATTAAAAAAACAAAGTCATGGAATCTCGGCCATATGACGATCCCTCGCCATTTTGTTGGCAATAGTTTTCCTAAGCACGTTCATCTCGACTCCTTCCTCGGTCGACGTATCATCCATAGTGTCATTGTCTGATGGTTCATATGGATGCTCTGGATCTCCAAAAAGCTCAAAGTTCTTATCTCTTTTGTCTTCATCACATATATAGTTATGAATAGTACAACATGCAATGACTATACGTGCTTGCTTCTTAATTGTAAATGAAGGCATATGTCTCAAAATGAAGAAACGATTTTTGAGTACTGCAAATGATCTCTCAATAATGTTCCTTAGTGAAGAATGTTTATGGTTGAACAATTCTCTAGCCGTTCTTGGTTGCCTATCACCACCTCTATAGTCCTTCAGATGATATCGCTCACCTTTAAAAGGAGTTAGAAATCCCGGAGCAGATGCATAACCAGAGTCTACCACGTAATATTTTCCTACAAGACAATTTATGAATTGGTCATGATATTCAACTAACATTAGCTGAATTATTTTCCTATAAGACAATTTAATCGTCAATAACATTACTTTTTTTTCATTAAACACATAAGTACTTGGCGGTGGTCGAGGAAATTGCAAGCGAGGATTTGCCATTGCTGCTGAAAGCACCCGACAATCATTAGCCGATCCTTCCCAACCAGCATATACAAATGTAAATCTCATATCAAATGAACAAATACACAGCACGTTTTGAGTGGTAGTTCCTTTTCTGCCTCTAAAAGGGATTTGCTTTGATACAGGTACGGAAGCATGAACATGAGTACCATCAATAGCCCCCACGCAGCCCTGTCATTTAAAAAGTAACTATTTCATAAGTTCATCAATAAAAATAACAACAACAATGTAAAGGAATATATGAGTAGTGTCATACAAGTTTATTCTACCTTAAAGTAAGGTTCAAGCTTAGGATTTATGAGAATCTCCTCTGGAACAACATCAAAAGAAGGCGGTGTGATAATCTCTTGTCCCAACTTGAGAACTGCTTTCAACACTAAATTGAAGTATTTGCTGATAGTTTGTCCTGAATGTTGGAATCTCTCACACAAAACTCTATTGGTGTTCTTGTGACAAATCATTGATAAAAAAATCCCAACTTGTTCATCAACTCTAATATATCGACTATCTTCCAACCAACCTCTTGCCTTCAACAAATCACACAAGTTGATAAAGACATGTCTCTGCATTCTAAATGCTTCATACACCCTATCTGAATGTCCATAAAGAATTTCTCTCATCCATTCAGGTCCTGATCTGTCCCTAATAGATTCTCTTGTACGCATAGACATATCTATCGTAGCAATAAACCACCATGCTATTAATATTTCAAAATCAAGCTCAGTAAAGTCATATTCAACTGATTCAACTGACGCCACCTGACTATTATTCTCACTACTTTGACCGTCTTCCATATTACCTATACAACACATGAAAGAAGAATATAAGAACAACAAACAAAGCACGAGTCTCATAATCATATAAAATTGCCACAGTAACAATGTGGTCATAATTTATAGTTTAAAGGAAACATCATTGGTCATGAAATTTAAACAAACAGCAGTTCATAACAATACACATTGCCATCTATTTAAAGAGACTAAATAAGACAAAGTCTCAGTTCCGGGGGGTATAAGATGAAAACCTCCCTCCATATGGCATTCCGGCATGCATGGTTCACAGTTTTGCTATAAAGATTCGGATTCATGCCAGGCATCTCTTTTAAAACGCCAATAACAACTGCTATGGAGTATGGGTCACTAGGTGATGAGCCACGTGAAGTCACAGAGCTACTTGTAAGTAGGTCCGCCCTGAACTTCATTACATCCCGAATGGCTTCACAGGTATCACTAACACTGCATGAGTTGCTCTTTCTTCTCTTGGCATTTAGAGTCATATTCAAGTTATGCTTCTCACGCACTGGGGTAGGCTCAGGTTTATTGATTTCTTCAGCTTGTCTCACGTTGCTAAAGGCTCCAGCACTGAGAGGGCTTTCATTATAGTTGTCATAGAAACCAGCTTGCTCCAAATCAGCAAAGTCGAAGTTACCAGTGTTGTCATTGACACCTTCATTGACACCTCCATCTGATTCCGCATCTTCTTTATTTCCAGCTGTAAAATCCCCAGTAGCACATGTATCACCAAACACGATGCATAGTTCACGATACTGAGGAAACCCATCAACCCTGAATTTAGCCCATTCTTTATTTTCCTGTGAATAAAAAAAATATGTTAGTACATTTATAAAAGTCACATCCACATATGAACAAATGGACCCAAGTAAAGTGATACCTGAATGTGAGAATCCCATATACTTGGATCCTCCACAAGAACTGTGTTTTTGATTTCATCCCACCCAAATCCAGACTGTCCAAGTAGCTTTTTGAAACTACTAAATTGCGTCTTCAGTTTGTTTACCTTGTTCTTCAATTGAACAACATTGTAGTCTAGCCCTGTCTTTTTGACAAATTCGGAATGAATGTTATTCCATCCTGTTTTGTTGTAGGTAGTTGTGGTCCTATTACCCTTTTTTATCTCTTCAACCAATAAACTTACAAAAATATTGGTTAAAGGCTCGGTCCACTTTGCCACAAATGTCCCTTTATGAGATGCCATCAAACCTTAATAGGTTGAGTATCAAATAAGCAATATCATTAACACATGATGGGCAAAGAATGCAGTAAAGCAAATAGGAAAGATCTGAAAAAAAAATTGTACCTTAGAAACCTAAAACATAACCAAGACCTATGAATCTATAAACTAGAATTGAAGATAACATGTCGAACATAGCAAGCCATATATGGCTTACATCCATTTACCTGCTCACTAGTGCTTATACTTTTATGGTCAGGAGAAGATGGCTTCAAATATCACCTTTCTGTACCTGCAAAGTGATAACCAAACCCAGATGTAAAGAGCCTAGAGCATGAACTGTGAAAGAACATAAAACCCTACAGGGCACCGAGATCAGATTGAGGACTCTATGTCATGAGCTTCATTCAGGCAACTACAAATAGGGGAGGGACGCAAGAGGCAAACAGAATATATGCAAAGCACATATGAGGTCAAATGTTTCAAAGATCCAAACGATTTGCAAACAGGACACTCCATGGGCTAAATTCACAGTTAGTCACTGTTATGTACCGTCGATTTTCATTGAATTCACTATACTTTCACTCTTAGTCATCATCAGAAGAACAACGTTTCGCTTCTCCTCCTCCAAGCTCGATCAAGTAAGTGAAAATCACCAGCAAGATAAAAGCGATCACTTGCCAAATTAAACTGTGCTTTCGTTTCTTCTTATCATTCTTCCAGCAATGTGCAAGTAATCTACGTCGGAAAAAGGATAATAATTTGCGTTTTCAGGGGGGCAATTTGTAGTAAAATACACATCACGGGATCAACATTCGGACAAAAGAAGAAATCTCCTTTCGGCAAAAACGTGTTCACCCAACAAAAAAAAAACACAGTTGGTGAATCGACCGCAGAAACCCAATTTCTGGCGAGCGAATCTGGGTTTCTGGCGAGCGAATGCCACTGCTTGGCGACCGCAGAAACATTTCTACTCCCGGAAGGAATAGACCGCAGCAGCAAAACCTAGAGACAGTATTGGCGCAAAGAAGACGAACTCGAGCAGAAAATCGTCACCTGGATCGAATGCGTTTGAGCGGCGAGCGTAGGGAAAAATCGTCAGATGAAGACAGTGGTTGGTCCTCTTCTCTTGCTCATTTTCTATTGCAATCCTGCTCTGCCTCCGTGAACAGCTTCTGGCGTGGGAGAGAGAATAGTCGGGCGTGGGTTTGCAGAACATTCGGGCGTGGGAGAGAGCAGGAGAGAGAAAAGCACACCGGGCTTATTTCTGCTAGAATAGAAAAGTAGATATTTCTAACTTCTCATTCTGGCTTCAAATTTCTCCCGGGAATAAAAAACTATGCCAGGATTAGAAATATAAATAAATGTTATCATGCAGATTTCTACTCCAAACCTACTCCCGGGAGTAGAAAAATAGAAAAATAGTTAGCTGGGAGTGTTATCATGCACCCCCTAAAGAGGATATGCGAAGCAAATATCCACATCTTTTTGAATGATTAAGTAATTCTGAATTTCGAGGACGAAATTTCTTAAGGGTGAAGAATTGTGACATCCGAAAATTTCGTAATAATATGTTTGTGATGTTAGAAATTTTCGATGTTTGAAAATGATACTTAGATTTAAAGCTAAATATTATTTTCGAGTTAGTATTCGTGTGGATGCGTAGGAATTTTCATTGGATCGTATTTCGCGAAGCGGGGATTCGGAAACGTAATCGTATCGAGTTCGACGTGTTTAATATTTAGATGTTATCGTGTGCGTTAATCGTAGTGCAATGTTAATTAAATTACCGTCGTCTTGGTAATTAGTGGGTATTATTATTATTATTATTATTATTATTATTATTATTATTATTATTATTATTATTATTATTATTGATTAATCTTGATTAAGTAATGTTATTGCCGTAAGGAAAAGGGGGAAGAAATCTTCTCAAAATATCCTCTGGACTCTTCTTCTCTCACGTAACTATTAAGGGAAAAGTTGATCGAATGCCATTTGTCCCCTTGAGATAAGCACCTAAGCCTTGGGTAATCATTTTTCCTTGGCCAATATTCCTACTATTAAGCCACTGATTTCTTCCACCCGGCCATGATGAAGAGATAATGTGCCACATGTGAATATAATGAAGTTACCCACCCCTTCGTATACTTATCAGTTTTCATCTTTGTATGGGTAATTACCGAAGATCATTTTACTCAAACTCACACTCTCTCCTTCACTTTTTACTCTCACCATCACCGATCCAAAAATCTGTGGAAGAGTTTTAACCTTTGAGGTGTTCAGATTCTGCACAAGGTAAGTGAAAACTCTAGGTTTAAGCTAAGTAAATCTACTTGGTACTTGTAACTTGGTTGCTTGAGAAAGGTTGTTTTGATGTGTAATAGTGAGGTTGTGATGATAGTTGAATCTGTTTTGCTAGTTCTATGCACATTCAAATGGATGTGTTTTGTTTCATTAAAGTATGGCAATAATCGGCACGATTAAATCGGAACGTGTAAGTGTTAATTTTGAGGTGATTGTTGGATTCTTCTTATTGGTTTATGTATGTTTAAACAGAAGAGAAAATCGTTTTACTCAAAATGATGATTTTGTTTATTTTTGAAACTGGGTAGATTTTAATCTCAAAATATGGTTATGTATACATTTTAAACGGTTCGGACTTTACCTTCAGATCTTACATTCAGACTTTATCTTCATACCTTATCACTTAGACTTTACTTCATAGTTTACCGTTCAGACTTTACTGCTTAGATTTTACCGTCCAAATTTTACCTTCAGACTTTAGCCTTCTGAGTCTGAATGTGCTTTTGAGTCTGAACCTGCTTCTGAGTTTGAACCCGCTTCTATGTCTGAACCCGCTTCTGAGTCTCAATTCGCTTCTAAGTCTGAACTCGCTTTTGAGTTTGAACTCGCTTCTAAGTCTGAATTTGCTTTTGAGTTTGAACCCGCATCTGAGTCTGAATTCGCTTCTAAGTCTGAACCCGTTTCTAAGTCTGAATTCGCTTTTGAGTCTGAACCTGTTTATGAGTTTGAACCCGCTTCCGAGTCTGAACTCACTTCTGAGTTTGAATCCGCTTCTGAGTTTGAACTTTCTTTTGAGTCTAAACTTGCTTCTAATGACTAGTATTTTCTTCTGATGACTCGAATTTACTTCTGACTCAAATTTACTTATGAGCTGAGTTTGCTTCTGAGTTCGAAATGTATTATTTCATATTTAAATTTCTCACATGATGCATTTTATGGCTTTAAAGTACAAAAATCGTGATGGCTCGGTATGGGATGGGTCAAAGCGGATTTATGCATGCAAATACTTGATTGTCATGACTTGCATGAGAATAATATTAATTCCATCACCCATTTAATGGTGTGCGACGATGCCCTATGTGTCGGGATGTCCCGTAGGTCGGGATGCCCCGAGGAGTGATTCGGGATGTCTCGGGAGTGGAGATGCCCCATTGGTCGGATGCCCCGGGTGTGTGCCGAGATGCCTTAGAGTTGGAATGCCTCGTTGGTCGGGATGCCCTGAGAGTGATCAAGAGGATGAAGTAATGAACCTAATCGTATGAGCATAAATGTTTTACATCATACTTGCGTCTAAGTGAAAATATCATGATATGTTGTATTATTCAGATTTGGTGACACTTTCAGACGGAAAAGGTACAACTTACTTTCAAGTTCTATGCATACCGTTTGCTATGCATACGTATGTGTTTATGCCAGGTGAAGTGGTAAGCTAATTTTTCTAACTTAAAACTGGAGATTTCATTTGCTAGGCTTCGGCTCATTCCATTATTTTTCAGACATGTAGGATGAATGTTCCACAGCACCTACATTTTGGAGTTCCCGTTTATTTTGACGCTGTTTATGAGGATGTGTTTGCGCCAAAATCTGACGCCGTATATACTAAGTGTAGCTGTACAATATGGGTTGTTATGGGGCTTTCGGATTGGGTTCCTTATCTTTTTGTTGCTCGGTATTTCAACTTGGAGAGCGAGTTGATTGGCCCGTTGAGGGGCTTCGACCTAGACGAGGTGGTTCCGCAGCGGAGGGTGAAGTGATCGACCCGTGACAGCTTTAGACTTTAGGCAGACTTTTGGATGTATGATCTAGTTGGAGATAGGCAACCTTGACCTACCCAGTTTTTGTTTTTTTGTACTTGTATGATGCTTTATCTGGGTTGTAATCTGACAAGGGTTTAATAATGAGAAGAAAAAGTATTTGACTAAATTTGTGTGATATTCATGTTTAGTCTTTGTCTTCCGCTGGCCATATTAAAGATAATATTAATTGGTACGTGTTGCGTGTAACGTTCAGGGGCGTCACATATGCTATTATTATATCAAGTTCAAAATCATCAAAGCCTTGTTTAACTTATTCAACTGATGCTACTTGATCAATACTCCCGCTACTTTCACCCCCTCCATATGACCTATGCAATCACACGAACTAAGAACGTAAACACAACAAATAAGTACGGAATTCAAGAGTAATCAACAATAGCCACAATGTCATCACAGTTGCATACAAAAATAACAAAGCATCTCAAGTACATAAGTTATAGCTTGAAAAATAAGCCAAATATAAATCCAAGCATATTTTTCAACATCTACTTAAAGAGATTCAAGAAGACCATGTCTCCTTTCAGGTAAATATATGATGAAAGCCTTTCTCCAAATGGCATTAAGGCATGTCTGGTTCATAGCTTTGTTGTAAAGATTTTGCTCCAAGTCAGGCTTGCTATTTGGGACAGCAACCACAGCTCTTATGAAGTAGGCATCTCCGGGTGGTGGGGGATGTGAGGAGACGGAGCCACTTGTTGATTGAGTCATCCTGGATTTTATCATCTCTTGAATGGCTTTGAAGGTGCTAGAAGCATCATATGTGTTACTCTTTCTCCTCCTTTTCGAATTTGGAGTTCTATCCAATTTGTGTTTCTCACGAACTGGCATGGTGCAGTCACATAAGGTGCGAAGACTCCCTCGTCATTAGGATATTCACTAAGTTCCTCCAGATCACCCACTGCACCACCACCACCATTGCTGCCGCTGCCACCATCATTGTCACCACCACCATTGCCGCCACCATCACCAAGACCATTGTTTTCCCCCTTTGACACCACCAAGTACTCTGCATTTCCTGTTGTGTATTCCCTCATAGCATATGTATCACCGAACACAATACACAAATTGGGATACTGAGGAAACCCATATTTTCGGAATTTAGCCCCTTTGCTGTTATTCTGCAATTTTGTCAATGACATACGTCAGCAACATAATTGAAGATTACATCCACAATAAGAACAAAATGACCCAATGAAAATGATACCTTGATGTGAGACTCTCATACACTTGGATCCTCCATAGCAACTGTTTTGTTAATATTATCCCATCCAAATTTAGATTATGAAAAAAGCTTCTTAAAACTACCATACTGTTTCTTTAGTTTGTTTACCCTGTTTTTCAACTGAACTGGACTAAACCAAAGTGTTGTTTGTTTATTAAATTAGGTAAGTATGTTATTCCACCCTACTTTGCTATAGGTACAAGTGGTGCGATTTCACTTTTTCACCTCTTCTACCAACAAACTTACAAGCAGATTAGTTAACGGCTCAGTTCACTTTGCTATGAATGCCTCTTTGTAGGATGCCATTTAACCTTAACTGACCGAGATCAAATGAGTCATATCATATGGTGTACCAATTCAAGTGTAAAAAATTTGACGTCAAGGTCACATATATCTAATGTTCAAAAAACTATTAATAAAACAAAAGGCACGAAGAAAATTCAAAGAGAACATCTGCATATAATATTGTACAAGCAAGCATATATCACAAGCATATATCATTATCAGAAGTCTCATTGTGTTGCACCAAGCTAATGCTTGGTCTAACCAAACTGGACAATTTGGGGGAAAAAACATGACTATGTGAGCTCTACTTTTTCTTCTCCTCTTTTGAGGGAAAATACAATATACTTACTATTTCCAATATTATGCAGGTCAGAAGATGTTATAATGCACTTACTAGGCTGAAGTTGTTAGTTGGTTGAGTGTGGAGGCTTTGGAAGGATTGCTCTACCCTGCCATTCACGTTAACTAAACTTCAGCCACCTGAATCTAAGACTATAGAGCGTTCTGGCCACAAGACACATTAGAGTACCTAATCATCCTGTATCTTGAATAAGCTAGCCATGCATCGAGTGCATTTGATATTTATTGCATGTGTATCGCAGTTTTCCTCATAACAATTACATCTACACAAATCTTGCGCAGCCACATGAATCTAAAGCTTCCGCGCCGACATAAGGGATTTGCAGGTAGGTTGGGTTGGGCAAAAGCGTAGACCCGTTCAAAACCCGTTTAAGACCCACATTTGATCGAAGCTTTACAGCTCAAACCCACAAACGACCCATTTATTATCGATAGGCCAACCCATATCCGACCCATTTAATAAAAAAACGGGTTAAAAAAATGGTTCGTCAACCCATTTCGACACCTCCGGTTATCGGCTATCGGTTAATCCAATCCAAAAAAAATGAAAATGGAACAGAACGGGATTTCTAATCACAAACGTTCAGCAAGGGGCCCAAGCTCAAGCCCAAGCCCAAGCCCGGCCCAAGCCCGGCCCAACGATCCCGTGCAAGGAAGAAGCCACGCTCGGCACGAGTTGGACACCGACTCTCTGGAGAGGCCGAAGCGAGGGCGAGCACATAAAAAGAAGACAAAACGCAGCAAGCAATTAACTCTGCACCGATCTTCTTTCCTCTCTGCTCTCAAAGATTCCACCGTCACATCATCGCTTCCCGATCGCGCTTTCTTCTTCTTCTCCTTCGCCGTCGGCGTCCCTCGTTGCCGGATTGTTCGAGACCGCGGGGGACCGCCGCCGCCGGAGGATCAGCGGCGAGGCATCTGCGATTGGGCGGGGGGCGGCACCGCCTTCCTCACTCAGGGAGCTTTTGCCCCACCGCCGCTGGTGGTGGCCCGCGCTGTCGAGGACGGACGTGTGCGGGGGGGGGGGGGGGGGGGGCGCTTGGTGAGTTCTCCGATCGGTGAAGCTTGCCGTCGGCGGGGCGGTTTGGGGAGCGAATCTGGGGTTTGAGAGCTGGTCGGGGCTCGGGCGCTGTCTGCGTTGCGCGGAGTTCATCTTGCCGTTCGTTCGGAGCCACGGGATGGACATGGACACCGATCGTCCTCCCGAGGATAGCAATCTCGGCCCTCGAGATCGAATTCTGGAGGTGCGGCGGTTTTTTCCTCCGATGGTTTTGGTTCTTCGCTTTCTTCCCGGTTTCCTTTTCGTTGTTTTTGTTGAAATCGTTGGATCGTTGGCTGTTGTTTGCTTCTTCTTTTCTTTCCTCTTTCAAGTTTGGGAATTGAGAATGTTTTGCCATCGGTTTCGATGTGGTGCGGTCTGAATGGGGTTTTGAGAGCTTCTGTTTTGGTCTTTGGAAGCGAAACGTGTCGGCGCTACTTCAAAGAGGCTAGCAATTGATCTTTGACAGGTTGTATGCGGGTGAATTGAAGCTGGGAATGTAATTTCTCATCACTGCCTTTTTTTTTTTTGAGCTGCCTCGTTTTTCCACAGCTTGATAATAGGACTTAGTGTATGGCAGTGTGAAGTGAGCTTTTTGTATACGGGAAATGTATGGGATGTGAGGGCAGTGTGTTCGTAGTCCTTAGGTTGTGGCATCGAGGGGCATTTTGAAAGTGAGTATTTCCATTTTTTTTTCTTCTTTTTTTCATCTTTTAGTCTGCTGAATGGATGGAGATGTAATAAGGGTTCAGCTACTTTTGCTGTGATAATTTCATTGTTTGCCCGGTCTTTCACTGATGATCTTTTCTTTTACTGTTTGGTAATATTTTTCCATTAATAATATGACGTAAGAGACAATTTGCTAACAGTGGGATATAGGTAGGATGTAATTCGGTAAATTGGATGCTATCTTATGCTCCTTCTTGGTTATTTATGCTAGAGGCTTGCACAAATTGAAGTTCCACCGGAGTACCTTTGCAACTTTGAATCTGGTGTTGTTTCTTTCCTCAAGGATAATGAGTCCTGGACCCCACAGCTTGTATCTGCAATTTTACCCTTAGATGAGGAGTTGGCAGAGATCCATCAGAAACTGCAAACGGGATCTGAAGATGTTCCGGAAGAAAATGACATGAGAAAGCGTTTTAGAGAAAGTATGGTTTGGTTGCAGTGGTTGATGTTTAAGGATGAACCTGCCTATGTACTTAAGTATCTTTTGGACATTGATGTGGGCCAGAGGGGAGTTTGTGGTGCTGTGTGGGGAAACGATGATATTGCCTATAGGTGCCGAACATGTGGAAATGACCCCACATGTGCAATATGTGTTCCTTGTTTTGAAAATGGGAATCATGAGGACCATGATTACTCAATGATATATACTGGAGGGGGTTGTTGCGATTGTGGAGATGCGACTGCATGGAGACGAGAGGGCTTCTGTTCGAAGCATAAAGGTGCAGAACAGATCCAACCCCTTCCTCAGGAAATAGCACACTCTGCTGGGCCAGTCCTTGATGCCCTTTTTGTGTTTTGGAAAAACAAGCTGTTGTCTGCTGAGTCTTCTACTCAAGAAGACAGCAGGGCAAGCGACCATGCTGCAGAGTGTAGTCAAGTTGCAGAAGAGCTTACTCTTGTGATAGCTGAGATGCTACTAGAATTCTGCAAGCATAGCGAGAGTTTGCTGAGTTTTGCTTCAATTAGGATATTTTCATCTGCTGGTCTGTTGGAGATTCTGGTGAGGGGTGAGAGTTTCTTGAGTGATGAGGTTGTGAAGAAACTTTATGAACTACTTCTTAAACTGCTTGCAGAGCCCTTGTTCAAGTATGAGTTTGCCAAGGCATTTTTGAGTTACTACCCAGTTGTTGTAGAGGAAGCTATAAAAGAGTGCAATGATGATGTTTCTAAGAAGCATGCTGTATCGACATTTTCAGTGCAGATCTTTACAGTGCCAACTCTGACTCCACGTCTTGTGAAGGAAATGAACTTACTTGAAATGCTATTTGGATGCTTAGGAGACATATTTACTTCATGTGCTGGTGAAGACGGTCGTTTACAGGTAAGACACAAGTTTGTCTCCCATTTGGTTATTATATTCTCCCTACAAGCCTTGGATGTTGTCCACTGGATGAATACTGACAATTGTGCAGTCTTTAGTGATTTAGTTGATAGGATGTCAGATCTACTCTAGTTGAACATTATTATGAAATATTCTCCAGAGCATTGAGCATTAAGGGCATTTATTTAATCACTGTTCGTTGAGACTCAAGCTTTTCCATGGAATAAAAAATCATTCAATGGTTGAGCAATTGGTCCTTGATTAATTATTATCATTGAAACCTTAATCTTTTCCTTACAGATACCTCTTGCCTTATGATATTTTTGAATTATATTTAGTAGTATTAGGAATTAGTTAGTAGGTGAGTCTTAAACAAGGTAGTTAGGATTTTGGGTCTCTCATGATGTATAAATAGAGCCATCTAATGTGCCCTTTTGTTAATTAATTGAGTATAAATGTAGCCTATAAGTATTTCTCTCCTCTTCTCTCTTGATGATCCTAGAATATTTACATGGTATAAGAGCCACAAGAGAGAGGGACCCAAATCAAAACCCTAATATTTCTTTTTTCACATTGCCATTGATTTAGAGAAAAGAATGCCAAAGACCCATTTATCAGCCCCATTGATCCCTGTTCCAGTTTTCTCATAAGGGCAGTAACACAATCACCTCGTTATGCGCTGCCGCCATTGCTCACTGTTTGTCGCCTGTTGTTGTCAACAATTCTTTGCTGATTTCATCATCCTTGAGAGCAGGCACACCTGGTCATCTTCGAGAGCAGCATCATTGTCCACAGATTGTCCCTGTCTCAAACCACGTCTTGTCATCTTCGAGAGTAGCGCTATCTCGAAATTGTCAACTTCAGTCATGCCGTCCCTTTAAGCTCAGTGGTGTCGTCATCACCCTTGTCCTCTCTGCCAACCTCGTTAGTCCTAGTCATGCGTCCATTCAAGCTCTGTGGAGTTGTTGTTTGTAATTTTTGTTGGTTCTCTAGTACGGCCCCCTCGCAGCCTCTGTTGTCCTCATCTTGATAGTCTCTTCCTCTGTCCCGAGCAACCTTTCACTTTCCATATCCAGTTGCTCGACCGAAGTTGTCTCCTTTGTCCATCTCTTGGCTCTTGAGTTCTTCATCTCTCCAGCCCAGATCTCATTTGTCTCTACTGATCATCAAGGGGACAACTCTTTGCTAGCAAGTTTTGCTGCTGTCATTCTTTGTTGGGAGCTTTCCTTTTTCATTGATTGCTCGTCTTCCTTCTCTATAACTCGCTAGGGGCTTGTTTGGTAACCATCCTGTTTCTCTATTTTTCTGTTTTTTTGCTTCCTGGAACAAAAAAAGTACAGAAGTTTGTTTGGAAACGTTAGCTCATTTTTCTATTATCTGGAATAGAAAAGTGGCCAAGGAATAGATTTGAAATAGAAACAAGAAGTAAAAAAAACCTACTTCTTTGTTACTAGGAACAATTTATGAAACAAGTCAGTTTTATTTCTTTTTTTTCTCCCTTCTTCTTCTTCCTCTAGCCGGTCACCGGGCCTCGGCGATGGCCGGCGAAGAAAAGAAAAAATTCAAAAAATCTCAGAAAATTATTAAAAAACTAAAAAAAATTCCATGTCACAATTTTTTTAGGGTCGTACCAAACGCTTTTTTGTGCTTTTTTTATTCCGAGAATAGAAATTTTGTGGAGTTACCCAATGCATTCTTCTGCTTAGAAACTTATCTAGGGAATAGAAATAGAAAAAAAAACTATTTCTAAAAAAAAATTGTTATCGGAAATAGAAATGTTACCAAATGCACCCCTGTTCATCTTTCTATTTCCAGCACTGGTTTCCGTCAATATTTGTCATCTCTGATGCCATTGGTTTCTGCTTTGGTCTTTTCCTGTTTTATGTCTTTTTCTAATCCTAGAGAAAAGGTTAAAAAAACAAAAAAAAGGATTTTCTAGAGATACATAATTGCTCTGATATCCAGCGACTCATCTTTGGCAATTTCTCCAATTTTGGTCCTCTGAAATCTCAACAAGCCTATAATGGATGCTATTAGTTGTGACTCTTCTTACACTGTGTGCGTCATTGACAAGCAAAGTCGCCATCAAGTTCTAGTTAGCCATGAGCGCTGGAGTCAAGCACACATTTGTTGAGCAGCCATAGTTGAGTACCGTGGGGTGATGCAGTTTGGTTTGCCACAATACAAGTTGGGTTCTTACATGATTTTAACCAACATCACGTGAGGAAGAGTTGTCAACTTTTTGATCATTTCTTTCTTCCCTGGTTCTCTGTCAACTTTAGTATTGATGTCGAAAGTATTTAGTTTGTCATGTAAGGACCGGGTTACACAAAATTGTCTTGAATTTGGTTGGATGTTGCCACATCCATTATCTATTGGAAGGTCCAGTTTACATTGCGCTTTGGTCACACTCTTTAAGAGAAAGTTGTAACTAGAAAGTTGCACTTGTTAGTTGCAATATGGATACTCTAGCTTGACGGTGAGTACTGAAGTATACTTAGTGGTAGGTGAGTCTCAAATGAAGTAATCAGGGTTTTAGGTGTCTATCATGTTCTATAAATGGAGCCATCTTGCTTGCTTTCTTTTTTTATAATGCGGGGTTTTTGAGCCCTGTGGCTCAGCAAATTCCATGCAAACCGCCCCATTCACGTACATTGGATAAGGCTCCTTCCACTGGGTGGCGGGCATGACCCGTAAGATTAACGAGGGGTGACGCTGTGGACATAGGATCTGCTAGATCCAAACCAATTGCTTAAGCACTTAGCCAATATCCGCTAGATGTATGCCTTTGATTATTTCTCTCTCCCTTTCTCTTGAAGATCCTAGATTATTTACGGATATCATAAATCATAAGTTTGTGTATGATTGACAGCTATGGTTCTCATTATTGAATAGTTTCATAGCAGGATAGACTGTTTTCGGAATTAATGAAGTCAATAGTTGTTCTCTGCTTTCAGAATACTTGAAAGTATTCTTTGGAAATCCCTTTGAAGGATATTGTTTCTTCTTTACTGATGGGGTGTTGATATTGTTTTGTAGATTAATTATAATCTAGACATCTTACAGTTGATACTTTAAACAAGAATGCACAGATGTAGAATGAACACTGAAAGATACTTCCAATTAAGACGTATATAAAGTCTTATATACTGTATAATAAATTATTGAATTATCATTTACTTTTTATGTCAATGGTACTGTTTGAGAATCTTATAGAAAACGGATAAATGGAATGCATTAACCAACCGGAATTGGTGAATGATATTGGGAAATAACAGTACATTTAATTTTTGACAAAATCAGTGCTCTTTGAGTGAAGTCTTTCTGTAGGGAGTCATCTTTTAGTGAAATCTGATCTATGTATAATCTCAGTGCATGCATTACATACATTTTTCGGTTAGTATTTGAATTCCGTGTCTCTATTTTGGAAATTACATTACTATATTGCAATGAGGGAATATTGAGAAAGCTATGGATCACTTGTGTTATCGTCAAACCTCATTCTGCTGCTTCTGACTATTGATTTGATGCTACTTCCTTCTCAATCAACTAGGTTTCTATTAGGTAATCGATCATGCAGTGTACCACTTGGTGTATTTTTACAAATCACGTCCTCCATTTGTTTTGGTAGTATCAGCCGCTGTAAACTATCGAGTGAGTTTTTATATCATAAAGCACTTGGTATTCTATGTATCGAGGATTGGCCATCTATTCAGTGTCCTCACTGCACTAATTGATGGCTTGGCTAGGCAATATTCAAGTTATCCGATGATGTTCTGTGCATCTCATGAAGTTTTATCTCTATTTTAGCTTCAAAGTGTCAATGGAAGAGGAGCTTCATTGAAAAGTAGGTTTTAATGGTTTTCCACTGTTGAAGCAAATCCACGATAAATGTCTCGTTTTGATTTTTAAAAGTACTTTAATAAAGTACATTTTGATTTTTCCTTTAACATCTTTTCCTTTGTTCTGCCATGTCTAAATAGCTGAAAAATTCTGTTGACAGGTCACCAAGTGGCAAAATTTGTACGAGACAACCATTCGTGTGGCTGAAGATATACGATTTGTTGTGAGCCATGTGGTTGTACAGAAGTATTTAACTAACGAAAAGCGGGATATCTTACGGACTTGGATGAGGCTTTTGAACTTTCTGCAAGGAATGAACCCTCTAAGAAGAGAAACAGGTATACTTATAGAAGAAGAAATTGATGATACACATTTTCCTTTTGGTCTATGCTATTCAATAGCAAATACTCACTCCCTGCTGGTTGATGGAGCATCTTCTGATGAACCTGCTAAAGAGACAATTGACACCACTGGGATTGATGAAATGGACATGGATGATGGAGAAAGTCTGAGACATGCAAAAGTAGTACGTTTATCTCAGGAAAGCTCTGCATGTAGCACTTCAGGGAGGAGCAAGGCATCAGCATCTGGATCCAAGGCTGCTGAAGTCGATACTATAAAAAGTAGTCATCCGTCAGTTCCACTGTCTATCACATGGCTAATAAATGAATGTTTGAAGGCCATTGAGAATTGGTTATCAGTTGATAAGACTTCAGGGGCCACTGTAATTGATTTATCTCAGAACAACAGTAGTATTGCCACTAGCCATTTTTCCGCATTGAAGAAGACAATATTGAGGATCAGAAAAGGTAAATATATATTTGGTAGACTTGGTGGTCCTAGTGACCAGCAAGGTAGACTTAATCATGGTGATTTGCCCAATGCCGGTATAGATAATGGGGAGGACGCTGATACTGAAAGTAAGTCCATACCTGTTGGTGAAAGTGATGTTGCAAATGCTTCTGTGGCCTCCGATAATTGTGCAATGGAAGGTGATTATGCTTCAGAAGTGGGTGCTTTGCGTGTTCTTAGTTTGCAGGATTGGCCAAATATCGTCTATGATGTTAGTTCGCAAGATATATCTGTTCACATTCCGTTGCATCGCTTACTCTCATTACTTCTGCTTAAAGCCTTGAAAATATGGGATGGGGATACAACTGCATCCAATGAAAAAGCTGCTGCTTTTGCTTATCAGCCATCAGTGCCCTACTCCAACTTTTTTAAGTGCCTTTTGGGTCTTTGTAGTCCAGTGGGTTTTTCTGCTCTTGTCATGGAGCATCCTTTACGTATTAGTGTGTTCTGCACTGAGGTTCACGCTGGAATGTGGAAGAAGAATGGGGATGCAGCCCTCGTATCTCGTGAATTATATCGTTCAGCTCGGTGGTATGTGGTCTTCATCTTGTGTGATTTACATGCCAGAGTGACAGACATTCCTTCTAGCTCAATGTTGATTTTCCTGTATGATTTTCCTACTTTTATTCATTACAGATTCCTATAGGGCATGGCGATTCCTAATTTTGCTTTTCTGCAGGTCCGAGCAAGGTCTGGAGCTTGACCTATTCCTGATGCAGTTCTGTGCGGCCGTAGCCCCTGCTGATCTTTTCGTCAGCAGAATAATAGAACGTTTTGGGTTATTGAGTTACCTCTCTCTTAAGCCTGCATGGGATAGCGAGTATGTACATACTTTCTTGAGTCGCACATACATGCCTTTGTTAAATAACATCTCGACCTGTTTTAGATCAGGAGAATCGTAAGATTTGCATTTTTATGAATAAGTAGGATAGCTTTATTTGGATATTTAATTTTGCTGTGAGTCTAGATATATCTTCTGGTAGAATGAATGGCCTGAAGTTGCTTTGTGGTCCCTCTTTTTTGGGCCTATTGTTAAGCTGCCCATCAGCCCTCGGTTTATTCTCTCAGAAAAAAGCAGCGGAGGGATGCTTGGGCTTATAACACATTCTCATAGAAGGAGTAGGAATTGGCCGTGTCTTAGAAATTCGAGCTTCATTTTGTCGTATTCCTTTTCTGTTTTCTTTCAAAGTTTCAATCACTGATGAAGGTGATACACATTAGAGCATTTGGCCAGGGGATAGATGTTTCAAAAGAACCCTGCATGTTCACTTATGGTTATCGAGCATTATACCATCTGTTCTTTGGGACTTTGTGCTATGGCCCTTTTCATAAAAAATCCTTTTGGATAGTGCATAAAGTAATCATTTATATCATTGTTGTCATCTTCATTTTGTGTGAGTAATTCGCTTGTCAAAATTGTTCCTCACTCTGAACATGCTACAACCAACTCCTGGCCACTAGCTTCTAGAATGACAAGTCATCCGGGTTTAAGAAGCCAGTAAAGAGCTAATCTGTACGGGCTGGAAGTTGAAGTTCCCCTAGGTTCTAGCTTGTCGATTCGGCTTATGGGCAGAAATATTGATAAAAATTAGTTTTACATCTTAAACCATGAAATGTCTAAAATACAATATTTTGTCGTTTTTGAGTAAAAGACGTAAAATAGTAGTTTCAAACGTAGAGCTTCTACGTACTACCACGTCCAATAATACTTGCTACCGAAGTCGAAAGCCACATGCTGCAGCTACATTAAAAAAGGCCCCAAGGGTTTTGGTGCTTGCAGCCAAATGGCTTTTCATCTAATTGGTGAATAGAAGGGAGAATGCAAATGGAGGATGAGGAAAAACTAAATGGTGATTACTTTGATGCCAATGATTGGTCATACATTCTGGCGTGAGTTGTATCATTGGTGATCTTGGTGGAACTGATGGGCTGCAGAAGATATGCTGCTTTAAGGGTGGTTATAAGTATCAGGATGCTTAAGTTAGTGAAAGAGAGGGGGGCTATGTACCAAACGTCTGATATGTATACTTGCATATTGTCAGCTTTTCCTTGTACATTAGCCAGTAATTGTAAGATTGGTACTTAGTCTTCTCACCTACTTGTTAATGAATTGCCATGCTTATTAAAGAAAGGGAATGGTTTTTGATAGTGCTCCTCTTGTACGAGTTCTATGCCATAGAAATCTATTAGAAATTGGAAGTAGTCAGTTTTCATTAGTCCACCTATGAAAATGAGAAGACTGAATTTCTAATTATATTGCCTTTTCCTTTTAATTCGTCCTTGGCTTGTCCAAAAATTGCTTTAGAGAATGTTTGTTGAATGAATATTTAATGTAAATATCCCATTGTTATGTTGTTGGTTTGGGGGTTCCAATGGAGATTGTAGTGAGAAAATTATGAAGCTTCTGATGGGTAGATGATTGCTACTGGTGAAAGTGAATAGTTCTCCACTTATCATTCGTGGTTCCACTGAATCAGTGTGCACAACCGTTTGTTCCAAATGCTTAAGGGGTAAATGAAGATGTTGTTTCATATCCAGAAGTTCTAGCACTTCCTCTGACATGGGGATTTGACATAGGTTCAAAAATTGAATTTTTTAAGGGTAGGGATGGTAATGGGATGGGATTTGGGATGAGTGATCCTGTACCCCCGTCCCACTAATTTTTTATTATTTCCCAAGCTCATCTCAAACCCTCTATGGTTTTTTGATGAAATCCCACCCCGTCGCCACTTAAATTACCTGGTGGGTTCTCAGCGATACTCAATGTCTCTACAATTGTTATTTTCTCCTATATAATTTTGTAATGAAAAAAATTGTTAACACAATGTAAATAGTAAACCTCGTGAGTACACATCCACCATCGTGGAAATCCAAATCATGTAACCAATCCAATTTCAAATTCTTGTGTTAATAGAACATAATGTATAAACTATGAATGTTCGAAAGAATGTAAATGGGCATAAGTAATTTCTATTATCTTTGTATATAATTAAATAGGGGACCTTCTATTCATTAGAAAAGTAAAACTATTGTAGTAAAATGGCTCTTGGGTTTGGATTACTTGTATGACAAATGACAAACTTGTCACAAACCTTATGGGGTTCTGTAACTAATATCCCCAATCCGTCCTGCAACCTGTTTAAGCTCTATTGTAGATTGAGTCAGGGCAGTAACTCTATTAAACCCAACCCATTGCCATCTCTAGTTAGGGGTGGAGTGGCGTTAGGAGTGTGTAGAGTGGGACCTCATTCTAAGCTGCTCGTTCCTAGTTTTTCAAATTGTACCAAAAACCGAACCATGCACTTCCCCTTTTCTATGGTCTGGCCGCTTTCTCATGCCGTGTTTACAATTGTGGGACCATTTTCCACTTATTTATAAATTTAAGCTTATAGAACAATCAATTATGCACTTTTGAAGCCGCGAGTCCAGGGTTGGAATCCTTGTAATCTCCTATAATCAAATTATGGTTTTCCCTCTCTACAGCTATCATGTCTTTTTTTGAAAGTTTGAGCTTTCAGATAATTGGAAGTGAATTGGTAGTGGTCCTATAATCCTCAATGGATCCTATTAATAAGAAAGTCTTGTTAGGTGCTATATATAATGCATGTGTATACACGTGTCAACGATTGTAATTTATCTACTTGCCTTGTTTTTGATACGGCAAAATTACATATTAATATCACACTTTTTTTTAGCATCCTCTATGTTCACGTGCATGTGCACGCAATTTTGAGTGAGAGACTTCAAATGTAGGAGAAGCAACATTTTTTTTTTTTGGATTTTGGGGGGGGGGGGCAGGGGAAGGGAGTTCTTAATCTTTGGACGGGTTGGCTTGGGCTTTTACATACTACATGTATGTTGTTATCTATTCTGATTGTCCATCCAATATGGAAATGTGTCTTCTTGTGTTAAGACTGAATGATATGGATTTTCAGGTATGAACCGGTTCTAGTAGAGGAAATGCTTACTCTTATAATCCAAATTGTTAAAGAAAGGCGATTTTGTGGACAGACTACAGCTGAAAGTTTGAGAAGAGAGTTAGTTTACAAGTTAGCTACTGGAGATGCCACTCGGAGTCAACTTGTGAAGTCACTCCCCCGTGACCTGGCTAAGTTTGAGGGTCTGCAGGAAATTTTGGATACTATTGCTTCATATTCCAATCCTTCTGGCCTTAATCAGGTATTTTTAACACTCGCACACACTCTCTCTCTACCAGCCTTTGACAGATATTGTCCTAATATGTTGCTCTTTTTGTAGGGTACATATTCATTGCGATGGTCATGCTGGAAAGAACTGGATTTGTATCACCCGCGTTGGAACTCAAGAGAATTGCAACTTGCAGAAGAAAGATATGCACGCTTTTGCAGTGTTTCAGCGTTAACTGCTCAGTTACCTAGGTGGACCTACATATATGCACCTTTACGAGGAATAGCTGGAATAGCTACTTGTAGAGTGACCCTTCAATTAATCCGCTCAGTGCTATTTTATGCTGTTTTCAGTGATAAGGCACGTGACTCACGTGCACCTGATGGTGTCCTGATTGTTGCATTGCACTTGCTCTCTCTAGCTGTAGATATTTGTTTTCAGCAGAGAGAGTCCGGAGATAGAACATGGCTCAATGTAGATCAAAATTCCATGCTATCTTTTGTTGCTGAAGAAATTAATGAGGGATTATCTTATGGTGTTGGCAAACTCAGCTTATTATCTCTACTTGTTTTGCTGATGATGTTACATAAGAAAGAGAGAGTTGGGAATCAGACGGATGCATATGGGTCCAATCTTTCACATATGATTGAAAGCTTATTGAAAAGAATTGCTGAAATCGATCCTTACTGTATGAATGAGTTGCAACGGCTAGCCCCAGAAGTGTTCAATCAAGTACCGCAGTCCGTCCTGGACAGCAGTAATGGAAGCTCAGGATCTCCTTCTAATGAAGGGAAACACAGAGCCAAAGCTCGCGAAAGGCAGGCTGCTATAATGGTAGGGATGTGAGACATTATCTATGCAGATAATCTTTTCTGCTTGTTTGGTGTAATAAGTAAAATATAGAGCCATGCATTTTAATAGAGACTTGGTCTAAGTTAGTTGAGGTTGGCTGTTGTTGTCTTTATCCTAATTGTTGATTTGGTCATGTTCAAAATAGCTGTAGTGTTTGTGTGATGTTTAATCTGTCCACGGTGCTCTGTGGTCTACATACATGTATATTTCAAGTCATTATTTTGTTATACATCAGGTATTAAAACTACATGACTCTGGGCAAGCTTCATCTCAAAAAGTATTTTAGATGAATTGATATATAAATAGGAAGAGCATATGGCTTGATCCAATAAACTGAAGCTTTTAATGGAGCGAAAATGATGTTGCGGGACAGTCAAAGATTGGTGGTTGGAAAATAAATGTGCTAAATTTGTTGGAGCATGTTTCCAGCAAAAATAAATTTGTTGCATATAAGACTAAAGTTTGCTCCATAGGTTGCTGTATTACCAGCACAAATTTGCTTCAACCTATTTGGCTTATTGAAGTTTGTTTTGCAGGCAAGAATGAGAGCTGAGCAGTCCAAGTTTCTAGCAAGCATTTCAACTGATGAGGGCTTATCCTCTGCAGAAGAGGCAACTCGTTCAGCTGCTGTTAGTGAGAGCAGAGAATCTGTTCAAGATGTTTGCTCTCTTTGCCATGATTCTAATCCAGAGAATCCTCTCTCTTTCTTAATTTTTCTCCAGGTAACAAGTTATATATATTTTTTGTGTCTTCATCTCTTCTTAAAATTAATGTCTGTTTTTGTTCCTGATATAAGAAATCTAGGCTGCTAAGTCTTGTTGAAAGAGGACCCCCATCATGGGATATGGTTCAACAGCCAGAGAAGGAAACAATGCAGATCGAGAAGAACAAGGAATCTGAACAAAGTGGAGTTGAAGTTACGGCGGCTAGTCGTTCAGAAGTAGATCCACCTTCTAAGTTAGTGCAGTTGGTTCGCAATACTATAAATAAATTCATGCATAATGCCCAACCTTCTGAAGTCAATGCTTTCATGGAGTTTATCAGGGCTGGCTTCCCTTTGTTGAGAAACCTTGAAGTGCCGCAGATGTCTAAGGATAAAAAGGAAAGCACTGTATATATGTTCGAGACTCTAGAGGAAGATATGTACCAAATGGTTCGAAGGGGAGTTCATAACAATGCACATCTCCTAGAGTCAGCTGAGGGAGATAAAAATATCTCCACATCTCAAGAGGTTGCAGGGGATTTTGAAGACGATGAAACTGTTCTGCTTGCAAAGTATATAGCTTGCCTTTCAGGAGATAGAGCAACAGATCCGTCAGCTTCTGAACACTTGCACATTGATGAGACCTCAGTAGAAAATGCTAAACAAGGGCTAGCATATGATGGATTTGGTCCAGATGATTGTGATGGAATATTTCTTTCTTCCTGTGGTCACGCTGTGCATCAGGGATGTCTGGAACGTTATCTATCTTCATTGAAGGAAAGGTTAGTTCTGCTAAAAATTTCTTTTCTCATCCTTTGTTTGGTGATATGATTGTGATGGTGGTTAGGTTTCATTGTCATTGATGGCAACCAGAGGATAGAAAATGATTGACTGGTGCATGTGTTTTTTGGGTTGGAGGTTTAAGAAATGTCCCATTATGCATGAGTTTAAAATTCTGCTACATCAGATGTTAGCTATGGCATGCCTTGATAGGAAGTTTATATACTGGCCAGTAGTGGCTGCTTTGTAGTGGAAGCAGCGGCTGCTGATAATGCTCCTGTTGCTATGACGGTGAGAAAATGTTTTGGGTCAATAGCGGATGTTGTTGGCACTATGCAGTGATAACACCTGTCACCTGACAAGTGTCATCATCGTTATCACAACATCAAAAAAGGGAAACGAAAACAAGAATGTTGATGAACATACTTGACCTTTAGGGACGAGTGGCTATATTGCTACACTTCAGTAACTTTTGCCAAAAACATTATGAGCTTTTTTGTTTTGATTTGAATAAATAAAAGCAAAAATTACTTCTTTGCTCTACTGCCAATTTTAATTTATTATTCAAATTCTAAAAGATAGTATATGTGAATTACGTGTCAAAATTAGCATATGGTGATAGTTTTAGGTATTTTGGGTTTAAAATGTCAAAATGCGTCAGCTGCAAAATTTAAATTAGGAAAATGTAACAAAGATGAAACTAATTCCAGACAGATTTGCATAAAAGTTTTCTAGTCTGGTTAAGGTTTGTTTGGAGGGAATTTAACTTTTAACTTTTTTTCTTTTTTTTTTTAAATCTTGCGGCTCATACCTTTTGACTATTTTGCATGAAACACCAAAAAATAATTCAGAATTTATAGATTTTAGCTGATTGATTTGCATATCATTTTTCACAATACTTTAAACTAAAATAATTTTTTGCACTGGGAGTTTTGACCAAAAAACCCAAAAAAACCAAGCCAAGAGTTGCTATAAGCACAACAAATGCACCATCTAATCCCCAATAGTTAATTTATGATTCTTCTTCACGTGCTATCATTTTGAAAATAAATGCATATTGTGATGGCTATCTGCTTTTTGGCAGCTGCTATACTTGCATCAGCGAGTTTCTGCTATTGTGAGCCTTGCTTAATTTTAATATGGTAATTTCTTTTTGTTAGACGTGATGTGAGTTTTTCTTTCATCTGGGGTATGTTAACACAGCTTAAACTTCGTGAAGTCGTCTGCAGTAGAACGTGATATAGGATTGTGGGTAACAGAAGTTGAATGTATCACATTTCTGCTTTGAAGATTAAATGTACCACATTTCTGTTTTGAGGATTTTGATGCACTTTAATCTTAGTTAGGTCAAGTTCAAGTGTCTTTAATTTCAGGCTGAGAAATTGTCATGCCACATTGGAAGTTCTGGCATTTGCCTATGATCATTTTATATAAGAGTGGTTGATTAGTTTCGTACAAATTGAAAAATTCTGCAAGATTTATTCACTAATGTGTTGCAAGACTAATAGAATGTACCGATAGGTTGCCCAAAGCAAAATGCCGTTACCTAGCTAGTTGTTTGCATCTTGTGGGAAAAGGATCAGTTTGAGTAATTAACCTACCAAAAATGATTGGTCATCTATCAACTTTGTGGGCAACTTTTTGATAGTGTTTCAGCCTTAAAAGGTGACATATGAAGTTTCTTTTCTTGCAAAGCTTCAGACATTGTTCAAATTGTTGTCCTTGTCTTGCTGTGTTTGGTGAACTTTGTGGATATTGTCAGCTTGATGACTGTAATCCCAGTGGACCTTTGCTTAAAGCAAATCTGATTGTTATCAAATTCTTTGTTGTGCTTAGCCAATCAATTAGCAATCTCCTTTTTCATGCGTACCGCTCTTTCCTGACAAAGTTGACTTGTTCCTGAAACAATTGTTGCAGACATACAAGAAGAATTATCTTTGAAGGAGGGCACATTGTGAATCTCGATAAGGTGCATGTCCTTTAACTCTCTTTTTTTTTTATGCTTAGGCTGCATAAGGTAGTCATCTCATTTCTCTTAACCATCAAGTTCTTAGTGCTGTTGATCGATGTTTATATTGGATTTAGATACTTGCGTTGCTTATAGTAGATTTTGTCTTCATTAAATTATAAAGGTCACTGTCGAACACCTATAATCATAGCCAGAGAGTCCCTATCTTATTTTGTCTTCGTTATTTGGCAGTGTTTTTCCCCCTTAATCGTAGCCAGAGAGCTGGAGTGACTTCTCTTGGATGAGGGATGAGGTCCATTTGTTCTTCTTCAAGCTTTCCTATCAATCTTATTGCCTTCAACCAGTAGGCTTTAAGACTACACTCTGTGACTTTAAAACTTTTTTCAATTTAATACACCCTAAAAGTTAACCCGGCACAACCAACGTGGGGAGCTTTTGTATTCTTGCCAATATTGCGAGTTTTTTATAAGTGCAAGGGAAAGATACTGATACCTTACAGACAACCTTCGTCTAAATAGCGAGGATTTCTTTTCTTTCTTTCTTTTTTTTTTTGGTAGGGGGGTGTTTAGAAAGAAAAGACCAATGATTTAATCTGATTTTACCTAAAGGGAAAACATACATACTTCAGCAGATGTGAACGTTAGATTCTACTTCGGTTCACCATGTTTTGTGCCTTAGAGATTGTAGATGCTTAGTACATGATGCAGGAGAATTAGTTTGATAGTTTTTATTTTCCGAGAAGACAACACTCAAGGAGGGCATTTTTAGGACGGTCTAGGACTACTAGTGGAAATGCTAATAAGGATAAAAAAGTTTCAACGGGAAACTCACTGGTAGGAACTGATTGTGAATATAAAAAAGGGAAAATACCACCAAAAATCCCAAATTATGCCACTTGTGACAAATTTACCTTGAATTTTTTTTTGTGACACGAAAAATTTCAAATTATGCCACATTGACAAATTTATCCTGGACTTTTTTTGTGACATGAAAAATCTTAAATTATGCTACTTGTGACACATTTACCCCATAATGCTTTGGCCCATGGGCATTTTCGTCTTTTTCCTTCCTTTTTTTCACTTATTTTTTTCTTTTCTTCTCTCTCTTCCCTCCGCCGGCCATGGTGGAGGGAAGCCGGTGAGGGCTGCCTTCGCCGGCGTTGGGCGAGGGTGAGGGCGAGGGCGAGAGCGAGGGCGAGGGCAGCCTCGCTCGATGTCGGTGAGGGTTGCCCTCGCCAACCCTCGCCAGCATCGGGGAGGGCAGCCCTCGCCCGCTTCCCTTCACCATGGCCAGCGAAGGGAAGAGAGTGAAAAAGAAAAAGGAAAAAGACGAAAATGCCCATTAGCCAAAGTATTGTGGGGTAAATGTGTCACAAGTGGCATAGTTTGGAGTTTTTCGTCTCACAAAAAAAATTTCAGAGTAAATTTGTCACAAGTGGCATAGTTTAGGGTTTTTGGTAGTATTTTCCGTATAAAAATTAGATCATATTTCTTTTGCTCTTTGAAATTTGATCTTCTTGTTCCTTGTAAAATTTGTTTATGTTAATATATTCCCTGAGCTTCACACTGGTTTAAATTGTATTTTTCCGACTTTTTGGCTACAAGTTACAGTGTTTCACTCTCTTTCGTATTTGAATTTGGACAAGTCAGACAAATCTTTTGACACCAATTTGCATTCCATACTTGGTCATTAAAATAAAGTCAAGAACTTCAAATCAGTCGAGCAAGATATGATTCTGCTCAAAAAGCAAGTGGTATCAATACTTTTAGTAATAAATTGAGCAAACTAGTGAAGCTTTGTCTGGATGTTTTGTTTTCCTTTTTTTATTTGGTGTTTTTTGGGTGGGGGTTGAATGGGGCAAAATATTAATGGGAACAAAATGAGACTAGAACCAAACTTATTGTGTAAAAAAATAATTTTTCCTAAACACCAATGATGATGTAAATTTTTCATGGTTGTGTTCTAAGTCTAAAGAGCACAAAAGTTACTTTTATTTACATATTCTTTTTGTTGTGGGGGAAGGGGCCTGTATTTTATTCTTACTTCAACCTATTATGTAAATTGACTGTCTTTTAATATTACAATCCATATCATGAACTGTTGACGTTTGAACATGTCTGTTTGTCTTGATTTATACTTCTCTTGTAAGTACTATACTAATATATGTTTCTTCTCATGTTAGGGTGAATTTCTATGCCCTGTTTGCCGTCGTCTGGCAAATTCAATCTTGCCTGCCCTACCAGGTGTTGGTCAGATGTTGTGGAAGCAATCAGCGAGTTCATTTCCCAATTCTTCGCAATGTCCTTGGCCTGGTGCAAGCAGTGACACAACTTCGCTTCATTTACCGGAAGCCTTGTGCCTTTTGCAATCTGCAGCCGATTTAGTAAAGAAGGGGGAACTTTTTAAAGCTTTTCCTCTTCATAGTAACTCTAGCTTAAGATCAAAACTCAAATTGCTCTGTGATCTGCTATCTAAGATGTATTTTCCAGGCCAACAGAAAAGATCATCTAGGACTGCTAAGGCAACTTGCTCAGTTATCATGTGGGATACTCTTCGTTACTCGCTTATATCAACAGAAATTTCTGCTCGTAGCGGAAGGACGTCTCTCACCCCAAATCTTAGCCTTAGTGCCTTGTTCAAGGAAATTTCATCTGCTGGGAAGTTTGTTTTCTCCTTGTTTTTGAGGGCCATTCAGAGCATGAGGACTAAGGATACCCTAGATGTTCTTCAAAGATTTAGAGGCATTAAGCTCTTTGCAGATTCAATCTGCTTTGGCATTTCGACGGATCGCCCATTTTCTCCTGATGGCAAAGAAGGTAATTCCTTATTATATGATTAAAGTGTTATATTTGTTGTCTTTCTTTCTGCCCCATTTTACTGTTTCATAGTAGTCAGGCGTCCTCTGTAAGGGATGCTTCTCCTCTATTTCTTTAAGCTGTCTGTGTTATCTTCCTTGCTCGTCATTAAGAACATGTTACAAACATATTTATGGAAATGGTGTGAAATCCAGGAAATACATTGGCTAATTTAGTCCATTACTTAATGAATCTTAGAGAATCAAATTATATCTTTTTATCATCTTTATATGTCTTTTTAGCTTGAGCCGTTTATATCTCAACCCTTGACTGATTACGGATATACTTGTCGTATATCTATATGATTGATCCTTGTTTTCTCTTCTCCTCATGACAACAGTTTTGTCTTATTTATTTTTTCATTTGGTATATTCGGTATGTTGAAGGGTGAGGAGAAATATAACATGCTTAATTTCTAAGTCTTTATCTTTTTTACTCATCTGTATCTTTCTATACAGATGGGTTGTTAAGTTTTAAATTAACGGCTCATATATATCTGTATCTAAATAATGTTTGTTGCATCAGATTAAACTGGAAACTTGCTTTTTTTCCCAGTGCAAAACTATTAAGAAGGCTACATCAGCCTTTTTGGAGGTTTTTTTTTTTTAGTTTTTGATGGGGAATTGAGGTGGGAGTAGTGTTGTGGGTGCTTCTCTTCTTTTATATGAATAGGCCCGGCATTTCCTTTGCAACTAATTCACTATCCTACCATCAAGTATACTAACAATTCTTCCCCATGGTGTTGCATGTGCTTGATATGTATTGATTCGATTTGGTTTGGTTTTTGGTTAGGTTTCGTGGGATTTGCAAATTAAGCAAAATTTGTCGGTTTGAACATTTCGAAAACCATAACCATAATCTAAATAAAAGTTAAACCATCTAAACTTAAACATCATTCATGACATTCTCATCTTATATGGAAAAACTATGTATGTTCTATTGAATATACAAAGAATAGGAGATGTTTTCTATATGAGGAAATGTCTTATCTATAGTATCATGTAAATGTTGTTTAAACTCAAACACATAAGATTATAATTGAATTTCTTTTTTATATTTAAATACGGACATTTTGGGGTTATCTATCTTAGGACATGCATGGTAATCATTTTGTTTTTCTGTTTTTCTATTTTTTTGTTCCCGAGAATAGGAATTCGTTTGGTAATGCAATTTCATTTTTTTTTTATTTTCAAGACAAATTTTTAGCCCAAAAATAGGTTTGGAATAGAAATGAGAAGTATAAATTTTCTACTTTTCTATTTCTAGAACAGAATCATAAATAAAAACTCTTACTTTCCACCACCACCACCTCTTCCTCCACCACCACCAATGTTGCCCCCTCCACCTCCCTCGACCTCCTTGAGTGCCACCTTGCCATCAAGAACTTCTGGCATGCCAATGAGGAGACCCATCGCCTTCTCATTGCCTTGGCCGGCAATGCTGCCATCAAGTGCGGCTATGTCTTCTTATCTGAGGCCCACTTCATCGCCGCAGCCGACCTCAAGGCGATTGATGACCTATTGAGTCGCCACGGCAACGACCGCTTTAAATACGACATTCGGAAAAGGCTGTGGGACAAGGGCAAGAGGGACTTCACGAGGTTCTTCATCAGGGTCGGGTGGATGAAGAAGTTGGACATGGAGGTTGGGCAATACAATTATAGGTCATTCCCAATTGAGTTAATGTGGGAGTTAAAGGAGGACACTCCTAAGGGTCACTAGCCACTCACCTATGCCCTGAGAGGGACTCAGTTGCTCAACATTATCCTCTCTCATCCTGTTTTCACTGATACGAAAGAAGAAGAAGAAGAAGAAGAAGAAGAAGAAGAAGAAGAGGCAAAGAAAAAGCTCATTCAACAATTAAGAACGGTGGGTTGTTGAAGGGGTGGAAGGACAAGAATACCTCCTCAAAGCCAAAACCCAAAAGGGTGTTCAAACCAAGCTACAATAAAATTGTCCAACTGTAGGCATTCTTCACTAAGGAATGTCATTGAAAGATCATTTGTGACATTAAAGAATCGCTTTTTCATTTTGAGGCACAGGCCTTTATTTACAATTCGAAAGCAAGCACTTATTATAATTGCATGTTGTGCTATGCATAATTACATCTGTGATCAAGGCAAGAGGGATAAGAACTTTTTCCTATATGGAGATCTGGAGTATCCATTTGGATCTATAAAAGATGACGTTACAGACGATAGATCAACTGAGGGAACAGAAATTATAGAAATTGTCGTTATCAGATGAATTTCTGTTCCGGGAACAGAAATTTTGTGTCGTTATCAAACACGTTTCTCTACTCAGAAACTCGTCCAGGGAATAAAAATAAAAAATTTCTGGCCAAAAATTGTTTCCAGGAACAGAATGGTTACCATTCATGCCGTTATAGTTTTGTTCAGAAAAATGTCGAACTAAAATCAATTCAAAATCATCAATTAATTGACTTGTTAAATCTTAAAAGTACTTCTTAATCCGACATGGAGTAGTAAAAGTAGATTAGTAACTTAACAAAAGTTGAAGTATGAATAGATTTCAAGTTGAAAATTAGGCAAGCTCTTATATCGTGGAGTGTTAATGGAAAAATCTTTCCTTAATTTCCTTAGCGATATTTGAACAGTGCAATATGTACATCTCTAATAGTCTATATATCAATGCAAAAATGGATTGGAGACAGAACCGATAGTTTTTTGGATCCGATTCTTTTATAACTAGAATAGAAGTTCTAAATATTCTTGTATTATGGAAACCTTGTCTACTTTTAGTTTGTCTTCTCCCTTATTTGATACCTGATTCGAGAAAATGATTAGCTTTGCTTATTTAAGGGTGCTAACTCCCTGTCAAAATTCTACCTGGAAACATAAATGAGACAAAACATATGAGAGATCCGATACTTCTCTTGTGCATGTGGTGGAGATTACTCTTACACTTAGTTTGGATGGAGTAATTAGAAGAGAATGGAAAGGATATGGATAATGCCCTCAGAAGAGAAAAAAGAAGATGGGAAAGGATTTGATTTGTTGTTGTTTAGATGCTTACGAAAGAAAAGAAAGAAAACGAAGGGGATTTGACCATTTCATGTTTGACTGAAGAAGTGAAAAGAATGGAAGGGAGTCTAATTATATTTATATGACCCTCTTGTCCTCCTTCATAGATAGTATAGATGAAAATTAATACTAAATTAACTCATGCTACAGAATACTCATTTAAAAAGATTGAAGGGTCACTCTCTTGTCCCTTTGCTAATACGACTTTTCATCACTGCTTGCATTTTCACGGGTCATCTAGAAAGGAAGAAGTTGGCGAGCTTTTAAAAATGAGGAAAGTTCTAATGGTGATGTAGAGGATGGTTTGCCTGCCACCTTAATTTTTGGCATTGTGGTGGCAGATCCTTCGACGCCAAGTCTTAATGAATTTCTAATGTATTTTCTAACTCCTAAGTTGCAAGTGGGAGGCACCCCCTTGGTGCTCTTTAATATTCTCGAAAAATTTAGCTCTCACATTCACTTCGAGCATGGGCGATTACTTTTTTATGATTATTACTACTTACTATTATTCTAGAACCTAGGGACTGGGAAGAGTAAGAGGAAATAGGATATATAATTTTTTCCTATTTTCATTTAAGCTTTGGTTTTCAGAGTTTGAAGGGAATGAATGAAAAGAAAGAACTGGAGAGGACCACATTTCTGCTCCTCATTAGACTTCTCCAAGGAGCACCCCTCTACATATATGTTATTAAATAAGTTAGATTGGATTAGATTAGCTTTTTCTTATGTTGATTTTGCTTTCTAATCTCTTACCATTTTTATTCTTTCTTCGGTTGGTTCTCTTTCCTAATGTCCTTTTAATTCCCTGAATTAGGGTAACAGCCATGACTTGAGAAAGCTTTTTAAGTTGTTCCTTTGTTAGTTGATTCTATATGACATCTTTTTTATATCTGTTTGAAATGAGGTAAGATTTGGTTGTATAGTCATCGTGCTCATATAGCATTGGACAAGCAGCTAAAATAAGTAGTTGGGTCATGTTGTTAGTTTTCACTTCATCACTTGATTTCTTGTTGAATTTCTTGGGTCTTCACTTCATAGGCAGTATGTTGTGTACTTTGGAAGATTTCAAGGGGGAATCACTACATCCTGATCTTCATTTCTGGAAACGAGCTGCCGATCCTGTCCTTGCTCATGACCCTTTTTCATCTCTGATGTGGGTTCTCTTTTGTCTCCCTTGCCCCTTCCTGCTATGCGAGGAGTCCCTATTATCACTTGTGCACCTTTTCTACGTTGTCTCCATCACTCAGGTTTGTTACTGGCATCCATTTTCTTTTACATTGGCATTTGGAGCTCTATTTGTTTGTTTTCTTTTTCTTTTTTCGTTTTTTTTTTGGTACAGTGGCATATAGTTGTTGTCACGTAGTTGGATTCTTATGTTTTAATTTTATGGATATGCAGGCTATAATTTCATTTTGTGGGAAACATAGAGGTGAGATGGATGAATTAGGCTTTCATAATGGTATGGTCAGTGACGTCTGCAAATTTATGAAAGAGTGTGGATGTGATTTCGAGTATGCTGTTTCTGACCATGTCGATCCATCATGGGGCATTGACAATGTAGTCTGTAACTTGAGCTTACCTTATTTGCGGAGATGTGCATTGCTGTGGAAGCTTCTGAACTCGTCTGCCCATAGCCCATTCTTTGATAGGGGTAATGATTCAGATGGGCCTTTTTATGCTGCCCATTTCTCAGACAGTTCTGTGGAGCTCAATGAGATTCAAACGCTTGAGAAGATGTTCAAGATCCCCTCGATTGATAAGATATATAAAGATGAAAAGCTCTGCTTTTTGGTCTTAAGGTGGATTCGTCATCTCTGCAATGAGGCTCAGCTTTGTAGGATCACTTGCATTGCACGCTGTGTCCCTGCAGTTCCTTTTAAGCTGATGCAACTACCCTACCTATACCAGGACCTTTTGCAGAGGTTTGTTTGGATGGTGAATACTTTCAAGAATTTGACACTTTTTTTTCCCATCCTTTTCTGCCTGCTAGTATACATCATTCATGTTGCAAATGTATGAACAGGTATATTAAGCAGCAATGCCATTACTGCAATACTGTTATAGAGGAACCCGCATTGTGCCTGCTATGTGGTAGAATATGCTCACCAAGCTGGAAATCATGCTGCAGGTTTTCTCAATTCACCTCAGTTAGCAGTACATAGTTTGGATGGAGACATGCTGTTTGACTGGAATCATAAGTTTTAATCTCGAACTTAATTGACCTTGTCTATTCTTTTCCTGAAGGAAAAGTGGATGCCAAGGTCATGCATTTGCCTGTGGTGCTGGTATTGGAGTATTCTTGCTGATCAGGGTATGACTACTTGCTATTTGTGGATTTGTGGGAAGTCCCACTTAAGACCTCTCTGTCTCTGTCTCTCCCTCTCCTTATTCACCTTGTGGACTTTCTTTTTCTTGTTGCAGAGGACAATGATTTTGTTCCAAAGGTCTGCACGTCAATCAGTTTGGCCGTCTCCGTACTTAGATGCGTTTGGGGAAGAGGTTAGCTTTTTTACCTGGATGTGGTTTGGATTTTTTATTCTTGGGTGGAAGCTTAAATCTCGTGTTTTCACTTAAGCTAATTTTCTTTGGGACTGGCCTATTATCTGCAAGAATTATGTTTGAGTAGCTTTTCTCTAATTTGCTATGGTGTGGCTTTGCAAGATCTTAGCAGAAGGATATAAATGTTGATTTTTTTAGGCAGAGAATCATTTAGGATGTGTTTTTAGAGGCTTTGGTCTTTCTTCTTTCGGTTCAATCTTTTCTTGTACCATTTAAAAAACGTAAACATTGACATGTAGGATCATTTTGGAGTGTTTCCTGTTCCATTTTTAAATTTCAGGATTTTCTTATTTGGTGGGGAAGCAATGTTTCAGTGGAAAAGAAAGAACTTTTAAGAGTTTTTAATCACGCTACATTCTTCAGTTCGTCAAAAGAGCATGTTACTTTGTTGCCATGGCTTGAGAGTATGTCTCTGTTTGTTTCAATGGAAGAGCAAGAACTTTAGAAGTTTTTAAACACTCTATAGTCTTCAGTTCATCAAAAGAGCATGTTACCTTGTTGCCTTGGCTTGAGAGTATCGTCTCTCTTTATGCTGTTTTCATTTCTTTAAATGTGTCATCAAATAGTTCGGAGTGACTTGATAATTGCAATTACTCATGCTATCTTCTGTGTCAATTGGCTTCACTACTCTTTGTAAAGCGTATAATGTACATGTAGTTTGATTAGCTCTTTTCCCGTAAAGTGATGGATTTATATTCATCTTTGAGAGATGGCTGCTGGACGGTGAATTAAGTCATTGTTTGGTTTTATGGATGATGGCATCGTGCATTCTTGTCCACGACTCATATGATACATACTTTTTTGTTTGAATTCGATTGATGATGGAAGTAATTTCCTGGACAACTTGCAAAACGAGGTCAAATCTTGGCTAATAGGTGTTGCCTGAAACTGTCGATTGTTTATTGATGTGATGTGGTTGGTCATGAATGCTTTGGAATTTGGCTTTGTCAGTTGTGGCCATTAAGCAGGCCAGTGCAAAGACTGCAAGAAGAGCTGAGAGCTTTGCAGGGCATATGTATGAAAAGAGAAAAGATTCAGTTGATCCCCCAAGTGACTTTTTTGGCTGATTTGGCGGGAATGAAACTGGAGATTTATCGATTATACATAGTCATTTTGTAAAAATTAGGGACTCTTGGCTTTTTTTTTTTTTATTTCTTGGGTATGCACAGAGCTTGAGTGTTAATACAAATGCCATTCTAGATGGGGACAAAGCATTGGGGTCAGACGGTTTCACTTTGGCATTTTTCAGGGAGTAGTGGGCAGTAGTGAAAGGTGACTTGATGAAGGTTTTTTGAGGATTTTCATGTGAGAGGTGCATTTGTCTGTAGAAGCAATGCTACTTTTATCACTTTCGTTCCTGAAAGAGGCAGTGCACTTAACATCAAGGATTTCCGCCCTATTAGTTTAGGGAGCATTGTGTACAAAATTCTCTTTAAGGTGCTTGCAAAGAGATTAGAACATGCAATGCGGTGGGTCCTTTTGAGAGTGCTTTTGTTGAAGGAAGATGCATTTTAGATGCAGCTTTCATTGCGCATGAGTTAGTGGATTCCCAACTAAAGGCAAAGAAGAAAGGTGTTACCTGTAAACTTGATATGGAGATGGCATATGACCATGTCTCCTGGGATTGCGTTTTGTTTGTTCTGAAGAAGATGGGCCTTGGGAGCGGTGGTGGTGCGACGGGATAAAACGGTTTATTTCAACCCAGAGCTTCTCTGGTCTTGGTAGTGGCAGCTCAACCAGTTGTTTTCAATCTTCTCGAGGCCTTAGACAAGGTGACCCTTTATCCACCTTGTTGTTTATCCTGGTAATGAGGGACCTTAGCAAAATGTTTTGCAAAGCATCCGTGTAGGGTTTGCTTTCTGACTTCAAAGGTGTGCAATCATGGCATGGAAATGATTGTTTATTGACTCCTCTTTGTAGACGATACTATCATTTTTGTGAACATAGTGTTCAGCAGTTACTTTATTTGAGGAGTGTACTCTTGTGTTTTGAAGCAATTTTTGGGCTTAAGATCAGTCCGAGTGAAAGCGAGCTTATTCCGCTAGGTGAAGGAGTGCATGGTACTTTGTTATGTTCGTTTCGGGGTGTTGGTTAGGTTCTCTCCCCATCACCTACTTAGGTATTCCTTCGGGTGCTAGTTTCAAGAACAAGAGTATCTGAGAGCCCCTTTTTGAGGAGATTGAGAAGAGATTGTCTGGTTGGAAAAGATTAGAGGCTTGCTCTTATTCAGAGGGCTCTGTCCAATGTTCCTATTTATTTTATGTCTCTCTTTCCCTTCCCTTGTTTGGTGGCTAAGTGGCTGAAAGCTATTCAGAATAATTTTTGGTGGGGTGATACCGAGGAGGCTTGCAAGTTCCATTTGGTCAATTGGAAAGCAGATAAACAACCTTTTTGCAATGGTGGATTAGCCATTTAGTCCCTTTCATTATTCAACAAGGTTCTTCTTGGCAAATAGCTTTGGCAGTTCAGTGTTGATAATGAACATCTGGGAAGCAGAGGAGTAGCGGTTGCTATTTTTGGCCTCAGTGTTGTCATAGGCGAAAGGCGCACTTCAGGCACTAGGACCAAAAAACGTCTCAGGTGAGAAGCGCAAAAAAGGGAAAAGAACATATACTGAGCAGAGATGTTTGAGAGAGAGAGAGAGAGAGAGAGAGAGAGAGAGAGAGAGAGTCAAACACAAAAGAAAGTGAGAGTTGGGGTACTGTGACTTTGGTCAATTCTTCTAGTGACCTATGCTGTAGGCTTTAGCAGCCTTTAACAGTAGCAATAGAGACAGGTTGCCACTTGCTGTTAAAGTCAGAAAAGTTTTTTGGTCTTATAAAGTTACTTTCTTGACCCTCACTATGGATAAAGCTTTTTCCCGGTAACTACTCTGAAAAGTCTTTTTGAATATAAATAACTCCTTTTGGCCTCTTTTTGGTCAGTCAAGGGCTTTAGTGCTTTTCGCGCGATGGCTTAAGTTTTCCATTCTTGGAAAAGAAAACCCAATGCACCACCTCACCTGACTACCTAGGAGCTTCCCTGTTGCGCCTTTGACTACACTGTTCAACCTTGAGAAGGCACGTTGATCACTAAGGATAGGAGAGTTTCACACGTACCGGGATATAGAAGAGGATTAAAGAGGATTGGAGTGAGTTTATTTTGTTTACTTCACTCAAATTATGTTATGGAAAGCGATTTTTTGCTCTGACGATTGGTGGGGGAACGGTTTCAAGGGATCAGTTCCCAGATCTCTGCATGAAGCTTTGGTAGTGGACTGTCATCGGTAAAACAAAAGAATGATCATTTGGGAGATTGATTACTTGAGACAAGCCCAAGGTTGGGAATTCAAAGCTTTTGCCTGCTTTTTTGTTGTCTTTTATAATTTGAAGATTTCAACTGCTTCCGAGGATGCTTTGGTGTGGAACAATGAAAGAGATGGAATCTTTTCTGCGAAGTCTTACTACTAGATAGGGAGGTTGCTGGTAGAATGGATTTTCCTTGGAAAGCGATTTGGAAAGTTAGTTTTCCAGCTAGAGTTTCATCTTTTTGCTTGGATTGCAACTTGGGGACGAATCCTTACTTTAGATAACCTTCAACAAAGAGGCAAAGTACTGGTCCTTAGCTGGTTCCTCTGCAAAAAGGAGACAGTCAGTGTGGTATCTCCTCGTTCATTGTTGTTGGATGAGAATGGTTTGGAGAGTTTCTTATGCTTGCACTGTTTTATCTTGGGTTGTTGGAGGTTTCATCCAGTAAGAGCTTTGGGCTTGGCAGTGCATTTGTTTACAGCGCAACAGGACAAAAGGATTCCCTCAATTCTTCTCTCTGTTTTTTGATGGAGAGGATTCTCTCCCACTTCTATTTTTATTGAAAATTGGCCTAGAAATATGCTTTTGGTGGACTGGAAATTGCATATGCAAGTAAATGCTTTGGTTGATATAGTCGATGATATATCTTGTATTTGAGCTCCCTTTTGGTTTCGAGAGCTTTTTTGGGTTCTTTTTGTATTTGTTGGCACCCCCTTGGTGAACTATAGTTTAACTTTTTATCTATTGAATAAACTAAAGATTTGTGCCGTTCTAGACCAACTGGACTTCTTACTTGATTTTGTAAATGGTTGGGTATTCCCTTGGTGCTTTTTTAATTATTTACCTTACTATTCTACAAAAAGATGACAGAAGTATGTTGTCTAAATGTGAGAGCAACTAGTTTAAGTTCCATTTGCTCATTATATGATGCAGTATGTGTCAATGCACCACTATGCGAAAGTCTTAGCTTTCGGCAGTTATTTGATTTTTGCATCGTCTAGATCTTGACTTATCAATGCACAATGACTCTGAAGCTTCAGTTTCAGCAGTGTTGTTAATGTCAGCTATAAGTTAATAACATGTTACTCATCTGTCCTAATTCTCTGCAGGACAATGATTTGCTTAGGGGAAAGCCTCTGTACTTGAACGAAGAACGTTATGCTGCTCTTACCTATATGGTGATGGTTTTTTCTTGTTATGCTTCTTCCAATGTTATCTATATAACATTAACTTTAGAAATTAGTTCTCTTTAGTCAGTGACATTAAGATGTAAAATGAGGAAAAGCATTGATTGTGATTGTGTCCTTTAGAGAACATGCCCATCTTGTGCAGAATATTTTTTCAGTTAGTATGAATCCTACTTCTTTTCCACCTTTCTTGATCAAACATCATCTGTTTTTCAGGTGGCTTCACATGGACTAGACCGAAGCACCAAGGTTCTTCGTCAAACAAGTGTTGGTGCCTTATTCTTTTAGATTGGTTGCTAGGACTTCGGCAAAGGTCAGCCCATGTTTTTGTTTACTTGCCGTTGTTCCATCTTTTGAGGGGCAGCCTGTTGACTCCTGATATTTGATCATATCAGAGGACTCATTATGAAGGTGATATTGAGTGGTGGCAAGATGGCTGTGCATATGCCAAGGTTGTCGATATGTGGATATTATGGCAGTTAAGCTTCTCTGGTCCACTGGTCATGAATTATGTACAGGACAATGGTAGGTTGCTCAATTATTTGCTTTGTTTGGCTACTGTTAGGGCCTGGTTGATAATCTTAATTAAGTGTTTGAAATTAAAAAATTCAGCTGTTAATGAAATTAAGTTGGTTTGTTAACCATAATTAATTTCAACTTAAAAGATTTAATTAAGTAAAAAATTCACTTAATCCAGTAAGTAAAGCAGGGTCACCTAATTCGTTTAATGGAAAATTAATTGATTAATTAGGATCATCCCAATTATATTATTAAACTTACCAATGATAATTGCAATTCCATACTTAGAAAGTAATTAATATCATTTAGTAATCCATTCCCAGTTATGATCAAACAATTTCTGTTCTTGTTTTCAGTACTTAAGGTTATTCACACTTAAATTTTAGAATTTACATTTTCAGCATTTATTGTCTGGTTTTACCAAACAAGCCCTTATTCATGTATTTCTAGTTGAATCCCTCTTTTGCCTTTCGTATGTGATCTAGTTAGGGAGCATATTATGTAGTTCAATTTCTTATGAACAGACATCTGGGATCAAAAAAAGGCTTGGCAGGCATACCAAACTTGTAATAGGCCGGCTTCTATTTCTTTGTTTAATACGGATTGTGAGGCTGGGAAATGCCATTAAGGTAAATGAATATATCATTTCTTGTCTTAGAAATTCAGGTGTTTTAATTTTATTATCCTACTTACCGTTTATGAGTTTTATCATCATAGCACTCTTATTGGAAAAAAAATATGCCATGGACCTCCCTTTTTCAGGGGATTATCTCAGAGTAATACATGTTCCATTATTTTTTTAGTAAAAATTAGTAAAAATGGAACAATTTGGTTCAGAGGAACAAAGAGAAGACTGTTGAAGTTCCAGCAGCTAGTTCAAAGGTTCTTAGGTTCCATTTTGCCCATGTTCCATTATCTTCGCTATGTTTGTTTCATGTCTTTATCAAATATCTTAGTTGGACATTGATAAGCTACATCACTCCATTTTTTTTGCAAAAACACACGCTAATCTTGCTTCTTACTTGCTTGAGTGATCGTTTTTATGATTCTCCTCCTCATCTATTGTAATTTTAAGGCATTCATGATCATGCATGATGAGTATACCACTTTGGTCAACATCCATCTCTTCTTCCTGATCATTCCATTTAATTGCTTGTTCTCTCTCATCCCTCTAAACAAAACTTTTGGCTTTCCCCAGAAAAAGCAAATCAAATACCATATTATGATTGTACTATTCTATGATCTGGTATTGTTCCATGATCCAGATTAAATTGAAAATAGCAGATTCTAAGGATCAATGTTATTGGACAGGATAGCAATCCACCCATGAATATGATACTAGTTTTCTCAAGAAATTGGGGCTAATTTTAGCTCACCCCAAATCCACTTTCATGCCTCATCATATTTTAGGCCGAGATCCAATATTATGGCATCGGATTTGGAAAGAATATTGCTTGTGAACTTCATCTTCCAAAGATCCATAGGAGAGACGGTGCTCATGGGGAGTCTAACTCCATCTTCTGTCTTCTAAACAACAATATCTGAAGTTGAACTTCTTGTTTATCTTTACCTCCAATCAACTTCATCTTTCCTCATCTTTTGTTAAGAATAACTTCTTGTTTCTCGTTCTTTTGCAACTCATGAATGTGGCGAACTTCTAGCTGCTTTGTAAGACCGGTGGAAGTGGTTCTCTTCTTTGATTTCCTTCGGTTCTTTGCATTTGTGCTGTTGCTCTTTTAATATTTTATTATCCACCATTGATTATCATTTTTTTATTTTACTGAGTCAGTTTTCCTTTCGTGCTAGCTTCTCTTTTCCAATATCCATTTTTACTTTTTGCTTATTGTGTCAATAAATCATATTGACTTGTGTTAAGTTGTGCCTGTTTCTCTTATGCTCCATTTAGTTCGTGGAAAATAAATGATTTGAAAAATATTTTCCTAAAATTGATCGTTTGTATTGCTTGAATGATTAATCAATGATTTTTTTTTTATTTTCGGCAATAATTTGTCTAAATTTTTTATGAATGATGAAAATATTTCTCGTATAAATTTTCGGCAATAATTTGTCTAAATATTTTTGTGAATGATGAAAATATTTCTTGTATATTTAGTTTTGTGAGCAATACAAGCAATTATTTTTAGAAAAATATTTTCCGAGTCATTCATTTTCCGTGAACAAACGCACCATAGGTTAGATCCTTGTTCAGTTGCAACTTGCATTATCTAAAAAAAAATTTAAGTAGTTCAAGTAGCAAGAACATAGGGGGCTTCTGGTAATAGGATGGGAGACAAGAGCTTACAATTGGGAATGATGGAATTATAAGAATGCAAGGAGAATTTGTCAAGTTACGTACGCTGGTGGAACTATCAAAACATCATTTTATATGCTAGGATATATATTTTATGCTTAGGTTGAAAGTTGGCAACGAGAATGTGCTCTTCATCCCTTTTATTTATGGTCTTTGGGGATTTGGAATAAGAAAGCAATGTGAATAGAAACTGGGAATGAAAGAGGCCGTTACTATGCTTTTCAACAAAGGGGAGGCGGAAATTCACAAGAAAAGGGGGGCACGACTTAAACAAAAATGATAATTGCTTAGATTCACGATTAATTATGAGTTACAACAACTAAATTAAAATTATGGCCTCTTTCTCTTTTTATTTTCTATTTCTTGGAGAGTTTTTGAGTAAATTTTTATGAGTTTGCTTGCTGTTATCAATTTCTTTCGCACTTTAACCTGAAAAACGTCTCATTCCAATTCCAAGGCTTCAGCCTGTGAGTGGATGATATACCGTTCAATTAATTATTGCTTATTTCAAGTCCTTTTATATCGTTCCAATTTTCTCATTTGACTAAATAAACGATAGCTAGGAATATAAAGTCAAAGCCAACAGTCATGGCCACCCCAAACATGCGTCATTCGCCCTTAGCTATTTTTTCATCTCCAGTATTCATTGTTTGGTCATTAATTATAGCGTTACATCTACTACTTCATCAAGCAATATCCTGACAGATCTCTTCCTTTGTTTCTTCTTTTCTACTATCCTTTGTTGAAATGAACATCCCATTAATTTCAATGCCCATTTTATGAAATTGGTGGGAAGCGCGGCTTTTTATGAAGCAGTGATCTATCTAGTTACACTGTTTTTGCTCACTTTGTTATTTATAGCTGTTATTTATAACCGTTTATCTCATCTTGTTGAACTTATTATGACAGGTAATTTTGCTCTTCCACCATCCATCGGAGTTTGTTTGCACCTAATTTATCTTTGTGTCGCTGGCTCATACTTCTACTGTACATTCTCTCTCCTCTGTACATGCGTTTTTATCAGTCTTCTGAGTAGGGTGTAAACTCCAGGATCTTAATTTGTATGATCTTGACATAACTACAAGATTGCTGGCTCATGCTCTTGCAATAGTATTTAAGCTCTTGATCTCTCTTGCCAATTTCTTTTGTGCTTTTTATTCTTATATTCACTCTTTCACTCGGAAATTGTGGAGAAGTCTCATTGTTCAGCTCGTGTTTCTGACAATCACATAGTATGCAATCAATTAGGTTATTGTCATGATATGTGGTAACCACTCTGGTTGCATATAAAATCTAGCCACAGCTGTTAGAGAGTTGCCCCGCTGATGAAGCTGATTGGTTCTGCTGTAAGCTCTTCCCTATGAAGGACTTTGGTGGCGCCTGGTTGCTTCTGAAGGCATCGACCTTTTGATGCAAATTATTTGTCACCATTCTTTTGGCTGAGATGTTTGTATTATGAAAAGCCAAGGCAGGGTGATCAATGGGGGCTCTAGTTTCCAAAACATGGGTGACATTTTTCTTGTAGTGAACAATGACAGGAAGCATCAAGTTAATTCGACTGGATCTGTGAACTTTGCAAAGTAATTTAGTGGTAAATGACTCTGAAAGTTGAATCGACCATCTTATGGGGTTGTTTCAAAGCCAACGCTTTGCTTAGTAGAAACTATCAATGTTTCCTTTTGATGCAATGACGTGACTCCCTCTTTTTCTAATAAAATTGAGATAATGACACAAATGGTTCCTGAATTTTTGTCCAATGTGTAATGTCCTTTCAAACTTTTAATTTGTTCAATGTGATCTTAAAGCTTTATTTCAATGTGCAATGTCATTCCTAAATTTTTAATTTGTTCAATGTGATTCTTAAACTTTTGGCTTATGTATAATTAGTTTTTAAACTATATGAAACTTTAATTGATAAAAGAATTATATTGGAAATTTTCATGTATTCTTATGGACTAAATTAAATATATACCAAAATGTCATGAACTACATTGTACAACTAAAGCTCGGGGATGGCATTGTATATTTAGCTAAAGTTTAGGGACTAAATAATATATTGAGTCAAAATTTAGGAATCACTTGTGTCACTTTCCCAACAAATTTCTTTTTCAGTAAATGGGCTTAGTTTTATTGTCACATCGTTTTGGGGCATATTGACTATAGCCGAAGCTTAGCTAAATTTATCTTTGCCGTAAATCTCATTAAATTTTGGTTCTCATATGCAATGAACGGTCAATTTATGCCCCCATAGTATAACAAAAACAAGAACTCCAGGAGAATCTAATTTCTTCTTATCAATTGCTTTTGCACTGGCAAGTAAACATTAGATACTAACATAGATCGGTTGGCATCTTGTGGAGTTCAATCGAATCTTTAACTAGTAGACGAGAGAGAGGTGGGAAAGTGCTGGAGGTGCATCATGAAAACAATTTTGACTCTCTTCTTCGTTTATCCTCAATTTGTTTCTTCACTCTGTATAATTTAATACGTGACTATTGTTTTATTCTGAATCGTGTAGATGACAAGTGAATCCTGGAATCTCGCGTTTCTGGTAGATGGATTTCAATAAATGAAAGTTCCTAATGAAAAATGCAGTCCCTTTGGGTATGTTCAAAAAACACTGAACTCGATGCTCATGCTCAAAAGTAACAACCACCTATGCATACGAGCATCAAAGTATTCAAGAAACGAACAGAAACATCACTAAAATGCGTCCAGAAAGAAGTATAGCAGGAATGCTATTGCTTAAAAGATCTACCTGTTAAGGCGGGTCATGAAAACATGACCCTTTCAAGCTACTCTCTTATCGCTCATTTTACAGTAAGAATTTCCATCTACACTCAGTTGAAGTAACGAGTTAGATATTGGATGGTAAAGATTATTGTGTTTGTCGATTCTTCTACACTCTTATGCAAGAATATCTGTTGCTACATCAAACTCCCAACACGACACTGCCATCTCATTCATTGGGGATCTTCTCAGGAGGGGAAAAAAAACCAATGACAACACCATTGTTCCTATCAGCAAGTGAGGGTCATCTTGGATTTGACTGCTGTTCTGCTTGGTTGAGCTCCGCCAGTCTAATTCCAACATATGCTGATACCTTCAGGAATTTTTCAGCACAGTGAAGCACGCATCTCTCCTCTTGCTTGCCAAGAGACTTGCGATAGAAAGAATCGATACAATCGATAAAGCATCTCTCCACCAAAGAATTATACAACCTTAGACTGCAATAAGATATCCAAAGCAGGAGAAAGAAATCAGATTCTCACGTATGGCATAACCCTCACTCATGTAAATGAAAGTATAAACAAGGCGCACATATGCAATTCAAGTTTGAATGAATTAGTAAGATTCATAGAATCACAGTGGAGTGAAGAGATGACTGGAGGTTTACTGGGGTCTGCGAAAGTGAAACATGAATACTGGTTAGATTGATGTCATAATTGATGAGAAAGAACAGGCTAACTTCTGAAGATTAAGATAAATAAGGCTGGGCAGAAAAAGAAAAAGAGAGGGTCAAAAGAATCAGGCTGTTCCATCAGAAGATAAAATCTCTTCTTCCGTTGTGTCAGCAGAAAAAGAATTGGACGCAGAAAAGAGAGGTCAAAGATCAAATTGATAATCCTTGGACCATTATGGGATCAATTAGAGTAAGATAATGTCCTGATTAGTTAGTGTTGCCAAGTTCACAAGAGACTTCAATGACCGGGAGTTGGGTATTGTTCTCAGAAAAGTTATCACCAGTGAATTAATTGTTAAACTGTACGAAGGCAATGATGGAAAATCAACAGGACACGAGTTTGGTGTGAAATCTTCTTAGTTCTCATGATGATTCACGCGGAGATAAACCTAATTGTTTCTCATGTCAGCGAATTTTGAAGGTCAAAGCCCCATCAAGCCAGTTCTCTCAAATGCACAGCAAGTTCTAGGAAAATTCAAACTAAACTTCGTAATATTACCATGTCGAGCCATGCTTCCCTTGCAAGAAGAGAGCCATCTGTGGATGACATTATTATCCATTTTCTATCTATGACATCCGGAACTTTTTTTAATTGAAAGATGGAATGCTCCTGGTAATGCCACAAAATGTTTCTTCTTACTGGAAATGAAAACAGAGGGTCAGATTTGACCGGAATTTATAATGAGCTACACAATCGAACATCATACAGAAAATTTGGATGAAAGCCACGAAAGAAATTCGAGGGAGAACAACCTGGCCCACGGAACCATCTATGCTGATAAGCATGATAAAGAGATCAGTTGAAGGCTGCATCATTATATCTTAGTTGGAAAAACCTCTCATATGTTTGAGTCTTGATTTCTTTTATTTGTACTATTTCTTTTATCCACACAGGATTGTAATTATTCTTTACTGAATAAACTTCTTAGTCTTAACAAAACAAAAAGAATTTTGCCTCTCCATGCACAAACTTTTTACCGAAACTAGACATCAAAGCAATTGATGCTCAGTGAGTCATCTCCAGACATAACATAGGTGGAATGTGATGGTTTAATCAGACGTTGCCAGAAGATGCCAAGGCCATGTGAAGGACAAAGTCAGTTAAGAGGTCTCACATACACCATGTATTATACTCCAAACTGACAGCATGCATGGCAAGAGAGAGAGAGACACTTAACAGACTAATTCAGATTGCCACTCTCAAACAAGAAAAGAATAGAACAAGGCATAAAATAGGAGAAGTGGAGAGAAATTTTCAGTTTGTGTATGACCAACTCCACGGTTTTTGCTCAACAATAAGAGAAGGCCCCTTCCCCAGATAAAATGGTTAGAAAATTTCCCCAGATAAAATGGTTAGAAAATTTCTTGCTTCGGGTAACATCTTTTGAAGTAACATATGCAGACAAACCAGCGGGAAAAGGCCAGAGTCACTCCTCCTTAATTTTAAGACCAGTGAAAGAAGACGCATCGCGTGAACTTTCTTGTGGCAGAAAAATAATAAGAAATTGGAAGTTTGGGAGAAAATTTGTGGCCACGAACAAAGAAAATGTTCTGCATAACAAGACTCGTTACATTTACATTTTGAGCCAGTGTTCCTTTACCTGAAATTCTCAGCAGCAGACTAGAAACTTACCCATTGACACATACCAGAATCATAGATCATGAAGCCTTCCAAAAGAAAATGTAGAAGAAGAAGAAGAAGAAGAAGAAGAAGAAGAAGAAGAAGAAGAAGAAGAAGAAGACTGATCCAATGTTAACGCAAACAAACGTAAAGGCAAAAATCAGAATGGAACAGGATTAACAATCACTGCATATGTACATATTCGATTCAAAGACTGACGCTATTACTTTCCAGCGGAATACAAACAGCGAATTGGAAAAAACTTTTAGGAGGAAAAATTTCTAGCAACGAAGAATCAAAGGCTCTGGCATAACAAGACTTGTTACATCTACAGCCAGCCTTCCTTTACCCGAAATTCTTCAACCCGATCAACACGTCTGTCTCATCATCGAAAACGGACTAGAAACCCATCATCAATCCACCCACATCAGACATCAGAGATCATCAAAAAAGGAAAACTACCAAACGAAAACAACGCAGCGCTAAAACCCAGTTGCAGCAATTTCAAATCACCGCGCGCCCACGCGTCACGAATGCATCTTCTGCAAAACAAAAGTCGCAGATGACATTCGGGTCCCCAGAGCTCGAAGACCCGCGAGGGGCTCACCTGTCGCGCGCTTGGAGGCGGTCGACGAAGGCTCTCAGCCGGAGCTTGTCTTCTTCGGGGAGGGAATCCAGCTCTCCGAGGATGGTCTTGTCCATCGCTTCAACTGCGACTAGGGTTTAAGGGCGGGCGCAGTAACGACGCCATGAGAGCTCTTTCTTTCCCCTTAAACCCTGAAATGAGGAGAGAAAGGAGGCATCGCACGGGCATCGCACATGCCTTTGAGAGTGTGGATCTGCCGTAAGCCTTCTCCTCTAATTAAAAAAATATCACCGCAGCATTTTTAGTTAAATGAATCGGTATTAACGGAAGGATTCGACTGTATCAATTTGACGAGTTTTAGGATTTAATTGTGATTTTATAAAGTTTAAGGATTTAATTGCACTTTTGCGATAAATATTAGAATTTAGGGATATATTCACTAGAAGTCCTAAAACTTGTCGCAAAAGTATAATTGAGTCCTAAAACTTACAAAAAGTGCAATCGAGTATTAAAACTTATCAAATTGATTCCATTATGTCTTAAAGTTAACACAATTAATTTGTTTAACGGAAAATGCTAACGTGGCATTTTAAAATAAATTTCTCTCTCCTACATGGCATTTATATTTATTATTCAAATCTTATTTAAATTAAATTAAAAGGCCAAAATTTAAAACAAAAAACAAAAAAAAACTGGAAAAACGAAGAAGAGAGAAGCAGCTTCGACGGAGGGGGGTTGGCGGAGGTTGTTGGAGGGGCCGACTAAGGTTGCCGACCCTGGTCGAGGGTGGTCGACCCTCGTCAGCCCCCGCTAGCCTCGGGTGAGGGCACCCAGATCTGGGTGACTCCGGCTCTCGCTTGGGGCTGGCGACCATTGCCCGCCAAGATTTGGGTTGAGGGCACCCAGATCTGGGCGACGCCTAGCCTTTACCTGAGGTCGGCGAGTCTTGCCAACCCCGGGTGAGGGTTGGTGACCCTCGCTTGGCCAAGGCAAGGGCCGGCATCGCCGAGACCTAGGCTCCCTTGCCTAGGGTCGGCGAGGCCTCACTTGGGGTTGGCGAGGGCTGGCCACCCTCCCCTGGGGCCGACGACCACAACTGGCCCCTCCGACGACCTCCTTTGGTCCCCCTCCAATGATGGGCAGAGGCTGCAACTCCCAACTTAGCCCTAGTTTTTTTTTTCAATTTTGTTTTTTAAAGTAATTTTTAGATTTTTTTAGTTTTTTTAATTCAATTTATATAAGATTTGAATAAAGTAATAATAATAAATGCCACATAGGAGAGAGAAATTCATTTTAAAATGCCACGTCAGCATTTTCCGTCAGACAAATTGACGGTGTTAACTTTAGGACTTAATTGAATTAATTTAACAAGTTTTAGGACTTAATTGCACTTTTTGTAAGTTTTAGGACTTCTAGCGAACATATCCCTAGAATTTATAGTGAATTTATCCCTAGTTTGTAAGTTAAGTGAGAGCATGCCTCGATAGCTTGCCAAAACAAAAGGAGTCCCTCAATTTTTTTTAATTTTCGACTTAGTCTCTTAATAATAATAACGTTGGTCAAAATGGCAAAGAAGGGGAAAAAAATTCACTTATAAGATGTGGTGTTTAGATCTATTCATTTTTTCTTACAAAAAAAAAGATCTATTCATTTTTAAATCATATGCATCTTACATCAATTGAGGGAATGCATGCACAAACCCATGCCTTCTTATATGATAATGGCTCTAGTGGAGTGATTCTTTGGACTAGGATGAACGAGAAAGTTGATCTCGAGAGGCTAGAAAACATTAGATCACATTTGTTAGGTTTGGTAAGTCAATGAACACGACGATAGCCATCTTTTTTCGCAAATCTTGGTGATTATTACCTCCCTCTATATATATATATATCACGATCTTAAGGTTTTTTATGTTCGAAGGACCATGAACCATCCGACAAGACTATTGAAGAAACTTCTTAATAAATTTTGAAGTTGACAAAACTATCCATGTTAAGTCTGACACGTGCTCTGTAGTATTTTGGTCTAGGTAGATATATTCTGGAAATAGCTATTTCGAGAGATCTAAACTTTCTAGACGCTTAGACTTTATGAGGAACAGAAAGAAAATTTCAGACTTTACGGCTTTCAGAATTAGAAGTTCAAACTTTATTGAAAAAGTCACTCAGGCGTTATATTAAGCAGATGAAGAACTTCATACTCTATTTTTGAAAGGTCTAGACCTTACTAAAGATCCACACTGACTTAAGTTCTGAATGTGAAGTAAGAATCATAAATTATTCAAAACGAACATAATGGCTAGTGATCTGGCGTGGACTTCATAGAAGAAAAGTTTTAATTGACTCAATCTTAAAAGGATATAATTGATTGACAATCAAACATTAAGGCAAGTGTGTGTGTGTGTATCTCATAACGGATAAAGCTCTACTTATGGAAACCAAGATTCTCGTTGCATGGGCGATCAGATTCAGCGGGATTCAATTTTTGTTAACCAACGGCTACTCAATCAATTTTATATAAATGTTTCCAAGGTGAAGAATGGAAGATGAAGTTTTGAAAACTGTCCAACAGCTAGTTTGAAAGTGGAGGAGTATAAAAGAAGATTAACGGGGAGTAGAAGGTAGTACACGAAATCAAGAATCAATAAGTCTAAAGTCTGAACATATTTCGATTATACTACTTGTCTGTCCTGAGCCAAACATTAAGATCTTAAGGAACATTTTGTAAAAGTGATCATGTGAGATAGAAAGTTCTATCATCATGGAGTGATATCACTCAGAACTTGTAATCCTTTTTTATCACATAGTAAAATCCAGCCGGTAGGTTGTTGGCGTGGAAGAGTTGACGTAGGCTTGATATAAGCAAAACCACTATAACTTCTTATGCGTAGTTTCTCTATCCCTAAACTCCTATTCTATTGTTTATCCTACATACTACTAGTACATTGTCTATATAAACTGCTCAAAATCTGAATATTATGCAGACTTTACTGGTGATAAATTATTTCCATTATAAAAATTGATCCAAGTCATCTAAAATCACCTATTCATCCCCCTCTAGGTGATCCTTGCTAGCTACGTCAATTGGTATTAGAGTAGATTGCTTGTTTATTGAAGTGTTTTACTTCTGAGCTAACGATTTTTATGGCTAGCACAAGTGCTCTAAGTTTCATTAAAGGACAGAGCAATTATAGACTACCATATATCGATGGCAATGAATACCGCGTCTGGAAAAATAAGATGAAGGCTTTCATTAAATCAGTTGATCACATGCAGTGGGATGTTATCATCAGAGGAGTCAATCCAAAACCTTTTGCATCTGCATCAGCCTCAAAAGAGAAGATAGATGATAGCAAACTAGTATATCCTCCATTATCTCAAGCTGAGATAACAAAAAGAGAGACTTTAGATTCAAAAGCAATTTATTGTTTTTACTGTGCTTTAACATCTATTGAATATAAGAAAATTGCTTCTTGTGAATCAGCAAATGACATCTGGGACACTCTTTACACCACATATGAAGGAATAGATCGAGCAAAGAAAACCCAGATCAACCTATTGCTTAAGCAATATGAATCCTTCAGAGTGAAGTCAGGAGAATCAGTTGCTGATATGTATGATATATTTACTGATATAGTAAACAGTCTTGCATATCAAGAATAACCAGTCTTAGATGTAATGAAAGTGAACAAGCTTCTAAGAGGACTATCAAAGGAGTGGGACAACATAAAAACCTCACTTCGAGAGACTCAAAGGATCGTACCTCTATCAGTGAATGAACTGATTGGAACTCTTCAGTCATATGAAACTGAACAACTAAATGAGAAGAATGAATCTAGAGGTAAAAAGTTAATTGCTTTAAAATCTAATATTGATTTTGATGATGCAAATTCAGAAGAAGAGGATGTTGATGACGAAGAACTAGCTCTTTTCATAAATAAGTACAAAAGAATGAAAAAGAAAGGAAGAAACTTCAAAAGGAAGAAGCCATTTGAGAAAAAGAAGATCTCTGATGAGATAAAAAAAAATCAAAGGAAGTAATCTGCTTCCATTGCAAGAAGTGTGGACATATCAAACCAAAGTGTTCACTCTTGAAGAAAAAGAAGAGCAAATATGAAAAGGTAAAAAAAGCCTTGAAAGTGGAAGCCTTGAGTGATACAAAATGTGAAGATAGTGACGAAGACATCTCAAACTTCTGTTTGATGGCTAAATCAGACTCAAACTCGAACTCAGACTCAAGCTCATACTCAAATTTTGATACTAAAGTTGAAATCAAGGTAAAGTATCCTGAAATTCCAATTGAAATGTCAAATTATATTAATGAATTATGTTTTGAATTTAAGGCTGCTCTTAAGAGAATCTTCGAACTGAAAAAGGAAAATTTAGTGCTGAGGCAACAGGATATTTTTCAAAAAGACAAAATCAATTTTTTGCAAAAAGAATTTCATCAAATCAAGGAAAATCGAGATTTACTTGCCGAAGAAAATTATGCTTTAAAGGAGAAGTTTTCTGATATTACTTCCAAATTTTCAAATGGTTCAAAAACGCTGAAACATATTCTTTCCATACAAATTCCTTACTATAACAAATCAGGTCTCAATTTTGTTAAGAAAAGTGATCATTTAATTGGTTTTCCAAAAGTCAAGGAGAGATTAAGGCAAAGACCTCTTAGACAAGCTTACAAAAAGAATTTTATAAAAACTGTTGGTCAAAATGCAATCAAGTGCTTAAAATGTGGAGATCCACAACACTTTGAGAATGAATGTCTTAAGATCTGGAGACCGATTCGGAGAAATTTTGTAAAAACAACCTATACCACTAACTCTCAAAGACCCAAACAAATCTGGGTATCAAAGCAAGCTTGAGTGTATGCGATTTTTATAAGTTAACAACAAGAGAAAAAGAAAATGGTACTTGGATAGTAGCTATTCAAGACATATGACAGGACATCCAAGCACGTTTATTAAATTTCAAAGTCTGAATGGTGGGAGTATTTCCTTTGGAGGAAATAACAAAGGAAAAATTGTTGGAAAAGAAATCATTGAGATTGGAGGACTTACTATCAATGATGTTTCATTGGTATTAAATTTCAAAGTTTGAATGATGGGAGTATTTCCTTTGGAGGAAAAAACAAAAGAAAAATTGTTGGAAAAGAAACCGTTGAGATTGGAGGACTTACTATCAATGATGTTTCATTAGTAAAAAGGTCTCAATTACAATCTTATTAGCATAAGTCAATTATGCGATACTAGTTTCAAAATAAGCTTTCAAGAGAACATCTGTTTTGGCTCTAGCAAAGACTGCTCTCAAACCTTCACAAGATGTAGACATGGTAATATCTATTTTCCGGATGTAAATTCTAATTCTACTCAATGCTTCCGATTCTATCAAGGAAGCTGAAGAATTATGGCATAGAAGATTGGGGCACATCAGCATGGAACAAATTTCAAAGATCTCAAACAAAAAACTTGTTCGAGATTTGCTAGATTTGAAGTACAAGAAAACCGAGTTATGTACAGCCTACACCTTAGGGAAACAAGTTAGAAGCTCTTTTAAATTTATACATCATATTTCTACTAATCGTGCTCTGCAACTTCTACATATGGATATGTTTGGACCAACCAGAACTCAAGGCATTGGTGGCAAGAAGTATTGTTTAGTTACTATTGATAATTTACTAGATTCACTCAGGTATTCTTTCTTGCACACAAAAATGAGGCTCTTTCATACTTCTCAAAATTTGCGAAAAGAGTTCAAAATGCAAAAGGGTTATATCATTTCCAGCATCAAAACTAATCATGGGAGAGAATTTGAAAATCAAAGTTTTTTAGATTTTTGTGAGGAATCTGGCTTTCAAAATAATTTTTCTTCTCCTTGTACACCAAAATAGAATGTTGTTGTGGAAAGGAAAAATCATTCTTTGCAAGAAATGGTTAGAACTCATTTGATTGAAAGTAATATTCCTTATCATTTTTGGGCAGAAATAGTTTATACAGCTTGTTACATTATCAATTGAGTTTTTATAAGGTCAATTCTTGATAAAACCCCCTATGAGCTTAACAAAGGTAGAAAACCTAGCATTTCATATTTTCATGTGTTTGGTTGTAAGTGTTTTATACTTAAAAACCCAAATGATTGCTTTAGAAAGTTTGATGAGAAAGTAGATGAAGGATTTTTTCTTGGATACTCTGTAACAAGCAAGGCATATAGAGTTTTCAACAAAAACTCTCTGAACGTGAGATTTGAAGAAACAATGAACGAAAGCTAGATAAAAGCAATGCATGAAGAACTTCATCTGTTCAGACTCAATGAAGTATGAAATCTTATGCCAAGACCCAAAAATTATCCAATAATTGGAACAAAATGGATATTCAAAAACAAGTTGGATGATAAGGGAAAAGTCACAAGGAATAAAGCAACGCTTGTAGCAAAAGCCTACTCACAAGAAGAAGACATAGATTATGATGAAATCTATGCACTGGTTGCCAGGTTAGAAGACATAAGGCTATTTTTAGCTTATGCTTATTTCCATAACCTTAAATTGTTTTAGATGGACGTGAAAAGTGCATTCTTGAATGGCTACATAAAAAAAAAGAAGTATATGTAGAACAACATCTTCATTTTGAAAAACCAAGATAGTCTGACTATGTTTACAAACTTAAAAAGGTACTTTATGGTCTGAAACAAGAACCTCGTGCTTGGTATGAGAGGTTAAGTAATTTCCTTCCGCAGAATGACTTCATGAAATGTAAGGTTGATATAACCCTGTTTATTAAAAGAAAAGGTAAAGATTTTTTAATTGTTCAAATTTATGTGGATGATATTATATTTGGATTCTCTAATGAAGTACTTTGCAAGGAATTTTCAAAGTGCATGCAAAATGAGTTCGAGATAAGCATGATGGGAGAACTAAACTTCTTTCTTGGACTACAAGTAAAATAGATCAAGGATGGTACTTTCATTTGTCAAGAAAAGTATGCAAAAAATATTGTAAAGAAGTTTGGATTGCAGAACGGCAAGAAAACAGACCCTCAAATGTTTCATTCATTTAAATTGGACAAGGATGAGATAGTAAACAGGTTGATCAGAAGGTGTATAGAAGTATGATTGGATCATTGCTATATCTTACCGTATCTCAACTTGATATATTAGTTAGTGTCTGTATGTACATTAGATTTTAATCTAACCCAAATGAATCACATCTTACAGCAGTAAAGAGGATAATCAAATACATTTTGACTTATCCAATGTTAGGTCCATGGTATTCAAAGGGATTAGACTTTACATTTATTGGTTATTCTGATGCTGACCTTGCTAGATGTAAAGTAGACAGGAAAAGTACTACAGGAACTTGCTAATTACTTGGGAATATGTTGGTGGCCTGTACTCAAAGAAATAAAGCACAATTGCACTATCTAGCAGAAGCAGAATATGTGGCTTTGGGAAGCTATTGCACTCAGATTCTGTGGATGAAACAACAGCTGCGAGATTTTGGGATTGGAGAATCAAGTGTTGCAATTAAATGTGACAACACAAGTGCTATAAATCTGACCAAGAATCAAATTCTCCACTCACAAGCACAACACATTGAAATCGAGCATCACTACATTAGATATCATGTCTAGAATGGTGATATAAATATTCAATTTATTGATTCTAAAAATCAATTAGCAAATATATTCACAAAACCTTTAAAAAAATCTTCCTTTGAATTTATTCGTAATAAGTTATGCATCACTTACCCTTTTGCTTGAAGAATTCTTTAGAGGTAGGAATTATTCAGACTTAGATTATCTAAGTTTGAACGCCATATCCGGACTCAAAAGAAAGGTAAGTCCTTTATTTCAAATTTTGGCGGGCGTATTTTAATTTTGGAAGAAAATCATGTACGTATCTTTACTTGTCAAATATTATTATCTGATTGATTGAGTGTGCTTAAAATGTTTCTGTCTATTTTTCAAAATTTCTGAAAAATCGAGTCTCAATATATAACTTCCAAAAGCGGTTTGATTTCTAAAACCGTCTACTTTTTAAAAAGCCTAATAGGAACCTGACTATTCATTCTCAATTTCTAAACCACTTCAACCCTTGCTCCTCCTCGTTCATAAAATCCAACCTTTCTCCTCTAAAAATCTTTTGAGAATCACAATGCCTTATAAGAGAAAATCATCACGTATTCCAAGCAGAGAATCCAAGTCCACTGAAGAGCAGAATACATGGAGATTACAGATTCATCCGAAACAGAGTTGGACAAGCAAGTACCTTCCAAAGCGACTCCTCAAGTGTCTCAACATCGGTCTTCTCAAAAACCATATGGTAAAACAGATTTTCGTTTCGAAGATCTTAAATTTGTGTGGAAGACATATGAAAAGTTGAAAAGCAACAATGCATCTTAGTCGCTCTTAAATAAGTGTTTACGAGACAATGGTTTTCGCTCTGAGGTAGAACTTCTGCAATTCTATTCTTTGTTTCATTCAGAAACTGTTCATTCTAGAGAGGATCTAGCAAGCCCTGAAAAGAAGGAGAGTGTGTCAAGGAAAGGTAAAGAAAATGTAGGAGAATTATCTACTCCTATTCCAAATATATCTAATTTTACAAGCCCTAAGTCCAAAGTGGCTCGAAATCTAAGGTTGAAAAGAAAAAGGAGGATGATGATCCCAGATTATTCAATAATTTTGAAATTAGGGTAGGCATTGCTTCTGGAGTAAAAGAAAATGGACAACTGTTCCGAAATCAAATGCACCATAATTATCATAATCTTTTGTTATATAGAGGAATTATGAACCACAAAAGTGTTGATTTTGCCTACTTGGAAAGTGTTGGTATTATGGTGAGGCAACATTTTGAAAAGTTGGGTATGCAGGAATTTTCTCTTCAGTCTGCTCATGTATATGCTAAACTAACTACCTACTTCTACTCCAATAATTCCTTTTTGTCTCCAAACTGGATTCATTTTACGGTAGGTGATTAAACGTATGATTTGTATGTTACTACATGAATTGATATTATTGGAGTAAAGCATACCAAGTTCACATCAATTGAAGTAAGTGTAGAAGAAACATCCAAGGCAGCTTCAGAAAATCCAAATTTCTCAAGAGGTTCAAAAAGACACATATCCTATTCTAATCTGACAAAAACGACAATGATTCTATATAAGATCATCATAAATTGCTTGAGGCCCAAAGCATTATCCAAGACAGACCTATTTAAATTTGAGGTCAAGCTAATCCGGGCAATCCTAAATGAGGTTCCTTTCTCTCTCCCTCATATTATAATTCATTATATGTAGAGAACATTGCGAAAGAACAAGAGACAACTTCCTTATGGTGCATTAATCGCTAGGATTTTCATTTATCTTAAAATTGATATTCATGATGAACTGTGCAAAACATTTGTTCCATTGATATATGTTGGGGAGAAAATGATTGCTAAAATGAATTTCAAGCAAATTGATATCAGAAAGGAAAAGGAGATTGCTAGAAGTAAATCCAAAGGCAAGATTAGTGAAAAGTCAGAAGAACAAACTGCTGGAAAGAGAGAAGGAGAAGGAAGGGAAAAAAGCAAAGTCAACAAAGAAGAAGAAGCAGACTTTCTCAATAAGTCCTTATCAAGTTTACAGAAAGCCAAGAAAGATCCTCCCCATAGATGAAGAGGATGAAATAGAGAACATTGATGAAGGACAAAATGTTGTTAAAGAAACTATAGAGAAAGAAAGAGAAGTTTCAAAACCTGCTGCAAGGATGTTAGAATTTGCTTAAAAGACTTCGGAACTAGAACCAAAATGATTAGGTTTGAAGCAATAGGAACAAGGCAATGTCCCTATGGAGACAGAAGAGGCCAATCTCCTCTCCAACAACATGAACATACAATGGAAAGGAATGATGCTACAGAACATGCAAATATTCAGGGGAAGATTCTAATTAAGAAAGGGGCTGAATTTGAACAAATAGAACATGAAAATGTCCAGGGATAGACCTCACAGGACAGGACCATACTCTCACTTTTGCTGGAAAATTAAGGAAAAATAATCTGTTCTTGAAGAAGACATGAAGAAGCTTAAGGCAATTGTTGAGAAAAACAATTAGAATATTTGCCTTCAAGCAAAACAAGATAAAGCAAATATTGAGAAAGCGGTTTCTCAGTGTTCATCTAATATTGAGAAAGCTGTTGGTCAGTGTTCCACCAAGATTGAGGAAGTTGTTCAAATCCTGGAAAACTTCCAACTTGTTCGAAACCCCTATCACAAAATAGCCTGCTTCAACTCCTTTCTTGTTTCAAAATTTACCAATTGAATGTGTAATTTGATCGTTCACTTTGACTTGGTTTGTTGTTTTAGTGACTGACATGGTTGAATTATTCAGTTTAATGCTTTGATTATCTTCTTTTTTTAGCTAATGACAAAAAGGATGCAGATTATAAATATGCAGGTCGATATTACTTGATATGTAGACATAACATGTTTTAAAATGCAGGTTATTGGACTTATTCGAAGAAAGAAAAGGACACAAACATTAAAAGTTTGCACTTATAATTATTCTCTGTGCCCTATGCGCTTAATAGATATTTACTTAATAGATATTTACACTCACTTTATAATCAAGTCTATTTCAAATTTTTTAAATTTGCATGGAAGTTTTGTCACTATAAAAAATGGGGAGATTGTTGAGGAAACTTCTTAATAGATTTTGAAATTGACAAAACTATCCATGTTAAGTCTAACACGTGCTCTGAAGTTTTTTGATCAATGTATATATATTCTGGAAATGGCTATTTCGAGAGAACTAAACTTTTTGGACGTTCAGACTCTACGAGAACCAAAAGGAAAATTTCAAACTTTACGGCTTTCGAAATGAGAAGTTCAGACTTTACTAAAAAAAGTCACTCAGACGTTATATTAAGCAGATGAAGAACTTCAAACTCTACTTCTGAAAGGTTCAGACCTTACTGAAGATCCACACTGATTTAAGTTCTGAATGTAAAGTAAGAATCAGAAATTATTCAAAACAAACATAATGGTTAGTAATCTAGAGTGAATTTCACAGAAGGAAAGTTTTGATTAACTCAATCTTACAAGGATATAATTAATTGACAAACAAACATTAAGGCATCACAATGGATAAAGCTCTACTTATAGAAACCAAGGTTCTGGTTGTATAGACGATCAAATTCAGCGGAATTCAGTTTTTGTCAACCAACGGCTACTCAATGAATTTTATACAAATCTATCCAAGGTGAAGATTAGAAAATGATCCTCTAAAGACTGTCAAATGACTAGTTTAGATGTGAATGGGTATAGAAGAAGATTAACGAGGAGCAGAAGGTAGTAAACGAAATCAAGAATGAACAAGTCTAAAGTCTAAGAGCCTCTTTGGCAACTTGCCAAATAGTGAAAATTTCTGTTCTTCTGTTCCTAAAATCAGTTTTGGAACAAAAATGCATTTGTTAAATTTTTTGTGCCCGGGCATAATTTTATAAAAAATTGTTCCCAGAATCAGTTTTAGAATAGAATCAAGAAGCAAAAAAAAGTAGCTTCTTAATTCTGAAACAATTTTTCCATTTCTGATTCTTCTTGGTTTTCTTCTTTTTTCTTGGCTTGTTCTTCTTCTTCTTTCCAGCTTGCCACCGCTTGTCGCCACTTGCTGCTAGTTGCTGCCACCGGCCATAGGCTAGGGCTGGCAAGGGCGTTGCGGCCCTTGTCGCATGGGCGAGCACAACTCGCGGTTGCGACGATGAGGCATCGCCCAACCATGGCAAGGCTCGACCTTGCCCAGATCTAGCGACGGCGAGATCAGCCTCGCTAGATCTAGGTGAAGAGGTCAGCCTTACCCAGCCAAGGCGAGGTTGACCTCACTGTCGCCACCAGCGAGGTCGACAGCAAAGGCTACGACGCCCTCGCCAGCCCTGGCCTGTGGCTGGTCGCTAGCACCAGCAACCGGCTATAGCCAAGGAAGAGAAGGGAAAAAAAAAAGAAAAAAAGAAGAAAAAGGAAAAAAAAAAAAGAAAGAAATATTAAAAAATTCAAAATATTATTAATAAAAACAAATTTTGTGTAGTTACCAAAAGCATTTCTATTCTTTTTCTATTCAAAGAATATAAATTTTAGACAGTTACCAAATGCCTTCAAATGCTTAGAAATTGTTCCCGGGTATAGAACAAAAAAGAATCATTTCCGAGCAAAATTTGTTCCCGGGCATAGAATGGTTGCCATGCGCAGCCTAAGCATACTCCGATTCTACTACTTGTCTGTCCTGAGCCAAACACTAAGATCTTGAGGGACATTTTATAAGAGTGATTGTCTGAGATAGAGAGTTCTATCATTCACGGAGTAATATCACTTAAAACTTGTAATCCTTTTTTATCACATAGTGAAATTCAGTCGGTAGGCTGTTAGCGTGGGAGAGTAGATGTAGGTTTGATCTAAGCCGAATCACTATAACTTCTTGTGTGCAGTTTCTCTATCCCTAAACTCTTATTCTATTGTTTATCCTGCACACTAGCACATTGTCTATATAAACTGCTCAAAATCTGAACATTATTTAGACTTTACTGGTGATCAATTCTTTCCATTATAAAAATTGATCAAAGTCATCTAAAATCACCTATTCACCCCCTCTAGATGATCATTGTTAGTTACATTAAAGACCAATTCTCTAGGATATTCCTAGGGACGGTGTACCATATTCTAGAGTCTTCATGTGAATAGTTGGTAGATGGAGAGCGCAATCTCCACCGTTAGATTAAGGAGAGATTTACAAGTTATGCCAGTACTTGTATATAAGTGGGTCTCATTTCTCTCATTTGTATCCATTCACAAATAATAGAATTCCAGAGTTTCTCTCTAAAGTTTATCATCCTTACGAGTGAGATGGGAATGCCGATTGTTCGGTGGCGTTTCCCCTGCAACTTCCCTTTCCCTTCTATATCTTTTCTCTAGTTTAGTTTTATTTTTTTTCACATTTTCATCTAAAAAATTTACTGAAGATAGCTATTTTGTTTCTTATTATATTTTCTAAAGTTGTTAATACTTAATTGAATGATCATTATATTCTTTTTATCGAAAGATGAAATTGGACAAAGAAAGTATACCATACAAGAATTCTACTGGTATACAAAAAAAGTTTTTGAACAATTTAGTTAGATTAGACAAAGTACTTTTAAACGCACATAGTGCACCGGTTTTAAACTAAACTTTAAAAAAGAAGGATTTGAACTGTTGCTGGAAAATAATTAGATGGATTTTATAGATCATTTTTGAATGATTTTTTTTCTCACTATTGTTAAGTATTTACCAATATTTATTTAAAAGTTCGAGTCGAAAGTGTCATTTGTGCACTTTATGAAGCGTTCTGTTAATTAAGTATTTGTCAATATTTTTTAATGTAAAAAAAAAGCATTCTGTAAAGATCCTACATTAAATAAATAGAAAGTCAACAAACGAGGACATAATTATAGCTCAGCACATAGTAAAACTACCCGCCACTTCATAAGAAATTTATATGTGGGAGTTAGAAGGTAAACTCATGACGTGGTCGAGATTTAATTAACAATGCAAGAGCAATCACGCTTTCGAACAAAATATAAAATAAAAAAAGTAATTCTTGAAATCTGATTAAATAAAGTTTTGAGTTTCAATGCATTAATTACCCATAATATAATATTATCAAAGAGAAAGTGTGTTGGAAATTAAAAAGCTCCCTCGATTCATAGTGAGAATCGATGGGGCCCTTTTATTAAAATACCATTTTAAGGACATTCGCTAAATAATCGAATAAGGAAAGTTTGTAATAGTTCCCAAGAGATGATTTTTCTCACGCTACGTGCAATAAATACTTTGGAAAGTAAAAAAATACAAAAATATTTCCCCGATTAAACATGCTTAACAGAGTGCCGGGGCTAATTTAGACGCTAAAATTCGGATGATACCGATCTCAAAATGCGTGACTAAATCCCCGAATCCCCAAACGATGATTTGTGTCCACGTGGCGTTCTTGCAGGTGTCCACAATTCAAATCGGAAAGCCGTTCGACCCAGACAAACGAAAGAGGCCCAACCTCCGAAGCCCTTTCAAAACTCCTCCTGTTCAAATCTGAAACTCCCAACGGTCGAACTCCAACATCAACTGCTCTGCCTCCGTCCTGTTCCTTCGATTTTCCTGCTCTGCCTCGCGATTTCTTCAGATTTCCCGCAAATCTCCCCCGCCCCCAATGGACGCATCGTCCGCGGATTTACCCTCCAAGGTCCGGGTGGTCGTGCGGGTCCGCCCTTTCCTCCCTCACGAGGCCGCCCCTGCCGCCGCCGCCGCCTCGGGGAAGGGCGGACGCGCCTCGTGCGTTTCGGTACTCGGTCGTCGTGCGAGCGGATCGTCGTCCCCCGACGACGAGGTCACCGTCCATCTCAAGGACCAAGCCACTAGGTCAGTGGAAAAAGTCCCTTAACTCGATCGTGCTCGAATTTGTGCTGCTCCGAGACCGATTTCGTGCCTCCGTAGGGTTTTGATTTTTTGTGTGTTTGTTCTTTCGGGTGGATTTTGTTTCTTTGTTCGCCGTGCGCGCGCCAGTCGGAACGAGTGCTATAAGTTGGACTCGTTCTTCGGCCAGGAAGACGACAACGTGAGGGAGATATTCGACAGGGAAGTGAAGCCCCTGATTGCTGGAGTTTTCCATGGGTGCAATGCTACGGCGTTCGCCTACGGCGCCACGGGCAGCGGTAAAACCTACACGATGCAGGTTGGCACTGTATTTTTGAGAAAAATTTCAGCTTTTGAGCTTTGATTGTGACTTAGACTCACGTGAAATCAGAAGGAAGTATTGAGTTCCCAAGTTAGTCTGGGCGCTTCTGAAGCTGGTTAGGGGAAATTGAATTGAATAATGGGCTCATATTTATATGCAGCTTGAGCTTTTGAGAAAAACGTCCGGATGATCATGATTCTGTTGCTCAACTTCGTTTGACTTTGTATGTAATTAGTCTCGGGTCGGGTTTCAGGAGAATTGGTAGGAGGGACGGGGGGAAAGTTTTCTGCAGCGAACAGAAGTCGCAGAGCTAGCAAATTCTATGTTCCTCGTGATGAATGCCCCGTTGCTTGGAATACTAATAGAATGTCGTCATATATAAGCATGTTTGGGGGGTGGATTGTTGGCTTTTGAATCTCTTTCTTCTTGTTGTATTCGGTCTCTAATGGTGACTGAAATTGTTTCCTTCGCTTGAATACTGCTATTAGCGTTTCTGCCGAAAGAGAATTGACGAAATGATAAATAATTTAGGGTACCAATGAACTGCCGGGCCTGATGCCGTTGGCCATGTCCACGATCCTGTCCATGTGTGAGACCATGAGAAGCACTGCAGAGATTTCGTACTACGAGGTCTACATGGAGAGATGCTATGACCTTTTGCAAGAGAAACCGAAGGAAATTGTGATTATGGACGACAAGGATGGGCAAATCCACCTGAAGGGACTCTCGCGGGTCCATGTGCAATCAATGTCCGAGTTTAACGAGGTGTTTGCTAGTGGAATCCAGAAGCGCAAAGCGGCACACACTGGTCTAAATGACATCTCCAGCAGGAGCCATGGTGCACTCGTTATAGCTGTCACCACACCTTGTGGAGATGGTTCTGATGCTGTAGTCACCGGAAAGTTGAACCTCATAGATCTAGCCGGTACTTTCTAATTTCCTCACCGTTAAGTTGTTTACTGCAGATCATTTTTGCCCACGTTTTTTTTATATAATTGTCTTTCGTCAGGGAACGAAGATAATAGGAGGACCTGCAATGAGGGAATCCGTATGCAGGAGAGCGGCAAGATAAACCAATCGCTGTTCGCATTATCCAACGTGATTTATGCTCTGAACAACAACAAACCTCGCGTGCCTTATCGAGAGAGCAAGCTGACTCGAATACTGCAGGACTCTCTTGGTGGAACCAGCCGTGCCATCATGGTTGCATGTTTGGTAAGACTCACGTGTGGAACTCCCCTTAAGAATTTGTGATTGTCCATTGGACCTTTAACAAATATAATTTCTGTTTGGTGTTCAATTAATAGAATCCTGGAGAGTACCAAGAATCTGTTCATACTGTGAGCTTGGCAGCTCGGTCACGCCACATCACTAACTTCATTCCTTCTGCTCCAAAGCAAGAGACTCCCAAGTTGAAAGTTGACATGGAGGCAAAACTGCGTGCTTGGCTTGAATCAAGAGGCAAAACAAAGAGTGAAAACAGAGTCGGAGCCTTTAAGACACCAGTTTCTGTCAAGAAAACTGCTGAGCGTCATACTTCTGTTAAAACGAAGGTCAGCTCTAGACAGGATAATTCTGTCTCCCGAAGGTAAGGTCATGACGGCCAATGAAAGTGTTGAACGGCATACTATTCCTTCAATTTTATCTGATGGTCACATAAATGCAGGATCTTGCCGGTCACCTCCAGAAATTTATTCGATAATGGAGGTTTGGAGGAAAGGGACGCAGAGGTATGTCGTTGCTTAAGAGGCTGTTTTGTACATGACATTATGTCCCTTAAAATGAAATTCCAACCAGCAATGAGGACCTACTCTGCATGACTACCTTACATATGCCGCTGTTCTTTATCACTGTGATGCGTTCAATGCTTCTGCTGGTCCCTTAATTTTTGAGTAATTTATAATGATATATTACAATGATTACAGTGGTTTCTTGTCAATTATGATCTGAAGCATCTCATCATGAAGAATGCATATACTTTTACAAGGAGATGTACTGGCTTCTCTAACAGTCAAACAATGTTCATTTCAGAACCTGCAGTATGTACCTGAGCACACAGACATTAAGGTGAAAGATGTGCTCGATGCAGTTACTTTGGAATCAAGAATAGACCTCCGAGGTACTCTAGTCTTCAAGGATTCTTCTCTTCGTAGTCAATTTAGATAAGCTGGAATTTGGATTATCTTCGATACATGGGATATATCTGCTTCATGCTATCGTTTAAAGTGGCTGTAATTATATGTAGGTGCGCCAATTGAAAAGGACGACCGTGCTAATGCCAAAGCATCCATCGATTTCACTGAGTCATTTAGAGTTACCGGTACGAAAAGTGGCAGGCAGAGCCCACAAGGAAAAGTGCTTTCCCCAGTAGAGAGAGCCAAAACGTCTGTCGACTTCACCGAGTCATATCGAGTTACCAATACGGCAAGTGCATGGCAGAGCCCAACAAGAAAAGCACTCTCCCCAGTAGATGTAAACATCGGACAAAGGGCTCTAGTAACATGCTCCGAGCCATTTGAGCCACGGACCCCAGTTACATCTTCCAAGAGCTGCACAAGCAAGCTCCAAAATTTTGTCACTCCACTTGATAAATTTAATGAGTGCAGCTCTAACTTGAAGGTAAGTAGAAATAACCTAGAACCGCTTCACTTTCATTGCCAACATTTAAGTACTGTGGAGGTGGAACTAACACGCGGTATCTGATCTGCAGACCTGTCTTATTAAAGAATTCATCGATGTCTTGAATGTCGCCAGCAGGTAATGTGGCCGTCTGTTGTATTAAGAGCATGTATTTATTCTTGTCAGTGAGTACTGAACATGTGTTGTGGTTGTTGCAATTGCAGAGAGGAGCTTCTCGAGATTAAGGTACGCGTGTAGTAGGAATTAGGTACACTTCAAAATGAACATTTCGTGTTGTAACACTTTGATATTTTCTCTTGAATGATGATACAGGGCATTGGACCGAAGAGAGCAGATTATATCCTCGAACTCAGGGACTCTAGCCCTCTGAAATCGGTAAGAAGACTACTTTCTTCCGCCAACTTTCTTCCCCTTCCGGTTTATGAAAGCGGGAGATTATAGCAGTGAAAATTAAGACTCTTCTCCTAACTTATTTTGTCATTACGATTATCCGGGTAATGCAGTTAGATGACTTGGAGAAGATCGGCCTCTCCTCTAAGCAGGTGCACTTTAGTTACACCTAAACTTGTATTTAGATACATAGATATGTGACCTCCGTCGAAGACAAATCTCCAATGTTCTCTGGATCTTCGACATCAACTAATCTATTTGTGACCCCGGATTTTTGTGCAGGTTCATAACATGTTTGGTAGAGTCGCAAGAGACGCGTTCGAGTGATCCGGAAGACCGGCAACAACCTGTTGTTGAGCATTTCTGCTTGAATCATCTCACATGTTGTCTCTGTCTCGTTCCCAATGGGAGATTGTAAACAAGCTGCGTCTAAGCTTTGACAAGAATCTTGAAATCCATGAATTGTGAGATCAGAAAGGATGTAATGTCACAAACAATAGCGTCTTGATCCTGTGAATCTCTCATTGTTGTGTTCGTCCATTATCCAGATCGTTGTTTATGTCCTTTTCGATCCTTGATCTCTCATTGTTGTGTTTGTCCATTATCCAGATCATGTGCGTTGTTTACAATCCCATTCGATCCTATGATCTCTCATTGTTGCGTTCGTCCATTACCCAAATCATGTGACTTGTCGATAAGCATTTTTGGCATCGCGTCCCCGTCCCCGTTCCCGTCCCTCCCGTTAATCCGTGTAAAAGATTGCAAGGGGAGGAACAATTAAAAGAATGACAGTTTATAGTGCAAAGGGTTTCGAAGGTCTATGCACATGTAGACGGGGCTTGTCTACCCCATCGTGCTCTTATAAAAAATAAACAAAATAAGCTTTGTTGGCTGTCGGCCGTCGGATGAAACCGGGTACGATGTCGGCATGAAAATGAAAATTGATTTCCACCAGGAGCACATACAAACCAAGACTTCAATAATGTAATGAGCCAACTCATCTGATGTAAACAGTGCATCACGCCAAATCGGTTTTGGAAGATGCATGCACCGTGTACGACATATTTGGTTGGGTTCAGCGATTGGATAAGATAGACACAAAGTCCGACTTCGGCGACGCTTCGCGGATAAAGTTAGGCAAACGTTTCAAGTTTGAACCGCGGACTTGAAGGTGACCCTCCTTCGTTTCCCAATAATTCACCCCCCAAACCCCACCCCGACGTCCACTTCAAGTCTCCCCGAAGTCGACAAGAAACACCATGTGATTTGCAACCTAATCTTGATGTCTCCTCACACTAATCTTCAATTTAAAAAGAGGGGAAGATATTTGTGGTACCCATTAGTCAAAATTGTCCATGATACCAGGGGGAGGGGTGGGGGGCAATGAATCTAAAGAGAGAATGCCGACCTTTTTGACCGCAAGAACAGAGCTTTCAATCGCCTTATCATTTCATTATCTGACCCCAACACAAACCAACCCACCCGAAGCAGAGACACCCAGATCGGACACGACCTTTACACAGAGACGACAAAAAAGAAGGAAGAACGAAAGCAGAAAAAACACCAAAGCCAGTCACGGCTGAAGCCAACCCCTCCATCAAAGGGGGGAGACCCTAAACCGGGGAGGTCAGGATTCAGTCGCACACATCCAGCCGCGGCTGCTTTATTCTAGCACACAAGACAAAGACCCACATGGCGAAGGACACATAGTAAACGCCAACATGTCATAAAGCTAAGCATTAGTTCCAATCTCTCGGTCTCTGCCTTCGGTCGGGGGGCGGGTCAGCGGTGCTGAATTCAAGGTCGCGATCCGTTTCATTTACAGTTGCATGGGTCGCAGCTGCAGTTCGAGCCGCACTTGCACCCGTTCTCGGCTCCGGCCTCCATCTCGGACCCCTCGAAGTATCTGCATGCCGTAAAACATTCGCATCAAAATCACAGATCACAGGCTCGAGGCCAAAAAAACAAGAGGTTCGCGTGGAAAGAAACGTCTTCGATGAAGTTCCGATTTTTTTCCGTAGCCTAATGGGGAAGAGGAGACGCGTACGACTTCTCGGGGCCGAAGCCCGTGACGAGGGTCTCAGTGGTGGTCCTCTCGGTGTAGCTCAGGTCCGCATGCATCTTGCACCTGCATCACCATCGCCATCATCGTCATCATCATCCACTCAACACAAACAACGCCGTTTCATTTCCAGCCACCCATCGCAAGACTCGACAGAGCGAACGACAACTAAGCCCAAAAAAGGGGAAAAAAAGAAAAACCCAGCAATTCAACGAAGTTTTCAGTAGGCACTGAAGGATCAAACAGGGCGGTAGAACAAGAATCATCGGCGCATCGACGAGCGCCGAACGTAGGGAGCAGCAGAGGACGACGTAGACGTACCCTCCGCAGCCGCCGCTGCACTTGCAGCCAGAGCCGCAGCCACAGTTCCCTCCGCAGCACGACATCCTCGGGTTGCGGTGGAAGGGCGAACAGGCAGCCGGAGAGCTCGGAAAGATCGCGGAGGCAAAGACGAAGACGACGACGGTAGGATCGAACTTCTCCTCGGCGCTGAATGAGTTTTCAAGAACGAAGCGCCGCCCGAATTTATAGCGCGAGGGGGGCCACCCCGGGGACGTGTCCACCGTACACGTGTCGCGATATCTACCCCTCGATCCCATCCGCGCGCGTCGCTCCGAAACAAGGTGTCCGTGAGCGGTGGGCCCCCCCACCCCAACCTCCGCTGGAGTGACCATCGCCTGCGCCCGGTTCTACATGATTTCACCTCATCTCGGCCGTCAAAACGATTAGCGTCGCGCGGGACCCGCGCTGTTTAACGGTTTCGAGATGGGGATAGCCCCGCGGCTCGTTCCTCCTGGTGGGGGGGGGCGGGGTCCATCTCCCGCGCGGCGTATCCGTTGGATGACGAGACGTTCGGACATTCGGACGGCCTGGATTGTCTTGCAAGATACCGCCCGGGCCCCCCGCCCCCAACCCGCCCGAGCCGAGCCGAGCCGAGCCGAGCCGAGCCGATCCGATCCGAAACAGTTGCGCGCCGCGCCGTCTGTTCCTTGTCTTAGAGCCGGATTCGCCACTTCCTCGTCTTAGCGCGGAACGGAGCCGGAAGCTATTTTCAAGGCTCGTCCTCGATAATTTATTCGGAACTTTAGTCTAATGTGCAATACGATCTCTAAATTTTTAGTTTGTTCAAGGTCGTTCCTAAATCTTTGATACATGTTCAAACTAGTTTCTAGATTATATGAAAATGTTCAGCGATATCATTTCATTAATTTAAGTTTAGGGATAACGTTGAATATTTCATATAGTCTAAGGACTAGTTTGAAAATGTGCAAAAAATTCAGGGACCACCTTAAACAAACTAAAAATTTAGGGACCACATTGAAAAAATTGAAAGTTCATGGATCGCATTATATATTATGACAAAGTTTAGAGACTATTTGTATCAGTTTTCCAAAACATTTTGAACTTCTTCTAGAAATGTTTAGTCATTTTTTGTTAGAGATATTCTTTAAATGGCTCCATTTTATAAAAAAAAAAAAGCTTACCGACTTTTCATCTAAATAAAAAAATAAAAATAGAATAATAATTTTACTTTAGAAATTATGAAAAATATGACATAACCGTATTAGGAAAAAATTATGTATCGATCAACAAGGCTATAAAGATACACTTTATTCCATATCAAGAACCTTAGATACTAAAAAAAAACGTATCATTAAAAATAAAATTAGTTTAAACTCTAAGCTTGTATCATAAAATGGATTCCACATAGGCAAAGCTCCTTAGGAGAGTGAGGTTATTATAAGTATAAGGTTTCATTTGTTTCGCAAAAAATGAATGAATTTAGAGAAAATATTTTCTAAAAAACGATCGTTTGTATCGTTTACTTATGAATGAACGAAGAATATTTTCATCTTCTATAAGTTGTTGTCGGTAACAATTTTTTTATTGACTAATTATTTTAAGTGATATAAATAATCGTTCTTATGAAAATATATTTCAAATAATTCATTTCTCGTGAGATAAAATCGGAATAATAAGCAGCGTTAATTAGCCCGACAGACACGTGGTGGATACGCCAACTTGGGCTTCCATTTTTCCTTAAGAGATCAAATTGGGGGGGAGAGGGGGAAAATGAGAGGAAAAGGGCGAGAACGGTGATCCGTGCGAAAGCGTCGCGCCTTCGAAAGCTACACCGCGTTGGAACACGGACGAACTCGACCCGTCCGACTTTAGGAAAGAGGTTAATTAGAGGGTATGATTGAGGTGTACATTGTCTTCATGTTGGTTTGATTGATAACGACTTTTCGCCGTGTCATCTCCGACGATGAATCCGATGAAAAAGTCTGATTCAAAAGGGGTGATGGCTTGAGTAGCTTTAATTATGACTCCGTGAAACAATTGACTCGGGTCATGCTCCGAAATTATGATGTGCCACCTTAAACGCTCCTTTTGTATCGCGAAAAATTAATAATTTAAATAATATATTTTGAAAAATAAATATTTAGATTATTTACAAAAATGAATGAATTAAACGCATTTTTATTATCCTTGAGACATAAATTATTATTGATAATGAATTTTTTTTTTCATTTACTGATTATTTCTAGCGATATAAGTGATTATTTTTTAAAAATTATATTTTTTAAATTATTTATTTTTCGCAAAATAAAAGGAATCTAATATATAGATGAACGATGGTGAAGTGGGTCTAGATCTCCAAGGTCCAAAAAACATTATAAACTAATTTTTTTTATTAACATGATAAAATAGCTGCAAATTGATTTTTAGAAATTCATTTGGAATTAGAGTCGAATCTTTCATTAAAAAAAAAACAAATATCAATCCATTTTTGGAACAACTTATAAAGGGTTTTTCAATAAATGAAAAAGAATTCGAACGAGGAAAGAAAGAGAGTGAGTCAGATTTCTTGCGGCTATCTAAAAATTGTTTGAATTGAAGGTTCAAAAAAAAAAAACGAGATTGTTGATCTTCGACGGGACAAAGTAAGTCAGTTCGCTAAGAAGTATAGAGATTACCAATCTTAATAGTTGATTCTCCGCAGCTGTTCTATTGTTCGTGGAAAGGGCAAGGAAGAGTCCTAGTTTTTCTATGGATAGAGACTTCTATGGCAATGAAATCGTCGCCCAGAATTTAGGTTCTTTCACACTCTTTAAATATTATAGCGCCATGTTTTGAGAGATTATGAAAGAGAATACCTTGTCTTGAGATGAAAATTTCTCATCAAATTCCATTGAGTTTCTTTTCATCTTTAACCGTTGCTTCTGTTGGAAGCACGCAGCAGAAGCTCGATACCTTCATCTAGGGATATTGACAAGAGGGAGCTTAAGTCCAAGCCCGTTAACATATCTAGTTGAACCCACTTTCACTCAAAAGCTTAAGCCAATGAGTTATGGGCCAACAAGGATATATTAATTGCTCAACACCACATTAATTATCTAATGTGAGACTTCATTAACACAACTCACATGTGTATCTCAACAATTTCCCCCTCATGCATGAGATCAGTGTTAGGTTTGTTCCCCCTTAATTTATGTATTTTTCTGCATCAACTTATCTTGATTTAGCGGGGGTTCCCTGGGTTATAAAAAAAAAAAAACTTATCTTGATTTAAATCTCCAAGTCATTGCAATGCACCCGCAAGTATACACAACAACTATCATTAACTGCCTTTGTGGAAAAATCCTGACTTTTTTATCCACTACAACCATCATCAATTGCTAACTTAGGATTGCATCATCCATCATCTTTATCTCGTGTCACCAGACCAACTGTTTATGGTCACTTCTCGCCAGACCAACCGCGATAGAAATTTCCACCCGAAACAAGTGTCGATCTTGAGATTTATTTGTTGAAATATGATCATGGAATTACGACTTTGTGAAATAACTAATTCGATTCAAGGCTCTAAAATAATTACGAGTCTTTCATTAAAAAAGGGAAAAAGCTACAAAAAAAAACTCCAAACTATGTTCACTGTAACACATTTATCTTGAATTTTTTTGTGTCATAAAAAACCTCAAACTATGTCCACCGTGACATATTTACCATAAATTTTCTCTTGTGACATAAAAACCCCCCAAACATACATCAATGTGACATATTTACCCATCGCCAATGTTCAATTAGATGATTTTTAAGCTAAAACAATATCATTTTTATTTCGCTTAAGTCAATTGGGCACCGTGTCAATACTATTTTCTTTCTGGTGTCTATGTTGGCATATTTTTAGTGGTTCTTGTTGACATAAATTTAATGGATGGTATATATATCACATAGGTACAAGTTTGAGATTTTTGATATCACGGCTAAAAGGTTATGATAAATGTATCAGAGTCAGCACAGTTTAGGGTTTTTTCCAAAAAAAGACAAATATCTTTCCTATTTAGGAATTACTCTAAAAGTGTATTTCAACAAATGAGAAAAAATCTGAACGAGGAAAAGAAAGAGAGTGACTCGGATTTCTCGTGGCTATCTAAAAATTGTTTGAATCGAAGATAAAAAAAAGAACATGAGATTGTTGATTTTCGATGGGACAAAATAAGTCAATTTGCTAAGAATTATAGAGATTGCCACTCTTGATGGTTGATACTCCGCAGCTATTCTATTGTTTGGGGAAAGAGAAAGGAAAGAGTCCTAGTTTTTCTGTGGATAGAGACTTCTAGGGCAATGAAATCATCGCCCAATATTTTGGTTCTTTCAAAGGAAAGAGTCCTCGTTTTTCTATGGATAGAGACTTCTAGGGCAATGAAATCATCGCCCAATATTTTGGTTCTTTCACACTATTTAAATATTATATCACCATGTTTTGAGAGGTTATGAAAGAGAATACCTTGTCTTGACATTAATTAAAATATAGACTGCCTGCTTTCTTCTCCTGAAATTTCCCTTCAAATTCCATTGAGCTTCTCTTCATCTTTTAGCAGTGCTTGTGTTGATCAATTTTGGTCATGGCCATGTCTTGCAACTGCATCTCCCGTGCGATGGCGCATTTATGGGTGCACTGAATAGTTTTACTTCAAATCAGACATTTCATAGCGGATATGAAATTCTTGTAGTAGCATCCAGAGAGAGTAGCTATCAAGTTGCCGCTCTCCTCTTTTTGCCAAAGGGAAGAAAAAAGAGTGTCACTGTGGCTTGGTGACGATGATGATTGTGAGTTACTTGAAGAAATTTGTTGAAATATCTCCATTGAAGAGAGTCATGACTGAAAATGCCTATCCTCTCTTTCAAGCTAATACAGATGATGGCCCCTCAAAAGCAATACCGAGTAGCCTAAAAATCAATTTTCCTGTTCTTATTTAAGTCTTGAAAATGAGTGCCTCTGGAGCACTTATTAGATACACTCAATTAGGAACATTACAATTTTCAAGATAATGTTTACATACAACACGAGTTAAATTGTTCACAATACTTTGTCCAAACAAAGGACAGAAGCCACAAAAAACCATAAACTATGCTCAGTATGACAAATTAACCATAAATTTGTACTTACGTGACACATTTACTTTTCATCAAAGTTTTGTCAATGAGAATTACTAAAGATCTGCCTACATGGAACTAGAAAGTAAACTATGTTGACATGGCACCCACGTGATTTAAGTAAAATAAAAACGCTATTATTTTGGCTAAAAAATCATCAAAGGAACCTTCACAAGGTAAATGTATCACATAGATAGAAGTTTGGGATTTTTTATGTCAAAAGAAAATATTTAAGATAAATGAGTCACAATGAGCATAGTTTGGAGTTTTTTTGTAGCTTTTGCCCCCAAACAAGAGAAGATATAAGGGTCTTAAAGTAAAAAAAAAAAAAAAAGGTGAAAAAAAAGGCCACCCCAAGATGAGTGTTCTCTTATTCTGACTTCCTCGGAGCTTTCCATAGCATAGTCAAGCCATGGACGGGTTCTCTTATGTTGAATTCACGAATATGACCATGAATTCGTTGGAAACGTTAGCAAAACTCTGATTGGAGAACAATATGGTCAATGAATTCCTTTCATTGCAACTATCTTCTTATTTAGTTTGGCTTCGAATTGTTCAGGACTCTTTTACCATGGAAAATCATATAGTGACCACATTGGGATTGAAATTTCATGTATTGATTCTTGAATATTCTTGTGGTGTTGAAACCAAACATCTACTCAAGAGGATAGACGGGGCGGTTCTAGGCCGCGATTGTTTTCATCTCTATCCTTTCGACAACGATAGGTATCAATATTTTCAGCTTATGCCTCAAGTATGGACTCATATCGAAATCCAAGTCGATTGAAGTTCGAGCTTGTTTGGATATTTGTGGTGTTTACTAAGGGTGCGTTTGTTTTACGGAAAATATACTATTTCAGGAAAATACTTTTAGGAAATCACTTTTCAGGAAAATGACTTCATTTTTTTTTTTGATAACCGAGGTGTCCGCGCGGCCGGCGAGCTAGGGCTCAAACCAGCGGTGATGCCCGACTAGTCCTCGAGGGGGGTTAGCGTAGCATTCCACTGCCACGACCCCCCACTTAAATCACCGATGGGTGAGTTTGAACCCAGGACCTCTCGTGAAAGAAACTGAGTGCAAACTATCACAGCCACCAATGAATGGGTAAAATGAGTTCATTTTTTTTTTGATAATCGAGGTGTCCGCGCGACCAGCAAGCGATGACTCAGCTATAAACCGGCGATGATGCACGACTAGTCCTTGAGTGACGCTAGCGCAGGACCCACCACCACGGCATCACACTTAAGAATCCCTAACAACTACGCTGGGGTTTGAACTCTGATCCTTTCGTGGGGGGACCAAAGCGCAAGCCAACGCAGCCGCTGCGGGCGGTGGTATGAGTTCATTTTTTTTTTTGGTAACCTAGGGAACCCCCGCACGGCCGACAGCTAGGGAGTAAACCCTGGGGGCAACACGTGCTAGCCACCACACACGTGCCACCGGTTAAGTCACCCTGCGATGCCCGGGATTCGAATACTCAACCTTTATCGAGAGGAAGAGTGCGCGCTCCAGCAGCGCCACCCAGGCGGGTGGTAGTATGAGTTCATTTTTTGGTGTTTGCTAAAACCTAAAAAAGACTTGGAAAGTATTTTTAGTTGTTTGGTGAAGAAAATCTGATAGTGAAAATTATCAAAAAAATTTTATATTTTTAAAATTATTTAAAATTATTTGTATTATAAAATTATTTTTATTAAGAAAAGAAAATACATGAATATTTTCCTTCTTAGAAAGAAAAAAAAAGAAAGAAAAGAAAAGAAAAAATATTAACAAATTCAAGATGAGTAATTTTGAAAAGTGTTTTCATATTTTTAATTAGGGAATTCGCTTTCATAAAATTAATGGTTAATACCACGAAAAACCCCAAACTGGTACATTTGTGACAAATTTACCTCGAATTATTTTTTTGACCACAAAAAATCCTAAACCAATATACTCGTGACAATTTTACCCCGAACTATTTTTTTGACCATAAAAACCTCACACTGATATACCTGTGACAATTTTACCCCCGAACTAATTTTTTGGCCACAAAAAACCCCAAACTGGTACACCTGTGACAAATTTACCCTCCGTTAGTTTCCTTTAAATTTTATTATCAAATTGCTAAGTTTAATGACACGTGGTAATTAACATGTGTATCGATTTTGGGTTTTACCCCTTTGTTTGTCACAAGTTTACCAATTTGTGATTTTTTGTGATATTAATATAATTTAACGGACACTAGCAAAGGGTAAATTTGTCATAAATATACCAGTTTAGGGATTTTAGTGGTCAAAAAATTAGTTCAGGGGTAAAATTATCACAGGTGTACCAGTGTAAGATTTTTGGTAGTCAAAGAAATAGTTCAGGGTAAAATTGTCACAAGTGTACCAGTTTTGGGTTTTTGATGATAAAAAAAATAGTTCAGGGTAAATTTATCACAGGTGTACCAGTTTGAGGTTTTTTGTGATCAAAAAAATAGTTCGGGGTAAAATTGTCACAGGTGTACCAGTTTAGGATTTTTCGTGGTATTAACCCTAAAGTTAAACATGATATCTATGTTAACCGGAAAGTATTTTCCGTTGACCAAATCATTTTTGAAGAACCAAACAGTTGAAAATTCGGAAAACACTTTTCGAGAAAAACTTTCACCAAAACAAACACGCCCTAAGTAAAGTTTGACTTGCATGTGAACTCCAAGCAAATTCGATGGAGTCTAAAATTTGATGGGGTGTGATCTTGGATTATAAAGAAAAAAAGAAGAAGAAAATAACTGTTTTCAAGTTTGAATAAAAAAGTTACGCAAGAATATACAAAGATGGAATCTTTCTTTACGTGGGTTTTTGGTTCCGCCAAAGTAAAGTGGATTCTGCTCGTATTGCACACCCGGAGCTTCTATCCGAGTGTTTAGTTTTGTCTCTGAATATTTTCTTCTGAGAACACATGTGAGCGATTGGGCGTTAACACAATTGGAAATCTTTTAAGTGTAATTTAGAGTTGGAAAGCATTCGAGCTATTTATTTATTGTGACTTTGTAATTCTCTAAATTCATAGTAGAATATTTTGCGATTGGCTCTCCCTCTAGAATAGATACCCATACTCGGATCAGATCATGTAAATCTCCAGTGTTCTTATAATTTCTTGTTGGTTTCTCATAGAATTTCGGTCTCTTGCATTTGATATTGAATCACAACATCTATTAATTTTTGTGTTTATTTCACAATTTCTCTAAAAACACCAAAATAGGAACAACACTTGACATTCAATTGAAATACTCCAACGCGCCACTCACCCCAGATTGATTCATGCTCCTTTACGTTTTTTAAGTTCTGTGGCTGATGTCACTGCAAATATTTTTTAAGCGTGAATCTTCCAAAATCTATTTCAATACATAAAGATTATAATTATGAATCTGAATATTTTTTTTCAAATTTTTAGATGGATTATCATAACTTGAAGTAGTAAATAGCTGTTTTCGCCGTGTCCCACGCGAGTTTGCTTTGAACGAGTGCTTTCGGAGTACAATGGAATTCAGAAATAAATTACGTAGCAGTATTGGGGCTTGCGGCAGGTTTCTTGAAGAAGAAACGTCCTATTAAGTCCTAATGAAAGCTACCATTATCTGACCCATCGGACTCTTCGAAATTAGGTTGACTGGTTGCGTTAGACGCCAAAGTTGCCGTTTTGGCAATGTTATCAAGGATCAAAGAAGACACTCAAGAAAAGAGAAATTGTCAAGAAATGAGGCGGAACACTGTTTCCGGACATCGTAGATGATTGTAACTAGGGCTGCGCAAGAGAATCTAGGAAATCTACGGATTCTGCAGAACTTGCATGACCGGATCATTGTAATGTTAGCACCGGTGAGTGCATGGTAGATTACGGGGTTTAGAATCATACTCATCTCGTATCCACTCAATACTTAAGTAGATACATGTATAAACCTGTGAAATTTGTGGAATTAATAAGTGCGTTAAAAGAGTTAATTAAAGTATATTATGAATATTAAAAGTATAAACAATTTGTTACCACATAATATTCCATATGCATATAATTATGATATGTCCTATTATATAACATATTATAGTGACAACACTTCATGCCGTCTAAGCAATTAGGTGGCTTTTGTTAATTTTTGATAATTCAAATAACAAAAGCCATGAAATATGGCGAGTTCCTAACCGCACAATTAATTAAAAGTCACAATGGTAGCAAGGGGATCAAATCCTTCAGAAAAGAGTTGCATAATAAAAAACTTGAAGGTCAAAAGTGAGAGAATTTGATTTAGCATTACAAACTCAGCAAAATCATAAATAATGATATGATCCGGCCGTCCCATTTGGAAACTGGGTGCGCTAATTCACTTTTGCACGTTAATAATATGAGCCGTTATGTTAATGCAACCTTTGATATTCCACAACAATTCTATTGTTCATGGAACGGGAAAGGGAGGATTCCTAGTTTTGCTCTGGACAAGGACTTCCATGGCAGTGAAATCATCACCCAGAATCTTTGGTTCTTTCACACTCTTTAAGAATTATATCACCAATTCTTCACCATGTCTTGAAATGTTATGAAAGAGAATATCTTATCTCGAATTCAATTAAAATATAGAATGGCTGTCTTTTTTCATGAAAATTTCCCATCAAGTTCCATTGAGTTTCCCTTCATCTTTTAGCACTGCTTGTTTTGATTAGTTTTGGATAGGTGTGTAGTCCATTTCTAGCTACTGCATATACACGTGTCTGGTGTGACGGGCTTATAGATTTATAAGTCGACTGGACAATTATGATTCAAATCAAACATTTCCTAGTGGATACAAGACTCTTATGGTAACACTCCAAAGGAATAGTTACCTTGATTGCCGCTCGCCACCCTTCTACCCAAATAAAAGAAAACCATCACTTACAAGCGAAAATTGTCAGTTACCTAAAGAAATTCATTGCAACGTCTCCAAGTGAAGTGCGTCATGAATCAAAATGCCTGTCCACTATTTAGGCTAATTCACAAATGATGGCCCCTCAAAAAACAATAATAATTAGCCTAATATTAACGTTCATTTCCTCTTTTAGGTCTTGTAAATGAGTGTCACTGTCTCTGGGGCACTTGTTAAATATACTTAATAAAGAACATTACAATCTTCAAAATAATATTTGCACATAATATGAGAAAAAAAGTCGATGAAAAACTTACCTTAATTACTTGCTTGATAAAATCCTTCTCTGTTTGCTTTCGTACTTACATGGGTGTGTTTCTGTCCAGTTTCCCATTAAAAGAAAAACCCAAGCCAAAGCAAAAGTCAAGATGAAAGAAATTACAAAGAAAGTTGATACTTCTCAAGAAAAACATATCATCAAACCCAAAAAATGTAAAAGTCCTAGTCAGTGGGGCCAGTTGCTGCCACACTGTGGATGCCTTGGCCCGTCGAGGCAATCATAAACTTTATTTGACATAAAACGATATTGTTTTTTTTTAAAGTATTATGGCTTGAAGAGCAATTTTGTCATTTACAATTAGACCTGCTCATTGATCAGGCTAGGGCCCGAACCTCATTAGGTCTGCACAGGCCCGCCCATCGGGCCACCTTTCTTTTTTATGGAAAAGAAAGGATTTCAGCAAAAAAAGTGCAAATCTGAAGACAAATGAAAGATTAGGTTTAGGAGTTTGTGTTATTTTATTTTATTACTTTACCTATGACTTTTATTCTATTTTTTCTCTACTACAGTAGAAATTTGGGGCTTATTCTATCTTATTAGTGCTGATACGTATAAAATATATGGGCGAGTCGGGCAGGTGGGATGTCGAGGCACTTGCCCAAGCCCAGCCCCGCCTACCGACCAAGCCTAGAAAAGTTCTCCGAGGCAAACGAGTTCGGCTAATGGGCGGGCCCGTTCGCCACCCGCCTATTGATCGGGCCTATTTTTAAAGCTGTTAGGCGATATAAATTAATATTACGCATTATGAGAAACTTTATGTTAGTATGAAATAATTATAAGAATATATATGCTAGTGGTAAAGACACTCTTGTGAGTACATATTAATTAGGAAATTTATTGAAGGACACTTTAGGTGCTAATTATTATATCACTAAACACAAAAGGCAATTAGGCCATTCAACTTGTCTGTACTTTAAACAAGACAAGCTTTTTTTAAAAAAAAATAAAAATTAAGTGTATAAACTATAAGTTTTTGGGACAAAACCAATCACTTGAGTGGAACTCAAATTTATGGTGTCAATGAGGCTGCCCTAAAATATTTCCAATCTTTCACGTGAAAAAGTTGTGCTGGTGATATTACCAGCTTCTTAAGGTAGATCCATCTATCTATGAAATGAATATAGTTAATCAAAGAAAAGAAAAATCAAACGCATGCAAGTATTTTGACTTTACCGAGGAAATAAACATTTCAACTACAGTGGACATAACAAACTTATTTTACAATTCTCATTAATGAGTACATTCGGAGCAGTCGCTCAACATGTCTAACGAGGAAATATTCAATTTTCAAAGTATTGATTGTGTATATTATACTTTTAATGTACTAAAAATTACTGTATTCCCTTATTTGGTTGGTTGACTAGTGTCTCGATGGCAAATTTTGAACAAAAATCATATTTAGTTAAAGTGGTTTCCATAAGTGTCATTGGATTTTAGGATAATTGTTGGCTTAAAAGGCGACGGTTTAGTTAAGTACATAGAAATAGTTTTTTGAAAGTAAAAGAAATGATATAAAATTAAAATTTATTACTAGACGTAACCAAACATTGCTTTGAATTAAGAAATGTTTAAATATGCTGAAAACGAGTCAAATAATTTCTTATTTTTTATGAAACAAAAATAAATGTATCCGACCGGCGCTAGAGACTTACAATGATTTTTGTTTTTGACTTTATCACTTATTTTATTAGTCTTAAAATTTAAATTTCGATTTACATAAATTTCTTAAAATTAAACGAGAAATCTTTATTTTGATAACTAACAAAAAACACCTATGTGGCTCACACTCAACCACGATCCAAGATATAGAGGCTGTTTTTTTTTTTTTCGTGAGTTGAGGGATAGACCTGTAGATATTTTGTAGTACAAAAATTACAGTAGTACACTCCCCCTTCTTTTCTAGTTAAATAGCAGTACGCTCCACTTAGTACAAATTTCCTTTTCTTTGGTGGAAACACAAGATTAAATTCATAGATTAACTTGAAAAAAAAAAAACAGCATGACGCAAGATTAGACCAGATTTATAAAAAAAAATGGTTAATACCACGAAAATCCCAAATTGGTACATTTGTAATAAATTTACTCCTAACTAATTTTTTGACCACAAAAAATCCAAAAAAAAATACACTTGTGATAAATTTTCCCTTCGATAAATTGGATTAATACCATGAAAAATCATAAATTGGTAAATCTGTGACAAACAAATGGGTAAAACCCAAAACTAGTTCATTTGTCAACGGCAACGTGTCATCAAACTCAGCAATTTGACGATAAAATTTAACGGAAACTAACGAAGGATAAATTTGTCACAGGTTTATCAGTTTAGGGTTTTCGATGGTCAAAAAATTAGTTTAGATAAAATTGTCACAGATGTACCAATTTAGGGCTTTTCATGTTATTAATCCAAGAAAAATAAATAAAAAATATAAATCTCTTAACACAAAATTGGAATGTCAATGCCAAGTGAGAGCGCTACGAGGATTGAGCGATTATTGCATCACGAAGCAATGGGGCTGCGCAAGGCTTTTTATTTTTATTTTTAAAAGTGAACTCAAATCACTTCCAAGATCCATTTTTTTTTTTTACTATAGAGAAGGGTCTCATAGGTGAGTTTCAAAAACAATGGGGTCTTATAGTGTTAAGCAAGCTACATTGTCATAAATTAGTCGATATGAAAACAAAGTGAAGATGAGACATGGAAGACAATGGTCTCACATAGTGTACTTAAAGCATTTTGAAACTTGCATTTCCTATAAAACCAATACTTTCGTTTGACCTGTACATAATCTCCCAAAAGCCTTGTCCCCTATTAGTTGAGCAACGAAAATTATGAGCTGGCAAAGCTTCTAAAACACAACTTTTCTTCTCCTTTTGTTGAGCCAAGCGATTAGTTCTAGAGAAAATTCTAAATTATTATATAAATAGATATAAATATATAAATTAATATAGGTATATATATATAGTTCGTTATTTATCTTTGTTTAGACATGCAATAAATATAGTTTTCTCATGAATTTTTATTTGTCGCCTATTCTACATTTTTGCGGGGTTCCCCAGTTCGAAATGGGGCATCGTTCCCCATGCCCATCCCTAATAAAATAAGCTTATATTTTCATAATAATTGTAAGGAGGCTATTCTTGTAATTTTCCACACCTCCTTGTTATTTCTTTTGGAATGATGGTCTCAATTTTTTTTTGTTACAATTTGATTTTGATGACAGTTTCCCTTATTTTTGTTTGGAAACTGTTTCAAAAATACTACCACACATTTCTTACGGAACATTTTCATTCTTAAATGGAAAAAAAAAAGAAAGAAAGAATAGGAAAACTGAAAATCTTCACAAATCAAATGAGGCCGAAAATTTGCATGGAGCTTCCTATGAAGGCTTGAGTTCAAGCCCGAGATGAATTAAAATTTCTTACTAGTGATTGAGCTCAATCAACATAATGCGGATCAATTTCAACTTTAAGATGGGTCCATAATCTTGGATCTAAAGTGCAATTGAGTTTGAAAAAAGGCAGAGACACTGCATGCAATTGAACTTTTACTTGTTCAATCTAGTTCCCTATATCTTTTTTTTCGTTCAATGTAGTTCTTGTATCGCCTAAAGTTGGTGCAATCTCATTCTTTTGTTAATTGGACTAACATCTAATCAGACAGTCCAAATGTTCCTGCCATGTCCAAATTGCTAATATGGCACCTAAGTCTGCATCTTTGACACACACTTCCATCATACCTCCGCCGCTCGAACCCATGATTACCACCGTACACGTCCGCTATTACCACCACCACCACCACCGGAGAGGACATCACCGCCATCAGAAGACCTTAGCACCACCACACCCCCTCCCCTCTCGCGACTGATGTGACCTTCAACGGTACTAGGTTTGAAACGAGAATGACTTAGAATTGCAATCATGCACCTCAAATCTGAGGCACGGGGAGAGAGAGAGAGAGAGAGATGGATGGGCGGCGAAGGGGTGCTGATGGGACGATGAGTCGACAAAAAACTATTCAACAGCAGAACCTATATCGAATAGTGAGAAAAAGTTTAAAAGGCCTATTGGGTGGCTTACCCTATTCAAGACCGAGACTTCGAATCGACGCCGCTCTTTTATCTCAACCCATGGCCGTGCTCGTGGCATTACAAAAGTGAGAAAATTCTCATGCCAATCGAACATGATGAACACCATTCGTTGTCCCTCTAAACCATTGACGGCGAATCCAACCGGGGAAAAAAGGCTCGAAAAGCAAAGATTAGAAAAAACCCATCGAGCAACAGGAAAAGTAATGACATCTGAAGGGACGCAACTCCAAAGATTCCCCCAAGGACACAGACTCACAGGCGCATTAGCAGAAAAGGCCTGTGTACCTCTTCCTGAACAAAATCTAATCGGACATTTGCATAGGATTTTACTTGGAAATTCACGTATACGTTTCTTATTTTAATGTATTGGTGGCCGCACATCTCTCATCCCCAATGCCCCTCATATTTACCTTCCTCAATAAAATTGAATACCTTTCGATAATTTTACATCTTGATGATCTCGAGATCTTGCTCGAATTCAAAGATTGAAAATCTATTGAATAGCTTGAAAAGTAACGTCATTTGAGGGGACACAACTCCAAAAGATTCCCCCAAGCACACTACTGACTCCCGGGCCCATTCGCAAACAAATTGATGGTTCACCTCTTCCCCGAACAAAATCTGTTCGGACACAATCTGCATCTCCCTCCCTCCCTACAAATGCGCAGTGCCGAGTACAGAAACGTTCCGCTTCCCCCACCATCCACGGTCTCCCCACATGGTGCGCTGCGCGCCGCGGGTCCCGCTGCGGTCCGAGCCCTTCCTTTCAAAGACGACTTGACGTGGGCTGGGCCCCCTACTCAATCATGCTGTTGCGGTTTTCGTGGTGGGGCCCTAACGAACCTGGCCCGTCAACGGTGGGATGTGGGAATCGGCCATCTTCTCGTCGCCTTTATGCGATGAGTGGGTTCATAAAGAAATAATTGGTACATGGAAGGCGTAACGACACAAACGGTCCTTGAATTTTAACATAATATGTAATATGATTTCTGAACTTTTAATTTATCTGATATAGTCAATGTACTTTTGGTATATGTTTAATATAGTTCCTGAACTCTTAACGCATGTTTAATATAGTCTTTAAACTATGTGAAAATATTCAGTACTGTCATTCCATTAATTTAATAACAAAGACAAGATTGAATATTTTTGTATAGTTTAAGGACTAAATTGAACATGAACCAAAAGTTCATGGATCATATTGAACAAATTAAAAGTTCATGGACCACATTAAATAAATTAAAAGTTTACGGATTAAGTTGCATATTGGGCCAAAGTTCAAGGACCACATTGAACAAACTAAAAGTTCATTGACCACGTTACACATTGGATTAAAGTTCAGAAATCATTTGAGTCATTTTTCCCTATGAATGATATGCATCGATCGTGCTAGATATCTAAACATATTCATCACGTCATATGTTGAGCCTACTTCTCTTCTCTAAATACACGCTTAAATAAAAGAGTAGATTGTTTAATGTATTGATTTTTGCATGTCTATCAATATATCGAGAATTCTCTTGATTAACCTAAACGATAACTCAAGCGGTAAGCGGATTTGTGCTCCTCATTCAACACCCGAGTTCAAATCGAAACACTTGGACATTCTGTCGAGGCCGCCTTTAGGAGCATAGACCCGTGTGTCTCCGGTAGATACCCTGTGGGTGTGTGGGAGATGGGGACTGCCATGTCCGGTAGAGACTAGCTGGATACTCAGGAACTCTGGACACCCATTGATATGATAAATTAACGAATTACTCTTAGATCATTGCATTGTGATATTCTCTTTGCCTTTTTCTCCTTTAGACGAGCCATTCAGCTCCAGTGCAGCTTGTTCTCTCGCTTTATTCGAAAAGAAAAAGAAGCCAACTTGTCCGAACACTTACTTGATCGTGGAGGTGGGTCAACATACTTTTCCAAATACCAAATTCAAATGAAAGTTTAGATGTATAGAGGTCGATAGAGATCCATGTGCTCACTTGACTATAGTCCGTACACTTCATTACTGGTCTTGAACAGTCAGATTCAACCTCACTTTTGAGTTTGAATCTGTATACTTGCACATTGTCAAGGCCATCCTTAGGAATGCAAACCCGTATTCCCGAAGATTACCCAATATGCAGGGAGGACCACCACACATATTGACGATTGACTGAATGCTCAAAGAGCCTTAAGCATCATATATATACGAGTTGAATATGTGTTTGATGCATGGGTTTTGTTTAATTTAAATCGCAAAAGGAGATCATATTAGAAAAAGCTCGTCAACAAAATTGAACCTAATCAAATTTGGTACATATCTTATAAATCATCCAAATTGAATTTAAGGACTCCTTTATAATATAAAAATTGCTACCATATTTTAGTCCAACCCTCACTAAACTTGGTCTCATTGCAGATGGAAAAATTACCAAAAAAGTCTTAAATTTATTGTCCAATTCAGTCATAAACTTTTAAATTGTGCCAATTTAGTCCTAAATCTTTTTACGTTTTGCCAACTGAGTCCATTTGGCCAATTTTGGTTAGAAATCGCTGACATAAACGCCAGCTATCCAAAAATGCCGACATGGTATAATTTTCTTAATATTTTTTCTTTTATTTTTGTTTTTTCTTTTCTTCTCCTTTCCCCCGTTCTTTTGTTTTGTATTTTTTTTCCCCACAGTGACCAGCGAGCTCGCGTTGTGATGCCCTCGCCGGCCACTGGCAAGGGTTGCGACCCTCGCACAGATCTAGCATTGCTCGCATCTGAGCAATCGGAGAGCTCAATCACGATCACTCGCAACACCACGCCGATCACTACTAATGTAGTCCATGACAGCACGGTGCTGAGCACAGTCGACTAGTTGAAGCCTGTGAAAGAGACGAACATCTCCGGCTTGTGGAGCGTCTGATGAGGTGTGGGTACTCGTCCTCCTCCTGGCAACGTTGCCGTGGTTGGTGATTGCCGCGATTCTGATCCTGAACTAGAAGAGGCGCCTGTACGGAAGGCTCTGCCGCCGCTATTGCATGAGGATCCGCCATGAAAGCAGAGCTTGGAAACAACGATTTTCTCCAACTTGCGCCGACGAAGCTGATTCTCCAATTCCAGCCTGAAAAAGTTCATCACGACATATGTCCAGCCTGCTTCTCTCTATACATCCTTTAAAATAAAAGAGCTAGTCGTTAGATATATCAATTTTTGCAAGTCTTTTACAATGTTTCGAGAATTACTGTCAATTAACCTTAATGATAACTTAAGCGGTAAGCAGATTTGTCCTCCTCATTCAACACCTGAGTTCAAATCAGTACACTTGGACGTTCCTTTGAGGCCACCCTTAGGAATACAGACCCGTGTGTCTCAGGAAATACCTGGTGGGTGTGTGGGAGACGAGGGCTGCCATGTCCGATAGAGACTAGCCGGATGCTTGAGAATTCTGGACACCCATTGATATGATAAATCAACGATTGCTTTAGATTATTGCATTGTGATAAATCAACGATTGCTCTAGACTAGCCGTTCAGTTGCGGTGCAGCTTGGTCTCTCGCTTTATCTGAAAAGAAAAAAGAAGGCAACTTGTCCGAACACTTACTTGATCGTGATAGGTGGGGTCAACATACTTTTCCAAAATACCAAATCCAAATGCAAGTTCAGATGGATAGAGGTCGATAGAGAACTTATCACGAATGTGGCAAAACAGATACATGTGCTCACTTGATTGTAGTCCCTACACTTTACTACTGGTCTTGAACAGTCGGATTCGACATCACTTTTGAGTTTGAGTCTTTATACTTGCACATTGATAAGGCCATCCTCAGGAAGACAAACCCATATTCCCGAAGATCACCCGTATACAAGAAGAACTACCGCACGCAATGATAATTAATCGAATGCTCAGAGAGCCTTAACCACCCTATATATACTGGTCAAAGACGTGTGCAATGCATGGGTTTCAGTTTAATTTAAATCGCAAAAGGAGAACATATAAGAAAAAGCTTCTCGACAAAATTGAATCTAATCATATACGGCACATATCATATAAATCATCCAAATTGAATTTAAGGACTACTTTATAACATAAAAATTGGCACCATATTTTAGTCCCACCCTCACTAAACTTGGTCTCATCGTGGATGCGACAATGTTCACCACATATAGACTAACACATGTTACTTTTTTCCAAGGAAATAGATCATCTAACTATATAATAAGTAAGCTGTAAAAAACTTCAATCAAATTACACGAAATGAGGAAGAAGTAGAATTTACAATTTATAATTTCTTTGCTCAGTCGTATGGCTTTTTGTGACGTGAGACTGCTTGGCTAATTTATTCGTTCGTGTTTCGGAGAACATTACTTTCTAACAAGTATAGCACTCTACAGACTTTTTAATGAAATGCACTTTCACCATTTTACTTGGAGCCTTGAGATAAAAGCTGAAAAAACAAACCCTAGACACCGTTTATCCTCTCTAGAGCTGTCAATCATGGCATTCGGCCAGGATGGATTCTGCTTTTCTCCCCTTCGTTAACCTATCAATAATCAAGGCCTATAACTATTAGAGGCAAATACTCTAAATTTGTCTAAATTTTACCCATCAACAAAGAAACATGCATCAACTTTTAAAAATATATCTTGGCACCTATAAATTTTAACTCTACAACTACGACATTACATCCTCACATTATTTAGTAGTGCCTCTTTATTTACAGAAATGTCATTTTCATTTCCAAAATACCCCCACCCAAATACCTAATTCCGGTTGCCACCCGCACACAAAGCCCGTCGAATCGAGGGGACAAAGGTGGAGGACGGCGCACCGAGTTGGGACGGTGGTCGTAGGTTGCTGTGGGCGTAGGATGGCACGGCTGATGGTGGTGGGTGGTGAAGAAGAGATTAGGGTTTTTAAAGGATTTGAAATATTGGGGAGTTTTTAAAGGGGGTAATTTGGTCTTCTATTGATGGGCTGTTGTTGAGAAGCATGGAAAATGCATTTTCAAAAGTAGAGGTACGGAAGTCATCATAAGATAAAAGATGCATGTTTTTGGTACTTACCCTACATTTAATTAGGAGACAATATTTCTAAAGCTAACTAGGAAAATAAATCAATTGAAAATAATTACGAAAGCCATGACTATAAAAAGGGAGATGGGCAACTTTTATACGGATGGAATTTCATTTTTTTTGTGGCTTGGTTGATAAATTAAATTCGTTATATGATTCGCATTAAGAATTAACTTCTTTTTACTTATTTACTAATAATATAGATATTTTAAGAGACTAAATCGTGTCTCTAGGAGAAGTGAAACGTGTGTGTGTGTGTGTTTTTTCATTTTCGTACACTATCAATTATGAAATGAACCGTGGAAAATATTGCTTTATCGTTTTTTCGTTGGGAAAATTGCACAATTAGTCATAAACCTATTGTATTGATGTTAGTTTAGTCCTAAACTTTTCAATTTTTTCAATTTAATCCTAAACCTTTACGCAAAATTTCAAAGTAGTTCTTTCGATCAATTTTCGCCAGAAATCGCTAACGTGGTAATGTGCCATATAGCATGTAGGATGACTAGCGATGACTAAACCGTCAAGTCAGCGATTTCCGGTGAAAATTGATTAAATGACTATATTGAAATTTTGCGTAAATGTTTAGAACTAAATTGGCAAAATTTAAAAGCTTAGGATTGAATTGTCATACAATATGCTTATGACTAATTGGACAATTTCTCCTTATTCTTTCTAATAACCAATAAAAAACGTGAGGGGTGCACGAAATTTAACAGTTGTTTTTTATTCTTAGTAAAAAAATAACAAATGCAACTTTTTTTATTTTTGGTTATATGGCCTTCCTTTGTATAATGTAATCTTTTTAACTTAATATTTTATTTTACTTATTTCAAATGTTATTTAATTCTGATCAATGCCAGATTTCCATACTTATATTCCACAGGTATGTTACTCTTCATCACAAACTAAGGGCAAATAGGAAAAATCCCAAATTGCATTTTCAAATTGATAGAATAGTATGAACTTGCCCATGTATACACACTTCGAATAGGAATCGAAACGATCCAAGCTTTTGTGGCAACTTAGTGCCAAATCCATGACCAATATACTTTAGCCCTTTCCTTTGCGATTGTCAATTACTTGCTTGTATTTTATCTATCGCTATAATATAGTTCTTTTTTCTAATCATGGATGGCCGTAACTTTGGGAGCAATTGGCTCATCCTGACTAATTCTCATCGATTGTGATAGCGTCTCGTCTCATCCACATCGGGCGATTACGGAAAAAATAAAAACACAAGTCTATGCTCCTGAGAGTAACCTTAAAATTACGTGCAAAGTGAAGATGATATGGGCCTTGAGTGAGTGAGGAAGGCCATCGTGGTCACTGCTTTTAACGATCTTCATGAGATTTTCTTGGATCTCATGATTTCCCTTTTCATGGCTATTTTAGCACCAAAATCTCCTTTACATATAGACCTTTGGGCTAAGATCTGGGATCGGAGGCAGTTGAACAGCCCCCAATTAGCTAAAAGATTAAGTCATGAGCTCATCATGGGCCTTCATTGATCAGCCTGAATTTAGCACTACTCAAAAATCAAAATACCATCAAGTCTTGCAGTTCGTCAATCCATTCTTTCAACTTCATGGATCCGTTCGTTTCAAGAAAAATCAATAATTTCAAAAATATTTTCTTAATTTTAATCGTTGTTATCCCTTAGGAAAAATCAGTCATGTTAAAAAATGCTTTCATAATCAACGTCGTTCTAATGCCTAAATATTGTACTGATAATGGAAATATTTTTTATTAACTAATTTTCCTAACCAATAGTGGGGACTGAGATTTTGCCAGATCGCATCATGATTTGAGTCTTTAATTGAAGAAATTACACATTCATTCATCATCCCATTTCCAATTTACATTGGCTGACCCAAATTGGACCTGCTTGGAAACTATCTGGGCTTTCTTCAAAGCCGAATCGATAGGCTTAGATTGAGCCAAAAACGTGCACTTTCTGTTTAACATTTTGTAGCACCTAGGAATGTTGCAAAACGTACGGAGGTAGGTAGGTTCGTAGTGCCTTCAATTCCTAGATTTTCCTAATCTAGATTCAAATTGATTACTATGTTGATTATTCGAAATTCGAAAGTAGAAGAGTCGTAGGTTGCTTCGGCACCTAGCATCCTTAATAGATTTCAGGATATCTAAGTGACATGTGCAAGCTGACCAATTTATCTGCGTAAACCAAGAGTCTCAGGTCTAAAATTCGTTTACGCCCGGGAAAGGTTTAGCAAACCCAGAACGCCTTTACAGTTTTACAAGTCTTTGATTAAGTCCTCAATCGCATTTATCGCGCATTTATCCTAAATTGAAAAAAAAAATTTCCAAAAAGAATATCTAACTTTTGCTAGTTTGCAACATGTTATGATAAGTTATAACATCTTGCGAAACAGCATGATCTCATCTATGTGCATGATTGTATAAATCGGAGCATACGTAACACACAAGATATGTAACATGTAAAATGACGTGCGGATGGCATGGCAAAATGAAGTGGCAATTAAAAATGGAATGACATGTGATGTGGTAAGTGAACTCGATATACGCTGACAACAGGGCATGTGATGGGGAGACTCAATACTGCATGTGAATGATGTGAATGTCTATCAAGTGTAGTGTGACTTACCTTGTGAGAACCCAGTGCCTTACATTTATCTTCCTCAAATTAGCAAAAATGAGAGAGAAACACAAGTTAGAATGGCTTGTGCCTTATATTTATCTACATTTATCTTCTTGAGCTTGTAACCGCTCGTTCAATGTCCTATTAGCGCGATCTGTGCATTTTTGGAAAAAGATACTTTCTGCACAGCATTGATGGGGGTAATTAGGAAAAAGTACGGTTTGGCTTAAACCGAGGCGGTTTTTTGGGGTTCGCAAATCAAATTTCAAATTGGTAAGCTTAGATCATCAAAACTGATTATTCACTATAGCTAGAAAGTTTCGTTCAAATATGAGATCTCAAAGTACTTGGTCACATGCTGTTGCGTGACCTCTCTTGAGATGAACTTCTAAGGAAAAGCTAATGGATTACTAAGTAGGCACAAATGGTTATTCATTAAAGAGATGGTATCGTCGTTTAGCACGGATTCTCTCAAGCCCATTTCAATTGCCTTTTCGGGTCTCAATTTAAACTCATAACATATCTTAATTTTTGGAGCCACCAATAATCGGTTATGGGTTGATTAGACCCCAAAATAAAATGCGGGGGTTTACTTTTACGAATAAGAAATTAGTGGATATAGGACGTGATTACGTTAGATTAATTTGACGCTCTTTTGGTACATTTTCTCTTTATATCAAAAATGTTTTTTGCATGCAATCTTTGTTGGTTTTAATCCTAAACCACTAATGTGTAAGAAATGATGATGTAGGTTGTGCAAACAATCATGTAATACCTAATATTCAAAAAAATTAAAAAGTATTGAAGAGATTAAAAAACTTGGAATGCACGAGCAAGCAGAAGCGAATCTCTATTTATCGCCAATTGAAACAAGGATTTTGCACAGTTAGACTCAAAAGGGAGATACATAAATGATATATGCAAGATCATATGAAATGCATGATTATGTAGGAATATGCAATCATGATGCAAAACTAACTATTGTGCAACCTATACTCATATTTTTTTGGGTATTTTCTCATTTAAATGCCATGATAAATATGAAATTAAACCCTAAGACACTAATGGCCAAAATGGGTATGCATTTTGATGTAATGACATGAGAATCCTGATTAGACTAAGATGCCTAAAATGAATGTCTAATTAAGGCATATTCAAATGACTTAATATGAACCCCTAATGACAAATGTCGTGCATACGAAATGACATGATCTAATGCAATATGATATGACATGACTTAAATTTTTAGATGACATGATGTGCATAATCTAAGCTAACATCCATCCCTTAAATGCTAATGACATGTGATGCAATGCATTAGTCCTAAATGCAATCTATATGAGATGCCAATAAATTAATTCCTAAAGACACGTGGCTTACTAAATGGCATGCAATATGCAATATGGATAATATAGAGCTAATAGTAATTAATACTATAATTAAACACAATCTTCTTGAGTCATTAATAAAAAAATTTTGAAATTTTCTTTATGGATTAGAAATAGGAAATTACCCTAAATCTACATGATGCCCTAAATTAACTAGGAAATTACGTTTATCAAATCCTAGTCATGCACTAACTAGAATTCATGATTTACTAAACTACTACATGTTTTCTGTTGCATCAAATATATGAAATCCTATATTAGGAAACATATATAGATGAATATTACTTAAAATATACAACATGCATGAATATATGATAAAAGAGCAAAATTTGATAAAAGCGCAGACTATCTAATGGAAGCACAGGATCAAAGAATCACTTTAAGCATTACTATTATAATTCAATGTTCATGGAAATTATGCAATATCAGAAAGAATCATCAATATCTATCAAATATATGCAATAATTATATTATGATGCAGAGATAATATTCTCGATTAATCTTACATGCAAGTTGCTATATATAATGCATGAAAGACATAATTTGAGGTCCAACATTTTGACAACTATACGATATGCACTGAATCAAGGCGCAAAATCTAACTCTAACTCATAATCTATGCAATCGCTAAACTTAACTTGATTAGGACTAACAGGGACACCAAGGGAGACCCGCAGTTAGGAGGGACGATGGTGGAGGCTCAAGGACCGCTGGTGAGAGATTTGGAGGCCGGCGGTGCTCTTGGTGTGGACGGTGGCTCACGGTGGCTGGGCAGTGATGTGGAGCAATCATGAACACCACTTAGGTAGTTCTGGACGTGATAGGGGCTGGCTGGGAGCAGTGGAGTTATTGACTGCAGGTTTGACCACCGGAATTGGTGTGAATCAAGGCCAAGGATTTGACTCGGTGATAGTTGACACCTCTTGGTCGTATCTCAGGATCTCTGAATCTTTGACGCTCGATTCCTTCGGTGGGGTTGAAAGAAATAGGCGTTGTAGACGTTTCCTCAATAATATAACGCATTATGACCTGGGACGAACACGTACTCATCATTTTTGCAAGATCGCGGATTGGGCTCTCCTGTCTTGATCCAACAATCCGATTGGTTCGGTCCTTTTTTTTTTTTTGTCAAAGACATACTTTCTTATAATTTCTTACCATCTCCATTGGACAAACTCAAGAATAATGTCTGAACATACTCTCCACAAAATTTGAGCATGATCCAACGGTTGACGAATGCTCACTCGTTGATTTCGTGAAACTGTGAGCTGGAATTTTTTGCTACCGAGAGAGATTTTCAAGATTGCCGAGATGGAGAATGAGAGTTTTAGAATTTTTGAGAGCTCTCCGAGTGTGTTCTCTCCGTGTGTATCATTTGTATGTATCCCTCTCTTTTTTACTGAATAAAATAGGCCGTCTTGTAAGAAAAAAAATTTCCTACTTTCCTATTTTGGATCAAGCAAATATACAATTAAAATTTGGATATTTCTCTCTCTTACTCCCATATGGCCAAAATTTTGTAATATATATCCCATAATATGACCAAATATCATCCTCTCATACTCTATGTTCTGCTGAAATTATTTGCCTTAGAACACCTACTTTCCAAGTTCAGAACATCAAGTGATACATGTGATTTTCGGCCAAGCGAGGGAGATAAATGGGTCGGCCAAAATTTCCCAATTAAATGGGCGTAGTTTTGAAATTCAAATGAGATTAGGGCCTCTTTCCTCAAACCCAGGCAGCACTTTGGGCTAATACAAGGTAATTTATGATCAGACCAACTTAAATGCAATTTATTTACTAAATAAAAAAGTCCCTAATGCCCGTAATGCAGATGTCAAGCATGTCAATGATATTTTGTTTGGGGATCGGGGGGTCAATCCCTAATTTCTATATGATATGTGACTATATAGAATAACCAAAATTTAGGTGTTAACATGAGCATTGAATATGCGGTTGCTAATATTCCATAATGCAATTCAAAAAATTTATTTCTTCTTTTGGTAAATCTTGTACCTCAAAGAGAATATTAAACCACCGCAAACGATACAGTTACCACCATGGGAATCCACACTTATTAAGAGTCTATTTTTTTGTTGCTAGAAACAGACGTGATAAATGTCGATTTATCGAACGTTCAGATACAATACCGAATGAATTGAGAACAGGTAAAACAGCCCTTCCAAAAAAAAAATCCACCTAAAATCCATATTAAAGAATAGGTAAAAAGGAAATAGCCCCGTCTAGATACATTTTTAAAATGTATTTAATCATTAGGATAATAATTTGGATATGATAAAAAAAATGCTTATATCCTACCTTGTGTCCGTGAAAATATCACACATAATGTTAGATAGTATTTGGTTCATCTATGTTATACTAGGAAACAAAAAAGGGGGAAGAACACTAGAAGTGCTAAAACTTGTATACTACGCTCACTTTAAAACCAAAAACTTTCGCTAACTCTCTTAAGTCCCAAATCGGAGGACAAACAATCACTTAAGTACCAACGACGAGAAATTCCGGACAAATTAATACGTGGCTTTTATAATTAAAACTTTAATCTGATTTGGATTTTTTTAAAAAAGAAATCAATCTATGTGGTATTTCCATGTGTATATTTCGATTTTTTAAATATTTTTTCTGATTTTTTTCTTTTTCTTTTTTTACCTTTGGCTGGTGACTAGACACCGGCCACCGGCCATGGTCGACCGCCTAGCCTTGCCCGGACAAGGCCACCATCGCTCGCCATAGGCGAGGCCCGGCCGACCCTTGCCTAGGTGAAGGCGGGCAAGCCCCAGCGAGGGTTGGCCTCACTAGATTTGGCGAGGCTGGCCCTCACCTAGGCCACAGCAGCCTCGCCGGATTTAGCAAGGGAGGCCCTCGTCGGGGCTCACCCTTGCCTAGACGAGGTGAGGTCGACCCTCACCGGGGATTGGCCGCCCTTGCCCAGGCGAGGGTCGGCCGGGCTTCACTTGTGGTCGTCGACGGTGGCCTCGTTCGGGCGAAGCTAGGCGGAAGGCCATGGCTGGTGGCCGGTGTCCAGTCACCGGCCAAAGGTAGAAGAAGAAGAAAGAAAAGAAGGGAAAAAAGAAAATAATCATAAAAAATATTTTAAAAATTGAAAAAAATTTAAAATATTATTAAATATTGTCCTCCTAGCCGATGTGTCACATATGACCGAGAAATTAATAAAATATGGCCATGGCAGATTTCTGGTGACTTAAATCGGAGTTGGCATTTAAATGTTCGTTTTTTTTAAAAAAGTGGCACTTAAGTGATTCGAAAAAAACTTTTGGCACTAAAACGAGCATCATACATAAGTTTTGGAACTTCTAGTATTCTTTTCCCGAAAAAAAAAATAGTTCAATAAATTGCTGAGTAAAGAAAAAATTCCCTAGATCTAGGGATGTAGCCACTAGGACTATCATGACATCTAGAGACGGCAATCACTATGGTGGTTCACCACTATAATCAAAATCAGAGAGAGCATTGGTAGACGAGGGAGAATATGAAGAGCCGCGACCAAGGTGGTGGTGGTGGTCTCTTCGAAATCAAAATGAGAAATGGTGGCTGGATCGACAACGGAGCCACTGCTAGCAGTTTGCCTAGAATGGTGGAATCCTGTGATGGTTACGCAACCTGAGATCTCGAGAGAGAGAAAAAGGATCAAATGTTCACTCGAGATCTATGAACACTGAGCAATAGTCGTGAGAGGCGCCACCAGTGATGTTGATGGTGGCACTGCTTAAAGGACATGCTAAATTGGGTTTCAAAACGAATATATTACATGCTCTTGTTCCCCCCTTTTTTGTATGTCTCCATTTATTCTAGGGGCATGAGCACAAAAACTCGGTTATTTCAAAGCCCGTGAAAATACATAAAATCTCATGACCTGGTTAAGTCCAAATCTTTGACTGGTTACCCTAATTTAGAACAATTTTTGCATGATTAGTATAATTTGAACATATAAACTTCACTTCCAAACCCCACTTATTCCATTTCCCTTTCGAGTTTTCTCATTATATCTCCATCAATGAGATTCATCCATAATTCACGGTCCGTTGGGACTTATCTCCGGTTCTCCGCACTGATTTCCAAGAAGATCTCTAGGATGGTCAGCCAGATTGGGAGATGGACACAAATCAACCACCAACTTTTCAAATTGACCCACATGATTCTTGGGGAATAGAAGGGGTTGACTTTCAGATGAGAGTATTATGATATCTCCATTGAAGCGCACATAATCACATGATGTCTTCACGTGTACCAAAGTCATCCAAAACAGAGCTTAGTGGCCGACACCATCTTTATCATCGTTGCCTACTTGGGCATCGATCCATGTCGCAAGAATATATGTTCCGTTAGATCGATCCCACGTGATTTACTAATGATCTATTCGCTTTAAATTGAAAAAGTTCAATGAGGACTAGTCGAAATTTTTCCTATATAATTCCATTCGACACTCATTTCAAAAGTTAACCTAGATATGGGGAATGTTGTGGTTTTGATACTTTACCTGGGCAATAAGAATTTCGGGGTGTAAGCAACTCATCGGAATAGGTGGTGTCGTGGTGCAACCATAGCTATGTCAAAAACATGATCATGTGAAGCCAGGCAACATATCGCTGAGCTTGCGAGTCCGCTGGTATTATGGAATTTTTAGCGATTTCGAAAATATTTGATTTTTCTTCATGCACAATTTCCTAAATAATTGCCATGTTTCATATCGATTATACATCAGTACTACTAGCATAGAATTTCCATCACTAGATTAATAAATTCAATCACCAAGTGGAAAAGAAAAAGGTAATCTCAATACTAATTAATATCTCGGGACTAGGCCCAGGCCAAATCCAAATGAATGAAAAAGTGCTAGTTGAGCCCATATACAACATTGGAGCAACACGTATTTGATTTTATTGATTGCCTTTCGCCATATAAGGGATAATGACACAAAAGCCTCTGAACTTTGGCCTAATATGTAATTTGATCCATAAATTTTTAATTTATTCAATATAGTCCTTGAACTTTAGCCTAATGTTCAAAGTGATCATTGAACTTTTAATTTGTTTAATGTGATTCCTAGTTTTTGGTACATATTCAATGTAGTCCATGAAAGATATGAAAATGTTCAATGTAGTCCTTAAACTTAAATTAATGAAAGGACTATACTAAATATTTCCATATAGTTTAGGGATTAAATTGAATATATACTAAAAGTTCAAGGATAATATTGAACAAATTAAAAGTTCAGGGATTACATTGTACATTGGGTTAAAGTTCAAGGACTACATTGAATAAATTAAAAATTTAGGGGCCGCATTGTACATTGGGCCAAAGTTAAGAGATTACTTGTGCCATTTTCCCAATTGTTTATACTAAATCTCCCTCCGAACCTTTCTTTGTCTCTTCCACTTCTAGTGGGGAGGGATTTGACCTAGATCTCTCCCTCCCATCCTAGTTGTTTTTCCTTTAATTTCCTTTTGTTTCTTTTCTTACTCTCCCGATCTAGTTTTAGATTCGGGAGCTTTGCTCTCCCAATCTTATATATGTGAGCTTTTCTTTCCAATCTAATTTTAGATTTTGGAGTTTTAATGAATAAGTACTCTGCCTTTAGTTTCAATTGTGTTCACAGTAGCTTCGGTGTTAAATATGTGCTCGTTCAACGTGTTTTAGTTAAAAGCTTTGGCGCGAAGCACTAGTTAAAGGCTTGCTTTCACATGTGTTAGATTCGATCTTATTTTGCGTGTTTATATTGTCTACGTACAGTGATGGTATTGGGGATGCCAAATTTAGGTGCAACCACCGAAAGGTAAAGCCGTAACTACAGATGTAGATCCCAACGTGTGCTTATCACCAATGATGCTGTGTGATTTAGTGATTGATCTCCGATCATTTTGTTTAAATGCAGTTACAAATCTGTTCTTAAAGATTGAGCATTTAATGATCTTTGCCAACCATGCTCTGGTGACAATGTCTTGATTTTTTGTTTTGGTTTGTTTTGGATCTTTATTGGAATGCCTTGTTATTATGACTTTCGATATTTCTTATGAATTATTTCATCTATCATTTTGGTAATGAATGAAAATATATTTTGACAAGAAAAATAATAGTAATGTTATTGTGATGTACTCTTATCCATTTTTTAGTACGACCCGTTTAATAAACGTCGACTTCCAATGTGTAAAGTCAGTCAAAATATTAAAATTTAATTTATAATTTAATATGTCTAGAATTGCTAACGTACACGGTGCCTTTGGCAAGAAGATGCAAAATGACAGAACAGCAATAAAATGGGAGTTGGCTATCGATGCTCCCGATGTCTGAGTCTGACGTACAAGCACCAGTTAGGTTATTATTAATGATGTGCCCCATGCACTCCCCATCATCCTTTTTTGCTTTCTGCATCAGAGATTGAGATTGTGTTCTTCCTCGATCTCTATGTCTCCTAGCCTCAACGATATCTTCCTTTTATTATCTTTTCCCCTAGAAAAAAGAGGAATTTTGTGTGTATCACGTCTATCACATGCTATTATAATTTCCATAGTTTGCAAAAAAGGAAAAGAAGAACTTAGATGATTGAATTTGGGCTGGGTCACAAATCGAATCGCTCTTTAAAGGGGATGTAATGGGGTCGGTCCAATATGGGATTCTTCTTATTTACTTTAGTTTCAGGCCAGCTTTTAGGAAGAACTAACCAAGAATGGAAGCAGGATTGGTTTGAGACGATTACTATCGTTCCAGATCCACCCCGATGACTCTTCAACTTGCCTCGTAAATTGTTTTAGCAAAAAAAAAAAAAACTTGCCTCGTAAATTGTTTTAGCAAAAAAAAAAAACTTGCCTCGTAAATTGTATCACACTAAAATTGTGTCCAAGCATGCATGAAGCCAACGAGTGGGTACCGAAGGAGTGTACGGATTGCTATTGATGGCTAGCTATTAGTGAATGCATGGACAATTGGGATGGTCAATAAACTCCAACAGCTCATATTTATTTCAAGGGCATTATTAGAATAAAAATGCGAGACCAAAAGCCCTCAATAATTATCTAAAAAGTCTTAAACATATAGTGTGGCGATCAATTCAATCGAAAACCTTTCAATTATGTTAATTTAATCCTAAAATTTTTGACGATTTACCAATTTAGTTCTTCCGGCCAGTTTTTATGCAAAATCACTGACTTAAACGTCGATCAGCCTACATGGTATGGCCATAACTAATGTAGATGATTTTTGAAAATTTTTAGAAAAATTTCTGAGTTTTTCTTTTCCTCCTTTTCTTTTTGCCAGCGGTTGGTTACTGGCCACAATCAATGACTGATGAGGGCCACTAGACCGAGCTTTGCCCTCACACAGTTAAGGCTTGGCGAGGGTCAGCGTCGCCAAATCTGACGAGGATGGCCCTCGCCCATGCTCAGGCAAGGTTAACCCTTGTAGGCAATTGCCTGTGGTTGGTGGTCGGCAATCGGCCATTGGTGAAAAGAAAAGAGAGAAAAAAAAAGAAAAAGTACAAATTTTAGAAAAAAAAAAAATCCAAAAAATCATTTACATCAACAATTCCTAGCCAAAATTGGCAAATCGTCAATATGTTTTGGAGTGAATTGTCCACTATATAATAGGTTTAGGACTTTTTAGATATACCCTTAATGATATAGATATATGATAAATCACATCAAACTTGCAATTACAATCATTTATACAAAGGGAAAATTGCCCAATGAATCCTAAACATATTGTATAGATGCCCATTGAGTCCTAATCTTTTTAAATTTGTCAATTTAGTCCTAAATTATGTGAAATTCAATTCTAGTCGTCTAGGTTAATTTTCACAGAAAATTGCTAACGTGATGATCTAGTCATTTCAAATGTTTCATGTCGGTGTATCTCATATTGAATCTCAACAATAGTTTTGGTGGCTAAAAATAACACCTATGGCCATGAAACTTTCGTGGGGAAAAGTCATATCTTTTTTGGCACGAAAAGCTCTATGGTTGCCACACGTTTGTGGCAATAGGATAGATCATTAACCACGAAACGTTTTTCGTGGCAATAGAAAGCGTTTCTGGCCACAAAATAATGCTCGTGGCAAACTTTTCATGACTCTCTGTCCCATATTTTACCACGAAAATAATTTTTTCTGGCTAATGCTCTATTTGTATCACTGAAAATGTTACATTTCTAAAAAAATATTTTCCAACAAGTCATTTTTCGGGAAATTAACAATATTTTTCGGTGTTTGATCAAAATCTAATAAAAATCAGAAAATATTTTCTGTCGTTTGGAAAGGAAATCTGATTTGATTTTCTTATATAAATATACACTATTCAGGCTCTAGTAACTTGCGTATGAGCGGTTAGGAAACCAGACATAGGCACCAAGTTCCCAAGTCTAGTGTCAATGGATCCAACCCGAGCATCGAAGACTCGAGTACAAGCACCAAGTCGATAGAGGCCTAGCCTAAGACCCTGGTGCCTTTGCTCGGGTCCCCAACACTCGAGCTCAAGTCCCTGACACTTAGGCCATGGTCTATCAAGGCCGGGTCTAGGATCCTAATGGTTGTGGTTGAGTCCGCAGAGGCCTAGGCAGGGCCTAAATCTATCTAGGCTAGGCTCGAGACCCCGATGCCTATGCCTGAGTCCTTGACATGGGGCTCAAGACACCAGTGGCTTGTGCCTAGATTCCCTACGGCCGATTTTGGGTCTTTCAAGGTCAAGTCCCTGCCCCAGGTCCATTAAGGCCGAGTCCTGGACGCTAGTGCCAGTGCTTGTGCTCGGCTCCTTGCACCCAAGATCGGGTGCCCGGCACTTGGGCCCGAATCCATAGAAGTTGGGCTCAGGATCCCTATGCCTGTGCTTGGATCCCTAGTGGCCGAGATTAGGTACTTGGCACCTAAGCTTGGGTCCATTGAGGCCAGGCTTGGGTCCTAGCGATCAGCCCAATTGCTAGGAACTGAGCATGGCCTAAATTGACACGAGCCTAAGCACCAAAGACCCGGACAGCCGCTTCAAGGACTCGGGCACAAGCATAGGGGACTCGAGCCTAGTTTTCATGGACTCCGGCGCAGGTGCAGGGGACCTTGGCTTGGGAGAGGGAAGTTGGGCACGAGCACTTGGGTCCTAGGCCTTACCTCAATGGACTTGGGTGCTAGGACCTAGGCAAGGGCATTGAGGTCCTCGGCTAGGCCTCGATGGACCTAGGCGTAGGTACCAGCGACTCGAGTCGGGGCATTAAGCTCAGCCTGGGGACCTAGTTTTGATGGACTCAACGAGTGCCAGGGACCTAGGCTTGGGAGCGAGGATCTAGGCACAAGCATCAGGGTCCTAAGCTCGGCCTCGATTGAGTTACGAGTGGGTGCTGGGAGCTCCAGCATTGGTGCCGGGGTCCCAAGCTTGGCTAGATGGACCTAGGGGAACCCAGGGTTGGTTGCTTGAGAATTGGGCATAGGCACTTGGATCCCGAGCTCAGCCTTAGTGGACTTGTGCATGGGTATTAGGGTCTTGGAATTGATCTCGTGTATTGAGGGGGACCTGAGAATGGGCACTAAGTTCTTGGGTTTGGCCTTGATTGTACCCATAAGGACTCAAGCTTGGGCGGCCCAGCATCCGGGCACGAATACGGTAGTCCTTAGCCTAGTCTCAATGGACCCAGGGGGACTTGGGCACGGGCACTGATGATGATAGACTCAGGCTCAGGCATCGGGGAACTAGGTACGTGCACCTGGATTGCGAGCTTGACCTCTGCGGACCTGGGCTTGGCCTTTATAGACTCGGGCTAGGACTTTATTGACCCTTGTGCATTTAACCCTAGCCTCTAGACTTGGGTTAGCTACCAAGGTTCTAGGAATGAGCGTTGGTGTTTTCGTGCCCAAGTGCTAATATCTAGTTATATTTTGGAAAATAATTTCCGATTTTCTAAAGAGAAAATCATTTTCCTGAATTTAAGCATAGATCATCTATTGACTCATTTTTTTTAGGTGATCCAAACGCCGGAAAATGAGAAAATATGTTTTTTGCGAAACAAACAAATCCTAAAAATGAAATCTATTGCCCCCAAAATTGCTTTTGTGGGTATAGATCATATGTTTTGCAACAACAATTTATCTCATGGGCATATGTTAATGGCAGTACGTAAGTTCTTTAGCAACAAAAGTTGGTTTGTAGCCAAAGGATGGGAAAAGCACCAAAAAAAGTCCTAAATCTATTACATTGATACCAATTCAGTCCTAAACCTTTCAATTAGACTAATTTAGTCATAAACCTTTTTTCACTGGTACCAATTTAGTACATCCGACTAATTTAGACTGGAAATCGCTAACGTCGATGTCGGCAGTCCTACGTGGCATAACCGGCGCTGACTTGGATAAATTTTATAATTCTTTAGAATGTATTTATTTACTTTTCCATTTTTCTTTTTCTTTACACTATTGGCTGACAAGGTCACCGGCCAACCATTGCCAGCCATAGGCGACAGTTCCCATGCCCTCGTCGGCCACGGTTGAATGCGTCAGGCCCTCGCCTAGATCTAGGTGAGGGCGAGGGTGTCGCATCCATTGCCTGCCATAAGTGAGGGCCTTGATGCCATCGCCCATGGCTGACAAGGGCGCAGTGGCCCTCGCTAGCCAGCATGCGAGGGTCGCCTATTTTCGGCTCTTACTTGTGGTCGGCGAGGGTACGGTGGCCCTGGCTCGTGGCCGGCGAGGGTGTAGAGGCCCGTGCCCAAACCAGCCTATGGCTGGCGATGGTCGGTCAGGGACCTTGCCGGCCAAGAGGGTGAAGAAAAAGAAAAAAAAAAGAAAAGAAGAGAGAGAAAAAGCAAAAATATTCAAAAATTCTGAAAAAATATAAAATTTATCCAAATCAATGTTGGTCATGCCACATAGGACCGCCAAAGTCCACATCAACGATTTCCAACTTAAATTGGCTAGATGAATTGAATTGATATCAAAGCAAAAATGTTTAAGACTAAATTTGTCCAATTGGAAGATTTAAAACTGAACTGGTATCAATGCAATAGGTTTAAGATTTTTTTGATACTTTTTCATAACTAGAACTGATCAATTGACTTGAAAAGAACATGTTTCGTGGCTATATGTATGATATATAGCCCCAAATTTCGTTTAATGGTCAAATTTTTGTGGCCATAAACTGAGTGATTGCCACATTTTCTTCTTCTTTTTGGCAGCAGACAAAACTTATAGCACTGAGGCAGGTATTTTTGCTGTTGTCAAATTAACTGCAAAGAGTACTATTTCTGTAACAGCAGGACAAATTGAACACATTTGATCTTTGTGGGTCACAGGTAATGAACGATAGCAGATATTCGAAGGTGCAACGGTACCTAATTTTGCATTACACCTGTTAGCTGCATTATTACGGGCAAGCTAGGATCGAAGGGTTGCCAATTTAGTGCAATCAAAGCATAGTGATAATTGACGCGGCGAAAATGGTAAGTACGAGTTGCGTCAACTCTACCTCACCATCATTATAAGCATATGTTTTAGGTTGATTACAAAGTAGCCATGGGAGAAAGCGTAACAGGTCTGTTGAGGAAAAGCTTGGTTTGAAACCTGCGTGCTTGGGATACACTAGGATGAGACTATGTGATGTGGTCAACCAAGCTTATATGAGTGCACGCCAACACTTCATACGGAGAAGGTATCACAACATTAAAGAAGATGGTACATGATGCACTTTCAAAATGACATGAAAAGTTTGTTGCGACTCCCTGTCACGTGGCCCCTCCTCCGTGCATCAAAGTTGGTAGAGGATTAAAGGTATGGATCGTGATGGGATGGAACAACACGCGTGGCGTTGCTTCTCCACTTCTCCCTCGTTTGCATAGATAGATATAACTGTGACAGAACATTGAACAGTAACTTTTATGTACCTTAGTTGTGTTGTAAGGTGTTATAACTTATGTATTTAGTTCTAGCAAAAAAAAAAAACTTATGTGTTTAGTAACACATGTTTCGAGTGACAATGCCTTAAAAGTTTGATGGAATAGCTTCCTAAAAATTATTACGAGCTACTGCAGCTGTGAGGTTTTTGTCAAACATCTTATAAACCGTGCAACATTCTTTTTTTTTGGCTGAAGTTAATATGGGAGAATTGTGTCGAGTAGCCAAGCGCATGCTCGCAATGCTTCACATGACGACATTATGAGAAGTTCCAAATTGCCATGTTAAATAATAAATCAAGCTAGCATCATTGTATTTCCAGTCTGAACATAGTGGTAAGACCGACAATTCACATTAACGTTTTAAAGTTACGTTTATAATTCATGCTAGCAGTAAAATGCTGTATCATCATCTAGCTTGTCAAATAAGTAAATTGGGATTGAAGCATGATTACTTGTCTTGAGATATGAGATATTACGCGTACCGCATAGCGTTATATTCACATTTTCTTTGTGTATTTTGTATTTTGCCTCGTCTTATATGCCTGGTTTGTGGTCGATATATACAATTCTAATTCCTATTTGCCAGATTCTTCAGGGAAAATTATTCAAAAAGTTCTAAACATATTGCACTTTGACCAATTGAGTCATAAATATTTTAATTTTGCTAATTGAGTCTTAAACCTTTTCACATTTTACCCGTTGAGTTCACCTGGCTAATTTCAATCGGAAATCGTTGACATGAACACTAGTAGTGCCGTGTTGCCAATGATTTTGGGCTAAAATTATCCGGATAGACTCAATTGGTAAAACGCGAACATATTAAGATTTAATTAGAAAAATTGAAAGGTTTATGACTGAATTAGCGAAAAGCAAAGTAGGTTTAGGAATTTTTGGATGATTTTCCTAGTTTCTTCATATTATAAAATTTATAAAAAAATTTTTTAAATTATTCCCCACAAAACTTTAATCACTCTTACACGCTTGGGGTGATCTGCTGCTCTGTCGCGAAGCGAGAGGAGTTAATAATACCGCGAAATATTTAAAGGGATTGTAAAGTTGGAAAGCGACGGGCCAACGGATTTGGTGGGAGGTTCTTGTTAGTACGAAGTCTTTGGCTTCCCGTGGAAGCATAAGGAATGTACCTAATCGTCTCCGACTAACCCGGGGGAATCCTAAGCCGAAAAGCTTCTAGAAAGTAAAAGGCGTGTACTCTTACTTTTTATTTAGAGATAAATATATTAGAAGTGTTAAAATTTATCACGAAAGTACAACATCGTTCTAAAACTTTCAAAAAGAGTAACTAAGTCATAAAACTTGTTAGGAAAATGTAATTGAGTCCTAAAATTTTCAAAAAATGTATTCAAGTCCTAAAATTTATAAAATTGATTCAATCAAGTTCTTTATATTGTACTTTCGTGATAAATTTAGGATTTTACAATACTTTTGAAAGTTTTAAAACTTGACTACACTTTTATGATAAGTTTTAAAATTTGACCGTACATTTTGAAAATTTTAAAACTCAATCGCACTTTCACGATAAGTTTTATGACTTAATTGTATTTTTTGAAAGATTTACGACTAAATTATACTTTCATAACAAGTTTTAGAACTTCTAGTATACTTTTATTTACTTATAATCTTATGGCTCGCATGTATCTAACTTTTTCAAAATCTAAAATATTTGAAATTTTCACAAAATATAAATGCTGACAAGTACATTCCACATACGATTTCTTCATAATTTTTTTTTGAAATCTGAATAGTATATTAATTCACAGGCTAGTAAAACAAGTACTTTTTGCTTTTTATAGAAGGGAAAATGACACAAATAGTCTCTGAACTTTGACCTAATATGCAATTTGATTCTTGAACTTTTAATTTATTCAACGTAGTCTCTAAATTTTAGCCTAATATTCAATTTGGTCCATGAACTTTTAATATGTTCATTGTGGTCCTTGGACTTTTAGTATATGTTCAATTTAGTCCCTAAACTATATGAAAATGTTCAATATAGTTCTTCCATTAATTCAAGTTTAAGGATTATATTGAACATTTTCATATAGTTTAAGGACTAAATTGAACATGTACTAAAAGTCTAGGGATCACATTGAACATATTAAAAGTTCATGGATCAAATTGAATATTAGGCTAAAGTTCAAGGACTATATTGAACAAATTAAAAGTTCATTGATCAAATTGCATATTGGATCAAAGTTCATGAACTGTTTGTGTCATTGTCCCTTTATAGAACTTCAAACAAATAGTCTCTTAAAGCAAGTATAAGGTATCCTATTGCCTCCATGTAATTTGATCCATCCCCAGGACATGTTGATGAAAACTGCGATTTTAGTCACCGGATGGAAAAAAATTAGGAGTGACGATTTAAATTCACCTACTATAATCGAATTTTCTAATTGTGTGGATTTTTTGTTATAGCAAAACACTAAATTTTAATTAGCAATAATACAAAAAATATGCTAAGTTTTCAACCCGTGACAAAAAACATGCCTCTATTTTCAAACTACAAGTTAGGGAAAATGATACAAAGAGTCTTTGAATTTCGGCTCAATGTGCAATGCGGTCTCTGAATTTTTAATTTGTTCAATGTCATCCCTAAATTTCAACCCAATGTGCAATGTGATTTTTGAACTTTCAATTTGTTCAATATCGTCTCTAAACTTTTGGTATATATTCAATTTAGTCCCTAAACTATATGAAAATATTCAAATGTTCAATATAGTCTTTCAATTAATTCAAGTTCAGGGACTACATCGAACTTTTTCATATAGTTCAATGACTAAATTGAACATGTACTAAAAGTCTAAGGATTATATTGAACAAATTAAAAGTTTGGGGACCACATTGAACATTAGGATAAACTTCAGGGACTACATTGAATAAATTAAAAGTTCAAAGACTACATTGTACATTAAGCCATAATTTAAGGACTATTTATGTTATTATCCCAAGTTAGGTCATTTTCCCTAATTGTGAGTGGGGACTTTGATAGCGGAGGTGGAGAGGAAGAGCAATCGGAGATTGCGCTTTTTGCATGACTCTCACTTCTGAAGTAATGATTTTGGAAACCTTGGTGTTGTTTTTTCTTTTCTTTTCTTTTTTCTAGCTTCAAAGCAATGAAGTTGAAATATGGAGACGACTTTGCTGTCTCCATCATCATTTTTGCTAGCGTCTTCAACCTCGATGGAATTCTATGATTTCCTCGACAGGTTGTGCAACCCTATTTCTCTCGATCTCGTTAGATCTATTAAGAGGTTCATCGCCCCCTCTCTCACAATTTTGTGGCAGTTTCAGTTTAATCTATAAAAACAACATCATTTTTAGGCAAGCCAGCCACGTCGTTACATGTGACGTCGTTCAGGATGTCCACGTGGACTCGTTTTTAATATAACAATGCCAACTTAGATTTAAATTTTTACTAAAAAAGCCACGTAAAACTTTTGGTAAAATTTCTTGCCGGAGGAAGTTAAGTAATCTTTTTTTTTCCCAATTTGACACTTAAGTGAATTGGCAAAAACTTTGGCACTAAAGTGAGCACCGCATGAAATTTTTGGCACATCTAGAGTCCTTATGCCGAAAGAAAACTTTACGATTTTAATGTACTGGCTTTTCTTGTCGACATGTATATTTAGTTTCTCGAGTGTCCAATAGTTCCGCACCGCGCATGACTTTTAAGTGCTTGAAAAGCTGTTTTTAATAAAATCCGCATTAAGTTATAGGTACTCTTTTCTATTCGAAAGTTGTAGACTTTCTACCAAGGGCGTCAATTCATTTAAAATAAAAAAAGCCGTTCTTCCTCCAGTCAACTGACAATGTAGAATCTCATGCACAATAGTATTGATTAACTAAGAATAAGATGAATTGTCCAAAACTAAGAATAAGATGCAGCTATCTCTATTCCACGCTCCTCCAAATCTTCTCTCTTTATTTAAAGTCAATTCTTGCTAATTGACATTATTAGGCTCCGTTTATTTCACGAAAAATTCATTTCTTGGAAATTGTTTTCTTAAAATTGATCACCTATATTCTTTGAGATGATTAGTTAATAAGAATATTTTCAATATCGTAAACATTTTGTGGATCATATATATTTTTCATTTATTCATTTTTTTAAGTGCTACAATGATCATATTTTGAAAAATATTTTTTAAATCACTTATTTTTTTGCGAAACAAACATAGAGAGTAGATTTAATATTATCGCGAGACGAGAACTTGACGGACATTTTGGATAGAAACAAAGAGGTGGTCCTCACAAAGCAGGGACCACGTGCATTGATGCATCAAAGTTAGCACTCACCAGAAAAGAAAAAGCTGAGTGCAAAAAATTCAGATGTACCATTGTTCCTTACTTGTTAGTGCTCATGCAGATAATCTCATGAATCTCATGAACATTGTTGGGTTGTATATTGTAATTTATTTTATTAAGCTGTTCGAATATTACTCTTTTTTTTTTCAACCATATGTTTTGTTTTTTTGGCTTTTCAAACGACTGTTGAATACATTATTTCACTTATGAGGTGAGCCTAGGAAATAATCCGCTGAAACAGACAGTTTTAACCGAGAGAGAAATAGGCAAGGGAGTTCATATGAGTGCATCGGATCCTTCGCCAACAACGCCTCTCTCTCTCTCTCTCTCTCTCTGGAGAAAGTGTCAAAAGACTGACAAAATTCTCTAACTAAACAAACAGTTTCAGATGCTGATTTCGTGATCGTGTACGTGATTCATTCACCACGTTGGAGATCTCTCCATTGCTTCTCTCATCCCTCGTGCTCATCATCACCAGCTACATCTTCTTGATTCGTTCTTCATGCACTGCTCCAACTTCATGCGAAACATTTCCCCTCTAATCATCACTACAATGTCCAATGGTTCTGAGCAGCTCGTCGCCGAAGATGAGCAAGAAACGATCTGCAGCGACAAGTTGAAGAACCCCCAGTTGGAGTTTGACTACGAGATCTCCCAAATTTCCCCCTTGGACCACGTTGGCATCGAGACTGATCATCTGAGCCCAAAGAAAGCCATCGGAACAAGCAAAGAAGAAGAAGAAGAAGAAGAAGAAGAAGAAGAAGAAGAAGAAGAAGAAGAAGAAGAAGAAGAAGAAGAAGAAGAAGAAGAAGAAGAAGAAGTGGAAGAAGTGGAGGAGGAGGAGGAGTGTGGAACAACGTCGTTCCGAGAAGAACCGGAGCTTGTCGTAGAAGATGGGGAGAATAATGATGGATTCAGGACTCCGACGTCCTTGGACCACAAAATCCCTGCAATGACGCAATGCCCGCCTGCACCGATGAAGCCAAAGCCAATGAGAAAGCGGAAATTGTCGCCGTTGTCATCGATGTCATCCGATGATCACTGCAGAGAAGTGATTGAACTCAATTTCTCCGAGGAAGTGGAATCGCTGTTTCGGCCAATTCGTCGCGATGAGATCAAGAAAGCTAGAAGAAATGGAAATAATAATTGATGATTGATTATATGTCCATTTGATGAGGTAAGGAGTGCCATGTAGATAAGGCTTCCGTAGCTTTAGAGCAAAAATAAAAAAGAAAATAATTCCTCTCTCTGTCTCTGTCTCTCTCTCTCTCTGATTCTTGGAGGTTGGCCATGATGAGAAGCACTTGAATATGCTGAAGAATGAAAAAGCAGTGAAAGGAAAATGTGGACCAGATTCATTGGAAAGAAGCATAACTTTGGAAATCCAGTTTGGTGCTTTTTTCTCCAGGTGCTTTTTTCTCCAGGTGTTACAGTGCTGTCTTTTAGGAGATATTTCCTGCCAAGAGTTCTATACCATCTGCTAATTTAGTTTCTGACTCTCCGTTGGAAATTTGGAGTTCCAGATGAAATTTCGTTCTTCGGTATCTGAAAATATTGTATGTTCTTTTTCTCTGTCCTTTCTTACCTGGTAAATGAGGTTGCTTTTCTTCCTAAGAGAAGTAGAGAACCAGACATCCTCCGCAAGTTTCAGAGTCCTCAACACAAACAGTATCCACAGAATTATGGAGGATTTTGTGTACATATACACACGTGTACTCTCTGTTAGTACGATGTACATGATCTTTGGCTGCTTCATGTGATCCGCTACTATGGGTTTATGTTAATGATCCGACAGGAAATTGCCAGCTATGTAACCTCTCCAGTACGGTTCATCTCGAGTTTTCCCAAGCATAATAAGGCTAGATCTTGCTGACAGAACGCAGCGAAAAAGTTCACTCTAGTTTTTCTTCTTTTCCCATAACTAATGCATAGAAATTCATTCACAATATGATTGACTCCAAGAACGTCTCTCATCAACCAGTAACTTTTACCCCTTGTTGTAGGATCTATAAATGCAAAACGAAGAACAAAGCTTTCGATCTTTTGCTCTAAAACACTAAACCCATGCCATTCTCGATTACAAAATTTTCTTTGCGGAGGGGTTTTCGATTGTTTGGTTTGGACCAAACAAAAAAATAAAAAAAAACCTCTGTTCGGGTTTGTATTGGATTTCGTATACGTCTCTGATCCCACACCGACTAGATAGGAACTTCTCCGCTGGTAGATCGTCTCGCGCAAACTTGAATTAACGTGATGCACTTCAAAACCGTGCTTGTGTGGTTGACGTGCGACCAGAGCTAACAATATCGGGCAACATCGGAATGGGACTACTTTTAATGGTTATCGGGAGGCAAGGCGGGGATGATGGCTTTTAGATGCGTCTCTGATCCTACGTTGCCTAGATATGGGCTATTGGTAGAGAGCCACGGTTCGGAACCGACCGATTTAGGTTCGTGGCTAAGAATGAACCGGAACATAATTTTTTTTTTATTTTTCCGTTTCTTTCTTTTTTTTTTCTTTTCTTCGGTTCTCGTTCTTCCTCTGCCAGCCCCGGCTAGGGCCGGCGGAGGTCGCCGGCCTCAGGCGAGGCCGCTCGACGCCGGGCGAGGGCGAGCCTCGCCCTCACCTGGGCGAGCGAGGGCGAGGCTCGCCCGACGCCGGCGAGGCTCGCCCGACGCCGGCGAGGCTCGACCTCGCCTGCAACTGGTGAGGCTAGCCTCGCCCGACGCCGGCGAGGTCGAACCCTCGCCCATTGCCGGCGAGCTCGAGCCCTCGCCGGTCTGCTGTACAGCTGCAACTTTTTTTTTTGGGGTGGAATCGAGCCCGGAACCGGCGGTTCCGGGCCGGTTCCAAAATTTTGGGAACTGGGACCGGGCCCGTAGGGCACGGGCCGGTTTCGGTTCCGAACCGAGGGCCCGGTCAATGGGCCAGGCCCGGGTTTGACCGGGTCGGTTCCGATCCGGTTCCGGGCCAAAACCGGCCCGTGGCCATCTCTAGCTATTGGTGTTGGCAGATACGTCACATACCACCTTGCGGGGGTGTTGGATTTTAGATGCGTCTCTGATCCCACATTGCCTCAATATGAGCTACTGGTGTTGGAAGATAAGCGATGTGCAACCTTAAACTAGCATGACACATGTTGAGGGGGCACATTGCGACTTGATATTCGTTCGTTACTTGAGGGATTTTGGATATCGAAATTTGATATCCATTTATGTTAATTATTTATTATTGAGTTTCTGAACTTATTGTTTCCGTTTTATGTTTTAGACTTATTAAGGATATCTTAATTGACATCACTCGGATTCTAGGGGAAAATTATCAAAAAGTTCCTAAGACCTGTTGTATTTATGCCAATTCAGTTCTAAACTTTTCAATTTGGCCAATTTAATTATAAACCTTTTGATAATTTGTCCATGAACCTTTCAATTGATCAATTTAGTCCTAAAACTTTTGACGATTTGTCAATTTAGTCCTTTTGATCAATTTTGGCCGAAAATCGCTGATGTGATGATTTAGTCAGTATTGGTTGTCTTACATGACATGACCAGCGTTGACGTGGATAATTTTTAAAGTTTTTTTAAATTTTCATTATTTTTTCTAGTTACTAGCCATAGTCGAGGGCTATGATGCCCTCGCATAGTCATTGGCCCTTGCCTATGGCTATCAACCTCGCCAGCCTAGGGTTACAAAAAAATTGAAAAAAATAAAAGAAGAAAAAAAGAAATTACTAAAAAATTCACAAAATTTTAAATTTTAAAATATTATCCACGTTAGCGTTAACCATGTTATGTAGGACGACTGGCGTTGACTAAATCGTCACGTCAGTGATTTTCGGCCAAAATTGGCCAGAATAACTAAATTGGTAAATTGTCAAAATATTTAGGACTAAATTAGCACAATTGAAAGGTTTATGACTGAATTGGCAAATCGTCAAAGGTTTAGGACTGAATTAGTCAAATTGAAAGGTTTAGGATTGAATTGTCACTAGTGTAATAGGTTTAGCATTTTTTTGATAATTTTCCCTGGATTCTAGTCAGTGATATCATTTTGTTTTTAAAGATTATTAGACTTAGTTTCCAACTTTTCTGGTTTATCACGCTTATAGATGTATGCTTTATCTTTCATGTAATTCAGCTTACCTATTGACTAATGACAAACTCTGTAAGCCTCGTGTGTGCCGCGCTTTGTGTGCTTGCAAGTGGTAACTTGTGTTTATAGCCTCGTTTCCATTGGGTCGGTATTGACCGGAGATCGTGGGAACGTGACATCTAGTAACAACAGCTCTGGGGATAACCATCTCGCCAACCAAGATTGGAAGGTGTGGGCTCTATCACGACCGTCGTAGGTCATCTCAACAAGCCATAAAACGACAACCGAAGGTGACGACTGTTTGGTTGGAAGGCCAAATGCCAATGACTTCTCGGTTTCCAGATCTTGGCTTGAAGACAAAGCCGGTTCCGATCGACGAAGTGGCACCGATTGGGAATTGAGCCGATGGCCAACTGCCCCATAAATGTACTTCGGCAATGCGGAGCAACCAATGTCCAACCTACCTGAAAGGAATACAATTCATACGAGGATTGACGGGATAATTAGGACCTACTGTGGTCGCGATGGCTATAGTAGTCACGGCTGCTATGAAGTTAGTGATAAACATGACACATGCGATGATTGGTGTTGCAAGAGTCATTATATCACATGTAGCATGACGCAGCAAATCAGATACGTACATTGTGTAAAAACAGAATCATTTTTTGATTTCAAAATGATTTTTCCTAATCAAGACCATGACATGAAGAATACATGTACGGGGCGTTAGTTCAAGGGTTCAAATTGCGATGGCCATTCACTTTTGACTTCCAGCCGCATTGCTATAACCTATTAAACACTCGACCTCAATCCTTTCGGTGCATAACCTATGGGTTGTCTTTCTGGTAACAGGGTGTTTTGATGTAGCACTTCAATATATCAGTCACCTTATGTCCCTTCTATATATTGAACAGTTTACATATCAACAAAAATAGCGTCATGCATTCCATCACATTCGCATCATAGCCATCATCATAAAAGCTTAATTCCAGATCTAAACAGTCATTATGACGGCCTACTAAGATGCATAATTACTAGCGACACTTCAGCAGCACAACCACAAATCCTTTCACTTGAGATCTTATTTCAGCACTACGACGGTCTAAGACATGCGTTTTGCCTATTCATACTGGCAGCATCACGACATAGGATATATCCTAGTTTTTGAGTTTTCATTTTGCCATTACAATGGCCTAAATACACGAGTTTTTCGACTATTCAAACAGACATCGTAACAACGTATTTTAGATCTCATGATTTTAAGCGAGCATTATGATGTCTTAGCTTGCATTTCTAAATGAATTTGAAAACAAGGGAGCAGGACTTACCTCGAAAGCGCGGGAGTTTCAGTATCTTACTCGGATACAAAACAAGCGAAATGAACTCAATTTGAAAGATTTCATGAGCAAAAGGGTAAGAAATTGACTCACCGCCCCTAAAAATGAAACAAATGTAGGGCTTTATATGGGCGTTTTTTCGGCCATCTTAAGAGGAGGTGTACGCGCCTCGAGCTCGTGTCTCCTCATGGCGCCATTGGAATGTTCGTGTGAAAGGCTTTCCAACAAGCCCAACATTATTAGGGGTATTTGCGAAATCATAGGGCGAAGACTTCGACCTATTACGGGGTTTAAGGCTCAGGTCTATGAACCGGGCGTCGTTTCGGTGGCTTATCATTTTCATAAGTAATCATCGATCATAACTCAATGGTTTGGAAGTTTTCGTTTGATTCCAAGATCCCTGAGTATGGTTTTGGGCTCTATGACCTTTTCTTGTATATAATGATTTGACCTAAGTTTAACCGGCGATTACTTCCTCATTCAACATTTGCTCGATGCGGTTTTTCTTGTGTTGGGACCTTGTGATCCCTAGTTTCGGAATGTGCAACAAAATCAGGAAATCACAAACTTCTCGACACAGCAAAAGATGGGTCACCGATTCTGAGAGCTAAAAAATTGACTGTCGGATTTTAGAGGCAATATGACCGTCAAAAGACTTGTTTTTAACAAGTACAAGCTATTTTTCAGGTTTTAGATGTGTTTTGGGCTTTGTATTTCGTCAGTCAACCTTGCTCAACTCTCGATCAAGCCTAAGTCAAACTTAATTATTTTCTAGGTACTCTGGACTATTATATTTTTGTCAATTCAGTCGCACGCTTTTCAATTTAGCCAATTGTGTCCTAAACATTTTTACATTTTGCTAATTGAGTTAATTCAGCCAATTTTAGTTGGAATTAGACGTGGACACTGACCGTTCTACGTGGCATGATTCACGCTGTCATGGATAATTATTAATAACATTTTAATAATTTTAGATTATTTTTTCTGATGTTTTTATTGTTTTTCTTTTCTTTTCTTTTCTTCTTCTCCTTTTGCTAGCCACCAGTCACAGGCAATGGCCAGTAGGGGTGAGCGTGGTTCAAAGGTAGAACTGGGAACCGGAAAACTAGACCCGATGGGTCTAGTTCGGTTCCAGATTCCATGGACAGAGGGTCCGGTTCTCGGTTCCCCATTTTTAGGAAATAGGAATCGGAATCTGGAACCGGAACCGGAATCAAGAACCAGGACCAGGAATCGGATCCCTAAAGGTTAAAACATAAACTACATATTTAGTATTTAGAAACCCTAATTCCCAAATGCTCCCTTCTCCGCTTGAATCACCCGATTCTCCATCATTGTCCCTCCAAAGCTAGCTCCCGCTTCCGCTTTTGCCTCGCTCCTCGCTCCCGCTTCTGCTTCCGCTTCCGCGGTTCTCTCCCACTTCCACCTCGCTTCGCCTTCTTTGCCGCAGGTCTTGTGATCTCCCCACGCAGATTCACTCCGATTATTTGGGCTCGCCACCGTCTTCCTCCTCTGAAGCTCCGTCGCTGTGGTATGTAAAGTCTTCGAACAACCCCTCGTCATTCACGCCTTCTCTCTTTGAATTCCCGCCGTTGCTTCGGTTCATCTTTAGCATCAAATCGATCGAATTCAGTCACGACGATCGTGCTTGAGCTGCGTGAAATTGTGCTCTTGCGTGCACATTCATCTGGATTCATCGCCTAGTAGAAATGAGATGAGGAATGACGATGAATGGATGACGAAGCTGTTCCAAACTCAAAATTCTAGTCATTCAGTTTCGATATTCAGTCAAGATCACGCTCTTGCGCGCGATAAGAAAATGTAGGAAGCGACTACGTTGTCCTTTGCTTCGATTTCAGTGACGGCGTGTTTAATTCTGTGTAGAGTTGTTGTTGATGGATCACTATTATATCAGGAGAAATTGTTCTTTTAACGGATGCGTTTGAATTTGTGGTGTGTGTGTGTGCTTATCGAGTGCGTACTTGTGCTCGTGAGTTGCTTGATTGCTTGCTCTGAGGAAGTGCTCTTTTTTTCTTATATTTTCGTGTGGAAGTGTTAATGTCGATAGTGTAAGTTGTTTTCGTAGAGCATGAGAATTGGGGTTTAGAGTTCTTATTAGGAACTTAGACAGAATCAAAATGGATTGGTAAGGGGGATGACTAAATTGATATCAATTTCTTCAGATGAAGCAATCAATTGAGTTTGTCTAATCGTTTGTAAATCGCTCATAATGTTATATACCCCTTTTTTTTTGGTTATTTGGACCTAATCTTTGCAAAGAACAGAATTTTGAGAAGAACATCGATCCTTATGTTATGCATATGCTGGCAGATTATTTAGATAAGCCTCTTTCCACATTTAGCTACTCTCGACCATCGAATGATTATTTAAAGAATAACTTCAGTGCCTAGCCTCAAGTAATTTACATTGTAGCATTCTTTGATGTTTAAGTAGCAAGTTTGGTATCACTCCTTTTGGACAGGTTGGTACTCCAGTTTGTATTCCACAGAGAGAGTTCATCGATATTGGTCGGATTGCCTCTATTGAAAACAATCATAAACCTGTTGATACTGCCAAGAAAGGCCAGAACGTTGCCATTAAGGTACAGTTTACTAACTTTGGGTTCTTGTTAATTTTGAAATCCTTTTATATCTATTGAATGTCGTATCAATGAGTGGTTTAATATTGGGAAGACAACAAATTTTTTTTTTGGGGGCCATGAGGAGTAACCGTGGAAACAACCTAAATCTTAATATGTGACTTTGGAGTATACACTTAAGCATCATGTAGTAGGCTGCAACTTTCGAATATGGCTGTTTGAGATTCAAATTGCATTTTCTGTCTACTATCTTGTTCTGTTCTCGTGTCATTTGGTTGATTGTTTAAGTGCTCTCGGCTAATCTGTTCTCGTGTTGTTTGCTTGGCCAGTGTTCTTTGATTGACATATCAACTACCAAGAATTCAAGATAACATGTCAATGGAGGTTGATGGATGTGAGGAGATGACTCCTATCACAGAATTTGAATTGTTGGGCGATGAAAATAAAGAAGAGCCATCCCCTACCACGAGTGCGACAAACAAGGTATTTAGTTCTCGTCGTCCTCCTTTTAATAAGAAATATATATCCGATTGCTAGAATCATTTTGCAAGAATCAAAGATGGGGATGGAAAAACAAATAAGGTGAAGTGCATTCATTGTGGGTCTCAGTTAAAGTACAATGTTGCTCATGGTACTTCCGCAATGAGAAAGCACTTGAAAACATGTAAGAAGTTTCCTTGCAATGTTGATAAGAGGCAGAAATTCTTTGCACCGCGTAATGTAGACTTGGTTGGCAAGGCAGGGGGAGGTTCTAGTATTGATAGTGTCTTATTGACATGGTCATTTAATCAAGAATGTTGTAGGCAAATGCTTGCTCAGTTCATCATAGTTGATAAACTACCTTTTTCCTTTGTTGAGCGTGTTGGATTTTGCGAGTTTGTCATCAAGTTACAACCTTTCTTTAAACATTTGTCACATTTTACAGTGGCTAAAGATTGTATGAAGTTGTATTTTTGTGAAAGGACATGTTTGAAGACTTACTTTGTTAAGATAAATTCTAGGATCGCACTCACGACTGATACATGGAGTTCCATTCAAAACCTGAATTATTTGTGTCTTACTGCAAATTTTATTGATGAAAATTGGAAGTTGCATAAAAGAATTATCAATTTTGTGGTGATGCCTAGTCACAAGGGGAGGGAGATTGGGAGAATGGTGGAGAAATGCATCAACGAGCGGGAATAGAAAAGAAGGTATCCACAATCACCGTGAATAATGCTAGTTCAAATGACGTTGCAATTGGTTGTTTGAAGGAAAAACTTTCAAGAGAAAAGTTATTGATCTTAGATGGTAGTGTTTTACATATGAGGTGCACCGCTCATATATTAAACTTGATTGTTAGAGATGGCTTGACTACGGTACGGGAATCTATTGCATGTATACGAAACATGGTTATATATGTGAGGAGTTCTCCAATGAGAGCCAACACATTTAAATCTTGCATTGAGGGTGAAAAGATTACTTACAAGGGTTCAGTTATTCTTGATGTCGCCACTAGATGGGACTCCACTTACCTCATGTTAGACACCGCCATAAAATTTAGAAAAGTTTTTGAAAGGATGGAAGAAGACGATTCAGCTTTTGCCAGTGAGCTTAACCATGATCTTCCTAAAGATGATGATTGGGAAAATGCCATTATTCTTTTTAAATTTCTAAAAATATTCTATGATGCCACCAATCGGATGTCAGGGAGTTTATATGTTAGTTTAAATGATTATTTTGAAGGGATAGCTCTTTTGTCTAAATATTTGAAAGATGCGGCGGATGCTTCGAATCCTAAGCTTCAAGCTATGGGTATGAAAATAAAAGAGAAATTTGAAAAATACTATGGGAGTTTGGATAAAGTGAATATGTTGGTGTTGATTGCGGTTGTGTTGGATCCTAGAGTCAAGTTGAGTTATGTGAATTTCTTGTATGGACAAATTTATGATGATGAATCGAAAGTTAATGAGATGCATTACAAGGTGAAGGACGCATTGGAGCGTTTATATGAATTTTATGAACAATCTTCTCTTGTTTCAAGTGATCGAAATTTTGGTGCCCAAAGTTTGAGTGCCAGTAGTAGTGGTTCCAATGCCGATACTGGTGGTAGTTAAGGTAACAAGATCAAGAAGTATGACGCCTAAGCTTGGCAAAGAACCTTTATGCACTCGAACCAACAAATGTGCAATGACAACAAATCTGAGCTTGATTAATATCTTGAAGAAAAAAATGAAAATATTCTTAATCTTGACCTTTTGATGTGGCGGAAGACTAGTGGCTCAAACTATAAAATCCTATCTTTGATGGCTCGGGATGTTTTATTTATTCCCATAACTACTGTTGCTTTGGAGTCAACTTTTAGTACATTGGGTTGTGTGCTTGACGGTTTTCAAAGTTCATTGACTCCCAAAGTAGTGGAAGCTTTGATTTGCACTCAAGATTGGTTGAGAGCTGTTCGTATGCCGATTAATGTTGAAGAATGCATAAAAAATTCAGAAAAATTTGAGATAGGTAAGTGATGTTTATATCTTTATATATTGTAATTCCTTTTATATATCTAATAAGTGAATATTTTATTTAATCTTTCTTTTTTTTAGATATGGATTGTCTGAATGAGGAGATTATTGTTGGTAAATAGAGTTTACTGGTTGAAGTGGAATGAATATATGTGGTAGGCTTTCTAATACTTATTTTATTTTACCAATAAATTGATATGGATTGTCTTAATACTTTGGTTGTCTTTGAAGAAGCAGCTATGGTCGTGTTATTTGTGATTTTGCCAATTATTTGTGTGTGCCTTTGACCTCATGGTTGTTTAAAGGAGGAAGAAATTTAATGCTGGAAGGGATACCGAAGAAGCTTTTGGTCTTCTGCTTTTGTGCTTTTGTAGCATGTATGGGAGAAAGGTGAGATCAGATGTGAATGCTATTGAAATGAAGTAGGACTTGGAGTTGTTTTTGGGATAAAGGTGCCTAGTTTGAAAAGATTTGACAACCGGTTTTCAATTTGAGAAAGCTATTCAAACTATAAAAGTCTCTCCAGGTAACATTAGCACTTTGCTTTGATCATCATCTCAATGTAATTTGGCTTTGGCAGAAGGACAAAACAAGAAAATCAATGGTGACGGACCACCCGGACTAAAAACAAGAGAAAATACAAAACCAAAAAGAGCTGTTATCCTTTTGAATCTGACAGCGGCAACTTGATTGTTAGAAATGTGAGGCTCATCGATGTCATTAGTCAAGATTTTGGTCTATCTTTTGCTTTTTTGTTCATTTCTTATTTAGTTACTTTATATTAATAAGGGCGTGCGGGTTCCATAGTGATACTATATTCGTCCTATTTGGAACCTATCAAGTAGAAAATAGGATTCATGCATGATGCTTCCTCCTCAATGTAAATGGTTCAAAAAAATTTGTTCAAAGGATTTTCTTTGGAAATGTTTTTCCGTATGGCACGAGTCCTGTTTTCTACTTGCTATGAAATTTGCAGTAAAATTTATATGAAGTTACCTATGAAAAACTCAAGTAAAAGGAATACATTTGCTTTGGATGTATTCACAGTGTAGTGGGAGTTTAAAAGGAATATATTAGGGCATGTGTCTTTGAGTCGTTGGGAAAGTTGCACTCAGAGGAAGGTGATTTGGAGTGAAAGCGAGGCTGCTCTAGTTTTATATAATTACTTTGGCATACGGAGTTGGAGGTTCTTGGAGCAGTTGGCTAATCCTTTAAGCTTGAAATCCTTATAAGCATAATTGGAGGATCACCAGCCCTGGTCATGTGTCTATTCCATGTAAATTAACTTTTCTAGCTTCAACTTTGCTGTTTCCTTTCAGTATTGCAGGTGGTGGAGGAGCTTGGAGGAGCAACTTACTTTGATGACCAAAAACAAAAACTTTTCTACTTTGGAGGAGCTTGGAGGGGAGTATGTTTTGTACTTTTTGTTGAGAAATATGTGGCATCTTACTTTGGAATTTAAAGTCATATGTATTGCATCCCAACAATTGCTATTTATCGTTCTATCCCCTTTCTTTTAAGAAAAATGTGACTTTTCAATAACTAGTCTTTTATATTCTTTTTTATGAATGTTCATTTTCGTTTTGATTAACTAAAAAAAAAACCTGTTGGAACCTGAAATCGACCCTGAAACTTGTAACAGGGTAGATTCCAGGTTCTAACGGGTAGGTTCTAGGTTCTAAAAAATGAGGAACCTGTACTCGAGGATAGATTCCAGGTTTTAGGTGGAATCTGTGAGAAACTTGGAATCGCTCACCTCTAATGGCCAGGTGGGCTAGCCTTGGTTGGGCAAGGGTTGCTGTCGCCCGCCATAGGCGAGGCTGGCCTTGCCTAGGCCAGACCTAGCGAGGCCGACCCTTGCCTAAGCTAGGGCAGTCTCGCCAGATCTCGCTGGGGTTAGCACTCACCCAACTGGGGCTCGCCTGTGACTGGTCACTGGCAAAAGGAAGAAAGGAAAAATAAATAAATAAAAAATTGAAAAATATTGAACTATTATTAAAAATTATCCACGTCAATACCGGCCGTGTCATGTAGGACGACCGACGTCCACATTAGCTAATTCCGGTCAAAATTGGCTAAATGAACTCAATTGGTAGATTGGCAAAAGGTTTATGATTCAATTGGTAAAATTGAAATGTTTTAAAATTGAATTAATAAAAGTGCAATTGGTTTAGATTATTTTTGGACAATTTTCCCCATTTTTCCCTCTTCCTCCAATTTCTGACTTAAGCATCGAGGGTCAATCCGAGCGCAAAATCTGGACGTCTCAACCCATTGTCGATGGTGCTGATTAGTTCTCAGGTCAGAGCTCCCGCCAGCTTCGTGGATCCAAGTCCAGCTTCAACTGTATAAAGATTAGTACTCCGATCAAAGCTCCGACCCAAATCGAGCTTCGACTGTTTGAAGATTATTTCTCCAACCGGGCCTCCGGCTGGCTTCATGGATACCAAATCGAGCCACAACGATTCCAATTAATGTAGAACTTTCCGCGTTTGCACAACGGGAGCATGTTCTTCAAAAATTGCACATTCATCTCTGGGTGTTTTTTTATGAATGAAAAAAACCCAATAAAGAAACAAAGGAGATGCTGGATTCATGCAAGCACACATCCTCAACCAAAAGCCCAACAAATAATGGGAGGGGGAATCGTTGGGTCGTGAAGAGTTGTCATGTCCCACGACGACTCCCTCGTTGACCGTTTCCTTTCCCTTCGCGATAAGTCAAACCGTAAAAAGGCACATATCCTTAACGGTAAAATAACCACCACCCCCACCTTGTTTCTCTCCCTTCCGTTGCCTCCCTCGATCTCCATCAAGCGCAACCAAAACGCTCCAATTCACACTCTCTGGAGAAAAAGACGCACGCATGCACGAAAGGACAAATAAGAAGAAGAAGAAGAAGAACAGCATGTCCCTCGATTCAATTCAATAACCCCGTCCCATCCCTGCGAAATGGACGGGAATGGAACCAAGCGAACCTTGACGATGAATTGGGACGCCTTGGGCGATGAGGACGACGACGATCGCTTCTTCGAGTCCCGCGACCGGATGTCCTGCGCCGTCGCGCTGGACCTGGCATCCTCGAACTCCGACGACGACGACGACGACGACGGCTTCGAAGACAGCCGTATCTCCTTCGCCTCTGCCGTGTCCAGCGCGTCCGCGGGAGATCTTCGGAGCGTGTCGGGCATCAGGGTTTCGACCTCCATGTCGCAGGACTACGAGATCTGGATCTCGCAGCCTGGCTCAATCAGCGAGAGGCGTAAGCGGCTGTTCCAGGGGATGGGGCTCTCCAACAAGGACCTTCTCCGACTTGCAAGTGCCGAGTTCAAACCGGTTGCCTCCAAGAAGGTAGGAAGCCAAGAAATCTCGTCTTTGATTGTCAATAATGATCATCCGAGCGACGAGCAACAAAAGGAAGACGCGTCTTGTATTCGTTTAGCTCCTGTCATTCTTGTCCGATCGAGATCGGACGGTGACATAGATTTCCCCCCGATTGCCAAGAGAAAGGAAGAGTTTTTTGGTGCAACATCCAAACAGCGCCTTACGAGGACCTCGTCCACATTGTGCGGGCCATGTGCACCGGGTTGCCGGTATCCCGATTCCATCAGAGTATCACCGCAAGGTGGGAATTCATCATCCTTCGGCCAGCGGAGGCGCTTGTCAACCTTGATCTCAAATAGTCGGCTAGGCGCCTTCTTTCTGATAAAGAATTTGGATACCGGGAAGGAGTTCATCGTGAACGAGTACGATGAAGAGGGGATGTGGAATCGGCTCAGTGATCTGCAGACTGGGAAGCAGCTAACGATGGAAGAGTTCGAGAAAAGCGTCGGCTATTCCCCTGTTGTGAAAGAGCTCATGCGGAGGGAAAATGTATCGCAGATCACCGACGGTAGCATCATCATGGCAGAGAGGAAGTTCAATCCAAATTCGTACCTCTCAAAAAGCTTGAGGCTGAGCAAGAAGAGCGGAGTCGCCTTGCTGAAGAACATAAAGGGGGTCGCGAACTCAATGAGCGGATTGATCGGGGACAAGGAGAGGGAGAACCAGCCGGTCCAAGAGCCGAAGCCGAGCAAGAGCTCGTCGGAGTGGGTGAAAGTGAGGCAGCATGGGAAGTCGTACAAGGAGCTAAGCGCGTTGCACTTCTGTCAGGAGATACAGGCTCACGAGGGCTCAATTTGGACCTTGAGGTTCAACTCGGATGGGCATTACCTCGCAAGCGCTGGAGAGGACAAGACGATTCATGTGTGGGAGGTACAGGATTGCGACAAGACGCCTCCGAGGAATCCAGACGAGTGGTACTGGAGCCCTTTACATGCTTCGGCGAGTAGTACACCAGACCGACAGTTCCATGCCGAGCCCTCACCTCAGCCGGTGGAAAAGAAGAAGGGGAAGGGTTCACTGAGTAGCAAGAAGGCGAATCTAATCCCCGACTATGTTCACGTGCCTGAAACGGTTTTCTCGCTCTCGGAGAGACCCGTGTGCTCTTTTACAGGTCACTTGGATGATGTCCTGGATCTATCCTGGTCAAAATCAGAGGTTAGCTTCTTGGAACTATATGCAAACAAGATGTCTCAGTGTCTCAACCTTGACAAAACCACAGCTATGGAGTGGTCTTAGTTTTTCTTTTTTAATCCTCAAGTTTTACTTTTATAAACCTGCAGCTACTCCTTTCGTCTTCAATGGACAAAACTGTGAGGCTGTGGGATATGGAAACGAAGAGCTGTTTGAAGCTGTTCGCTCACAATGATTACGGTAACGTCAACCTGAGTCTCTTCTTTTGAGTACAAATATCGTCTCAAGATTTCTGTTTCTCAACTGGAAAAATATGCTTCCACATTGTGAGCAGTGACTTGCATACAGTTCAATCCGATGGATGACGCGTTTTTCATAAGTGGTTCGCTGGATGCAAAAATCCGGATATGGAGCATATCAGACCGCCATGTTGTTGACTGGACCGATCTTCATGAGATGGTCACCGCGGTTTGCTACACCCCAGATGGCGAGGTAGTAAGTGGGTCTTATAATCTATTGTTGACAGTCATGATAGTTTCTCAGAAGCAATGCTTTTCTATTGCAGAACATAGTACTACATTTTGGTTATATCGATTCATGCATTGCTTGAGAACCTTAGCGATCGTTTGTCAATTGTTTCAGCTGAATCGGCTCAAATGAGATTGTTTTGGCATAGTAATCTGCATTAAGGAACACTTTCATTGGGTTTATTAGGATGAGTTTGCTCTAATTGCTCTTCCTAATTGTATGGGATTATACAACCGAAGGGCGCCATTGTAGGATCGCACAAAGGAAGTTGCCGGATGTACAGCACAAAGGGTATGAGATTCTCTACTAGTATTTTTTCTACTCAAGTTTATCAGCAACGGCATAGAAACAACGACACAAGTTGGAAACAATTTGTGTCTTTAAATGGCCCTCCTACATCAAGTTGCAGTATAATCATTTAGTGGGCTATTGAGGTTACATCAGAAAGGAGGTTTATTGTCTCTCTTTCACTTGTTTGAACAGATTGTAAACTGAACCAAATCAGTCAGCTTGAGATTCAGAGCAAGAAAAAGTCCCAAGCCAAAAAGATAACAGGTTTCCAGGTAAATTCTATTCAGGTTTCTGTCCATTTTTTTGGTTAATTTTCAGTCAACACCTGTTCTAGTCCTAGGGGAAAAACGTGCTAAGAAGCCAAAGAAAAATAACTCTCTGCTTTGAATTTCCAATCAGTTCTCACCTTGCAATTCGTCTGAAGTTCTTGTTACCTCGGCCGATTCACGTGTTCGCATTGTTGAGGGCTCAGACATCACGCACAAGCTCAGAGGTAGATCAGCTATGCAATGAGAATGTAGATACAATTCCCCTCAAGTGCCTCCATCACCAAGTAATTGTTTCATTGCTTTTCGCAACAGGTTTCCGAAATACTAGCAGCCAAATTGCGGCTTCATTTACCCAAGATGGGAAGTATGTCATATCGGCGAGTGAAGATTCTCACGTCTATGTGTGGAAGAGAGAGGTGCCACGGAATTCCAACGTGGCCAAGGCCAAAGCTCTGGTTACTAGCAAGTCATATGAACACTTCCCTTGCCGAGATGTCTCAGTGGCGATTCCTTGGCCCGGTACCATAAGGGGTGACCCACCGGCCATGCCGATCCATTCCAAGAGGCACTCCAAGCGCTCGACCTTGACACAGCCGTCGGCTTCCAATGGCTCGCCGACTCAAGAGGATCAGAGCCTTTTGCAAGGGAACAGCAAGAGACTGATGTTGCCACCTCTACCCAAGAAGGCAATCCCCACGGAGCGAGCCTCGATTCCTCCTGAAGTGGATCTCGCCCTGCTTTCTCGCCTGGACTCGGGGTTCGGGAGCGGGATTGGGGAGTCTTTCAATTCCGATGCCAGCTCGGCCAGGTATGACGAATCACCATTGATCTCGGTGGCTGTGAACTCATCGTCAGCTTCATGGTCTTCATCTTGGTCTTGGTTCGACAGCAGCAACAGCAATGGGGCTAATGCTATGCAAGCGACGGCTTGGGGGATGGTGATCGTCACTGCAGGTTTAAGGGGCGAGATAAGAGCTTATCAGAATTTTGGTTTGCCGCGTAGAGTTGGTCGTCAAGCGAATCTTTTCTAAGGCCATACATGCTTTACCTTTCCTAATCACAAGGTGCATTAGCATTAGTCCTAAGCTCAAACATGAAGATACTCATCTGATATGGGACATAGATTTTTACTGAGGTAACGATCGATGCCAGAGAAAACTTTTAGTCCACGACAGTCGAAGCTAGAGACATCCAAGCTATGCAGAACCTTGTTTTTGCAGATTTCGGCTCAATTACTCGTGTTATCATACATAACTATATTTCAGCTTAGTGCAAAGAACAGCAGAACATCTAGAACAAAGGAGCGGCATCGGATGGATTAAATGATGGAATTGCATGAAAGAAAGCTGTGGAAACATTTTCCGTTGAACTCTGGCTGATTTTGAGTTTCGATTTCTGGTTTCTCTATAGAACATCTGTATTTGTCCTTACCGAAACGGCACAAACCCAGAGCTTGGCTCGATTTTGTTCAGTTCTCATAATCAATTACCAGATGTGTAAAATATGTTTCTGTTTAAGCACAATCATGGAAGTGCATAATGAAGGTTTTTCTGTTTTCCTTTTTACGAAGCATGAGCTCTGTTAACTTGCAAGGTAACTTAAAAGTGAAAACTTCCAAGTAGTTACTCATTGTTTGAGATATTCACATATGCACATGATGATTCATTTCCCAGATGTTTCTGTTGTTATCTCTTTCCCATGTCCAATCATCACAGCTGATGCTGATTGTTATAGCTCTTAGCACAGTTGAGAGAGTGTTGTCACGTCCCATTTACCCTTCTCTGTTCTCTTTGCTTTAATTTGTGCAACCTGAATAGCAGTTTCCATGGATTTTCACTAGCTCCCTTTAGGAGGATTGAGGGACTTCTTTTGCGATTTCTCTCGAGGTGAAATAATCGTTTGCATCGGAAATTCAATACATCTCGTACTTATTTGACATAGCTATGACAGCGCTGTAACTATATCACATTGTAGCTATGTTACGAAGTAATGTTACATGTGTCGGCAATCCGAAATACCTCAGAACTGAGTGGGGGCAGTTTCCTAAAATCTGCGGTAAAAATTAAAGCTGCAGCGCTTCTTTTTCACAGTTGTAGTTGTTGTAAGAAATCTGCACCAAATAGACTTTTCTGTAAACTCCTTTGCTTCCATCAGAAATTAAACAGGAGAAGCTCCATTTTTGCAAGCTTGGAAGGGTCATTAGTTGAATCAAATACAGGTCTACAACGTTATGGTGAAGGCAGTGGGCTGTTTGTTTTTCTCAAGCGGATTCTCCGGCCTAGCCCGACATCATTACTCTATTTCAACAAACCAGAGAATCTACTGAGTAAGTGTCCCTTGATATAAAATAGGGTTAATATCACAAAAAATCTCAAATTAACACGTACATATCACATTTACCAAATTATTTTTTATGAGTCAAAAAGTCCCAAATCGGTATACTTGTGTTATATTTACCTCCAAAGTAATTTTCATGTAAAAAAGAATTACAAACTGATATACCTGTGACAATTAACATATATCTTTGGGCAAAATTAGGGATTTTAACATATTTTCGAAAAATAAAGGAGCTGTCGGGGCAATATCAATATATTTTACTAGATTTTCCAATCTCAGTTCTTTTTCTTCAAATCTAACTACTTTCAAATTACGTCATTTAGGAGAGTCATTTATTTTGAATTTCCGCGTCAAAACCATGTCACGTGACAATTTTCAGAGTTATTTGCCGCGTGTGTTTTTGTGTTGGCAATTTTAATGGAAATGAGTATAATTGTCATGGGCGTACCTATTTAAGATTTTTTATGACACAAAATTAATTAGAGTAAACGTAGCACGGATGTATCAATTTCAGATTTTTGCTAGTATTATCCCTATGAAATAAGGATGGTATATTTAAAATTTATTTATTTTTTTACTTTTTGCTAGTACCCCACTTTATTTGAGCATTACCCATCGATAGTTGGTGTTAGGGGCCCTCACCCGTCACTGGCTATGATCATGCCATACTCGCCGGTGGCCTCATATGATTGTTAAAGTATGAGGCTGCCAATAATTCATTATTGTGACATCAATATCACTATAACACATTAAATATAAGAAAAAGCAAAAATAAAACTAATTAAAATCGCGATACAACCAATAAATTTTACAAAGTTGGGAAAGATAATTAACTTTTGAGCATTTGTAATTGCAAAGTATATTAACAATCAATTGTTGGCAATGGAATTTTCACTAGTCAAGGAATGAATATATGAATATTCTTATTCTGAACCAAATCAACAAAATTCTACGTATACGTTATTGCAGAAAAAGATATCGTCAAATTCTTCAATAATACAAATCGAATATCGTATACTTTTGCAAGATATCGAACAATGCTCTTTATAATACATTGTGATGGATGACAGAATATTCATCGACTCTTGTTAAAAAGACTATGCACATACAAAAACTGAAAAGGGAGAATTTCCATAAAAAAAGAAACTAAAATATATGGAATTAGAAGATGATCTTGAAGAAATCACCTCTAACTCTACAAATTGAGAGGAGCAAATGGAGAAGAGAAATGAAATCATTCATACTGTCGTGAAGATTCTATTTCTATCAAGATAGGTTGCTTGCTCGCTTCTTCCACAACAAACTAACGAGACAAAGGTGAAGATTCTGACGAATCGAGGGGAACTTATCGTGAGAGGGGGACTTACATTCGTACTTTATACTTTCATGTTCTTATTGATTCATGTTATTTTATGTGCTCGAAATGTTGCATGTACTTATATAACAATTTAACAAATTTTGCAATTATTAATGTCCGTTGTTTTCTTTTAATTGGAGGATATACCAACATGATGGGTGAAGATCCACTTTAAATAAAATCAACTAAATCCTAGAGGAGAATTTAATTGATGTAAATGTTAATTATGCTATTATTTCCAGCATATTATTACTTTTATGAAAATTCATTGTGATTCCCACACTAATAATAATATAACAAATATAGACTTAAAACATGCAACGGAGGGCATCTTGCTAGTATGTTATATCTATTCATTTGTCTCTCAAAAAAAGTTTACCTCTTTGAATTTCGTAATTTACTGAGATTTTTCTCAAATTCTTTTAAGAAATCCATAATTTTAGGTCTTCTTTAAATTGATTCAATTGTGAAATAAAATATAACCATCATTGATTTTTCTCACTCAAGGACGAAGGCAAGAGAGAGAGAGCCATCATCGACGAGAAAGTGGGAGTTCGATTTGGCGAACGAGCTCTTGCCGCAGGAGAGGAAAGCGAGGGAGGCAAAATAACCATTCGTCGAATTCTCCTCAAATGTCGCTTTTTTCTTGGGCTGCTGTCCAATGGGTACATGAAAGCGACGAAGATGCTTTGCTATAGAACCAAGCATCAGCGATAATAATACTTGCAAAATATTATTAGTGTTTCTCCTCATTTCCACAATGGCATTTGTTGGGTGTGGAAATCACATTGATGTAGAAAAAAGTATCTAATGTGACTAGCAAGAGTTGTGCTTTCGAGTGAAATTCTAGAAGAAAACCATGTTTTGTGTGAAATTGAACCCCAACTATATATATATATATTATCATTTGGTGACACAACTATATATATATTATATCATTTGGTGACAGTGATGAATAAAGCTGAAATTGATAGCACTTACGGTAGGAATAGATTAAAGCCGTAATAGGCATTATGTTATTTGGTTCAAAATTCAAATCAAGGAATAACTATTACATTTTTATGGTTTGACATTACAATAAACTATTCAAATATATATGCCCCATCACTTATGCCTCTAAAACAACTTGTGAGTATAAAAAAGTTCCACAACACCCCTCCCCCCCACCAAAAAAAAAACTATTGTATATATAATGTGATATATAGGAAAAAATATTAAATATACATGAATTGCCCTTTAACATTTTCAAAAATGTGAATCTAGCCCTCAATTTATAGTTAGGGGAATTTTGATCCCAAAAATCTTATGTCTCTCTCACATGGCCTCTTTTTAATGCCACATGGCTACACGCATGAGAGCCGTGTAGAACTTCCGATATCGAAAATCCATTGGCGTCCGGTTCTGGAGTTGAGTACTCTTTAGAAATAGTTAAAAACTTAGTGTTTTTTTTTGTAACCCAGAAACCCCCCGCACGGCCGACAGCCGGAGGGGTAAACCTGGGGTGACGCTAGTGCAGGACCCACAACCACGGCGCCACACTTAAGAATCCCTAACGACTACTCTGGGGTTCGAACTCTGATCCCTTCGTGGGGGGACAAGAGCGCAAGCCAACGCAGCCGCTGCGGGCGGTGGTTAGTTAAAGAGTTAAAGACTTAGTTGATCAAAATAAAACAACAAAAACTCAACTGACTAATGATCATAACGTTAAAAGACCGATTCCGACCTATTTTCATAGAAGCTGGACCTAAGTCGAGAGACTCCTAATATTCTTGAAATTGTCCTTGGTATATCAACTCCACACTTCTTGAAATAGTTACTCAAATAGTAAATTCAAACGATAGGCTTTGTCCAACCCCCTTTCTTCGAAAAGAAGAAGAAGACCGTAGGTCCAGCAAAGACGAGTCGTGAAAAACCATGCAATAAGTGACCAATCGATTACTTTAAGACCGAAGACCCACCACCCAATCTCCACTGTGTGGTTTTGAATGATCTGCTTTATTCGTTAGCAGGAATTCTGAACCTCTGTCTTTGCGAAACTAAATTGAATAAACAAAGGGATAAAGCAAATCCAGAGTGGCATTCGATGCCTTGCTTCCTCTTCACTCTTCGCATCTTACCAGCATACAGTTCGTGGCATTTTTGGCATCTTACCCTTTCTTTATCATCGTTATTGTAATGTACACTCAGGAATAAAGTGTCTCAGTCTCTGAATCTGAGGAAGAAGTATTGTATATTCATGGAAAAGCGATGTCTTTCGTTACCGATACACATGCTCATATCTTTCTAATCAATGGTATTTCATGAGCACGAGATTTACTCTCTCCATTTGTTTTGTGAAAAAAAGAACGATTTGAACAACATTTTCTAAAAAAATATTCGCTAGTATCGCTTGAAATAATTAGTAAATGAAAAATGCTTTTATTGTCGACAATATTTTATATTTGAACATTTTCACGGATGATGATAATTATTTTTGTTCATTCATTTTTGTAGGCTATATAAGCAAGCATTTTTAGGAAAATGTTTTTCAAATCATTCGTTTTCCGTGTGACAAACGCATATGTATAGAATTCTTCTTCATGACGAATTAAAATGAGATTGAGTTTTATCGGTAGATTTTCTCAAATTATTTATTTAAGCGGCTCATTAGGTGTTGTTAGAATATTAGATGATGGTTTGAATTTCGAAACAAATTTGAGGTTCAGTAATGAAGCTGCTTAGAGAAATATATCCTCATTCATTAAGTTCTGTCCATGGAATATGTTGATAAATTCTTCTTTTTTCTAGATATGTAGGCTATTTCATATCCTAAATGTAATAAATGAATATGTTTGCATCTACTATAGGAAGGTCAAACTGTAGGCGTGTAAAATGGTGAGCAACCGATCAAATCAATTTTAGGACGTAACGGTTCGGTTCCAGATTTCAAGAACATCGAATTTGAGCCAGCCCCCTAAGAACTAGTTCTAACCTAGTCTTTTTTTTTTCGCTTCAAAAGAACAAAACCTCGAACTTTGGTTTTAGAATTTTGACTTAGAATCTGTTTTGGTGGTTTTTCTTATTGATGTTTAATCTTGTCTAACGTTGGTGTTAGATTTGGTTTGGGTCAATTTGAAAAAAAATACACATCTGAAATGTCTTTTTCCTAAAAAGGGTCGATTCCTATTCCGCCTATAACCAACCAGCTGCGAAATCAATCGGGTAGGTTCAGATTCTAAATTTGTTGGAACAGAGTCCCAAAAATTGACCTACTAGGGTATGCTTATCCTTTTGTAATGCTTTTCTTCTTCTAGACAACGAATGCAATGATCACTTAATAAACGACGTAAAATCTCAATAAAATTCGCAAAAAATTTTCTCTTTCCCAAACTGATAAATCAATAATAGAGAAATCTTGTTTCAAACTCAATCTATATAAACCGACTTAATCATCACGATTGATCACGTTCCTCTCATTGGGAGCGCCCTCGAAATCACTGACCTCGGGGATGGCATTGCTTTTAAGTCTATATAACTATCGCTAAAGAGAGAGAGAGATATAGGAGTAAGTTTTAAAAGAAAGTGAGATTGGATAACTTGAATGACAAAATTCACAAAAAAAAAAATGAAAAGAAAGATGATTGGGGGCAACTGACAAATTTGGCGTCTTTTGAGGCGCTTGTCTTGCGAAATCAAAAGACTCTTGGTCTCTCTCTCTCTTTCTCTCGCGGTCCCGAAATCTTAATCTCGAACCCAACACCAGGCCACCAACCACAATCAAATAGAAGTCCCCACAAAATTATTACAGAATCATTCCCTTTTCCAAAATCCATGTCCTAAGAATCTTACTCAACATCTTAACCACACAATATATGGTTGTCACACAACTGTACAGAACCAACGTGAAGATGCTGAAGTCTAGGCGGATCTTCTTTTTTGAATTTGCAGAGAAAAATGAGGAATCTCGGAATGAGAGCCGTCCCTCAGGGGGATAAAGAGAGGAAAAAAAGAACGTCGTTGTGGGCACAACGAGGCTAAAGCTGTAATCTGCACTTTCTTCTTCTGTTTTCATAGACGTACAATTGCTTTAGCTCATGAGAGAGAGAGAGAGAGAGTAATTTGGACTCTACTTCGATATTCATTCGAGTTGTCAAGGTCGAATTATTCCGGTATCTCGTCCGTTCGAGATCAACTTGTTAATACCTTGCTGGGCTCGCTAGCTTGATCGAACTTCTACTAGCTTTTCAAGAGAATTTAATAGTTATAAAATAGAAGTGGGATTCCTAGCAATTACATATGTATCAACATATATATCATATAATATATATATATATATATATAGAGAGAGAGAGAGAGAGAGAGAGATCATCAAGCTTTCTAAAGTCGAGCTTGAGCTCCAACTTCTTTGTGAATTGATTGTAAATGAGTTGAGTTGACCTCGAGGGTTGAGTTTTTAGAGCCAAGTATACGAGTTGGGTTTCTAGTATCAGATGTGCGAGTTGAGTCAGGCTTGAGCTTGAGCTTGAGCTTGAGCTTGAGCTTGGCACTGGTACCGGCTGGACTTGACTCGATTATGTCCCCACATCTTTTCTCACCATAAAGCGAAGATAATAATTTTTGCAAATCTCTTAAGATGATGGACGTGTATCTGCTAGAGATCCCATTTTTGTATCCTAATGATGCAAATGTTCGCCTTAAGCAGGTAATACTAACATCATGATCCGAGTAAGACGCAGGATAAAATGGTGATGCACCTAATCCACACATATAAATATGTCCGTTAACTAACAATTAAATTAACTCCTAAATCAACAACTTCACGGTACTTATTGTAGTAGCTTTAGAATGATGTCCCTCTCGCCATTTTGGTTTCTACTTCCAGGTTTGGCTATCAAAAGATATGCCTGTGTTCCTCATGCATATACAACCAGAATGTATTCCCATTGCGGCTGAAGGGATTGCAGTGAGAAATTTTCACTAAACAAATGATATCCATGAGAGACCAGCAAAAATATACACAGCGCCTGGTGGTCAGAGTTTGCCCAAAAAAGTGGCTTCTCAAGCTGATAGTAAATTGCTGAAAAAAGCTGATAGTAAATTAGTTAAGTTATCAGTAATCACGCATGTAATTGGATAGAAACTTGGTCGGTTGTCAATAACTTTAAGAAGCGGCAAAACTTAGACGTTAACGCCAAAAGTTTGACAGATTGGGATTGTCAGTTGGAAATTTGTTCCAGTAGTGTAAACCCTTTCAGAAGATGAGTCCATATTGTATACATACGTCTTTAAATTCAAGTCAAGCCTTACTCACGAAAAGCGAGATTGAAATGACTAATTACGATACGAATTACATAGACTCCAGGAGCAAAGGCACAATGGCAGAAGGAAGAGGCTAAAATCTGGTAGAAAGATGGAGTCCTTGTAATATAAGGAGCCATATAGGCAATGAGGATTCAAATTCATCTTGAATGAGCTCTGATATACTTTCAAAATGCTGATCCATACTAAAACACAAGTAAGTGTTTTGCATATGGCCGTCAATTCGTGGACGTTGCTTTGAGATGCAATCTTCCAACTTCACTTGTCAATATGATTTCTGAAGATGTGTCACATGCAACTACTGAGCTGCAGATTCTAACGTTAGAACTCTTGTGTCACTCAAAATAAGAAAACATATAAGTTAGAACTCCCAAATAACATCTACTCACAGTAAACAAATGTTAACTGTAGGACATTGCCCAGCCAATTAAAGAACGAAAGAAAAATTTGATAATGGAGATTGGCCAGCGAAATATAAAGTCTCTCGGAACATAATATGATCACAACTTGGCAAAGTCATACACAGTCTTTATGGTGAGAAGGTGACAAAGTTCAAACCTAACAAAAACAACAAAGAAACAAAAGAAACCAAAAAGCAAAAAAAACCAAAGAGACAGATATTTCTAGGGTTTCATCTTTAAGAGCAGTCAGCAACCATCTTCACTAAATATTTCTAGGGTTTCATTCTAAGTTTGAAGAATCGGTTGAGATGACCAAAAATATGAAACAAAGGAGGAGAAATATGAAAGCTTCAAATAGAGAGGATCAAAGTAACCATGACACCTCTATAAGGGGTTGCGGGTGGAAGAAGAGCTGAAACCGGAAAGATCCGTCCATGCGCTGGCACTGCTCAAGAAGGAATTATTTTCGTGGTTAATCCCGAAAAACTGCCTCGAAAAATGCTGATTGTTGTCTTCCATTTTCACCGACGAGGAGAGATGAGCAATTAGCCCAGCTGATGAAGGCGGTGCATTAGGTCTCACACTAAGAGCTCTGAATGACTCAAACCCACCTTCAGATGGGTACAATCCCAGGTTTGGATCCAACCCACCCGAGGAGAAAAACTGCTGTGCTTGGCCCAAGCGCCACCGCTCTAAAGCTCCGCCATCACAGGCGCTCACTGACTGGAAATTCAAGTCTCCTAGTGGTGGAGGTACTCCAGTATTATAATTAAGTCCAGCCCCAGCTGACAAACTCAAGTTATCAGGAAGATAGTGCAAAGGAGCCATGAAGCGGCCGAAGGGCGGGAGCTGCGTTCCGACCCCTGATATTTCAGTGGCGTCAACCCTGGCCCCTCCGTTTGAGGTCGGTACGCAAGTAGAGCCCGATCTCGGAGTTGTGATTTGCCGATGGCAGCTACTTGCTGCAGATTTCGAGCTCCCTGATTTGCTTCTCTTGTTGTTTCTCCTGCAACCGCCTCCAACAGGGACATTTCTTAACGCTCCTCCTCGCGTCCAGTACCTTCTGCAGGTTTTGCAGAAGTGTCTCGGCTGGGTGAGGCTGTAGTTGTTGAAGTAGCAGAACTTCGTGTTGGTTGATTCGCATCGAGGGCACTTCAGTGGCCCCTCTGGCATCGGTATGTTGGCCAGGCGGGCCTGGTCGGCCATCAAACGGGGCCTGATCGAGCTGGCGCCACCGCTGCCTCCATGAGGATGTGGTGGCGACGGCAGCGGAAGAGGAGGCAGGAGCTGAGGATTTGTGCTGGAGTTTCCAGTTTGGTGATGATCTGTTTGTTGCTGATGAAGAACAAGAAGAAAGCAAAGATCAAATATCTGGTATATTCAGCAAAGAAGACTAGCAAAAGCGGGGAGAATATCTTTTTCCTTTGAAGGTTTTTTCTTGCTTTTTGGGCTGAGAAAGCATGAAAGAAAGACAATCCATGGAGCGTATAAGAAAACCCTCACCTGTTGCCAGTTGGATGGATCAAGATAAGATGGGAGAGATGGAAAATCCATGGCTTGTGCGATGATGCTCTTTCTTTTTAGTAAAGGTCGCAATGGGGGCTTCTTGAGGGAATAGTGGAGAATCACATCAACAAAGAGAGACTTGCAGAAGGGAGAGAATTGAATAAGGAGCAAAATATTAAAGGAGGGAACTTTTATGTGTGCTGAGTATTTACATGGAATATATTTGTTTTGTCCTTGCCACTTCTCACTAGCTTAAGACACTTTCTAGGGTTTAAAGGGACAAATATTCCTTCTTCCTTAACGTATAAGCATCTTTCTTTTTGTCCCAAAAGAAGAGAAAAAGTTTAGCAACCCTCAATCCTACACGAAAATTGGGTTTATTAGAACGAAATAAATTTGCACGAGCCTTCCACTGAAATCTTACCATCTTTACATCTACCGAATGATAAAACACATTATAGGGAAAAAAAGAAAGAAAAAAACATCATCTCTTTCTATAAGTCTCCATGTTCAATCATAAAAATCAACGTAGCCACCATCACCTCTTTGTACCCACTGCCTCTCCAATCACTGACTTCTGCTTCACAACGTTTAAGCTGCGTAAATGATAAACAACACGAATAGATCAATTCACGAACACGCACAAAGGTGCATAATCGCTTATAGCGACATTTTAAAGCAAACTCTCTCTGATGTATTCTTAAAGTATATGACAAAAACTGTATGGCGCATCGAATAAAATAAAAATAAATCCGCTCTAAATCTTTAGGTAATCCAAATTTAACACTAAGTAGCACATAAAATTTGGAAAATAAAGAAATGAGCTAGAGCAAAGTAAAAATTAGCCAAAAAAAATTAGAAGAGCGACTTGAAAATCACGAAAACGATGGATTTTGAGGCCCGAAATGATGGCGAACGCAAGTCCCCTGATTTGGACATTTGCACGTTATGTAGTGCTCAGAACGAGCTTTCCAAGTAGGTACTATAAGCACAGTAACTCTTCCCAAATCAGTAGTTATGGCGTGTTCATCGAACACAGTGGGAATTCTTGATCCAAAACTGCCTTTCAATATTCATAAGCAGCCGTGTCCACACCAACCACCTTAGGCGGCTTTATGTTCTCTAACATCGAGTTCCACCACTACTCTCTCTCTCTCTCTCTCTCTCTCTCTCTCTCTCTCTCTCTCTCTCTCTCTCTCTCTCTCTCTCTCTTCGTTTTAAATTTGGAATGCTCATCACTATCACTTAGAGATGCCTCTGTCCACATCGCTCCGCCCACCAAAACCTCCGATATTGACCCAGTTGCTGCCAACCAGTGGGGAGATATTACGGGAGGGAGAGGGACGGATCTAAGAGAGATGGAGAGAGGTGGCTGTGAGGGGGCTCGATCTGAACTTGATGGGCCAACAGCAACGAGCCGCAGCGTGACATAGCGGTGCCATAGCACAGTGGCCAATGGCCATGGCGGTTTTGCTGTGGACGATCAGAGATTCAAGGGATGGGGGAGCGAGAGAAAGACAAGGGATTAGGGTTGTGTTATGTTTAGGATATTCAAGCGTATGTTGAAATGACTATTGGAAAATCGAAGGAAACATCTAGAGATAGAGTCATACGTTCACCTAAAGTTTTGCCTAAAAGCTTGAGTTTAGTGAATTTGTTGATTGTATCTCATATGACAAGGGAAAATTGTCCAGAAAGAATTAAACGTATTGAACGACATTGATTTTGCTGTGAATGCGTATATGCTTTTTCTCTCCTAAGACGTCCTTTTATTATCCAAGTCTTTAGGATCTCAGTTCCACATCCTAAGATTTGTTCCTGCTTTGGACCTACTCCTAAAGTTTTAGACGTGTGCCTCATGGGCTAGCATTTATTTGTGGTTACAGTTTCAAGGGAAAATTACTTTATCACTCTTAGACCTATTGTACGGATGCCAATTCAGTTTTAAATTTTATAATTTTTCCAATTTGTCATAAACCTTTACACGAAATTCCAATATAGTTATTCCGATCAATTTTCGGTGGAAATCACTAAACTAGCAGTCTAGTCATCACTAGCCATCCTTCGTGGCATACTGTCATATTAGCGATTTTCGGCGAAAATTGATCAGAAGGACTACATTGAAATTCTGTTAAAAAGTTTTGGATTAATTTGGCAAAATTGAAAAGTCTAGAGACATCCACATAATAGATATAGAACTGATTAGATAATTTTCTCACAGTTTTAATACTCATGCTAATTGCTTCACCACACATGTCAATTTCTTCTACCACATGTTTTGCTACAATCCCGTGAATTTTGTATTTTAGGGTGATGTTTAACTAGAAAATAACCGTTTCCCACACTTTTCTTGTGCTTTTAACTGACTTGGCATCATTCCAAACACTTTTGCCACGTGTATGCTAGCCACATGTGCCACGTGTTCAGCCATGATCCCCATATCATGAGATTCCAGGGTCGCGGCCTAATCGCCTCTACTTCTATTTTTGCATGTTGGTACCGTCATAAATGGTCAACCCTAATCTTGCACACGTCAAACCTCCTGCTGGCCAATCTCATCCCAACCACAACTTGGTACCATAATTTCCATAGCATCATATAATTCGAAAGCCGATATCATGCTCGATATGGTTGGGTGACTCACAAAGCCAATGTCTCTCTTAAAATGGCCAATACCAATTTTGCTTTTTTTGTGTGCGTGTCAACAATGCCCCTTGAAATTCAATTGTATGAGAAATGTAGTTGACTCATGCAATTGAACGTTTCTAGCCTCCTAGAATTTTTTTTTCTCTCAAAGGGCATTGAGGCTTCGGCCCACACAGAAACTCTTTGTCAACCTTATCTCACGAAGGCCAACTGATCATTTTCTCATTCGATTCTCATTCTTCTTTCTTCCGCTTTGACTTCGCTTCCTGATCGACCTTTCTCCCCACTATTGTTGTGGGACGGTATTGAGCAGGATTTGTCACTTCTCTTTCCTGCTCTCCGCCTTATCAGACTTCTAGGTTCGTTCGGTCTCGGTTTTTTCCTTTTCCACATTGTTTTCCCCCAGCTGAGATGTTGGTATTTTGCTTTGGCACTTTTTTTCTTTTTCATCATGGCCAACTTCCTTTGCATTTTCCGCTTCTGGGTCTTGGTCAAACCTGTCGTCCGCTTGAAAGGACTAAACTGCCGCTTGGGTCTTGCCTTGCCTTGAACCACTCACCCACAGGTGGATCTGTAGTTTATCTTAACCATCCTGGATGGAACATTAGCATTTTGATTCACGACTAAGACCTTCCTCCATCATCGTGGCTTCCAGGACGCCCTTGAGCTACACTTAGATAATAGAGCCTTGAGAAGACACTATTCGGAAGGCCCTCCTCCATGGCCATTCGTATTCGGCGGATACCAATGCCTTCAAGTCTTGCAGTGCAGGTAAGAACACCCACCTTTATTTTTGGAATGGTATATTTTTCACGGTAGCTAGGCATTATTCATTTCCGGCGATCACCAACGTTCACCAGAAATGGGTCCTCATCTACATCCATCTTTTCTGGTCCCTTTCCAACAATTTTCGATGGTCCTCCTTGAATTGCTCCCTGTTTCACCTTCCTCAATATAATACAAATTTTTTTGTCGGGGTCCCGAGAATGGTTCCACCTACAATATATCCTACTCTTCATTTCCTCAGTCGTTGGTCTTTTATGACGCTCGGTCAATTGTATTTGCCTATCTTTTAGCAACATGTCAGAAATTTGATCGGCTTTCGAAACATGAGAAAAAAGAGTTCTGGCTATTCTTGGCCTTCGGCGTTACTGTTTCTTTTGCCTGGTTTGGCCTAAGTGCTGAACAGTCACACGATTTACCAACATTCAAATTTGCTGCTGCTTCTTGACATTCTTCTTCCTCTTCTAAATCAACCACAATAGCAAAATAACCCTTAGCTATGAAATGATGGTAGTTTCTTTCATTATCTTCTTCTTTAATCAACTGCTCATATTTGGCAATATGAGTTGCCTAGTGCAATCAATCCATAGTCTCTCGTCCTTCAAGTTTCTCCCTTAGATGGAAATGCAAGCCATCACATACTAGATCAGCATACCTGGCCTCGGGAAAAGAGATAAAATAGCGAGTCCTAATTTGTTTAAACCTGTTAACAAATTGTTCTACCGATTCATTAGTACCCTGCGCATTCTTGCCAGATCGGCAACCAAAATTTTTCAGGTTTTGTCTTATAAAGTTTAAAGTGGAACTGTTATTCCATCTTTTGCCGTGTATGAATAGAGTTCGATAGCAAATTAGAATTCCAAGAGAAAGCAAGAAAAGTACCGAAAAAGTCCTCAAGCTAATTGCACTATGTCGTTTAAGTTATAAACCTTTCAATTGTACCAATTGAATCATAAATTTTTTGACGATTTGCCAATATAGTCTATCCGGCCAATTTAAACCGGAAATTACTAACATAGACATCGGTCATCCTACATAGCAAGATCAATATTGACTTGGACAAATTTTACGAAATTTTTCTCAATTTTTAATTTTTTTTGAATTTTTTTCTTTCTTTTCTTTTCTCTTTTCTTTTCTTTCTTTGTTTTTTTTTAACAACTTTGGGCCGGCGAAGGCCTGCGACCCTCTCTTGGTCTGTGGGTGGGGGCACAAGCCCCTCGCCTATCAACAAGTAGGAGGTGTTTGCCCTTGCTTGGATCTATTTGAGGGCCTGACACCCTTGCTTGTGGCCGGCATGGACGCAAAGGCCCTTGCCTGTGCCTAGCGATGGTCGGCTGGTGATCTTTCCGGTTGACAGTTGGGAAGAAAAAAGAAAGGAAAGAAAAGAAGAAAAAAACCAAAAAAGTAATTAGAAAAATTTTAAAAATTATAAAAAGAATTATCAACATTAGCGCTAGCTATGTCATGACAACTTACCGGTGTCTATGTCAACGATTTTCTGCCAAAATTGCTCAAATGAACTACATTAACAAATCGTCAAAATATTTATGACTAAATTAACACAATTGAAAGGTGTAAGATTGAATTAACCCAGTGCAATAGGTTTTAAATCTTTGATACTATTCCCAGAGAAAACTGCTTTTGTCAATGACAACGAAAACAACCTTGACTCCGGAAAGCCGGCACCAGCCACCTCCTCGCTTTCTGCCACAACCCTATTTTATGGTAGATTTCAAGTAAAAGCAGTATAATAAGGAATCTTGTACCCTCGAGGGAATTGTACTACCGAACCCACCTTGTCCATGGTTTTGGTTATGGGTTGACATTCCTAATGCATAACTTTGACCAAATTCTAGCTTTCGCAATTATTGAACATTTCCATGCTAGAGGTCAGGACTTGTTCTTAGCTTACCAACTGGTCTACCAGGTTCTACCAACCCCTTGTCTAAACTGATTGTTGACCAAACCATCCCCACCTTACTAAAAGTGCTTTAACCAACTATTTTGGATCATTATATGAATCAGAAAGAATAGGTTTTTAGCAATTCGGACATTATTTTTAGGAATGCACCTTGAATGTCATGTAGGCTATGATCCATTTCCACTCTGAGTCTCACCAGGCGTGCGAAAATGTGTTTCCGCCAAACTTTGCCAAATGGATGTCATCCCCTCAAGGAAGACTTCATAGTGAAGATCATGCTCAAATTGGGCAAATGTAATCCTTGTATTATAGATCAGACCATTAACAGCTCAGAAAGGAACATGAACTAAGCTTATGAGTGACTCTGAGTTTGAACCCCAGAGCACAAACTCAAAACAAACTCACAAGAGCGAGGGTTTGGTAAAAATAATGGAAATACTTGCAATTTGGTTAAGTGTGTGTCCCTCTTCTCGCCGAAGATGTTCGTTTTTTATAATCATAAATCTCCAAAATCTCAGTTCGACGTTCTAAGACTCGTTCCCATGTTTAGGACATGTTCCCCAAGTTTTAGATTTGTCCTTCATGAGCTGGCATCAGAATACGGTAATAGGTTTGACTTCATGCTAACCGCTCCTTCACATACGTCAATGTGCTCGTGCCACATGTCTAACGACAATCACCATGATGCCTATATTTGATGGGTCAGTTTAACAAAAAAATAATTGTTCTTGCACTTTTCTCGGACTTTTAATCAGCTTGGCACCTTGCCAGCTACTTCTACCACGTGTGAGCCAGCCACTTCTGCCACATGTATGTTGGTCATCTAGGCCACATGTCTGACCATATTACTCGTACCTCGAGATTCAAGAGTTGTGTTTTCCCCATCAGCATCATTGCAAATGGCCAATGCCGATCTCGCACGTGCCAAAGCGATGCCAATCACAACCTGATTTCCATACAATTATAGAACTATAAAGCAGATATCTTACTCTATATGGTCAATTCTTCACAAAGCCAATGTCTTTCTAATACATGTTTTGATCAATTTTAGGTGTCCACGATAAGATAATAAACAAAATAGATTAAGAAAATGTAAGTCATCGGCACATTAATGATGATAAAACAAATGGAATGGGTGGAATGGGGGTCCGGACCAAGTGAACCTTTATAGTCAATGCGGTCTTCTTCCTACTCCGCTCTTTTTATTTATCTTTGTATTGTTTGTTATTTCATTTATTTTATCTAACTTTTTGCATGGGAATGGAATCATAGCTAGTGCGAATATCCACGCTCCCTCGGAGTGCGTGTTGACGGATGCTCAGGTCCAACAAATCCCCAATGAAAGAAATGAGTGGGGGGGGTAGAGATGGCCACGGGCCGGTTTTGGCCCGGAACCGGCCCGGTCAAACCCGGGCCCGGCCCGTTGACCGGGCCCGCGGTTCGGAACCGGAACCGGCCCGTGGCATACGGGCCCGGTTCCGGTTCCAGAAAAATTTGAACCGGCCCGGAACCGGCGGTTCCGGGCCGGTTCTTTAAAAAAAAAAAAAAAGAGGAAGCTGCAGGCCTGCAGGGTGCAGGCTGCGCTGCAGCACAGCCTGCAGGCCCTGCAGGCTAGGCCCCCCTCCCCCCCTCTCTCTCTCTCTCTCTCTCTCTCTCTCTCTCTCTCTCTTCTCTCTCTCTGCATCAGTGCATGTTCACAGTTCATCTTTTCTCCGAATCTCCTCTCCTTTTCCTCCTTCTTCTTCTCCTCCGCGGCTTCGCGCCTTCGCCCACCCCCCGGCCCGTCTTCCCAGATCTAACCCCCGCCGCCTTCGCCGCCGTCGCCCCCGCCCGTGGCCGTAGCCGTCGACGCCGACGCCCACTCCCTCTTCCCCCTCGCTACACTGCTCCTCCTCCCCTTTTCTCCTCCACCCGCCCCCGTCTACCCAGATCTGGCGAGGGCGAGCCTCGCCGGCGTCGGGCGAGGCTCGCCTGAGGCTGGGCGAGCGAGGCGAGCCTCGCCCGACGCCGGCGAGGCTCGCCCGACGCCGGTGAGGCTCAGCCTCGCGGCCTTGCCTGGATCTGGCGAGGCCGCGAGGCGAGCCTCGCCGGCGTCGGGCGAGGCTCGCCTCGCTCGCCCACCCTCAGGCGAGCCTCGCTCGACGCCGGCGAGGCTCGCCCTCGTCTGGCGAGGGCCATCCGGTTCCGAACCGCTTCCGAACCGGTTATGAACCGGACGGTTCCGGTTCGAAACCGGAACCGGATGGTTCGGAACCGGAACCGGAACCGCCTCTGGCTGTTCCGGTTCCGGTTCATTCTTGGCCACGAACCGGAACCGCCGGTTCCGAACCGTGGCCATCTCTAGGGGGGGATTGTCCAAAAAATCCTAAATATACTTTTATCAATTTAGTTTTAAATATTTTAATTGTGTTAATTAAGTTTTAAATATTTTTATGTTTTGTCAATTGAGTTCATCCGATTAATTTTAGCCGGAAATCAATGATGTGGACATAGATCGTTTTATGTGGCGTGGGGCTAACATGAATAATTTTTATAATATTTTAATACTTTTTAAAAAATTATTTTTTTGTTTTTTTCTTTTATTTCTTCCCTTCTTCCTCTAGCCAGTCGTGAAGGGAAGAAAAAAAAAGAAAGAGAAAAAAAAGGAAAATAAATGGTTAATACCACTAAAAACTCCAAAATAGTACACTTGTGACAAATTTACTCTAAATTAATTTTTTGATCACGAAAAATTCCAAACTGGTACATCAGTGACAATTTTACCTTGAACTAATTTTTTGATTATGAAAAACTCCAAACTAGTACACCTATGACAATTTTACCTTGAACTAATTTTTGACCACAAAAAACTCAAAACTGGTACACATATGACAAATTTACTCTCTGTTAGTTTCCATTAAATTTTACTTTCAAATTACTGAGTTTGATGACACGTGATAGTTGACGGGTGTACCAATTTGGAATTTTATATCTCTGTTTGTCACAAGTTCACGAATTTGTGGTTTTTATGATATTAATTCAATTTAATGAATGATAAATTTGTTAAAAATGTACCAGTTTAGGGTTTTTTGTGATCAAAAAATTAGTTCAGGATAAAATTGTCATAGGTGTACCAATTTGAGGATTTTTGTGGTCAAAAAATTAGTTTGGGATAAATTTGTCGCATGTATACTAGTTTGAGTTTTTTGATAGTAAAAAAATTAATTCGGAGTAAAATTGTCATAGGTGTACTAGTTTGGGGTTTTTTTATGATATTAACCCAAAAAATAAAAGAAAATAAAAAAATTCAGAAAAAATAAAACATTATTAAATTTTATCCATCTTAGTGTTTGCGCCACATAGGACGGCTTTCATCCACATCAGTAATTTCTAGTCAAAATTGACTAGATGAATTTAATTAACAAAACGTGAAAAATGTTTGGGAATCAATTGGCATAATTAAAAAGTTTATAACTGAATTGACAAAAGTGCAATAAATTTAGGACTTTAACGACAATTTTGCCGAGAACGGAACATACCTACATGCTCTAAAGAGCTTGCGACTCTTCTTTTTATGCGACAATTGCTATTTAATTATTTCTTAACGAACTTGGAGGGAGAAAAAGGGCTCTTCATTTGGACATATAGAGAACAAGTACTTGGATTTTTAATTTAAATTTTGTACACGAAAGGTATTTTCCAATTAATGGATTTGACTATTCACTCTGTGCCCACCATTGCTTGTGTAGGTTTACTTGTACTCATAATTTTTTTTTTTGATAACCCAGGGAACCCCCGTATGGCCGACAGCCGGGGAGTAAACCCTAGAGGCAACACGTGCTAGCCACCACACACGTGCCACCAGTTAAGTCACCCTGCGGCACCCGGGATTCGAACACTCAACCTTTTGCGAGAGGAAGAGTGTGCGTTCTAACAGCATCACCCAGGCGGGTGGTTTGTACTCATAATTTACTCGGCCTAATTCCAAAAAAGAAGTATCAATTTTAGGTCGAGTGACAATTCTGACTCCAATGTTTTTTTGTCTCGTAAAAGTACACAAACTTTAGATCTAGTAACAATTCTGGTCCTAACTTTTTTTGTCTCATAAAAAATCACCAATTTTCATTTAAATCCCAAATCTAGCTTCCTTTGACTTAGAACCATTGATTATCCAACTTGACTATTCCACTTTAGCAATAACCTATGTGGCTTACTAAGTAGATTTAAAGCACTATTTATTGTCTTCTTCTCTTAGCCACAGCTTGAAGAATAACGGCAAAACTATTCGTCTCCTTCACTTCATTGACAAGTAAAAAGGATCTCCAAATTGAATATCTCTGGTCAGGCTTCATTATTTTGGCATAATTTAAAGTTGTAGATCACTATCCGCTGACAAATGCCATGGACGAGATCTGCTAAGCTCATGACCATAACCTTTTTTTCTCAAATAAGGTGACTTCAGAGAGAGAGTTAACAGGGGGCCAAATTTGGGATAAAGATGAAATTTGGTGATTTTTTACGAGATGAAAAAAAGTTGGGGCCAGAATTGTCACTAGATCTAAAGTTGGTGATTTTTTTACGAGACAAAAAAAGTTGAGAGCATCATTATCACTTGACCTAAAGTTTGTGTTTTTTTTTTCTTTTGAATTAGCCCTAATTTGCTCTGCTAAGTTCCTCGGCTGTCCGGGATCTCGAGAAAGATCTGTGATGGACGTGGCGGCGATGTAAAATTTGCTAGTCAATTTGTTGGATTTAAGTCGATCCCGGCAAATCTGACAAACAGACGATTAGGAAAACGAACTCAAACTTGTTCTCTGGTTCTACTTTGATTGGAGAGGGATCAAAACTTCCACAAACCAAGTTCTTTCAAGAAGATAGGGCGTGAATGCGCACGAGAAAGACATGCCATGCCAGCTCCTAAGTGCGAAAGTAACGTAGGAACTGCTTCTTCAAAGTAAATGACAGAGTGTCAAAGAGTACTAGAAAATTAAAGTGCGACAAAAGCTGGGAACTTGGCTGAAACGAGGAAACTTAACTAAACCGAACTAGAGTAAAGTGCGTGATATGACAAGGCTGGAAACAAAGGAAAATAAGGTTCAGACACCATATTCCAAGGGAAATCAAAGGGCAAGTGCTCGAAAATGGAAATAAACTTCACTGAAATCGAATGAACATACACATTTACACTCAAATGGGAACATTGAAACGAATACACCACTGGTGTTCATCATGCATGTTATGAAGAACAAATTTAGTCCTTAAAGTAGAACCGCAATTGAAAGACATTGCTTCGAAAGGAAAATGCTTTAGAGGAAATTTTGGCAGAGATTTGAAATAGCCGGAGTGTGTGTTTATCCTCTATGTTCCTTCCTTTTATATCCTAGAATCGCCTTCAATATTTAATGGAATTCATGTACATATCCCCTCTCTAACTCCTCCACATTTCTATTATCATCTCCACTTCCATGATTTCAATAACCCTAGACTACTCATGGGTCTTGCAATAATTTCCTCCTCTCACACAAGCTAATCAAATTTTCTAACTGTTCCTGCTCTTAGCTCAAGTAGATAGAGCTGCTCTTGCTTTCACTCTGATCAAAGTAACCCCAATGTATCTCAGATCGAGATCAATGATCACGCATATCAAGTTGAAGCCTGGCCGGACGGATTCCAAATCGAGTTGAGTTTGATACAACTTGACTCTTGCATTGTACTCTTTTTCCTCGACCTATGCCTTAACTTTGGTGAAGTGTTTTTAATTTGTGTTTTAGCTGTCCAGATATTTTGGTCTTTCAAAAGCCAGGCCCATTCAACTATTTTCGTTACTCTCGCCTTGCCAATATCGGAATGTACTCAATTTGACGCCTCTTCGTCTTCTCGATTGCTTTTGGAAATTCCTTCCGTTTCAAAATTTCAACTTCGCGATCTTAACTCTCCCAATTGCTTACCGATGTTCATCAGCTTCACAACTTTCTCTCTGCAATCGAGTCTTCACTACCCAGTGATCTTCTTACCTCTTCCAACTCGTTTTCAATGGCTCCCAAGTGTCAGAAGAAGAATTTTGTTGTGGGTTCTTCATCATTGACCCCATTATCATCGATTCACCGTTAAAGACAGCAACCAAAGTCTACGATCTTGTCGAAGCACTCTTCAATGATCCTGGAAAACTCCCTTAACTCTCTAGAAATAAAAGGAACCCTGTCCAATTTTGGGTCCTGTCATTAGTACCTTGTCTCATTCCGAGCTTGATTCTTGGTTCGAAACCAAAGTTTCTACAGAGATCCCTTGTTAGTCTTCCAAAGCTTAATGGATCCCTGATGGGAGCTGCTTTGACTTTCTGGTCTCCCCAGTTACAATTGCCTTTACTTTCCCGATAACCTCGTGACCATAACCATCATGGATACCAACTGTAATCACTGAGGTCGAGGTGGGTGGTCTTGATATCGATGGCCCTTTATTTTCTCTAGATCCTAATGACGCTAGACAATTCGCAGTTACGAACTGCGTTTTGACATACCCTAGATTCCTTTCTCTCATCATGCCCAACTTCCTGCAATATCCCACTCATAAAGATGTCCTTGCAGATGACATGGATGATGTCGAAGTTACTGCTTTGTTTTTACTATTGGCTTTGCAAACATGCTATGTATGTCGCTGCCAAAAGAGTCACTGCTAAACATATCGTTGTTTCTAGTATATATTTAGAAACTCCTTTAATTCATCGGATTCTTGAGCTAAAAATGGCTCGTCAATGGTAGATAATAATAATCAATTTTTTGATATAGTAAATAAACGGACTTAGATTTTTTTTTTTCTGAGACTAATCAAACAATAAATAAAATATTCACCAGAAAACTGAGCCTTTGAGATAGCAATAACAAATAATGGATAAGTTGAGATAAGAGCAATGGTGAAGTGGCTAATTCTATACTCTGAACAGTTTTAAATTTAACTCTGAAGGAAACCCATAATAGGACAATTTATAAATTGAACGAAGCTATGCAAAATTGGAAATTATCAAAAGAGATTTTGTCTCTTTAGTGAAAATAAAGTGGATTTAGTTGTACTGGGAATGAAATAGCCCCACCCTTTAGTGCTTACCATCCTCAGATGCATATTAAGTCCCATCCTCTCAATCAAGTCATGCCATGTATACAGGTTATTCGCAAGAATGAGATAGGCCCACACAAAGTCCACTTAATTAATCCAATGGCCCCCATACATGGAGGCCGAATGTATACATTCCATGAAACGAAATGATTTTCCCAATTGAGATGCAGCCTGATGAGTATCATTGATATTTCATTGTCAGCCAAACTAAAATAGGACACCAACAGTGGAGTTATACTCAAACCATTTGCATCTCGATCACATAGTCATCATACTAGCAGCATGACGAAAGCTTTGTGAACACAACAGCGTCTTGCCGAGTCATAGAGACTAAAAACAACGTTTTCTACTATTCGTGGCAGAATAGCAGGTTCAAGCGATAAAATGTGCAAAATTTATGAGATTGAGCAATTTAGCGGCAAACCCAATATAAAAGCACAGTAGGATTAATCAGCAAAAGAATGAAATATCACGTAGTTATTTATTTGCACTGTTTACTTCTGAAAGTTTCAGGATCAAGGAGGTTTGCAATTAGCTTTTCGAGCCTTCTTGAACTCAAAGTTGGTTTAACAACAACAGGACTCCCAGAAACCAAACAAGGATCCTTACCTGCCCTGCCGCTTCCCATACACCAAGCACCAGGTGTAAATTGGCCATCTGACCTCATCAGAAGCTCCTTATCAATCCTATCAAGAACAGGGTTGTCTTTCTCAAACTTACGTGCAAATGGAGCCCCACTCCGGACCATGTCGTCAAAATGTTCCATCGTCAATGTGATGGGATGCTGCTTAGGAGGATTATCCCACCTACTGTAATGCAAGTCATGATTGACGGTCGTATTCTGGTAGTCCTTATGGTTGCAGACAACTGTGTGAAAATAACCCTCATGAGACGACAGGAAATTCGTGTAGTACATGAGAAGTGTGCGAGGGAGATTGTCCCATCCCCAGACACAGAATTCCAGGAATGACTTCGTGAGGACAACCCATGCAGATCCTGGTGATGGAAAAAGAGTTACTAAAATATAAATGGGGATGTTGGCCAAACATTTATCACAAACTCAAGTAAGAAAACAACCTCACACTTTCTATTGCAGAATTACAGCATTTAATGGTTTGCACCGTTTCCACAATAATAGGGTGCTGCTCCTCTATTAGAGTAAATATTGCAGGGATTGCAGAGAACTCAACATGCAGCATAATCAATATCATTGTGAAGTACAAACTCAGCACGCACGCAAACAGACATATGCACCCATAGCACAGGTAGTATTTCCCCTACTCAGCCCAACAGTTGCAATCAAATAAGAATTTAATATGGACAGGCATCAACCACCAATAGACTTTACGTGTGTCAAATGTGCCCCAGATAACAACCTATTCACACAATTTTGCAACTTTTAATGCTTGAGTAACAGATAAAGTAAAAGGTTCCTGACAACAATTTCTTTTTATGATTGATTTCCCTGACAACAGTTACCGACCAGTAAAAGACAAAGTTGCACTTCACTCTTCTCCAAAGATCTTTGAAAATTCAATTAAAGGGAAAACTTCTTGTTCAAATACTGAATAATTGTGAGCGGTTGAGCTACATATATTTCAGATAACTTTCTCATCAATTTGGTGCAGTGAGACTCTAAAATTAAAACTGGTGCTTTACCCATAAATAATTTGAAAGAAGCTGGTAAAGATCTTCTCTCTTTTGCATAGAATACATTAGATTTCTTCAAATGATACAAGCCCGGATCTATAATGATAGGTCTTGCTCGTTCAACCCTGCAAGCATGTACAAGAATTTTCATCAGGAAAAGTGACTGAAGATGTCAAAATACAAAAACATACAACACAAAAAGGAACAATAACACTGGCATGACTTTTATACTCACTCTTTATAGCCGAGGTCACCACCATGCTCAAGGAAATTTAGATCCCTCGGCACGTATGAGAAGATGTGCAAAAGATCTGGAATTAAAAACATATAAAAAGAAAATAGTCAGTCAAGCTTCCGTCCAAATTTCATACTCACCCCAACACTATTTTGTACAGAAGCAACATTAGATGAAAGATAAATCATGATTACCATAGAGTACATCACCCTAGCAGAAGGTTAATAATTAAAATGAAGACTACAGTAGAATGTAATGGGAGTATGCTATTTTGCACAGGGAGAGATTGAGTCCTTACAAAAGGTTCCCCTATTTGATTATGGATTTAAAAACGCTCAATCTAGAAAGCAAGCTCTTCTAGTTACTGTGAATCTGCTGGAAAGTGAACTAAGAGTTTTATGATATCTGTTGCCATCTCTATGTAACTTATTAATCTCATAGAACATTATGGGTATGATTTAATTCCAAATTAAATCATACAGAGAAAGGACTAAATTATATCTCATCATCGGTAACTTATTAGAAGTCAAGATTCAAATTAGCCATCATGACTAGTGTTAGATCCCTGAATAGGTGCATTGAGCTTGGCACGGGCTGCGGCCTTGAGTTCATGCCAAGTGTCAATCACAACAAGCACACGGTGGCCGTGCTTGAGCAGGCCAACGGATGATTGGGAATAAATCGTTGGCATTTCAAAAGGGATCGGTCCATGCACAAGGGAATCGCAGAGCTTCAGCAAAGCACGGGTTGCTGTTCTTAGATGATCCAAATGCAAAGGGGACTGGTTCACGATCGAAATGCACAAGCACAGTGCTAGTGCATTATACAGGCAATGGGCATTAGAATGCTTCAGACTTGTGTCGGCTAGGGGGCTTGTGCATGATCGAGTGTTGAGCATTGATGGACCTACTTGGAGGATTGACATGAGCAACACACTTTATGGATTGGATGATTATTATCCGGCTAGTGTTCATGCATGAGTTGTGCCAATAGGTGGACTGATCATGTGAACCAGGTGTCCGGTGCATGTGCGAGTTGGTTCGTCATGTGATCAGGCTATATAAGGAGGCAATCTAGGAGATCACCAATGAGCACGTGTGTGTCCATGAGCACCAAATGCAGTTGCTGAATGTTGCAAAGGTCTGCTGGATGGGTTACAGGGCAGTTAGTTGCAGATAAGGCTTAGAAAATCCAATGGGATTGGTCTAAAGTAAAGTTGGTAACCACAGGACACTTGTAATAATCTGAGTAGCATGTTGTAACTGCTTGTCCCTTGTATATTGTGAGTCTGTCTGGGTGTATCCAGACCAGAAAGTGTAAATTCCGTGAGTTTGTAATGAGTCTGAGAGGCTCAGACAATGTTGTATTGTGTGAGTTTGAATGCATAAGATTGTTGGAAGGTTCCAGCATCTCTTGTGCATTTCAATCACTCGGTGTGTGTGAGCGTCTGGGCTATTCCTAGCCTTGTGCCCAATTCTGACTTGTTTGATGAGCGTTTCTATGTGTTTGGATAGTGAACAACCTTGGGGAGTGACCAGCACATCCTGGCCTGGTTTGCAGGCAAGGGTGCAGTGAACATGATAAGGGGAAAGCCAGGATTGTGTATGCTTGGGTTGGATCGTGCTACATGTGGCCTGACTTGTAGGATTGTGTTTGTGATAGTGTTTGCTTCCGTTGAATAGGGTGTGGCCTGACCAAGGTGTGTGCGCTTGACGGCATCATAGGGCAGAGAATTTGGTGGCCAAATTCCACACCATGATAACTAGCACACTTCATGCAATAGAAGACAGAATTGTTCCACATGTGAGAATGATAAAATTCACCATTATATGTCTGATTATTTAGAGATATAAAGATGCGTCTCTATCACCCCTTCTCCAGTCCATGCCCATAAAAAATAGAGATCCACAAACAGAAGTGATGACAAATAAAAAAATAGAGAATGTTCAGAAATTATTTCAACATCTACCATAATAACTTAACGATGAATAATCCAACTTGCATCCACATTCAAAAGGCACACTTCCATTCAACCAACTCAATAAATCAAGCATTACCAAATGGGCATTCTTTTGCACAAAAATAAAAGAAATGCTGAACAACTTGCAGAGGCCCAGTGCCAGCTACTTCTTTTGAGCTTTGATTTTGCTTTTTCAATGTACACTCTGTTTGGACAATTCACATGTTAAAACAGGCAATTCAAGAGTGTATGTATTTTAGGTACTAAATAGCTCCAACTCCCCCATTCTTTCTCCCCCACTAAACACCCCCCCCCAAAAAAAAAAAAACGAAAGAACAAAAAACCCATCCCCTGTCTTTCCCCGCCAATGCATTACCTCCACCAATGACCCTTGTAAGGCCACTAATGTACACAGATTTCAATTTTCACCCCTTCATAGAACGGTTGCTTAGACAATCTAATTCCATAGTCAGCCAAGGAAATAAAATCTTGGCTCTAGGCATAATCTTGGACATAATTGTTATAAATGACTCCTCATAATAATGGCAAGTGGACAACTCATACCCTAAAAACATTTAGATTGGTTGCTAAAAATAAACCTAATGGTACCATAAAGTCCATACCTTGCCACTAGCTAGTCACTTCAAACTTCATTCCATGGTGGAATCGATAGTGAAATTTGTCAATTTTTTAAGATCCAAACAAGACTAGGATTAAACTTGTTTTTCTTCTCTACTTCTCTTCATTCTACTCCCACAACTCCACCCGTTCATCTTCACATTGAAGAAATGATAGACTAAAAATCACTACGACAGAAGTTTAGCGAGCTCAAATTTCACTTGGATTTAAAGTTCAACCAACAAAAGAATTCTACATCAGAATGGGATTGCGTCAAAGGAGTCAGAATGAACAAGAAATCTCAGTAAAAATCATCGGCTCACACAAGGGAAAGACAACAAACCAACCATCTTGCGGCACGAGAGGATAATCCGAGGCGCTCAGATTGATGAACCAGTCCCAATCCTCGGCCCGCTTCAACAGAACCGCGATCGCGTGGAGCGTGGATGCGATCATCGTCGGGCCCTTCGACGTGACCAAGTCCGCATCCCCGATGACCATCACATTCCCGAACTCCCTCGCCACGCCCTCCGACTTCACGTACCTCGCGAGCTCGAGCCTCTCGCTCTCGGGCGCCTCGAGATCCAGGTGGATCAGGTAATAGTTCCTCGGGTGGTACACCGCCTGGAGGAGGCGCTTCACGCGGGCGCCGTCGTCCTTCGTGCCGGTTATCAGGTACGCGAGCCTCGGCAGCCGCGGGAGCCCCGAGGACGAGCCCCCGCCGCCGCCGCCGCCGCCGCCTCCGGGGAGGAGGAGGGAATGGGGCGGCCGCCGGCCGGAGAAGCCGGGGGCGGGTGGCGGCGGGAACCTGGCGTTGAGGAGGGAGAGGGAGAGGGAGAGGAAGAGGAGGAGGGAGAGGGCGGAGGTGATGAGCAGCGGGGCGAGCCACTTGCGGTCGACCAAGGGAGGGATGTGGCTCCTTTTCATGGCGGATTAGGGCTCGGACAGGAGAGGGGATTTGACACTTCGGAGATGTCGATTGGAGTCCGAGAATGTCGAGGGGGGAGCGTTTTATGTCGTCGTCGTCGTCGGCGGCGGCGGTCGGCCGAGTTTTGGTAGGGAATGTGCGCCGGGCGGGCGGTGACGTGTCGCTGTCGAAGTGTGCTAACTGCTAGGGACTTTAAAGGTTAACTTGGTTTTGTTGGACAGATTAAAGCTATAAATGACGTGCGGGCTGTTATGTCTTACTATATTAAGTGTTGTGAGCTTTCAATTCTTATATAAAGTGACGAGGGAGATATGAGTTGTAAATCAAGCCATCGACCAAAAAAAAAAAAATTCAAGCCGCAAAAAAAATGCATTCTCAATAAGAAGTCCTTTCTCCAATTTTTCATTTGTGATATTATTCCAAATTTCCTAAATTTATATTATTCTTTTGATTCCGACATTCGGTGTCAGATTTAGCAATGGCACTTACTGGTTCCGTTCGATTGCAACTTCCAAAGTTAAATGTAAGAAACTTGAAAAACTGATATGTCCAGACGAACGTTTTTGTCAAATCGCAAAATTGGTGGAATCTGGTGGAGAACGGCTACACCGAAGTGGCTAATGTTGAAGCATTCAATGCTTTAAGAAAGGAAAATAAAGGCTTCTTTGGTGGAGTCCCGAAACAAAGATCAAAAGGCATTGTTTGCAATCTTTCAAGCTATAGAGAAATGATATTTGAAAAAGATATTGATATTTAAAAAAAGTTAATATCATGAAAAGCCTCAAATTGGTACACTTATGACAATTTTACATCAAACTAACTTTTTTACCATAAAAACCCTAAACTGGTACACTAGTGATAAATTTACCCTAAACTAATTTTTTGACCGCCAAAAACCCTAAATTGATATACTTGTGATAAATTTACCTCAATTAGTTTCTATTTAACTGGATTAATATCACGAAAAATCGTAAATTTATATACATGTGACAAATGGATGGCTAATACTCTAAACTGGTACACTCGTAAACTGTCACATGTCATCAAACTCAGAAAAATGATGATAAAATTTAATGAAAATTGACAGAAGGTAAATTTTTCATAGGTGTATTAGTTCGAAATTTTGGGTGGTCAAAAAATTAGTTTGAAATAAATTTGTCATGCAATATCAATTTGGGATTTTTCAAGATATTAACCCTTTGAAAAAATATCAAGCACGAAGACCGTAAAAAGCATCATGGGATAGTTTGCAACAATCCTACAATAGCAATAATAGTGTTAAACGAGTGCAGCTTTAATTACTTTGAGGATAATTCGAATCTTTATGCATGAATGGCTTTGAATCGGCCGTTCTTTACTGTGTGCATATCTTTGTTAATCAATTGAGGATTAATGGTAAAGAACTTAAAATGTGCAAGATGTAGAAAAAATCTTGAGGTCTTTGATAAAAAGATTTGACTACTCTCTCACGACAATCTTGACATTAGAAAGATTGATGGGTTTATTGTGCTCATATGAGTAAAGAACGAATTCAAAGTGTGTTAGTTCAAATCTTGAGCAAGCATTGCAATGTTGGGTCGCTCATCAAGTCGAGGAGGCTATTAAGGTGGCCAAGGTAATGGCGGTGGTCGACGACTCGGAGGTAGAATTTCAAATTTCATCAAAAAATATATAACATGTGACAAATCAAAGGTCAAGTGTTTTAAGTATAACAAATTTAGATATTACGGATTCAAATGCCAAATAAAGGTTGCATATAGGCAGAATAATCGACCTAAAAAGAAAAAAAGGCAGGCAGAATAGGCGCATGCCATCGATGCTAGACAAAAACATGGTGCCAACGTGCTGGAAAGATGACTCGAGCATTGTGGACACAAACATCTAGCAATAGGAAAAAAATTACGGGAATTTTGGACGAGACGGCTCATGGTGAAGTCACCTTCGGGAATAAATAAAAAATTTCCGTAGTGGGCAAAGATAACATTAATATCAAGTCAAAAAATGATATTAATGTTACTGTTGTAGATGTTTACTTTTTGCGGAGGCTTTTTTGAAATTTTTTAAGGGTTGGCCAATTTTCCGAAAAAGGCCACAAAGTCCCCGTTGAAAATGGGGTTCGCACCATTAGAGATGCAAACAATAAGTTGATTATGATGGTGCCGATGATGAAGAATCGAATGTTCCCTTTGACTCTTCAAACGAAGAATGTTTTGAGTTTTCAAGCGATGAAAAATAGCAACTGGTTGTGGTATCTTTGATTCGGTCATCAAAATTTCCTTGAATTAAATTATTGGTCTAGACAAAGATGGCGACTGACACGCCTTTGATGGACAATCCAAATCGCTCATTTGAAAATTAGTCAATAAAAAAAAATTTCCTATCAAAACTTCAATTCAGGAAAATGATTTTCTATTTAAAAAATTGGGAATCATTTTCCAAAATATAATTAGGTATTGGCGCTCGGACTGGAAACTATATGCTCGAGTACAGAAATCCCAGTGCTTGTTCCCAAGCCCTTGGCAACAGGGTTGGGTCCCTGGTGCCCAGGTCCATCTAAGCCAAGCTTAACTCCATCTAAGTTGCACTCGAGACCTCAATAACTGTGCTCGAGTCCATTAAGGCCGGGATTGGGACATCGATGCCCGAGACACTAGGCTTGGAAATTACTGATATGGACATCGGCCATCATTTATGGCACCACTACTACTGGCAACAACAAATTGTAAAATTTCAAAAGGAAAATTTCGAATTTTTTTTATTTTTTTCTTCTTTTCTTTCTTTCTTTTTCAATCTTCCTCTGGCAGTCACTAGGCCTCGGGGACAGCCGGCGACTTGCCACAAGAGACAACTGGTGTGGATCGAGCTCGCTTGAGGCCGGTGATCTTGAGCCTCGCCCAATCTCGGCAAGCTCGAGCATCGCTGGCCTCTAGCAAGCCTAGCAAGGATTGAGCTTGCCAGATATCGGCAAGGTCAAGCTCGCCACCTCACTAGATTTGGTGAGATGAAGCCTCACCCTAGGCCGGCAATGCTTTAGCATGCCGGGATCAAGAGAGGCTCGAGCTCGACCTTGTTGGGACCTAGAGAGCTTGACCCTCATCGGCCCTCTCTTGGGGATGGTTGCCTCACCGAGGCCCAGTGACCGGCAGAGGAAGAAAGAAAAAGAAAAAGAAAAAGAAAATAAAAAATTATTGAAAATTTTAATTTTCAAAAAAAAATTATAAAAATTATCTACATTAGCATTAGGGTCGTGCCTATAGAACAGTCGACCTCCATGTCAGCAATTTTGGTAATTTTGAAAGACGCAACGTCCACTTTGTTCTCTAAGGAGTGGTAGAGAAAGTTGTAAGATAACAATCTGGAGTACGATGTAGCGCAAGAATTAGTGATTTGAGGTAGAGATCAACACCAAGGGTTCATAAGCAGTAGAGGTAAAAGTAGGTCAAAGTCACACAACACCATAAAAAGTCCAAGGGACACGTGAAATCCTTTAAGTGTCATGAGGAGGGGCATATCTGGAGAGACTGTCCTAAGTTGAAAAACAAAGGTGATAAGCATAATGCCACAAGTAGTGTGGTGAACATTATTGAGGAGAGCACCGGTGATGCAGAGGTTGTCTTGTGTGTAACTACTAGTTTGTCAAGAGATGAATGGATGCTAGATTTGGGTGTTCTTATCATATGACAACTTATAAAAACTAGTTTACTCCTTACCGGACTGTAGATGGTGGTAGAGTCCTGATGAAGAATAGCGCAACTTCAAGGTTGCGAGGATAAGGATAGTTCGGATTCGGATGTACGATGGAGTGGTGCACACATTGGCAGACGTGAGGCATGTACTGGAGTTCAAAAAGAATCTTATTTCTCTAGGGACACTAGATGAAATCGGGTGTAAGTATGCCGCTAAAGGTGGAGCACTAAAGATGTCTTGAGATGTCATCATGGTCTCATGACGGTGAAGAAGGGGAAAGCTGGTGTATAAAAAGAGTTTACACTAGCTTTGTACTTAACAAGCAATCCTCTTCTTCTGGCGTGTCCATGGAAAGTGAAGGCAGAAGAATAGCCTTTCAAATGATAGTTTGCCAAGTTGATCGCTTAAGATAATTTTAAATGTGTTCAAAAGTCATTTCATACTGCATATCAAGCAAATTGCTTACAGATATTCTTGATGATTGTTGGCACACAAATTCTTCCATCTTATTCATCACAACGAATTTTCGAGGATGATATTCTCATTCCTAGACACACTCCGAGCAACTCACCTATTCGTTGAAGTTGTACTGCTCATACTTAACTCTGCAATCCACGAGCCGGATCTGTGCCCCAATGCTTTTGGGACACTCGTCGATGATTTGTTGTGCGGCACTGTTCATGTACTGGATGCAATCGTTGAGCGAGAATTGTCCGTTGCAGAAACCGTGGCCGTAGCAGATCGGGTCCGGCCCATCCCACGGATATTCCAAAGAGTGATTGTACTTGTTATGTGCCGTGCCGTCCGGTAAGTGATTGAGAATGCCGTTTAGGTTCGCCTGGAAGGGATCGTTTTCTCCATAAGCTTGGTCATTGCATAATTTGTCCACCCTTCCCGTGTATCGCGCACCACGAATCTAATTATGCGGAGAAGCATAATCACAGTTCCTATAGCCGGACGACTCATGAATGTAATCATAGTAATTAGTTCACACCCGAAGCTTTGACTTCGCTATGCGGACACGGTGCAAGAATCAATATATATATATATATATATATAGAAGTTAATGCTGCGTTGTTACTTCCGAATGCCACTGCACTTAATTTGGTTTGGTTGATCGACTTCAAATTTTCTTTGTTTTTTCTTTTTTTTTTTTGAGATGCTCGGTGATCACTTATACAATGGTAAACCGGCAAAACTAGGCTTTGATTTTTAGTGTCGAGCTTATTCTGGGCCATTCGGCTAGATGAATTGATTCTCTTTGGCCAAAAGTGACGTGGAATATCGGCATGTCCTTAATCACCCTCACCATTTTCAAGATTGTCGTGATGTTCTTAACTCATGGTGTCTCTTTCTATGAAAAGCCGCTGTAATTGGACCGGAACTAATTGTCACTGAAATTGAGAGGAAAAAAAAAAGGGTTAATATTACGAAAAATATCAAATCTTGTGATAAATTTAAGCCAAAATAATTTTTGACCAAAAAAAAGTTCAAATTGACACTCTTGTGACAAATTTACCATTAATTAATTTTTTGATCATAAAAAATTTCAAATTAGTACATTTATTACAAATTTATCTTTAGTTAAATTAGATTAATATCACAAAAATCACAAACCGATGATGATAAAATTTAAAGGAAACTAATAAAAGGTAAAATTGTCACAGGTGTATCATTTTGAGGTTTTTTATGGTCAAAAAATTAGTTTGGAATAAATTTGTCGCTAGTTTGGGGATTTACGGGGTGTTATAAAAAATAAAGGGACCTTCTTCCACATTATTAGGCCTTTTTTTAATTTTTTTTTCCATTTAGGCCCCAATTGTCAAAATTATAAAGGCTAGGGTTTGTCTTCATTATCTCCGTCCATCTACAGCTATTTGGGGTAGGGGTGTAAATGGTTCGGTTCGGTTCGGTTTTCTTGAAAAACCGAACCGAACCGAACCGTTAGTGTTGAACCATTGAACCGAACCGAATCTCGCTTGAACTGAATATGAACCGAACCAAAAAATCAATTTGGTTCAGTTTGGCTCGGTTTAGTTCGGCTCAATTTTCGATTTTCGGTGATCGATTTTAGTCGTTTCCCTTTTACTTTATTCTACTGCTTCCCTCTCTCTCTCCTCCAAAGAAGACGTCTCTTGGATCGAAGCCAGAACTCGCTCTCTCTCTCTCTTCACACCCTTCAAACTCTCTCCTTCATTGTGCCATCTCCCTTCTTCAATTTCTTGTTTTGTTTCGGTTTCAACTTTCAAGAAGAGGAAGGAAAGCTGATAAATTTAGCAGCTCCAGAGCTCTGACAGTAATTACCAAGGGACCATGGGTTGCGTCTCCTCCAACCTGCGGAGTCACGACGACGAGTTCTCTCCCCTCGGGACCACCTCCACCCTCGCCCACCACATCGTCTCCCTCACCTCCACCAACTACGGCCTCCTCACCCTCGACCCACCCCTGCCATCTGCCGTCGCCCCCACGACGCCGCCGACTCCTCCGCCGCGGTTCACCCTCGGATCCATCTTCCCCTCCCCTCTCTCCGACCCAAGTCCTTCCGGTCCGAATCCTGGCATCTATGGTCTGACCCGACTCGCCCCGAGATCATCAACTCCTGGGAGCTCATGGCTGGCCTAGACGCTGAAACCTCTCCTTGTTTTCGGTTTCCGGTCTTTCCTCGGAATCGAGTGGCTTCTTTCTTCCTTCTTCTTCCCCTGCTTCTTGACGAGAAAGTAAATGGAACTAGGGTTCCGGCGAAATCGGCTGAGACGCGACTGGCAAGAGGGACCAAGGAGCTGCCGGAGAAGAGAGCGAGGGTTCTCGGTTCAGAGCCAGTTAGGGTTTGAGAAGGGTGAGAAAGAAGAGAGATTTTAATTTAAGTTGGCTTTTGGTTCGGTTTACCAAACCGAACCGAACTGAAATAACCCAAACCGCAAAAAAGATACGACTAATTTTCCATGATCCGAACCGAAACTGAAACCGAACCGAAATGCATCAAATTTTCAGTTCGGTTCAGTTCGGTTCGTATCTCGGTTCGGTTTTTCGGTTCAGTTCTGACACCCCTAGTTTGGGGGTAAGAAAACCAATGAATTTCCTGTTGATTTTTCAGCTATCATGAATCGATTTTTTTTTCTTTCCATTTCAACACCCAAAGTCATTAATCATCCGTCAATTAACACTAAAAATTAAGAACTTTATCAAACTACCTCTTAGACTTGCTAGACTTCTCTTGTCAAAATAGTGACCAATACTTAGCCTCATCTTGATTCACCAAAGTGTAAGCTATAAATATATACTCTTTAAGTCCATATATCATAATGTAGTCCTTCCAGCCAATTTTGACCGGTGATTTTTGACGTAGATACCAACCATCTTACGTGGTATGGTTGGCGCTGATGTTAACAATTTTAAAAAAAAAAATTTATAAATTTTTTTCTTTTTTTTTTCTTTGTTCCTCCATCGGTCACTGGCCCTTGGAGAGGGCCAGAGACCGGTTGCCCAAGGCCAGTGAGCTCCCTGCAAGGTGTAGCCTCGCTAGAGGCCAGCAATAGTCGGCCTCGCCTATCGCCAGTTGTCAACCATGGAAGAAAGAAAAAAAGAAAAGGGAAAAAATAAAAAGATTAAAAAATTTTGTTAAAATTTTATAAATTTTTACAAAAATTCAAAAAATTGCTCACGTCATCGCCAGCCTTGCTACGTAGGACGGCTAGTGACCACGTTAGCCATTACCGACTAAAATTGGCCGAAAGAACTATACTGGTAAATTGTCAAAGATTTAGGATTAAATTGGTCAAATTAAAAAATTAGGATGAATTGGCATTTGTACAATAAGATTATGACGTTTTAGATAATTTTCTTTATGTTCAAGATTCTCGCAGTGTTTTTCTCATTTTTTCTCCTAGTATGAAAAGGCCGGTTTAATGGGACAAAAGTTGCTATTTATAGGAAGGAAAAATCCGGTGTGTAACGAGACCGGAACTAACTGTCCTCGAATGAAAAAAAAAAGGTATGATTTGGGGTTTTATTCAAATTTTAATGATCAGGATCAAATTCAAAATTGAGGACCTTCTTCGCGATCATCAGACTTTTTTCTTTCCATTTAGGCCCCAATTGTGAAAATTATAATGTGGTTTGGCTTTGGACCTGGGTAGGTCCCTAAAAGGCTCCATTCAAACCCTCGAGATCCAAGAAAATACAAACATATGAGGGGAATAGGGGGGCTTGAGATGGTCCGGTCGCCGGGCCCTAAAACAAGGCGAGTAAGAGAGAGCCTGAAAGGGTTTTACTCTCCAGCCCTCAAGGGAATGATCTCTAGAGTTACCGGTGACCAAAGGCTCCAGAGTGAGCATCCCCTGGTTACCGTTACCAGGGGATGCATTGTCTACGTCCATCAAGAGCTGTTTGGGGCAAGAAAACTAATGATATTTCCTATTAAATTTTCAGCTATCATCAATCAAAATTTTCTTTCCATTTCAACATCCAAAGTCGTTAACAAACAGTTAATTAACACTAAAAATTCAATGCTTTATTAGACTAACTCTTGGTCTTGCTAGACTTCTCTTGTCACAGTAGTGGCAAATACTTAGCCTCATCTTGATTCATCAAATTGTTGGCTTCGTAGTCTATAAATGTATGAAAAAGGAGGGATCATATTCTTCTCCAAAAACTCCATCCACCAGATTTATGGTCATTGAGTTATAAAAATGCATAAAACCCACATGCAAAACTTAAATTTGGAAAGACACAAAACAAGAATTATTAAACCAAAACATCCCACCCGCACATAGATGCGTCAAACGGGTGGGTTGACTCGAAAATTGTCCAATCCAAATTGACCCGTTTAACTCGTTTTGACCTATTCCCATGCAATACAAATCTAGTGACTCATACTTGACTCAATTCATAACTGACCCAACCTATATTACTAAAACACTTCTATATTTAACTTAATCTAGGAAAAATCATATACAAACTGAAGTGAAAACACGAAGGGGGTGAACACGAGATCAGGTGAGGGCAAGAGAGAGAGAGAAGAGAGAGTTATAGAGATTGGTTGAGTCTAAGTAAACTATGAACTCATTTAATACTCAAATTATTTTAGTTTTATCATTCTAAATCAATTTATGATATTTATTGAATATAATTAACCAAATCCATCAATTATGAGTTAATAAATGAGTTTATGAACCATTATGACATGTCTATACCCGCATCAAGCTCATCATCGTCTCTCTTCTCTCTTTTCCTTGCGCCTGTCATTGCGTTGTGCGGACAATCCCATTATCCATCACCATTACCGACACTCAATCTCATCACATGATCTGCCACTGAATTACCTCCTCCCTATCTCTCTCGTATACACATATAGAGTGAGAGAGTTGCAGTCTACGACGGGATGGATGAGACGATCCACTAGGAAGCACTAATGATGGTGAGGATATGGCAAGGTCAGTGGTGATCGAGAAAGAGGACGAATTTTTGTCCGTTATAGGCTTTGTACATGCAAGCTGATCAATCTAGGAGAAGGAAAGAACAGGCAAGAAAAAAAGGGCAGGTCACCGTAGCGGGCCGCCTTTGGCCACACTCTAATAGCGCGATGGCTACTTTTCAGTCCTTTGGGCCCAAAAAAGCTGTACAAATGTGGACCAAAAAGTTTCAATATTGAAGACGGGAATGAAATGAGCTCGACTAATCACTTCTCCTCTGAAAAAAATTCTCAATACCCAGCTTTGGGACTTCAACTCTTACATAAACTTCTTAGTTCGGCAATTCAAAAGAAAAAGAAGATTTTCTACTAATAAATTGATATTAAAAATCATTCCATTTGGGATCACTTTCTCTATCAAAGCACGGGGTTTCTAACTTCTAATAAGGCCCCCTAGAATTCCTCCCAGCACGGTGCATGAGCCAAGGTCGGCCCATCCAAACACAGGCCTCGCGACATGCCAAGTCGTTGTCATCTCTAGGAAAGAACAGTAATGGGAGGAAAGAATAGTCAAAAGCAAGTCAATCAATGGGATCACAGCCATTGATTATGTTGGGAGTTAAGCAGGTCATGTAAGATTCAACGATTGCAACCGGAACTATGTTTATAGAACTGGACATTGTTTCTTGCGTATGCTACACTGCCGGCCGAGTTGTTTCTTCACTTTCATTCCGAGATTCATTTGTATCTGAATTTGCACAATGAGAGAGAGAGAGAGAGGACCAAAGGCTCCCACTCAAGCGAACCATTCAACCGAAAAACGAAAGGCTTCTCAACATTTAGCCATCATCATCATCATCATCATCACCACCATCATCTTTTCACACCTTCCACTCTTAGATGGGACCAAGAGGAGAATGGGACTTTGGTGGTGATCATCAATGTACAAAGGGACATACAGATATGGATCACTTACGTTACGAATGATAACTATTTTGTTTTTATTTTTCTGTTCCAGAAATAGATTTTGAACAGAAATCTATTTGGTAACGCAATTTCATTTTTCTATTTCCGGAACAAATTTTGATTTAAGAAATAGGTTTGGAACATAAATGAAAAGTTAAAATTTTTTACTTTTTTATTTCTGGAACAGAAATGAGAAGTTAAAATTCTTCTCATCATTCGCCCTCACTACTAGCTGGTCGCCCACCCACTGCTCATCATTGCCCACTTGCCGGTCGCCGCCTCCCGCCATTCGTCATCTCTCACTACCCGCCGTTCACCGGCCACCATCTCTCGTCGCCGGCTGCCTCCCCCTGCCAGCCACTGTAGGTCGCCGTCCATTGGCTGTCGTCTCCCATTGCCGTTCACCCCCTTCCCACCGCCGCTCTCCTCCCGTCGTTGGTTGCCTCCAGCCGTTGTCCTCCACACTGGCCGTGTCGCCGTCCACCACCGCCTCCCCCCACCGTCTGCCGCCTATTGTTCGTTGCCATCGTCTACCGCCCACCATCTACTGCCGCCATCTGTTTGCTGTTCACTCGTCGACCACTTGAGAGGGAGAAATTTTATATCGTTATCAAATAAATTTTTGTTTCGGAAACATAAATTTTATATCATTATCAAACGTATTTTTTTGCTCAGAAACTTATCCAGAAATATAATGATTATCATACGCAATCATGTATATCCACAATTATGTCGTTGCTTGACTTTTCTTTTCTCATCAGCCGCGTGCATCTTCTCTTTCTTTTGTTCTCTCTCTTTTTTATCTTTGGAATTCTCTAGCTAGAAAAGCTAAAGCTACCCTTCCACGATTTTTCCCAGAAAAAGGCAAATGATTGCCGAATGAGTTTGGTCAGTTGTCAGGCATCAAGCCATTTGCTCGATGATGACCAATGAAACATGATTTGAATGAGACCTGGGCATTTCCTGGACGGAGTGATTGGAGATGTCCCTGAGTTCACACACTGTAGCAGGCATGAATTTTAAAAAGAGAGAGAGAATCTATCATGGTACAAGCAGATCGTGCACGGAGTCATCATTTTCCACGTTCCCTTCATAAGTACATTAAAGCAATAGGATCCAACTTGTCCTTCAAGGACCGCTTACAAAACTTGTCCTTTAAGAAAAAGGGTGGAATAGGAAGCATGTTCATCTTCGTCATCCGCATTTTCCTACGCGTAGTTTCTTGCACAGTAGAACAGCTAAAAGGAAAAGGTAAAAGCAACCCCAAAATTATAACCTGGAAAATTGACCTCAGCTGACATAAAAAACAAAACAAGTAGCCTCAGACCACTGTTGGTAGCGGTGGCGGCGGCGGAGCCGGATTGTTCAGTCTCTTCACCGGGACCGACGCACGGCAAACTGGGCAGTTAGACTGAGACTCCAGCCACGTATCGATGCACGCGGTGTGGAAAGCGTGCCTGCACACGCTCAGCCGCTTGATCTCCTCTCCTTCGGACAACGTTGACAGGCATACCGGGCACTCGCCGCCAACGGCATCTGCCGTGCAGTCGTCGATCTCCTTCTCGTGGTTAGCTTCCGGCGCAGCCATGCCGCCGCCGCCGCTGCCACTGTCGACGGGGGAGATTTCGACGGAGTAGCTGCGGGAGCTCTGGCGGCCACGGCGGAGAGACAGGGAGGGGCATTTGACCCCGCATACGATGGTGTAGATGAGGACGGGGATAGTGATGATGGCAATGAAAACGAGGACGAGCCCGAGAGGAGAGATATCGTCGGAGCCAGAGTCCGGGGGGAAGGGAGGGAGCGGCGGAGCAATGAAGAGAAAGGTTGGTGGGCTGGCCATTGATAATGATGGTAAAGTATACGCAAATAATAAAAAGATAAAAAGAAAAAGGAGTGTGTGGTGATGGCGGGCGTGGCGGGTTGCTTTTCTCTCCAGTTGGTGGTGGATTGGAGCTTAGGCCAGTGAATATGATGGTGGCGTTTTTGCCTTCTTGATGGGGTTGTTTCTGTAATTTTTGAAGGAGTAATCATTGTGAGGAAATAGTGCGGCAAGCTGGCAGAGATAGCCAGATAGGTAGGAGTTGAGGCTGGGTATAATTCTACCAAAAATCCTAAACTTTTTCTCAGGAGAACCAAGTATTTTTTCGTCCTACCAGTACCCTAACATTGTAGTTATCAACCCAGAAATATCTTTGTTACACTTTCATCCGCATAGCTTTAGGAATCCAATGTGGTAGCATTTATGGACAATATAGACAGATGAATCTAACGTGACAAGTTACCATGTCGGCTTTCAAACGGCCATTATGTGAATAGAAAGAAGGGTATTAAATCGTGTCATTTTAATAGATAATAAGACTTGAAATAATGAAGCTAGACTAAGCCAATTTTGCGTGAATGGATTTTGGATATGCATTGCAACAATATGTTAAGAGACAGAAGGCACAAATCTACCAAAGATGGTGTTAAACGTGATTTTTCTTCATAGGCCATTCACATTGTAGGTAAGGTGCAGAGGTAGCATAATGGGTCTAGAACCCATATCTTGACCCATATTTAATGTTGCGAGTAATAAATGGGTTGCCTTAAATTTTAAAAACAGGCTTAAGTGGATTCAAGAAATAAATGCTGAACAATTTAATGGATTTTGAATGGGTTGAGAACTAACCCATTTCAAACCCATATGAAAAATTGAGAACTTTTTCACTAGTCTTCTAGTAGTAAATAAAGCGGCCAATGCCTCAGGTGGAGTTGGAGATGTTAGGACAATTTTATAATTTTTATTTTTTGAAAGCTTTATGAATTTTTTATAATTTCTTTCTTTCTTTCTTTCCTTTTGTTTTTTCTATGAAGTCTGGCAAGGCTCAGAAACCCTCGCCAGCAGGAATTGAGGGCCGTGGCTAGCTCTCGCCTATGACTTGAGAGGTTGTCCGGCGACCCTCGCCGAATTTAGAAGAAAAAGAAAAGAAAGAAAAGAGAAGAAAAAATAAAAATAAATCATATATTTTTTAAAATTAAATAAAAATTTCCCACATCAAAGCTAGTCATTCTATGCTGGCCATGACATGTAGAATGATTGGTGTTCAAAATTGGCCCGAAGAACTAAATGGGCAAATTGTCAAAAGGCTTAGGATTAAGTTAACAAAATTGGAAGGTTTAAGACTGAATTGCCGCAAGAGCAATAGGTTTAGGAATTTTTCGGTAATTTCCCTATATTTTTTGTCACAACACGTTCATACTTTTCCAGTTTTTAATGTGCATTTCAATCTTTAGGTTTTTTTTTAATTTACTATTAGATTTTATTTAGTATGTTTATGTTTTTGATTTGATTAAAAAATCTATCCAAATAACATATTCTTATGAAGAGGTTAAAGTAAATTACATGTTGTGGTAAGCCTATGGATGTGTTTTAGTAATATGGGTTGGGTCAATTTGGGCTTTAGTTGGGTTTGAGTTAGGTTGGGTTTGGGTCGCTAAAATTATATTACATAACAATTGATCAATACGGATTAAATGGGTCAATTTGAGTCAGACCATTTTCGATCCAACATAAACCCAACCCGACACACTCATTTGATGAGCTTAGTAAGGTAGGAGATATACTGAAAACCAAAAAGAGAATACGTTTTTCTTTATTTGATTGTGACATTTATTTTCCTGCTGAAAATTGATACCCCCTATTCTGATAATAATGCATTATTTCTTTTCATAAGGCTAGCTGGGAGAGTGGATAACATTGAATTTTAATCAAACTTGAATTGAGTGGAAATAAAAATCTATTTTTTTAAACTTATAAAAAATTCAGTTCTTTTTTATTTGTCATATTTTAACTTTTAACTCACTCTTAGATGGTTGCCTTGCCTCCTTAGAGTTGAGGAATCAAAGAAATGCTAGAAATTTGGTCCGAACCAACCAAAGGGCCCTCTTGCCTGGTTTACAGTTGACTGACCATGTTATGAAAAAATAACCGTGACTGTAATTCGTGTGAATTCCTGTCAATGATGAAACAACACAGTTTCTGCTAGATAGCTAAACAATTGTATAACAACATAGAAAGTGATAATTTATTTTGATGCATTGACCATATCATATCGTGTCATATTTAAATCTTTATTTTATCTTTATGTTTTTTTGTCTTAAATCTCGAAGACGAACCGTGTGTGACCCATTACCAATCCTAGTTGTTTTGAGTTGAGTAGTAGAAATTGGAAAACCCGACACACTTGCTTCGGGTGAGATCTTGATGATCATCCAGTCATGCAACATCGATCACTGCATAAAATCCTAATGCCATTATATTAAGGGCGCAAATTATCATTGAGGATAGTACTTGCACGTATCATATAATTATTAATTTTCGTTTTTGGCCTTTTTGAAGGACTAGTCATTGTGAGGAAATAGTGTGGCATGCTAGTAGAGATAGCCATATAGGTATAAGTTATAACTACGATATTTGCCCGCGCACCTCGGTACCTTATCTACAAAATATATTTAAAAGGCAACTAACTATATGAATATATATTTACTAATTCACATTTAGAGAAACTAATGTATATAAAAATATGAATGATAATTTCTGCTTTTTTTTTTATTTAGATTGGAACTATGATGACATGATGTATGACAATATTATATTTTCTCTGCTTGTAAAACAATTTTATTTTCCAAATTTATGTCCATAAAATGTATAATACTAATGCATTTGGCCATCTCTCAATCTCAAGTTTTTTTAGAGTATCACGAAGGAACTTTGTATGGTTTATATAACTTTGAAGAAGCTCCTCAATTCAATTACATGGCATTATTAAAAGATTGTGGACTTAAATGGCATCGTTAAATTGTCTTTTGATCATGATGGTAATTCATAATTTAATCTATGTGACTATCCGCAACAGTGAAGGAATTAACCATAAACTTTTCAATAGTTTCTCAAATTAGTTTCATTAAAATGTCATGATGTGTGTTTGGCCACCTTATCATTAGGACGGATGTTTCTATTAAAATATTTAACTATTAAACCATGCTTTCACCAAACAGCTCAAGTTTTTAAAACAATTGTTGGTGGTTTCACAAAACTTTAACATGCTAAGAGTAAAAGGTTCTGAGTTCAATTCTTTTCATACCCCTATTTGCCTCCCTTATAACATATTTTTACGTTTTAGGCTTAGGCCAAAGTTTAGCCTACAGATACGGGAGAGTGTTAGAATATTTAAATATTAAGAGTGCGTGCGTTTTGTGAAAAATAAGTGATTTGAAAAATAATCGCTTGTATTGTTTATCAAAATAAATGAATGAAAATTTTTTCATCGCTCATGAGAATAGTTAGGCATAAATTATTATAGATGATGAAATATTTTCCGTTGACTAATTTTTCTAAACGATATACGCAATATTTTTTGGAAAATGTTTTCCAAATTACTCATTTTCCGCGAAACGAATGCACCCTAAACAATGCCTATATCCAATAGCTTAAAGTTTTTAAAACAGTTGAAAGTGATCACACAAAACTCGAGAGGAGAATACTAGAAATGTCAAAAGTTGCGTACGTCACTCACTTTAGTGTGAAAAGTTTGTTTTGGATAATTTAAGTGACAATTTTTTCAAAAAACGATCACTTAAGTGTCGACTCCGATCATGGTTGTCGAAAATCCGACGTGGCCATTTTTTTATTAATTTCTTAGTTCGATGGGGCTTGCCGGTGTGCCAAGTCAGCATGTAGCCCTTAAACGACGTCATTTTTCCCTTAAATATAATCCCTAAAACAATTTTTTATTTGTTTGGAACCCTATATCGATTGGCCACGCTCTTGAATGTGCTCTATTCTCATGAAACTCAATTCGAAGGACTATTGGTGGCCGGTGAGGAGGCTTGATGCTAACCGGAGATTATGGATGAAGAGTAGTGATGGAGAAGCCTCTCTAATCTGCGAATGGATGGAGGTTTTTACTTTGCTTCCTCTAGGTAATATGTCGCCTCTGTTCCAATGCCCACAAAAAATCCGATTTTGCTTTGTTTTAGATGAGAGAGACAACTAAAGTAATAGAGATTCCTGTCAGCGCCGACTCGGTGACCTCCTTTCCGCGTGTGCTCAACAAATTTTGCTTTGTTTTGCCTCCTTCATAGCGCGCATCCATTTCCACCATGAGATTACCAAGAAGCAAGAGAGATCTCCAAGTTCTCCAAAGTTGCCAATTCCCCTGCGGTAGCCAAGTCCGTGAAATCGTGAAAATCAACCTTTAAGAACCCTAATCCATTGACTAATTGCTCCCCCAAGAACAGAAATCGAGGTCGGAAGTTCGTCTTGGCGAAGAGGAACGCAAGGAAAAGGGAAACCAAATCTAGACAAGCAGCATTTGGAGACTGAGATGGGCGAGCCCAAATCTGGATGAGCGGCTTGCGAGTGATGCATGCTCGTCCATGAGCATCGTTGGCGTTGTTCGGCTAGATCTAGTTAGCTCGTAAGTGCTGGCGACTCGACTAGTGGCAATGATGAGGTGGGCCAGAGGTTGAACTCGGGGGGAGGGGATGACCAGATTGGTTTTTCGAGCAAGAGGGATCGGAGGCATGCAGGTGAGGGAGTAGGCTGACGCCATTGTTATAGAGAGCAAGCTTAGAGAGAGGGCTACAGAGGATAGAGATGAAGTGAAAGAAAAAGGCCGATATTTTCTCTTCTTCTTTGTGGGACATCAACCAAAGAAATCCGCATGGACTGGTTTTTTGATAAAAATTGCCAACTCATATTAATTTTTTAATATAAATGCCACATTATATTTTTGGCTGGAAATTCTCACCGGAGGCATTTAAGTTATCGTTATTTCTTCGATTTAGCATTTAAGTGAGCTGGCAAAAACTTTTGGCACAACTTTGAGCACTTCTAGTATCCTTCTCCCCACAAAACTCTTATAGTTTCCCATGCTTTGCAAAGTTACCATCATGACATACACATGATTTTGCCACGTCATCATGATGCCATATGTTTTGCTATTCTATCATTCTGCAATATGCCTTATCTTGTCATCGTGATAACATCCACATGATTTTGTATTATCGAGATGATGCATGTCATCCTTATGACATTTTATCATCCTCGTTGCAACAAGTGTTTTAAATTTCATGCATCGTCATGCAATAATTTTCGAAATCAATAGACACAAGTAAATACTCATGGAATCATGCCATTTCATGAACAATGGGGCTATTAATCAATAGTGGCACCGAACAACAATTTTGGCGACATTTTGCTTAAATAAAAAAATCGTGCATTTCACTCTGAAAATCCAATAAAGTGCACAAGTCAAGGCTTAATTGATAGGATTGTCGTATTGAAAGTATTGAGGTTGTCCCATATCGGTTGCGGAAGATGTGACATTCTGAATTTCGACCCACTTTTGGGATAAATGAAATGTGTATATTCTTCAATGCATTTGTAGTGAAATATCGCCTGGAACTGATCATTCTCGGGATACTAATCTTTAAGGAATGAATGCTTAAGGAAATGTATGTGGACCTAAGAACTCGATCATGAGTTGACCTTTGGTAATTATCGAGGTCGCCATGACTTAAGTAACTGTAGGTCGATACGTGTAAATCCTAAAAAGTCACCCGTTAATCAGAGACATACCAAAGTCGCATTTGAGTGAAATTGGCCGTCATTTAAATCCGAACTTGGATGTCAAATTTCTCGAAGTGTCACGACTAATTTATTTGGATGACGTTACATAGGCGTGGCCAACCTTACGGTTTATTGGATTTGTCGGAAATTTGGAATTTAGACTAGAAGTGGAAAATTACCATTTTGCCTTTGGGATTTTGTGAATGCATTTGATTAAGTGAAGGTTATAATGGTCTTTAGCTGCCCCCTCTCCCTCTTGTGTGGCCGAAAATTACAAGACAAGAATGCCCCTATCAACTTTGCTCATTTCCCTCTTTGCCCTTAGATATTTTGTGCAAGAAGCAATCTTGGCCATTGATTCTTGGTGGATGTGATGTGTGCTTGAATTTGGACCATTGGATGAGAGTGTGAGTGGGGTGGGTAATTTGGTCTTTGTAGTGGGGTGGTTGACCCACTCCTACTCACAAAAAATGACAACCTTCTAGTCTCTCTCTCACTTCTCTCCCTCATTTTCCCCCTTCCCTTTTTTTGCTTCAGCTGAATCCTCTCCTCTGTCCCTCTCCCTTTTGCTCAGCCACCACTACCAGCCATCACCGTCTAGCTGCAGCCACCTCTTTCTTTGCTCGGTTTGCTTAGGCTCTTTAGTTAAGTGGTATTCTAAATATTGTCTAAGCTAAGGGGTTACCAATGGGCTTATTAGGGATTGATTAGTGGCTGTGGTTAGTTGGATTAAGGGATAGACAAGTAGATTTACTTGTTGGTTGTTTTCTTGGATGTTGTTGCTATTGTGCTGCCAAACTTTGCTATTTTTTTCGAGACTTGTGTCGGTCGAATATGGGATAGTGTTCTTCATGAAAGTTGTTAAAAACATCTTGAAGTATAACATAATTTAATTTCAAAATTTTTGGAAGTCATTTGAGACTATTTGGAAGTCCATCTTTGGATTGAAATTAGTTTGCCGGAAAAACCGTTCCTCTGACCTTCGGGTTTGTTCAAATTTTTATAAATTTTTCCAAATCTATTTTCAAAATACTTCCTTCACAAAACTTAATAAGGACATATGTGGGTATGACATATAAAAATTTCAAAGCTTTTTAAGGATATTTGGTTACTGCTTGAAATGTATTTTTGAAACCAAATGGCCAGTCCGAATGAAATATTTTATGTCTGACTTTGGGTGACAAAAAGAGGTGGTTCTAGGCATAACTGAATTTTGTATACTCATAAAAAATGTTTATTAGGATGTTTTCTAGGACATATCCGAAATTTATAATTTTTGGAGTTGAATTAATATTTGTTTTAAATGGAATTCCAGAACTGTGTGTTGGCCCAGATTTGCCCCGAATCTGTGTATTCGGTTTTCCCTTGTTCCTTGTGGCCGCGTTGTGATACTTAGTGGCTGAATTTAATGTTGGCATGGGTGGATTAGTGTTAGTGATTTATGCCTTGATTGGTAAATTGGAGTAATGTAGAATATTGTGGTCGAATGCTTGTTGCCCTTATGGATGGTTTGGCGCTTGAATATGGGTGTTATATGATGATTTGATGGCTCAAATTGAATGCCTCGGTGTGTTCACTTGTGATTGCTGAGAGGTGGCTTAATTGTTGATTCGGTAATTGGATCAGTGATTGAAGTGGCTAAATTGATTAGTTGGAAATTGAGCATGTTTGAGTGTCATTAGGACATGTTAGTATGGTGTGGTTGGAGTGAGATACGTATTGCATATAATCGATAGGCCCTGAGGCGTATTTACGTGGGGAAAGATGTGAAATTGAGCGAGGAAGTATATGTGATCCTTTAGTCCTTGATGCGTATTTAAGCGAGTAATTGAGTGTGTCTTGAGGCGTGTCACGCGAGACAATGCCTGAAGATATCGGATGATAACTGACTTGATGCGTCTCTACACGAGTCGTTCCATGGACTTGATGCGTATTACACCAGTCATGTGAAGTGGTGGACCTAAGGTGTGTTACGTGGGTCGATAATGAATGAGGAGTTGTTGGATTAACTTTATAATTGCATATGTTAGGAATTGTTGGTATTTTGAAGTGTATAGACCATATGTAGTCTGATATGTTATTACGATCCAACTAACTTGCAGGGTTATATATGCATTGAAGTAAGGCTAGAGAGTGCCTTTGAATGTTATTGTATGTTGATTGAATATGTTTGGTGTTATTCTATTTGTTTGGAGGTAGGTGTTAGCCTAGGTAGGGTTTAGGGTGTTGCTTATTGAGACTCGTTCTCATGGTTATTATATAATCATTTCAGACTCTCGACCCCAACCATGAGCAATCCACCAAAGTGTTTTGGGATCTCGAGGCATACTGAGTACTCGGTGATGAAATACCCCGTAAAAGATGGGAAGGCCTATATTAAGCATATTACTGTGGTGTGGGTAGACGTGGGTAGACAAACACTGCAGCCTAATACGTATCGTACTTACTGTTATCGGGATTTGTATGGCACATATGGTCCACTTCGAAACTGTGATGTTCCGTTTAATGGGGTAGGTGAGTGGTACCACTCAGTGGCTTTCACTCCCGACGGTGTGGTCACGAGCCCGGATGCCACCACTGAAGATTCTGACCCCCGACCGGTGATAGTGGAGTCCGACTTCGACGAGGAGTCCATAGAGTCAGAGCCAAAGGAGGAACCCGAGGAAGCCATCCCAGAGCCAATGAAGTCCAATCTCGAAGAAGAGCCAATGGAGGAGGAGCTCGAAAAGGAACCCATGGAGTTGGATCCCGAGTCTGCGAGTTCTGACTCAAATTGGGAGCCGTAGCGGTACTTTAGTGTTAAGTCTAGAAACCCTTTTTAGTGGATCTTTTTTGTATAATTAGGCTAGCTTACCTGATCACCGATTCCTTTTTGATGAAAGTGGAGTTTAACTCTAGTGGCCTAATGTGTGTAAAGCTGAATGTTGTAAATGTGTTATTGTATGGAGTACGTTGCTGAATGTTCAAGTGTTTTCTCTACTACCCTTGGTCTTTAATCTTATATGGGTGCTTTTAATCGTTTTCGCTTGCGCTTTATGTTTTGATGATCGTGTGGGTTGGTGACAAGTCCTGGGACGTCGCATTTGAAATACGACCGCGGAGAGGTGCCGCGAGCTCGGAAGGTCCGGAGCGTGACATCCCCGTTGATTTGGTAACAAAGTAAGGTTAGCTCGATCCAAGTTGGCTGAGACTTAGAGTGATAAGGAGCGACGATCTTAGGGTAGACAGTTAGGAAAACTTGTGTGCTATGTGTGTCTCCAGACTGTTTGACTATGATTGCTGAGTGATTTGGTGTAATAACATGTGACCGTATAGATACGTCAGGATCTGAGGTAAGTACATGAATTATGTTGGTTATGATCTAGTGTTGTTTGTGGTTGACTACCTGTTTGTGAATTGTTGAGGTGGATTTTTGCTTAGGGCTTTAGACTGGTATAATTGATTTAGGCCTCTAATTCTTGAGTGGAATTATAGCAAGTAGGTGAGTGATAAGAAACCGTGAGGATGAGCAGAGGCATGGGGACAAGAGGCCAATAGAGTGCACAGGCACAAAGTGTGGAGGACCCACGGCTGACCGAGGTCATTAGGACCTTGCAAGAAATTGGAAATTTGATGGGGAGGCAGGCTCAGGAGTGAGCTGCCACTATAGCCTAGGCCGCTGCAGCTGTTACTACAAATGGAAATAATGGTAATCATGGCAATTGAGGCCAAGGTCAAGGGCAAGGAAATGTGAATAGACAGATGCACCAATTGGTGGAGCAGTTCTTAAAGTTAAAGCCTCTGAAGTTTGATGGGAAAGGTGATCCCGAGGCTACATCAATCTGGGTGGAAGAAGTGGAAAAGGCCTTTGCCGTGCTGGGATGCGCAGAAGGCGGGAAAGTGACCCTGGCAATGTATTAACTATAAGGAAATGCCAGTGATTAGTGGAGGACCACCAGTGGAACGGTGTTCACTATGGGTACAGCATAAACTTGGATCGCTTTCAAGGAGGCCTTTAATGGCAAGTACTTCTCAAAGAGTGCCTAGGAATAGAAGATGACTGAATTTCTCAGACTTCGCTAAGACCAGCTGTAAGTGGACCAATATAAGGCCAAGTTTGCAAGATTGTCCAAGTATGCTCCAAGGATGGTGGAGGACCCATTGGACAAACCTCGGAGGTTTCGAGATGGACTAAAGTCGGACCTTCGTAGCCAGATGATTTCACTAAACCTGAGGGACTATAAGGATTTGTATGAGTGAGCTCAGGCTATTGAGCGAGATCAGAAGGAATGGACTGCCACTTCTGGATCGCGGTACATCCTGGCTAAGGGCAAACGCCATTTTGGAAAGAAACATATGGCGGGAAATAGGCGCTTTGTCCCTCCTGACATAAAGAATATCAAGAAGCCAACTCACTACTCAAATGCCGTATGTCGGAGTTGTGAGGGTAGACATGGAAATGGACTTTGTCCGAGTAGGGGTGTAGTGTGCTTTAGATGCGGTGGACGAGGCCACCAAGTGAGGAACTGCTCTAACCGACATGCTGGGCCACCTATGTAGCCGCAACCGCCCCGGAATGGAAACCAGATTGGAGTTGCTCAGCCGGCTAATCAGAATAGGCTATCGGCCCAAGGAAGAGTGTATGATATGGCGAGAAGGGAAACTGAGGATGTGCTTGATATGGTCACAAGTACGAATTCTCTCTGTGATCATGCTGCATATGCTTTGTTTGATCCAGGGGCGCCGTACTCGTTTATATCTGAGCAATTCGTTAAATTGACTGGAATTGAATCGAATCTACTAGAAGTTATGCTATGTGTTACCATGCCTTTGAATGACAAAGTGATGATCTCGTTAAGAAGCCAAGATTGTAAGATAGTAATTGGAGATAGAGAGGAATCGATCAATTTGACAGTCTTACTTATGTTTAATTTTGATGTGATTATGGGTATGGATTGGTTGATTAAAAAGAAAGCTATAATAGATTGTGGTAACGAGGTGATCCAATTTAATCCGGTTAGACACCCTAGATTCGAGTTTGTGGGAAGCCGAGGAAGAACCTCGATCCCTTGGATTTCGTCACTTGAGGTGACAAAGTTAATGGACGAAGGGTGCAAAGGGTTTCTAGCAACTATGGTTGATTTGACGGTGGAGAATCCAAAGTTGGAAGATATAGCTGTGGTGTGCAACTTTCCCGAAATCTTTCCTCAGAAATTGTCGGGATTGCCACCAAAAAGAAAAGTAGAATTGTAATCGAGTTGGCTCCTGGGACTGGCCAATCTTGAAGGCGCATTACAGAATGCCATTGTCTAAGTTGAAAAATTGAAGGTTTAAATGCAAGAATTATTAGACAAAGGGTTCATTCGTCTAAGTGTGTCTCTGTGGGGAGCGTCAGTTTTATTCGTGAGGAAGAAAGATGAAACTTTGAGATTGTGTATCGACTATAGACAGTTGAATAAGGTAATTATAAAAAATAAGTACCCACTGCCAAGGATAGATGATCTGTTCGATTAGCTACAAGGAGCATCGGTGTTTTATAAGATTGCCTTAAGGACTGGGTATCACCAATTACGGTTCAAGAAGGAAGATGTGCCGAAGACGATATTTTGGACAAGATATGGACATTATGAGTTCACAGTGATACCTTTTGGATTAACTAATGCCCCTACTGCCTTTATGAATATAATGAATCGGGTGTTTAAGGAGTTCTTGGATCAATTTATAATAGCCTTCATAGACGACATATTGATTAACTCGAAGAGCCTGGAAGAGCATGAGATACATTTAAGTAAAGTTCTACAGACCTTAAGAGAACACGCATTATACATCAAGTTTAGTAAGCACAAGTTCTGGCTCAATCGAGTGGCGTTTCTTGGACACATAATCTCTGGGGATGGAATCTTAGTATATCCGACAAAGATTAAAACCGTAACAAAGTGGTCTAGACCGACAATAGTAATAGAGGTTCGAAGCTTCTTGGAGTTGGTAGGTTATTATTGACGCTTTGTGGAAGGATTCTCTTTAATAGCAACACCGTTGATGTGTTTGCTTAAGAAAGAAACAAGATTTGAATGGACCAACAAGTGAGAACAGATCTTTTAGGAACCAAAGCAAAGGTTGACGATGGCGCCAGTGTTGACAATTCCAATCGGATCTCGAGAATATGAGATTTATAGTGATGCATCGCTAAAAGGGCTTGGATGCATATTAATGCAACATGAAAGGTTGGTTGTGTACGCATTGCGACAGTTAAGACCGCATGAGATGAACTACCTGACGCATGACTTGAAATTAGCCGTAATTATCTTCGCCCTTAAGATTTGGAGACACTACCTATGCGAAGAGAAATTTCAAATTTGTACGGATCATCAGAGTCTCAGGTATTTATTTTCTCAAAAGGAGTTAAACATGAGGCAGCGTTGTTGGATGGAACTCCTCAAGGACTACGATTGTAATATCTTGTATCACCCTAGAAAGGCCAACAAGGTAACGGATGCATTAAGTCGGAAATCAAGCATTGTGTGTATAATAGTCGAGGAATGGGCTCTGTTAGATGGAGTGCAAGACTCGGAGTTCAAGTTCCAGAGAAGTCATGTTTCGAGCCTACTAGCAACATTGAGGATTGAACTTGAAATCCAAACTAAGATTAAGGCTATACAATCTATGGACTAAGAAATCCAGAAGATAATGGAGATGGATACCATCAAGAGAAAACCGAACTTCCAAGTATATGAGGATGGGATCTTGAAGTTTCGAGGGAGGTTTTGCGTGCCCGATGATGTTGAGCTTAAGGAAGAGATCTTGTCGGAAGCTCACCATAGCAATTATAGCATTTACCTGGGTAGCACGAAGATGTACCAAAACTTGCGACAACACTATTGGTGGAACGGTACGAAGGTGAATATAGCCAAGCATGTGGCCAGGTGCTTAAAGTGCCAACAAGTAAAAGCGCCACATTCTAAGCTTGGAGGATTATTGCGACCTTAGAAAATCCCTGAATGGAAGTGAGAACATATTACTATGGATTTTGTCATGGGATTGCCAAGGAGCCAAATAGGCCATGATTCCATTTGGGTGATAGTCGATCGATTGACAAAGTTAGGGCATTTCCTGACAGTATGAAAGGATTTTGTGTTGGAAAGGTATGCCAAGTTGTATGTACGACAGATAATTTGCTTGTATGGAGTGCCGGTGATGATTACTTCAGACAGTGATCCCAAGTTTACTGCTAGCTTTTGGAAGAGTCTTCAGATGGTAATGGGAACAAAGTTACAGTTCAGTATTGCTTACCATCCATAGATGGATGGTCAGTTTGAAAGGACAATTCAGACTTTGGAAGATATGTTGCGGGCATGTGTTTTGGGCTTTTAAGGTAAGTGAGAAGAATAATTACATCCAGTGGAGTTTGCCTATAACAATAGCTATCAACAGAATATTAAGATTGTGCCATTCGAGGCATTGTATGGTCGGGCTTGTAGAACGCCGGTATGTTAGGAAGAAGTCGGAGAATGAAGTATAACCGGCCCAGAATTAGTGCAACAATAAGTTGAAACGGTTAAGATCATCCGTGAGAGACTCAAGACCGTGCAAAGTCGCCAAAAGAGTTATGCGGATTGGAGATGAAAACCTTTGGAATTTCAAGCAGAAGACCATGTTTTCCTCAAGGTGTCGCCAATGAGATGATTGTCCTAGTTTGGCAATAAAGGGAACTTAAGTCCAAGGTACGTAGGCCCCTTTGAAATTTAGGAAAGGATTGAAGATCTTGCCTATAGACTCGTCTTACCGCCGAATTTGTTTCAAGTATATAATATATCCCACGTGTCAATGCTGAAGAAGTATGAACCGGATCCAACCCACGTGCTGAATTATGAAAAAATAGACGTGGACGATAAGGTATCGTACGTGGAAGGACTAGTGAGGATCGAAGACAGAAAAGAACGAGTATTATGGAACAAGACAATCCATATGGTCAAAGTGATTTGGGAGCATTATGGAACCGAAGGTGCTACTTGGAAAAGTGAAGAGTTGATGCGACGTCAGTACCCTCATTTATTTGAATAGTTGGGTTGGGTTGTAAATTTCGAGGACAAAATTTTTGTAAGGGGAGAAGAGTTGTGACATTCTGAATTTTGACCTATTTTTGGGATAAATGAAATGTGTATATTCTTCAATGCATTTATAGTTAAATATCGCTTGGAACTGATCATTCTCAGGATACTAACCTTTAGGGAATGGCTACCTAGGAAATGTATGTGGACCTAAGAACTTGATCATGAGTTGACCTTCGATGACGATCGAGATCGCCATGACTTGAGTAACTGCAGGTCGATATGCATAAACCCTAAAAAGCCACCCATTGTCAGAGATACACTAAAGTCACATTTGGGTGAAATTGGCCGTCATTTGAATCTGAACTTGGATGTCAAATTTCTTGAAGTATCACGACTAATTTATTTGGATGATGTCACATAAGCATAGCCAACCTTAAGGTTTATTGGATTTGTCAGAAATTTGGAATTTAGACCAGGAGTGGAAAATTATCATTTTGTCCTTGAGATTTTGTGAATGCATTTGATTAAGTAAAAGTTATAATGGTCTTTGGCTACCCCGTCTCTCTCTAGTGTGGCCAAAAATCACAAGACAAGAATGCCCCCATCAACTTTGCTCATTTCCTTTTTTGCCTATAGATATTTTGTACAAGATGCAACCTTGGCTATTGATTCCTAGTGGATGTGATGTGTGCTTGAATTTGGACCATTAGATGAGAGTGTGAATGGGATAGGTAGTTTGGTCTTTGTAATGGGGTGGTTGACCCATGCCCACTCATCAATTATGACAACCCTTCTAGTCTCTTTTACTTCTCTCCATTTTTCTTTTCCCTTTTGGCTTCACCTGAATCCTCTCCTCTCTCCCTCTCCCTTATGCTCGGCACCACTACCAACCATCGTCGGAGCTGCCGTCAAGCTGCTGCCGCGTCTTTCTTTGCTTGGTTTGCTTAGGCTTTCTAGGTAAGTGGCATTCTAAATCTTATCTAAGCTAAGGGATTACTAATGGGCTTATTAGGGGTTGATTAGTGGCTGTGGTTAGTTGGTTTAAGCGCTAGATAAGTAGATTTGCTTGTTGGTTGTTTTCCCGGATGTTGTTGCTGTTGTGCCGCTGAACTTTACTATTTTTATAGAGACTTGTGTGGGCCGAATGTGGGTTAGTGTTCTGCATGAAAGTTGTTAAAAACATCTTGAAGTATAACATAATTTAATTTGGGAATTTTTTGAAGTCATTTGAGGCTATTTGGAAGTCTATCTTTGGACCGAAATTAGTCTACCGAAAATACTGTTCCTCCGACCTTCGGGTCTGTTTGAATTTTTGCAAATTTTTGCAGACCTATTTTCAAAATACTTCTTTCACAAAACTTGTTGGGGACATATGTGGGTATGACATATAAAAATTTTAAAGCATTCTAAGGAGATTTGGTTACTGCTTCAAATGTATTTTGAAAGCTAGATGGCCAGTTCGAATGAAATATTTTATATCTGATTTTGGGTGATAAAAAGAGGTGGTTCTAGGCAGAACTAGGTTTTGTGTTCTTCATATAAAGTGTTCATCAAGATGTTTTCTAGGACATCCAAAATTCATAATTTTTGGAGTTGAATTAATATTTGTTTTAAATGGAATTCCAGAACTGTGCGTTGGCCTAGATTTGCCCCAAATCTGTGTATTCGATTTTCCCTTGTTCCTTGTGGCCGCATTGTGATGCTTAGTAGCTGAATTTAATGTTGACATGGGTAGATTAGCGTTAGTGATTTATGGATTAATTGGTAAATTGGAGTAATCTAGGATGTTGTGGCCGATTGCTTTCTGCCCTTGTGGATGGTTTGACGCTTGAATATGATGGTCGAGATTGAATGTCCCGGTGTGTTCACTTGTTGTCACGCCCCGAACCTTACGGCGCGCGAGCATCCTGCCATGGTCAATTTGAGTGCGATGTCCCAGGACGCGTCGCCGACCCAACGCCCAACACAGAGATTTAAAGCACATGCGGAAGCAAATCAAACTCCCGTACAGAACTATAACACCAAACCAAAGATAGCCACAAACGAGAACAGGATTATAAAATAAACATGTATTACTATGGGAAACCATATACAATATTCATATACAGCCCACGCTCAAAAATCAAAAGCGATTCAATGACCACTAACGTCAAAATGGGGGACACGCGACTCGGGGGTCAAGCACTACAACTAGCCGGGGCTCCTCCCAAAACACATTGGTACGCTACCATCCTCAAGGCTGGGGATCTGAAAATGTGGTTTAAATAACAATGAGAATAATTTCAGTGAGTAATTCCCTAAATCTAAACTAGGTTAACGTGTACCTCCCAACGAGTACTAAACAACGCATAACTCAAGACGTAAGCTGACTTAGGCCCTCGGGTCTAAATCTAATTTTCACTTGACCCTGCAGGTTAGGCATTCTATAAGAATAACCACAACAAGACCATGGAATCAGTCTGAGGTACATACACACAAATCATTCAGTCTCGACATATGTAATGCACATGCTCATGTTCGAACTCATGTTCATGCCTGATCAATGCATTAACGCACACTTGCATACTAGCATTCAGCCATTTATCAATTTCTCCTTCGACCCGCGTTAAACGCATCAGGTCTACCACTTCGAGATCGATCTCTGGCCCGCGTAAGACGTATCAGGCTCATGACACACTACCCGCATAAAACGCCTCAGGTTGGTCATCTTCCGGTAAATCGGGCATCGTCCCGCGTAACACGCCGTAGGACGGGTTCACTACCCCGCGTAAAATGCATCAAGGTTTATTGTGATCAGACGTTCACAAGCATCAATTTTTATTTGAACCCCGCGTAAAATGCATCAGGGCATTTTAGGTGATCACAATGCACATGTCATTGAGGCACACTTGTAAATGAACATGCCGTGCTAATGCTCGTGATGCACATTTAGAGCTATAACGTACACATCTTGGCATTCACTTGTGCCATGCAAATTCAGTCTCATGAATCAACACGCCCAATCAGACAATTAATTCAAAACAACCATGGCACATGCTTGATATGCAATCCATGCACGTAATCACACGACCGGGTCAACAAAAATTCGCACATTCGAGGCCCGCCAAGCTATTCCATTCTTAGTCCCGCTAGACATGCGGCATGACATCAACACGCTAATGTCGATTCACTCACAAACCAACTTCCTCACGGTCCGCTTACAACCACTTGTCGAATTCCACCGAGGACATAATTAATCACGCATGGCCCGAATCCACACTACGCTAGATCAATCAAGAATAGTCTACTTGAGGCCTTTAATCCTCTTCCCAAACGCCACGCTAAGCCACAAAAATTGACCACGAGAATAGCCCCCACTCGATCTTTAATTTACCTCCATCAAATTCACATTTTCGTCCAATTTAATGGCGCCCATGCACAGCCACCTTATAGCACTATACAGGTCAATATACCTCAATTAAATTATCATGCTAAGCCCATAAAATAGCCACAAGAACAGCCACCATACGACCTATCGATTTCATTCGCTAAGTCCACAATTTCGCCCAAATCACAACATCTATGCCTCGCCATATCACAGCACTCTATAATCCCCTAAACCGCGAACAAGTCATCATTTTCGATCACCAAAAGCGCCACAAAATCAGCCCCTAACATCCTCCACCATTTAACCCCTAAAATACCCTAATTGACCCCTAAAACCCATCTAAAAATGCAAGTAAACCTAATTAGAGCTTAGGGTCAAACTCACCCGGTGTCCTAAGCTCCAAATTAGGCTGAGCAAGTGTCAACGGCGGCTGGACATTGGCGGTCCCGTGCCGGAACAGTCCCGGCAGCGGCGGAGCTCCTCCGGCGAAGGGCCTCCCATGGCCAAAACGAAGAGAGGGGTAAGGGGGCTCACGGGTTGGAGAGGGAAAGGGGGTTGCCGGCTGAGGTGAGAGGAACGGTGGCTCACGGCGGTTGCACCGGAGGCGGCGACGGCGATGTGGGATCGGCCGACGAGCGGTGGAATAATATCGGCGAGCTGCGATGGCAACCCGCGGCAGTGGCGGCGAGCTGGGCGACGGAGCGGGGCAAGACAGCCGGGACTCGCCGGACACTGCGGCGAGCGGCGATGAGCCGAGCTTATGCATTCGGGAAAGGAGCAAGGCAGCGCCGGGCGAAGTTCCCGCACGACGTGGCGGCGAGAGGAGGATGGCGGTGTCGGCGGCTGGTAGGGTGGCGTCGGGCAAAGACGGAAGGCGGTTGAGCGGCGGTCGATGAGTTGGGCAGGGGCGGAGCAAAACCAGTCGGGGGAGGAAGGAGAGAGGAAGAAGAAGAAGAAGAAGAAGAAGAAGAAAAAGAAGAAAAAGAAAAAGGAAAGAAAGAAAGAGAAGAGAGAGAGAGTAGCAGAGGGTAGGTTTGCACGGCGTGAACGAATGGGACGCATGCAAGGGGGACGTGCGCGCGGAGGAGAGAGGAAAGAGAGAGAGAAGGAAAAAGAGAGGAAAAAAATATAAATGTTCAAATATTAATTGAGATCCGATGGCCTAAATTCAAAATAAAAAACGATCTACCGGCCCAAAATAAACCTCGAATATAATAAAGGACAAATGCCAAATCAATTAAGTCAACTATAACGAGTGAGGTCTACTAGTCCAAATTCATACTCGATCGAAAATTCACTTTTCCACTATTCCTGACAATCTCAATGTTGGCCACAACAATATTGACAACGTCCAATTTATTTCTTCCCGAAACTCCCGAAAATCGACTGTCACGTTCGGGGTCTAAATAACGGCCAAATTTGATCGAGTGCGATTCTAGCGAAATCTCTATTTAAAAAAAAACAAGAACCTGAGAGTGATCAATTCCCGAACGAGATTTTATTATAAGCGCACTGACTAATTACACGTTTTATAAATCCCAAAAATGAGCCGAAATTCGGGATGTCACACTTGTGATTGTTGAGAGGTGGCTTAAATTGTTGATTCGGTGATTGGATCGGTGATTGAAGTGGCTGAATTGATTGGTTGGAAATTGAGCATGTTTGGGTGTCATTAGGACATGTTAATATGGTGTGGTTAGAGTGAGATACGTATTGCATATAATCGATAGGCCCTGAGACGTATTTATGTGGGGAAAGACGTGAAATTGAGCGAGAAAGTACATGTGATCCTTCAGTCCTTGATGCGTATTTACGCGAGGAATTGAGTGTGTCTTGAAGCGTGTTACGCGAGACAATGCCCGGTGATACTAGATGATAGCCGATTTGATACGTCTCTACACAAGTCGTGCCGTGGACTTGATGCGTATTACGTGAGTCATGTGAAGTGGTAGACCCAAGGCGTGCTTTGCGGATCGGTAATGAATGAGTTGTTGGATTGACTTTATAATTGCATATGTTAGGAATTATTGGTATTTTGAAGTGTATGGACCATAGGTGATCTGATATGTTATTACGATCTAACTAATGTGTAAGGTTATATATGCATCAAGGTAAGGCTAAAGAGTGCCTTTGAATGTTATTGTATGTTGATTGAATGTGTTGGGTGTTATTCTATTTGTCTGGAAGTACGTGTTAGCCTAGGTAAGGTTTAGAGTATTGCTTATTGAGGCTCGTTTTCATGGTTATTATATAACCATATTAGACTCTCGACCCCGATCATAAGCAATCCACCAGAGCATTTTGGGATCTTGAGACATACTGCACACTCGGTGATGGAATACCCCGTAGAAGATGGGAAGGCCTATATTAAGCATATTACTGTGGTGTGGGTAGACGTGGGTAGACAAACACTACAACCTAATACGTATCGTACTTACTGTTATCGGGATTTGTATGGCACATATGGTCCACTTTGAAACTGTGATGTTCCGTTTAATGGGGTAGCTGAGTGGGACCACTTAGTGGCTCTCACTCCTGACGGTGTGGTCACAAGCCTGGATGTCGTCCCTGAAGATTCCGACCCCCGGCTGTGATAGTGGAGTCCGACTTTGATGAGGAGTCCATGGAGTCAGAGTCGGAGGAGGAACCCGAGAAGGCCATCCCAGAGCCAATGAAGTCTGATCCCAAAGAAGAGCCAATGGAGAAGGAGCCCGAAGAGGATCCCATGAAGTCGGAGCTTGAGTCTGTGAGTTCCGACTCGGATTGGGAGTCGTAGAGGTACTTTAATGTTAGGTCTAGAAACCCTTTTTAGTGGATCCTTTTTGTATAGCTAGGCTAGCTTACCCGATCACCAGTCCCTTTTTGATGAAGGTGGAGTTTAACCCTAGTGGCCTAACTTGTGTAAAGCTGAATGTTATAAATGTATTATTGTATGAAGTACGTTATTGAATGTTCAAATGTTTTCTTTACTATCCTTAGTCTTTAATCTTGTCTAGGTGTTTTTAATTGTTTCCGCTTGCGCTTTATGTTTTGATGTTCGTGTGGGTCAACAATGAGTCCTGGGACGTCGCATTTGAAATATGACCATGAAGGGGTGCCACGAGCTTGGTCTGGGGCGTAATAGAAGAGGTCGGTGGTCGGTTTATAAGTGTAAGGGTAAGACTTACCGTTTGAGCTAGCTTTTGGAGTGAGAGATGCTCGAGATCACCCAATAGAAAGGACATTGTGGGATTATTTATCCTTCCCTTCCATAACCAAGCTCCTCAACCTTTAAACTCTAATTTACGCAATAGATCGCTACCTTAGCCTAGGTGTCAAACTTCTTATGCTGCTTAGGCTATAGATTCCTAATTAGCCTAGGATTTGTTCAAATAGATTGATGGTGACTCCAAATATAATTAGAGAGTGAATAAATGATCCAAGTAAATACTGGACATAGGATTTGAGAAGATCCTAGGAACATAGGTACTTCGATCATAGGTTCGCAAACTATGCTGGCAAGAGGGACATCTACAATCCCTCCTACGGTGTATGTTCTAGGTGCTGGAACTACATATTAAGTAAGGATGAGCATATATGTCCATAATTCCATGTTGCCCGTGAGTGATGTATTTATGTGCAATGTACACTAGATGGAATGACCTATATGAGTGTGGAACGGGCTGCTCCTACGAGAATCATCGCTGAATCTCTAAAGCACTCAAGAATAATCAAACACGCGCACGGTATATTAACAAAATTCACTTTCAACGGCAAAAATTGTTGGGATGTCATATGATTAGTGAGAACTCTAACTTAAAACAAAGATCCTTGGTTAAGGAAGCTATAAGCTGCAAACTGCACATTAGGTTTTGTAACTTATGTCTTATTCTTCTAGGTCTAGTTAATAGTCCAAAAGGCACCAGATTCGATATATTACCCTTTAGAATATGAAACCAGCTTTTATTCATTCTCTACTCTTTTTTGGGGAGGCTTGCATTCATTCTCTACTGCCGATAAATCTTTCTGAAATATGTGGGGGATTGTCAAAGAAAGGTATTTCAAAGAATTTGTTTCCTTCTCCCACAATTCTTGTGAAGATCTCTCTTGTTGACATTATTCATGGAGACACTTTTACTAGCTTTGTAACGATAAGAAGAGAGTGTTGGGTTCGCGCACATAAGGTTACGCCGAACCACCCGCACACGAAATATATCTCGAGTCCTTATTCGGACAAGCGTATTTTACTTTACTTTTGAACCTCTGATTTTTGTACTTCGAATTTAGTCAAACTATCCATCGGAATTTTACTTAGCTAGCAGTTGGTATATTAAGTCACGGCCAAACTAGCTATTGTGACATTTAATTTGTTACCTTGCAAACTTGTCTATATACTCATATCATTTCGTTCATAGTTGAGAACAGAAATTTATTTATAGATTACTTCCTTATGCTTCTCCCTCTGCTGGTCTCACATCATTTCGTTTTCCTAATTTTTTTCCTGGATGGGGAAGTGCACAATATTTGGCGCGTCTATTGACCTTGAGGATAGCCACTTACATTCTACACTCACCAAAGAATGAAAATTATCCATGAGTATGGTGCTTACACGCTTGAAGGGATCGTGAAATTTGCATTTCCTTTTGGTGGTTCTCGAATTTTTACAATTTGGTCTAGCCCACGAATTATCTAAAGGATTACATTATTGATCCTCGTGATACACTCGTCGTAAAAAACTTGATTCAACTTTGAAAGCATTGATTTCGCAGAACACAGTAGAGTCATTGTGCTGGAAATTGCAAAAATTTTAGTTAGTTCCTTAATAAGTATTTTCGAAACATTTCATTAATAAGATAGATTTCAAAAAAGGAAAAAAAACCCCAGAACATGTGAGGAAGGAAAATTCACCTTAAGGAAGGTAAGTCTCTAGGTTAGAAAAGAAGGAAGCCAAGTTGTAATCATAGGTCACACGTTGGCTGACCAATCTTTTAGACATAGCCGACCAATCATAGTACTTGAGACAACAAATTGTTGTACTTAGTTTGATAATTCGATTTTTTGTTTTTGAGATATGAACTATCAACCGATATATTAGATATTGGCTGACTAATTTCTGCTAGTTCATGCAAAGAATCTTGAGTAAATAGTTAGTTTACACTAGTAACAACGGCCAATGATTACTTAAATGACAAAGCGAGTTTATTTCTCGCTTTCTTACCTTGGGTTGAAATCTCGTTGAGGGCATTATAGGAGAGTAAATTAAGAAAGTCACCAGATCGATAAGGAGACCGTGCCTTTAAAGATCGCTAAAAAAGATGAACTAGTCTAGGTGTGCAAAAACTGCTCCTAACCGCCTCAGTGCTAAACAAACAAAAAGTATCGACTTATAGATTATATCCCAATGAACAAACAAGGAAAGAATGACTTTTTGTTAGGGGAAGAATAGTAGAAGTCCCAAAAATTATGTACGATGCTCATTTTAGTGCCAAAAGTTTTCGTCGACTCATTTAAGTGCCAAATTGAAGAAAAAACGATTACTTAAGTGCAACAGCGAGATATTCCTCCCAAAATTATTACATGGCTTTTTTAATTAAATCTTGTAAATGACTTGGCAAATTTTTTAAAAAATAAAGTCCACGTGGGCTTAAAAAATGATGTCACATTGCCTACGTGGCTTGGACGTCCAATGCGACGTCATTTCTCTTGCTTAATTAAACGACGTCACACATTGAGAGTGAAATTGGGGCACGTCTAGTCGTCGTTCAGGTGAAGGAAGTTCCTATTGTCCATCGTCGTCGTCGCTGTGCTCCGTCACCATCATTGTTGGCCGCCGCTCAAATGTTGTCTCTTACCCTCAGTCATTCAGGTTTGTCATGTTCTCTTAATGGCTCAATTGGATGGAAAAATTACGGCTCCGAGGGCATAATTAGGGCTTTGAGGGCACAATTAGGGTCCGAGGGCACAATTATGGCTCCAAGGGTAAAACTAAGGCTTGGGGGGAGAGATAAATTACGCATGACAGTAATAGAGAAGGAATTTTGACATAGTGATTATGGGGACCTCAAGTTGTAATTGTGGGAACATCGGTGCTGGCTATGTTGCTTCATTTCTACTAAAGGATAGAGAATGAAGTTATTTTATTTCAACAATGGCAATTTGTTTAATCGTTTAGTTGCGGTTGTGGGATCTTCCATGTGAACTTGTTGGATTTTGTGCGTTGTGGTCCCAAAAGCTTATTATTTTATTTTCTTTCAGTGTAGCATGGTCATAAGGGACAATGTTGTTGCCACCATTGTTTGCTATGGTGAGGAATTTATCATTGGTATCGAGGAATGGGAATATGCTGGTGGAAATGAAGATAATATCTTTTTCGATGTAAGGAAGCCATCATATATTGAATTAATGAGGGACATAGTGTATTATTTATGATGCAAAGTACATAAATTGCATTATTGTGTTCCTAGGAAGAGCTTGAAGGATGGCTTGAGATTTCTCAGTGATGATAATAGTGTCAAGGACATTATTTACCATTATCTTCATGTCGAGGAAGCTAAAGTCTATGTTGAGTATTAAAGTGACTGTGAAGATGATGAGAGCACCAAAATAGGAGGAGTAGGAGATTGTACTCAGGTTGGGGGCGAAGGGCAATAGCTATGGCTGGATACGAAGGCAAGTAGATGTCCCTAAGTTTCTAGTGAAGACGTCCCTAAGTTTCTAGTGAAGACATACCTAATGAAGAATTGATTGGATTAAATTAGGAAGTTGCTCAATCTAGTGAATCGGATGATGATGTTTTGGCAAATGTAAATTTCCTAAGTGATGACGATGACGATGAACAACTTACACAATCAAGGCAAAAGCTGAGAGACTTTATAAGAAATAAATTTTCATCATTTAGAGAATTGTATGAACCACAACTAGTGAATAGGAGCAAAGAAGCTCCAGCTGATGGTAATCAAACTGAATATGAAGAGAGTGGCAGCGAAGATGAGAGTGCTAGCTTCGAGAATAGGCTTGAAGATAAGGAAGTACCTGTCCGTAGAAGGAAAAGTAAGCATCCTTCCTATGATCCGACAGCTGCATGTTCTGTTTTGTCTATATGAATAAAATTTGATAATGCAAAACTGTTTAAAGAAGCTATTGTCAAGAACTTCATTGCTAAAAAAATGAGTGTTGAATTTATTAGAAATACGAAAGAATTTGTGAAAGCTAAGTGTTCGCACCCAAATTATTCATGGAAGATCTATGGTGCATTGAATAGGAAAAGCAGGTCATTCTAGATTAGGTCATTGTAGAAGGAACATACTTGTTTCATTATATTTGACAATAAAAGGGTAACAAATGTGTGGTTGTCAAAGTACTTCTTCGATACTATCAAGGTGATGCCCGAGATTAAGAGTCCTCAGTTGAAGCAGTTGGTAAAGGAGCAGGTAGGGGTTAATGTATTGAGAAATCAGTGCAAATAAGCCAAGCAAAAGGTGATTAGTGTACTGATGGATCGGTATAAGGAAGAATATGGCTAGGTTTGAGATTATACTTGCAAATATATGCTTAAATATCCATCAAGTAGAGTATACGTAGAGGTTATTGCGAGGCCATTGCTTGACTGTGGGAGTAAGTTCGATAGGTTTTATGTTTGCTTTGATGCATGCAAACGAGGATTTTTGGTTGGTTGCAGAAAAGTTGTAGGATTGGATGGATGTTTCTTGAAGGGTTTATGCAAGGGAGAGTTGTTGGCTGCTGTTGGGAGAGATGCCAATAACCAAATGTTTCCAATAGCTTGGACTGTTGTCAAAGTAGAGACCAAGGACATTTGGTCTTGGTTTCTAAAAAATATAATAGCTGATCTTGAGATAACCGATGGGGAAGGTTGGATATTTATGAGCGACCAACAAAAGGTAATGCCATTTAAAACTATTGGCTTTTTAATATTAATTGCATATTTTTTCTTGCAAGTATTTTCTGGTTTGAATTATTGTAGAGACTTGTTCCTGTATTAACTGAGTTGATGCCATATGTTTAACATAGTATGTGTGTGAGGCACATATATGTAAACTGGCAAAGAATTATAAAGGGGATAAGCTGTAGAAGCAATTTTGGCATATAGCAAAGAGCACAAACATGGCTGATTTTAGAATAGCCAAACATGAGTTGTTTCAGTTGTCAAATGAAGGTTTCGAAACATTGTTCCAAATGGAACCTAAGCATTGATGTAGGGCCTTTTTTAGCGAAGAATTCAAATGTGATATCATTGACAACAACCTTAGTGAAGTTTTCAATGGCAGAGTACTAGAGGGTAGGTGCAAATCCATCATTAGCATGCTTGAAGACATACGAGTTATGGTCATAACTTGACTTCATAGGCAAAGAGACGAGACTACAAAGTGGACTAGACAATATAGTCCCATGATTGTAAAAAGATTGGATAAGAATACAACTACTAGTAGGTTCTTTCATCCAATTTGGAATGTAGATGATGGATATGAGATCATGAACAATGTTGATAAGTATGTTGTCTATCTGGAAAGGCGAAAGTGTTCGTGTCGAGTTTGGCAACTAACTGGAATTCCTTGTGCGCATGCCATTTGTGCCATCCAGTTGAAGCAATGAAACCAGAGGATTACCTAGATGATTGGTACAATAAAAGCACACATCTTGCTTTGCACCAATTCATGATGCAGCTTATTAGAAGTAGCAAATTTTAGGAGTCAACAAATCATGAAGCCCCTAAACCTTTGCCACTAAACAAGCAAATTGGAAGGCAAAAAAAGAAATGAATAATGCAAGAGAGAGAGAGAGAGAGAGAGAGATTTCAACTCAGAGAATTAGCAATATTGGTGTAAAGATGACGTGCTCTTATTGTCAAAAGGAAGGGCGCAATAAAAAGGGTTGTGCATTGAAGAAACAACATTAATAACAATAACAATAGCCATATGTAGGGGCTAATGTAGGGCCAACCCAAGGGCTAATTGAAGGACCTGTTGTAGAGTTAGGTGTAGGGGCTGATGCAGGGCCAGCTGAAGAGTTAGCTTAAGGGGTTGATGCAGGGTCAACTGGAGGGCTAGCTAAAGGGCCAGAGCAAGGGCCAACTCAAAGGCAAATTGAAGAGTCAGCGTAAAGGATAGCTCAAGGGCCAACTGAAAGGCCAACCCAAGGGCCAACCACTGAGTCGACTATTGAACAGATGAGGAAAAAACATTCCGTAAGCTGTATAATTGGTGTTTGTGTTATTTTTTGAGCTAAAGCTTAACTCTGATATGTCTTTATCTGGTTAGAAGAAGATCAACTTTAAAAGTTGTTGAAAGTGATGTACCACTACGAACAAGAGAGCCTCTTGGGAAAAGGCTAAGATAATATGATTATGGCCTTTTTACATATCAGCGTACTGGAATGATTATTTTGAATGTGGTTATAAAAAAAATGATTATTTTGAATGTAAGTTTTGTAGGACTCCTGCATTTAATTTATTTATGGTATTTCTTTTTATTGATAATATGGTTATATTGTTGTAACCTAGGAGAAGTTTGAAAATGCTTATCTCTCAAGGTGACCTAAGTCAAGAGTCAACGACTGCACCTAAAACAGGAACCCAAGTGGCAGGAAGAAAACAAGGGAGACGGTGCCAAAGACCATTGCTCAAAAGAAGAAGACATCATGTACAACTCCAAAACAGTCACCAATAAGGAGCCCAACACCAATTACATCTTAACCAAGTGATCCTGACACCAATAATGACCCTACTGAAAGCTCTCATCACATGACAAGACCTATAAAGAAAATGGCAGCTACTAAAAAGAAGGTAGGACAGGAAGCCAAGTTAAAGAACCTACACATCTAATTAGAAAAAGTGCAAGGATTATGAATCAAGCCAAACATCCATTTAAAGGAAAAGGAACTAGGGGGTTGTTCTCCTTACCAAAAAAAAAAACTAGGGGGTTGTTCATATTGACTAATATGAGGATGTTAAATATGGTGGTTTTATTTTTTGTTGAGAAGTTGTGCATATTGACTCATGGAATTGACATTATACATCATTGACTTAATTGAATGTTTTTATTTGGTGGGAAGCTATTCCCTACATGTGGATGTTTTAGTTAGTTATTCATATTGATCAAATGTAAAAACTAAGTTAATGTCAATGGACCAATTTTTATTTTGTATATGCTTTTGAAATTCCTATATTTTGTTATTGGTTATGCTAGTTGTGCTGCTGGTGTGCTAGTTTTGCTGGATGTTCTAGTTGTGCTAGTTGTGCTTGGTTAGTGTAGTGGTGTGGTGGTGCGGTGGTGGTGGTGGTGGTGCAGTGGTGGTGCTACTGTTGCACTGATAGTGGTTGTGCAATGATGGTGGTGGTGGTGGTGTAGTGGTGGTGCTGTTGTTGCACTAGTGGTGATTATGCAGTAGTGGTGATGGAGGTATAGTGATGGTGGTGGTATAGTGGTGGTGGTATTGCTTAGTTGGCATAGGTGGTGGTGGTGCTCTAGTTGGGGTGGTGCTATGATGGTGGTGGTGCTGGTGCTGGTGTTGGTACACTGGTACTGGCGGTACAGTGGTGGTGGTGGTGTTGTTGCTTGGCTGGTATAGGTAATGGTGGTGCTGTGGTTGGTGGTGGTGTACTGGTGGTGGTGTTGCTTTGCTGGTGTAAGTGGTGCTACAGTGGTGGCAATGTGGCTTGGCTGGTGTAGGTGATGGTGGCGGTGCTGTGGTTGTGTTGGTGTAGTGGTGGTGCTGGCAGTGCACTGATAGTGGTGCTTAATTGGTACAGGGCTTGGTGAAGGTGTTGAGGGTGCTTGGTTGATGTAGGGTTTGGTGCTAGTACTGGTGGTTGTGCTAGTGCAGACCTTGGTGGAGGTATTGTTGGTGCTTGGCTGATGTAAAACTTGATGATGATGGTACTTGGTTGTTGGTGCATAGCTTACACCAGTAGTTATATGTGTTGGTGCGAGGTGCAAGCTGCTGGTGTACTAGTCCACCAGCATGTGTTGGTGCGTGCAACTCATAGGTATCTTATGCTCGCACTAGTTATGTATTGGCGCAAGCACAAGATACACTATGTACCAACACTTAGCTAGTGCAAGCAAGCACACTAGCTATATGCTTGTTGCTGGTGTAGTACCAGTGAAATGAATATATCAATAACTAGCACTTAAGTAGTCACTTTTTAACAACAACTGGCACTTAAGTGATCACTTTTCACCACGGTTGGCACTTAAGTGATCACTTTTTACCACGATTAGTACTTAAGTGATCAGTTTCAGAAAACTTGGCACTCAAACAATCAGTATTTACAACATATGACATTGAAATAATGATTGAACTTGGTACCACTCCTTCATTTGATAAGCGTTTGTAGCAACAATTACAGCAAACCAGCATCCCATTACTAACAAACACTGCATCAAACAATTACTAGCAATACTAGCAAACCATTGCAGCAATCCAAACATCTCAAGCAAACCTAAGCAAATAAGAATTGAGAATACACGACTAAATACTGACAACCAATAAATTTCAACCTTCCATTTCCATCATAGATTGTAGTAAACTTTTTTCCATACAAAAATAGGTTAATACAACTATACTTACAAATTACTTAATACAAGTACATATTCTGCTCATCTTCAACTATGGTAGACTGAGAAATTTCTTCTCATTACTCGCTTCACATTTGACTATAAAATAGGCTACACAACAAAATAACAACACAATCAGTGCTCGATAACACTTCCTTTCAATTTTCATCCTTGAAACTTTCTTCTTCAAATGGTTGACCAGAGATGCTAAAGCCTTCATTTCAGCTTGCATTGAGTCCACGTCTTCCAATTCATTCATTAATGTAGGTGGAGATTGATGGCATCCTTTAAATAGCTCCAAGATCACCTTTGTCGCTTGACCGGAGAATTTCACATCAACCCATTTAAAATATTTGCACTTTAAGCCTTCTTTATACTTGGCACAATCATTAAATCTTCTTTCAGGATTCAACCGAGTCAAAGATGTTCTTATTGGACTCAATAACCCACAAAAACAATAACATTCTCCCTCTTGCTCGCTTCATTGAAACGAATTTGAGTTGCTACTGAAGCTACTGCTCTCTATTTGCAAGATTGGGCTTGTAACTTTGGGAGTGAATCTAAATAGGGTTTCAATTGGGTGTTCAATAGCCGGTTAGGGTTGTAAATTGGGGGATTCTCTCTCAATTTGGGTATTTAGGGTTCTTATTTGGGGGAAATAGTACTAAACGGCATCGTTTTAGAGATCAAATGTTGACTAGACTTTCTGGCGAGCCACATCAGCTTAAGAAACTAACAAAAAAAGACCACGTCGGATTTTCGGCCAAATTGATCGGAGTTGGCATTGAAATAATTATTTTTCAAAAAATTTAGCATTGAAGTGATCCAAAAGAAACTTTGAGCACTAAAGTGAGTGCTGCACACAAGTTTTGACACTTCTCCTGTTCTTCTCCCTTTTTTGTCATGATTTCCAATGGATATGAATATTCAAATTCCTCTTTTTGGATTGGCACAAGTTATTAGACTGTGCATAGAGTCTTGGGAGAAATTCCTAGAGGCTTCATGGTATCTAAGGGTGTCTTCTTTCTGTGTTTTGTACACTACGATGAGTGCAATAATATTTTTTAATAACACTTTGCATGCTTGAAATTGTCTTTCCTTTCTCATCTATACAATCTTTCCTTAAGAGTATTAGTAAGAAGTTATTAAATGATATATTATTATGTGGATTGATATCATTTGAACCGTTAAAGATGTGGGTTACACTATGAGTTCCACATGATCAACTCTTCGAATGGATTTAATTTACATTATCTAGAAAGACGTACATATAGCGGTAAGCCCACCGGGGCCATTAACCACATACCCACCAACTCTTCCTCTCTCGTGGCCGAACAATTTATAGGCCCCCCTTACTATGACATCCGATATCCCATGTCGGACGGGTAAGATCCTCCAAAGTGATTCTTAAGTAAAACCTATCTCAAATGGTAACCACATTTTTTTGTTACTTTGAGTAATTTTGGAGATTTCACCCACTTGAAGCAAGTCAAGCTGTTATAGATGGATCAGAGCAAGACTCCTACTACTAGATGTGTGGTTTGAGGACAAGCTACCGCCAAGCCAATCCAAAGTGAATGGAGCGTGATCACTGTGTAAAAGGGCTCAAACAATGTACAACTCCTAGTAGACTTTCTAGGATGACAAAGATACAATAATGAATTCGATCACACAACGAATAGGGGAAGTAGCTGAGCGATTTAGGCGAACTTGACGAGGAGATCATTCCTTTAAATGATCAATATGTGAGACCCACTTTTGAACAGTCAGCATCTTATGTAATTACACTGAAAATTTCTTTTAGGGACTTGACAATGTAAAATGGGATGGGTTGTTACAGAGTGTGCCTACTTTTTTAGGGGGCGTTATCCCACAAGAACATGATTCGGTCATTACAGATGTTAGCAAAATAGAACTCCATCTTGTAGATATGTGGTCTATAAACAAACTATACCGATGCCCGATTCGAAAAGGTAGGCGAGTGTGCATCAAGACCAAAGCGTTGTGGCTTCTTGCAAGATTCTAAGATGGTAGAAATAGCATGAATAGACCTAATTATGTTAGGATTCGGCGTACAATCACAAAGAAATAGAGAGTAAAAGCGAGAAAAAGATCAAGACACGAGTTTTATCTTGCATGCTTCAATCGTCAATTCTCAACATTTTGAAATGATCTTATCTAACTTTTTTGCAAAATTTAAATGTAGTGCTTTCGATTAATGTTTGACGTGGCAGTCCAGTCACCGCTCTCCGTCCTGCATAACACACCGCTCCATTAGCAATTTCTAGCAAAAATTGACCGAAAAACTATATTGAAATTTCATGCAAAAATTTAGGACTTAATTAGCAAAATTAAAAAGTTTAAAACCGAATTGGCATCCGTACAATAAGTTTAGGACTGACTACGTAATCATCCCAAAAAATTAAATCAACCCTTACAAACTTGGTTTTCATTTTACATTGTAGCCAAAAGGTTTCCTTTCACTTATTCTAGGAGACAATACTTGATCTGTAATAACTTAATTTACATGTTATGGAAGAGAATTCACGGTTTAATTCATAGTCATCATAACCATCTAAGTAATATTTTTGGGGCTTCGTTCTTATGAATGTAGTCAAGTTGTTACTAAGGCTCCATTTATTTCATGGAAAATGTCACATTTCTAGAAATATTTTTAAGTAAGTTATTTTCTAGAAAATGACAATATTTTTCGATGTTTCACTAAAATATGAAAAAGGAACCATAAAATATTTACCGCCATTTGGAAAGTTTAATATGTGTTGATTTTCCTAAATACATATACACCATTCAGGTGCTAGCAATTTGAGCATGGACAGCTAGGGAACTAGGCACGGGCACTTGGGTCTCAAGTAAGAACACAAGCATCGGTCCCGGGTCCATAAAAGCAAGAACCAAGAACCTGATGCCTATACACAACTTCTTGGGGGCCCCAACCTGAGTCTATAAAGGCCAAGCCTGAGGCCCTAATGCTTGTGTCTAAATTCTTGGCACTCAAGCTCGATCCACCGAGGCAAGGTGTGGACCATGTGTCATTGGTTCCCCTACACTTATGCTCAGTTCCTTGACACTTAAGCGCTAGTCTATTAAGGCTGCTAGGTCCGGGACACCGGTGCCTATGCCCAACCATGCTCAAATCCCCGGTGCTTGGACTCGGGACCTTCATGCCCATGCCTAGATCCCCCGAGCTCAAGATTGGTCCATCGAGGCCAAGGCTCGAGAACTTCGTTCCCTTACTTAAGTCTATCATGGTTGGGCCACCAATCTCATGCACCCACCCCCAGACCCATCAAGATTGAGGCCCAAGACCTCAGTGCCTGAACCGAGTCTATCGACACCAAGGCCTAAGAACCCGATGCCCATGCTCGAGGCCTTAGCACTTGCACCTGGATCCATTAAGGACGAGCTTAGGGCCCTAGTGCTTGGGATCAAGACCCCCGTGCCTATGCCCATGCCCATGCCCGAATCTCTCGTGCCCGAGCATGGGTCCATTAAGCTTGAGGTTCGCGACTCCAATACTTGTGCCTTGGTCCATTTAGGCTAAACCTGAGACCCCAGTACTCCTAGATGATCGGGACTGAGTCTAGATAGGCTAAGGCTGGGACTTTAGTGCCCGTACTCGTATGCCAAGCACTTGGACTTAAGTCTCGACGTTGAGCTAGGGTCTACTGAGGTTGAAGCCCAAGACCCCCGACAATCACATGCCTAGGCGCCAAGACTTAGGCCTAGTCCAGTCTCTGCAACTAGGCATGTGATTATCGGGGTCCTGGGTCTAGCCTCGATAGACACAAGCTTGGTTGCAAGAGCTTCAAGAACCGGCGCCGGGGTCTTGGGCTTAGCCTCGATTGCCTCGAGCTCAAGCACCGAGGAGTCAAGTACAAGAATCGACGTCCTAGGCCCAACCTTGATGGACCCAGGCATGGCAATTGAGGTCTCGAGCTCGGCCTCAATGGTCTCGAGATCAAGCACAAGGGTCTCGGAATCGGCCTCGATGGACCTAGGCCTAGCCTTTGTGGACCCGAGTCGAGGCGCTCAGTGAAGTAGCCAGCATCATCACATAGAGGGGGTGAATAGGTGATTATAACCAATCTTGACAAATTAAATCGAAATTAAATAGTCGAGATTAATATTATTTGAATACAGAGTTTGAAGTGAGATTATACTATTATCAAATTCACTTATGTGCAATATACTATTAAAGATAATAATTAAAAGTTAAGGGATATAGAAAATTGCTTGTAAAAGTTATAGTGATTTGGCTTATTGCAAGCCTACATCCACTCCCTACGCAGAAGCCTATTGGCTAGATTTCACTAGTAATTAATTATAGGTTATGGCTATGAGTAATGATACTCAATCTGGATATATCTCATTATATCAAAGCCACTCATCTCACCATCTCAATGTCACTTGTTTCACTCTTTCAGAGTCACTTTTTCTACACCTCTTAAAAATTGCACTTTTGAAGTTCATTAAGACAAGTGTATAAGGTAGAAGCTCTCTTGAATTTTGGAATTTTGGAATTTTAGATTCACGATCTCTCTCTTTTTCTTTAGTACCAAAATTTCATTTTATACTCATCTATTTCCAATCTAGCCGTTAAATAGGCTTCAAAGGATCATTTTTAATCAACCCCATTGGACATGAATGCTTGAAAGAGATTAAGTAGTTGTTGAGTGATGAAATCATAATTCCCTATTGATTTAACCACTCATACAACCAAAGCTGGGTTTCATAAGTAGAATTCTTCGTTTGGAAAGAATATCTTGTCTAAGGAAGATTGTCGAACAATCAAAGATATTTTTCTTTGAGTAAGTTCATTGCAAAATAATCTTTTGAATTGAAGATCAATCATCATATTCTATGGAAGAAATCCAAGCTAGATCACTAACCAATGCGATATAGAATTTGTATCCTAAGTCTGAATAAACTTCTTGATCAGATGATACTATTTGAGTTTGGATACTCGGATATGAATGGATAGAGTCTGAAGATGCCAAACGTTTTAACAATATTCATGTCTAATCTTTGGTGATGTCTTTGTATTACTCTAATGATATCCACAGCATAATTGATATTCACGAAGTAAATAATCAGAACTTTAGACACAACATTCAGATAACAATAACTAGAGTTCGAATATCGTTTCTTAATCACCTGAAAATACTTTCATCAGACTCAATAGATACTATGGAAGGTTTTGTCAATCTTCAAAACATATAAGTAAGTTTTCTCAACACTAGGGTCCCAACTTGGCCTCTATGGACCTAGTCTTAGGCACCGAGGCCCTAGACACAACATCTGTGGGCCTGGGGCTAGGTGCTGAGAACTCAAGTATAAATAGGGGTGAGCGGTTTCAAGTTCCTTATGGGTTCTAGGTGGAATCTACCCATTCGAACAAGTTTCTCATTTTTGGAACCTAGAACTTGCATTCCGTGACAAATAGGTTCTAGGTTTAGTTCCAAGGTCTAATAGATTCTTCGTTTTGTTTCATTTTTAGTCAAGCAAAAAGAAATTGAATGCAACAACGAAAATGAAAACTTTATATTTGTCAATAACAATAGTCCATAAGAGATGAATACATAAAATGAAATAAACAATATAAAGTTCAAAACACATAACATAAAACCTCAATTATAGAACTTCAATAACATTGCATATTTTCACCAAATAACGTATTGTAGGGTAATTTATCTAACTTTATCAATGGCATAGAATGATGTGAATTACAATAAGACAACAATATTATATGTTTGTTTTTAGGTAATGACACTAAAATAGATCTAATGGTCTCGGAAAATTAATGTGATATCCAATTTTGTTGTCACACATTGATCTTGCGAGAAGTACTAGTATAAACCCCTGTATAGATAAGCACATCTAAGTTCTTATAAGGAAAAAGTAAAAGGCTTTAATTCTTGTTTTAAGTGGTTGTTAATCAAACCATGACAAATAGGGACAACGCAAAAATGCGTCATCCAGCAATTAGATTTTCATGTTTTTTCTTAAGAATGAAAAATCTTGAATAAGCATTTTAGATGCTATTAGGATACACATACTACTTGGCTGGCCCTACAGTATGTAAATTCAAGTAACACTCAATTCTATCAAGGACATAAGTTAACCATTCAATGTTCTACTCATGACTTCAGGCACTTCCAGAAACTCAAGCATTCTCATGGCTCTAAGAAACTCCCACGCATGGTTTGGAGATGAATTTGATTTGAAGTCAGCAGTTGAAAAGTGCAACTTACGTAACAATTTCAATTAGTTTATTACAAGTAAACTCAATAACCAACAATGGGAAAATCATTAATGAACATCAAAAGGTAATGGTTGATGTGTTTAGTCTTGACGCCCTAGGCCATAAGTTCAAATCCGCCTCAACTTTTAAGAGTTAAAGCCCTAGCTTAAAAGCAAAGACTAATTGAAGTGAATTCGAGCGGAAGTTGATCGTTCTATGAAGATCTGGAAAGTGCGAATCACAAAATCTCGACCCCTAATCGAACCTTTGATTGGTGACCTCGATATAAATGTGACTTGTTGACGAACTTGTGTCAATCAATCGACATTATAGACGCCACGAACAAGAGAATTCGTTATCCTGCTCAATTAGTCGAATCGATTGCCACAAGGAAGGCCTTGATAAGGTCCAGTCTATAGAGAACTCAAAGAAGAGAAGAACCTCTCGTTGTATTAAAGTAAATCATGTTCCTCCAAAGAAACCCTAAACACCCTTTTTATATGGTGTTAACCCTAAACGCAAAGTTACCAAAACGCCACTAGAATTAACAAAAGCGCTTAAAAAAAACTTAAAAAAAAACATCAAAACTACTCCAAAACACGAAAAAAAACAACATCCGTCACAGCATTAGCGGTGAGTATTAATTGGCAGCCCGTTTCCTTGTAACTAACCAAATTTGATCGTGTTGCGCCAAAAGGTTCAAGATTCTTCAACTCCCGATCCAGGATCACTTCCACTCCAAAGATCTCAAATCATGATGCCAAGAGCTTGCTTGAATTGCTTTATCCTTGCTCGAGTAATCGGACCAAGAGGATAAGACAATGGGTCCTTAGCACCTCCTTCTCGATGTGGCACAATGTCCACGTTATTCCCTCTCCGTGCAAAGGATTTCCCTTTAAATCATCTCCTGCATCGAAAAATGTTAAATTAGAAACATTGAAAGTAGCACTAATACTATACTCACCTAGAAGATCAAGCTTGTAGGCATTACATTAACCCTCTCCAATACCATAAATGGTCCATCCCCTCGCGATTGTAACTTAGAAAGTCGTCGCTTCGGAAAACGCTCCTTTTGCATTTGAACCCAAACCCAATCGCTGGGCTCAAATATTACTTTCTTGCGCCCTTTATTGGCTTGCTTTGCATATTGCTTGGTCTTATTCTCAATATTCAACTGCGTCTTCTCATACAATGCCTTGATAAATTCGGTCTTCCTAGAACCATCTAAGTCCATATGCTCATCAATAGGCAAAGGAGCTAAATCCAATAGAGTTAAAGGATTAAAGCCATAAACAACCTCAAACGGTGTATATTTAGTAGTAGAATGTATGCTCTTGTTATATGCAAACTCAACATGTGGTAAATAATCGTCCCAAAACTTTATGACGCAACAATACCCCTAAAGTTCTATTAACTACCTCAGTTTGATCATCAGTTTGTGAATGACAAGTAGTAGAAAATAAAAGCTGTGTGTCTAACTTCTTTCATAATGTTTTCCAAAAGTAGCTAAGAAATTTAGTGTCTCGATAAAAAACAATGGACTTAGGCATGCCATGCAAATGCACAATCTCATGAAAGAACAAATCAATAACATGTGATGCATCATCGGTTCCATGACAGGGTATAAAATAAGCCATCTTTGAAAACCAATCAACAACCACATAAATAGAATCCCGACCATGCCTAGACCTAAGCAATCCTAACATAAAATCCATTGAAATATCAATCCAATGATGCTTTGGAATAGGCAAAGGTGTATACAAGCCATATGGTTTAGTTGTAGACTTAGCTTGCTTACATGCAAAACATCTCTCACAAATATGTGTGAGATTTCTCTTTTCATGAGTGGCCAATAAAAATGTTCATACAGTACTTCATAAGTTTTATTAATGCCAAAATGTCCCATTAAGCCATCATTATATGCCTCTCACACCAACAACTCACGCAAAGAACATTTAGGCAAACATAACATGTTCTCACGAAAGAGATAGCCATTATGCCTATAGAAGTTTTCAAATGCAGCGTGTTCACAAGCTTCAAACATTCTTCCAAAGTCTTCATCATTAGTATATAAGTCCTTAATATGCTCAAAACCTAGACATTTTGCTCCTAAAGTAGTTAAAATTGCGTACCTTCGAGAAAGTGCATCGACTACCACTTTTTCTCTTACCTTTCTTGTACTTAATCGCATATGGAAAAGTCTCAATAAACTCCATCCATTTGGCATATCTTTTGTTCAGCCTTTGCTATCCCTTCAAGTATTTTAAGGTCTCGTAGTCAATGTGGATCATAAACTCCTTTGGCCATAGATAATATTGCCAAGTCTCCAAGACTCGCACCAAAGTATAAATCTCCTTATCGTAAATAGGATCATTCAATGTTGCTCCACTTAATTTCTCGCTAAAATAAGTTATGGGACGTCTTCCTTGCATTAACATGGCTCCAATTCTTGTACCAGAAGCATCGCACTCTATCTCAAAAACAGCACCGAAATTCAGCAAAGACAACAAAGGAGTGTTAGTCAACTTATCTTTTAATAGATTGAACGCTCTCTCTTGCTCTTCTCCCCGTGTGAAACCTATGTGCTTCTTAATAACTTCGGTTAAAGGTGCGGCAATAGTGCTGAAGTCTTTCATGAATCGTCAATAAAAACTTGCTAAGCCATGAAAGCTATGCACCTCACCCACAGTTTTAGGTGTCAGCCACTCACGGATTGCTTTCACCTTTTCCTTATCAACCTATATACCAACAGCACTAACAACAAACCCTAGAAACACTAATTTATTAGTCATAAAAGAGCATTTTTTTTAAGTTAGCATATAATTGCTCAGTCCTTAAAATCTGCAAAACAGCTCGGACATGTTCAATGTGGTCATCAAGGCTTCGGCTATATATCAAGATATCATCAAAATAGACAACTATAAATTGATCAATAAAAGCACGCAATACATGGTTCATAAGTTGCATAAACGTGCTAGGTGCATTAGTTAATCCAAATAGCATGACTAACCACTCATACAACCCATACTTGATTTTAAATGCAGTTTTCCATTCATTCTCTTCTTTCATTCTAATTTGATGATAATCACTTTTCAAATCGATCTTAGTAAATATGCTCGCACTAGGCAATTCATCTAACATATTATTTAACCTAGGCAATCAACACACATTTACCATGACCCATCCTTCTTTGGCACCAACAAAACAGGGATGACGCACGGGCTAAGACTCTCTCACACATACCCGCGCTCTAATAGTTCACTAACTTGCCATTCAAGTTCCTTTGTCCCATTGGGATTGCTTCGATATGTGGGTCTGTTAGGCAGTGGCGCACCAGGTATCAAATCGATTTGATATTCTATGCCTCGAATCCAGGGTAACACTCCAGGAAGCTCATCAGCAAAGACATCTTTAAATTTCTGCAATAAAGACACAATAGAGCTAGACAAACTTAAGTCAAGATCGTTAGTAGTAAATAATGCCGCCTTATACAAAAGTACAAGCATCAATCAGTCCAGAATTAAAACTCTCCTCACTTCACTGGGTTTTATATTGAAATTCTTTTGCCTCTCTTTTTTATCTCTCCTTATCCCTTGGCTTTAACTACTCTTCTTCCCTTGATCTCTCCTTTTCCTTGCATCTCGATCTCTCCTCACAAACCCTCGGTTCTCTCACCTTTTCTCTTCCTCTCAGCCTCACGTTTTAGTTTCAATTGATCCTCATACACCTCACTAGGTGTCATTGACACCAAGGCATAAGTCTTTTGATTCATTACCAATGAATATCGGTTAGTGTACCCATCATGATGTACCTTCCAATCATATTACCATGACCTACCAAGTAAAACATGGCCCGCTTCATAGGTACAACATCACATATCACCTCGTCTTTATATCTTTCTATCTCAAATGGAACTAAGACTTGTTTCGACACCTTTATCTCACCACTATCATTCAATCATTGAAGTCTATATGGTTTAGGGTGTCTTGCAGTTTTTAACCCCAACTTCTCCATCATGGTACAACTTGCCACATTCGCACAACTGCCCCCATCAATAATCAAACTATAAATCTTGGCATTCACCAATCATCGTGTATGAAACAAATTATCACGTTGCTGATGTTGATCCTCCTCCTTAGCTTGAACACTAAGAGAATGCCTAACCACCATCAATTCACCCTTTGCTGTCATCTTAACATCACTATGATTCTCTAATGGTGGCATGTCATCGTCCTCTTCCTCTCTCTCACTTTCTGATTCAACATCATTATGTCCAGTTATGATCATCACCCTACTATTAGGGCATTGATTTGCCATATGACCTTGCTTAAACACTTGAAATATTTAATATCACGAGTCTTAGTGTTAGGGTTTTCAGTTTTACTTGAAGCCGTATTTGAACCAACATTGCTATCCTTCTCTTTCTCCTTCAAAGTGTCGGTCTTGGGGTTGTTTCTCTTTCAATTCGGCTTCTTATCTCTCTTCCAATGGGTTTTCCAATTCGAGCTTGAACCTCCACTACTCTTATAATTTTGGTCCAACTTCAATTGTCTCTCAACTTTGATGGTCTTGTTCACAAATTCCTCCAACTCAACATAATGTTGCAGCTCCACCACTCTCGCTATATCTCAGCTTAAACCACTCAAAAATCATGACATTGTGGCTTCACGGTCTTCTACCACATTAGCACAAATCAAGATAATCTCCATCTCCTTATGATACTCTTTCGTGCTCCTATTGCCTTGTGTGAGATTTTGTAGCTTATGGAACAAGTCTCGGTGGTAATGGCTAGGTACAAAACGGCTCATCATCACTATTTTCATCTCATCCCACGTGTCTATCGGCCTCTCACCATTGTGCCTCCTGCTAGTCACAAGCTGATCCCACCAAATTATAGCATAATCAGTAAATTCAACCACTCTGATTTTTACCTTCTTAAGCTTGGAATATCGTTGGCAGTCAAATACCAATTCTATTCTTTTTTCCCACTCTAGATACTCATTAGGATCATTCTTTCCTTGAAAAGATGGAATCTTCATCTTGATGTTGCCTAGCTCATCATCTTCTCAATGTCTAACCCATCGACCTCGTCCTCTATTCCATCTCCCAAACCGGCCATCTCGGTATTCCTCTATGTCAGCCTCAAACTCATCATCGGATTGTCGCTGCCATCTAGGTCGTGTTCTAGATTCATCTCGCTAATTTCGCGGTCTCTCTCGTTGTGGCTCTCGATCTCCGTCAAGCCTCGTCTCACATCCCATAACTCGGGTACTAAGTACTTCAAGTTGCAATCTCAACTGTTGGATGCCTTCTAAACATCATTCCTTTGTTTGGAAGCATCCTCCTTTTGATTTACGCTTTCTTGGTCGTGTGACATGATTTACCTGCAAGAAAATGTTAGAAATAAAAGAAATCTCACAAGATACTCCCTCATGTGTTTTGCTCAAGGTATTTGTCGCTCCCCCTTGTGTTTAACTCAAACTCAATGTCAGTTTTTTTTTCTCAATTAAGCTCACATACTTTTGCCTTTTACCTCTCGTATTCCCTTCTCACAAGCTTTTTATTGGACTAAAAATCGTTTTCTCACCCACCTCACAACAATCAACCAAACCACTAAGCAGGATTAAAATAATTCGTCAACCTTTCACTAATTATCATATTCAAACTCAATTTTTTATACGTTTTTTTTAATTCAGTTCGGTCCAATTAACAAACGAGTCATCTTCTCGATTCTTTTCAGTTGATATTTTTTTTTTGTTCGGCTTGCTCTTTTCTTCTTCTTTTTTGCTGAAACTTTTTTTTTGATGAACTCAAATACAATCAAGATACATTAGCACTGAAAAGAAAAAAAAATGTAGCAAGAACAATTTGGGTCTCTAATTCAGTTAAAATCTAAGATCCTAGTTCAATAATTCTCAATTTGCTAAATGAAAGTAACAAAATTAGGATAACTAGACCTTATAGAACCTAGGCTCTGATACCAGATGAAGTGAATCTGAGCGGAAGTTGATCATTTTATGAAGATCCGGAAAGTGTGAATCGCAAAACCTCAACCCTCAATCGAACCTGTGATTAGTAACCTCAGTATAAATGTGACCTGCTGACGAACTTGTTTCAACCAATCGATGTTATAGATGCCACGAACAAGAGAATTCGCTATCATGCTTGATTAGTCAAATCGACCGGCTTAAGAAAGGCCTTGATAAGGTCAAGTCCATAGAGAATTCAAAGAAGAGAAGAACCTCTCGTTGTATTACAGTAAATCATGTTCCTCCAAAGAAACCCTAAACATCCTTTTTATATGGTGTTACCCTAAACACAAAATTAGGAAAACGCCACTAGAATTAATAAAAGCGCTTAAATAAAAAACTTTAAAAAAAACATCAAAACTACTCTGAAATGCAAAAAAAAAAAACGACATCCGTCAAGGCATTAGCGGTGAATATTGATCAGCGGCTCGTTTTCTTGCAACTGACCAAATTTGATCGTGTTGCGTCAAGACGTCTAAGATTCTTCAAGTCCTGATCCAAGATCGCTTCCACTCCAAAGATCTCGAACCATGATGCCAACAGCTTGCTTGAATTGCTTCTTCCTTGCTCGAATAATCGGACTAAGAGGATAGGACAATGGGTCCCTAGCATCTCATTCTCGATATAGCACGATGTCCACATCACTAATTCAAGAAACAAAATGCCTTGTAGGTAAATAATAGGCCATAAACCGGTTCCCCTAACTCAATTCCTGGTTCTCCATCAGCTTCTCGGTTCTTAGTCCAATTTTCGATTCTCAGTTTAGGAACCGAGAACTGAGGGGTTCCAAAAAAAATGGATTTGGGAACCAGATCGGGGCACATTGGAACTTGAAATCGGATCGGTTTCCACCAGTTCGATTCTCCAATTCCTAGTTCTAGTCTAGAACCATGTTCACCCTTACGCACGGGTGCCCGCATCCTGAATTTGGCCTTGATGGATTGGTGTAAGGGCATCGAGGTCACGAGCCTCGACCTCGATAGACCTGAGTTTGGGTACGGGGGATCTGAGCATGGCTACATGGGTCGGACTTAGCATAAATTAGCTCAAGTCAAGTGCGAGTGTGGGGAACCCGAGAGCAAGCATCGAGGTCACGTGCTCAGTCTTTATGGACCTAGGCTCATGAGTTGGGGACCTAGGCACTGGCACTAGGGTCCTGGGCCCGGCCTCGATGGACTTGGGTGTGAGCATTGGGGACCTAGTTGAGGCTCAAGGAATTGGGCATGGGCATCAAAGTCACAGACCCACCCTCAGTGCACTCGGGCTAGGCCCAGGGGACCTAGTTATGGACAATGGGAACCCAATAATAAACATTACGGTTCCTATGCCCATGCATAAAGTTTCTAGCCAAGCGCCAATATCTAGTAATATTTTGAAAATTGATTTCTGATTTTTTAGAGAGGAAATCATTTTCTTAAATTTAAGCATAAATTTTTCGTTAACTAGGAAAGCATTTCCCGCTGACTCATTTTTCTAAGCAATACAAATGCTGAAAAATAAGAAAAATATTTTCTCGAAAGATGGTTTCTACAAGACAAATGGATCCTAAGTGTTATTTGACCAGTGCATTAGGCAAAGTGCCACATTATGGACCTCTTGAACCTCATTTGTGACAAAATTTTACATGGTGGGGGCCACTTTCTTCAAACTAAATGTGACTGATCTTATCTAGAATCCTTCTTGATTTGTTTTTGCACTGTGGTACTTATACGAAGTGATAGGATGCCAATACTTTAAAAAGAGGGATTAGTGGGATCATAAGCTGTAAGGATGTGGTAGCTGTTAGCCGTATTCCCTAAAGCAATCATATAATAGTTACATGTTAGGGATTTCAGTTATATTATTTATTTAATGGCAAAGATGTATTCATTCAATGTCCAATTTTTATGAATGATTCCATAACATTAATTGTGATTGAAACTATTCTTAAGGTGTTAAGAATATATGTGACAAGTTTACAGTTATTTTAAATCTTTAAACTGTTCTCAATGGATCATTGATAGGATATTAATGATCCTTTTGAGACCGATGTGCTATTAAGTTTCACCATTAAGTATTTGATACCTAAGGGAATAACGAGTCACAAGTCATTGCATATTGTGATACCTAAGCTAGAACATAAGTGCTTATATCAAACAAGTTTACTCAACATGATACACACAAAACGATTAGCAACATGGAAGCTTTTAGCATGGTCAATGTCTAATTGTTCATGCTCTAATTTTATGTAAATAACCCTTAGACATGAGGCACAGGCTTGACTTGTATGTTGGATGATATGGTTTACAAGTGCACATATTGATGCTTTGTTGAAAATTTTAATTAAAATACACGAAAAATGTTTTGGAGATACATGTATGGGTTTTGCTTCTGCTATATTTTTGATTTGTTTTTACCTATACATGTTTTTCACAAAATCCCAACAGTAGCTCCCTAATTGCCTATCAATTCCTTTAATTTCCCAAATGTTTTGCGAGAGTAATTACTAAAGTTCAGTTACTTAAAGCCAGAACTGATTCGCCATCGATTAATTTAGGATAAATCCAGGTTGGTTAATGGCTAAGAATTAGGAAAATTGTCAAATCAGTCGTAAATCTATTATACCAATACCAATTCAGTCCTAAACTTTTTAATTTTGTCAAATTAGCTCTAAACATTTACATGAAATTCCAACATAATCCTTTTGGTCAATTTTTGTTGGAAATCGCCATCAATGTGACGATTCAGTTATTGCCGGCCATCACCATGTCAGCGGTTCCGATGAAAATTAGCCAGAAGGACTGTATTGGAATTTTCTACTAAGATTCAAAACTAATTTGACAAAATTGAAAAATTTTGGACTAAAATGGCATTCGTACAATAAGTTTATGACTGATTAGATAGTTTTCCTGCTAAGATTCCATGTAGTGTTTGGAAAGTCAATTACTAGCTAAGGCTCTGTTCGTTTTGCAGGTGAACTTTCTAGATTAAGGATTTGATTAGATAAACTAAAAGTTCAAGGGTTTAGTAAAAAGAATATGCTAATTCAGAAATAAAAAAAGGACTTTTACCATTTGATTTCAAATAATATTATCTTTGAAAATGTTTAACAATGGACAAGATTGCCAACCAAATATGAAGTTTTCCCTATTTGCAAAATGACAATGTTTATAACAAAAATCCCATTTTTTAAGATGGGTGTTGTTTTATTATCTTTAAGGAAATAAAATTCTTTATATATGAGTATCAAAAATGTTAAACGTTTGTAATCGAATCATACTAAGAAAAACTGATAAATTAGCATGTTAACCTAAACGTGGATTTGGGAATAAATTGATTAAGCAAGTCAACCCGTGTAAGATACGTTTTTATCATTTCATTTTCGCATTTATACCAAACCCAAACTTGCTTAATTGCATGTTGAGCAAACATATCATGTCGAGAAATGTTGGCCCTGATTTTTGGTGAGTAAACTTTGAACTCGTGAAATACCCCACTAACTCATGGACAAGATCAGCGCTAGTTTTAGGCATAGGTGAGTGGCTCAAATGTGAAATTGCTTACACTTTATGGTATAGGGAGTCGAACATGTGTCTTGAGTTTAATCAACACACGAGTTAGATTTTTAATCAAGTCTGAAGTGATCTTGAATATCACAATTTGCAATTAGATTGAGTGATGTGGGAGGGAGGGAGAGAATCCTATTCAAGCTAAATGAGAGAGAGAGAGAGAGAGAGAGAGAGAGAGAGAGAGAGAGAGCTTTTTGAGCAAAAAGAGCAAGCAGAAAGGCCTCAGCATCAGCATCAGCATGCATTGCTATTGCTTTCCTACATGGCGCAAGTACAATTTATTTCTCGATATTCCCTAAAAGGCAAGTGACATTTGACATGTGAACCTCGTCCGGGCACAACCAAAGAACTACCATAATTAATAACTAATTAAAGTATTGACAAGATATTCACAAGAAAGGAATGGAATTGTAACGTATTGACAAGATATGCTAGAAAATTGCACAAAAGTGATGTCCACCTGGTGCATGAAGTATCAGGTGGACCAATTCGATTGGTCAAACTGATCTCAGGTCCACTAACAATCTTGATTAATCTTCATGGATTGCTTGTACATGGTGGATAGGGTTTCATGATTTCCTTTTATTCTTCCCCAACTTGGATTATTCCTCCAAAAGGTTTTGCTTTTGTGATTACAACTTCTACCAATTCCATTTGAGATTTCTGGATCATTCTTTTTGCTCCATTATTGAGCTTTCTTTTCTTATTTTAACATTTCTTCATGCTTGTCTTAAATGGACCCACCAACTCCGGTCTTGTTTTATCTTCTGAGAATTTGTACACGCCACAAGTCATTTATAAGTAAGTAAGCATGCATGCATCTTCATCCTTTTGTTTAATTCTTCAGTTGTGGGTAGTCACGACTCTATAATAGGGACAGTTCTTTTTCCATGAGCGCCCCAGCATGCTGTGGAGATTCTATTCTATCTCATTTTCTTGGTTTAACAGTGCAAAAGATTGTATCTTCTTTGATTAAACATATATTTATTAGGTCAACTACAAGCACAGGAAAAGAATATATCTAGTATAGCTATATTGTACGGTGCCCTCTAAGTACGCACCCACATGTTTTCAAAGTTTTTTTTTCTATGACGAGCAATAGTAGACTTATATTCGTTGCGTTAGTGCTGTAGTACAGCAGCAAAACCCGGCAACAGCACACATCAAAAAGTGGGTTAACACTCAACAGCAGTCAAAACATACACAAAAGCTACTCTTAAGGCCCCTTTAGCTAACTTGTGGGCAGCCACATTTGTTTCATGTCTCGTCTAGGAAAGGGACCACACTTGGGGACGGGAAGAGCTGGCCAGGAGGTCCATAGATAGTTCTGAGTGTGAGGAGCCATGTCTAGTATCGACCATAGAGTTATTTCCATCAACTGATTTGCACGAAGGTTTTTTTTTTTTTTTGGTAAAGATTTGCACGAAGGCTTTGTTCTGTGAAATTCCTAAGAACGATGATTATTGAATGATTATTAATTTGTATACTGGCTTGAGGTAAGGATTGTGAGTCCAAGCTCTGCTCTGACCTGCGCACAGAATAACCAGTTGAGGTGTCCGATTTTGTCGCAAAAGAATTGTGTGGGAATCAACTTTTCTTCTTCTGTTGTTCTTAATTTCTTAGATTGGCCGATTATCATATCCTAATGATTAATGCCACTCCTCATCGACTCTGCTGTTAGTATTCAAGTATTTCGATTGTTTGAGTTAGTAGAGGGATGTGAATGTGGAAAGAAAAAAAATAGAGGAACTAGGATCGACTGGGTAACCTTATCTTTTACAAGGAAGCGAAAAACCCTTGTTTATAGTGATCATTGAGGGTCGTTCATGATTGGCACACCAAGGAGGGGATGGTGGCGGCAGCCACTGATGGAGAGGTTGGCGAAAAGGGGGCACCCATGCCCTCTTCTTGATCCAACGAGGATATATACTTAGGCGCAGTGGTTATGCCATTATTCTCAGACAATTAGGGTTAATGTCATTCTTATAGTTTTGCTGGAATAAAGGAACCGTCGATCATTTGAGTCCCTAGAGATCTTGCCCTCATCGCACTCAACACTTGATCCAAGAAGAAGCCCGTGTCAAGATCCCTTACCGTAATAGTCAGCTAGGGTTGCCCGGTCTTATTGTCTCCGCCGGTCATGTAGCGCCACGCCGTCCGCTTGCCCCAACCCCCCTTCCCCTTCTCAGTCGTGCTAGAGGGTCTTTTTCTGGTTTTGCGAAGAAAGGAAGTTTTGCTTTCAAAATCAAGAATTGAAGAAGTCAAAAGTAAAAAAAGAAAAAAAAAATCTCAATTCCAAATAATTTGTCCCATGGTCGAGACCTAGAATCTTTCTTACCCTAGTTTGGGGTTCATTACTACAATCAACATCTTAACTCATTCTAGGAGTCACCACTAATTAGTTCTAGATCGATTAGGAGCTTAAAAGCCTAGGTGTTAGAGCGAAATAAACTAATCACTCAGGCTATATTTGATCGTCGGATAAGATAAAATCGAATAAAATATAGATTGCATAGGACAACAATTCAATATATAATATCTTATACGGTGTATGGTAGATACTGGATATAACACAAATATAAACACACCTAAATCAAATCTCAATCTTTTCACTCCTCCTTCCTCTATTTCAAGTCTGAGACGCATTCTTCTTCCTTCTCGCGATTCCACCTAAAGAATTTGCTATGTTTATTTATCACTTTTTTAGACCTTGTCGCTTTACTTAACTTTTACTCTATGCTAACCGGGGCAACGTATCTAAGTGTTATCGCAACCCTCCCAAAGGGGTCTCCTTTCAAGGCCTCAGTGAAGATTTAGAGATTTTTACTTAAAAGATGGTCCAGTTGGAGGCCCTAAAAGACGGTCTTAAAGACTTCATCTTTTTCGGTAATTTAAAACAGTCCATCAATTTTAAGTGTGGTCTCTCCCAATCCCATATCTCACATGACATTCAGACATTTTTTATTCTTTTAAGCTTATGTGTTACTAGGAGTTGCTACTAGCCATTATTGGGAGTCGACTAGAACCCAAACTCATGGGAGGTTTGTCTCATTTTCTACAATCAAAGAATTCTAGGAACAAGGATTTGTTTATGCTAATATTTCTATTAGCACCTTTTCGGTATCCAACTAGTTGGTTGTTTTCTAAAGTGATCATGACATCTTCTTTTTCCATTTATGAACCTTCTCAAATTTGCTAAGTGTTATGTCCAAAAAAAAAAATCTGCTAAGTGATCAAGCAAATGTTTTTGTTGAAATTTTAATTAAAATTTCAAGCTGATCTTAATCTAGTTCTAGAAAAGGAAAAAAAACAAACAATTTATTGAAAGACTGTTTGAGAAATAAACACCCAATGAATTGAAAGCTTTCATCTAAGTGCAAGAAAGAAAAACCCGATGCAATATGGGACAAAGAATATTATATGGCCTTCTTTATTGAGCCTCTAGATATGATCCCTCGGAAGCTTGAAACTAGAGACTAGAACCCATCAAATATGATTCTATTTCTAATTATTTTCATTAAAGGTGAAGCTAGACTAAAATAACTTAACCATTTATTTAAAGGTGAGGCTAAGTCTAATTTGATTTTATTAGCTAAAGCCTAAGCTAATCATCCCAGAAATGTCTAAACTAGCCTAACTAAGACTACACTAGTCTAAACTATTACAAGAGATCCAAAGACCGGAACGGACATCGGTCTACCATCACCACCGATTCTATTCAGCTGCCGCCTCCTTAGGCCATCGCTCTCGGCCATTATCTTTTGGGTGTCGGTTTTGTCATTCGCTCATTCATTCAATCATGCACAATATGCACTCAAGAAAAACAAGCAATCAGCAACATTCACATCAAATCAACATTCAATTTGCCTTGGGATCGGCTTAAAAAATAATCATGCAATTCAATTATCCCAAGCCACCTCTTAATCCACTCGGTTTATTAATTAAGATTAGTGACATTTAACCCTCGCTTGTCTTTACATAGCAAAATCGCTAATTACATTCTAGTCAACCCACTAATCTACCCGTCCATTGACATGCATCACGGGCCTAATAATACATCTAGAAATCACATGCAAGGCCTAACTAAACATGCAATTAAGCCAATTGGCCTTGAACAATCATCAATCAATTAGTGAGCCAAATTGGATCGCTTATTCCATTGTGAACAGATTCTGGAAAATTATGATTTGAATCAGTTAATTTTACAAATGAAGTCCAATTAAGATGATTCAAGCATCTCTAGAAAGCTTAGGATGTGTAATTCGAAGTTCATTAAGACCACTTGATCCGGTACTGACACAAAAGACCTGAGATTGACCAATTGGACCCGACGGTCCTAATATCGACCCATTTTGGCAAAATGCAGGAAAATAACAAACTAAGTCAAAACGGTTTCAAATTTTACAGGCAATTAGTGCTAACCGTCTATTTTGACTTTCGTTGTTTGACTCTTTACAATTAAACCCTTTAACTATTCCAGATTTGCAAATTACTCTCGGAGACTCAATTGAAAACAGCTTTATAGGCCAAAACGACCTTATTCGATTTATCACATGTAGGGACCTCTAGACTTTGCCAAAATGCCCCAAAAACTTTCCAATCTACCATTTAAGACCCTAACGGACAACTTTTCAAATTTGAATTTTTGCCAAAAACTCCTTTAGCTATTTTATTTTTGTAAAACAAATTCAACGAAAAATGATGTCAATTTTCCAGAACAAGTGCAAAATGTTTTTGCTACTTTGAAGATGCAAAATTTTCGATCAAATGAACTCGGAATTTTTCAAAAATTATATCATGGCAAAGCGCCCTATCTATATTTATAGTGATATCTCATGAAGACTTACAAATTTCTGACTCTAAAATTTCCTAAAAATCGAAGAATGCATAGAGGTTAAATCAGCTCCGAATTTTGGATTTTCACAAACACGATCAAACTTGTAACTAAGTTAAATCATGCATCTACAAACCTATTTCCAACACATTCAAGCTACATTCTACCTTGTTCATGAACATTCAACAAATTTCCAGCGACTTTAATCTTCATTCATCCATGATCAACATCAATCACTTAAACATTTATCTAACATGTCTAAAATCAACCTCGAATTCATTCCTTAACATGATTTTCTAACATTCCCCAATCAAATCAATTTCGATCATCAAAATTGAATAGTCAAGTAGGCAAGAGGAGCTTCGATCGAAGCTACCTAAGAAGGTATAACATACAACTCTTATTGAAATTCAACAATCAAATCAAAAACTATACTAAAAATCCTAGGGTTTAATATCCTAATCATGCAATCCAATGCAATCAATTCATTCAATATCGAAATTGGCATAAAAAAACCCTAAACATGCTCGGCTAAAGAGGAATTGATTCATGAAAATTTTCCTAAACATGAAATGTAATAATCATTTAATGAAATTGAACTAACTCTAGAATTAGTTGTTTTATTTGACTTTTCGAAATTTCCTCACATACTAGCTTGATAATGATCATTATTGATATAATCAACCTCGAACATCCTCAGATGATCATAGAATCAAACATCAAAACGATTGAACTTCTACCTTGATAAATGAGGATTGGTGATCGGCCAAGGGAATTGTGCTCCAACGATGGACTTCGAATGACTATTTCAAATAGCTCTAATCACCTCAAGGCTATGGAGAAGCCTAGGATGATCGATGATCGTCGCACAACAACACTGGTGGAAGATCGTTGAAAAATGGTTGGCCGCAGACAAGAGCAAGCAGCTGATAAGGCCTCACGTGTGACACGAGAGAGAGAGAGAGAGAGAGAGAGAGAGAGAGAGAGAGAGAGAGAGAGAGAGAGAATGAACTGAATAACGAGAGAATCCCCAAAAAAATGGAGGGAAAAATGTATATACAGCCTTAAAAGTTTGAATTTTGGCCCTAAGATCAATCCAAGGGCTGAAATTGATTCCTTAATTGCTAAGGTTATTCCTCATTGGCCGATTTTAGGTCACTAGGCTAGGTGACATGTCATAATGTATGGCTAAGATCAATGCATAGATGAATGGCTACAATTTTAATGCTCACATGGAATGATGAATTGGCTTAGGCATATTTTACTAATTTTCAAAGGGCATTTTGGTAATTTCTAGGCAAAGGAGAGAGAGTGAAGCGAGCGGCTGTCCTTATGTGCCACACGACTCAATTGAACCGGCCGATCCAATAGGTTTTATCGATTTTAATCTGATTAGGTTCAATTGGATGCAAATTGAATCAATAATTTTTTACCAGGTTGATTTGATATATTTCAATTGTTCAATTTTTCCCTAAATTTCATAGTTTGACTTGGAATTTCTCTATTTGATTGTATGAGATTGGGTTCAAATTGGTCAAATTGAATTGGCCCAGTGTGAATTGGATTGAGTAATCATGGGCGAAACGCTTTACTATACCCCAATTGCATTAATTTCCTTAAACTTTGCCATAGGTATAGCCAACTGCATCCCAATTGATTCAATTTAGTCAAATTTGTGCCTAACTCAATTGACATGGTTCTTGTACTTAATTCCCAAAATTGATTTCAATTGGGTCAACCTAGTTCAAACTGGATTAGCTTAGTCCAATTGAATTGACTTGTGGCACTTCAATCTCCCAATTTCTTCTTTGTGGCACTACGAGTTAGGCCATAATATATAATTGAGGCTTAATTATTAAATTGAATCTCAACTAATCAGTTGGACCTTACTCTAACAAGAGTCAAAATGAATTGGGTCAATTGGATCGAACTATCTTGAATTTCTCAATTACTAGTCCACTATTTTGGTCAAATTGAGCCGAATTGTTGTGCTCTTGTCAAAATTGACAATGGAATCGAGTTAATTAGACTCAATTGGACTCAAAGCGGGGTAATCGGCATTACTCAAGAATTAATCAAAACCCCTAATTGGCTCGAGGGAAATTAGCCTCCAACTGGGAATCTCAAAGTTAGGTTGACAATTAAATGCACAATGATCTTCGAATCAAATGTCATGGAGGAAATTTTCTTAAAAAATGACTAGAAGACAATTAATTTTGAATTTGGCCATTTAGAAATCGAAATTATCAATTTGGGGAAAAGTCCATTTCAGATTTACTTTTGTAAAATTGATGAGCTAAAAGTCAAATTAAAGTAAAAAGGAGTTGATTTGATGATTTTATAATTTCTTTTATTTTTTTGGAAAAAATTGACCAAGAGTTGACTTCAATGGTTGGCCAAAAAGTCAACTCTTAAGTCTTCCTTTGATTATTGATGAAATCAATGTCTCAATTTAGACTGAATATAGTAGAACTTTAATTTTTTTCAAAATAATACTAAAAGGACTCTTTTGGACAAGACACAGGCTCTGTCGTGATAAGGGACCCCTAATTTCAATTTTTACCTTTATAAGACTTATCGGCTGAAAATCAGGTGTAAACAAGTATTTCCTAGCTAAGCTGCTATTAAGACCACTGGCTGTTGTCACGCCACGCCTTTACGGGCACACTAAGGAGGCACTTCCATTTGTCACGAATGGGGAAACTGCCCCCGAATGAGCTACTAATGTCCGATATGAATATTTTGCTCGAATGTTCCATAAATATCTCATCACTAGACAAACGGGGGGCTTCTCCCAGACCATACCTCATGTGATAGCAGGTTATGATTTTTTTAATCATTCTATTTAATCTAGGTTTTTGATTTGGAGTCACCACTGGTCATTATTGGTAAGTTGACTAGAAACCTGATTGGGGTATAGGGGAAATATCACGATTATGTGAACTAGAAATTCTAAATACGGAGACTTGATTATACTAATAATCCCGAGTCGAGATCCTTAACGCCCTTTTGGTACCTAAAATGATATGATGCATCTAACGTTTCACACAAGTTTCCAAGGTCTATCCACTAATTCTAACTATTCTAATTGTGGGAATTCAATCAATCAACATAAGTAGCACAATCAATTGCAATCAAACAAAACAATCCTTATTTGGGTCTCTAAAATGAAACCAATTCAAAACACCAAAATCCTAGTAAAGCCCTAAAAGCTTATTCATTTAATGATATGTGTTGTTTTACGGTTAAAGGTTTTTTTAGGGGTAAAAACCCCTAAACTAAGGATTTTCTAAAAATACTGGTTATGAATCTCTAAAAATTATAATTTCACTTACAAAGGTTGGCCACAATGTTGTTGGGTCATTCTGTGAATTTTTGAAATTTTTTACTTTTTTGTGAAAAATATTTTTGAAAATTATCCTTCCCAAGAGCTAATTTTTTTATTTTCCGAAATTTTCTTGAAATTTTTAAATTTTTTTATGGATTTTTCGAATTTTCCATTTTTTTATTTTCCTAAATTTTTCACTTTTTTGTGGATTTTTTTGAAAATTTTTGAATTTTTATGAATTTTTGAATTTTTTTTAGAATTTTCCTGATTTTCTAAAATTTTTAAATTTTTATTTGTTTTTAAAAATTTTCCCACCAGGGTTGAACCGAACCGAACCGGTTTAGATCGATCTAATCGAATTAGACCAGCCATCACTAGCACTAGCACCGGCCAGAGCCCCGACAAGCACGACGCCAAAACGACATTGTTTCTTGACTTTCTTCTCTTCGGCATTTCGCCGAACACATGGTGTGCATGAATCCAGTGTAAAGGTTTTTGAGGCCACCAGTTCAAGCTTAATTCCGACGAGTTTTTGACATGCTAAGGTTCCACACCAACCTCTTATCATTCCCTAACCATCTAACCTTCTCAGTTTGTCGCCAGAGCACTATCGACCGTAAAAACTGATTCCAAAAGACCTAACCTAAAACTAACCAAAAAGTTTTTCTGACTTTTTGATAATCACACGATCCTCCCTAGCCGTCTAAATCAATCAAAAAACAATGTTCAAAACATCAAACAAAGATCAAGGAAAGCTAACTTGAATGGCCTACGGCAAAAGGAGGCTCTCCGGTGAAGTTCAAAAGCTCCAACAAGGTTTAGTAATGGCAGCCGACTCGATTTTATGCATATTCAACCATTCAAAATGCAAGCAAGCAATGAAAATGTGATTAGAACATGTTTTAAGCATCTAACATGGCAAAATCGCAAAGAAGCACACATGATTAAGCTAAAACCTATTTTAGAAATTTTATTAGACTATGAGCATGATCAAACTTTGCCTTCTTCGTTTGAGCTTGATTCTGAATTTCTGAACCGAACGGCGACTGTCAAGTCCTTCCCTGTCACTTGAACTTCAAGACGGTGGCTTTAGCTTCGCCGGAGTAGCTCTGGACATGCTCGTCGAACTTGATTTTCAGGCATTGGCAATTAGCTTTGGTACAGGTTTTCCAGGTGAGGAGGTTCACCATCGAAGCTGATTTACCAACGTTTTTCTCACCAAAAAAACACCAATCACTTGGTCCTTGGAACCTCAACACACCTCTCAAGCTCAGACTCTCTCTTTCTCTCTCTCAATAAAATCGTCGAACACCCTCTATGCCTGAATAATGATTTTTTCTCCTTTTTGTAGATCGATTTCCTGACCAAAGTTGGTTATCATCGACCTCCGAATTGGTTATAACGAATTTCCGGTGCCAGCTGAAGATTCTCCAGCTGGAATCGGAGTTTAACACGTGCTGTATTGATCGGATTCAATCAATAAAGTCACGGGGCAAAAGATATTTTGTTGGTTTTTATCACGTTCTGGACGAGTCGGGTAAAGAAAGAGACCAACCCGGGCTAGGTCGAGTTGACACGACCAACCCGGTAGACCCGAGTTGATATAAAATCACAAATTAAACCCGATTTTGACTCAATTTTTTCAGATTTAACTTCAAAATTGAATTCCTTGGCACATTTTGCATCAAAACATGAGATTTTCCCTAATTTTTGTTACAATTAAACCAAGAATTCCCAAATTTTAAAATCCAGGTCACTAGAGTTCTATTCAATCTAGTACCTAAATGACCTGATCGAGCAAAAATGATGCCAAAATTGGATTACCCATGATTAATTAACCCTAAAAATGATGGTCTCAAGGTTCAACAATTTCAAATTGATAATGATCCCCAATTTGGGCATAAAATCCCTAATTTTCAATTGGATTTTAGGGCTTTTTTATTTCTTTGATAAATTGTGTAATTGGACTGACCATTATATAATTCAAGGTTACAAAATCATTTGTTGTGAAGATATTATAGCCTAGAAATGACTAGAAATGACTCAATTGAATGTTTTATTTAATTTGGGCTTTTTTTTTATCCAATTTTGGGAAAAACACATTCTCAATTGAAATTTTCTAAAATTGATGATGTATTAATGAAATTAGATTCAAAATAACACTAATGGCTATTTTTATGGAATTTTTGGATTCCATTTGCTTTTTTCATGATTTTCTCTATTATTTTGACTAAAAGAAATTAAGGAAAAATTCAGGAAAATTATAAAAAATTTATTTTTGGTTTAGAAATAGGTTCCTAAGCTTGGCCAAGGTTCCTAATCCTAATTTTGTAATTTTTGGAAAAATTTGATAAATAGGCTAAAAATTAGGTGTCAACAGGTGTCTCTCTTTATGATTGAGCTCGTCAGAGGTTAGTCTCAAAGACAAGATGACACTTGAGTTTTTAGCCAACTCTATGGACAAAACAAATGAAAATTTCACAACAACTGATTATGATTTGCCTAATAGCTTCTCACTAGTAGGACTTAAGATTTGCCTAATAGCTTCTCACTAGTAGGACTTAAGATTTACCTAGAGGCTCCTTGCTAGTAGGACTTAAGATTTGCCTAGCAGCTCCTCGCTAGTAGGACTTGGAAATTTGCCTAGTGGCTTCTTGCCAAAAGGACTTAGAAATTTGCATATTGGCTCTTTGCCAGTAGGACTTAAGATTTGTCTAGTGGCTCCTTGCCAATAGGACCTAGGATTTGCCTAGTGGCTCCTCGTCAGGAGGACTTAAGATTTGTCTAATGGCTCCTCACTAGTAGAACTTGATAATTTGCTTGGTGACTCCTTGCCAGCAGGACTTTGTATGGTTTTTAGTTGACTAAAAACTATTAAAACGCGGTTTTAAGTTTACCACCAACTGTTTGAAAACTTGATTTTAAGTTGACCAAAAACTATTTGGAATGTGGTTTTAAGTTTACCACCAACTATTTGAAAACTTGATTTTAAGTTGACCAAAAACTTTTTGGAATGTGGTTTTAAGTTTACCACAAACTGCTTGAAAATTTAGTTTTAAGTTGACCAAAAACTATTTGAAACGTTTATTTGGAAACATGCATTCTTTGTGCTAATGCATTCAGACAATCAAATTTCCTTTCTAAGGAGTTATTTGAGTAAATTGCTTACAATCTTTCAAGACATGTTTGAGATAAACCTGGTCTTTTCTTCACTAATTGAAATGGGAATCATCTTGAGACCCTCAATCATCTCTCTTAATCGATCCTTAGGTACTTGGAAATGTTCGTAATGTATACAATCCGATTGATCCAATAAGGTTTTTCAAAGGATTGTAATGTAGACTTGGTCAATGGCTATTCAAATGATAGGAATTTTAAGGTCAAGAAAAGAATTTCATCATATTTTTTCGATTCACTTCGGGTCTACAAGTTAAGTACCTTGAAGACAAAACAAGACATTATTGCATATATTCCATTGAGCGATGATTTTTTATCAAAAAGTCATGTTTTCACTCTCAACATCCGAATTTGAAGAATCTTTGAGGAGAGGTTGTAATGTTAGTATTAGGTAGGCTCAAAGGGTTCATTTGTTTTTTAATTCAGAGCTTTTGTGAAATTGGTAATCTTCTTGACATCACCACCCATTTTCCTTTTGTTCTCTATGAATCTTTTCTCTTTCATGACCACAAGAGTCCTCTAAAAACTCATCGTGATCTTTTTCCTTTTTTCTTTTTATTGTACTGCTTGTTATGATCTTTTATCATTTTGAGCTTTCTTTCGAACTCTCCTTTTGTTTTCTTCATTTTCTTGGACATTTGGCCTTGTTTTTACCACACACACTGCTTTTTCATGCCCCTAATTCTTTGCATTTTCTAAAATTTTTGGCTTTCAACCTTTTTGAGTTCTAAGGACTCTGTGCCATGCCTTTTGTTTCTTATTTATTCAAAGTGGATCATATGTTCATGCTCCAGTGTAAAGAGATGATCACCAATTTAGGGTTTTGAAATGAATATTCAGGCTTAATTGGGCTTTGTAAAAGGTAATGTGTTTGGGGATAAGAAATCAAATGTTCTTCTTCCTCTTGGGATGTTGCAAGCTTCCATATGACCTCACCCTAAAGTTATCACATAAAGATTGATGCAAGTGTATGCAATAAAATCTTTATTGATCCTTTTCTCCAAAAACGTCGACCACAAACCTCCTAGTTTGTCCAAACGTGGGGTGGTTCTTAACACGATTGTTTTGAAAAACTTCTCAACTGTTTAGGCTTAAGTTTGGTTTGCAAGGGATAATCATGTGCTTGGGTTAGTGAAACGATTGTCTCTCATCATTTCAATCCATGTAATCATTGCGAACATCCTCTATCTCCTTCGGATGAGGTTTTTCTCACTTTTAGCACTCATTCTTTCATTGCACTTGAGTGTATAGGGGACGTGTTTGGTCATGGCTTACCTTTCATCATTTGAAGGTCTTTTCATTAGATTTTTTTTCAAACGTTTTCTTTGAAATCTTCCAAAGCTTTTTGTCAAATAATCCTTTTTTATGGAATTCTGATGCACAGTGCACACTTAAAGAATGCGTGTTTAAAAACTTTTTTGGTTGAAACTATTTAAAATGATCTTTAAAACAATCTGTTTTGTTTTGTTTAGCTTTCACGTCAATCCACTTAGGAAAAAGCAGTTTAATCTTTCCAGAAAAGTAAACTCTTTAAAACTAAAATTGTTTTGTTTTTAAATTCTTGATCGTTTTGATGATATTCCTTTTTGACTTGATGAAGGTCCTACAAAATTAGAAATCAAGTGTTAAAATTTATTTGAGCAATTCTTAACAACAATTGGAACGATTATTGCCAATTTTATTATCTGTTTCCACTTTGATTCCACTGGGATTTTCTTTTCGTTACTTTCTATCTTTGGGCTCCCTGAGGATGACAAAAAGTAAGAACATATTAAAAGATGACATCAAAAAATGGAAATTGGGAACGATACTTTCTTTATCTCTTATTAACTCCGTTGAGGGTTTTAGAGATCTTTGATCATCTTAAACTCCTTTTACTTTATTTTGCAAAGAAGAACAAACATATTTATGAAATGCATGATATGCATGAAATGCATATGTTCTAGAGTGACCCAAATCATTTCATTTCATGGGTAGAATATCTTCACAGCATTTGCATTTCCATGATAAGTCAATTCTATTCCAACCATATCTACATGAATCAATGATCCTCTAGGAAGAACTTTCTTGATAACATATGAACCTTCATAATTTGGAGTGAATTTCCCATGGAGATCTGAATTATTGGGAACGACTTTCTTCACTACCAAATCTTCTACCTTAAAATGCCTTAGTTTCACTTTTCGATTAAAGGATATGGCGACTCTCGACATAAAGCCTTTAACCTCTTTTCATCAATCATGTTGAGTTGTTCACATCTCGGCTGAATCCATTTGGCTTTGAAAGCTTCAATTGATATAATATCCTTAATGAAGGAATTTCCACTTCAATGGGTAATACTGCTTTCATTCCATAAACCAAGGAAAATGGAGTTACCCCAATTGATGTTCGAATTGAAGTTCGGTATGCTATTAGAGCATATGACAACCTTTCATGCCAGTCACGATAATTCTTAGCTGTCTTGGATAATATCTTCTTAATGTTCTTGTTTGCTACTTTCACTGCTCCATTCATTTGTGGGCGATATGGGGACGAGTTCAAATGTCAAACGTGAAAATGTTCAAGCAAATCATCCACAATCTTGTTATTTAGATTTGAGCCGTTGTCAGTAATGATAGCTTTTGGAACTCTATATCTGGCAATAATGTCTCACTTAATGAATCTTGCGACGTTTTTTACGATGACATTTGTGTAGGAATTTGCCTCAATCCACTTGGTGAAATAATCAATTGCAACCAAGATCAAGCGATACCCATTTAAGGCATTGGGGTTGGTTGGACTAATCATATCGATGCCTCACATTGAAAATGGCCATGGCTCTGACATTTGATACAGCTCATTCGGTGGCGCATTGATTCTGTTTCCGTAGATTTGACATTGATGATAACATGTCACATATTAGATGCAATCCGTTTCTATTGTCATCCAATAGTATCCCAACCTCATGATCTTTTGGACTAGGAGATGGACATTCATGTGTGGCCAAATTCGCCTTCATAGATTTCTTTCATAATCTGTTCAGCTTCTTTAGCAATGACACATCTTAATATGACTGAATCAAATGATTTCTTATAAAGAGTTTGCTCATTGAGGAAGAATTTGGTAGCTATCTTATTTATAAACTTTCTGTCACCTAGTTGGTTTCCTCTAAGAAATTCTTCAGTTTAGAGATATTTCTTAATGTCATGGAACCATGGTTCATTATCAAACTCAACTTAAATCACCATGCAATGAGTTGGTTGTTCAAGAATGTCGATTCTCAGTGGCTCTACATCCATACCATCTTCAACTTGTAGTAAGAATGACAACGTAAATGATTCTGAGCTCTTAGAAGATAATCAAATGTTATTTCTTCAAATTCCTCCACCATTCCTTTTAAGTATTTATGATAGGGTATCAACTTGGTATATTGAGTTTGCCACTCACCAGTTGTTTGTATTATGATGATTATAGAATCTCTATATAAGTGCAATCTCCTTACCTTTATTGAGAGGGCTAATTGTAAGCCAAGAATACATGCTTCATATTCAGCAATATTATTAGTGCATGGAAATGTCAATTTTGCAGATACTAAATAATGTTGGCCTTCTGGGAAAATCAATACTGCCCCAGTTCCTAATCCAGATAAATTGATTGCACCATCAAAATATATGGTCCACTTATTGTTAACCAATGCTAATATACAATTGTCAAATCGTTCCTCCTTAGGATTAGTAGTGTTCTGAGAATTTTCTGCCAACATGTCCGTTATTGCTCGTCTCTTGACTGATTTTTGTGGTGAACTTCTGATATCAAATTCTAATAACAAGACTTGCTACTTTGTTAACTTCCTAACCAAAGAGGATTTCTCAAGCAAATACTTGATTGGGTCATTTTCAATCACTAGCGAAATTTGATGATGAATGGTGTATTGCCTTAGTTTGTGCAACACCCAGATCAATGCAACACATGCCTTTTCCACTGCTGAGTAATTCATCTATGATATTGTGAACTTCTTACTCAGGTAATAAATGGCTTGTTCCTTGCCATTGTCTAATCTTCTTTGGACAAGAACTGCTCCTAACGACTCATGGTGAATTGTCAAATATAAGATCAATGGAATCCCAGGGATTAGTGGTACAAGGACTGGCTGACATACCACATATTCTTTGATCTTTTCAAAGGCTCGTTGACATTCTTTGTCCTATTTCACTTTAGCATTTTTCTTCAGTAGTTTGAAGAATGACTTTGTAGTTTCAGAAAGCTGATATATAAATTGAACAATGTAATTTAATCGCCCCAATAAACTTCTCACCTCTTTTACTGGAGAAGGAGTCTTGATATCATATATTGCCTTGATCTTTGAGGGATCTATTTCGATGCCCCTACAACTAACCACAAATCCTAGTAATTTGCTAGATTTTACTCCAAATACACATTTATTGGGGTTTAACCTCAACTTGTATTTTCTGAGTTTTTCAAACAATTTCCGAAGCACTTTAAATTGATCTTCTCCTTGTTTGGATTTTGCAATCATGCCATCCATATATACTTCAATTTGTTTCTACATCATATCGTGGAACAAAGTTACCATTGCCCTATAATACGTAGCACCAGTATTTTTCAAATCGAAAGGCATCACTTTGTAACAGAATGTGTCATATGGCGTAATGAAGGACGTTTTCGCCTTATCCTCTTTCTTCATAAGGATTTGATTATATCTAGAAAAGCCAACCATGAATGAAAATGTTTCAAATCCAGTAATATTATCCACTAGTGCATCGATATGTGGAAGTAGTACTATATCCACTAGATATGGTACTACTTCGATGAATCTAATTTTAAGTAGATTCATCATTTCCTCTTGAAACAGCTTGGAGGGTTCAGGAAAAGTTTCCTTGATGTAGATCTGATAATAAGGAAGCTCCTTAGTTTTATCCTTTCATATTGATGGATTAATAACATGATCATCTCGGCTTCCATAGCCTCTATGGTTCTTTTGACCTCGGCCTTGACCTCCCTGGTGATTATTAGAGATCTTTATAATGTACCTACTCTATGTCTCTTCTTCGTAGTAAGTGGGATGATAGATTCCTGGATCCCTTGGGCTTTTGACCCAAGTCCGTCCCCAGGAGTGAATCCATATTGTCATAACACATTCCCCAACTTAATAGATGATGTTGAGAGTTATGGGGATGTTATGATACTTCTGGCGGGGATTTGCACTATCGAAATCGTCTCAAAGGAATGATAGATTAGTTTCTCTTTCACCTCGCGTTCAATTTATGGTATTGCACTTTCCTTGTAAGTGGTGAAATCTATATCTCCATGTTCAGTGATCATTTTGTCGTTAATAACAAATCTAACCTTCTAATGAAGACTTAAAGGGATAGCACCGGCCATATAAACCCAAGGCCTTCCCAGTAACAAATTAAAAGTTCTCGGAATATCCACCACTTGAAAATCAATTAAGAAGGGTACAGGGCCTACACTTACCTCGAGCTCGATATCGCCAACGACATCTTTCTTCATTCCGTTAAACGAACGCACAATTACCTTAGAGGGTTTAATAAACTCTTCACTAATCCCCAAGCAATGCATTGTGCTCGGAGGACACAAATTAAGTGCAGAGCTATTATCAACCAACACATGTGATACTTCTTTGCCCCGGCATCTGACGGCAATGTATAGGGTCTTATTGTGTGAACATCCGTTTATCGAGAAATCCTCATCAGAGAAAGTGATATGATCTTTCAAAAGAATAGTACCAACGAAATCCTCCAATTATACTTCGTTGTACTTCATTAAGAAGTTTATAAGCACTATTTAATGACTCTATGAGGTTTTAAAGAGATCTAGCGAGGAAATTTATGCCGGCATTTTCCTTAACTGTTCAATTACTTCATACTTGCTTGTTTTCATGATTGATAGCAATTGTTTTATATCCTTTTCAGTTATCCCTTTCTTTCATGATCACCCTCCTTATGGACATAGCACCTTCCCAATCGAGTTATGGCATCTACTTCTTAAAATGCGTAATCCCAGGGCATGCACTTAGTGTCAAACTTTTCTTTTAGAGGCAAAGTAATGATCACAAGCTATCTCCTTTTCCTCGATCATTAGTTGATCAATTAGAAGTTGAATGGTAATTGGTTCAACACAACATTTTTCTTCCTCATACTTATCCACTTTATCAAGTTTGATTAGAAATGGTGTGACCATGGATACTATGCTTCTGTCGGCTTCATCGGCATCCATTCCACCCTAACCAACAAGTGTAATTACTTGAAGGAGGCGTACATTTGACACGGTAATTGTACCGGCCACTATCTTGATCCAAGAAGTCCATAACTTCACTTTGTTTCCGTGCTTAGTAAACAAACCGCCTATCTCCTCGGCGAGTCTTTTTCTTCTCTTTCTCCTCTCAATCTTCCTTTTCCTTGAGACTTAGTTTGTTAATAGAAACCTCGTCTATGCCGTCCCATTCGTCAGGCATGATAACTTCATTTTTAAATGCCCATAGAGGAGGGATGCATTTGACATAGTAGTTATATTTGCCACTGGCCTGACCAAGTAGGTGAACAGTTTTACCCTACTTGAGTAATTCTTGAGTAAAACGATTTTCGCCCTAACGAACCTTTTCTTTCTCTTTTTCATATTGATTCGTTTCATCTTTGAACGGAATTTGATTCTCATGACTCAGCTCATCATCCATACTGCCCCAATCATCAGGCATAGTTACTTCATTCTTGAATGCCCATGGTGGTGAAGTATATTTTACTTGAAAGTTATATTTACCAGAGTCTTCTCCTAAGTTGTCTATAATTTCACCTTTTAGAAGTGTTTCACGACGAAAATGGGCATCCCCTAATCGAGAAGCTTTTAGCAAGGCTTCATATTCATCTTCATCATCAAACCTAATTATTTATTCTTCACCTCTAATCATGTTTACCGCATTATGCTCAGGAAGAGGATTATGATGTACGTTTGGTTCGGGCTCTTGGAAGTTAAGTGTCTTCTTGTCAATGAGCTACTGAACCTTATATTTTAGAGTGGGATAATTATCTACGTCATGTCCCCTTTTTCTCATATAGTATGCACAGGTTTTTTATTCATCATACCAAGAAAACCTTGCAGGATTGTCTCTTGGCACCTCTTTTGCCACCAAATGCCTTTCTAGAAACATCGATAATAGCTTTGATAGGGGTCGCGACAAAAGTGTGAATTGCCTTATAGTTCTTTTCTTTGGCTCAAACTACCTTGAGTTCTTCCAAGCGATGTTGGATTGCTTTGAAAATGACGTCTGATGAATGTTCAAGCTAGACACCATAGATACCTCACAAACAGGCTCTTTGTCTTTCCTCCCATGATAAGGCCTTCGTATTGTTGTTTTTTGGACTTTCTTCTCTTTCAATCCCCACTCAATCCTTTCATCCACTTTTACCAGCATGGTGAATGTGTGACAACCTGACACATGTAGCTTGTCATAATATTCAACTGGCAATGATTTCAAAAAGAGCTCAATAAGCTCATCCTCGCTTATGGCAAATTTTACTTACGAAGTGACAGCTTTTCATCTCTGGGCATAAAGCTCGAAACCTTTCATTCTTTCGTTTCTCCATTCTGACGAGATTCTCCCTAGTTGAGAGTACTTCAACATTGAATTTATATTGGTGGAGGAATTCTCTAGCCAAATGATCCCATTCCATGAAATCTTCTATGTCAAGAGCAGTGTACCATGCTAGGGCTACTCTTCTCAAGCTATCTTGAAATGTGCTAATAAGAAATAGCATGTTATCCGAATACATTGCCATCTTGCGAAAATAATACTTCAAATGGCTTTTGGACAGCCAATTCTATCATATTTACTTATGAACTCTGGTTCTTTATAATTTTCCAAAACAACTGCTTTTGTATATGGTGAGAATTTGTTGAACCTTTGAAGTTCATATACCTGACTTACCAAACATTCTTCAATTTTAGCCAATCTTTTGGACTCTTCCTCATCCTTTACTTTGGATGTCTTCTTAGCTAAATCGTCTTTTTAGCTAGATCGTTTTCTTTCAAATTTACTACTTTGGGGGTAGCTTTTGGAGGATTATTTTGGACTGATTTTTTACTTCTTACTTGTTCTTCAATAGGAGTTTCTGTAGCATTTGAAGTTCCAGCATTAGGAATGGTGGGATAAGATCATCGGGAAGCAATGATGAAAGCTTTCATTTCCACCATCATGGCGACCATTTGGATCATTTGGTTCTCAACTTCAGCTAGTCGAGTATGGGTTTCCTCTTCTACCATTTTAGTCTGCAAACGAGTTCGGATTTGGGTTCTTCTTTCTTCCATTGCTATGTTATCTACTTCATGAAAAGACAAGATGTTAGTATGATGAAACAATCATGAAAACCTACATTCTTTCAATTGTATGGTTTTTCTTGTGATTAACAAGGATAACAACTTTCACACAAGCCTTAACCTTGTATAAAACTTCTTATCAATGTATTTCTCAAGCAATCATACAATTCAAAGAATTATAATCTATGGTGATTCTTTTACATTTTGAAATCATATTTTGAACTTAACTATACACATCTAGAAAATGATCAATTCATCATTGCATATAAAACTTGAAATTGTTTAACATCATGATCTTGAACTCAAATAGGAATCTAAATCATCCAATTCTAGGTTTCTTGCTAATTAAGGTAGCTTCCGCCTTTTGGTATTCTTCTCATTCCTCGATACAAGATTCCCATTCATCAATATCGATCACGACCTCTTCAGGGACATAGGGCTCCACTATAGGCATATTTAGAACAATATATTTTGGAACATACTCTTCCTCAATATCTGATACAACACTCAATGGGACATATGGCTCTACATCAATTGGACGCTTGCTTTCTATCCATTTGACGTATTCTTTGGATGCTATGTAAATCTTCATATCACCTTCCAAGCTTTTAGGCTTCTTAATTACTTGTTCTTATGAGTTATCCAAAGATAGAATGATTTTGTAGATCTTGATTTGAAGGCTATTCTTCTCCTCTTTAGGTATAGTTTTACTTTGGATATCGAAGGCAAACTCCTCGGGATTTCATATTAGTGGGACTTGCTGAAGCATCTTGAATTGTCAAACAACCCTTAGGGGGCAATATGAAACCCCTCCATTCAAACCAAGTAGTGGTACACTACAAAAAAACAAGGGATTAGCAACGAATTTTGCGACGAAAAATTTGGCAAAATCTGTCACTAATCAAATTTGCGATGAAGAAATTCCGTCGCTAATTTCACGTCACAAAATTTTGCAACGGAAAATTTCAATTTCCATCGCTAAATTGCGACGGAAAAAAATTCGTCGCAAAATTCGTCGGAAATAATTTGCCACAAATTAACCACGAACTTCATTAGTCGCAAATTAGCCACGAACTTTATCCATCGCAAAATTCGTCCCAAAAATTTTCCGTCCCAAAAATTGCGACGGATTCCAAAAATAAAGGGCATATTCAATCCGTCGCAAATTTGCGATGGATTTTGCGACATATTCCAAAAATAAAGGGCATTTTCTAATCCGTCACAAAATCCGTCGTAAATTTGCCACAGATTTTGCAACAGATTGGAAGTTATTTTTTGAGTCCGTCGTAAAATTCATCGCTAATTTGCCACGAATTGTATTCATGGCAAAATTCTTCGCTAATTTGGCACGAATTTTTTTTTTGTTTGTTGTTTGCGACGAACTTATTAGTGGCAAAATTCGTCGCAAATTTGTCACAAAAAATTTTGACTTTTGCCATGAACATTATTCATGAACAAATTTAGCAACGATTTTTTATTAATTCTTTAGCGACGAACTCTGCGACGAATATTGTTTAGGGACGAAATTAGCGACTAAATTTTATTTTTGTAACGAATTTTTATAATTTGTGATCATACAATAAAATGATTTATTTTATTTTTCGATTTTAAACTTAATTAAAAGCAAAATTAATTTCTAAAATTTGCATTTAACATTGATTAAGTACTTAATAACATCAAAATATTATAATAATATGAAAATGAAATACATTCATCTACATTTTCCACAAGAATGACATAAATATTTTTCTTTATAGTACACATAATGAGAGAATAAATAATCTTGCATAATCACTAATCTTGCATAATAAACAATGACAATAGAAATAAATCAAAAAAGAATATTCAGCTTTTAGCGACAATCTCCATCATATAAATGCTGAACAAAACTAAAGACACGGTCCATGCGAGATGTTCACTTCCTTTGCTCTGTGAAGTTCACGTACTGATCAAGTGCTTTCTTGTTTACATGACTAAACTGTCGGAGCCACTCGTTGCATCTATGAAGCATCTTCTGTAACTCTTTGATGCTCCTCAGTCTATACCTATAATCTCAAACATATAAAATGAGGTATGATGAGCTTCAATAGTGGAAACCAAATTATAAAATTCAGTAGCAAAAGGAACATACGCCTCAAAAGCATTTTCAAAGTCAAAACATTTTCACAGTTAGACAAGGGAACATACGTCTCAAAAGCATCAGAAGATAACGGGCCCAAGTTCCTTATCTTTTTTGAGTACTCATCTTTTTAGCTATAAGAGTATTCCTTCGGCTAAAGAGTTGTTCAAGGTCTTTAGTTTCATCCTGAAGTGTTTTCTCATAGGTGTCCTCCAAAGCCTGCATTCAAGGAATCATTTGAGAAGAAACCAAAGAGTTGAATACCAACATTTAGTCCACACTGAAAAAATTAAATAGTACCTTCAACTTTGCCATCTCATCTTTGATCTTTTTGATTTGCTTATTTGTTTCCTCTGTACTTCTATTAATTCCTGATAATTTTTGTTTCAATCAAAAGCACGAACGAAATCTAAAGCTTCAAGATAACAATATTCCGATCATTCCAAAATTTCCACCTTCTAATCGTTGGGTTGCATCAATGACCAAAGATTTAGTATCTTTTAGCTCCTGCCACTTTGATTCCGCTTCATTTTCATGCAAATCAGTCTCTCATGAGGATATAATAGCCTCATACTCTTGCTTCTGCCTCTTAAGATTAGTTGCAAGGTTAGTCTCAAGCTCTGCTTTTCTTGTTTCCATCTGCAAACAAACAAAAGTGATGACCAATATGCACAAAAACAGCACAACTGTACACTGGCAAGGTTCTCATTGCCAATCTCAATGCGAATATCAACAATACATAGAACCATATCCTACCTTTTCAGCAGTTACATGCTTTGTCAACTAGGGATTGCATTCTTGTTCTGAAGTGACAAGCAAGAGAATGAGCATCTATCCAAAGAAAGCTTCAAAAAAATTAACACATGAAGCACTACCTTCTGCAAGTGAAGTCTGAGTGTTCTTGAGCATCTATCCAATGATAGCTTTGTCCTCTCCAATTTCTTCCTTTCCCCCTGAAAAAAAAAAGGAAGAACACCCAAGAAAGAACTCACGCCGATTCGAGCCTCGCCCCGCTATTCACAACAGCATAAACAAAGTCCAAAATTGCACGTCTATTCGCAAATTGGAGAACTGGGTCATTCATCAAACACTTGCAAAGCACCCTATCCTGACCCATTTACCCTATAAACTCACAAACATCATCTCCATTTCTTGATGAAGACTATACCCACTTCTAACGAAACAAGAGCAACGACAACCATTACAATAATCCGACGATGTATCTATTAGTTAACACACAAACAAACTCGAGAACTTTAATAAAAAGGTCACAAAATTAGAGTAGACAGAACGTACAAATCTCGGAATGGGACCAACGGAAAGAAATCTCGGAATGGGACCGACGGAACGTACAAATCTCGGAATGGCTGGAAACTATTGGGGCCCTCCTCCCACAAGTAGCCAGCCCTCTCGACGGTGCTGATGTTGCCATCGACGCAGTCCCTAGCCTCGGTGACAACCACGTCAGGGGCCCTGTCGTGGCGCTTCGTGGCGAGCACCTGAACGATGCAGAGCTCGCTGATCCCACCCCCGACCACCACACAATCAACCAGTCCCTTGCCGGCGGCCCTCGATTGGGAGATCGCAAGGCCTTCGGTGACGAAGCACCTGATCCTGGTGGGGCATATGGGGGGCTTGTAGGCACGGAACGAGCGGATGGCGACGAAGGAGGAGGCAACGGCGGCGACGGCGGTGGCGGTGAGGGTGGCCATCACGGCTGGCGGAGGGGAGGAGGGAGCGACGGAGACATGTTGGCCGGAGGGGGAGTTCTGAGGAATAGCAGAGAGAGAGAGAGAAACTGGGGTAAGGGCGGGCAGATTTGAGAGATTGGCAGGGGAGTAAATTCAGAGTTCGTCGCATTTTTCCGTTGCAAATTTGCGACGGATTTATTTTTCCGTCGCAAATGCGACGGATTTTTTTTCCGTTGCAGATTTATTTTTCGTCGCAAATTAGCGACGGAAAATTGGTCGTCGCTAATTTGTGACGAAATTAGCGACGGATTTATTTTCCGTCACTAATTTGTGACGAATTTTTATTTCGTGGCAAATTCCGTCGCAAATTAGCGATGAAAATTATTTGTCGCTAATTTGCGACGGAAAAATAAATCCGTCGCAAATTTTGTCGCAAATTAGCGACGAAAAATTCCCCGTCACAAATTTCTGTGGCAAAATCCATGTTTTTTTTAGTGGTACCATATTTCCGTCTTGGCTTGTAATTCTCGCCTTGTCAATCTTTGGCCAATTGATCCGTCATTGGATTTGATTGGGAGTTAGAGCACGAACTAAATTAGCCCAATCTAAGAAAGATTACTTGGGTAATTTGTTTTGAAGACGGATGTATCGCTCTATTGGATTTGTTGACTAACAAATTTCATGAATGTTCATGAAATGACACCATGGTCGAATGTGTGAGATAAACCATAGTGAAAGAAGACTAGTAGAAGCTTGAAAGACACCCCTCCTATGATTTTGGTACGTGTTCAGGGAAATAATAGTTTGGGCAGGAAGCATATTCGAAAAGTCCCACTTGAGACATGCTTATCTTACAAGTACAGCAACTAAAGAATTTAATGCCGTTCTAGACATGGGGAATAAAATGAAGTCGAAGAAGGCTAGAATGAACACACGAGCTGAAGTGTTGCCCATTTCTCGAGGAAGTTTTGAAAAGTTGGCTATTAGGAAAGATAATGGAAATCTACCCGTATTTGATTTGATTAGCTTTTCAATTTTGGAAGTTTTAAGATTAAGGAATTAAGCTAGAATGCTTACAGGACTAAGTCCAACAGGTAGCTCTACAATCCTAGTCTTAGAATTGATCCCGATGGCAACTTGATACTCTTCTTATATTGGTACCAATTCATCTTCTCCAAACTAGAAGGTGATAGTAGAAACTTCCCAAAAACTAAGCTAACTTGGTGTTCTACATGCATTAGCTCGAGAAGATATTTAAGCCTTTCTTGGACATAGACTTAGTTGTCCTTAGACATGTCCTTCCACCAAGCAATAAGCTCCTTCCGACGAATGGGACTTACTTGAATGTCTAGCTTTCCCATTTGAGTCTAATCATACGAAAAAAAAATTCATCATTATTCACCATGGATTACGAATCAATTTTAATGCCTCCATTTCAATTATATGTTTCTTCTAAGGTAAAATGGAAGTAAAGTACATTTGCATACTTAAAAAAGTAATACAAATGTCAAATTAGGTTCATTCGTGCCTTAAAAGAACATATAGTTGAGAATGGGGGATGAAATTAGTGTTTGATATAAATGCCCTTTTGTCATGCTCCATTTAGACCATAAAGGTTTAGCCTATGGTTTATAACTTCGAATACATCAAAATGAATACTCGACTCATTGAATTGTACATGTCACATTTTAAGCACATTGTCACTTGAATTACATAGAAAATTCGAAATTGTCCTATACATTCTATCTAAAAGTGAAAAAATGGCCAAATGGAGCATGTCACCCTAATCATTCATTCTAGTATATAAAAAGGCCATCTAAATCAACCATTGGTTGTCATTTAGACATTTTTTAAATTGTGCCAACTAACTTACATAATTGAAAGTGAAAGAAATGGAACGATATTTACTTACTGGAATATTTTTTTTTTGTTTTAGGTATACCAACTACAAAGACAAGAAGATGCAATAAGTGAGGTTTTGACGCCTAAAAGGGTAGGATATGCTAAAGACTCGAGATCACCACCTTAATGGACAAGGGATTCTATTCCAATAGGCAATCGGCCTAAAGTCATGGAATATTATTCCATTTCGATGATCGGTATTGCATTTAAATGATCCCATGAGCAATCGGCTCATAGTTTCGCCTAAACACATACATCCTAAAGGTAATTCTAAATGTAGTCAGGTTGGGCCACGAATGGTGTGTGTGAATGGTGTATTGCTAAAGCAATTTAAAGACGTGTATAACAATTTAATAACCAAACAACACTTCAAAAATTCAATCAAATCACATTCAATCCCAACACCATCCTACAAAACAAAGATCAGCAAAGACAACACCCCTTATACCTCCCACATACAAAAAATTTAACACGATTATTAGTGGAACCTACCTGGGATCCTTGCGCGAGCACAAAACACATTCATCTCGTTCTATCTAGGCCTAAGTCCACTTAGAAATCTAATTTCCCCAGTAGAATCACCAAGCTTATCGCACCGCGCCTTTTCGAGCATATTAAGGAGGTACATCCATTTGTCACGAATGGGAAAACTATCCCCAAATAAGCTAATAGGGTCTGATATAGATATTTCGTTCAACCGTCCAACTACATCCCATCACTAGACAAACAAGAGGCCTCTCCCAAATCATACCTCACGTGACAGCAGATTATGATTTTTTTTTATCATTCTATTCAATCTAGATTTTTTATTTGGAGTCACCACTAGTCATTATTGGTAAGTTGACTAGGAACTTAATCGGGGTACGGGAGAAATACCATGAGTCCACGAACCAGAGATTCTGAATACGAGAACTTGGTTATGCTAATAATCCCGAGTCGAGATCCTTAATGCCCTTTCGATACCTAAAACGATATGATGTGTCTAACGTGTCACACGAGTTTCTGAAATCTATCCACTAATTCTAACCATTATAATCGTGGGAATTCAATCAATTAATATAAGCAGTACAATCAATTACAATCAAACAAAACAATCATCATTTGGGTCTCTAAAATGAAAACCAATTCAAAACACCCAAACCCTAGTAAAGCCCTAAAGGCTTATTCATTCGATAATATGTGTTGTTTTAGGGTTTAGGGTTTTTTTAGGGGTAAAAACCCATAAACGAAGGATTTTCTAAAAATGCCGATTAGGCACCTCTAACTAAGGATTTTCTAAAAGTGCCGATTAGGCACCTCTAAAAATTATAATTTTAGTTACAAAGCTTGGCGACAATATTTTTGGGCAACTCTGTGAATTTTTGAAATTTTTAAGTTTTTTTTGAAAAAATATTTTTGAGAATTATCCTTCTAGAGCTAATTTTTTATTTTCTGAAAATTTTTTGAAATTTTGAAATTATTTATGGATTTTCGAATTTTCCAATTTCTTTGTATTTTCTTGAATTTTTCACATTTTTGTGGATTTTCTGAAAATTTTTGAATTTTTATGAATTGTAGAATTTTTATGAATTTTTAAATGTTTTAAGAATTTTCTAATTTTTTTTAGAATTTTTCTAATTTTCTAAATTTTTTATTTAATTTTTCTGAATTTATTATTATTTATTTTTAAAATTTTTCCTACCGAGGGTTGAACCGGACTGGACTGGTTCAGACTAGTCCGATCAAATCGGACCGGCCAGCACTAGCACTGGCCAAAGCCCTGGCGAGCACGACGCCAAAACGTCATTTCTTGACTTTCTTCTCTTCGGCATTTCGCCAAACACATGGTGTGCATGAATTCAGTGTAAAGGTTTTCGAGGCCACCGGTTCAAGCTTAATTCCAACAACCTTCCGACGAGTTTTTAACATTCTTTTCAAGTTCTACACCAACCTCTCATCATTCCCTAACCATCTAACCTCCTCAGTTTGTCGCTAGAGCACCGCCAACCATAAAAACTGATTCCAAAAGGCCTAACCTAAAACCAACTAAACAAGCTTTTTTGACTTTTAGATAATCACACGATCCACCCTAGCCGTTTAAATCAACAGAAAAACATTGTTCAAAACATCAAAGAGAGATCAAGGAAAGCTAACTTGGATGGCTTATGACAAAGGGAGGCTCTCCAGTGAAGTTCAAAAGCTCTACAAGGTTCAACAATGGCAGCCGACTCAGTTTTATGCATATTCAACCATTCAAAATGCAAGCAAGCAATGAAAATGTTATTAGAACATGTTTTAAGCATCTAACATGGAAAAATCACGAAGAAACATACATGATTAAGCTAAAACCTATACTGGAAATTTTATTAGACTGTGAGCATGATCATACTTTACCTTCTTCATTTGAGCTTGATTATGAATTTCCGAACCGAACGGTGATTGTCAAGTCCTTCCCTGTCACCTGAACTTCAAGATAGTGGCTTTGGCTTCACCGGAGTAGCTCTGGACATGTTGGCCGAGCTTGATTTTCAGGCGTTGGCGACCAGCTTTGGCACAAGTTTTCCAGGTGAGGAAGTTCACCGTCAAAGCTGATTTGCCGACATTTTTCTCGCCCGAAAAACACCGATTACTTGGTCCTTGGAACCTCAACACATCTCTCAAGCTCAAACTCTCTCTTTCTCTCTCTCAGTAAAATCGTCAAACACCCTCTATACCCGAATAAGATTTTTTCTCCTTTTTGTGGATCAATTTCCTGATCAAAGTTGGTTATCACCGACCTTCGAATTGGTTATAACGAATCTCCGATGCTAGCCAGAGATTCTCCAGCTGGAATCGGAGTTTAACACGTGCTATATTGATCGGATTCAATCGATAAAGTCCCCAGGCTGAAGATATTTTTTAGGTTTTTATCTCGTTCTAGGCGAGTTGGGTAAGGAACGAGATCGACCCAGGTCAGGTCAAGTTGACCCGGCTAACCTGACAAACCCAGGTTGGTCTAAAATCGCAAATTAAGCCCAATTTTGACCAAAATTTTCAGATTTAACCTCAAAATTGAATTTCTTGGCACATTTTACATTAAAACATGAGATTTCCCAAATTTTCGTCATAATTAAACCAAGAATTCCCAAATTTTAAAATCTGGGTCACTAGGGTTCTATTCAATCCCGCACCTAAATGAACTAATTGAGAAAAATTGATGCCAAAATTGGATTACCCATGACTAATTAACCATAGAAATGATGGTCTCAAGGTTCGACAATTTTAAATTAATAATGATCCCCAACCTGAGCTTAGATCCCTAATTTTCAATTGGATTTTAGGGCTTTTTGATTTCTTTGATAAATTGTGCAATTAGATTGATCATTATGTAATTCAAGATTCCAAAATCATTTGTTGTGAAGACACTATAGCCTAGAAATGACTAGAAATGACTCAATTGAATTTTTTATTCAATTTGGGTTTGTTTTTACCCAATTTTGGGAAAAACACATTCCCAATTGTAATTTTCTAAAATTGATGATGTATTAATGAAATTGGATTCAAAATAAGACTAATGGATATTTTTATGGACTTTTTGCATTCCATTTGCTATTTTTCTTGATTTTCTCTATTATTTTGACTAAAAGAAATTAAACAAATTCAGGAAAATTATAAAAAATTTATTTTTGGTTTATAAATAGGTTCCTAAGCTTGGCCAAGGTTCCTAATCCTAATTTGCAATTTTCGAAAATATTTAAAAATAAGCTAAAAATTAAGTGTCAACAGTTGTGACACTGAGGTCATGATTGACGCAAGGACGAGGCTCAGCCTTAGGTGACCTCCAAACGTTGGCTACGAACTATAGTTTTGATGAACATGAGCTCAAGGTTGTGAACTCTACCTTTGGTCGCAGCTAACACCAAGCGTGAGCCCACCTCAGGCAACCCCAGCTCTAAGGTCTTTGAGGCCAACACCCTTTGATTCGAGGTCGCGAGTCTCAAATCCAAGATCTAGGGCATTGGACCAAGTCAATTCAATGGGTCTAGATAGATAGAAGGTGAGACAAATGGTGATGATGGCTCGGTGGCGCTCTGATGTTGAACGACGATGGAACTCACCGGCTAGTCTTCAACTATGGAGCTTAATGGTGTGATAAGACTGCCGTGGATGAGACTTTCACTTTATGTGTTTTCACTCTCTTTCTTCTGCAAGGACGGATCTCTTACAATTTTAGCAAAAAGTGCATTCTCCTCCTCCATCATTTCTCTACTTTCTTTTCTTTTCATTTTTTTATAATCATTATCTTTTCCTGGTATTAGAGGTGGATTTTTTAATCCGAATTATATCCAGAGAAATCTAGAATTCAATTCACTCAAACGCCGGAAATGATAATTTTATATCATATCCGAAATTATATATAGTATAACAAACTTAGCCTTAGGGATCAACTGATATGCAAAAACTAAATACTGATATATGGGTTTCGTTACTAGATCTGGGGTTAGGTTATGTGTAAGGGGAGTACTAGATCCGGGTTTCTTCTGTTTTGTTCTCGTCAAACGAGTAATACTGAGTATCTTTCGCTTTAATCATAATATTCTCCTTAAATTTTTCTCTAACTCTGGCTTCATTGCGTAACAAACATATGGCTTGTTGATAACCATTTTGGCCACAGCTACTCAGCATATTCTCCTTACTCTGATTCGTTTTCATGTCTATACCCCTCTACAAAAGTCACGTCACGTTTGCCTGATTTTTTATCCTTTCCATTCAATGGGTTCTCATGCCTTATTGCCTTGTTGTCAGCTGGAAAAGGTCATTACGTGGTTGATTTCTTGATCTCTTAAACCTAGACAAGAAGTAGTCCACAGATTCATTATTCTGCTGCTTAATACCAGCAAAATCCGCAATAGACACATCTGGAACGAATTTATAAAATTGGCTGTAGAATTGCGTTTCCATATGTTCCCCAAGAGTGGATAGACTTGGCTGGCAAGGTAGTATACCTTGTAAAAGCAATCTTAGACAAAGAGAGAGGAAACAAACTCAACTTCCAATGATCGGCATAAGATGCATCTCCACATTGTGCAATGAATCATCTAATATGCTCGACCATCGATTAATCATCTTCGCCAAAGAAGAGTTTAAAATCAGGGATCTTAAATCCACTTGGATAAGGTACCCCATCCATCCAATTTAGATATGATTTTCTATATATGGGTTTGATATTCCCTATATCATTCCGTAAGCGCTATGTTGCTTGATCTACCATCAACTAGAAATTCTAGGGATCTTGCCCAAAGACTACTTGAGCAAACATGCACCCTGGTAAATGTGGTGGTCGCATTTGATTATCAACTACCAGGTTTGGTCTTTGGGGAATGTATACCAGATTGGGCAAATCCACTGCTTTTGCCAAGGGTCCTTAACTAGCTTGCCCTCCAGGTGGAAACAGTGGTCTACCTTGGTTGTCAATCACAACATTGGGCCTATATGGGGCAGGTGTTGTGTTAGGCGAAGGCACTATCCCAACTGGCATCGATAAAAGGTAAATGGCCCAACCAATGCCAATTGCTCGTTTTCCACATTTGGTAGTGGCACATTTTGTAGAGCATTTTGATTTACCAAATTGTCATTATTATTACCACCTAGGCTAACTTTGGACAGGATTAGGCAAATTACTTGCACCAACAGGCACAACCACACAAGTCTGGGTTGCACCAAAAGTTTCAGGCCTTTGTAAAATCCTAATCGGCAGTGGGGGTGGTACAATTTGTTTAAAGGTACCAAAAGTAACTTGAGCAGCAGCACTCAACATGTGCAGGATTGGTAGGATTTGTCTGCATCTAAATCGAATGGCTTGATGTTCCTGGCCTGTGCATGACTTCTTAAAAGGGTTGACAATCATTGGCTTGACCAAATCGATGAAATATTTCATCATGTGATGAATCGCCTCATACTGGTTTTCCTTGAACATCCTTCTCATGGTAGCCAATGATACAAGACTTGGCTCCAACTGCCTTCTCTATTCATCCGTAAGTTGTTTTGGGATGTCTACATCTCCACCTTGCTCTTGTTCTATCACCAGCTGTGTGGTCAATGACTCAAAACATCTTGTCCTATCATTACCAAGTTATAGTGATGAGTTGTTACCACCAAATTGTCAGGATCAACTTGATTCCTCGTTCTTACCATTGTATCTCCTCAAATCAACCACACTGGTCCCACCAAGTGTGCCAAAAAGATGTTTCATGGAATTGATCTCGCAATGAAATTTCTTTCACTGAAAGTTGTTCTTCGGTTATGTGGTGACCTCAAATAGAAAATGTCACAAGTAGTCAAGGAAATCGATAATTTTACTTCAAACAAAATTGTACAAACATACACCGTGCCAGAATTTAATCGACAACAAAGTTTGAGAACGTAAAGATGTAACACTGGAATTTAATCAACAACGCGATACCTAGGATAAAGATAGATATTAGAATTTAATCGACAACGCGAATCTGGATATTATAGCTAAGAAACACAAGGAAATTTAATCGACGACGTGAGTCTGGAAATTAAAAGTACAGTGCATGAAAGTAAAGATAACAAAAAGATACAATATTTGTTTGTTTGTGCGCGTGGGGTCTCTAGTAAATGAACGATGGTATTTATAGTGATTGGGTCATAACTATCTTTGAGTAGGCTTCCTACGGTAGTAGTCATGTTCTCTCATCTCCGAAAATCTTTTGCCCATACTCTCGTGATGCCATGATCTTGTGTCCCAGTGGTTGCTCCTTTAAAATTGAGTTCTGGTTGCTCCACAATTTTCATTGCTTCATTCTCTAGTGACTTCAAATCCATAAATGAATCTTGATGCCCTTTATTCATCCAATTTCCTCTTGATGTTTCAATCTGTAATCCGTTGCCGTCACTAATTGATACCATTGCCGACTACCGTTAACCATCCATCATCGTATGTCGAAAACTAGTCAGTAGTGGTCATCGATGTGCATTAATGTCAATAACAATTCCTGAGTTGTCAATGACCTGCATTCTGGTCACATGTCTACTCATGTCGACGACTTGACCAAATGTGGTACAAACAATAGTAGAAACATAACCTTACGAATTTCAAATGTGAGGAGTGTGTACTACTTAAGAGCACGGATTTTTTAAGTATCGTTTTACAAATGTCGAACTTTCTATCACTAGCATAATATTCTCTACACGTTTCTATGCTAAGGATAAAGGCATTTCTATCACTTAAATATTTTCATCGTCCATAAAAATATTTAGACAATTACATAAGTTGTTGTCTTATGACACCTGATTTTTAACTAATCTATTTTGTTTTCAAAAATCTCAAAATTAGGATTAGGAATCTTGACCAAGCCTAGAAACTTATTTCTAGACCAAAAATAAGTTTTTTTTAGCATTTGCCTGCATTTTTCCTTAATTTCTTTTAGTCAAAATAAGTGAGAAAATCAAGAAAAATAGCAAATGGAATCATAAAATTTCATAAAAATACTCATTAGTCTTCTTTTAAATTCAATTTCATAAATGCATCATCAATTTTGGAAATTCTGAATTGGGTATATGTTTTTCCTAAATTTGGGCAAAATTAAACTTGAATTGAACCAAAAATGCAATTAAATCTTTTTTAGTCATTTTTAAGTCATAATGTCTTCACAAAAAAATGATTTTGGGACCTTGAATTACATAATGGTTGGTCCAATTGCACAATTTGTTATAGAAATCAAAAATCCCCAAAATTCAATTGAAAATTAGGAATTTTGAACCCAAATTGGGAATTGTGCCAAATTTGAAATTGTCAAACGTTGAAACCATCATTTCTAGGGTTAGTATGATGTGGGTAATTCAATTTTAGCACCAATTTTGCCTAATCAGGTCATTAAGGTATCGAATTGAGCAAAACCCTATTAACCCGAGTACAAAAATTTAAAAATTTCGGACATGATTATGATAAAAATTGGGGAAAATCATATATTCAAGTTCAAAATGTGATGAGGAATTCAATTTTGGAGTTTAATTTTGAAAATTGGGTCAAAATCGAGCTTAATTTGAATTTTTAGTCAAAATAGGGACTGTCGGGTCGATCGGATCAACTCGACCTGACCCAGCAACCTATCTTATTCGCCCGACTCACCCAAAATGCACAATAAACCCAGAAAATTACAATTCAAACCCGCAACTTTGTGAACCTTTCCTAGTCTATTTAGCACGTGAAAAGCGAGTTGGCCAGCTAGAGAATATTCGGCTGGCGCTAGGGAATCATCCCAACCAACTCAAGGTTAGTAAATAACAAACTTTGAGCGGGAAATCAAGCTACAAAAACGAAGAAAAAATTGAACATTTAGGGGAATGTGCTCGGTGAAATGCTAAAGAGAGAAGAGAGAGAGAAAGGAGCGAAATCAAAGAGAATGATCTAGAGAGAGAGGGTCGAGGGTCCCCTCTCGAGTTTTCGGCGCCGCCGTAGACAGCAAAACCTCGACGAATCGTGGATAGTCCGCGACCCTCCCCTAGTCTTTCCAATCGAGCGAATTAATCGCGAAGCCCTGAAAACAATCTTCGTCCGGTGTGTCGAGAGACACTCCGGCGAATCCGAAGCTACTAGGTTGAAGATTAAGTGTTGGGGAATAGTTCCATGGTTGTGGATCATCTCAGAAACTCTATCTGATCATCAAACGAAGAAGGTAAACTTTGATCATGATCACTGTCCTCTAGAATTTCCAGAATGAGTTTTAGCTCAAACTTGTGTGTTTCTTCGTGATTTTGTTGCGATTGATGCTCAAAACATGTTCCGATTTCATTTTTATCGTTTGTGTACACTTTGGATGATTGAAAACGCATTAAAATCGAGTCGGCCACCTCATGAACCAACTCGCCGGAACTCGAGGAACCTCGCCGGAGCATTGCTGTGACCTTAGGTCACTCAAGTTGGTCTCTCTCAACCTTGCTTGATGGTTTTATTCGTTATTAGAATCGACATAGACATCTAGGACAGTTAGGATTAAGATTTGTATTCTGGAAAAGCTTGCCAAAAACGATTTGCAAGTTAAGGATTTTAGACCAATTTTTTACCGATCGGCAAACGTCTGGCGGCACTCTGGTTAGGCTGGATCAGTATTAGAACATATGAGCTTGGTAATGGATCAAAAGAAATGGCAAAACATTCGCCGGAAGGTTGCCAAAGAAGGGCTTGAAGTGGCGGCCTAGAAAACATTATGTTGGAATCAATGCACATTATGTGCTCGACCAAATGTCCCAATGAAAAACGCATTAAACGATGCCGTTTTAGCGTCGTGCCCGCCGGACAGAGTGATCAGTAATCGGTGCCGGCGAGGCCCAATTTGGCTAAGCCGAACCGAGCCGGTCCGATTCATTTTCCCGACAGGAAAATTCAAAAATGTTTAAAAAATCTAAAAAAATATTTAAAAAAATAAAAATCAATAAAATTAGAAAATTCATAAAAATAATAAAAAAATCAGAAAAATCTAAAAAAAATTTCAGAAATTCTGAAAATTAAAAAAATAGAAAATTTAATAAAAATTCAAAAAAATTTTAGAAAATTCATAAAAATCCAAAAAAATCAGAAAATACAAAGAAAAAATGTTAAAAAATTCAAAAAATCTAAAAAAAATTGGAAAATAAAAAAATTCATAAAAATTTTCATAAAATCATATAAATCAATTCTCAATTAATGAAATTCTCAGAAATTCAATTTCAAAAAAAATCAAAAATTTCAAAAATTCACAAAATGGCTCAGAAATACTTGGTCAACTTTGAAAAGTGAAATTTGAATTTTTTTGAAGTGTCCAAGTGGCATTTTAAAAAACCTCAAATTCGCAGGTTATAACCCCCAAAAAATCCTAAAACCCTAAAAAGACACAAATCATAAAATGAATAAGCCTTTAGGGCTTCATTAGGGTTTGGATGTTTTGATTGATTTTTAGTTTTAGAGACAATTTAGGATTATTTGGTTTAATTTGCCTTGATTTCGCATTTAATTCTTGATTGATTTTTCCCGCGATTAGAATAGATAGAATTAGGGGGTAAGCCTCAGAAACTTACATGACACGTTGAACATCGTATCGTTCTTAGGTACCGAAAGGGCGTTAGGGATTTCAATGTGAGATCATTAGCGTAACCAAGTCCCCGTACTAAAAATCTCTAGTTCATAGAATCGTGGTATTTCTCCCATAGATTAGGTTTCTAGTTAACCTACCAATAATAACTAGTGGCGACTCCAAAATCAAAAACATAGATCAAATAGGAAATTAACATCCATTGTCACATGAGGTATGGTTTGGGAGAGACCCTTACATGAAAATACCTCCTTAGCGCGCGAAGCCCGAAAAAAAAAAAGTGCAACGCAACAGACTTGGTGACTCCGCTAGAGAGTTGCCTTTTCTCAGTGGACTTAGGCTTAGAAAGAACAATACGCTTGTGATTTGTGTTTGCAAGGATCCCAGGTATGTCTCGCTGATAATTGTGTTAAATATTTTTACGAACGGAAGGTATAAGGGGTGCAATCTATGTTAACCTTTATTTTGCAGGATGGTGTCAAGAATGAATGTGAAATGATTATTTTAGAAGTGATGTTTGATTACTAATTGCTATGCATGAATTTGAATAGCTAAGGCACTATACCATTAGCGCACACCATCTGTGGCCCAACCCCGACTATAATTAGGATAACCCTTGGAATGTATGTGTTTAGGCGAAACTATGAGCCGATTGCTCGTTGGATCATTTAAATATAATACCGATCACCGAGGTGGAATAATATTCCTTTACTTTAAGCCGATTACCTATTGAAATGGAATCCCTTATCCATTAAGGTGGTAATCTTGAGCCTTTAGCATATCCTACCCTTTTAGGCATCAAAACTTCACTGGTTGCATTCTCTTGTCTTTGTGGTTGGTATACCGAAAACCAAACAAAAGCATTCTGGTAATCCAGTATCATTCCATTCTATTCCATTCTTTTACAATTATGCTTGTTAGTTGGCACATTTTCCAAAAAAAGAAGCCTAAATGACATTCAATGTTTGGTCTAAATGCCCTTTCATATTAGAATGCATAATTAGGATGTCACATATTGAATTTGTCCATGATTTCAAGTATATGCTCTTTTAAGGTCTAAACGGACTTAAAGTGACATTTGCATTACTTTCTAGACATGCAAGTATATTTTACCTCCGTCTTATCTCAAAAGGAAATATGATTAAAATGGACGCATTAAGATTGATTCGTAATCCATGGTGATTAATAACAAATCTTTTTGCATGATTAAGCTCAATAGGAAAATTAGACATCTAAGTAATTCTCATTCCTCGGAAGGAGCTCATTGCTTGGTGAAAAGGCATGTCCAAGGATAGCCAAACTTATGTTCAAGAAAGGCTTGGATACTTTCTCGAGCTCATGAATGTAGAAAGGCTTTGGCACATTTTTTGGAGGTTTTCACCACCACATTCCAACTCGGAGAACATGAATTGGTACCCACATTAGAAGAATATCAAGCCGCCATTGGAATTAATTTTAAGCCTAGGGTCATAGAGCCACATGTTGGACTTAATCCTGTGAACCTTCTAGCTGAATTCCTTAACCTCAAAACTTCTAAAATCGAAAAGCTAATCAAGTTAAACACGAGGAGATTTTCATTATCCTTCCTAGTAGCTAACTTTTCAAAACTTTCTAGGGAAATGGGAAACACTTCAACCCTGGTATTCATTCTAGCTTTCTTCGGTTTTATTTTATTTCCCGTGTCTAAAACGGGATTAGACTCTTTAGTCACTGTGATCGCGAAACAAGCATATCTTAAGTAGGACTTCTCCAATATGCTTTTTGCCCAAACTATCATTTCCTTAAATACATACCAAAATCGTGGGAGGGGTATCTTTCAAGCTTCTACTGGTCTTTTGTCATTATGGTTCATCTCACACATTCGACCATAGTGTCGTTTCATGAACATTCACAAAATTTATTTAGCGATAAATCCAATTGAATGATATATTCATTTTCAAAGCAAATTACCCAAGCAATCTTTCTTAGATTAGGCCAATTTCATTAGAGGCCTTACTCCTGATCAAATTCAATGGCGGATCAATTGGCCAAATATTGACAAGGCGAAGATTACAAGCCGAGAGGATAATGCGGTACCATTGCTTGGTTTGAGTAGAGGAGTAACTTATTACCCTTTAAGGGTTATTAGATAATTCGGGATACTTAAACAAGTTCCACCGACATGGAATCCCGAAGAGTTCACTTTTGATATCCCAAGTGGAACTATATCCGAAGAGGAGAAGAATAGCCTTCAAGCCAAAATTCATAAGATCATCATATCTTTGGATAACCCACTTGAACAAATAATTGAGTGGCCAAAAAGCTTAGAAGAAGATATGAAGATTTGCATGGCCTCCAAAGAATACATCAAATGGATAGAAAATAAGCATCCAATTGATGTCAAGCCATTTGTCCCATTGAGCATTGTACCGAATCCTGTAGATGAATATGTTCCAGAATACATTGTTCCAAGCATGCCTGGAGTGAAACCCTACATCCCTAAAGAAGCCGTGATCGATATCAAAGAATGGAAATCTCGAGCCAAGGAATGGAAGGAATAACAAAATACGGAAGCTACCCTAGTTAGCAAGAAGCCTAGGATTGGATAATTTAGATTTCCATTTGAATTTAAAATTACGATGTTAAACAATTTCAAATTTCATATGCAATGATGGGTTGATCACTTTCTAAACATGTATAGATAATTTCATAACATGATTTCAAAACATAAAGAAATCACCCTGGATTACAATTTTTTGAATTGTATGATTTCTTGAGAAAGATATTGATGAAGAATTTTATACAAGGTTAAGGCTTGTATGAAAATTTTATCTTTGGCAATCTCATAAAACCATACAATTAAAAGAATGTAGGGTTTCATGATCATTTTACTATGCTAACATCGAGTCTTTTTGCATAGCAGGTTTTCTAACAACGGAAGGTAAAAGATCTCGAGCTCGCTTGCAAATAAGAATGGCGGAAGAAGAAACTCGTACTCGACTAACTAAGGTTGAGAACTAAATGACCCAGATGGTCGCCATGATGGTAGAAATGAAGGCTTTTATTCTCGCATCTCGAGGATCTTTTCCTACTACTCCAAAAGTGGGAACTTCAAATGCTACTGAAACAACGATTGAAAACCCAATCAGAAACAAAGAATCGGTTCAAGAAAATCCTCTAGAAACTACACCTGAGATAGTAAATTTGGAAGAAAACGATCCAACCAAGAAGGCCTCTAAAACAAAGGATAAAGAAGAGGCTAAGAGATTAGCCAAAATTGAATAGTGCTTAGCAAGTCAAGGTTATGAACTTCAAAGGTTTGACAAGTTCTCGCCGTATGCAAAGGTGGTTGTTCCAGAAAATTATAAAGAACCAGAGTTCATGAGCAAATATGATGCACCGGTTGTCCTAAACGCCATTTGAAGTATTATCTCCGTAAGATGGCGAGATTTTCAAATAACACGCCACTTCTTATTAGTACATTTCAAAACAGTTTGAGAGGAGCGGCCCTTGCATGATACACAGCCCTCGATATAGAAGACTTCACTGAATGGGATCATTTGGCGGGAGAATTTCTTCACCAGTACAAGTTTAATATTGAAGTACTCCCAACTAGAGAAGATTTCGTTAGAACCGAGAAACGGAAGAATGAAGGGTTTAAAGTCTATGCTCAAAGATGGAAAGCTGTTGCCTCACAAGTAAAGCCCGCCATAAGTGAAGACGAGCTCATTGAGCTCTTTCTAAAATCATTGCCAATTGAGTATTATGATAATCTTTATGTATTAGGCTGTCAAACATTCACCATATTGATAAAAGTGGGTGAGAGAATTGAATGGGGATCAAAAGAGAAGAAGGCTTAAGAAACAGCAACACCAAGGCCTTACCCCGGGAGAAAAGACAAAGAACCCATCCAAGAAGTGGCTGTGGTGTCTAGCCCAAATACTCATCAAGCATCATTTCCAAAGCAATCAAATGTCGCTTGGAAAAGCCCAAGGCACTTCGAGCCAAAGAAAAGGTCCATGAAACAAAATATACACCGTTGCCCCGACTCTTGTCAAAACTATTACCAATGCTTCTAGAAAGACATTTGATGGCCAAAAAGGTACCGAGGGACAATCCCGCAAGATTTTCTTGGTATGATGAATCAAAAACTTGCACCTATCCCACGGGAGAAATGGGACATAATGTAGATAATTGTCACACTCCAAAGTATAAGGTTCAACAGCTCATTAACAAAAAAATATTGAACTTCCAAGAGCCCAAGCCAAATATACATCATAATTCTCTTCCTGAGCACAATACAGTAAACATGATCCAAGATGAAAAAATAATGATCAAGTCAGACGATGAAGATAAATATAAAGTCAAGATTAAAGCTTCTCGATTAGAAGATGCCTGCTTTCGTCAAGAGGCGCTCCTAAAAAATGAGATTGTAGACAACTTGGGAGAAAACTACGGAAGGTATGACTTCCAAGTGAAAGATACCCTACCGCTATAGGTATTCAAAAATGAAGTAATTATGTCTGATGACTAGGGTGGTATGGATGAAGAAATTGGTCCTGAGGAGAAAACTCCGTCTAAGAAGGAAATACTTCAAGATGAAATAGATGAGGATATAAAGGAGAAACAAAAAGGCCGACAAGGTGAAAGACGTTTCACCCAGAAATCATCCAGGGAAGGTGAAACTGTAGATTTACTCGGTCAAGACAGCGGTAAATATAATTACCGTGTCAAATATACTCCATTACCATGGGCGTTTAAAAATGAAGATATTGTACCTGATGGATAGGGTGTCATGGACCAGATCCCATTCAGCCAACTAAATCTCAAAGAGAATGAAGATCAACAAGAGAAAAAGAAGAAAAAGACTCGTCGAGATGATAGGCGATTTATCCGCAAAGCACAGAGACAAGGTGAAGTTGTTGATCTCCTGGGTTAAGATAGTGGCTGGTATAATTACCATGTCAAATATATACCCTTAGTGGGCATTTAAGAATGAAATGATCACACCTGATGGCTGGAGTGGAATGAATGCTGACGAAGCCAATAGAAACATGGTATCCATGATTACACCATTTCTGATCAAGCTCGATGAGGTAGATAAATATAAGGAGAAAGAAAGTCCTTTCGAACCAATCACTATCCAATTTCCTATTGATCAACTAAAGATTGAAGGAGAAGAGACACAGCCTGTGATCATCACTCTCCCTCCAAAAGAAGAGTTTGATACTAGATGTGTACATTGGGATTACTCTCCTAAAGAAGTAGATACCATAACCCGATCGGGGAGATGTTATGTCTCGAAAGAGGGTGAGCACAAAAAGAAAAGAGTAACCGAAGAAGATTTCAAACAATTGCTTTCAGTCATAAGACGAGCGAATTTGAGGTAATTGAATAGTTAAGAAAGATGCCGGCACATATTTCTATGTTAGATCTCTTCAAGACTTCAGATAGCCACAAAATGGTGCTTATGAAGCTTCTCAATGAAGTGCACATCCCGGAGACAATTAATGAAGTACAATTGAAAGACTTTGTTGGCACTATTCTTCTAATAGATTAAATTGCCTTCTCCGATGAAGATTTCCCAATCGACGGGCGTTCCCATAATAAGGCGCTATATATTACCGTCAAATGCCAGGGCAAAGAGGTATCACGTGTGCTAATCAATAATGGTTCCGCACTTAATTTATGTCCACTAAGCATATTGCATCACTTGGGGATTAGCGAAGAGCTCATCAAACCGTCTAAGGTAACTGTGTACTCGTTTGATGGAATGAAGAAAGACGTTATTAGTGATATCAAGCTCGAGATAAACATAGGCCTTATGCCTTTCCTAATTGATTTTCAAGCAGTGGATATTCCAAGAACTTTCAACTTGTTACTCGAAAGACCTTGGATTCATATAGCTAGTGCTATTCCTTCAAGTCTACATCAGAAGGTCGGGTTCGTCATTAATGGCAAGATGATCACTGTACATGGCGAGACGGATTTCACCACTTATAAAGAGAGTGCAATACCGTATGTCGAACCCGAAGTGAAAAAAAAAAACCAAGCTATCATTCCTTTGAAATGATCTTAATGATGCAAATCCCTACCGGTTGTATCATGAAATCCCCAAAATTGTTAACATCATCCATTATGTCTGGAAAGGTGCTATGCCGATATGGATTTACTCCCGGTAATGGTCTTGGATTGAAATCCCAAGGAATCAAGAAACCTATCACTCCCCTTGCCACAAAAATGAAACACGGAGTAGGTTATATTCCAGATAGCTCTAAAGATCACCATAGAGGCCAAGGCCGAGGTCAAAAGAATCATGAAGGATATAAAGGCCAAGGTGATCGCATCATTAATCCATCCGTATGGAAGGGTAAAGCTAAAGAGTTTCCCTATCATCAGATTCACATCAAGGAAACTTTTTTTGGACCTTTCAAGCTGCTTCAAGAAGAAAACTTACATGCAAAGGAAGAATATGTTCTGCTTGGTTTATTCAAAGAGAATATCATCAACATCATCATAACTGAGGCAGAAGATACTTATGCACTGAAGTAGAAAGATTCTCTTGAACTTTTGCTACTAGCATTTTTCATTGCATTTTATTTATTAGAGTTTCAAATTTCTTGTGATTTCATTTGCAATTTTAGTTTGGTTGTAATTTACATTCCTGTTGATATATATGTAATCACGTCTTTCAATTCAATAAAAGTGGTCAAATGTTTTGTTAAGGACATATAAAAACAAAATCTAACCTATGATGGACATTATCCTCATTCGTGAGGCTTGAGGCTTTGGATTTCTATATTGCTCCTCATTGCGAAAATGATTTTAAGAGTAAGGAAGTCTGATGATATGAGGACTAGCTCTATCTTTATGCTTTCTCAAAATAAATTTCAAAATGAATTTCCAAAAGGTTTTTCATAGGACCACGTGCATTATTTACTTCATATGCGATTACTAATCATGTTTGTTATATGTCAGGCATGAGCATTCGCATATCTATAATAGGTTCTTATATGGCCCAAATCTTTCTAAGGAGATCGTTTGTGATATTGAAGAAGATAACGAGGATGAGGAATGGGTCAGAAAGGAATGGATTCGTCATGAATCAAAACCACTCACATTAAAGAAACTGATCATTGTTAATCTGGGCGATAAAGAAAATCCTAAAAAAGTTAAGATTTGAGAAAGTCTTTCCTCAGCAGATGCATAAAGAATCATAGATTTGCTCAGAGAATATTAATATATATTCGCGTGGTCTTATGCTGACATGCCAGGCCTTGATCCGAGCATAGTTGAACATACTTCACCAATCGATCCAAGTATTCCGCCAAAGAAGCAAAAACTTAGGCGAATGAAGTCGGATTTGGCAAAGAAGATAGAAGAATAAATTATGAAATTGCTCAAAGTCGATTTCATCGAAGTAGTACTTTATCCAGAACGGGTTGCTAACATAGTACCCATAATGAAGAAAGATGGTCGAGTATGGGTGTGCGTTGATTATCGCAACCCAAATAAAGCAAGCCCTAAGGATGATTTCCCGCTTCCACATATTGATGTATTAGTTGATAGCACTGCTGAGTTTGAAATATTTTCATTCATGGATGGTTTTTCATAATATAATTAAATCCTCATGAAGAAAGAGGATAAAGCAAAGACATCCTTCATAACATCATGGGGCACATTTTGTTACAAGCTGATGCCTTTCAGTTTGAAGAATGCCGGTGCCATATGTTAAAGAGCAATGGTAATTTTGTTCCATGACATAATACATAAAGAAATCGAAGTATATGTGGATGACATGATTGCAAAATCTAAACAAGGAGAAGATCATATTGAAGTGCTTCGCAAGTTGTTCGAAAGACTCAGAAAATACAAGTTGCGACTGAACCTAACAAGTGTGTATTTGGGGCAAAATCTGGTAAACTGCTAGGATTTGTGATCAGTAGCAGAGGCATCAAAATAGATCCCTCCAATATCAAGGTAATATACAACTTAAAGACTCCTTCTACGGTAAAAGAACTAAAAAGCCCATTGGAGAGATTAAACTACATTGCTCGTTTCATATATCAGCTTTCTGAGACTGCTAAATCATTCTTCAAATTGTTGAAGAAAAATGCCAAGGTGAAGTGGGATGCGGAATGTCAACAAGCCTTTGACGAGATTAAAGAATATCTGGTATGCCCACCAGTGCTGGTACCCCAATCCTTAGGATTCCACTAATCATATATTTGACGATTCATTATGAGTCGTTAAGAGTAGTGCTTGTACAAAGAAGACCAAATGATGGTAAAAAATAAGCTATTTATTACTTGAGCAAGAAGTTCACAACATCATAAATGAATTACCCGGCAGTCGAAAAGACATGCATTGCGTTGATTGGTATTACACAAATTAAGGCAATACACCCTCCATCATCAAATTTTGCTAGTGATTGAGAATGATCTTATCAAGTACCTTCTTGAGAAATCCTCTTTGGTTAGGAAATTAGCAAAGTGGTAAGTCTTGTTATCTGAATCTGACATTAGAAGTTCATCCCAAAAGTTAGTCAAAGGATGAGCAATAACAAGCATATTGGCGAAAAGTTCACAGAATGTCGCCAATCCTGAAGAATAGCTTGATGGTCATATATTAACAATGGTCGACGATAAATGGATCATGTATTTCGATGGTGCAACCAACTTATCTTGATCAGGAACTGGGGCAGTACTAATCTCTCCAGAAAGCCAACATTATCCGGTATCTGTGAAACTAGTATTTCCATGCACCAATAACGTCACTGAATACGAAGCATGTATTCTCGGCTTACAATTAGCCCTCTTAATGAAAGTAAAGAGATTGCAAGTATATGGAGATTCTATACTCATCATACTGTAAACAACTGGTGAATGGCAAACCCGAGATACCAAACCAATTCCTTATCACAGATACTTAGAAGAGATGATAGAAAAATTCGAAGAAGCAACATTCGATTATCTCCCAAGAGCTCAGAATCATTTTTGCAGATGCTCTTGCAACTTTGTCGTCCTTACTACAAGCTGAAGATGGTGTGAATATAAAAACATTTAGAATTAATATTCTTGAACAACCAGCTCATTGCATGATGGTCCAGGACTCCAAGCATAGTTTGACAACAAACCATGGTTTCATGACATCAAAAGGTATCTTCAATCGAGAGAATTTCCTGAAGGAAGCTAATCAGATGATAGAAAATTTATAAAGAAGATAGCTAATAAGTTCTTCCTCAATGGTCAAACCCTTTACAAGAAATCATTTGATTCAACCCTACTAAGATGTGTGGATGCTGCAAAAGCTAAACAGATCATGAAAGAGATTCATGAGAGCGAATGTGGACCGCACATAAATGGACATCTTCTAACCTGAAAGATTATGCGATTGGGATATTATTGGATGACAATGAAAATAGATTGTATCCAACATGTGAGATGTTATCATCAATGTCAAGTTTATGGGGACAGAATCAATGCACCGCCAAATGAGCTATATCAAATGTTTGAGCCATGGCCATTTTTAATGTGGGGCATTAATATGATTGGTCCAATCAATCCCAAGGCCTCAAATGGGCACCGATTTATCCTAGTTGCTATTGACTATTTCACCAAATGGATTGAAGCAAACTCATATACAAATGTTACCGCCAAGAATGTTGCAAAATTCATTAAGCGGGATATCATTGCTAGGTATGGAGTTCCAGAAGCAATAATTACGGACAACGGCTCAAATCTAAACAACAAGATTATGGATGATTTACTTGAACACTTCCACATCCTCCATCTAAACTCGTCCCCATATCATCCACAAATGAATGGAGCAGTTGAAGCGGCAAATAAGAATATCAAGAAGATATTGGCCAAAACAGCTAAAAATTATCGTAATTAGCACGAAAGGTTGTTGTATGCTTTAATGGCATACCGAACTTCAATTCGAACATCAACTGGAGTAACCTCGTTTTCCTTGATTTATGGAATGGAAGCAGTGCTACCTGTCGAAACAGAAATTCCTTCATTAATAATACTATCCCAATTGAAGCTTTCAGAAGCTGAGTGAATTCAACAAAGATATGAATAACTCAACATGATCGATGAAAAGAGATTAAGAGTTATATGCCATGGGCAAGCCTATCAGATAAGAGTGGTCAAATCCTTTAATAGAATGGTGAAATCAAGGCATTTCAAAATAGAGGATTTAGTAGTGAAGAAAGTCATCTTCAATAATTAAGATCCTTGTGGCAAATTCACTTTGAATTATGAAGGTTCATACATTGTCAAGAAAGTCCTTTCTAGAGGAGTATTGATTTTTGTAGATATGGCTGAAATAGAATTGGCCTATCCTATATATACAGATGCTGTCAAGATTTTCTACCTATGAAATAAACATGAACATTCAAAAAGAGATTTGAGTCACTTTAGAACATGTGCATATATGCATATCATGCATACCATGCATTTCACGAACATGTTTATCTATTTTGCAGAAAAAAGCAAAAGGAGTCCGAACCAGTCGATGGTTTCAGAATCCCCAACGAAGTTGTCAAATAATAGAGGGAAGTATCATTTCCAATCCAATTTTTCATTGATATTCTCTAATGTGCTTTTCTTGTTATCATCTCGAGGGAGATAAAGAAAATGGAGCAACAAAAGAATAATCCCCAGTGGAATTAAAGCAAAAACATGTAAATGAGAGTGATCTTGGTAAGTTGATAAGACAAGTATCCCTAAATCGTGAATGCATGTATTAAAGAAGTTGCGTTCCTAAGAGAAAATCAAACCTTTTCTTCCCCAAGCGGAATGACACTAAGACTGAGCAAAACAATATAGATTGTTTTGAACAGAAAATACCTTAGAAATATTTCAAATCAAAAGTTTTGAAGCACGCTTTCTTTGAAAATGGATTAAGTATCAAAATTCCTTAAAAAGGGATAATTTGACAAAAGATTTTGAAAAAATTCAAAGAAAAAGTTTAGATCAAATCGAATGAAAAGACCTTCAAATGATAAAAGGTAAACCGTATTCAAACACGTCTCCGATACACTGAAAGTCAAAGTGAAGGAGTGAGTGAGAAAAAAAAACTCATCCAAAGAAAATAGGAGATGTTCGTAATAATTATATGGATTGAAATGATGAAAGGCAGTCATTTCACTATCCCAAACACATGCTTATCCCCTGAAAACCAGATTTGAGCCGAAACAGTAAAGAAGTTTTTCCAAAACAATCCTGTTAAGAACCACCACATATTGGGGCAAATCAAGAGGTTTGTGGTTGATAGTTATGGAGAATAGGATCAAGAAAGATTTTATTGCATACTCTTGCATCAATCTTTTTATGATAACGTCGAATGAAGTCATATGGAAGCTCAAGACATTCCAAGAGAAAGAAGAGCACTTCATTTCTTATACCTAAACACATTACCTTTGGCAAATCCTAATTGAGCCTAAATATTCATTTCAGAACCCTAAATTGATGATCATCTCCACACTGGAGCATGAGCATATGATCCACTTTGAATAAATAAGAAACAAAAGAGATGACATAGAGTCCTTAGAATTCAAAAAGGTCAAAGGCAAAAGAATCAAGGGCATGAAAAAAATGGTGTGCCTAGTAAAAGCAAGGCCAAATGCCCAAGAAAAAAGAAAAGAAAAGGAAAGAGAATTCAAAAGAAAGCTAAAAATGACAAAAAAAAAAAAGTCATGACAAATCAGAGCTAAGATTGTGAGAGATCATAAATCACAATAAGTGAGTAAAAGTGAAAAAAAAGAAAAAGAGAAATCCTAATAAAAATTTAGAGGACTCTAATGTCCATAAAAAAGAAAGATTCCTAGTGAACAAAAGAGGAAAAGGGTGGTGATGCCAAGAATATCACCAATTTCATAAAAACCCTGAATTCAAACAAATGAGCCTTTTGAGCCTACCCAATACCAACAATACAACATCTTCCCAAAGATTCTTCATATTAGGATGTTGAGAATAGAAACATAACTTTATGACAAGAAGTCATCGCTCAAAGAAGTGTATGCAATAATATCTTATCTTATCCTCAAAGTTCTTAACTTGTAGACCTACAGTCGAATATGATGAAATCGTTTTTCTTGGCCTCAAAATGCCTATCCTTTGAATAGCCATTGACCAAGCCAGCATTACAACCTTTTGAAAAGACCTTATCGGATCAATTGGATTGTATACACTGCGAACATCTCTGAACACCTAAGGATTGGTTAAGAGAGATAAAATTGAGAGATATCAGACAAGTCCCGTTGAATCAAATAAAAAAAAGACCAAGTTCATAGATTGAAACAAATCCTTTCTAATGAAGGTCTTCCAAACGATTATTTCAAACATTTCTTAAAAGATTGCAAGCACTTTGTTCAAATAATTCCTTAAAAAGGATTTTGATCGTCTAAAATGCATTAATACAAGGAATGCATGTTTCTAGACCAGGTTTCAAAAGTTTTTGGTCAACTTAAAATTAAGTTTTCAAACAATTTGCGGTAAGCTAAAAAACTACACTTCAAACAATTTGTGGTAAACTAAAAAAAATTACGCTTTAAACAGTTTTGATCAATTTCAAAACCATTTTTTTTAAAATAGTTTTTGGTCAACTAAAAACCATACAAAGGTTAGTGAAGCCTCAAAATCACATAGCTCATGGTCAACGCATTCATTGTTTGAAGCCTTCCCTAAGTCCTACCGATGAGGAGTCCCTAGGCAAATTCAAAGTTCTACAGGCAAGAAGCCCCTAGACAAATTCAAGCCCTACAAACGAGGAGCCCCTAAGCAAATTTAAGTCCTATAGGCGAGGAGCCACTAAGCAATTTCCAAAGTCCTCCAAGCGAGGAGCCCTTAGGCAAATTCAAGTTCTACAAGCGAGGAATCCCTAGGCAATTTCCAAAATCCTACAGGCGAGGAGCCCCTAGGTAAATTCAAGTCCTACAGACAAGTAGCCTCAGGCAAATTTAAGTCCTACAAGCGAGGAGCCCCTAGGCAATTTCCAAAGTCCTAATGGTGAGGAACCACTAGACAAATTATCAACATCCTACAAGCGAAGAGTCCCTAAGCAAATTTCCAAATTCCTACAGGTGAGAAGCCCCTAGGAAATTTCCAAAGTCCTACTGACGAGGAGTCACTAGAAAAATTTTAAAGTCCCACTAGTGAGGAACCACTAGAAAAATTTCCAAATCCTCAGGCGAGGAACCTCAGGTCTTCATGGTTCGTGGGTTCATCCTTAAACCTCGAAATCAGAATAATTATCATAATCATCACCGTCATCAATTCATACTCTTGGATAAGCAACAAAGAGATGCTCACAAACAGGTAAATTTCTCTCCCTCCATTATTAAGAACCTCTCAAAATGTGTTCAAAAAAGAAAACCTTTGGATTAGATCACGAATTTCAAAAGCAGGGTCCCTAATTAGTTGTTGTAAAATTTCCATTAAGTCAACTAAAAATTCAAGAGTTGCCTTATCTTTAAGATCAACCTCTAACGAGCTCAATCTCAAAGAAGAGTAACTGTTAACACATGATTTTTAACTCTTTTTTTTATTTTCAAAAATCTCAAATTAGGACTAAGAATCTTAGCCAAGCCTAGAAACCTATTTCTAGACCAAAAATAAATTTTTGATCATTTTCCTACATTTTTTCTTAATTTCTTTTAGTAAAAATAAGTGAGAAAATCAAGAAAAATAGCAAATGGAATCAGAAAATTTCATAAAAATAGTCATTAGTCTTATTTTAAATTCAATTTCATAAATACATCATCAATTTTGGAAACTCTCAATAAGGTATGTCTTTTTACTAAAATTGGGCAAAATTAAACCCGAATTGAACCAAAAATGCAATCAAATCTTTTCTAGTCATTTTTAAGTCATAGTGTCGTCACAAAAAATGATTCTGGGACCTTGAATTACATAATGGTCTGTTCAATTGTACAATTTGTCATGGAAATTACAAATCCCCAAAATTCAATTGGAAATTAAGAATTTTGAACCCAAATTGGAAATTGTGCCCAATTCGAAATTGCCAAACCATGATACCATCATTTCTAGGGTTAATATGATGTGGGTAATTCAATTTTGGCACCAATTTTTCCTAATCAGGTCATTAAGGTATTAAATTGAACAAAATCCTATTAACCCGAGTACAAAAATTTAAAAATTTCGGACATGATTATGACAAAATTTGGGGAAAATCATATATTTGAGTTCAAAACGTGATGAGAAATTCAATTTTGGAGTTTAATTTTGAAAATTGGGTCAAAATCGAGCTCAATTTGAATTTTTAGTCAAAACTGGGACTGCCGGGTCGACCGGGTCAACCCGACCCAACCCGGCAACGTGTCTTCTTTGCCCAACTCACCCAAAATGCACAATAAACCCAAAAAATTGCGGTTCAAACCCGCAACTTCATGAACCTTCCCCGGTCTATTTAGCACGTGAAAATCGAGTTGGCCAACTGCAGAATATCCGGCTGGCGCCAGGGAATCATCCCAACCGATTCAAGGTTGGTAAATAACAAACTTTGGGTGGAAAATCGAGCTTAAAAAACGAAGAAAAAACTGAACATTGAGGGGAAGGTGCTCGGTGAAATGCTAGAGAGAGAAGAGAGAGAGGAAGGAGCGAAATCAAAGAGAATGATCTAAAGAGAGAGGGTCGAGGGTCGAGGGTCCTCTCACAAGTGTCCGGCGCCGCCGTAGACTGCAGAATGCCGACGAATCGTGGATAGGCCGCGACCCTCCCCTAGTCGTTCCAATCAAACGAATTGATCGCGAAGCCCTGAAAGCGAACTTCATCCAGTGTGCTGAGAGACACTCTAGCAAATCCAAAACTACTAGGTTAAAGATCAAGTGTTAGGGAATAGTTCCACGATTGTGAATCGTCTCAGAAACTCCATCTGACCATCAAACGAAGAAGGTAAACTTTGATCATGATCACTGTTTTCCAGAATTTCTAGAATGAGTTTTAGCTCAAACTTGTGTGTTTCTTCATGATTTTGTTACGTTTGATGCTTAAAACATGTTCTAATTTTATTTTTATCATTTGTTTGCACTTTGGATGATTGAAAACGCATAAAAACCGAGTCGGCCACCTCATGAACCAACTCGTCAGAGCTCGAGGAACCTCGCCGGAGCATTGCCATGACCTTAGGTCACTCAAGTTGGTCTCTCTCAACCTTGCTTGATGTTTTTGTTCGTTGTTAGAATCGACATAGACGGCTAGGACGATTAAGTTTAAGATTTGTATTCTAGAAAAGCTTGCCAAAAACGGTTTGCAAGTTAAGGATTTTAGATCGATTTTTCGCTGGCCGGCGAACGTTCGGCGGCACTCTGGTTAGGCTAGATCAATACTAGAACATATTGACCTTGGTAATGGATCAAAAGAAATGGCAAAACATTCGCCGAAAGGTCACCGAAGAAGGGCTTGAAGTGGCGGCCTTGAAAACATTAGGTTGGAATTCATGCACATTAAGTGCTCGACTAAATGCCCTAATGAAGAATGCATTAAACGGCGTTGTTTTAGCGTGGTGCCTGTCGAAGGAAGTGATCGGCGACTGGCGCCGGCGAGGCCCGATTCGGCCAAGCCAAACCGGGTTGAGGTTATAACTCTTAAAAAACCCTAAAACCCTAAAAGACATAAATCATAAAATGAACAAGCCTTTA